>CM068373.1:246670754-248068254 GCA_034769895.1 Magicicada septendecula | reverse complement strand
AGAAATAAAATAATGTAAACAACAAAGTAAGTAAAATTTTAAACTTCTTAAAACTACTGTTTACTATTCTTTTATTATAGGCTACTTAACATTTTATTACTTTTAGATAATTCAGCTCATCATTTTACAAGAGAGTTACCGCCTTTTAAATTTTAAATAGTCAAATTTTTACATAAAAGCATACATGGTTAAAAACATACATAAAAATTATACTAATAAAATTCTTCTTCTCCGTTGAAAGGTATATAACTTTCCATATTATTACACTATTTTATGCATGTAAAATACAGTTCAAATGCAATGAGTTAAAAAGAGTACGCGAATTATTAAAATAAAATCACAAGAGAAAAATAATCTAAAGTAAAAGTTGAATGAGGATCTACACGCATATTCTTGAAAGTATTATACTCCAAGAAAGCCCTATGTTAGTTCTTCGCCATGTAGAAACCCGTTTTAGAATTCCAGTTCAAGACACGTGTGTATGTATAAAATTTAATGATAAAAAATAAAATATTTCCCAGCACGTATGAATAAACAACCTTAAGAATTTAGGGGAAAGAAGAAATTTAATTCAAAAGAATACAAACGTCATCAGTATAGTAGCTTATAAGAATATCAGATTAGTCAGATATTCTTTGATCTATCCGACTGCAGAAACATAATAAACAAAGAAGACCATGTTTACAATATGTCTAGTAAAATATAATAATGAACCTTTTTTTTAGAATGACAAATATTATGATATAATTAATTACAAAATAAATGAAATTTCAAAAATATTTTAAACTTCTTAAACCTAGTTTTACTATTCCTATCATAATGGTTAACTTCCATATAATTTCAGTATATACTTTTACGATTTCATAAAATAGTTTTTATGTTTCGTACTACATTATTATTGTAGAAGAGATATTCATATTGCTATGATATATGATTTGTATATTTGTAACACCTTATGTTTATTTGTATTTTTACAAGATAGTAAGTTCCTTTTGCAAATGTTTAAATACATAAGTAGTCTTTCTTACACTTTGTTGTGGTGTCCACCCTGTTTAACACACGCCGTCTTCTTCCTTCACCTTTGACATCTCTTCAGGAACTCCCACTCCCATCCTTATGTACCTTTTATCTATTAACTTTTCCCTCAGTTCTTGGCTTTTCTCTCCATTTTTCAATTAGTTGTTGATTGGTTGTTTGGAAGGTAAGAATGGATAGGTGTTTTTGGTTCAAGATTTACACACATGTAAAAACAAAGTTGCTGATAACTAGGTTCCCATGAAAGGTTTTCTGATCATTCTCGCTGATGGAAGATTTCAGTTCTTTATTTTTGTTCATTTTTTACTAATGTTAGTTGCCTAATGTTTGGTTTTCAATTACCCACACTTGACAGTTTATTTGACCTGGAATTATCTTATAGACTTACAAATTTCATTGCCGTACAATACCGTAGACAAAGATGTAGGTTTATAAAACATCACCCAAGTTAGCGTAAACATTTGATTAAAATGCATCACTGGAAATGTGTGTGTGTGTGTGTGTGTGTGTGTGTTTTGTGTGTGTGTGTGAAACATTTTTTATTGAGGCCACTATAGGCCGTGTTGCATATTTTGTTATTCCCTGTCTTTCCAGTAGCCTTTCGTTTTTAACTTTCTGTTCTTTCTTTCTTCTTCTTCTTAATTCGCCTCGCCTCCCTTGTCTGTTGATAATTTCTTTTAGTTTGAATTCCCCCTATTGTTTCTGTCTACTTACTCCTGTCCGTAATTGTGTCTTTGCATCTATTTTGGTTTTGTTTTATAACTCTTTCTGTACTCCTTTGTGGCAACCAAATTTAGTTTTCATGTCTCTTAGATATTCAAATATCTGCTGTGTTAAAGTTTTATTTTCCATTTTCAATAAATATTTGTAGAATTGTAATTATATTACTGACATTTCTGTGAAAAGTTCAGCAGAATCTTTGTAGATTCCTTTATTTGATTTTAATCAAAAATTTCTTTTAACTACCAAGCATTCAAATGCATATAAGTCTTCAATTTGTTTTGAACCATATATCTTTCCTCAAACTTTTAATACTTTTCCTGCAAAAGACTCCCAAGCATTTACAGCATACAAATCTTTAGGACATATTACTGTTTTGTAATATATAAATTTTACGATTCTGCTTATGGATTTTTTCTTATAAATGTTTTCTGTTAGATGGTGTGCTGTTTCCATCATTTTTTCTTATGTTTTCACGACTTTTTCCTGTTGGTGCTGGTGTTATAATTTCCTCTAAGTACTTAAAATTTTATAACTTTATTTATTCTTTGCAAAACGTTATTGCAAACAGCATTAACACTGTTTCACAGCGCTATAGAAAAATTATTCTGATTAGCGCTTTCACAAGCTTCTCAGCTCATCATTGTTATTTCCGATCTGATGAGGCGCTATGAAGTTTGAAAGCGCTAATCGGAATAATTTTTCTATAGCGGTGTGAAACAGTGTTAATTCTGTCTGTGATTATAACGACTAACACCACTTTCTTAAATAAAAAAACCTTATTGGTTTAGTTATTGTTTTTGAACGAATTCTTAGGAAACTACACCCGAAGTAGTTAAACTGAAATGAAGGAGATAGAAGTATGTAATTTACACACGCGTCCGCGCACGAGTGCTCACGTTTTTGTCTTGCTAAGTAAGGAAAAGACAAAGGGGGAGAGAGAGAGAGAGACTGTGTGTTTACGTATATTGTATAATGTATACAAACTTATTCAGACTTTGGTTCGCTGCCGTGTGGGGACTGCTTCTGTCTCCCATAACCTCTCCTAGGGATTTCGGCAGATGTCCCAAACCGTGCAACTACTCTGCATACAAATAAATAAACAAGTATGTTGATATCCGATACGCCGTGCTTGTGTCTGAATACACTTTCACTAGCGTACAAACATATTAAATTTATATACGTGTGAAAGTCTACAGTATTTCACACCCGCGTTTACATCACACAATTTTCATGATTTCATTCACAAAATTTCATCACTTTTTAAGAAGGGATATATTGTTCAGATGACCAATTTTGTGAGGAAATATGAGAAAATAAGTAAAGATTTCTAAATTTCATCACTGTTAAATTTAAGAAGTAACTTCTTCTTCCACATAAGAGAAAATTAATATAGGACAACGGCAAGATATCCCGCAAATTTTAATCAACTGAAGTAAACAGTACAAGTTTAAATGATTGAAAAATATTAAATAGAATTAAATACTAATTTATTCGATATTTTTGAATTCCACACGCAAGCTTAGCGAAGTATTTGGGCATGACTCTGCATGCCAAACGTAGGTAGAAAAAACATGTTAAAATGAAACGAGAAGAACTTGGATTAAAATTTGTTTAAATGTGGTGACTGCCTATAAGACACTCTGAGCTATCGGTAGGTAACAAGCTGTTGTTATACAAACAAGTCTTGAAATCAGTTTGGGTGTATGGTTTGAATCTTTAGCGTTGTACTAAGAAATGATCTAATATTGCAATAGTTCAGACTTTTAAAAATAAGGTGTTGTTGGTGTACCACGGTACGTAAGAAATGATGACATCTATCGGGACTTAAAAATGCCTACGGTTGCTGACGACATTAAACGGGTTGCGGATAAATATAAAAGAAGGCTTCATGGACACGAAAAGATTGAAGTGCTACAACTGTTCGATAATGCTGGACTCGTTCGGAGATTTGCAGAGATTGAAACCATTTGAACTAGTAACCTAAATATGTATAGTAATTCTCAGCACATGAACAAAGTGTAATTGTACAGAGGAATGCTCCAATGGAAGCTTATCCTACACACTGTTAGCTTATGTATTAGAATGAAATTTCTAGATAGTTCGTAGCAAGTTGCAGTGAAGTTAAGTAAAAGAAATCAATATGTTTAATGTCAATAGTGAATGAACCATAATCTTTGAACGTAATGAGAACGTGTTTTCTAAAACACTTGTTAAAAATCTTATCTTTCAATGCTCTTTCAATGCATCCTATACCTTAGGATTATAAATTAAATGATTAATATTTTCTTGTGTCGGAGACTAGAATGTTAATATTTGATAAAGAACTTTAGCTTTATAATTAATATAAACACATACACATACCGATATGTGGGCGGACTCGTACACACACACATGCGACTTAATGTACTACACAGTTTTTCATGTCTATTAGTAGTCTGAAATATAATCATTTTAATTTTACAGATTTTAACGACTCTAAAGGGTTTTCTAAACCAAATAATTTTCTAAATATCCAAGTATTACGACATATCACAATATCATGCGATGGTGCGGTTATAAATTTTATTAAAACTTGAATCTTATACAAATTCCAATTCAAATAACTTACACGAGTCCCATTGTGTAACTTGTAATTAGTAACATGCATTACCAAGCACAAAAAGAATTGAAACGACCACCACATAAAATTGCATAAGTTTGTTTTGACGAATCAAAGAAATGTATGCTCAAACTTCAATTCGGTTATAGAAGTTCAACTAATCCCTGTACCATGTCAGCGCCTTGGAATAACAGATCAAGCAATATGAATGCAAACGTTGGCCTACATTGCATCTAACGCGCCTTAACTAAACACGTGAGGAAATGAAGATAATCCAAAATTAAAATGCGGTTAATAATGTTATATTTGTCATAGAAAAATTAAACTGGATAATTAAATGTTAAAAGTAATTTCTACAGTTAAATATTGTAATACACTGGGGTTAGTTATAATAAAGTAATTATAAATTGTATATATATATATATTTTTTATAAAGCCTTAACCTCAAGATGTTTTCTCCTTATTTGGAACATGTTCCCATCTTCAGCCTTCCTGATTTTGAGCCTTGTGAGGTATTTGTTTGTTGGGTGGTTGTTGCTGTGGTTTCCTGTGGTTGTTACAGGAAACCACAGCAACAATCAGCCAACACACAAATACCTCACAAGGCTCAAAATCAGGAAGGCTGAAGATGGGAACACAAGGCTTCCCGAAACATGTTCCAAATAAGGAGACAAAATCTTGAGGTAAAGTCATTATAAAATATATATTATATACATTAAGAAATAGACTGTAGCAAAAAGTGTTTGAATTTGTATATAGTTTGAAATAGAAATCGAGTTTCGGCCTAATAAAAATGCAGTAGATTTTATGCCACGTTGCGAAATTTATTTTATCTCATATTCACGCCTACAACATAAAATATAAAGTAATATAATTCTAATGAGAGTTCTATTATATAAGTTGTATGATATTAACAGTGGCGTTGCGTTGTATAGAATAATTAATAGTACTTACTTGATATCGAGTTTCGGTCTAATAAAAATGAAGTTAATAGTTACTATCATACAGCTTATATGTTATAATAGAACTACCATTGCAATTATATTATTTTATACTGTATATTGTAGGCATGAATATGAGATAAAGTCAATCTTGAAACGACGCATAAAAACTGCATTTTTGATAGACCAGAACTCGATATCAGCTTGAAACCATAATTAACGCGGTCGATAAATAATATTCTATATAATACTTTAGAATAAGCTCGATATATAATACTTTGTATTTAAAAAACAATAATATATATTTTTATTGTTTTTACAATGTTTCGACAGTTTTAATTTAATTTACTCTCATAATCAGAATTATTTAATTAATTAATAATTTATCAGAATTACATAATTCGGATGATGATAGTAAATTAAACTAAAACTGTCGAAATGTTGTAAAAACAACAAAATACATATTCTTGCTTATTAAAATTAAAATGTATTATTTACTATTAAAATAAATAACAAGAATGAAGGGTGTAAATATGAAAGAAATACATATATATTGCAACAATACATATTTTTGCATATTTACCCAGGGCGGTATGTTTGTAAATATTTAGCATAGAAAAATATATGATGAACAGTTTTTAACAATATTATGCAAGATAAAAATTGTCAGAAAGCGTACACCTGCCCCCGCGAGTGAATACAGCGCTTGTGTGTTTGTGTGTGTGAACGCAAGCTACGACAGGCAAGCATCTACGATAGGGTGATGCGTACGAATTCTCTGTAATCAGGTTTTAACCGGATAAAAATAAACTAATTAATACGTTTTAAACCTGTGAACAGACTTACCCCAATTATAAAAACACCATTAAATTAAGGAATTTTTAACGAATATAGTGATGTAAAAGTATTGCAAACATTTGCAATAATAAAGACGCCATGTAATTTAATGTTAATTGCTAGGGTAATTAAATAGTAATTAATAAGTGTGTTATATGTGAGTAACCAGGAAAAAATTACGCAAACGATGATATCGCTCATACTACGAGGATGTTTACGAAATCGCGAAAATGAACCAAAAAGTGATTTGTAATTTAAAGGACCCTTTGAACGAAGTGACAATATCTAACAGGTCGAAAACAGTCCTGGACTTGTCAGATTGCCGTCCAGTATAAATACCACCGGCAATTTTGGGGCGGTCTCAGGGTCAAGAAATCTTCACACAACGTCACGCTGCCGGTCTGCCGACTGATCGACGTCTTTACCACACACACCAAGACTTATGGAGAAACTCTGGACCATCACAAACAACAAACCGTAGAGACAGAGAACACAGCATCAGCATCATCATCATCATCAAACTCTCAGGATTCAGGACACACACACACGCAACGGTAACCTCGGCAGTACGCAGGTGATGAATAAACAATAAATATAATTTTGTTTGTGAAAAAAACTCTCAAAAGAAACTTATATATGAACAGTAAAGACTTAAAGTTTTAAATTTAAATAGTAGTTAAAGAAAATAATTTAATTTAACAAAAAAATTTAAAAATACTAATCTTTTGTTGTATATTAAAATTTGGGTGTGTCAGTAGAAATAAATAATAGATGGGAAGTAAATGTTATTTTCTATTTTGTTTGTAGCAACAATTAGTTTTGTTCTTCAGTTTTAATATTATTTTTTAATAGTAAATGAGTTGCTATTATTATTTAGAATTTGAGTCAAAGTCAGATACACTGAAATAAAAAGTATCTAGATAATTTGTTTAACACGTCTGTTTAGCTAGTATTATTATATGGTTGTTTATTATATATGTCATGAACAGCATAGAAGGTTAAATTTTAATTGTGTAAACTTATAAAATTTAATATTTCTATGTATCTAAGAATCGAATATTTTAATATTTGCATAATTTCTATTAATAATAATAAATCATAGAATGATTATTTTGAAACGGTTTTAATTAAATATTTCATATCAACAACATCTCACTCCTCTTTGAAAATTATTTAATTATTGTGCAACTACATATACTTGACGCAACGAGAATAAAAAAAATCCTGCGACCTGGCCGGTGTAATACACTTCATAGTTGCGTTGAGTACATGGTAATGTATTTGTGTAATTTTCGTTATAATACTTGTAACGTTGCAATATATTAATATATAATTTGTAGTTGATATCGAGTTTTGGTCGTAATGAAAATGCGGTTTTTATGAGACTTTTGGTGATTCATTTTATTTTATTTTTTATTACGACCGAAACTCGATATCAACTACAAATTATAATCAATACGGTCGAAAAATAATATTCTTTATAATATGTGTGTGTGTGTGTGTGTGTGTGTGTGTGTGTGTGTACACAGACACCGACACAAACATACACCGCTCCATAAATGAAAACTTTAAATTCAGTTTTCACAAAGTAAACACTACTTCGCCGTAAGAGAAACGTATATGGCGAACTGTTGGAATAGCAAAGGGACAACGGTCAACCTTAAAAAACCAAGCAACGAGTTGGCCGATTGGAAACGTCTACCACGTTGTCACTACAGAGTAAACTAGTTTTGTATAAAACTATTCTAATAATAATTTGGATGTATCTAATCGAAATGTCAGGCTGTGCCAAATCATCCAGCAAGAAAGTACTCCAACGTTGCCAGTCAAAATCCAAAGTATTTTAAGGATTACAAGTTTCAAACCAAAAGCCATCATAAAGATTGTGAAATACCACTCATCGTTATTATCGGAAAAATACTCAGATCTGATCATTGATCACAAAAATAGTTCTCCAAAATTCCATAGAGGAATGAAGTGAGAAGAAAAACAGACCGGCGGCTTTTCTAAGAAAAATTGTAGTCAACTGCCGACGGATAGATTCTCCCTAACAACACGCTGCGCACATTACATAATTATTGTATTATTTTTTACACTTTGAGTCGATTGCAAATTGGCAATAAAATAAATGAATAAATTATGAAAACTACTGAAACAAGTTAGTGAATAATAAAACTCTTTTATAATAATAGTGACTTTTAGAACTAGGATACTAATTATTATTTACGACGTAAATACCAACTCACGGGCACACCTAGCAGCACTCATACGCACAAAATTACATTACTCTTCCTCATAACAGAAACAAAATTTATATTAGTCTTCTGATTCTTTAGCCCATCTTACCCATCTCTGTTATGTCCAGTCGCTTACTATTAAAATTGCCTTGAGAAATATACCTGTATAGTCTCAAGGGACTTATTGCTTCATTCTTCTTGGCGCCACCTCTAATACCTATACATTACCGCATCTACTGACATAAATATTGTAATAATATAAAATAGAATGTGTTGAGTACGTGTTTAAATAAGCTCCACGTTGTTATGCGCCAATTTGTAATAAATATAATATCTAAGGTGTTAAAATGCGACGATGATGCCTCACGTTGCGAGCGTCAATTTGTAATAAAACCAATATGTGCCGGTACTAGCGAAAATGTCCGTCTTATTCAAACCCCACTGTTGTAATCAATTTAGTAACGAACTGCTTGTTAATTATGTGAGGACGTATGTTATATTGTATGATACCAGCTGGAGACGTCAAATTGTAAAGAAATCTTGTCTATTAGTGTAATTAGTTATAAGAGACTCCGGTGTAACAAACGCCAAGTAATACGTTGTAGGTGGCGATCCGTAACTATTAAACTGCTGTCACCTGGTTTAATTAATATATTATTAACTAATATACCTTTCGGTTGTGACCGGTGAAACCCTCAGAACATAGATTATTAAGTCCACAAAATTAGAATTATGTTCCTGAATTTATAATGGTATTATTCTATAGACTTAATTTAGTTCTCAGTGGTTGTTTAATATGAGCAATATATATGGAGTATTTACTGAATGTAAGTGGTATTTGTTTCAACCCTAGTCCCTCAACGATCAAAATTTTGTTCAAATTTAGTATTAAAAAACCAGTTAGTTCAGCAATCTCCCGTCTCACCAGCTGCAAACTTGGAGCGCTGTTATTAGAAATAAGTATACTTATAGGTTAGTTATTCGGAGTTTTTGTATCAATCTGTTAATAAATTATTACACCAACTACATATAGTATTTTCTCTGCAATGATGAAAACGTTATCTAATACAACCAATGTACTTTATTTATTTTTCTCTGGTATTTAACAAGTTACGTTGTCTCAGACAAACAATAAGACGATCCAATCGACTATCCCAACATGTATCGATTCTTAATTATTCAAACTCTAAAAACATATATATTTGAAAATAATGACAATTAATTCTTATACCAGGGTTCGTGTAGTTCTTTGAACCATTAGTAAGGCCAGGTAAAACGCATAATTAAGGTTGTTCAATTTACAAAAAGAATAAAATTATTTACTTAAAATACAATGATATGAAAATAATTTGTTTTTTACCCAAACGACGAAAGCTTCATTAGGCGGTGAATGTTTGTCAACAGCGGTCAAAATCTAGTTTATATCGTCTTCACCCAGTAAAACTGCTCTGGTTTTCAATGAATTGATGATGGTAATCCCACAGGAACTCTTGTGCTTCGATTCTTCTTTTGCGACTTCACAATTCTTGGTCCCAATGAACTGGAATTAGGATCTCAGCTTACGCTGTCAATGAAGGTTATTTCGTCAACCGAGTCTTCTGTATTTCCAAATATTTCCGTTAATTCAGGCTTTAACTCTTTACTGGTCTTCAATTTATAGCATGAATTGGTTTGATACCAAATTCAGCGGAATTATTTAATGATTGAGGTGAGAAGCTTTCAATTCTTTTTTATTTTACTCATTGATAATTTAGAGTGTTATTTAATTTGTACGATTCATTAGCGTTCAAATATAATTGTTTTACAAAAAAGGCTTTATCAGTTTGGACATATCTTTCCTTTATATTTATTCATATATTTTTATATCGGTTCATTTCAATCTAATAGCTTGTAACAATCAGAACCATCTATTCAAAATCAACAACTTATTATATATCAGTTGCCTTAACAACCACGTTCTCTATATATCCTTGAGCCGGCATTATAGAATATTACTACTTCTTTCCAATAAAATACTCCATGCTTGGATTAATCTTGAATCACATAAAACTTTCCCCTAACCTTCCTTACTAAACAGTAAATGTTTTACTAGAGTTTCGTTGGACTGGGTTTACTAAAAAGGTATTAATTTCCTTTCACTAATATGGAATTTAGGCCTATAGATTCATTTACAACCATTATAACATTATTTGGTTTTTAACTTAATTTTCTTTTTACCTGACCTACTGTACAATTAATTATTGGTTACATAGTTAATTACATGAATTTTAATTTACTGGTGGTTATTTGTTTTTATATTAATTAACTGGTTCTGGAACCCTTTATTAATTTATGACATAATTGTCAGAACTACTTGTTAGATTTAAAACACTGGTAACACTCCTGATCCAGTTTATAAACATTAATTAGAACAACAGTATTTTTCAACATTATACAATACTGATAACTTAGTACAGTACCTAACATTGGTAACTATACTGGGTTATATAAATACAACTCTAATATAAACATAAACATAATTATTGGTGACGTATTATTATCAAATAACATTATTTCATTTTTAGTATATTCAACATACAATATAAAATACTCTGTGACCTGAACATGTCACAGTACAAAACAAACAATTCATAACATTCAATCATTCCTTAGTCTGGCTTTTATACATTTAATACTAGTCATTGCCTCCTTCTGGTTTGAGTTACTTCTCGAGCACATGACCTATTGAACAACCTTAAGTCAGGGTATGGTCCTTGACCATATTACATTCAATTTTTTTATGTAACGTTGGGGAACCTCAACTATGTTGCGTTACATAACACCCCCCCTTCGAAATAAGTTTATTTTGGTATAAACAAAGTTTAGCAAGAAATAAACTTCTAATTTGTATCTGGCCAATTGGTTTCCTATTTATAGTACTTTTATATTTCATAATTATCCGTTATTTTATTATCATTTCTTCGTTCCTTCTTAAAATCAATTGTTTCCCAAGTTTAAATCTTATTTCTATAATCATTCTTGTGACATTCTTTATTAATTATACATTTTGGATCTGGTTTTATTTAATTCTCTATATTTATTTGTGAGTTTTCCCTCTAATATTTAATTTTCCTAAACCTCCCTAACATTATTACTGGAATCGAATCGGTGGTGCTCTATCGGCTAACCAATTACCGTCGTCCGTTACATACTTTCTGGGATCAGAGGAACATCATCTCTGCCCAGTTAAATGATTGCTGGAATATTCTACAGTCAATCTTCATTAATAAACCTCGTAAGGTAGTCATCATGTGACCTTCAATAAAATAATAAATAATAATCATATTCTAGGGATTATTCACTGTACTTTAACTCAGATCATATTATTTCTTCATATTAATTCTTCCTTCTATTATACACTTCTCATCTCCAATACTTGGCTATTTTATTGACATTTATTAATTGGGTTTTGTTTTCGGATAATTCTTAAATATTTGTTTTTTTTCTTTTCTTGTGATCCTTTTGAGGGTTCCATTTTGGCTTCTTCATTCTCTTATCTTCATTGGCTCATATTCCTTTATGATCAATACAGCTGGTTATGAGATTTTGGTTAGTACTATACATTACATTATGTAGTTATATTCTTCTGGCACAATCATTATTATTTCTTTTTACATTCTAAATTATATTTCTCGCTATTATATTATATCAGATAAACTCATCTTGTGTTTTGGTTTTGATGATTTTTTATTGGGTTGAATCAGTGTTATTTATTTATTTATTATTTTTTTTTTTTTCAAAATTCTCTTTCTTGTATACCTCATAAATTGTTTTCTTAGATACTTGTTTGTAAGTTGAGCTTACTTCATTTTTTGGAATTTTGGGTTATTTATCCTCTTTATTTTAAATCATACTGTTTCTGAATAATTATTGAGTAAGTTGTTCTTACAGTTTCTTTAGAATTTTGGGTTTTTATTTACAATGGGTTGCTTGGTCCTGTATCCATAAAATCCGTCCCTTTTCATTATATTCTGTTTGGAATCTGTTTAACCGTGGTCCATTATTTCCTCTGTACTGATTGTCCGGATTCCTCTAGTGTATAGAGTTATTTCTGTCCTGGTGACATATCTCATTCTTGTGCAGTTCTTGCCTCTTGTCACTATAAAATTGTCATTTATTGTCAAGCTCATCATCGTCCTTTGAACTGATTCTTCTGTACTGTCTCTTAATGGTTCTGATGGTTCATACATAAATTCCATAAGTCCTCCATGCTCCTTAGTTAGTTTTGGCCTTTTTGGTCCTTCTAGTCCATCTGGGAATTCAAGTGTGGTTCGTTTAAAGTTTCTCACTTGCCTTACTTCTCTGTTTTCCGTAATTGGTCTATTATGTAGCTGAACCAATCCCCTTTTCATCATTTCCAATTCTTCCCGTGTATTTATTAATTTCCTTTTACACATTTGTCTTATTCTCACTATCTTCATTTCATCATGAACCCGTTCTATTCTTCCGGTTCTATCAATTGGTATCTTGTCAAATTTTTCTTGGGTCTTCGCTTGTATGTTTCCTATTTGAGTAATTTTGGTCTCTACTTCTACTCTGAGTTGCATGATGGGTTCATCTGTCTTTTCCAGATCCACCTTAACTTCATTTATTTGCTGTCTTACCTCCACTTCATAGCTATCAACTCCTTTG
Source organism: Magicicada septendecula (assembly GCA_034769895.1). Lineage (NCBI taxonomy): Eukaryota > Metazoa > Arthropoda > Insecta > Hemiptera > Cicadidae > Magicicada > Magicicada septendecula. The sequence continues at coordinate 248,055,211 of CM068373.1, read as the reverse complement.
CTCCGTGTTTCATTGACAATTATAATACTTCCATTGATGACTTCCCTCAATGCTAGGCCTTGTTCATTGATGATTTGCCGCAACTCCTTATTATGGTTTTCAATTTTCTCATCCATTCGTTTGGTATTCTCCAGAATCTGCCTAAAACTCTCATCATTCCTGTCAAACCTTTTATTCATTTGCTTGATTAAATTTTCGCTCAAAATTTCGTTTTGTTTTCTTGAGTTCTCATTAATACTGTCTATTTTATTTTCCAGCTTTTCTGAATTTTCATTTATACTGTCTATCTTTTCATTGATTTGTCTAAAATCGGCCTTCAATCGTTCATTATTTTCATTTATGGTTTGCCTTAAAAGTTCACTAGTACTTTCCTTAATACTGTCTATTTTTTCATTAGTTTGTCTATTATCTTCTTTGATACTGTCTATCTTTTCATTAGTTTGTCTATTTATCTTCTTTGATACTGTCTATTTTTTCATTAGTTTGTCTATTATCTTCTTTGATTAATTCCCATAATTTTTGTAAATCTAGGCCTCCTCTGGCTTCCTCTTTATCTGGTTGGTCCCCTTGGGCATCTTCTTCCACTATTTCCGTTTCCGTATCCATAACTATTTCAGTTTCTTCTGTATCACCTGTCTGTTGATCCATTTCACTGTCCGTGATTAATTCTATTTCTTGTTCCTGTCCACCTTCTTCCTTCTCCTTCTCTTCTGCCCTCTTCTTCGATCTGCCTCTGGGATTAAGCATTCCTGTGCCTCTAATGGTTGCCTGCTCAAGTTAAGTAACAAATAATATGATTTTTTACTTAACTAAAGCCCACTCGTTGAGCGCCAATTTGTAATAAAAAACTCAATTTAAGGTGTGTTAAGATGCGACGATGATGCCTCACGTTGCGAGCGTCAATTTGTAATAATATAAAATAGAATGTGTTGAGTACGTGTTTAAATAAGCTCCACGTTGTTATGCGCCAATTTGTAATAAATATAATATCTAAGGTGTTAAAATGCGACGATGATGCCTCACGTTGCGAGCGTCAATTTGTAATAAAACCAATATGTGCCGGTACTAGCGAAAATGTCCGTCTTATTCAAACCCCACTGTTGTAATCAATTTAGTAACGAACTGCTTGTTAATTATGTGAGGACGTATGTTATATTGTATGATACCAGCTGGAGACGTCAAATTGTAAAGAAATCTTGTCTATTAGTGTAATTAGTTATAAGAGACTCCGGTGTAACAAACGCCAAGTAATACGTTGTAGGTGGCGATCCGTAACTATTAAACTGCTGTCACCTGGTTTAATTAATATATTATTAACTAATATACCTTTCGGTTGTGACCGGTGAAACCCTCAGAACATAGATTATTAAGTCCACAAAATTAGAATTATGTTCCTGAATTTATAATGGTATTATTCTATAGACTTAATTTAGTTCTCAGTGGTTGTTTAATATGAGCAATATATATGGAGTATTTACTGAATGTAAGTGGTATTTGTTTCAACCCTAGTCCCTCAACGATCAAAATTTTGTTCAAATTTAGTATTAAAAAACCAGTTAGTTCAGCAATCTCCCGTCTCACCAGCTGCAAACTTGGAGCGCTGTTATTAGAAATAAGTATACTTATAGGTTAGTTATTCGGAGTTTTTGTATCAATCTGTTAATAAATTATTACACCAACTACATATAGTATTTTCTCTGCAATGATGAAAACGTTATCTAATACAACCAATGTACTTTATTTATTTTTCTCTGGTATTTAACAAGTTACGTTGTCTCAGACAAACAATAAGACGATCCAATCGACTATCCCAACATGTATCGATTCTTAATTATTCAAACTCTAAAAACATATATATTTGAAAATAATGACAATTAATTCTTATACCAGGGTTCGTGTAGTTCTTTGAACCATTAGTAAGGCCAGGTAAAACGCATAATTAAGGTTGTTCAATTTACAAAAAGAATAAAATTATTTACTTAAAATACAATGATATGAAAATAATTTGTTTTTTACCCAAACGACGAAAGCTTCATTAGGCGGTGAATGTTTGTCAACAGCGGTCAAAATCCAGTTTATATCGTCTTCACCCAGTAAAACTGCTCTGGTTTTCAATGAATTGATGATGGTAATCCCACAGGAACTCTTGTGCTTCGATTCTTCTTTTGCGACTTCACAATTCTTGGTCCCAATGAACTGGAATTAGGATCTCAGCTTACGCTGTCAATGAAGGTTATTTCGTCAACCGAGTCTTCTGTATTTCCAAATATTTCCGTTAATTCAGGCTTTAACTCTTTACTGGTCTTCAATTTATAGCATGAATTGGTTTGATACCAAATTCAGCGGAATTATTTAATGATTGAGGTGAGAAGCTTTCAATTCTTTTTTATTTTACTCATTGATAATTTAGAGTGTTATTTAATTTGTACGATTCATTAGCGTTCAAATATAATTGTTTTACAAAAAAGGCTTTATCAGTTTGGACATATCTTTCCTTTATATTTATTCATATATTTTTATATCGGTTCATTTCAATCTAATAGCTTGTAACAATCAGAACCATCTATTCAAAATCAACAACTTATTATATATCAGTTGCCTTAACAACCACGTTCTCTATATATCCTTGAGCCGGCATTATAGAATATTACTACTTCTTTCCAATAAAATACTCCATGCTTGGATTAATCTTGAATCACATAAAACTTTCCCCTAACCTTCCTCACTAAACAGTAAATGTTTTACTAGAGTTTCGTTGGACTGGGTTTACTAAAAAGGTATTAATTTCCTTTCACTAATATGGAATTTAGGCCTATAGATTCATTTACAACCATTATAACATTATTTGGTTTTTAACTTAATTTTCTTTTTACCTGACCTACTGTACAATTAATTATTGGTTACATAGTTAATTACATGAATTTTAATTTACTGGTGGTTATTTGTTTTTATATTAATTAACTGGTTCTGGAACCCTTTATTAATTTATGACATAATTGTCAGAACTACTTGTTAGATTTAAAACACTGGTCACACTCCTGATCCAGTTTATAAACATTAATTAGAACAACAGTATTTTTCAACATTATACAATACTGATAATTTAGTACAGTACCTAACATTTGTAACTATACTGGGTTATATAAATACAACTCTAATATAAACATAAACATAATTATTGGTGACGTATTATTATCAAATAACATTATTTCATTTTTAGTATATTCAACATACAATATAAAATACTCTGTGACCTGAACATGTCACAGTACAAAACAAACAATTCATAACATTCAATCATTCCTTAGTCTGGCTTTTATACATTTAATACTAGTCATTGCCTCCTTCTGGTTTGAGTTACTTCTCGAGCACATGACCTATTGAACAACCTTAAGTCAGGGTATGGTCCTTGACCATATTACATTCAATTTTTTTATGTAACGTTGGGGAACCTCAACTACGTTGCGTTACAATATTCATAAATGCTCAAATTTTTCTTGTTATATGTTTTATATTATTATTAATAATAAAACGTTTTACAATAATATATTTTATTTTGTAACTTACATACGTTTGGATAGTAATCCAACTAACATCGTCAAATATAAATTTTTAAATTTAAAATTTTTTTAATCAATTGTTTAAAATAGCTGTTTTATATGTAGACTAAATTAAAGGTAACCAGGAAGTGTAAACTAGTATAAAATGCAACAGCCCATATTTTGATCATTATGTCACGACGTTTTAAAGCTATCTATTTCAAAATTTTAACAGAGATTGAGGACATTTTGCAGAACATTCTGTGTACGTTTTAATATTCTAACAAATGCAGAACACTTTTAATAACATCCCTAAAAAAAAATTGAAAAAATTAAAACACTGTGATATATGTGTACCTTTTTCTCCTAAACTAGTGGAAGGATTGCAATGATCTTTTTCGCACATAATCTACAGACATAAATTATTGTTGGGAACTAGAAAAATGTTTGTATGTTACTTTGAAAATGAGATATGATTTTTTGAAATATTGAAAATTAGGCATTTTTTTTTTTTTTTAGTGATTATTTGTATAGACCTCTAGTAAGTAACTGAGATATTTCAATAATTCTAGTTCCCAGCATTCACACTTGAATACATAATATGTGTGCAAAATTTCATCCAGATTGGGTTAACCAATCCTGAGAAAAAGGTACATTTATTTAAAAAAATAAAGTTTCCGGGAAATTGAGAAAATAGTAGTAGTAAGATAGTCTAACCTTTAATACATTCCTGGGCAATAATCATCCTGGCCATCTTCATCTGTCTCTTTTCTCTTCTTCTGCAGTCTTTTTCCTGTTCTGGCCTCCTTTGTCATTGCCGCAGCAGCACGATTTGCATAGAATATGCGTGTACTGTCGATGGAGCAGAGAGCCTTCTTGAAGTTGCTTCCAACTACAATCCCCATTTTGTTTAGCACTTTAGTCCTTGCCATTGCACCATCATTAAATCTCAAAGCAGCATCAAATTCTAAGGGTCTCAACACCAACAAACACATTCTTTGGTATGCGCTCCCAGATACTGTTGTTGAGACTCTCGTTGACATTTTGTGTTTTACCATGAACACACTTTTTCAAGAGACTTGGCTGGCTAAGGTCTCTGTAGATGGGTTTAATGGCTTCCATTATAGCCATTGGCAGGGCATGCTTGTGGGTGTCGGTTCCACCAGTTGCAACAGTTTTCTGGTACTTACACCATGAATCAGCTCCCTTCGGACAAAGGTGGTGCATTGGATTGTCATCTGTGGAACATTTGTGGAAGAAGGTTGCCCATACTGCTTGCTGCATACCTTTCACATTATCCACATTCCTCCTGATAGCCAATCCATAGTACTGCTGTAGCTTGTCTGCTGTAGCATCTGTCAGGCGACCCGAACCATCAACACCTTTACCATGTCTTAGCTTCACACCTTTCATTTCTTTTTTCCACCTTCGGAGCCTGCTCCCAAGTATTTTCATAACATGTCCTATGCATTCTAGTTTCTCAATCAATAAATTGTCACCATATGGTTTTACTTCATTAACTTTCATCAAGCCCTTAGAATCTCCATCCCCCAGATATTTTAGGTAACGTAGCCCACGTTCATTTACAGACCTATTGAACATAGTCACTGCCCCCACAGCCTCCATGCCACCACTAGCCCCATCATAATTCTTCACACAATCATGGGCCTCTAGATTCATGTAGCACCCTAGGCAGAATTTAGATAGCACATGAACATCAACAACCTTACCAATGTCAAATAATGTTGTCGATACAACTCCATGAAGGGAGGAATGCCCCTTCTTTTGCCAGCTACCATCTACAGCGACAGTCAGATCAGTAGAACCATTATTTTTTGCAACAGCTTCAATAGCAGCAGTTTTCATAGAAGCTTCACATACATTTTTCACACTTGCTTCTGTTCTATCACTATAATTAACAAATTTTGCTTAGGGTGGAGGAAGATCTAATGATTTTTATTTTAAATATTTAAGTGGACATTGAAATTTATTCAAACATTTTTCATCTCAACTAACAGTAATATTGAACGAAACACACAGACAAATCCTATGACCTAGCCGGTAATTAATTTGCTGAAGTTGCGTCCGATATTGACACTGAAAAAACTGTAAATAATTGTAAAGTTTCAATATGTAAAGTGATAACATACAAATAAAGAATTAACAAAATTGTTAATTTAAATACATGATGACAGATGTACATATTTCATAATCATGTCCTATACCAACAGAGAATCAGTTTATCTGTTTTTTTAATAAACTTACTATTTAATTGTGTATAATATTGTTACGCCACAACACAACATTCTACGTGTTTCTCGGCTATTCCAGCGAATCCCGGCTATAATGTGTGTGTGCGTACATATTGCTGTCACGCGTACATGACAATTACATGACACATGACACATGACACGCGTCCGTAGCCGAGACTGATCCAGACTTCACCGGTCCGCGCACACTATGTTCAATTACGCTCTAGTGTTATCTAGTAGCGTTGACGCGTAGTATGGATTATTCTAGAAATCTCAGCGGAGTATAAATATAAAGATTCAGCGACGCTTAATTTCAGTTTAAGTGGCGATTTATTCCAGTGAGTTTCCAGGTATCGTGGCGAAGTGTTATGTGCGGAACTCTATTAGTTGACATTATTATTGTATGGACGGATTAACTTGAATTATTGTACGAGTATAATCTTGTTGAACAACTTAATTATTACAACTGTTACTTGTGATAATTAAAGTAGTGACTTCATTGGTGTTTTGTATTTTATTTTGTTTTCCACTGTACCATGCGACGATCGAGGAGACCGTCGTAACAATATATTTTTGTAAACTACGTCAGTTACAAAAATGTTTACGGAAATATTTTTTTAGTCATACTTGTTATAAGGTAGGAAACTCTGGTGTCATGTTTAACAACGTAAATGTGTTATGTGCACCTATTTATATTTACTTGTTCATTTAAAAAATTTTAATTTTATTCCAAGAATTTTTAACAAAAAATATTTTAATAACTTTTTAAGCATGTTTGTCTTATAGTCTGGAAAACGGGTACATATTCATTTCCAATAAATTCAAAATGTGAGAGAAAAATTACACTGGCAGATTAAACGATCTAATGTTTCAGACGTCAGATTAGGATTTAGAATTTCCTGGATTGTTTGAGAAAATCTATAGGCAATATAATTATGTCATGCGCGGCAATCCTCCTCTGTCCAAGAAATCGTACTACAAAGTCCAGTAACAAAAGCACATAATCCGCTTACCGGCAGTAAATCAACCCTTTAGTAGCTAAACCGAAAAAAACTGTTCTCAGTTGAGTGACTAAAATTTATTGTTTTTATACTTTGTTACGGAAGGCAATTTAATTTTTTTGTTACTAGCCATCAATACGGACAACCGAAAAACAAAAAATTAATCTAAAATAAATTTACGGAGTTGAGTAAAAAGAAAATACTGGTTGTCAAACTTCTTTATACTAATATTTAAACTTATTTAAAAACAAAACCTTACTTTTAAAAAAACGACTAATTTTTACATGTTATAGAAAATGGGGATTGTAGTTGGAAGTAACTTCAAGAAGGCTCTATGCTCCATCGACAGTACACGCATATTCTATGCAAATCGTGCTGCTGCGGCAATGACAAAGGAGGCCAGAACAGGAAAAAGACTGCAGAAGAAGAGAAAAGAGACAGATGAAGATGGCCAGGATGATTATTGCCCAGGAATGTATTAAAGGTTAGACTATCTTACTACTACTACTATTTTCTCAATTTCCTGGAAACTTTATTTTTTTTAATAAATGTACCTTTTTCTCAGGATTGGTTAACCCAATCTGGATGAAATTTTGCACACATATTATGTATTCAAGTGGAAATGCTGGGAACTAGAATTATTGAAATATCTCAATGACCAAAATATAAGGTGTTTGTATACATCCCTTTTCGCCTCCAAGGGCAACGGAGATTGAACTGTATCCCCACATAGCAATATTGTCTACATCACTCTGGAATATAGGAACCTGCCTTACACCGCAGGCCCGATAAAATCTGTGAGAAAATATGTCGACACCCACCATGCGTTTCCGCAGATACCGGTATCCTGTCGGTTAGAACCACCAGTACTTAAAAGGACACACACACATATATATATATATATAATTAAATTTATATTTACTTTACCTCAAGATGTTATTTTTCTCTTATTTGGAACATGTTTCGGGACCCTTAGTGTTCCCATCATCAGCTTTCCTAATTTTGAATCTTGTGGAGTACCTGTGTGCTGGTTGGCTATTGTTATGCCTGCCCATTGGTTTTTGGTTTTTTAAATTGTTATTAATGTGTGTGACTGTGGTGTATATATTAGTATTTTCTGTATTTTCGATGTTGGGTTCTTTGAAAAATGTATCATGTTTTGCATCTGTTCAGGTATTAGTTTGTTTTGTGGGATGATGATGGGAACACTAATAGTCCCGAAACATGTTCCAAATAAGGAAAAAATAACATCTTGAGGTAAAGTAAATATAAATCTTAAATATATTATATACATCAAGAAATAAACTGTAGCAAAAAGTGTTTGAGTGTGTGTGTGCGTGTGTGCGTGTGCGTGTGCGTGTGTGTCTGTGTGTGTGTCTGTGCGTAATGAATAGTTCTACAAGTATTAAATAGTTCTGGAAGTAAAATTTATTATTGTAATTTTACGTGACGTACGTTTCACTAAGGTACTATACCTATATCAGTTTCATAATGAATTAACAAATAATCGAATTGATTCGATTCAGATATGAATAGTCACTAGTAATCGAATTTAATATAAAAGAAATGATCAATTTTATTTGATTTAACTTATCAATTGTTTTAATGTTTCTTTACTTAAGCAGCTGTTTTGACGATTATACTGGAAATATTTTATGTTTATATTTAAATTATTTTAATAAATTTATAATTTTAAATAGATCATCTTGTTTTGTTTTTACTTGTGTTTTGTTTTTTAATTAGTAAATTATTGTTATTGTGTTTGTAAATATTTAGGTTTCCCAAATATTCATTTTTGGATCTTTTTGTAGGTTTCTAATTGACTTCATAATTTGAATGTCAGGAAATTGTTGCTTATTATTTATATAATGCGTGGTTAAATTAGATTTGTAAATTTTTGGTTTGAAATAGTCTTTTATAAATATTTTAAATATTCTAAGCCTCTGAGGATACTGATGTGATACTGAAGTGAAACGTTTGTCAGTAAAAATACAATAATAAATTTTACTTGCAGAAGTATTTAATATTTGAACAATTAATCATAATATAGAAAACCTGCAAGAAATATTGAAGAATTGAGTACTACATATATGTGTACTATTTATACAGTAGAGCATCGATTATTATCCAAACATCCATTAACCGAACGATCTGTTATCCAAACTCAATAAAAAGTGTAATTATGTACTGTAGTGTACAGTAATGTATTGGGCACTTGTTAACGATTGGCTAAAGACGGATGAACCCTATCTCGGTTTTCAGTTATTAACCGATGAATACATAGTTGAGTCATTAAATGAACGTAATGAAAATGAAAGAGATTCAGATAAAGACGGCGACAATACTACTAATACAAAACCACCGACGGAAGTAATACCTTTTGACGCACTTGAGACTGTTGTAAAGTGGGCCGAAACAGAAGACGAGGTACACTGTATTCAGCTTATAAATCTTAAACTTCAGTCTTTAACAGCGAGAAAACGGGGTATCGGTTTGAAGCAGTCAGTGATAGAACAATCTTCAAAAAGTGCAAAGCCATGTTTTGGTGTGTTTTTTAATTTTTAGTTAATTGTATAGTACAGTGTTTGTCATTAAGCTCTAAATTTTGTTTAAATTAACCTTTAATTTTTATTAACTACACTCAGTTTTAATTCAATGATTTTAGCCTTAGTAATACATTACAGTGCAGTATACAGGTTGCTGTAATTATATAACAGTATGTTAGAAATGATTTTGTAATAAAAACCTTTGTTTCTGTAAAGAGAAATAATGTTTTCAATTTACGATCTGTTATCCGAAATATCGATTATCTGAACGGGCCGTCATCCCGGGAGGTTCGGATAATCGATGCTCTACTGTATTTTCAAAATTCTTGTAATGTTTTCTGTGTATGTGTGTGTGTGATGCAGCTTCCCTCAGTCTCTACTTTTGCACATGTATTTATCTCACTACTTATATTTAATGATTTAAACTACATATAATACACTTTACTTACATAAACTACATATTACTACATATAAGTACATAAACTACATATTTTAATATTTAATCACTATATATTTGCACTACTTACATTTATATATGTACTGCAAAAAACATGAAGATTTCCATACAAAGAAATTATTTGTGTGTGTGTGTGTGTGTGTGTGTGTGTGTGTGTGTGTGTGTGTGTGTGTGTGTGTGTGTGTGTGTGTGTGTGTGTGTGTGTGTGTGTGTGTGTGTGTGTGTGTGTGTGATACATAAAATATTTTATAATTGTACTTGTATATACATATTTAATATTATATGGAAATGTCTTATTACGTCATACTGAATAATGCTATACCAAACATGTTTCATGCAATGTGAATCGCGTGTTACAAGGCGCGTCTCTGATTCGATCGTGTATAATACCAATGGTATGATACACGATCGAATCAGAACGATTAAAGCATACGCTAGAACGATATATTTCTATCTTTCAAAAGTTGTTATATCATTCCTACCTAAAGTGAGTTCATGCATTATTATGTGAAAGATTGAAAGATCTCAACCACTCGTGCAGTGTGGGGCGTTTTCAATATTCAGCCAATATATGCCTGTCGGCAACGTCAGTCGTTTCTATAAGAGCAACTAACTTTTAATAAAAGTCGATAGCAGTTTCTTACTTCCAAAATACACTCCTTAAATTACATAAAAAAAATAAAACCTTAAATCCAAATACTGGTTTTTTATTCATTTTGACAGCTATAAAAGTAAAGAATTAAATTGATTAAATTATCTTTTATTTAAACAACGCGAAAGAAAGCGGATACCGCCCAGCGTTTGTAGTCTGCGAATTTCTGAAAAAGAAAAGTTACTTCGTTTATGTATCCGCGTTTACGATAGTTAGTTTACATAAAACGATATCAATTGTTAATATTTTATTGAAATTTGTTTAATTTTTAGGTTGAATAAATTTATAACATCAATACAAAAAGTTACCCTCTCACCCTTGAAATACCCTTTTCATTTTTAGAAATTTCATCTATCTTTCTACAGTGGATTATTATGACCTCCTTTCAGGATACTTTATTTATCAAAATTAAGTACTTTACTCTTCTTAAAACGTAAAATGTTGCAGGTAAACTAGCCCTTCCCCTTAACCAATCTTCACCAAAATCAATAGGCCTTGAGTGCAAAATCACCTCGGGCATATATGAAAAAAAAATGATTAGATTCTGTTTGATTTTGCGGCAGTTATCGTTCACCATAGAAAAAATTCTACACACAGACACACACACACTTTTTTGAAAATGACTTTTCTTCATGTTTTGAGGGTAGTACAATCAAAATCTGCCCTTATCTCGAACACGATCTTTTTCGCGATCACCATACTTCCATTTCCTTACGGAACATGGAAGTGAAAAAGAAGTGACATGACGTATTGTTTTTGTGATATATATATTATTTGTTATGTCTACGTTCAGTTACTATCAGTATTGGGAATGACACAGGCCGAGAAATCACTACAAAAATGTCCAGATTTCTGTGTCATACACAGAACGTTAAGAAAAAAGACAAGGAAAGAGACAAAGCTTGAATTTTGTAAAAAAATGACAGTGCCTGTTTTGCTATGTGGATTTGAAATATGGGTTCCTACAAAGAAGATTAAAAACCAGATTCATACTTCGAAAATGACGTTTCTGAGAGGAACAAAGGGTTGCACGAGTCAGGATAGTTTGCGCAATGAGGATATTAGAGAAGAGCTACAGTTATTCTCCATAAATGATAAATGATAAGATCCAGACATATTGCAGGTAATGATTACAGCGTCTGGACAGAATGGAGGATGGACGACTGCTTAAGGTTTCTTTTCGATATAGACGCTTTGGTACAAGAGATTTAGGAAGACCAAGAGTGAGACGGAGAGATACGCTGTGAAGAAGGAACAGGCAAAGTGCCTACTCCGAGAGGTGTAGAAGAAGAAGAAGTTTAAGTTCAATTTATTAAAATAAATATAAAATTCGAACATCAGCAATCTAAACAGTTAGTATCGGTATGGAGAACTATACATGACATCCATGTTCTAAGATTTATATTTAAAATCATTTTTAAAATGAAATATTTCAATAGAAACTACTTCTTTCTACTTCTTGATTCAGCCTTAACCACCGTATACCACCACACGTTAGCGCACTCGATTTTCACTGATGATGGCAGTCGATGGCACTGCCGAAACGTCTGGTTTTGCAGAAAACATTGGACCACGGCCAAACACTCGTGAAGGAATTTTAACAACAAACTACTTCTTTCTTGCCGATAACGTAGTACACATATGAAAAATCATCCCTTCCCCATTAAACTATCATTTTCATTTTAGAAAAAATTACCTCCTTCATTTCAACTACGCTTTTTATTTATAGATATTTCATCTACCTTTCTACAGTGGATTATTATGACCTTCTTTTCAGGATACTGTATTTATCAAAATTAAGTACTTTACTCATATTAAACATAAAACGTTGAAGGTAAACTACCTTTTCCCCTTTACCGATCTTTACTAAAATCAACAGGCTTTGAGTCCTCTATAATTCAGGTAAATATGCAACAAATTATTTGATTCTGTTTGAATTTACGGCAGTTATGGTTCGTCATAAAAAAATTATTCTTGTTAAAACATAAAACGGTGCCGGTAGACTACCCCTTACCCTTAATCGATCTTCACCAAAATCAATAAGTCTTGAGTACTCTACAATTAGGCAAGTATGCAACAAATTATTTGATTCTGTTTGAATTTCCGACAGTTATCGTTCGCCATAGAAAAATTCTACACATCGACACACAGACACTTTCGGAAAAAATGACTTTTCTTCGTGTTTTGAGGGTAGTATCAGTCCTCAGAATCAGCCCTTATATCGAACACGATTTTTCTCGCCATCACCATACTTCCATTTCCTTATGAAACATGGAGGTAAAAATTCGGACTCGTCAACGGACCTGTAGCGAAAGCACAATATTATTTGTTGTTTGATTTTACTTAAAATTATAACTGTACCGGCATTGTCGAAGACTGTTGTAAAGTGGAATGTCGCTCGTAAACGTTTGTAGTTTCCGTTAATGACGACACTATTTTACGGTTTAACGCACGTAGTTTTATTTCTTTTAAAAGCAAGCGTTTCGCTCAGACTACGGTTGAGCATCCTCAGTGACTCGATTACTACTGAGTGTTGTTACTATACTGTAAACGGGAAAAAGATTAGTACAGTATGGCGACGGATACAATGATGTTGGGTACTTTATGTTTTACAATAAGGGACAACTTAGCACGTCACTAGACTCATAATATAACCGAAACATTATAGGGAAGAGTGCAAATGAGTTACAAAGGTCTATTTATACCTTGCATACAATCTGCCAGAAATACAACTTTATGATCTCAAATACTAAGACAAAAGTAATAGCCTTCCAAGGGAAGAACCCTTTAAGAGCAAATATTATAAATGATATTAGTGTTTCGGAGTAGGTATCACATTTTAATTATTTGGGATCTGATATCTCATATAGGAAGGACAACGGTATTGAGAAAAAGTTAAATCAATTTAATTATACCTGTGGAACAATAAGACAACTATTGAAGAATAAAACGCACAGAGAGACACAGATAAAGTTCTATAAGGCCGTGGCTGTGCCGACTTTAATGTACGGATGTGAAACATGGACTTTCCTCCAAAAAGATATTTCAAAAATTCATGCCTCGGAAATGAAATTTTTAAGAGCAGTTAAGGGATGTAGTTTGAGAGATCATCTACGAAATGACGACATAAGGAAAAACCTGCAGTTACAGTCGGTTCTGGAGAGAGTAAAGAAATATACAAGCAGAATTGGAAGTCCCATGTGGAACGCATGGTAGACACACGTATTCCTAAACAAGCGTTTGAATATAGGCCAGTGGAGACGAGAGATCAAGGAAGAACCTGGAAAAAATGGTCAGACTCTGAGAAGTCAGAACGTGCTATAGCCCAAGCCATGTAGTGAAGAAGAAGAAGAAGAAGAAGAAGAAGAAGAAGAAGAAGAAGAAGAAGAAGAAGAAGAAGAAGAAGAAGAAGAAGAAGAAGAAGAAGAAGAAGAAGACAATAATAGGCATTAGCATTTATGTTCTGGGTACCAAACGGCAAAATACAGAAGTAAAATTAACTGACATGTAAAATACGTACTTTTTGTTTGAACACTACGCAGTTTACTTCTGTTTCTTCATAGTGTTACTATCATATTTATTTGAAAATTAGAAAAAGTCGGTAATTCAAACAACCCCTAGTCTCTACTAGATCGGATTTTTAACTCTCTGCTGCATTTTATTTGCATTTGTGTGAAATATGCCGGATTACCTCGTATTAAAACTCTCAGAGAAGTTTAGAGTTCTACCGTGAATGTCGATCACGGTTTCAGACCACTGTGCGCCAAAAACGTGTTGACACGTCGATTCCAGAGAAATGCGTTAATTCTCCTAACATGGGTCTTGACATGGGTTTTACAAGGTAAATTACTTTTTCTGCTTCTAAGTAGGTTTTAGCAGCTTTCAACGACCTTGACTGGTATTACAATAACAGATTCCATACATTTCAAGCCATGCGCAGTCCGATAGTGAGAATTTTAAGACGGTAATCCTTACAGAAAACACAAGTGAAATTGTGTAAATTCATAGCTGTCCCAGATTATGAACTGTTGGAGCAAATCCTGGGTATTGACTAAGAAATATCAATCGCATAAAATCATTAGGAATTAAATTCTTTACGTATGTGAAATTGTGTACGAGACAGGATAGGATGATAAACAAGTGGATCAAAAACGGTAAAATTGTAAAATAAGTGAACAGAGGAACAGGTGGAGCTGACAACTTGACAGGACGGAGGAGACTAGAACACCCAAAATTATTTAGCAATGTAAAGCCAGAAGACTTGTCGGTAGACGTCAGAAAGCCGAAAAGACCATAAGAAGGAGAAGAAAAAGATTAAATAATCTGGCAAACAATTGAAATCATGAAATTACAAATTTTTAATTAAAAGCTTGTTATTATGTTTTTAGTATGTTGTGTTCTTAGGAATGTCCTATTTCATTCAATGTTTGTATTTGTAAGTATTTTGAACAAATGATCCGAGGAAAAACGCGGAGTATTAAAATTCTGCGTGTAAAATTTTGTGAGGAGAATTTTACTGCTTCTCTTTCTTTACAGAATTGTGTTCACAAGTAAGTTCTAAGTATCTCAGGTAGGACAAAGCTCCCACGTCAATAATAAGCACCCTCTACTACTCGTTTAACATGGAATCTTAGTACTGTTGGAAAGTATTATTCGATGACATGGCACTGATAAACTAATAAGATAAGGGAAGATACATAAGAAAGAAGAAGGTGTCGATTGCTCAGCAGATTTCTCGTTAAGCGTCAAATAAACCTCGCACCATCTGGAATCGTAAGAACCTCAAAAAGGTTAACACCGTCAAAGTTGACACACACAAAATTGTTATCTACAGAGCTTCCATCATTAATATTACCATCGTTAAAATATTAATTACACGACGTTTGGAAAACAATAATCTGCGATCGTCTTCAGGTGCACGAGCTTAGTCTAATAACTTAAGTTTCGTGTAACTGCAACAATATGAGCAGACACATTGTAGAGTAGGCCTCTGTTTTTCGAACCTTAAAACAGAGATGTGAGGTCAGAGATGGACGGTCTGAAAATAGGCCTCGATGGTGAGAGGACATCGATTGTATAAACTCTGATCTACTCAAAAGCAGCTAGGTTGATAATTATTCTATAAAGCAATTATTCTGGAAGGTAGCCTGTATGAATAACAAATTGATTAGAAAAACGTCCATTCCTCTTTTCTCAATACTGATTGCAGGTTGAGGGACAAGGGTTTAAATCCCTAGTTGTCAAGCCCAAAAATTATAAACAAAACAAAAAACAAGCAGAATCTGAAAAAACACTCAAAACAAATATAACATTCAATAAACGTTGAAGGTAAGTAGGTTTTTCTTTTGTTTTTTAAAAGTTTCCTTTAGCTTCAATTTTATAGTTTGGTCTTCTTTTATAATTATCTATTTTACGCTTTACGCTTGTTGATCCAAATTATATCAGGTAATTAGTTTCGAATTACTTATTTAAGTTTCTGATATACCTGAAGGAGACCGCAAACTTATAAGCGGTCGTAAACGTTTTGTAATTAATATTTTAACAATGACAACAGTCCTTGGAAACTCTCAAGACAGTAATTACATACCACCAAAAGTTAGGATCAAAGATCGAACGAAATTCTTACCCGTACCCTATAATACTAGTAACGACATTACGATAATGCCAGAAAATAAGACATGAACAAGTAGGCAAATAATATTTTGTTCAAAAGCACGCGATACAATTTGTCGTTAAATAATCATCAGTGTACACTGAAAGTATGATACATAATAAACTTTTGCATAAGAGAAACTGAAATATAATAATTGAGCGGATCGTACGGCAATATGGTATTGCTTGAAATTGACTTTCTAAATAATTAAAAAATAAAATTTTATAATTAATTTCAAGGCTGCAGGTTTGTTTCCCGTTATTCATTATTATTCTTCATTAGATTTTCATTGTAGTAACAGGCGTAATTGTAATAGTAACAATGGTGGCGGTAATTATTAATAATTGATCATATATTAGTTAGATCATTTTTATCATTATTAACAATTATATTATTATTTACTATTCATATTGTTACTGGGTATAGTATTCTTACAACGTGATCATGCAACCCTTGTCTTACAGTTTTTTTAACATGATAATGTTTTTAGGCTATATTCCACACAAATGTCATCGAAAAACGTGACGCTTCCACACTTTTGATTCCCCACAGTCTAGAAATTTGATATGTAAACGCATCAAGACAGAAATAATCGCTGCTGATATTGAGTTTAGCAAACGTTTTAGTGAGAATAAATTTGGTTTTACATGCTCTGTTTGCGATTGTCTGTGGTTTGGAAATGATTTATTTTATCATAACATTGTCATTCAAATGTTTAAGTTTATTTCAATAATTAACACTTGCCATTATCCTAATAAATTCGCAATATTAATTAACCCAACCTATTTACTTTCATTGAAACGTTCCCATTTGTTTTACGCTTATTTTTGTAAGTGTAGTAAAAAACTTTTATTTGAATATATTAATATCCGGTACAATTAAAGTTCTCCCAAAAATAATGTTCAAAAGTAGTCAGACTTTCTTGTTTCTTAAATTACTCGGTCAACTAATCAAATAATGTGCAGTTACATAAACTTTGCATTGTTTTATAAGAAAACATATGTTCATCTTAACTGGTTGCTCTTATGTTTCTTGTAAAGATTGTTTTAGGACATACTTTTAAAACATATAAAAATTACATATATATTTTTCAATCTTGTTATATTCTGTCACTACTTGCATAGTTGATAAAAACAATTGTTTTTTAAGAGTGTGCACGTCTAAATATTGTGGTTTTGTTACATTTTATTTGACAATACGTATGATACGAAAAGTAATTCACACTACAATGTGCAATTTTTTATTTTAATACAAAATAAGCAACAATAAACTCGTTATTTTTGTTTTCGTCGATATAAATAATTTTTTACAATTTAACATATGTTTGCTTGGAATAACGTAGACAGTACTTACGTGTTACGTGTGCTCGCTGGCGTTTACGAAGGACCGAGATATGCGATATAGATATGAGAGAATCCGTTTGTGGGGTATCGACACCACTGCTTCTAGGCTCACACTGTTCGTTAACGACGCGGCTAACTTCACTTCTGTGTGACGTCACGGCCAGATGTATGAACATGCGCCTCAGCGACCCCCTTAACATTGATCAAACTTTACTCATCCTATAATCCATTTTATGAATTATATAACATTAGTGTTATACAAACCGCGCCAGTATAAAACGCTTCTTTCTTGAGTACTTTTAAAACAAATATTATATCTTTCCTTCTGGTATGTAATTTGCACGAAAGCAACACAATAGATATATATTCATCGCAGAAAGAAATTGTTCATTTTTTTCGTTTTTATTGAAGACTGGAGTTTCTTGTAGTTTCATTCATACGTTTTTGTTTGCTGCACAATCGCGCGCAATCGTGGCGTAATAAATTGTTTGTTTCTTTTTTTTTTGTCAGAACAACTCAAAACGCTTTTATTATATAACTTATTTTTAAGAAACAAAGCATTTCTCTTTTAACATCTTTATAAACATTTTTGTGTTGAATTATTTTTAACATTCAGAATACTTTTTATAACTTAACACTTTCTTCCACCCTGTGACCATCTGATTTCTATAATTGCTTTTCACTACTCTATCCTTATTAAACATCACAACATTACAAATGTTATTCTACTTTCTAATTGCTCACCTTGCATTAGATACCATATTAGATTAAAAAAATACTTGGGCTTGTCGAAAAATTGTGCAACTCTGCGGTTTACGCAACCATATTCTCTAACACCCAAATACTATTTCCTTACCATATGATTGGCTGTTAATAACCGAGCGGCCCACAAGTTTAACCATTCCTCGAGACAACACCAACTGTGAGATTAAACAAGGAACCGGTTCCGGTAGCCAACTTTGTAAAATACTTGGGCATCATAACCAGGTGAAGAGCTGGCATGGCTCAACCACGTCTGGTTGAAGAGGAAACAACTGGACACCAAGTTCCGTAAACATTATTGGTTTCTGAGAAAAAAATCTCTACTGTCAATGAAAATTAACCTGGTTATTTACAACACTATCTTTAAGATGTGTAGACATAAGGCTATAGTTTTTAATTATTGTTCACTCATCCACTTTGCAAATGATACTGACATATAATCGATGAATAGTGTTTCTTAAAGTGTACTTCGTCGCAGATTAATTCCAACAGTTTCAAACAAGAATGTATCGTATTAGTACTTTACGTCGCATATTAGTAACAGACATTAAAAATTTACTTTACGTACAAAATGTCTCCACTTCGATTCAGGAAATAAACCCCTACGTTCATGAACAGAATAGTGGTTTTGAATTTGTTACCTCTTCGAAAGATTACGAATGTAATATTGTCATGCATGCTGATCGGAAAACGAATAATATGGAGCTCCGAGGCTGCTATAATGCACCTACAACGAACGAAGTTGTGGTAGTTATAGTTAACCAAGAGTTTGACAAATGCGATGTTGTAATTCGCTTACGGCTTTGGCGACCTTCATCTAAATGTAACATCGCTATAACGGAAATGTTTCAGACGAAGGTGCTTCGTGCCATAACCGATGCACCGTGGTTCGTCTGCAACAAAGATATCTATAGTAACCTAGGCCTGCTTACAGTTAATGAAACCATTGGGTGGTTCAGGTAAAGATACGTGAAACCGCACACAAATCGTCTAGCCATAAATCTGCCAGATAACAGCCTCTGCAGACACGGCACTCAACTTAATATTTCCGCTGGACTTACTTAAACTATAAGACATTAAATGCATTGTATATAACATGTCACATTTACACACTCATACAGATGACACAGTCCACCCAATGGTATATGTGTCTCCATGTCATGTTTTTAGCCAAAATTTTGCTTATCGTCTTTTAATAATAAATTTCATAAATAAACGTAACGATAAATTACAAAAATATATTGCGACAATACAAGCATATGCTGTAATGCGCATATATGATATAAAATAAATATTTAATTTATTTTTAATAATATGTAATAGACGAGCAGATGTTAAATTGGGAGCTGACTTTCAAACAGGAATCAACACGCAAGATCACGCGATTACCGCTGTAAGCGTGTACACAAGTAAATAGTGTGTGCGCGTGAAGCCTGTTTGAGCCTGAAAGTTAGCAACCCCACCCCAAGTCAATGCTAAATTAAGAATATATTTAATATTAAGCAAACCATAAATGTTAGTAAGAATGTAAAAACTTCTAAAAATGTGTAAAAATCAGACACATGTACAGTGTAAATTCTACGTAGTTCGGACAATCAGTGCGAATTCTGTGCGATTTTTAAAGCAATATAATTACCCTAATGGTGTGATCAGCATGATAATTACATATCGTATGTATAATAAATTAGACAATATTATATCACCTTGAAATCCGCATTAAACAATGTGTTTGGCGAAAAAGTGCAAATATGTGAAATGAGACGAGAGTGGGGACACTCACGCCATGGTTCAGTTTTCGACAGGCTTGTTCCTGAGCCGACAGGTGTGGTTTTCTTGGTGGATATAAATATGAGCCCAGGAGACCCGAACTCTCTCTTCAATCAGTCGTCAGTCGTGGCGGTACGCTATGTCCGTCCGAGACGTGAATTTTTAATTACTTTGGACAGAGTTAGACGATATGTCTAACAGCAGTAAGACTTTTTTAATCGTAATTTATAAAGTATTACGGCAAATGTTTTGATTTAAAGTAGAATGCAAAACATTAATTAAAAAAGTACCATAACAAAGAAATCGTCGGACGTCTACGAGAGTCTACAACTGAGAACATCAACTCCAGACAGATGACGAGAGAACTACTAGCAGAGGAACGAGACACCGAGCAATAGAGACGGTTCTATCATAAGAGCTACAGATCCAGAGCAAAACGTCATTATAATCTACAGCAGCCGATGTACCATGACGGACGAGAGACGGGGGAACGAGCAGTGAGGACAAGAGGCATCCAGGAGGAGCGGATTGCCGGGATCACGGAAGGACATGGGACAAATCTGCAGAATTTAAGGTGACGAAAAACCAATCTATAATTATCCAAGAGTAAAGACATTGAAAGACTTTAATAAAAAGAAAAACAAAAACAAATGTAGATAGAAATAAGGGAATGTAATTTATGTATAATCAGAATATTCTTTAATTATTTTTCTTTAATGAATGAACAGTCAATGTAACGATAATTTAAATCCTTGCTTGGAGAATGAACAAATAATTAATTTATTTAAATATTGTTTTTATTGAAAGCACTTAAAGTAACGTAATTGGAAATAATCAATTAGTTGTGTTCAAATGATTATAAGGCCGTAAAAGGTATAAAAAAAATATAGAATAAGGATGTATTAACAAATTTAAAAAATTCAGACTGAGTAGTCAAGAAATCATAGTATAATGAAGAAATGTATTTAATTAAAATTGGTAATATAAAATCTAGAATATAAGATATATGTTTGTGATGGGAATCGGCAAACAAAGGAACTTTGAAACCATAGATAATGAATATCGTATGGCGAATTAATCAGCATTTTATGCTATTATTTTTTTTATTTGTTTGTTTAAAGTAATAAATGGAAACCTATTATGATTCCTAAAAGGGTTACTCTTATTATAATTACACCTGAACCCCAATTACACATACTCGTTGTTAGTAATGTTATATATAAATGTTATATGGGTATAAACATAGCACCAAGTAAAAATACATTAAATACAGTATTTGTATTGTTATAAATTTTGTCGTCCGTCAACGTGTGGCACGACACGCTTACATTTAATAACGTTGTATCGTTGTAATATATTTAAAAAATAAATTTCTTTCTTGTTCTGATACTTACTATGTTCTACGAAAGAAATATTTTAATAATTCATTTAATTATCAATATATGTAGGCCTACATATATATTTTAATTGGAGGAATATCTATTTTACAAAGCTCTGAGATTTCTTCTTCTTCTTCATCATCTTCTTCTTCTTCTTCTTCTTCTTCTTCTTCTTCTTCTTCTTCTTCTTCACCTCCTTCTCCTTTTTCTTCTTCGTCTTATCCTTCTCCTCCTCCTCCTCTTCCTTCTTCTCCTTCATTTCTTTTTTTTATTCTTCAGCTTCTTATTTTTCTTCTTTTTCTTTATCTCCTTTTCCTTCTTTTACTTTTCCTGTATTAGGCTGCCGTACATTTAAACAAAATTCTAATAATTATTACAGCCTCTTTGCTTTGCTTGCGACCACGAAACTTTCTAGTCATCAGTGGTCTGTCAAAGTTTTAAGCATATTTTTCTTTTCCTCTGTTTCCAGAATTTGCTCAATTTTTTGTGAGTGTGTATTTGTAATGTACACATTATGATAAGTTGTACTACGCCTCTCTGAGTGATTTTTAAATGTTTATTGTTTTATACTCCTTTTTATCCTCTTAAAGGATTAGGTTATATAAACCTGTTCCGGCACCCATCTCATCCTCGAACAACCCACGTCACTTCTACCAATCGTTTTATAGTTCAGTACTGCTTTCGGCAATCATCCTCCTTTGCAAATAATCCTATCACTGTCTTCTGTAAATTAAAATAATTTCATTTGTGTCCTTTACTTTGAGCTCTGCTCTGATATCCTCATTCCTTATTCTATCTTGCAATGCATAATTTAAACTATTTCGAAGAAACTGTATTTCAGCACTCTGAATCTTGCCTCATTCTTTTTTTGGCATAACCCACGCCTCACTGCCGATAGGTGAGCACTGAAAATACTAAGAAACTTTTAGTACCGGAATAACTGATACAAAGCCACCAAATTCTATTTCGGACAGAGAAGGGTGATGGCGAATCTCCTGCGCTCCAAAACAGAGGCCTTTCGGCTAAGGTATGGTAACTCTGACAAAAGAGTCTCTGGTCCTCCTGGTAGGGGGTTGTGCAACAGGTCAGTAACCTGTTCATGTAAAACTGTGAAATATTTGTAGTATCCAAAGCAGCCTTGTTCCATACTAATCTCGTTAATTTGCCTGATACTCTGACTGTTTTATTGTTTGACTATGTATTTTACCGGTAACTATACTGAAACTTAATATATTCATAACCCTTCACAGATAACTCAAGGGAAAGATTTTATTGAATTTTTTGTTCAACTTAATTTCTGGCCCTTTTCATAAGCCATACACTTTGTTTCAATTGTTGACATATCGCGTAACACTATTTTATGTGAAATTTTCCGTTATCGCCATTAACATTCCACGCAACTGATCTCTTGTTCCGCCAATAATGTCTTACCATCCACATGGTAATTGCTTTTATTTGTGTATCCCGTATTTTAACTGGGTTTTCTTTAATTCTTAAGGATTATTATTATTCAAAAAATTTATTAAAAAATTATTTAATTCAAAAAGTTATTATTATTTGTTTATTTTCGTATGAGGTGTGCTATTAGGTCTAAACTTTTGTAGGAATCCCTCTTTTCTGGTATATCAGAGAATTTCAACGTTGACAAAATGACAGTGTTTACGGACAAAGCCTTCATTGAACTCTTTAATTTTATAAAACAATGGGAATACCTAGACTACTGTATGGATCTGAAACTTGGGTCATAAATAAAAAAGATAAAAAGATGAACAGAAGATACAAACAGCAAAAATGAATTTCCTGAGATCAGTTAAAAGGTGTAATAGACTAGATTATATAAGAAATGGAGAGATGAAAAGTGATTTAGATAGTTTCACAGTTAATGAAAGGATTAACAGAAGTTACAGATTACAGAAGAAATTGGATTCAGTACATAGATGGAATGGAAGAAAGTGGAATGCCAAAGATGGTGAAAGATTACAACTCTAGAGGCAGAAGAAAAGTTAGTATACCTAAGAAAAGGTGGACTGTGGAATAGGAACAGGCCGCCAAAGCCTAAAACCGTTAAGAAGAAGAAGAAGAAGAAGAAGAAGAAGAAGAAGAAGAAGAAGAAGAAGAAGAAGAAGAAGAAGAAGAAGAAGAAGAAGAAGAAGAAGAAGAAGAAGAAGAAGAAGAAGAAGAAGAAGAAGAAGAAGAAGAAGAAGAAGAAGATAATGATGATGATGATGATGATGATGATGATGATGATGATGATGATGATGATGATGGTGGTGGTGGTGCCTTCGTTGAATAACCACATAATTCAGACTCGTTTGAACATGTCCAAAGACTATATAAATGTGATGTGGCGTTAACAAAACAAGGCCTTTAAACATTATTGCCTCTGAGTCCTAGATCGTGATCATATAATGGAGACGTAAATTTGTCCTGATTATATAAGATCCTTGTATATTTTTAAACACTTGTTAAAGCTTCTTGATAAAAGAACATGTGTGTCGGCCATAAAAACTATCATAGCCATAAACGTAATGTAATGTTGTCAATTATGTACAGAAATTTATAATGAGAATTTCCTGCATCTTTTTACCCTCGCGTATCCTCTTAAACACTTCCCAGCTGTTTATTCTACAACTTCGTGATGTACTCCTTACTTTCCTCTAACACTGTAAATTAAAATCCTCTAATTGTGCCTTGTGTCTGCTACGAATTCCCTTCTACTGTTTAATAGGTTTTTGAAGATATTCGATAACAATTCTATGATCACCAAGAACGGCAGGTTGCCTACTCACAGTTGCATCAAGACAGGCTGTTTTTTTTCATACTGTTGTCACTATTTTGTGTACATATATTCTTAAAGACAACTTTCATCTTTTGTACATACACACTGTGACGGCAGCGAGGCAAACATCTCCTCCCGGTACCAGCCGAGAGGTCGCCGCTAACACCTGGCGGGCACGTGGACGAGTTTACAGCACGCCAATCAAAAGAGATGGAAGATAGCAGCCATCTGAGAAGTTTGCTGCAACCGGCAAAAATTGGGAATAAGAAGAGCGTGGCTGGGAAAAAATCACCATATTCCCAAGAAATGGCGAAAGGCGACGGTCATAATGATCCCGAAGCATGGAAAGGACGCTTTCCGTCCCGACAACCTCCGGCCCATTAGTTTACTGTCTGCCACGTCAAAGGGCCTCGAACGTCTCGTACAACGGCGAGTCCTAGACCATCTAGGAAACGTCGATGTACTAGTCCCCGAACAGTTCGTTTTCCGTGTGGGGCATTCCACCACTCATCAGCTGATGAGACTAGTGGAATACATCACGGGCGCCGGCTGTCGGAAAGAGCTGCACCGGCCTTTGGCCGTTGCACAATAAATTAAAACTAGGCGTATAACCTAGATGGAAGCAAAAAGTGTGCTGGACCCAGACTGGCTGGATTCGGAATGAAAACTCTCATTTAAAAATTAACAAGTTATTGTTTTATTAGTGTTTCTTGTATAACATGCCTTATATATTGTTCAATTAATTTGACATTATATTCTTATAAAAATTCTTAGTCCTCATTTCCGATTAATAATCCGTATGATCCACACAATAGACATCACCTATCACAGCATTGCTCTTCAATAATAACATTTTGCAAAAATGAACAGTCTCAATCATGAGAAAAGTACTGGTACATATTTAAATCATCAAAATAATTCATTAAAAAACAATAAATAATTAAGCAATTCAACTTCAAAAACTCCACACAAGGTATTGTTTTGGTACCTTTTGATTCAATGCAATGATGGAAGAAAGAGACTTCCAAACCGAAACAATCAGAATGATAAATCCCAGCCTTCCCATCTGACAAATTATATATGGAATTTTTTCACCTGTTTATCCGAAGAATTTGGATTTCAGTGGTGACGGGCATTGAAGAAGTGTAGATGATGCTGTTTCTAGGTGTCGGTCCATCTAGTTTTTTCGGGGTAGGAGCACGTGGCTGACGGCATTGGGTGTGGGAGCTCTCTAGTTGTCCTCTCCGCCGATGGCGTTCCATGTTCTTGACACCATCTAAGCCCCGTGTTTCTTCCGACTAGTCGGGAACCCTGAGATCTTTACGAGATTAGTAACGCATAGTAAATCACAGCGAAGCAAAGACCCTGCCGTCAGACCACGAAGAGCACTGTCAGAGGGCAAAAGAGCGAATGAGGCAGACACAGAGTTTTCGTCAACCCAGCATGGTTTACGAAAGCCAGCAGGAAATTGTAAAACAGCCAGGTCAGAGCTGTTGGGTTGTGCGTCGTGAGACGACCCAATGGGTTCCTAGTACCGAACCTCCGGTAGGGGCTCCTGCCTAGTAGTCCTGTCCAGACGGAATATTGATTAATTCATTTTTATTGGTCGCTACAACGACATGCTCGTACTAGGTCGACTAGTACAGTATTTGTCGAGGCCGTTTCCAAGAATCACCTGGACGTGTTCGGTACTTGCCAAGGCCAGCTATGAGTGGGTTTGTCTGGGTCCTCGCAGCTCGGACGTAAAATTTACGTGCAAGTCGCCTTGCGGTGTCATCCAAGGAGCGGACACCGAGCCCTCTTCTCAGGAGACGAGAAGAAAACCGATAGGGGACTTTGGCCGCTAGCCGAAGCCCTCTATCGAGAACGCTTTGCAACCTTCTTTTATGAACGGTTGCGAGGTAACCCCAGACGGAAAGAGCGTAGGTAATGATCGGCAACAGGTACGCGTTGACGATCAACTTACCCAGCTTGCGGGTCATAGCCTTGTTGGCAAGTATCGGAAACAGTTGCGCGAGACGAGCGGACGCTTTCTTTCGCATCGTCTCAGCGTGGGCACGCCAGGTGAGCCGACGATCAAGGTGGACACCGAGGTACTTTACTTCTCTCGACCAGGGCAAGTACGTTCTACCGAGTCTCACTCGGCCTCGTGGTTCTTTCCGGCGCTTTGTGAATAGCACCGCGGAGCTCTTGGTTTCGTTGACGGCAATTTTCCAGCTTTCCGTCCACGTCGAATACGCATCGAGTGCGCGCTGAAGTCGTGGGATAGCAAAGTCTGCGTTCCGATCGGCGGTATAGACCGCCGTGTCGTCGGCAAACAAAGCCATCTGGACTCCAGGCTCTCTGGGTGCATCGTTGACATACACGGAGAACAGGAGAGGCCCTAGCACGCTACCTTGAGGTACCCCGGCTGTAATACGTCTCTCGGAAGAGACGTGGTCGTCTATTCGCACGCAGAAAGTCCTCTCCGTCAGAAAGCTAGCAATCAAGCGAAGGTAGCAATCTGGGAGCTGGATTTCCCGGAGCTTGAACAAGAGCCCGTCATGCCAGACACTATCAAAGGCCTTTTTCCACATCTAGGAAACAGGCGACAGTCTGCTCTTTCCGACACCCGGCGTCCGTGATGTATTCCACCAGTCTCATCAGTTGATGAGTGGTGGACTGCCCCACACGGAAGCCGAACTGTTCGGGGACCAGTACATCGAAATTTCTTAGATGATCTAGTACTCTCATCATACATGGCTGATCTAGTACGTGGCTTACAGTAGACTAATGGGCCGGAGGTTGCCGGGACGGGAAGCGTCCTTTCCCTGCTTCGGGATCACTATAACCGTCGCCTTACGCCATTTCTGGGGAAAATAGGCCAGTCTAAGACACGCGTTGAACAGCGCGACCAAGAAAAGTACTCCTCGCTCCGGGAGTCGAGTAAGAGCGGCGTTCGAGACGCCGTCCGGGCCAGGAGCTTTTCTCGGCACGAGTTCAACGAGCCGATCTGTGACCTCTTCCCTAGTAATGGGTTCGGGCTCCGTAGTGATCGGAAGAGACAGAAAGTCTTCCACTTCGTTCTCGACTTCTTCGTCGAAGTCCCAGTCCATGGGCGGGTTAGGTGCGAACTGTCGCTCAAAACACGCGCCCAAGTACTCGGCCTTCGCCTCCGGGCGAGCCAGGATTTGACCGAAAGGTCCAGCAATGGCCGGGATGCGAGGCCGGCGCCTCTTCCCTACCAACGCCGAAGGTAACCGGTAAGGGCTACTTTCGTCCGATCCGTCCCCTGCCTGGGCCACGGCGAGTTCCCAACAGCGTCTCCGGTAGGCCTGCATTTCACGACGTAAAATGCCGGTCGCCCGGTTGTACGCTGCCTTGTCGGCCGGATCACGGGTCCGCTGCCAGCGTCTCCGGAGGCGATTTCTCTCGCAAGCGAGAGCACTCGTCTCCTCTGGGATCCGCTGCCAGTGGGGCGTGACGCCAGGCTTCATCCTGGAAGACGCGTCGATCGCAGATACGACAGCCTCGTCAAACGCGGCAACTGCCTCGTCGACTTGGCGGAAGGTTTCGAGTGGTCCCGCGTCTGGCAATCGGCGACTTAACGCCGGGCCATAGCGGTCCCATTCTACCACCTTCCTGACATCTCTGCGTACGACGTGCTGGGTAGCGACGTGTATCAGGATGGGGAGATGATCGGACGATAGTTCCGTTAGCGCGGACACATGGACCGGACAGTCAATTCCTTGAATCACCGCTATGTCCAAGACGTCGGGAGCCGCGTTGCGTTGTGAGGGGTAGAACGTAGGTTGGGTAGGCCCAATCACTGTTATCCTGCGAGAATCGGCAAACCTGCGTAAACGTTTCCCGTTTGGGGCAGTCAAGAGACTGTTCCAATCGCGATGTTTACAGTTCAGGTCGCCGGCCATGATGACCCTCCTGTGTGCATCGAACGCGACAGCTAGATCGGGGTGAAGGAGCTCTTTTTGCGGCGGTTTATACGCCGCAACCATCTGTACGCCGCCTAGAGTGTTTAACAACTCCACAGCGGTGCCTTCGAGGTGAGTCATTGCAGGCAAGACGACTCGGTGATGCTCGAGATTGAGCCTCACCGCGACGGCAGTACCGCCACCAGCAGTGCCCGGTCTGTCGTTTCGATAGCACACATAGTTGGCCAGTCGGAACCGACTCGCAGGAGTCAAGTGGGTCTCATTGAGAAGCACTACATCGGGTTTGAGTCGGGCCAGTAATTCTTGGAGTTCCTGGATCTTGTTGGACAACCCGTTGGCGTTCCAGGAAAGAATCGAGAGATCTCGTTTGAGGACCCGACTCATAGAAGACCTACACAAGTGGCGGCTTCCACCAAGAGCATGAATCTCTCGGTTATGTCAGCAGTCTCCAAGCGGGAGCGGATGGACCTGAAGGTCTGGGCGACTTTGTTGAGATCGAACTCACCAAGGAAGTCTTTGACGACCTGGTAGTCGTCAGGTACGGTTCTTGAGGCAGATTGCCCGGAGACTGTGTGCGCATAAGAGCGCCGAGGCTTATCAATCGGGGGATTGGTGGAAGCCAGGTGTTTCTTGGGGCCAGGTGTAGCGCCTCTAGCGGAGGTGCTAGGAAGAGGGACAGATGCGATTGCGTCGGACTTCGCGCGCTGTGCAGGCTGTCTGGACTGTGCGGCCAGGTTGGCAGGAGCCCGGGAACGAGCGCCACGGGGCTTTCTGTGCCGCTTCTTTTTGCCTGCGTTGGGGAAACGCGGGGGCGGGAGGTCTGGCGAGGCTGCTTCTAAAGCAGGGGCGGGATTCTCCGGTGCTGGGGAGGGTTGAGTAGTCTCAGGCTCCACAACCGAGATGTTTTCTGTTGGCTGTTGAGTGGTCTCACTTTTAGATGCCGCGAGGTTACGGCGCTTTTTCGCCATAAGCGGGACAGGGGCCTGTGAAGGAGCCTGAGTTGGAGTTGCCTGTGCTGCAGGTGTTTGCTTCGGACCTTTGGAACGTTTTTGTTGCCTGTTTGAAACTGTGGCGGAAGACACGGCAGCCGTAGCAGAAGGCGCAGGGCCTGGCTGCTCGGTTGCAGGTCTTGAACCAGCTACCGGATGCCTCGGTGGTGGCAGGCGCCCTTTCGGCTTTCGCCGCTCGAGCTCCCGCTGAAACACCGGACATGCCCGGTAGTTGGCGGGGTGACTCCCGCCGCAGTTGATGCATCTTTTGAATGCAGGTGCATCGCAAAGTTTCCTGGCGTGAGGGAGAGAACACCTCACGCACGCCGGAGCGTTTGAGCAAGAGTCGGAGTGGTGCCCGAAGCGTTGGCACCTGTGACACTGAGGCAGAGCCCCGGGAGCGCGGCTTCTTTCCATTTTTACGCGGAAACCAAAAAGCCGCGTAAGTGAGAGTAGGCTAGTGCCTGCCTCGCTATTCTACGCCAGGATGCGGACCAGAGGAATTGGACGCCTTGGTCCGGCAGGAGTAAACACCCGATGGACCGCGCGAACAGGATAGCCCAGCTCGCGCAGCTCATCGAGGATTTCCTCGAGAGGAGATTCCACGTCCAAGCCTCTGAGGATAAACGACAGAGGCTTCACGTGTTTGGGCGAGAATGTGTGGTACTGGAATTGCTGGGATTCCACGTACGCCACGACACTGCGGTACACGTCCATTCCGCGGACAACGATTTTGACTGTGTCGCCCCCAAGGAGCTTCAGGTCAACGTTGGCCGGGGAAAGTCCGGGAGCCACTATCAATCGCCGGTAAAAACCGGTGACGTTGTTCACGCCGTGAACGTATACGGGCGGGATGCGACCAGAGGCCGGCGGTGCTTGGGCACCGCCGGACACAGTCGGCCCCGGGCCGGATTCGCCATCGGCGGGGACAACTTCCATGGCGGACGCCGAGGAAGAGGTTGAGGAGGATCGATTCCGCCTCGGTTTCTTAACCGGGCGCCCCCGTGGCCCAACCGCCACGAAAGCGTCGGTCTCG
This sequence comes from Magicicada septendecula, assembly GCA_034769895.1. Classification (NCBI taxonomy): domain Eukaryota; kingdom Metazoa; phylum Arthropoda; class Insecta; order Hemiptera; family Cicadidae; genus Magicicada; species Magicicada septendecula. The sequence goes on along the minus strand of CM068373.1, from coordinate 248,025,124 downwards.
TCACCGGGCAGCGGAACCGACCGGGGATCGACTTGGTCCGCTTCCATAAGCGGAGAACACGGCGAATCGCTCGTGTGAGGCGGGGCAGTGGCGAGCGACTGCGTGCTCGATGACGCGCCCGAAGCGGGCATTTCCGCCATCGAGCGGGAGGTTCGCCGACCAGAGACAGCCAGGCTGCCTCCGGCGGTAACCAGGGACCTAGGGTCCGGCCCGAGCCGGATCGCTTGCGGGACTTGTGAAACGCTCAGGCTACTACGAGCTGGGCAAATGACCGGCTTCGTTAGATACCTCTCCTTACCAAGAGAGGTGTCCACCGGCCTCTTTACCTAGGCGATATCCAAGCTCGCTTACCACTGGTGGGGGCTCGCAAGGATCGTCCTAGGCAGCGCTACCTAAGAGCCTGAGCGTCAGCGGGCTAGATGCGCTGCGCAACCTTAAGCTCTGGCAGGCTATGTGCTTCCTCTTCAGCGGCAAGTTGGTGGTCCTGAAAAGGGTCACTTGGCTGGTGGCCCTTAGAAGGTCCGACGCACTCAGCTGTGCTTGTGCTGGCTACTCGATTCACCAGCTAGCTGAGTTGTGGTCTTCTGTCTTCTTGTTGTCAAGGCAGCAAGCGGGCCAAGATGATGGCTGTCCAGCGGCGAAGCAGCAGGCAGCAGGGCAGCAGCTGTATAACAGCGAGTCGCTTCCGAAAACGTCCAGTGAAGAGCAGATCCAGAGGAGGTCCTTCCTGTACGAGAAGCTGAAGCGAAGTGTGGACGATCGATCCATCATCGTGTAAAACAGCTGGGCTGCCGGCCTGCTTTATCTCATCACCGTTCCCGAGCGGCAACCTTGATTTAGTCGTCGCTGCTGAATATATATTGTCCCGGCACGGCGCGGTCTACTTAATAGCGTTGCTGTTCAAGGTCACTGCGACCGTTTGACCAAATAACATCGTCGCTGACTGCCACAGCCTATCGATCCAGCCCGACAGCATAGAACGGAGAGATTCACGTTTAACTTGCCGCGGCAATGTTAAATAGTCACGGCACAGAGCAGACTATCCTTTTGTTTCCTAGATGCGAAATAGAGCGTCCGCACGTCTGGCGCAACTGTTTCCAGTACTTGTCAACAAGGCTATGACCCGCAAGCTAGGTAGGTTGATTGTCAACGCGTACCTGTTGCCGATCATTACCTACGCCATTCCGTCTGAGGTTATCTTGCAGCCGTTCATAAAAGAAAGTTACAAAGTGTTCTCGATATGGGTCTTCGGCTAGCGGCCAAAGCCCCCTATCGGTTCCCTTCTCGACTTTTGAGAAGTGGACTCGGTGTCCGCTCCTTAGATGACACCGTCAGGCGACTTGCACGTAAATTTTACGTCCGAGCTGCAAGTACCCAGGCAAACCCACTCATAGCCAGTACAGACCACGTCCAAGTGATTCTTGGAAACGGCCTCGGCACTTACTGTACTAGAACTACTTAGTGCGAGTATGCCGTTGTAGCGGCCACTGCCACTGCCGAAAGAAGAAGAGGAATGCAGTACGCCATGAACTGCGAGCGCAGCCGCCGAACGTCACAGCGCGGCTCGGGCGGAACATACATCGCAGTTAGCGTCCTCGCCACACGGCCCTTCTAAGGGGCACAAAAAACTAAGAGGTGTACGATTGGAGCCATTTGTCTTGTGACAACACACACACACACACACACACACACACAAAACAATCGTGATGTTTATCAAACAGGAGTCGAAGCCTTCCACAGACAAAAGAACGTCGTTTCTTTAGAAATTTTTGTCGACATGGTCAGTTTAGTTATTTAGGATCTTTATTTTTGTAAGAGTAACACGAATATGTTTGTATCATATGTAACAATATTGTTACAAACGCACAGAAGTAAAAGTAGTATAACTAACAATGGATAACGGCTGATTAATTGTGTAGTGGAATATAATGGCTAATGAAATAAGAATAAAATCTCTAATGGCGTATAAAAATACAGTGAAAAGACTCTACGTATTACAAATATTGCCAAATATTTGGATATTACAAAAATTACAAATATGATAAGTATATTCTATTATAAATGACTATTGACCTTGAATGCGACCTTGAATGTAACGGTAGTTTGAGGCAGACCAATTAGCCAACTATTATATAACTATTATTTATTCGATGGTGTTGTTACATGTTCACTTTTATTTAACTACAATTCATTAAACTTAATGACTTTTGTGACTCAGTTCCATTCTGCTTGAAGTCACTATAGGCACGATTCTCTGAACCGAAGTTATATATGACGTACTTTAGTGATTGTTATTGTTTATCGTTTACAGGGCGTGATAGATTATTCTACAGAGTGGCCTACAAGTCGCTTGGCACTAGATATTATGTCAGTTAAGTACAGTGATACTGAATTAATTTAATAAACGATGAGAGATTTTGTGACGTTCAGTCATTAAATAGACACGATTTCGAGACATTTGTGTAGACTATGTTTACTGTCGTCATCAGCTGTTGTAAACGGAAAATAGAGATATAATTATATTTATTTATTTATATAAATTTAGTTATTATTTATTATTTAATTAACTATTATTTAAATAATTTATAATTTAATGCACTTTCATTTGTGAAAAAACTTACTTTTTGTTATATCCTCATACGCACGTTTCGGAGTAGTTTGCTCCTTCATCAGTGAGGTATAAATGCCTGAGGCACCTCCTTAAGCCTGTTCGTCCCGAACTGGCAAACCGTCTCTGAAGTAGTACTTAGCCGGGCGATCTAGGTGGACGACCTTGAACTTTCGCTGTCCTTCCTGTTGAATCCGATATACAACATCGTTGAATCTTTTTTTCACAGTGTAGGCTTCTTCCCAGTTAGACTGAAACTTAGGTGAGCGACCACGACGATGCTTTGGATTGAACAACCAGACCTGATCTTCTTCTTGGAAACCCACACTATTGCTGCGAATGTCATACCGAGTTTTCATTTTATCACTGGCAATCTTCAGCCATCCTCTTAACAAGCGATTCATTTCTCCCAGTTGGTTTTCTAATTGCGAGGAATAGTTCTGCGGTTCTTGGAACTGAGTCTCAGGTGATCTGAACATTAAGTCCCCAGGAAGACGAATCTCCCGCCCAAACACCAATTTTGCTGGAGTCATGCCGGTTGTGTCGTGTACTGATGATCTATACGCCATTAGGAATAGTGGTATACGTTGGTTCCAGTCTGTTTGGTTCTCGTCAACAACCTTCAAAAGATGCTGCTTAAGTGTCCTATTGGATCTCTCAACCATCCCGTCCGACTGAGGATGCAGAAGCGTTGTCCTGGTCTTTCGAATTCGGAGTAGACGGCATAATTCTTTAAACACTCCTGATTTGAAATTTCTCCCTTGATCCGTATGGATTTCCATAGGGGCTCCATAACGGCAACAGAAGTTGTGGACTAACTACTTTGGCACAGTGGTAACCTCTTGATTTTGAATTGCGTAGGCAATGCCTCAGGCATTTATACCTCACTGATGAAGGAGCAAACTACTCCGAAAAGTGCGTATGAGGATATAACAAAAGTAAGTTTTTTCACAAGTGAAAGTGCATTAAATTATTAATTGTTAAAATGCTGTGAAAGAAGTGATGATCATTCAAAATAATATTAAATAATTTTATAATTATTACAAGTCTTTATATCTTTAATATATTTATCATCTAATTGCATATTCCCTTGATCTTTATTTCCTACTATAACATATTCAGATTTATGTCACTTTATTGTGAAGCCCGCAATCTTTTATAATTGTCTTAATTTTTACAGCGTACAATTTAAATCGTCCCGATCGTATGCCACGATTACCAGATTGTCTGCGAGATGTGAACTGTATAATTTATTATCACCTACGTTCAGTCCAATTTTTAAGTTTTTTTGCTCCCGACATCTAATACTGTGTCTAAATATTTTTTAAAAAGAGTAGATGAAATACTGCGCCCATCTCGCAGTTTATTATTATGACGAAAATCTCTATACACTTTCTACCGTTTTTACTTCCATGTTCCATAAGGAAATGGAAGTATGGTCATGGCGAAAAAAATCGTGTTCGAGATAATGGCAGATTCTGATTGTACTACCATCAAAACATGAAAAAAGTAATTTTTCGAAAAGTGTCTGTGTGTGTGTCTGTTTGTCTGTCTGTAGAATTTTTTCTATGGCAAACGATAACAGCCGAACTTCAAACAGAATCAAATAATTTTGTGCATACAGCTCTGAATTGTAGAGGCCTATTTATTTTGGTGAAGATCGGTTAAGGGAAAGGGGTAGTTCACCTGCAACGTTTTACGTTTTAATAAGAGTAAAGTGCTTAATTTTCATAAATAAAGTATACTGAAAAGAAGGTCATAATAATCCACTGTAGAAAGGTAGATGAAATATCTATAAATAAAAAGGGTAGTTGAAGGGGAGGGCGTAATTTTTTTATAAATTAAAATGGTAGTTGATGATGGAGGAAGTAAATTTTATAAGTTTTATATGTGTAATACGTTACTGATAACAAAGAAGTAGTTCCTATGGAAACATTTCATTTCACTTTAACAAAATTCTACATTTCTTCATTTTAATTTAAATCATGTGTGAGAGAAAATATATCGTTCGTGGCAGGCAAGCATATCTCAATTATGTAATGTTCACGTTTTCATTTTATTATTATGATTACCGAAATAAAAAGGCAGGCAAGACACACACACACACACACACACACTCAATACGCGTTATTTCTGGCCTCACTCATGTTTATTTTCTTACATTTGCACAGCGTGGGTAGCGATTTGCTTCCTGTGGATCGCTGAGCAGTGTAACTGCACGTGTTTACAGAAGAACGGGTCATAGACAGACTTTTTGTCTTTAGGGAATGAACCCTCTGCAAGACGCTCAGGGTCCATGAGTGACTTCGGAGCGCTTCGTAGGAGGGATGATTATCTGTGTAGTTCGGTTTCTTTATAAGAATAAAATAAGGCTACCTAATTTTTATGGGTAAAGTGACTGAAAATAACATTATATTAAATGACTACCCCATAATAACAAAAATATCTATAAATAGTGAAATTAGTTTGAGGGTGGGCGATATTTTTTTAGAAACTACCGAACCGAATTCAAGTAAATTATTTTAAAAATAAATATTACAACATGGAATTCATGTATGGTTCTCCATACCGATTTTTAATCTTTTTTGTGTTGTTTACATAAAAATTTTGTATAGATTCCCTCAACTTACCTAATATTTCGGGTTTCCTTAAACCTCCTCATAATTGTGACAATGAAGCGCCATGATACGCGCTTTCTAAGTCACTAGTGCTATGCATAATTCTCAATTTCTCTGGACTCTTTTCTCACATACTATTTTGATTCACAAAGATATACTCCTTTAAATTTAAAACTATTGTTTAGAGCTTAAGGCGCTTAAAATTTAGATTCTTCGTTAACTTACGAGAAGAGCCATAGCCGTTACAGTAACAAACTTTTATAAAAATAAAGAACTTTTTCTTCTTCTTCTTCTTCTTCTTCTTCTTCTTCTTCTTCTTCTTCTTCTTCTTCTTCTTCTTCTTCTTCTTCTTCTTCTTCTTCTTCCATTTTCTCTGTCCTTGACGATTGATGTCCATCGTTTTATTTTAAGTACACTATCAGCATCCCTTTTCACTGCGTCAATGCAGCGATGCTTGGGTCTTCCGACAGACCTTCTACCCTCGATTTGACTAAATAGTACATTCCTAGGTATTCGGTTGCCTTCCATCCTAATGACGTGGCCTTCCCGTTGCAATCTATGCAGTCAGATGGTGGTGACCAGATGATTTATATAGATTGTATAGTTCCTCACTGTGACCTACCCTCCATACTCCGTTGACTTGGATTGGTCCATATATCCTCCTCAAAATTCTCCTTTCAAAGGTATTGACTATGTTAGCGGCTTGCTTGTTCAGAGTCCAAGAGTCTCGCTGCTATATTTTATCACCGGAATAATCATATCTTTATATATTGTGACACTGTACTGACGGTGGATGTTCCTTGTCTTGAATATAATTGTCAACGAATCACATGCTGTGTTTGTGGCCTGTATCCTTTTCCTTATTTCATTTATTTCTTCATTGTCTTCTGCCATCCAACATTCCAAATATTTAAACCCATTACCTATTTCCAGGTTTAGTGGTTCAATTTCAAACTATTTTTTATATATTTCTAACTGGTTTTCCTTCGAGTGGTAACCGTAACCTTTGTTTTACCTGCATTTACCTGTAATCCTATTTCTTCTGCTTCACATTTGAGTTCCTGGAAGGTCTCTTTTGCTGTTCCTTGGGATCTTGCCGTTATATTAATATTGTCTGCATTCCTACGATCTGGACCATTTATGTTCTAATCTTTCATTCCTATCAATTGACAATTTTCTGATCACATATTTGAATGCTAGGTTGAACATGATTGATGCCAGCCAATCACCCTGTTTCAACACACTCGTGACATTAAAAAGTTCTGCCCGTGTCTGTTTGCAGTTTGACTTTGGCTGTCGTCTGTATCATTGTCAATCTTGTCAGTTGTACTAATTTAATGGAAAAAAATTGTACTTATATAATTCAACTAACAAATGCAATTTACTAAAATAATAATAATCCTAGAATCAAATACTAATATAGAGTCCTAGAAAATGTAAGCCACAATGATAAAAACTGTATGTATAAGGTCGTCAAAACGTACTTTAGTTACTGCAAGTTGACTTCATGATTTACTTTATTTAAGTTGCTGAGAAATCCGTATCCAATAACTGAGTTCAATTATCGATTCCATTTGAAATCACTTTCAGTATTAGTTCACGTAAGCAGACTAGATTAATCCAAAGTTAAATTGATTTTTAAACAGAGCATCCATCTTGGCACGTCTTCCATGCTAACTCGATAAGGTTGCTCAGCGAACCCGCGGCCGCTCCCTGATGAATTTATTTTCATTCACAGTGCTAACACGATTGCAGTGTTCCTCTTTATATCTTATTAAATGCGTTAAATTAATACACGTTAAATACATGTAGTTTGTTTACTTGTAATTTTACCTATAGATGCATTAAAATCATTTAAATTTACAAACAATTTGCAAATAATGGAATACTGTCGGGTTTCGATGACTAGAACCTCAAGGGAATACAAAATTATTTCTATATTGCAACATTACAACAATTCTACAAATATTAATATACCATGTACTCAACGCAACTAAATATGTATTACACCGGCCAGGTCCCAGGATTTTGTTTCTCGTTGCGTCAAGTATATGTGGTTGCACAATAATTAAATAGTTTTTAAAGAGGAATGAGATGTTGACATGAAATAAATCATTTAAATATCGTTTCAAATAATCATACTAAGATTTATTCATTAACAGAAAACAAATATTTCAATATTAAAATTTCAAATATTAGACACATGAATATTGTAACGTGAAGCTCGGTGTGTCTGTGTAAAAGATGTGGACACAAGTGTTGTGTGTGTTAGTGCGTTCGTCTCGCACTGGGGTCGTTACATCTATTTTGCGCTATCGATGTCCGTAGCGTTGGTGTAATTACCAGTACAACACGGCAGTAACCTTACCTGTTCTTATATAGGGGTGTATTAATCCCGGGTAGCGCCAAATTGTTTATTAAAACAATTAAACTTATTAATAGGGTGTTCTCAGCTATGACGGTCGGGGCGTTCAAATAATTCCCGCTCGTTCAGACTTCTGAATCGAGTAGGTAGTTGTACGAATTGCAACTTGAGCCCTGATCGTCAAATCTAGCTTCGTACACAAACACAAGTAATATAATGCACTCCCTATGAAATAATAACAACGGTTACTCCCTGTACTAGTTATTTTAATGTTTGATAAGTAAATTTTCAATTAGACAGTTAAATTATGTTGTTTGATTAACAAATTTGCACCGACTTTTTACATGAAACAATTATTCTCAGGATGACGAATCGATTAAGGAACGATATATTCACATCAGCATGGCAGCTGAACGTGTAGTTATTATGATTAATTTCGTTCCAAAATCGGGGGATTCTTTTGATTACAAGACAAAGAATTCCTATGATTACAATAAAAGTACTTTACCTTACTCTAAGTGTACATAAATAATAAGGTGTGTGGTTACAATCTATTCTGTAGTGTCGTTAAATGTGTTTCGAAAGTTCGTATTTAAACAATAGGTTAGATTTTATGTTAACAAATTTTCAGTGTGTTTATTTTTCTTAATTAATCTTTGAAAGGGAATATTCGGCTTGTAGTGAGAGATCAAATTACTTTTAGTAATATTTAAAGTGATTTTATTTTTGGAAATAAGGTAATTCAATGGTACTTAACACACCAGATGATTTGGTGTTTTCATTCATTGGGTCAGAAGAGGATTGGGCTGCAATAGTTTCTATTTTCATGAATCTTTGGACTTAAGTAGGTCTGGCGTCCTTTTCATATAGAATGTGGTCATAATTTTCTTTTATTTTTCTGTTTTATGGTCCTTGGTCTTTAGTTGACTGCTCCAATGGTTCGTCTGCTTCTTATTCAGTCATGGTTTTGAATTTCGTTCACTGTTTTACATTATTTAATTAAAAATTGGTCTTCCAAAATTCGGCTTCTGTCCTGGTAGAGTGACGCTTTACGAGTAACGATATTCAACGGTAATTTTCGCCACCAACGTTCGTTTCTATGGTTACCAATGAATTCTGATTGGCTTAGATTGATATAAATCCATTGTTATCAAAATTTGAATTCTTTTCAAAATCCTAGTATATCTTCTGATTGCTGTTATTCCTCTATCTTCCTTCCTAAATATTTAATATTGTCACTATTTCCTTTCATAGATTAATTTGATACCCCACAAGTTTGGGTTATTTTAGGTTTTGTGTTTTTACAATTATTTTAATACTTGTTAATTACATTTCCTTTTAAATTCAAATACTTATTATAATATTTTGTCTTAAAAATGATTTACAATGTATCCTTGGTGAGTCATTCGCCTCGGATTTGCTAATTTCTTAGTTAACTTGTTATAATTTGTAGTTGTTTGTTTTTGACAGTTAGGCATTCTCATAGGCCTAAGTAGATATTATGGTATTTGACTTATTTCATTTAAATTACATCTCATTTTAGCCTAATGGGCTTTATTTTGTTATTATAATTGGTTGTGTTGTGTTTTGGGTCTGTTTATGTGTTATTATTTTGTCACTATTATTTTATACATAATTGTTTACTATCTGGTTTCCTCGTTTTCTAGGTCATACATTTCTTAACTTTTTTACTTATTTAATTAGCCAATAATAACAATGTGGCTATTATTTACTATTTTTTGATCTTATTAAATACAACATCTAGGCCTATGGTCTGTATAATTCTTCCAGCCATATCCTATTCATAAACTTGCATAATAATTATTTGCAAATATTTGTTTACAATTCATCTCATTTTATATAATTTTTTGTGTGATAAACAACATCACTTTTTATGAACTTATTTTAATAATGATCCCTTATAACTTGGGTGTATATTGATTTGTTTTTAACTTCGTAATTTTTAAACAATCTTTCCTTTCCCTCCATGTTAACACTTTCTGTTTTCTCTTTCAGGGTATTCTCCCTTTTAATTATAACTGCATTCAATTAAATTTCACAATAATATTCTTTCTTAACTAGATACTGTCTTTATCACTTTTCAGCGTTCATTTTACCTTAATTAACTGTTTATACTTACTACTATTCTTAATTACTACCATTCTTCACTTTTAATCATTTAGTCTTTCCTTTGGGTTTATTAAGTGTTTGTGCTTTCATCATTCACTATTTTTTCACTATATTAACACTCTTTATTTTACACTATTATTAACACCTAAAGGCAATGCCTTGTCGCTGTAGCCACGTGACTCTATCCCTTGCGATATTCTTCATTTCTTTATAGGACCCACTATTCACGACACTCATTGTGCTGCGGAAGTATGCAGTTCTTGGTCTTCCTTTGGGCTTCTTCCCCACTACTTTGCCCTCAAAGATGTTAGTTAAAAAAGCACTATGTCTGATCACATGCCCTATCAACTTAATCTTCCTCACCTCTATACTCCTAAGCAGTGTTCTATTCTCATTTATTTCCTCTAAGATCTGTTCATTCGTCTTCCTATCTGTCCAACTAGTTTTTGTCAACTCCACATCTCCATTGCCTGAAGTCTGTCATTCTCCACCTTCCCTAATGTCCACGATCCACACCCGTAAGTTAAAACACTCCATACAAATACCTTAACAAACTTTTTCCTTGTTTAAATACTAATATGGTTGCTTGTTAATAAGTTCCTTTTGCTCTGGAATGCTTGTTTTGCCAGAGCTACTCTCCTCTTAATCTCTGCCAGACACTTATTCCCACTTGTAACTATGCTACCCAGGTAACAAAATTCGGTAACGTGCTCCAATATTGTGTTGTTCAACATAATGGTTGATTTAATGTCTTCTCTTTTTTTACTTACAACCATTATTTTAGTTTTCTTAACATTTATCCTCAATCTCCAAGCGTGAAGAATCTTGTTAAACGTACCTAACATTCGGGTCATATCCTTTTCTGAGTCAGCCATCAGTACAATATCATCTGTGAAGCGAATACTGTGTATCTGTTCCCCATTTATTTTAATTCCCCTAGAACTCCTTTTCATCTGAGTTACAACATCTTCTATAAACAAATTAAACAAGTACGGTGACAGTGGGCAAACTTGTCTTACCCCTCTTCTTATTACTGATTCCTTTTTACATCCATTTATGTCTATTTCAGTACTTTGCAACCTATAAATATTGAAGACTACCCTTCTAACTTTCCAGTCAAATCCTGACTTCCTCATAGTTTGAAACAACAGCTTCCAATCAACATTGTCGAACGCCTTCTCGAGATCCACAAATACTAAATAGGTTTTCCTATTCACTTCAATTCTCTTCTCCAAGATCTGCCACCAAGATATCTTCAAAATATCTCCAAGATATTTTACACTATTCTCATTTAATCATCACCTTCACTTTTAAATTATTTATAGTTTATTATAATTTATTTGGTGTTCTTTCTTTATCACTACACTTTGGGGTTTTTACACTTTCATTTTGCACTTCACAAATGTTTTTGTTTTTTAAGTGTTTCTAAATTGGTAATCCCTCTAATTACTATCTCACTACCGTACTATCTCTTTCATTACATATATCACTAATAATATTAACAATTTTATGTCTTGATATTTTTTCATTACATCTAACTCTAATTTGTGGGTTAGTTTGCTTTTTTATATTTAACATTGTTTAATTGGGTTTCTTTCAATTGTCATTTACTTAATTGATAATAATATTTACTTTTTTCATAGGTTAATTATTGGTCTTTTTTCCAATATTACATTTGGGTGTATCATTTCTCCTGCTCATATTCTTTATTATTTGTTTGTGTCATATCATTTGCTTTCATTTTCATTTATTTCCCTTTATCTTGGGTTTGTTTCTTTTTCATCTCCCTCCTTCTTCATTTTCATTGTATTTGGTCAATACCTTGGTTTTCCACCTTCTCCTTTGGGTTCATTTTAATATGTTGCATTGAGTCATTCAATTTCTTTAATTTGTTTCATTTTTGTTTGGTTTTGGTTTTTTCCCTTCTTCATTTGGTTTGGGTCAATCACTTTCTTCATCCTTTGGTTTTATTCTCGTTTGTTTTTGTGGTTCCCTTCTTCTTTTGTTTCCTTTTGTTGGGTCAATCACTTGGGTTAGGTCATGTCGTCGTTTGTCGTGTCATTGTCTTTTTATTTTCTTTATATTAAACATTTTATTTTATATGAAGTATTATTTTATATTCAGAATCATCTTTTTTATCCCTGGTATTGGGGTGGCTTATTTGTGTTGTAACAATATTTACCTTTATAAGTTTTACACATATACTGTAACCTGCAATGGTATTCATAACATACCACACAAATAAACACCCATATAATCTTATTGGCTAAACAAACATGTTAAACAAGTTATTTAACTTCTGAATTTAAACAAGTTATTTCTGTGTGTCTGAAATTAACTCAACTTTTAAATACTGATAGCAACTCAGTTACAAACAAAATAATATTAATGTTTCAAGAATGAATTGATTGTTGCTATAAACAAATAAATATGATGTTACATTTACTTTCATTCTATTAATTGATTTATGCTGACACACCCAAAAATACGACACAAGATTTATATTTCTTTTCTAAGTCTTGTTATTACATTCTTATCTAAGTATTATTTAATCTTAAAACTCTAATTATTATATTCATATTGTAACGTATCCTTACAAAATAATAAAAATAATTTAAATATTAAAAATTGTGTTTTCTGAAAAATAATTGGTTTCGTGTTTTTGCTGTAGGTATTTAATAAATAATTTTCGTAATAGTATTATGTAAAAATTATAATTCTTTTATGGTTGTTTTTGTTGTTATGTCACTTTTTTGGAATAACTCGTGCGTTAATATAGTTATCTCCAGCACTAGTCGATAGACGTTTCTTCTTCTTCCTTCAGTATTCTATTTATTTCTTGGTAAATACCGCCTTTCGGATAGTCCGTGATCTTGAATTACTTTAATTTATTTATATTTATTAAATTGATAAATAAATTTCAACCAATTTGCAGAATTAAATGATTTATTAACAATTATAGTATATACCGATGGTTAATCGATTATTGACAGCAATATCGACTCGTCTCTCAGGGCCGATCGATAAATTTTTTACATGTATATTGTATATTAATTATTTGGTTCTTTTAACGGTTATTTTATAAATAGCCAGAGAAGGGTAGGGCCATGAAAGTATAACACTTACAGTTAAAAGTCTTAAAATTAAAAATTACAAGGTTATTAAACAATATACAATGTGTATATTTGATAAAATTCGAACCAGTGATGACTCGATGTTCATTTGGTCAAACTCGCATAGGATGCTGGGAAGACAAAGATGGCCGCCTGTCGACTGCGTAGGTTAACGTTAGTCGCCTCGACAATTTTTTCTTGCAATAAATGATGCCTTTTCACCGATTCCTCGTCTCCGCAATTGTGAATATTCGTTCTGGTGTTAATTGAGTGTTCCTGGTTCAGTGTTTCGTAGTTCACTTTGTTTAAATGTGTGTGATAATGTCTAACTTCACTTTGGTTAAATAGGTCGTAACTAACACTTTTCGTTTCGTACATAATAATTATTGGTGCTTGTGTTAATTTAATAATTTAGTCATATATTGTTCGGTATTACTGTAGTTTAATAGTGTTATGGTTTGTGGTCACTGATTCTAAAGTTTAAAGTCAAGATTTATGAATTTACAAAATTTCACTGTTAACTAGGTTTATATATCGCACGCCATTTCTGCTTCTTATATAGGTTAATAGGAGCAAAACCTCGTTCAAGTGTTCTCTACCACGAATAATAATTAACTGTTCTCATTTCCTTCGTCTCCTGAAATTCTTAGCCAATTTAATATGCATAATACATTGTTTCAATTTCCTTTGGCTTCCGCTACATTTTTAAAAAGTACATTATATCACTGAATATATTTTCGCTATTATTTAATTTTATGAAATACTAAATACATAATCGGTTTCTTTAATTCATTTTGCTTAATTTGATATCAAATACTATCGTTTTACAAAGTTTTTTATTAAAAATGCTATATTTCTTTCATTTTGGAAAAGTAGGCTTAAATTTTTATTTCCTGTTCTCCTCCAAATATTAGCCATCTTATCTGTTTTAATTATTATTATACTGAATCTCAGATTGATATAATTGTTTATCTTTCTTTAATTTCTTGCAATTTTGTCCATTGATTATTGTTTTTAAATAAAATTCATTAATCTATGACTCCCCCTCTGAAATTTTAGTTAATACCTTTGCATTTTTACTCATAATTTTATCTATCTTCTGATAATATATTTTTAAAGTATAAATTACATTATATTACTACGTGATGGGTTTATCTTGCATAAATTTTATCAGTTTAGTTGGTTTATTGGACTGGATTTATCAATTATAATGTAGTTTAGATTTACCCTTTGGCCTAATTTTTATCTGATGTTACATACAAATTTTTTTAATAATACAGTTTGTTTATACCCTTTTCTGACCTTCTATTCTAATATAATATTCATTAATAATTCCTTATTTTACTATAATAACATTTAGTATTGACATTAAACAATTAATACATAACAATTATTTGACATTAAATATGGTATTTAAATTCATACTCTTTAGTACTGATTATTTGTAGTAACTCATAAAAACATTTTATCATATAAGAATGGTATCCACATTCAGACATTGCATTCCTGTTTCAAACTATTAAACATAATAACATTTTATAATTATAAGAACTACTCTCTATTTCCAAACCTTAGGCATAGAGTTCATTTATTGTAATTGGAACCTAACATCACTGTTCCTTTATTTTTAAAACTTACTTAAAATTATTTGGGTGCAGTCTTATCTGTTTTTCTTTAATTTTAGGGATGTATCCCTTGTCACTTTATGGATTAACTCCCAGCTCTCTATTTATCTTATTCACTCCATTGAATGTTATTACATAAATAGTGGCACTTTATTATAAATATTAGCCCTTGCTCTTTCACCATACTATTTATTAAATAATAAATATTTAATAATTCTATTTAATAAATCTTTCACCATTTTATTAAATAGCACTCATGATACTAAATTAAAACTTTTAAAGTTATTTAAAGGTACAGTATTTAATGTACTTTCTCAAAGTTTATTTATTACAATATAATAACTTGCACTTGTCCCCTGTTATTTCTTGATACTATCACTAGTCAGTTTTATAGTTTTATTATCAAGTTGTTTAATCATGGGGGAACTGTTAAGATTTGTCTTTATTAATTATAGAATAACTTTCTTGGGTGCACTTTTACTTAGCACTTTAAACACTTTTGTTTTCATTTATTTTTACATGAGTTCTGGTTTTTTGGGGTGTTATACTTTCAATAGTGACATTCAATTTCTTTTGGGGTTTTCGTTTTCTCCCTACTTGGTTTCCTTAGGGTATTGGTCGTATTCTACTCCCTCTACTATCTGGTATCTTCAAACTTGACCCTGTTCATTAGGTATGTTGGTTTGTTCTGGATATCTTCCTTCTTCATTCTTGGTTTCTTCAGTACCATTTCGTTATTATTATTTTTCTTTGTTCTGGGTATCTTCCTTTTTCGTTCTCGGTTTCTTCATTATTATATCGTTATTTTGTCCGTTGATTTGTTCTGGGTATCTTCCTTACCTACTCCTATCCTACCTGGGTATTATTCTTATTTTATTTTGGTTTTTTGGGGTTTCATTTTGCTGTACATTTATTTTTGTTGCAGAGTTTTTCTTTATATTTACTTTTTCATGTTATGGTGGTAATTTATTTTGATATTTATTTGTTTCTCATTTGGATTTTTCTTGATGTTCCATGCAATTGATTTTTACTTATGATTATATGGTAATCTTTATAACGTGGATTATCTGTCATGCTACAATATTTAAGTTCTTTTCGAGAGCTCTCTTCACAATAAAATATAATTTTTTTTGTGTCACTTGCGTATATCTGCCGTTATCGTTGCGTGCGCGCGCGCGCGTGTGTGTGTCCAAAATCCTGAGAGTATGATGATGTTACTGATGGTGCTGTGGTTGTTGTCTTTAAATCTTGTTGTTGGTGATGCTTCAGAATTCCTTCTTACGTCTTGGTGTGAGTGTGGTAGTGTGCGTGTGTGTCCAGAAGTCGATCGGCAAACGGGCAGCGTAACGTCCTGTAGCTTTGTTGAGTCCGAGTGTGTGATCGCCCAAAGTTGCCAGTGGTATTTATACTGGTGGCGATTTGACAGGAATGTTCCTGCTTTCAACAGGTTAGAGATGGTCAGTTCGCTCCAGAGCGTCCTTTTTATTACACTCACTTTTGGTTAATCATCGCGAACTTATGAACATACTCGTCACATGAGCGATCTCATTGTTTGGGTAATTTTCCTCTGGTCACTCACATATACCACACATATTAATTACTCTTTAATTACACTAGTAATAAATATTAATTAAATAGCATCATTAATATTGCACCTCTGGAAATAAATTTTACATTACCATACTCGTTAAAAATCCCTTAATGTAATGGTGTCTTTATAATTGGCGTACGTCTTTGCGTACAGGTTTAACACAAGTAATTAGTTTATTATAATCCAGTTAAGACCTAAATAATTGGAACAAACAATTCGTAGCACATCACCCCATCGCGTCGTTCAAAACAGGTCACAGCTGGCTCACACACACATGTTGTATCTTACGTTTGTGACAGGATTACGTTTTTCGACAGGTCAGGTTTTGTCAATTTCTGCATTTTCTTGCACAAAACTGTCTAAAACTGTTCCTTATACTTTCTATGTTAATTACATATTTAACATACCACCATTGGCAAATGTGCACATATATGTATTGTTGCAATATATTTCCTCTTTCATATTTTTTTTTTTTACTTCCATGTTTTATAAGTCAATGGAAGTTTGGTGATCGCGAAAAAAATTGTGTTCGAGGTAAAATCTGATTCTGATTGTATTATCCTCAAAACATGAAGAAAAGTCATTTTCTGAAAAGTATCTCTGTGTGTTCGTATTTGTAGGTCTGTGTGTAGAATTTTTTTTTGGCGAACGATAAGTGCCGCAAATTCAAACAGAATCAAATAATTTTTTGCATATGTGCTCGAGTTGCAGAAGATTCAAGGCCTACTGATTCTTTTGAAGATCGGTTAAGAGGGAGGGGTAGTTTGCCTGTAACGTTTTACGTTTTAACAAGAGTAAAGTACTTAAACATTCATGTAAACTTCCTCAAACAATGGTAATCGGTAAAAATAAAATAATTTTGTTGCCAGGCAACCAGGTTGTTTGGTTAGGAGGTAGGGGTAGTTTACCTGCATTGTTTTGTGTTTTAAAAAGAGTAAAGTAGTTAATTTTAATAAATAAGTGCGCCGAAAAAAAAGTCATATTAACCCACTGTAAAATGGTAAATGGGATAATTATAAATGCAGAGGGTAGTTGAAGAGGGACGGAGTGATTTGTTTTAAATTGCTGTGCTGAAATCAAGTATGGTAAGAATATTTAATTTTGAAGGATAAGATAGATTAGATATTGCATAAGATAAAACTATTACTCTATGAAAGTGTAAATACATTAATGGTGGGGACCGGTTGAGAAGAAGGCATTATTATCTGCGTAGTTCAGTTGCTTTATAAGAATAAAGTACCTAATTTTTATCGATAAAGTGACTCAAAATAATATTATATTAAACGACTACCACATAATAACAAAAATATCTATAAATAGTGAAAACTTTTTGAGGGTGGGTGATACTTTTTTAGAAATCATCGAACCGAATTCAAGTAAGTGATTTTAAATGTAAATCTTAGAACACGGAAGTCACCTATGATTGTCCATACCGATTTTTTGTAATCCCTCAGATTAATTATTACTTGACATCGGATATCGTCGTACTATCTATTTCCCGTCCATATCGGTATCAGAATCCTGTTGAGCTTGTATTTCGTTAAAAATGAATTCACATCTTTCTTATTAACGGTAAAAAGTGTTGTTCGTAATGTTGCATTGTAAATTGCTGCTAGCAAATTTGTGTACTGGTAAGCTGTCCTACTTTTCAAATTATTATTTATGTTTATAATGCTGGCAACTACTTCTCGTATTACTATCGATCTCGAGTTACTACGCTGCATAAAAACAATATTCAATGCTTATAAATCTGTATCACAAATGTTCTTGTCATATATAGTTAAAACGTATCATAAACACTAATCTCAACAGGTCAGGTTCCCGCTAAATCCGTGGTTCTTCTTCTTCTTCTTCTTCTTCTTCTTCTTCTTCTTCTTCTTCTTCTTCTTCTTCTTCTTCTTTTCCTTCTTCTTCTTCTTCTTCTTCTTCTTCTTCTTCTTCTTTTCCTCCTTCTTCTTCTTCTTCTTCTGCTTCTTCTTCTTCTTCTTCATCTTCTGCTTCTGCTTCTGCTTCTTCTTCATCTTTTTCTTCTGCTTCTTCTTCGTCTTTTCCTTTCAAGCGTTAAGTCCACAGCAATACAGCTCAAGTTCCACTATTGCCGTAGACAACACAGTTAGCTGTTGACCACATGAGATGGCAAAACACACGGTAGAGAGGGAAATTTCTATGTACAGCGGTATAACCAGGCTAAAATTCCTGTCAACAAACAGAAAAACCTTCTCACTTCAAACACTATCAGCTTAAAAATAAGGAAGAATCTAGTAACGACATACGTGTGGAGTGCAGTGCCCTATACGGGTGTGAGTCTTGGACAATTGGAGAAAGAGACAAGAAAAGACTCCAAACATTTAAGACCTGGTGCTACAGAAGAATATTCAAGATAAGCTGAAGGGAGAAGATAACGAATGAGGAAGTCTTCAGAAGAGCTCAGGAGGAGAAGAGTTTTCTACGAAATTTAAAAGGCAGAAGATCTGAGTTTATAGGGCATATACTACGACACAATGGGTTGGTTAGACAATAGAAGGAACAATTTAAGGAAAGAATCACAGAGGACGATCCCGTTTAGACTACATGAAACAGCTTATGGTCGATACGAACTGCACATCATGTTGTGAGTTGAAAAGAAAAGCAGAGAAACGTAAACAACGGCGAGCTGTTGCCAACCAGCCTATGGGCTGCTAACCTAGAAAAGGGAGCGGTATGTATAGTGTATGACACGGCCTAGTCATATCAGGTAAGTCCGACATATTAATGCCAGGTAAGTCCGCCATATTATTGTCTCCAGCAATAGAGTCTGATCTAGCCATGAAGTTGACTAGATCTCCACGACCCAGAAGCACGAAGCACGCGCCGCAGGGAAATATTTTGTGAGAATTTAATAACGTTTTGCTTTGATGAATTTTAAACGTTTGTCTATCCTACGCCGAAGCGTTATGAGTGGATCAACTGAAGCAGTTTATACGCCTGAAACTACTCAATTTGTTATAGTTCCAGTCCACAGCAACCACATGGTGCACAACACATCAGTCCCTGAATGCACACCATGGATGCGGTAAAATACCTTACTTTCTGCACCCTTACACTAATAACTCGTACTTACTGTAACAGGTGAAGGAATCCATCAACGTAATACTTGACGGGAGACGACGACTACGACGACGACGACGACGACTACGACGACGACGACGACGACGACGACGACGATGATGATGATGATGATGATGATGATGATGATGATGATGATAATGATGATAAAAATCGTTGATGCGAACAATTGTAAACATAAGAATAGCGTCAGGCCACAGGAATCAGATCTTATTTGGATCAGTGAGGAAGCCTTGTTATTATACAATACAATAATGTTACGTCACCTGAGGCAAGAAACGCATTGCCTTAAACGTAACTAGAAGCTGCTCCTGGGGTGGAGGGGTTGAGACAAGCTTGAAGGTTGGACTCCTCATTTTCTTCAGACCGAATAAGAAATTCATAATTCTTTCCATTTATTTTATAAATATATTTTACAAATTATTTCCGTCTAAAAGTTTATGGGTAAACCAGTTATAAAGTATAAGTGTTGATAAAATATATAAAAGCCATAAATTTCAAAATATTCTATCTAGATTAATTAGTATTAAAATTAAATATAATAATTCTTATGTCATGAGGAATAACTTTAATTCTAAATTTGTATTTGTATTCTTAATGCATCATGTAAAACTGATTCTTTCTTAACATAATTAAAAAAAACCCCAGTTTCAAATCCCTTTTTCATTCTAGTTTAAGATTGTTGTACCAATAATGTATTAAACCACTTATAGTTTGTGTTAAAATACGTTATTTTTATGTAAAATTTAGCAATAAACTATTCTAATTTTTCTAAATTTCAATCAGGAAACTACTAGTTTACCTGTGCAAATACGACGGTTCTAACTACAGAGATATTAGACTAGAGAAGTCATGAGACAGACGACCTTGTAAAGGAAATGTGTCTGGTCAAAAAAAGATAAAGGTGCATTAATACGAGGGTCAGTTGAAAAGTTCGCGGAGCGACATCTGTAGCTTAGTGGTAAAACTAAAATTTTACGTGTGCTTCAAGATTTGTATTTTATGTGAACTCCTGTTAATTTTCAAATCTATCTATCAATGTATTCATTGTTTAGAGGCTGTTTAAAATTTACGTGTCATGCGTGTTTTGAAAAACGGACAAAATCAAACATCGTGGAGTGATTCTTTCTTAAAACTTGTTTAGCCCCAAAGGTAATTCAAAACAAAATTGTAAATGTGTCAGAAAATGCTGAGACTTGAAAACCAACGGTTTGTAAGTTAGCACTTGAGTTTAAACGTGGTCGTACTAGCATTGAAAACGTGATCGCACTGGATGCCCAAAAAATGCAACAACTCCAGATGCGGTAGCCATCTTGCACAACGCTTTTTCATACAAGTATACGCTTTTTTGAGTCAAAGGATAATGCACACGCTCATATGAGATGCCTATGATTTCAGTAACGTCATCCACTCCTCAATGTGCGGTCTTCCAATATCCTATATAATTTTTTTTCAATAATGCCATTTTTTGTTGCACTTTTCGGACGTCTACTGAAGAAGTGCTTGTACGGCCACTTTTAAACTCGAGTGTGCCCCACTTACCGTTGCTTCTGAAGGCGCAGCATCTCCTAACACATGTATAATTTCGTTTTGATTTTCCATTGGCGCTAAAACGTTTTTAACAGAGAATTCATCACAACACTATATTTGATTGTGTGCGTTTTAAAAACACGCGAGACAGGAAAATTTCAAGCAGCTGGTAAAAGTGAATAAACTGACAGATATCTCTGAAAATTAACAGGTGTTCACGGGAAATATACGTCTTGCAGCACACGAAAGACAGATACCACTCAGTTCTACTACTGAGCTATAGATGTCGCTCCGCGAACTTTTCAACTGACCCTCGTAGTCTCTACCTTCGTTTTTTGGCGCGTGCGTATATTTTTTATCCTGCAAATACATTATATACCAAATGTTGAGTAATTGTGATTATTAGGAAAAATGTAACAGTAAGAAATATTGTAATGCCTTTTTTATTTCTACGATTGTTTATAAGCTTGTTTTAACACACGCAACTTGCTTAGACATAGAACTTTGCTGAAATTTGTAATAGATCTAGGGAGGAACTGATCCCATGATCCCTTTCATAGTTAGGTCGTGGGTCTTAAAAGCCATAAACCTTGTAATAAACATTCAAACAGTGTTGTTGTATTAGCAATAAAAACCCACTAACATTTATAGGCGAGGTTACTACCGACGATAGAATATAGTATAAAACGTAATGCTTGAAGAGAACTATTAACGTTTATAGGCGAGGTTACTACCGACGATAGAATGCAGTATAAAACGTAATGCTTGAAGAGAACTATTAACGTTTATAGGCGAGGTTACTGCCGACGATAGAATGGAGTATAAAACGTAATGCTTGAAGAGAACTATTTTTATGACGTTATGTAATACGGCGTTTGATCAAAAAGTTCGTGAAATTTTAAAAACAGTTTTTATATGATGCTGGTACACACGTTAGTGACAATAGTCTAAAATTTTAGCCCTATTTGATGCATAGTTTAGATTTCAGAGCTAATTGAGTAACTCATCCTTAGGTACATTAGGCAATTTTTGTCATTTTACAATGCAAAACTTAAAGAGCATGAATTAAATTTTGTGTAAACTATGAGACAAACTGCTCTGTCCTGGTAAACGTGATCAGAATGCTTCTGGGCGAGACTACTGCTGTGCGTGAACAAGCGGCTTACAAGTTTGAAAGACTGCCGTAAATGAGTTGAATATCGTGGTTGCTAGATGAAGATTATGTTTTTTTGTTCCACGAAATTTCATCGCTAGGCACATTGGTAAATAAAGAGTATTATTCGGATATTTTATGTCATCTGCATGAAGCTATTCGTATAAAACGGCCAAATTTAAGGAAGAAAATTTATGAAAATTGCTGCCCGATAATGTGTCTGGACGCACGTCGTTGCTGGTTGAGAATTCTGCTAGGCTAGGCAAAGAAAAACTTCATAATTATGACACGCCAACTGCCATTATTTACTAGATGTGTCCCAACGCAATCTTACCTCTTCCTAATAGTCATAATTTTCACGAAAGGACAACGTTTTGCGACCGTTCAAGACGTAAAACCAATATCGCTAAGTGAGTTCAAGGCTGTACCAAAAAATGCTTGCTTGAAATGTTTTAAAGACTGCAAAACGGCTGGCTTAATCGTATTACAATCGACTGAGACTACTTTGAATGCGGCAGTATAAATATCGATGAATGAAGGCATAATTTTTTTAATAAACAAGAAGTGTATGAACTTTCTGATCAAACCTCGTAGAATGGGTCCTTCTTATTGGGTCCTTCAGTCTTTCGACTGGTTTGTACCCTCCCCGCATGTACCCGTGGTGTGTGTGTTACGGAGTCTCTCACAGGTATATGGGACCTACAGTTTAACGCCGTATCCGAACGGCATAGTTGGGGAGGGTTTATACTAGGCAGCATATCTCTCGATGGTTTTCCATTGCCTTGCAAGGAGGAACGGTTGTATCTAAATCAGATGGCCCCGGCGGGAATAGAATCCGCGCCGACAGCGTAGCAGCACCACATACGCCACTAAGCCACGACCAGCTCCACTAGAATTATTAAAACGCTAAAACTTTAGAAAAATAATTGTGATGATAGCGGAAAAATTATAGGACGTAATTATCAGTCTTATTACTTAGAAATGAATGCCATAATGTCTACGACTCAAAATTAAACGAAACTGAAAAGTGTCCACTAGACATACGCAGTGTATCCAAGCGTTGGAATAACTTTATGTGGGTCAAGACACTTCATGAGAAGCTACAACCGTATGCTGAACATAATTTACAATTTCCAAGTAGGACAGCTCAAGCGAACGCAATCCATCTACTACTTCATTAAGACTATAACGCCAGTAGTAATCTAAGGCGAAGTATTACGTAAACATAAACCATTTCCTATACGAAATAAACAACCTTATATTGAATGAAGTATTGTGTGTTTACATATACGTTAGGCATTATCATCATCATCTTCTGCAAGGATTAAACCAAGAATGGTTTGTCCCGGTCTCAAACAGTTAAAGAGTCTACAGCTTCTCACTCCAGCGCTTCCTCGGACGTCCCACACCTCTCCGTCCCCTCGGCTTATAGTTCCATAGTTGTTTGGGGATGCGGCAGTCATCCATTCGACAAAGATACTCCCACCAACTCAGCCGATACTGGGAAATTCTGTCGAGTATACTCATAATATTCAGTTCGTGCCGTATATCTGTGTTTCTTCTAAGATCATGGAGAGTTTACCCTGCCTCGTGCCTGAGAAATCTCACCGCAACCGCTTGGATACGACTGGACTGGCCTTTCGTTAAAGTCTAATTCTCATACCCATAAAAAAGTCTGGGAAGGGCCATCACTATGTAGAATTTTAGGCGTGTTTCTGTACTTCCTGACTTACGAGTTCGCCTGGTCGTCCCGCACATAAGGTTGAACTTATACAACTTATCCATAGCGTCGTTGCTTGTATCATAAGACACAGTATAGCCCAGGTATTCAAAATTGCTAAGTTGTTCCAGGACAGTATCATCATCATCATCATGATGACCATCATTGGCTCGACACCTACTTGTGTGCTCTGGCCTTCTTCAGAAGATTTCGGCACTCTCCTCTACTCATAGCCACACTCGTCCAGTTTCTAATTTTAAGAGTAGTGATGTCCTGACTCACCCCGTCCATCCATCTCAGTTTTTGCCTTCCAACTTTCCTTTTACCCTCTGGTTTTGTATCAAACATCTTACCAACAACTCTGCTTACACAAGCAAGTATAATTTGTCCAGCCCATTTCAATCTTTTTAATTTAATAAAGGTGACCAAATCAGGGTCATCATACAAATTATAGAGCACCAAATTATATCTTTTCCTCCATGCTCTCCCCTCTTCCACTGGACCAAAAATTTGCCTGAGAATCCTCCTCTCAAATTTATTTAGTTGCCTCTCATCTGTTCTAGGCAGCATCTATGTCTCTGATGCATAAGGCACATCTATCTAAGTACCATCTATAACAATTTTTGCTCGTAAGGGATTAGTTCCACGAAAAGCCATCATCTTGGTTTTAAGTGTGAATATTTGTAATCCAGAGTCTTTGCAGATTAGATTTAACAAATGTGTACCCATCTGCAACCTGTTTTTCGAGTCAGACGGGTTCCTTATAATATAACCAATAACGTTTATGTAATCTGCGGAACAATTGTGATAAAAATTACATAAACTTTCGTACATTATTTACATACATAAATTTATGTACGTTATTTTTTTATTAGCGGAGGTCCTACAGTCTATGCCGCATCCCGCATTTCGATCGCCATTTCTCCCTATCCTTCCACTTATCATCTTCAATAGCTCGATCACTCATGTTTTTCCTAATACCTGTTCTCCATTTTGTTGTGAGTCTTCCTTTTCTTCTCCTGTTTTGTGGTGTGTAAGTTAATGGTTTCTTTTTCCATCGCTTCTCCTCCATCCTCTCCTCCGTGTGCACTTTATTTTTCTTTCTACACTTGAAAACAGATTCCTTAGTGTTTCTCACTTGCGTCACTCTGTTTCCTTTGTATTCAAGGTATAATCAGTACTATCTGCTAAATTCCTCTTAATTCGCCTCTTATTGCGTTAGTAATAATGGAATAGTCCTATCCTCGAAGCAATTAACAACCGCTAGTATTAGTACAAGAAATTTAATAACAAAATATAATATTCACGTTTCACGATAAACAGCAGCACATTGTCTAGAGAATACAGTTTCTATAGAATGCATTAGGAATTCTCGGAAGCCGTTCTTGCTGCTCAGCGATATACACGCGCTCTCACAATACATTATTCCTTGTATGAAACGGATTACGTGGCTATATATTACTGTACAGTAGTTACTCGCTTGTCACAATGGTGTATCTGTTCCGTTGCAAGATTCTAAATATTTATGGAATATATATTCACATTTTTTTACAGTATACACATACATGTAAAAACAAATTCATACAGGGATCCATTGAATTTTAAACAGTTATTCTAATTTGCTATCAACAAACTACCACTGAACCTATCTCTTTAAAACCTAGAAACAGGCAAAAGAATATAGAGGCAGTGAAAGAGTTCATTTTCTTGGCTCCCATATAACAGCACTAACCACACCAACACTGAAATAAGAAGAAGAATATATCTCGCAAACAAAACATATTATGCATTATAAAAGCACCTGGCATCTAGCTTCATCTCAAGAAGCAGGAAATGCAAAATTTACAAAACATTTATCGGGCTAGTGCTAACGTATGCTTAAGAAACCTGGACAATTACAAAAAATAGCGAGAGAATTCTAGGTTGCTGTGAAAGACGGATTCTAAGAACAATATTTAGAGGAGTACAAGAAAATGCAATGTGGTGCAGGCGCTATAATTATGGACTATACCATCTTTACAAAGAGCCGGACATTGTCAGCATAATCAAAATATACAGGCTAAGGAGGGTCGGACACATAGAGGGAATGGAGGAAGGACACCGTACAAAAAAAAATGTTTACCAAAAACCAAGTGGTTAGTAGAAAAAGAGGAAGACACCAAAGAAGATTGAAAGACCAGATAGAGGAGGACCTCGGAAAGCTGATCATAAGAAACTGGAAAGCCAGAGCATGCAATAGGGAGCAATGGAATCGACTCTTGGAGCAGGCCAAGACCCACCAATGATTGTAGAGCCAAGGCTGATTATTCTAATTTTCTATTAAACTACGTATACTTTTGTAAATTTTATTGTTCTCCCCACCATCATCGTAAACCGTTAATATACTTTTATCTTCTCCACACAACAGCTGCAGTTCTTTCTTCTGATGTCTACACTACTGCCGTACCTTGATTTTCATAAACTGTTTTATATGATATCCTTTGAAGTCAGTCCCGCGCATGTTATCTTGGCTCAAGTTGTTCTGCCACACAGTTTTAGTGTCTAGAAAAATATTTGCTGTTGCCACACAGTAAAACAGGTAGGAAACGATCATATCGCAAAGGATGCACGTGAGTAACTTGCCACAACACAACCGTGCCGGGAGATAAATGACTTTGAGAAATGGTATGAGCAGACCATTAATAAAGTAAACCCTTATCGTATCAGTCGTTTCATTTGTTTTATTAGAGTAAAGTTTCTGAGGATACATGTTTGATAATTAATGATGGACAATTTATATAATTTGGTAAAAAGACTACTGGTGCATTGAAAATTTCGTTCGTGATCATATCTGAAAAGAAAGGTTCAATGAACCAAACAAATTAAAGACTGTAAATGTTTGACAATATGTCTTAGTTTTTATTAGATTAGGTTGAAAGTTTTTAAAAAAGTGAATAATTTATTTTAAAAATTAATCAGCTTTACTGACTTTTGGACACAAAAATAATATTTTGTGTGTGTACATAAGTCAATTATAATCAAATAAAAATGGTAAAAAACTTGAATTACTCATTTTCCCTGAGAAAAATAAGGGGATCCAATCTTGAAGCTAGTCTCATCCCCCCCCCCCAAATGGACAGATCATAATCACTTTCTTGAATGCCAATCACTATTTTTCACAAATATTACTTTGTGGTTAAGTTATTGAAAAATATTTTGAATGATGTTTATACTTTAATTAAACACGCTTACAATTTTTTAATGTAGTGCAAAACTTACTTAGAAACAACAATGACCTCTTCAAATATTTTACAGTTTGAAATGATAATAGTAAAGTTTTTTGCGTGGATTATGATAGCTAGTGGCGGATTATCCATAAAGCTAGGGTATGCTACAGCACCGGGCACAAGGGCATCAGCCGTCAGAAGGGACACCATTCAGCTGAATTGACTAAGCTAAGCAAAGCTTGTGATCACATTACCCAATTGTTTGGTTTTCTTACGCAGTTATTAACCATGGAGAGTGTCAAGTTGGAAAATCAAACGAAAGCTCTTATAGAAGTTTACTCGAACGATTTGAATAACAATCTTCTAATAGAATTGAAGCACTGTGTGCCACGAGTAAAAATGCAAGAAATCGTTTGAATGAAGATCATATATTCCATGATACTACAGTTTGTCTACTCATAGAATTAAATTGCATTATTGATTGTAAAATGATTGACGTATTTCCGAATATACATTCGGACACAAATATTCAACAACAGCTAAATATTTGTTGTAATTTGGGAGTTAAATAATTGTTAACTTTCAAAATTGTGTATGCCATTTATCGGTGTAAATAATGGATAAAAGGTTGAATTATGAACCCTGGGGGGGGGGGGCATCAGTCTGATGGCAGCATAGGGCACTACGCCTTTCTAATTCGCCCCTGACGAAAGCGCTATCAGATTTTGATGCTTACTCTGTGGAAGTGTATGTAAGGCATTAAACAGATAGAATGTTTTAGCAGGATAGAGTTATTGAAATATCTAAAACTAAATCAGGTAATAACTGTTTTGAACGGCACGTAACGGTAGTATAACGCAAACAGCACATACCAACAGTCCAAGGTCTGCTATCTTCCTGCACGGTCGCGGTGTGGCAATGTGCTCAAGACCTCCCCTTGCGACTAACTTGCTTACCGGTGTTGCAAAGCACCTATAGTTCTAGATTATTGAAACGGTGTAGCAAATTATCTCCACGCACTATCTTTCAATCCGGTGTGCTCTGGGTTTGGGATCTACAAGCCCATATACTGGCACAGTAGATACAAGTAAACAGGCTAACAACCTCGTATTAATTACACAAACATTCTTTTGCTCGTCGTGGTTTAAAAGTCTGTATGAGATTGCTTGCTAATTGTGTTCACAATACACCATTATTTTAGACGCATCTGTGGAACGATTTATAGGTACCTGAAAAATAAAACACGGAAGAATACCCGAAAAAAATTTAATAAAACTGTGGCTGTCCCAACATTCCTGTATGCTAGTGAGACATGGACTCTTGGTAAAAATGAAGTGCAGAGGATTCAGTCAGCCAAAATGAAATTTCAAAGAGGGACGCAAAGTTGTTCTCTCTTGGATCGAAGAACGAACGAGGATATTAGACGCGTTTTAAACATTTTATCATTGCACCAGAAGATTGAAGACCACAGAAGGAGACGGTGTGAACACTTGATTCGCACTACCTGTTGCAGCCTTAGGTTATCACCCTACTGGGAAGATAGATGTCGGTAGACCGAGGAGGAGATGGGTTCCGGAACAGGTCTAAGCCTAGTCCTTGGAGTGGTGATGATGATGATGATTATGATGAATACACAATTATGGATTGCGTTGCCGTGTTATTGGTGAGCGATTAATTTAACGTGATTTATTGGTAACATGAAGCACTGATAAATTCAGTAATTAGTTTAATATGATTGATTTACATCGTATATTCATTAAACCAAATTATACATTCT
Source organism: Magicicada septendecula (assembly GCA_034769895.1). Classification (NCBI taxonomy): domain Eukaryota; kingdom Metazoa; phylum Arthropoda; class Insecta; order Hemiptera; family Cicadidae; genus Magicicada; species Magicicada septendecula. Next base: position 247,996,583 of record CM068373.1, on the reverse strand, counting down.
GCTGGCATTCACGCTGCACTTAACACTTTGTACACGTTTAGTGTAAATGTGTGGATATCCAATGGTACATATAATCTTTTACAGCAAATACGAAATATTAAAATCAAAAATTTGTATACGTTAGACTTTAAAATAATGGCTCTATAATAAACTTTATTTTCAATCAATATATCAGGTTTTACACATTGACAATTTTCTTGGTTAAAACAAAAAAAAACAGTCAGGTCACATTGAAAATCATAATTTGAAGCCGTAATAGTTTAAAACGGTGTTTTGCGGTAAACAGTAATCAAATAAACACACAGTCTCAATCACAATTTATATTTAATTAAAGTGTTATTTTTATACATTGTTTTAATATATACATTTTATTTTTGCTTATAACGCATCGCTCAGTACAACAGATGTTACGAGATTTTCCTTGTTTACTTGTCGCATTTCTTAAGGTTAACAACCCCTTCTTTTTCATAACAGATATTTTCAACTTGTGGTATATGGTTATTTTTGATTGTACAGTCTTAAGTGATTGGGTTCCGGATTTTACTAAAACTGATTAATTATGTAAGTGTGCTAACATATAAAACAAATAATTTTAAACAGAATTATCACTGTTCCACACCACTATAGAAAAATTATTCCGATTAGCGCTTTCAAGCTTCTCAGCTCATCGTCACATCGGAATCCACTATTTTTTATAGTGGTGTGCAACAATGATGATTCTGTTTGCGATTATAACCACTATCAAACCTTTATTAATTAAATAATTTTAAAGTAATTAGTAAGTAAAGTAGCAATTATTATTATGGTTATTGTATTGGTGTATACAGTAGAATTACTTTAAAATTATTTATTTTATATTAATTATTATAATAATTTATGGCCCCAAGAAAACTGAAGATGGGTACAGGCATAGACTCAAAGAGGAGCTGTACAGGGATCTAAAACATCTGGAATCGGCTTTCCGAAGGGAAAGACTGAGATTCCTTGGACATATGGTTATTAAATAAACAAACGTTCAAATATATTTGGCAACTTTCTAGTCTGAACGGATACACCAAACAACTCAAGGAGGAAATTACGAAACTGGGTATCTCTTTGAACGACTGTGTGGATAGAAATACATACAGTAACAAAATTCAAAAGGTCTTGAGGACCTCGGAGGTGAGAAGACGAGAAATGGGTGGACAGTGGAAAGGAAGGCGGCGCATAGTGTGCGAATGAGGGCCTTCTGTCAGGAGAAGAAAACGAAATTATATTTGCGTGGTCCACGGCTGGCCTGTTTGTGTAAACAAAATTATAATAATAATAAGAAAATGACTCCACTGTGGAATGCATACGTTCTGCTGCGTTTCAGCTACCAACATTTGTAGTCATGTGGCAAGTATACTCACTAGTGGATACGCAGTGTTAATGTGGCAAGTATACTCACTAGTGGATACGCAGTGTTAATGTGGCAAGTATACTCACTAGTGGATACGCAGTGTTATGTGGCAAGTATACTTACTAGTGGATACGCAGTGTTAATGTGGCAAGTATACTCACTAGTGGATACGCAGTGTTAATGATAATGTAGCGAGGGAAACACTACTTAAAAATAATTATTATTAAACTCCAGTAGGCATTTACAAGTTAAATACAATTGGGTACATAAGAGGTGAAACAATACAGGTATGCTTCTACGCTGATGACATAGCTATCATGTATTATGTAACACATGATTTATGTATCTCCCTTCTAATTAATATTTTAACAATTTTAATTATCATCAGAACCCTATGTTAGTTTAAAATATTTTGTGAATTAGGATATTGAAACTGAATACTAACAACGCCGAAAACGACGCTAAGTTCAACTGTCTAATTAAAATGACGTAATGATCAACCAACTGGAATGTTATGTTTGGAGGGGGTGGACCCCGAAGAAATTAGAAGCGACACCAAAAAGCAGACACTATAAATATAACATCTCAGCGCATCGCTGACAATTGGTGTATCATCATCCACAGGAGTAACTACGGTTCTTCGCGTCAATTTTAACCTAAAACTAATAGTACGAATCAAGTTCAAGAGGTTAGGTATTCCATGTAAACAAGAAATCATAACCCTAAAGAAAAATAAAGTGTTGTGAGTGAGTGGTGAAATAATATGGGCGATCAAGTGAATTAATAAGTGAATTGTAAATAATAAACAGTGAATAACAAAAGGGAAGTATAGTGTAAAATACTTCGAAAATATTTTAACCAAATTATAAATCATAATATTGTTATAACCGAACTACTTTATTTACACTTATGTACGAAACATCACTACTCAATAACACTAACACATTAGTAGTTTTTAATTTTTTAATTATTATTCAATGAGTTTCATGTAGGAAACTATTTAATACTTTCACAGGAGAATAACCTCAACTTAGCCACTGTCCGGCCGATATGAACATTTTATCATTGTTAGACGTAAGATATGATTTGTATCTACCATAATCAAGTCATTATTGTAAAGTTTAATAACTAGTGGCAGTTAATTTCGTTAATATCGTTGTAGATCAAAATAATTCAGGCCTGAGAGTATTATCAAACAATGTATAGTAAACTTTAATTGAAGTAGAGTTGCCAACCTACTGAGCTAGAATCATCATAAGCCAGGTCAATTTATTGTCGAATCAAATGTTATTTAAATGAAATTAGAAACAATCAAACATAATTGAAAGAAAATAATAATAAATGAATTGTTAATCAGATTAATTTCAAATGACTTATTACTTTCATAATTGATATTTTTATTTACGAAAGTTGGAATTTTCAAGCAACCTTAACGATTACGTTGGCAGGGCCGCCAATCTGGAGGCGCCACGTATTATTTAAATTCTCCAACCAAAACAAATGAATTAACATCAATGTGAACAAGAATAATTAGATTAAATTAATGATTTCAAAACACCAAATAAATTATTGATTTCTTTAATAACAATAAATTTATGGAATGCTAATCTAAGGTTCCATAATGCGCCCAATTTAATTTAAATCCACTCTTAAATAAATTTCGATAGTGGTGATTCCTATCAATTACAATTTAATTTATTAATTGATTAAACATTATAAGATTCGACATTACAAAGACGTTACGAAGTAGTAAGTATCAGATAACAACCGAACCATACGACGACGTATAAACAAGGTACGTAAAGACAAGAGTAGTTACAATTTGGCACCAACAGCTGGGGGCAAAAGACATCATTAGAAACACATAACGCTATATAAAATATTAATTAGAAGGGAGATACATAAATCGTGTGTTACATAATATATAAAACTCAAAGTCTGAGGATTTGTATTGAACACAAATCAACACCGTCACACCGATTGCCAATATATTTTGCACCGGTAACCTTTGACACAAGAATATAACACCGTCTAACTTAGAATTTGATATTTTGCCCCGTTCACACAATTTTAGCCTTTTTAATTATATCCTTTTGTTGACGCGTATAGAGATTTCAACAACATCATGGAGACCAAAATTAATTACCATAGTAACAAGTAAGTACGAGTATAAAAAAATGCTATTTAGCGGCATTGGAACTGAACTGTACCTTTATCCTTTCCTGCAGTACATGGTTCAAGCTTTTAATATGGGATTGTTTCGATATATTACGATGTGGAAAATAAGTAATAATGTGTGTGTAGGATAATTTTAAATTGTCCTATTTCTTAATGCAAAGCAAAAATACGTGTTTTTTTCATTGGTGAGGTTAGGTGACAACGGTTTTTGGTAGTTTATTGCTGAAATAAATAAAATCCATGGTTTAGGAAAACATAATGTTCAATGTGTATATATAATGCTTATAACACAGTAACACTTAAAATAAAGTTTTTGAGTTAACGGATACTTGTCAGCGGAAATAACAGAGGATTAGAGGAATGAACTAGATAAAAAACTTAAAATAGATGGTGATGCGCAAAAGAGGGGACTAAAACTTAATTAGTGTTAAAAGGAAGTACAGTATATGGAAGTCCGAAGAAACGCGACAAACAACAGTGCTATTCTAACAGTTATAAATTATACATTTGAACATGTTCAACAGTTTTCTTACTTAGGATCACAGATTACTGAGAGTGATTCTTGTAGTAGTGAAATAACATCCCGTATTCTAAGTGGACATAAGTGTTACGACTCCTATAAAACGTTGCTCAAAAAACAACTAAAATTAACCATATATAGAAGTCATATATGAATGCTACAACATCTAACAGTGCAGATAAACTACAGTTTTTCAATATTCCAGCACAAAATTTTGCAAAAGTTCTTTAGACGTTCGGCAGAATTGCAGTCTTTCTCCTGTTTTATTTAATATCTATATAGATGATGCCATAAGGAAATGAAAAACTAGACGCCCCCAAACAATTACACTTGGGGAAAGGATTTTATTTAAATATTTTAATGTATGAAGCAGACGATCTTGTGATCATCCAATTGTATTAAAATGACCTCTCTAAAAGTCGTTGCTTTATCTTACTGACATTTTGGCAAATTACAATCAAACCATTTCCTTACCCAAAACAAAAGTTATGGTTTTTTTCTGGGGCAAATCATATTAGAACAAAGATTGTCATACAGGACTCGCCAATAGAACAGGTGCCAGATTTCAAGTACATAGGGTGTCGCATCACGTACCAAGATGATAAAGAAAATGTTGGTATGTGGATCACATACCAAAATTAGTCTCTTCCAGTCGCTTTGTGGCTGTATCATTAAACATTTAAAGAAGAAAACAAGGAAAGAGACGCAATTGATATATTATAATGTAATGGCCATGGTTCAACTACTGTATGGTAATGAGACTTGGATTCGAAAGTTTAATTAAGAAAGTTGTGTTAATGGTTATAATCACAAACAAAATTAACACTGTTGCACACCACTATAGAGAAAGTATTCCGATTAACGCTTTCAAGCTTCACAGCTTATCATCAGATCGGAAATGACAATAATAGGACTAGACAACTTCTTTACACCCCACTTGTGTACGCGCGGTAGGGCAAGTGGGGATATAAAGGAGTTGTCTAGTCCTATTATTGTTATTTCCGATCTGATGACAAGCTGTGAATCTTGAAAGCGCTAATAGGAATAATTTCTCTATAGTGGTATGCAACAGTGTTAATTCTGTTTTGATTAGAAAGGCCAAAGATATATCTAGAATATAAGGAGCAAAAATGAGGTTCTTGAGGGCTGTAAGGGGTTATACATGGAGAGATCTTGTCAAAAATGATCATATTAGACTGGAGCTAGGCATAGCTGAAAGCTTAAATGAGAAAATCTCCCGGTACAAAACGGAGTGGCGGTTACACGTAGAGAAAACAGACCCAACTAGATTTTCAAGAACAGCCCTTAACTATCATCCAAGGGGGAAGAAAAGTGTGGGAAAACCCCGAAAGCGATGGTTTGATGACTTCCATTGAGACTGGAACAGGCTACTAGCCTAAGCTGTAAAGGATGACGACGACGACGATGACGATCTTTGAGCCTAACCTGAAGACGGCTCTTGGAATATACGAACTGGATCAATTAACACACGGTTCTGATACAGTCCGGTTCATCAAAATTATAAGATTAGCATGATTGGGTTACGTAAGATGAATAGATGATGGCGGAACTACTAAGTACATTGCAGACTAGAAACCAATAGGCGAAAGAATTGGAATAAGACCAAGAAAAACATGGATATATTACATAGAAGATGATTTGAAAAGTATAATGTGAGAGACTACATATGTTTCTGTATTTAGAGGATGGAATGTCAGAAAATCGTTGAGAAGTGTAAGGACCCACTTTAGGTTGTGATGGCAGAAGAAGAAGACATAGAAACCGCTATATTTCGTTTAAAGTGGTAATACCAAATTTATTAACACTCCCATTAAACAGTCACACAACTAAGCGAGTGTGGACGACTTCTGACAATAATTTCATCTGTTTCATATACCGTGAAACAGCTACTTTACCATTTTTGGTATTTTCAATAGCATGTTTGACTTTACTCATTGGTATACAGTACTGGCAGTGACGATTCGTAATTCTGACAGTTCGGGGTTCAGTGTCCGAATGTTTCTAGTAAAGTAAAAGCAATTTGTCCTGTTGGAGATAACACACGGTGAATGACTGTTGTATTAGTAATATTAGGTTGTGTTTGGGCTATTTATAAATTATTCTAAAAATGTTTAGTTTAAACAGTAGGATAGTTGAATGCCTATCTTATTTTTGAATCACATATTTTGTGGATAAATTGGTCAAGACCCAGTTGGTACGCTGCTCCCAGCATCTTTTAAACTTTGTGTTGCGGTGATTATTGTTGAAGTTGTTAAATGTTTATCTAAAGAAATCTTTCCTTTCCTTTTTTAACGTCAAATTTATCAATAACAATAACATTGAAATGTACAAATTGGAGAAGAAATTCTTTCTCCATTGACAGCATAGCACTATTTTATTTTATTTTAAAATTTTGCTGAAATATAGAGGAATATACTATCTAAAATAGAGAAATATGAGACAAAACTGAAATTAAACGAACAAACCATACGATAAAATCATAATGATGGTAGTATGAAAATGTTGACATTCCCGGTCGGGGCAGTTCGGCCCTCGTCGGAACTATTCGTCTCTGTCGCTAACCTGGAATGTTAGCGACAGTTCAGTGTAATTTTGCGTATAATGAGTCTCACCCTCCAAAGCTTTCTACATAGCCTAGGAGGTGCTTTGCACCTCGAGCAGTAGTAGCGAGCAATTCGCTTATTATGCGATTCGATTGATGAATCAACACTATTAATCTCATAAATCTCGTTATTTAAAAATCGAAACAAATCCTTAAAAATATTTAAATTATTTAGGGGGTTCAATGAACGAGCCGCCACAGAGTACTGGTAAAAGTAATTGAGGATTCCATTGCTGTTTACAATTACTGGTAAAATCTGATTTTGGAGGATTCAGCATTTTTCATCATAATTTCAGCATATTTCGTCATAAAATAATTCTTTTGGACACTATTTCCAAAATCGTATCACCATATCTACCTTTCATCACACGTTTGTTTTTCTTCCTGCCTTTGCCAAGAGTTACCTTCCCAATATCTCGGTGTTGTTATTCCATAAATTTTCCTTTTACTTCATTAACCATTTTTCAATAAGTTTATGTAACTCATTATTTAAGGCTGTGATTGAGTTTGTTTCTTTCGTCTGTAATAGTCTGTCCAGGATAGTCATCCATCGTTGTTTGGCTTCATTTATTTAATTTTTTCTTGATAGACGTTAAATTGAATGCTTAGTACTTATCAATTTCTTAATTACATCTGGTGGTTTTCATTCAGGATTATAACCCTTCTAATATTATCTTTTATAGTCATCTTTCATTTTTCCTACACAGCGTTGTTCACAATCTTTTTCATTCCTATGTCTACAGCCTGCAATTTCTTTTTCAACTATTTTAACCCCCCCTTAAATTTTGCGATTAAGATTAAAGCCAATAACTTCTTCGGAGAATTTTCAAAAGAAGAATCAAGTGTCTCCGATTTCAGACTACAAATTGTCGTGTATTTTCCGCGCCCACACAACTTATAATTTCACGGGTTGGTAGAGCCAACTACGCATTGAGGGTTATGATAAGCTTTACTCGTATTTGAGGTCGCGTGAAATGATTCTTACCTTGAAATATATTGAAACGCACAAACGATTCTCACCATAAGATTGACTGTAACTCACAGATTTTAGCTCTAAAAGTGTTAAAAAGTCTGTACAGAATTACAACAAAAGTATACTTAAGACGTGTTTTCTTTTTGTTTCTTTATACTAGGCATAAGGTTCTCGTCCTAAACTTGAGTAGTGATACCCCATCCTCCAGCTCTCATACCCGTTAACTATTCCTCTTGCATAACATACAAGAGCTTTTATAATATGTTAGGGAGCTGATATTTTACGCTAAACAACACATTGTATAGAGAACGTAGTTTCAAAGATAGAAATTCTCGGAAGGCGCTATATCCGCTCCATATCACAACAGGATAGACACGTGTCCTCCCAATGTTTTATTGCTTGTGTGTAACGGATTATGTGGGTTGCTACAAGCATAAATAACACGCCTGTCATAATGCTCTTATCAACTGCATACACGTATATATATGCAAATACGTATTGTTACCACGGCAGATATATATATCGGCTGCCTTGCATTGTAGTGACCAGGTCAGGATAATGATAGAATGGTCGAACCATCAACAAACACAGAACAAGAATTCAAGGTGAAGAAATGAAATGTTTGTGGTGTGTTGGTGATGCACTACACAGTATAGGATAGCCAATGAGCAAGACAGAGCAGACTTACCCATTTATAACACAAATAATTAGATGAATATAACTCAAGGAGGAGGCAATGTATCAATAGAATGAGCAGGTGGAGACTACTACAAATCAAGGTGAAAACGAGAGTTGGTCAGCTAGGAAAATGTGGTCTTGGCGAAGGCCTTATCCCTGTAGTGAAAAGAAGAAAAAGATCTTTTCCAGTGGTCAATTCCATATAGTGAAAGTCCCAACTAGATACTATGGGTTTCCTACATTTATAGTTCAATAGTTTTTGAAAAGAGTTTCCCAATTTCTCATGAAAGTTAAATAACCATGGATTTTATTAATTCATGGTGTACAAAATAATTTCTACAATAGAGCTTATATACTCTACTGTTGTTACTTTAATCACTGCTGTAGTCATTTGTAGTGAAAGTACCGATGGCTGGGACACTACATTACTTTGGTGGGGGAAAACAAGATTAATGGGAAACGCTACGGAAAGACCAAAAATAAGATTGTTGTAACAAGTCGCTGCAAAATCAGTTGTAAAAGCATAAAATCATAAAATAAAGAACAATCGTTAGAATTATTGGATGATTTTGTAATATGGCCATGCACTATTCTTTGGTTAAGATTGCAAGAAAAGAACTGATAACATCTAAAGCCAAACGCAATAAAATAGACACACAAGATAAACATATTCCCCCTTCGGTCCTGAATAAATTCAGGTAACTATATTAAATTGTAAATAATCTTTCCTTCGGAAGTAACTGTTAAGTATTCCTTGCAGGTTTTTATATTATGAATAGTTCTTTAAATAGCATATTAACTATTTCTGCAAGAAAAATTATATTATATTATCACCTTACCCACGTTTCACTTATATTAACTTTTTTTAAATATTTTATATATAAAATATATTTTGTATTTTATATTTTATAATATATTTAGTTTTACGTACGTTTCACTTTCCTTTATTATTAAATTCGATTACCCGTATTTTTCATATTAAAGTTTAATCAATTAAATTGTTTGTTTATTAATAGTGTTACGACATCACAGAACAATTTACGTGTTTCTCGAACAATCCAGTGGAATACGCTAAATGTTGTGGCGTACGTGATTTCAACATGCGCTCGCTAGACTTTTCTGGAAGCCGCCAGCCGCGCGGACTGTGTCAAGGCCGCAATTAATTACGTCGTATGTAGAGTTAACGCGCAGTATGGAATAATCTAGTATTTCGGGGGTGGTATAAATACCAGTAATCAACGACATTCAGTTGTGCCGTTGCAAATTTAGATAGTAAATTTTCCCGGCCATATTTCACGCCGACAATGCCGATCGAATATCAATAACAAGGGTTACGCGCGGGCGAGACAGAGTGGCTATATAGCTCGGCCTTGACCGCTATATTGCGATAGCTTGGAGCGACGTAATCTAGTCCGCGGCCACACGTAAGCTGTTCTGTACATGTTTCCCATACTCGTGCTCGGCAGACAGGAACCGCCACTCAGTCTCATTTTAATTTTTGCTCTCTGACGGGACGCTTGGTCTGGCGGCGTGGTACATTGTGGTCCATGTTTACGAAATAAGTTCGTAATTTTTTTTAAGTGCTTCAGGTGAGCCAAAAGTATTGTATTAATGTTAATTTATTAAGGGCTTGTGTGGGTATTACGTTTATATGTATACATGTGTGTGTGTGCGACTCAAATGTTACGTCTGGGGTAGCTGAGAGCACGTGGCCGATTTGCCTTTGCTTGCTTGAAAATTAAAAAAATAAGATGTCTTTGGAAATTATATTCACATGTAAAGTAATAATTTGATGTAACAAATATTTAAAGGTAAATTTAATTTGAAATGTGAAATTCAATAATTTGAAATTGTGAGGATTACTATTAGCTCTTAGTTGTCGGTGCAGAATTGGGACAGTGTGTCTGTGATCTGGGTTTACGGGGGCGAGAAAGAATTATGCTAAGGTATTTTCTTGGCGGCTATCTACAAATAAAAGTTTTCCAGGGTTCCCGCATAGTCAGGAGGAGAAGGGGTTGCGAGGATGGAGACAGGCCATCAGTTTTCATCGGCAGAGCATCGCAATAACCTCCCCAACGCCGTCAGACCCGGAGGAATCCCAATACACCAGCCTGAGCAACTGCCCAGAAAATGAAGCATTCTATTCGGAGCTCAAACTCACCAGTTGTCTCATCATAGTCATCATCATCTCTAATTCCGGACAACATGTAATCTTCCAAGTACAGGTGGGAGTATTCCTTATATTAAACCACAAACACAGCACTTCATTGGATTTAACGTATAAAACGAAAGATACCTTCATAAACAGTAAATGCAGATATTCAATTATTAAGGTTTTGTTATAGCATGCCCTGGAGACATGTTGTGAATTGTGTGATTAACTGTATTAAAGAATCTTCCTGTTAATATATGTCCATTGCCATACTGTATTATATAAAACACTAATTGTCTTTTGCTGTGTGTAATTGGCAAAGAAAAATTTTAAACTGTTGGTTGGTCAATTTTTATTATACAGTTTCTGGTGAATGTAAAATGTCAGTAACAACGTTATGCATAAAGTAATGGTAAATAATTATGGGCTAACTTTTCTAAATCTTCTTTATGATAAACAGTACATTATCATGATCTATTATAAAACTTGGGTAAGAATAAGTTTCGAAGTATCAGAACTTTATGGGATCTTTTTTCTGAGCAACTGGTGCATATAAGAATATTATGGTAGTGTCAGTATATATGTATATTTTTCTTTTAATGCTAAATTTTTTTAATTTCATTTAGTAGATATAAAACGACATACTACATGTTTCTTGTAAGTTATGAGGTATTATTGTGTGAGCATAAATTGAATTAATAAGGTACCTATAGAATTGTTATTTAGCAACTTTAGTTAAACTGTGATTTAGAAAATGTCATTTGAATAAATGTTAATATATAGAAATGTCGGCTTATGTTGCAACAGTGTACTTAAATGTGTTGAATAATTTGTTGTTTGTTAATAATATTGCCAATTGTGATTAATACTACTTGATAGACACATGTCTATGAAATGAACGTTGAGAATTCAATTGTGTACACTGGATTAAAAATGTTATCATGATATGTAATATGAACATTAATAAAACGCGGTTATCGTTATGCAAGTGTTTTATTGCAAGTCCTGTCACGATGGGCTCACCACAATTTTTCTTCCGTCTAGACCACAAGTCTAGTTTTAAGAATTAAGTAACGAGCCCTGATATAAAAAATAAAAAAAAATAAAAAATTAAACTTAAAAAATTTTTTTTTAAATCAGGGGGACGTTTCACAGTTTCAGTTATAGTTGCGATATATTACAGTTTGAGTTGCAAGTTATTATCGGGCGATATTACTCTGTGCGTTCAAGTGGTTATTAGTGAAGTGTTGTGTTTTATAATCGGGCAGTATAATTGTAATACAATTGTGTTTTATATTAGTTGACATTTTATTGTGTGTGAACAATTTTGATTTGATTTGTTGTAAGAGACTGTGTTGTTAATTACGAACTGTTTCACTGTGATAATTAAAGCTGGTGATTAGTGACTTAATTGGTGTCTAGTATTTTGTTTTCCACTGTACCATACGACGACGACCAAGTAGACCGTCGTAACAGTGGTGTCAGAAGAGGGATAGAACGGTTAACAATGGAAACAGTGGAGACACTTTGTACAAGACGAGATAATTCGTAATTAATCGGTAAACAATGGGTGCCAGTCAGATGATGGAAGCTTTCCAACCGCTGCTGCGCCAGACACGGGAAGAGACAAAAGAAGAACGAAAACAAGAAAGAGAAGAAGCAGAAAGACGACAAAAAGAAGAACGCAGGCAGGAGGCGGAAGAAGCTGAAAGACGACAAGATGAAAAACGTAAGCAGGAGACACAAGACATCAAGGCATTAATACAGGAACAGAAACAGATGCAAGAACATAGTACCGCAGAATTGGGTCTCCTACGATGTGAGCTTAATAAACAACTATATTTAATATTACCTTGTGTATCCAGGTACACTGGTGCTCCTCCTTGCAACTTCAATGTTTCTTTAAAAACTACGCGTTTCGGGACTCATGGTCCCATCATCAGGTTGATAAAAAACAAGAATCACGAATCATGAACAACAAGAATCATGGAGTATGTCAACTTAATAAGAAATAAATAAAAAGTTTCACTCGCACATACCACGTGTATACAATTACGCAACTACACGATGCGCATCGTATCGGAACTTGCAAGCGACTAACCGTTACGCGTCGCACTATCTCTACCTTTATCTATGTGTTGTTCCAACACGCGTATGGCCGTGTCATACAGTCCGTTGGACTTAAAAGAAAGCTTGTCGTTCAAGAGCTGATTACCTTGAGTTTTGAGGCCTTATAAATTTCAAATTCTTCCAGCGCGTCCATAAGCCTGCCCTTTTTACAGAAATGCAACGGCTTGAAGCTACTTTGAAAACTCGAGTAATTATGGTTCTGGTTGACTATATGCAAGGCAAAGTTTGATTTTATCTTCTGGATATCACCTCTAGGGAGATGTTCTCTGTACCTATCCAGAAATTTCCTGCCCGTTTGTCCAACATAAAAATTATTGCAGTCCTCGCATTCTATTTTATAAATACCAGAACAGTTTTCTACTAGTCTGTTGGTCACTGGTCTCAAAGCGTTCAAAATACAATTACTCGTTTTGAAAGAAACTGCAAAACCGTGTTTTTTAAAAACGTTCTTAATAGTATTAGGCAAAAGATTTGTAAATTCTGTTGGTATATATTTAATGTCACTGTTGTGTGTTTTGTTTATGCTCCTATTTTTATATATGTTCCTCCTCTGCCTCGCTTCTATTTTGTCTACAACTGTACTATTGTAACCGTTGGCCACCGCGATATACTTTATCGTATTAAGCTCATCGATGTAGTCTTTCGCCTCTAACGGAATTTTTAGTAATCTGTTAACCAACGAGTTGAATGATGCCATTTTTTGTGCAAATGGATGAAATGAAGAAGCGTGAATAGTAATATCTGCGGCAGTTGGCTTCCTATAGATGTTGAACCTAAACAAATTATTTATTTTTCGCACAGTTATGTCCAGAAAATTTAGGCTACTGTTATTTTCCATCTCCAACGTGAACTTTATTTTTGAGTGTATACTATTCATGTATTTACTCAAGGTTTCTATTTGTCTATTTATAAGGCCTCAAAAGAATTTGAAATTTATAAGGCCTCAAAAACCCAAGGTAATCAGCTCTTGAACGACAAGCTTTCTTTTAAGTCCAACGGACTGTATGACACGGCCATACGCGTGTTGGAACAACACATAGATAAAGGTAGAGATAGTGCGACGCGTAACGGTTAGTCGCTTGCAAGTTCCGATACGATGCGCATCGTGTAGTTGTGTAATTGTATACACGTGGTATGTGCGAGTGAAACTTTTTATTTATTTCTTATTAAGTTGACGTACTCCATGTGAGTGATTCTTGTTTTTTATCAACCTGATGATGGGACCATGAGTCCCGAAACGCGTAGTTTTTAAAGAAACATTGAAGTTGCAAGGAGGAGCACCAGTGTACCTGGATACACAAGGTAATATTAAATATAGTTAGTTATATGCAACTTGGAGACCACAACACAATATGTATTAATAAACAAATTACTAAAATATCGGAGGTACAAGAATCAATGACATTAAAAATAGCTGAAGTAGAAAAATCTGTTTCGATTGTTGAAGAATTGATGTCTACAAAACTATCTGTCATAGAAGAATCTATTTCAAATAAAATATCTGCAGTAGAAAACTCAATGGCAAACATAAAAGAACAAAGTAAAAGTGAAGTTCAGCAGTGCCTGAAGATACAACCAAAACAACTTTGTGAACAGACTGTACCAATGATAAAGACAGAAAAAGGACACAGAAAATAAGTTAATAGAGAAAGTCACTTTGCCTGCAGTGGTGACAGTTGATGTCAAGGCTCCAAACTTTGACGGAAGCAGTCACTGGCCAACGTACCTTCGCTAATTTGAAGCTGCTGCATGCGCAAATAATTGGACAGAAAAAGACAAGGCTGTTTCACTCAGTCTTGCATTAAAAGGACCTGTTGCAGAATTACTACAGAAAGTGCAACCTGACAGCCAGAACAACTATGCCGAGTTGATGAAAGCTCTAGAATTAAGCTACGGTGATAAACATTTGCGAGATGTGTACTACGCTCAGTTGAGAACAAGACGACAACATTCCGGGGAAAGACTTCAAGAGTTTGAAGCAAATATCGACAGACTGATTAGATTTGCCTATCCTGAAGCACCAGAAGATTTTTGAATAAAGTTTACGGTGCAGACATTTATTGATGGTAACGGAGATTGTGAACTTCAGCAAGTGTTACGAATCGCAAGACACCGAAATACCTCAGAAACTTTTGTTCACGCCCTACTGTTTGAAGCTGCCAAGTCAGCGTCCCGCTACATTAATGGGTTTGTGCCATCACATTGCAGTCAGAAGATCCCTGTATCACATTGCCGTTACGATGGGTGCAGAAAAACAATGTTGTCGGACAAACAATTCATAAGTTCAATGGTCGCAACGATTTGAACGATGGGAAAAACACAGAAGACCGAAATGTTACAACTGTAGAAAACGTGGTCATCTACAGGTAGACTGTTGGGAGAAAAAGATACCACGAGAAGAGAGTGATCGCACCAATTGGAGATGTAAAGCCCCAGAACACGGTAAGTAGAGAATACGGTAGGTGACACGCGCATGTTGCTATCAGCTGCTGACGTCACGCGCCCCACTCGAACAACGCACCACAGCAGTGTATATTACGAGTATACGTTTGGAATTTACTGCATGCTACATATAATTCAACTAAGAATGCTTCTAGCACAGAATAAACTGATATTATAATTACTTGCTAGAAAGATAATTACACGCATGAACATAACACAACCTATAATCCATACAATATTAGTTTAAATATCGGCCTAGTGTCACCAAATAAACTAACCTTTTTCCATGTCTTTATTTATAACTGTTCCATTTCGAATAACGTAAGTCTCTATCCTACAAGCTCACTATGTTGTTCCTTCAGACAATAACACTACACAAATTTTTATATACACTTTTACAACGAAACTACACGCATTGATTGCTGAATGCCCATGTATTTATGTAACTACTTTTTTAAACTTTTTTGTTTGCTTTTTTGATGAAGTTTCATAACTACGTTTTTTATTTTGGACTTTCTTATTTAACGCTTTCATTCTAATAAACGATCTTGTTCTTGCATAGCATCGCAAGGCAAATTCCTCAAAATGGGGATATTTGTTGATTATGAGTTCGCAAAAATATTTTATAACGTTTTTAGAGCGATTTAGTGTTGTCCTATGAAACAACTTAAAGTCTGTCTCCAATTTCTAATTTGTTCACGCCATTCCTCCTAGGTCTCATAAGTTTTCCTCTTTAAATAACCGATAACCAGTCCGATTTTTGTATATCGTCTGCACATTTATCGTAACGCATATTTTCTTTATATTTTGGGAATTTTTTGTACAATCTGTAACATATGTATCCAGCAAGGATTTCTAGAAGTTCCTCATTTTCATTCAGCTCTGTGCCACAAGTAATTCTAGACTGATTTGATGTTAACGGTTCCTCTTTAGAACAGTCGGATTTTTCTCCTTCTAAACTTGACTGATTTAATGAACTCAAGAAGTCCATCACATCTGTCCAGGAAACCCACTGTTATTCGGAAGAAAATTATCGTCATAAGCCGTAGGAAAAGCTTTATTTATTATGTGTGCTGTTAACTGTATGTTATCACGTGTCTCGTCATTTACAGTTTGTATGATGCTGTTGTTTAATACTACTGAGGTGTTTTTACCCAGTATTGAAGACTTAATTCTTTGAATAACAGCTACCGGATTTGGATGATCGTAAAACAAACCTAAGCCCCGAATTTCCGAAAAATAACTTTCAAAAACGGCTTGATTTAACTTTGACGTCATTAAAAATAAATACCTGTCTTTTATCAGGTCGTTAAATAAACCTCTTAAGCTTTCAATTGAAATGTGAAAGCCTTTTTGAAACGGAAGTAGGGCAGTTTTTCCCATAACCCGCATCTGTAAGCATAAGTTCAGTAATTTATCTAGAGCTTCGTCTTGTACTTGTAGATCTATCCCATATCCACTTTTTATCATGTTTTTTTTTCATTCAAACCGCATCTAGAATTTAGTACATCGAAACCATCGTTTATTGTTTTCACAAATTCTCCTACATGAGACTGTTCAGGAGAGTGATGTAAAATCGCTTTCGAAAGTGTTTCTGAGAGTAATTCTGCTGTTATAACAATACTGAAGGTCCGACCTATTATAATTCAGTTCAATAAACTTTTCAAATACTTCCTTTGTTATTAATTTGCCAGTGGTAAGAACAAAACCGTGGTCTATAAGATGATTCCTCGAGAGTTTTAGTAAATGAGGCACGTCGCAAAAAGCCCAAACTTTTCTTTCGTCGCAAGTGGGATTGGTGATATAGGATTTCGATGGTGTAATGAGCAGCTCAGGAAACAGCTTACGATTAGAATGACCCACATCGCATACGAAACCACGCACTTTGAAACCAATTGATTCAACAGAAATTATTGTGTTTATCAATATCTTTAGCAATGGGCACATCAAAGTCATACAAAACAATGGTTGTTTCCATTTTCCCATAAGACTTCTGGCCATTATCACTTGTACATTGTATGAGGTCTAATGAAACAGTCGTCTACATTGTCATAACAAATAGTACTTTGTACTTTCATTTCGTCGAATGACAAAATGATGTCTTTTTCTCCGTCATCGAAAAAAGGAACCTGTTCTAGCATAATCCGAACACTTAACTCAATAGGCCTAACACCAGGCTGACATTTCACAACAGAAAGTCGACGTTGAATCGTACGTTCGCTCGGCAGAGGGTAATTAAAACACGTGTTGTATAATGAAATGCTTTATTCGACAGCGATCTAAGAGTAACTTCTTTTGCAATATCTTCGGAATCCTGATTCAGGCATTTTGCGGATTTTAGATATGTTATCTGTCCACGCGTAAAAATACTTTCATATAAATTTAAATATGCTTTGTCTTTAACGGAGAGACGCCTGGGTCTTCTCGAGTTTAGCCACCAAATGCTCGTTGCAGACATTGTCGCTGAAGTGATTCTTGGCACGGACATTATGAATGCCTACGGATTCGTTGTGGACTTAAGAGAGAATGTCCTGAGGGTTGGCCAAGAGAAGATAAAGCTTTGCATGGCTAAAATGGCAGGGTCTACCAACCATTCGATTAAGCAAGTGGCATTAGTCGAAGAAAAATTCAACAGGTTTGGTCAAGAGGAACTCTCCCTATTCCAAGCAGAAATGGAGGAAGAACTAGCAGAGGGCGATATTACTCTGTGCGTTCAAGTGGTTATTAGTGAAGTGTTGTGTTTTATAATAGGGCGGTATAATTGTAATACAATTGTGTTTTATATTAGTTGACATTTTATTGCATGTGAACAATTTTTATTTGATTTGTTGTAAGAGACTGTGTTGTTAATTACGAGCTGTTTCACTGTGATAATTAAAGATGGTGATTAGTGACTTAATTGGTGTCTTGTATTTTGTTTTTCACTGTACCATACGACGACCAAGTAGACCGTCGTAACAGTATGTTAACCGGTGATGACGCTGATTGAATCAGTAAAACGTGCGTAAGGTGATAACATAAAATAATTTTACTTGCAAAAATAATATTTAAAGAACTGTTCATAAATTGTAATTATTTACAAATTATGAACTATCTTAATAACTGCACTGAGAAAACTATCTTAAAACTCTGTAAACTTATTTAAATTTTTTTACACTAACTCTAAATTTATGAATTGTTTGTGTTAAAATAAACTCTTTATTTTTAAAGCTAAAATAGGTTTTATCAAAAAAATCAGCTTTTCGTAAATATCTAATTAATTCAAGACTTATTTTTTGTTTAAAAGATACCATACATATTTCACAAATTGAGAAAAACGTATTTAAAACCAATGGATTTAATAAAACCTTTTAATTAAAATTTTAATTTATCCAGTACCCTTTAAATGACCAATAAATTCAGAACATGGTGGTGTCAGACAACATCTTCGTGCGGACACCAAAAGTTTATAAATATGGGTGTCCTACTCAGAGCCACTAGCCTTAACCACAGTTCAATGGTCACTGACTGCAAAACTTTTGTCAGTGTGTTGCAGCGTTTTGCACTGAAGATGGCCGTTGAAGGCACGACCGAACGTTTGCACCCAACAACCTTTGACCACGGCCTATAGCCCGGCAAGCCCAAGTTCTCATAACACTGAAGCCGGCCGTGAAAGCCTCAGACGGAATTTACTCTTTCTTCTCGTACGTTTTTTTTTTTCTTAAGTTGTTATTTGAGAACAAAAGATATTCATTTTATTTATAATTTTATTTGAAGATAATGTTATTGTTGACTTAGTCATTTACAAAAATGAAATTATATAATTCAATTTAATCAACACCCTTCTGGCATTTAATTCCACCTAGTAAACATACAGTTGTACCTAGACAGGAAACAGAATATAACACCGGAAGTAAAGTCGCAGCAGAAACAGATTGATGCTGGCATGTTCCGGAAGTGCAGTTGCATGTGGCGGTGTGTGCAGGCTTCAATTTCCTTTACACAGAGTCGAGGTTGATTGGCGGTGAAGGCGCACTGCTTTAGATCTGGCTCTAAGTGAAAATGGTGAGTACAATTTTTTCTAACACATATTTGCTGTTATTTCTACCAGACCAACTTTTCAATTTATGTCGACTAAAGAATCGTTCATATTAATTACAATTAATTTTCAACCTTACAATTCTGACTGTAAAGTTGAAAATTTTGTTTAACCTAAAGAATTTATTATGTATTGTAAATGTAGCGTACATTCATGAAAAAGAAGAGGCACATTCTACAAGAGAAGAGACTGAAGATATTTAGTAAAATGGTAATGCTCATAATAACATTCTGAGTCAACTGAATTGTTTTGTGACGTGAATGTACGATAAATTCTATTTGCCCATCTTAATGGATATATACGTTTACCCCTACGTTCTACTGCCTCCTAACTTTTACTAGCTCCTGCACATTATTACCTCCTACCCCTTACTACTTTCTACATTCTGCTACGAGTTTCTTTCGTTTTGTTTGTTCTTCTGACTGTATATTCGGGATCCTCAGATAGAAAGTATGCCCAAGTTAGGGCAAAGAATAAGACCAACCACAGTAGCCTACTCCCTATCAATTTCTACGATACTGAGAAAGACAACTTTGACACATGATAACATTATGACACAAAAAGTAGTGACTGAACTACATAATGTAAGAAAATATATATATATTATGGTGACTAAGTAATAAGTGACTAACTACCGGTCCCCCAAAGTACTGGAGAGGATGAGTAATGCCTTATGGTCTCATTCCTTGACGAAGGCAAATATCCAGCCGCACCTCCAAGTGGTGGGGGATGGGCAACACCTTTTGTGGCTAACGCGGCTCTGGATAAGCTGTCCCACCTCTACTTGTCTTTCTCAAGTAAAGGTTAGGGCACGCTCTTGCCCTTGGGGTGATAAATTGCCCTTAAAGACGGATGACCTTCGATTGGTCAACGACGTAGGATGTGGGAAGCAAGTAGAAACCACCACATTAACGATCGCTATGGATATCTCAACAAGGAAAACTGGTCTCTTTAGTCTGGTAAGATAGCCAGTTTATGGGAGAACACCCAGACAGAAAATCGGGCGGGACATTAAGCCTGAAGGTGGCAGCCCCACCATACGTCTTACCCTCTGATATGCTAGTAACTTATGCAGGGGACATATTCACTACTAAATTGCCTCAAATAAGGACTAGCCGGACGGATCGCCTAGTATTGGCTGAATTGGTAGGAACATCATTGCCGAATGGATGGCTCCCGCATCCCCAAACAACTATGTGGGACGTCCGAGGAAGCGCTGGAGTGACCAGCTCTAATCTTTTCCTATTTGAGACCGGAACAAACCGTTCTTGGTTTAATCCTTGAAGATAATGACGGTGACAATGATGATGAATGACTAACTGCTTAATGTATTTACTGCTCTCATAGTCAAAATAACCGTTTTTCAAGGTAAGTGTCATCACCTTGTAGAAGTTTAGGCGTGTTTCTTTACTTGCTGACTTAAGAGTTCACCTAATGGTCCCGCACATAAGGTTGAACATTGGGTAACTTATTCAGAACGTCGTTGCTTGTATTATAAGACACACTGTAGCCCAGATATTCAAAGTTCCTGACTTGTTCTAGGACAGTATCATCTATAACATTTTTTGCCCGTACGGTATCAGTTCCACGAAAAGCCATTACCTTGGTGTTAAGTGTGGATTTGACCGTAATGTATCGAGGGAAATGTTTAATTAATTTAATTATATGCAACTTTTCTCACTCTCTTTCTTTCTCTTTCTCTATCTATCTCTTACTGCAGACTGATACATGTAAGCAGTTAACCTGTCATGATAATAACAATGTCGTAATATTGCCTACATATCTGTCGTTGACAAAACAAAGAGTTTCGAATATTACTTTTCGTACGTTGACATGGCATTGACATTTCGCGATAAGTGACACGTTACCCAGTCAAAGTGGTTAAAAGCAAAGTAGGCCTAACTGTCTATCGGTGGGAAATTCTCGAAAGCTGAGCTGGGGTTGTCGGAACAGACACAGCACGTGCTCTCTAACTCATTATTACTGCGCTCGACTGTAACATTAGGCTATGTACGCTAAAGTTACTCTCCTACTATAACGTGGTTGCCACCAGTATTACAATTGTACTGTTATGTATGCTTATAGTATACACACTCACAAAACATAACATATAAAAGTCTATACCAGTCATAGGCAACCAGTTCAATGGGCGCATCCCCCCCCCCCCCCGTCAATGTAAACTAAAAAAAAGGTGTGGAGTTCAATAGCTGGACGTTGCAAACATTAACTGTCGCTTTATAATGTCCTTGCACTTATATTTAGCAACGTGGAACAACGAATCAAAAAAAAAGCTTTGTAGTATTTTTTAGCTTTGTAGTATTTATTATATAAATTTGTGAAAATTTTCACATTAGAGTAGGTCATCAATAATCTGTCATCATGCACACCCACGTTAAAACTAACAAAACTTTAAACGAAGAAATGGTCAAACAGGAACACAATTTAATAAAAATAAATTAAAGAAATTACCACAAAAACACTTTTTATTTTTATAAAGTGCACAGAAATGTAAAACTTGAAAAATGTAAATGTAATGAACTGGAAATGTAAAACTTTCATGATATGGGAAATTTTTAGATGAGATTTATAACATTTTTAGATAAAACTTTTAGAGTGTTTATAGTAAAAAGACCTAACTGATGACAATAGTTGTTTTAAAAATCAGTACTAAATGTATGCATATTTTAAGTAAAATGTTTTTATGCTAGAATTTCAGTCGTACAAATTATCAGGCTTTTTGAACAAGAATTGTTCTGTTCGACAGTCTTTTTGAACAATAATATTGGTTATCTCTAGAAGAATCATACGAGTAGGATTTACCGAAGAACCATTCAGATTACTAGAATTCAGTCGAGGATAGTTATTTGAAACTGATAGATCGGTCTCTCTTGGATCGATCTACAGTCTGGAGTCAAACGTCATCACCCATGTACGAATAATGTGGCTAGCGTAATTGGTGCATTTTGTGGAACGTTAATTGTAGTTTACTACACACAACTCTTACTGTTGTCCTATGTTGAGCCGTCACGTTATGTAGTTACCGTGTGTTCGATTCTGTATCGGCGTGACGTCATGTTTAATTCATTTTGCATCTGCAGAAAACTGAATACAATTTAAAAACATTTAGCTTACGATAAAAGAATTATTTGGAAAGTATAGTTCTGTTGAATTGCTATCTAGTCAACAATCTTCATAAACTAGAAATGTTGCTACAACTAAGTATTCACAAGTTTCTATTACTCTGTTGAAAGGAGACTCGGTACCTTTTCCGATCCAATGTTATTTAAATGCAAAAATTGTCTAGTTTTAGGTACCATTATTTCACAAACTATTAATCCTATCTCAAGAAAATCTTTTAACAAATACTAATCACACTTACCTTTTTTTACTGTAGCAGAATTACTAAATTATCTGGTTATGATTGGAAAAAATTTTAACTTTTATAAATTTTATTCGCATAAAATTTTAAATTAAAATATTTTTATTAAAGCTTTTGCTAATTATTATTTACAATTGTGGTAAGGCACAGTTGTGTAAGAGTAAAATAGCATGTCTGCAAAAAATCAAGCTTGTGAGTTTAGTGTTTTTTTAGAAAAATGTATGTAAACTTGAAAAATGGTAACTTTTGGAAAAACTTGTTTAAAATGCAAAATACTTAAAAGAATTTTATGTCTCTAAAATCCACCAGGACAATAACTTCTACTTTCACCTTCTTCTCTCTTCCTTTTTAACAGCCTTATTCTCACACTTTGACTTTTACTTTGTTCTTGAGTCACCTTATCAGCATTTCGTATAAGTTCTGCGTCAATCTGTTTGAGGTCTTCAACCGTAAATTTCTCAGGATTAATCTGAAACCTATGAACAATATTTGCTTTTCCATTATAACCTTCATTAAAGCATATAGTTGCATCTGTGACTTCAAGTTTGACAGTTCGCAGGTTTAAAAATACAGTTTTTGGGAGTCTTTGCCAGACAGAACTATTGAAACTTTCGTCGTGAGTTTCCCGTGAAGACAGCGTTTTAAGTGATCTTCATTAGACAATTCTCTATATTGTAACGAAACAATATGTTACAAAAGAATAGTAAATAATAGTGAAATCCGATCCAGAGAGGAAACAAGAAATAATAATTGAAAGCAAATTAAAGGAAACCTAGTTGGTTTGACTTATTTAATATTATCAAGAAACCCAGAAATAACCCAGTAGAATAGGGCAGTAAACAGACAAAGATTAAATAAATAAACCTAGTAGGCCTAATCAACTTACCCTGAATAACAACCAAACCCAATAAAGAGTACTTAATCATAAATTAAAATTGTATTAACAAAATTGTATCGACATATTTTAAGGATAGAAAAAGGGACACAAACCTTACAGTTATATGAGTGACATAATATAAATAGTGACACAGACTACTGTTAAACTGTGTTAATTATTTTTGTATGAAAAGTGTTTATTGTTATTATTAGACAGAATTTTAGTTTATCATACAGACAATAGTTTAACAGTATAAATAAACTAAACTACTGTGTTTGACAGTATAAAAACTGTCAAAAACAATTATTATTATTAAGAGTTTTGTTGTATGTTATAAGATTTTATGTCACCAGTTAATTTATGTAACTATATTTATCTCAGGTAGTCAAAGTAGAAATTACAATCAACCATAACAAATTGTTCCACCACATATCATAGAAATTCAAATTAATAAGGCTTTACAGTTATAAACTGAGGCATGTTTAGTATCAAATTGTTTATAATTATCTAATTAATAATTGTATAAACATTGCATATATAATTAGAGTATAATAATAAAATTATCTATTAAAGGTAATTTATAAAATATAAAGTAGGTAATGGGTGTTGATCCTATAACATTTAACCTGTACATAAATGACCAATCAAAATTTAAGAAATTTGTATGAGTTCTGTGACTAAAAAGAAGAAATAACACTTAATTGTTAATTGTGATGGAAAACAGTTGAATAGTACGTGTCTAGATGTAATTGAAAAATATAAAAATAGATAACCCGTTTGTGAAAGAAGATCTGAAAGACCATCATCGAAGATAGTATTCCTTCCACTGCAATTTTCATGAACAAGTAATACACACAATCAAGAAAAATATTCAGAATAAACCAGAAAACCTTCAGAATAGCGTCTAGATGTGTAAAGTATAATTTGACAATATTTTTATCCAACAAGGAACAACCACTAGACAATATAACAATTTACACTAACACTAATCACTAGTAAACATTTTAAAGTGCAACCAAATTCAATATCTAAGCGAACAGTGATTACAAGGAAAACATTTATTGTACACATTCATAAACTTCATTATTTTCTGAGACGGACAAATAGCCATGAGGTTGACGTTACTCTAACCTACATGCTTTTACGAAGCGTATTGAATATCGTCAAAACTTGTATGTAACTTAATATATAATTTTTGTAATTTTTTAGATTATAAGTAATATATTGTTTGTAAAGGTACTCTCTATTATTAATTATCATGTAAAGGAACTTTTCGTAGCAGCCACAAGAATTCCCACGAAATATATTAAAATTATTTAGTTATTAAATCCTGAGATAAATATCGATTGTGACAACCGTATGTATCGAATGGAATTTTCCAATAATTTGAATTTATGTTACAGAGATTAAACCATTATGTTATTAAATCATATCCATGCGTTATAATTTCAGGAACGTAATATATTATACCATTAAGATACTACGGGATAAAAGGGTAGTATTATAAATTGGCGCACCAACTAGTGAGGCTGAAATTAGGGAATATTAGGTGAAGAAATTGAAACAAGCAAATTAATTTCCTAATTTTTAGCTGGCGACTGCTATAAGTTCCAAGAAATAATAAAGATGCATAAAAGGGCGTCGTCACTGAGACGGACGAAGGAGGCAGAGAAAGAAGTCAGGATGGATGAGAAAGAAGTAACATCGGTGGAGGATGTGGAGACGGTAGCAAGAAAGGAAGATAGGGGAGACCCGAATCTTATAAAATTAATGGAGTTAATGAATAGTATGAGTGAAAAAATGGACAGAAATAAGGAAGAAACGAATGACAATTTTAAGAACATCAAGGAAGAATTCAGTGAAAACTCAAAGAAACAAAATGAAATTTTGAGTCAAAACTTATTAAAACAAATGGAGGAAAAATTTGATAGCATCAAGGAAGATCACAGACAAACGAATGAGAAAATTGATAGCATCAAGGAAGATAACAGACAAACAAATGAGAAAATGAGTGAAAATTTAATAAAACAGATGGAGGAGAGATTTGACCAAAACAGAGAAGAAACTAATGAAAATTTTAGGAAACAAAACGAGCATAATAATGAGAATTTAAGACAAATCCGGGAGGAAAATAAACGGATAAATGAAAAAATTGATAGTATTAAGGAAAGTACTAATGAAACTTTAAGACAAACTATAAGTGAAAATAATAACCAAATGAAGGAAGAATTCAGGCAAATCAATGAAGAAAATTTAAGAAGAATTAATGGGAGGATTGAACAGGTCAATGATACAATTAACCAGAAGATGGACCAAATCGATGAGGAAAGGAAGCAAGAAATAGCTGACACTAATGAGAGATTGAGAAAAGCTAACGAAACCATTACACAAAATAAAGCAGTGATAAATACCAGAATAGACCAGGTCCAAGAAAATAGTCGTATTCAAATAGAAGGAATACTAAAGGAACAAGAAAATTTAGTAAATTTACAGAAACAAACCGGAGAAAGGTGTGACAATATTAACACTACGGTGAATAATTTAACTGGTCAAGTACGCCAAAATCAAGAAGAAATTGAGTTAATTAGAACCAGACCAAATAATATTACTCATGTTTCCACAAACGAAACCAGAGAAGGGATTAATTTCAAAAATTATCGGAGAAACCCCATGGAATTCCTGGCCAGAATCGAGGAACATTTTAATAAACATCGAATAACTATCTGGAGCTCGATTAGAGAGATGTTGGATGAGCATTTTAGGGAGATTACGGACAACTGGTGGACAGCAACCAGGAATGAGATAGTGGACTACGCTCAATTTAAAAAACTGTTTAAAGAAAAATACTGGTCCGAAGCGATACAAAATATTATAAGGGACAACATTTGTCAGGGAAGATATGATGGAAATAGAGGTACATCTCCAACTACTTACTTCTGGGGAAAGGTGTGTTTGGCGAGACACCTAGAGCCAAGAATACCAGAAGAATCCCTAGTAACTAAAATGGCATACCATTATGACACAGGAATTGCCAGAGCACGCCTGGGAAGCCAGATTAAAACGGTCCACGCAATGGCTAACTTATTAGAAAATTATGAACACGAGGGTTACTACAAAAGAAGCAGACAACGAACGGATCAGTGCGGTTCAAAAAATAATAACCATGGTATGAATCATAATCAATATAATAACATGAATAATCGGAATAGTTATGTCAACGATCGTAATTACAACCAAACTTTTACCCCAAATAATAACCAACCAGCAAACTTCAATCGAAACCCAATTAACAATAATAATAACAACAGGCCCAATCAAAATTACCATCCGGGTAATAGAAATAATAATAATTATAATAACTACCGAACAAACCAAAATTATAATAATTTTAGGAGTAACTCAGTAGTTAATAACAATAATAATCAGGGTAATTATAATAATAATCGTCCGTACCGACCCCGAATAAATTATATCAATGCCGAAGAAGGGGATTACTGGAGATACCATCAACCTCGGAGGAACAGTTTTAATAACAGTTATGATCAAAAAGGAAATCCCAGAGGGATGAGTCACCATTATAACCGAGTAAGAAGTAGAAGCCAGGAGGACTTCCGAGAATCAATGGGAAGTGAACAATTAGACAACCGAGAGGTTGAACAACCAGGAACCAGCACACCATTCCAGGCAAATCAACAGTCATGCCCGGAAAATAATCATGATAGCCTTAATTTAAACGGAGTGAGGCAGTAATAAACCCTCGCGACCCCTTACTGCTACTAACTACTGGGTACAATAACCACCAAATTCAAATATATAGTAATAACAAATTACTACCAACTAATTATGAAAAGCTAATTATGGAAAATAAAAGAATTTTTAAGTACACAAACCACCAAATTCAAAAACATAGTAATAACAAATTACTACCAACTAATTATGAAAAACTAATTATGGAAAATAAAAGAATTTTGAAGTACAAAAACCACCAAATTCAAAAATATAGTAATAACAAATTACTACCAACTAATTATGAAAAGCTAATTATGGAAAATAAAAAAATTTTGAAGTATAACAACAACCAAAGTTTAAGGACGGATAGTCAAAATCTTACTATTATTTACAATTATTATTTGAAAAATCTTCGAGAAGAACTGTTGGAGGAAACGGTGACAAGTAGAATCAACCAGCATAATGAAATTTTATACATAACCGCTCAAATTGAAGGAATTCCTACACGAATAATGATAGATACTGGTGCAAATGTATCACTTATTAACGATGCTGAACTGGAGAGAATACAGAAACAAAGTAAAAATATAATACCTACCTTACCTGTCAATAATGTTATTTTAATAGGTGCCACTGGGCGTCGAAATAAAACAGTGAGAAAACAAGTGTCATTGGAAATAGAAAGCAAAGGTGTTACAATTAATATTATATGTTTGGTCGCAATCGGCCTACCATTCGAATTATTAATCGGATGCGATATGCTGAGGAAATACTCAGCCATTATTGATTTGAGCAAGGAGAAGGTGTCCTTGAACTCAGAAGGTGTTATGTGGACGGCAGAGTTAATAGGAAGCGATGGTGCCCCTCTGAACCGTATCCATTACCAAGTTAGGGAATTAAATTTTTTAAAGAATGACACCCAATGCAGAAAAATAATCTATAATATGACAAATGAAGACCTGTGGAACAGTAAATTACAGGAGATAAGAGAGTTTAGACACCAAGGCACAAATAATTTGACAGTAAAACAAATAGAAGATCTCATTATGATATATAAGAAGTATAAACATGTATTTTCAGAAAAACCAGGAAAGGTAAAAAACTATCAGTGTAGAATACAATTTAAAGAACCAGCAGAATTCCACAGAAAATCCTATCCTATACCATATTCATTGAAGGAGGCGGTTAGAGCTGAAATTAATAAAATGTTGTTAAATGATATAATTGAGCATAGCCAATCACCATATACTAGCCCAATAGTAGCAATTCAGAAGATTATAATCAACAATCCATGAAAAAATATCATGAGGAAGAAAAGGAAAAATAACATAAGTAATTATGTCCTCACACCTAATGAAGTGTTCAGAAATAATTACTTCTGAAGGGAGGCAATTTGTAACGAAACAATATGTTACAAAAGAATAGTAAATAATAGTGAAATCCGACCCAGAGAGGAAACAAGAAATAATAATTGAAAGCAAATTAAAGGAAACCTAGTTGGTTTGACTTATTTAATATTATCAAGAAACCCAGAAATAACCCAGTAGAATAGGGCAGTAAACAGACAAAGATTAAATAAATAAACCTAGTAGGCCTAATCAACTTACCCTGAATAACAACCAAACCCAATAAAGAGTACTTAATCATAAATTAAAATTGTATTAACAAAATTGTATCGATATATTTTAAGGACAGAAAAAGGGACACAAACCTTACAGTTATATGAGTGACATAATATAAATAGTGACACAGACTACTGTTAAACAGTGTTAATTATTTTTGTATGAAAAGTGTTTTATTGTTATTATTAGACAGAATTTTAGTTTATCATACAGACAATAGTTTAACAGTATAAATAAACTAAAACTGTCAAAAACAATTATTATTATTAAGAGTTTTGTTGTATGTTATAAGATTTTATGTCACCAGTTAATTTATGTAAATATATTTATCTCAGGTAGTCAAAGTAGAAATTACAATCAACCATAACAAAATGTTCCACCACATATCATAGAAATTCAAATTAATAAGGTTTTACAGTTATAAACTGAGGCATGTTTAGTATCAAATTGTTTATAATTAATAATTACATTATCATTATAATTACATTCATCGATTATAATTAATAATTGTATAAACATTGCATATATAATTAGAGTATAATAATAAAATTATCTATTAAAGGTAATTTATAAAATATAAAGTAGGTAATGGGTGTTGATCCTATAACATTTAACCTGTACATAAATGACCAATCAAAATTTAAGAAATTTGTATGAGTTCTGTGACTAAAAAGAAGAAATAACACTTAATTGTTAATTGTGATGGAAAACAGTTGAATAGTACGTGTCTAGATGTAATTGAAAAATATAAAAATAGATAACCCGTTTGTGAAAGAAGATCTGAAAGACAATCATCGAAGATAGTATTCCTTCCACTGCAATTTTCATGAACAAGTAATACACACAATCAAGAAAAATATTCAGAATAAACCAGAAAACCTTCAGAATAGCGTCTAGATGTGTAAAGTATAATTTGACAATATTTTTATCCAACAAGGAACAACCACTAGACAATATAACAATTTACACTAACACTAATCACTAGTAAACATTTTAAAGTGCAACCAAATTCAATATCTAAGCGAACAGTGATTACAAGGAAAACATTTATTGTACACATTCATAAACTTCATTATTTTCTGAGACGGACAAATAGCCATGAGGTTGACGTTACTCTAACCTACATGCTTTTACGAAGCGTATTGAATATCGTCAAAACTTGTATATAACTTAATATATAATTTTTGTAATTTTTTAGATTATAAGTAATATATTGTTTGTAAAGGTACTCTCTATTATTAATTATCATGTAAAGGAAATTTCGTAGCAGCCACAAGAATTCCCACGAAATATATTAAAATTATTTAGTTATTAAATCCTGAGATAAATATCGATTGTGACAACCGTATGTATCGAATGGAATTTTCCAATAATTTGAATTTATGTTACAGAGATTAAACCATTATGTTATTAAATCATATCCATGCGTTATAATTTCAGGAACGTAATATATTATACCATTAAGATACTACGGGAATAAAGAGTGTAGTATTATAATATATGGGCTTAATAGCTTTCATAGCTGCTTCTTGTAGAGAGTACTCATGTTTCTAGATGTTCTCTCTTCTTTTGCTTTATTGAACTGATCATAATATGTTCAACGTTTATTGAAGTGGTAGTATTGTTCAAAAATGAGAACTTAGGGCCGTGCGTTAAATAGGGCGCTTTTCTTTAAAATTATTAATTTTTTGATATAAAAACAGTCATAAAGTGTATACAAATATATTTTTTTTCTTAAAGAGAAAAAATGAAGAATTTTTTAAAATAAAAACGTTTTGCATTTTTGGTCCTAAAAAGGTGCTGACCCCCTTTTAATGCAACTCCAGGGATTGCTTTGTCTTCGGAGAATTTGTATGTATACATTGTTTGATTCTTTAGTAAGGATTTATTTTTGACACTACAAATTATTTCTGTCGTTTTCTTACTTTAGCAACGCAGTGTGTTCTTAGTTAGTTTTAAAAGTTTTCTGTCTCGTTGTTAGTTTTGAAGTGTCAGAGGTACTCCAT
Source organism: Magicicada septendecula (assembly GCA_034769895.1). Taxonomy (NCBI): domain Eukaryota; kingdom Metazoa; phylum Arthropoda; class Insecta; order Hemiptera; family Cicadidae; genus Magicicada; species Magicicada septendecula. Next base: position 247,965,815 of record CM068373.1, on the reverse strand, counting down.
AGGTTTTGACAGACAGTACATTTACTTCCCTTGCACAGTTTTCTGTAATTGGATAGTTTTTGTATCCACTTAACTTTGTTATTATTTAAGAGACTATTCTCTTAAGAGGTTGACAGTTTTGGAGTCCAAAGTAGTTTTGATACTTTTGGAATCCACTTGGCTTGCAAGAGGATTTATATTATTACCAAGTTAGTCTAAACTTCAACTCTAATGAATCCTCTTTATAAAGGAGAAACAGACTTTATATATGTTTAGCACAATCACAAAAATCTAAACATTTTTGTAGTATCTTTAAATTTACTGATTATTTGTTGAATACTAGAGCAGGTGAGCCACTTTAATTATTTGGGCAGTGATGTTGCCTATGTTACAAATTATGACATTGATGTTAAGTTAGGTAAGATCCAGACGATCTGCGGAACAATCAGCCGTATTGTTGTCTTTAATAATAATCATAATAATAATAATAATATTTTTACAAAGTACGTCAAGATACAAAATTTAAGTTTTTCAAAGTTATGGCAGTCTCTGTGCTGTCCTATGGGTGTAAATTATGAACAACAACCAAGAAACAAGACAGTAAAATATAGGCCTCGGAAATGGCGTTCTTATGAGGAATTAAAAGGAGTTCTAAACTTGACCCTATAAAGAATGAAGCTATAAGAGAAGAGTTACAGGCTTTTCATTTGAATTAAAAATTAAATAATTAGAAACAACGGTGAAAAAGAAACACTTATCATCTACCCATTACGCCAAATATAATGTTACGCAACGGAAGATTCTCGAACAGTGGAGTGTCATTCTACGTGTTTCTCGGCTATTGTAGCAGAGCCCAGCTGTGTAATGTTTGTGTGCGCAGATATTGCTGCTTTGTGATGAAACACAATTACGTGACACTTATCATGCGTCAACAATCCAGGCTGTTCCAGACCGCACCTCCCGCGCACACTGTGTTCAAGGCCAGACACGACACTGTTTCTAATGGATTCGAGAACGCCCGTAAGAGGCAATTCAAGAAGTGTCAATTTTTTCTGGCATCTCAGCGGTGTATAAATATAAGCATCCAGCGACGGTCAAGCAAAATAAGATTGTGCGGGACTCTATTAGTTGACATTATTATTGCGTGTGAACAAGTTTAACTGAATTATTGCACGAGTATAATCTTGTTAAATAACTTGTTAATTTCAAACTGTTAATTGTGATTAATTAAAACTGGTGACCAGTGACTTAACTGGTGTCTTTATTTTGTTTTCCACTGTACCATACGACGATCAGTGAGACCATCGTAACAGTATATTAACAATATTTCTACGGTGATTTAAATTATAACGGAGTTTAAATGTTAGTAGAACCTTAGTTAAAGGCTACTTTAGTAGCCTTAGTAGAACCGAAACATTTTTATTAGAGAAGCAGGTCGCCCACTTCGACTCCAGTTCAGTAATGGGGGTGGGGGTGTATACCGCTTTGTTAAAACAAGAAACATTTTCCAAATCAGATGTCTGTCATTATGGCGGATTAAGTTATTAAACTATGCCGGGGGGGGGGGGGTATAGCTAGAGCTGGTAGAAGTAAATTGGATACTGACTTGGTAGGACGGTACATATCTTTGTCAGAAAACAGAGTGCTTAATGGTAGTGCGCACACAGCAGCAGACTACTAGAAACGGAAACAAAAGATTCGCTATCCGTGGCAACGACTGCTGTCTTGAATGTAGACCTACCTCAATATCGATAGGCTGAGATCCATCTATGTACAAAATATTGTTCGTGAAGCTCAACAAAAAAAATAAGACGGTTTGAAAGAAAGATCATAAGACGTGTTCAGAGGCGTACGCAAGTGGGGGGTTACCGGGTTTGAACCCCCCCTTGAACGTTTAACCACTTTTTTTAATATTATACAAAATAAAAATTGACATATTTATATTTGAGTATCTTTTTAAAAATACATAATCGTTTTCTCTCCTCTAATTTCTCACTGTCAGAGTAACAAAATCTATCGACGTAAGGTACAGTCCCCCCTCCCCTTCTTCAATAACATAATCCCTGTGCTTGGTGCTTCGTCACATACAGTACATCACTCCACGTGGGACACAAGTAGCTGTCATTCAGCATTCTGAAAACGCGGCAGTGTTCTCACTGGCGCGGTGAGTGTCAAAGCATATACCCCTCCTCGTCTACTGAAAGAGAGAAAGGAGCATCAAAGCCGTGCCGCTTGTTAAGAAGGTACGATAATAATACCGAACCTTGTAATAAAATAAGGCCGACACCATATAACATTGCTTGTTGTGAAACATATTGTTTTGACAGTTCTGCAGTGCAGATGTGAAATATTGTACATTGTCGAGAGGTATTCATCCGTTAGTCTGAGTTCAGATTTTGTTGTGGAACGTTCGTTTAACGTTTTGTGCATTTGGCAGTTCATATTTTTAAATAGAAACTTCACATTATCGTTCCGGGTTCTTTGATATGTCTAAGCGACCGCAAAGCTCAATTTTACAATTTTGTAGCAAAAAGTCGCGTACCGGTAGTGATTCTCGTGAGGTTAGTAAAAATTTCACATTGCCAAATGTTTCTTCGCAGCCGCAGCGTGACGATGTTGTCGCAAACGTTCTTCCCGAAAATAGTTTCACATCCCCCTGTGAAAACTCGGCTGATATTGAATGTACATCACTCAATAATGTTGACGTGCCTCCTGAATCATTTAGAAGTGATAAGTGTATTGTTCTGATTCCGGAAGCATCAACATCTTTAAGTTCCAGTGAACCACACGCTTATGATATTGGAGTTTACGTAGGAAAAGACTTGTCTAATGAAAAGAAACTGGATGTCTTGAACAATGTCTGGGAACCAAATCCAGGGTTTGTTTTTCCAACAAAAGGAAAGAGAAATTTGTTATTTCAGTTTAAATGGCTTTACCGCTGGAAGTGGCTTGCATATTCCGAATTAAAGGGAGGGAGTTCTTGTAAATTTTGTGCACTTTTTGCTCCAAGTGATAGTGTTGGATCTGGCAAGCAACCCTTAGGTCAACTTTGTAGTGTAAAATTTGACAACTGGAAGGATGCCGTCGACCGATTTTCAGAACATGAGAAGTGTCTGTATCACAAACAAAGTTTGGAGGTAGCCGGTACTTTGGCCGATATTTCGTGTGGGAAAAAAAAGTCTATCGATGTGCTAATAGATACTGCAACAATGCAAAACGAAATGGAGAACAGGAAAAATCTTATTCCTATTATTGAAAGTGTTTTGTTCTGCGGGAAACAATGTATCGCACTGCGAGACCACAGGGATTCGGGACGAATAGAGGTCGACCAAGAACCAGAAGAAAATGATGGCAATTTCAGGGCACTTCTTCGCTTTCGAAGTAAGACTGATTCTGTATTAAAAAATATGTTGACGTGTAGTGTTGGAAATGCACAGTACACCAGTCCTAGAATACAGAATGAAATAATTGAAGTGTACAGCGACCTGATTGTTCGAAATCTCGTGAAATAACTTAATGGCCTCCAGTTGCGTCTCTATTCTCGCCGATGAGACGTCAGACATATCAGGCTTAGAACAATTATCACTGTGTGTTCGTCATGTTGATAGAGAAAATTTCACTGTGAAGGAAAACTTTCTACAATTCGTACCATTATATGATGTGACCGGAAAAGGAATCGCAAAGGCGATATTGGACAAGTTGCGTTCATTAAATATAGACATATATAAGATTCGTGGTCAAGGGTATGACGGAGCTATGTCCATGTCAGGAAAAGTAAACGGAGTCCAGGAACATATAAAGGAAATAATTCCGTCAGCTTTCTATGTCCACTGCTCAGCACACAGCCTCAACTTAGCTGTATCCAGTGCCTGTGAGATAGCTGCCATTAGAAACTGCATGGTTACAATATCGAGTCTGTACGAATTTCTTAATACACCTAAAGGGCAACATGTTTTAAAATCGGCGATAAATGAAATGGAAACTACAACTTCACGCCGTGAAAAACTCGTTGAACTTTGTGCAACGCGTTGGTTGGAAAGGTATAACTCCGTGGCCGCGGTGGTGGAATTGTTTGACCCTATTATTGCAACCCTTCAAAGCATATCAGAATGGAAAGACAAAGACTCGTCCTCATAAGTAAATTCACTTTTATGTGCTCTGACTGACTGTCAATTTGTGATATCGCTGTTTGGTATTCAGAGACTGTTTTCTTTAACTCTCCCATTGTGTAAATTCCTGCAGAATTCAACTATTGATCTCGTGAAAGCAGTAAACCTTGCTGAAGATATGAAATGAAATCTATACGCGAAAATGTCGATGAAGAATTTTCTAAAATTTTCATTTGTGCTTCTGAAGTCTTGAATAGGTTGGGGTCCTCCTTTCAAATCCCTCGCATAGCAGCGCGACAAAAAAACCGTGTGAACTTGGACTTATCATCAGTGACGCCAGAACTTTACTTTCGTGTCTCTACTTTTATTCCATTTCTGGATACCTTTATGTCCCAACTAGATTTGCGTTTCTTGAAACACAAGGAAATATTGAAAGGCTTTCAGTGCCTTTTACCTACAAACCCAGTCCTTCTGCCCCTGACGTCTCAAGTTTCTGCTTTCACTTCGCTCACAGAGTTCTACGCCAGTGACATAAGAAGCGGTTGCCAAGAAGACCTGAATAATGAATTAAAATTATAGTGCAGAAAAATTGCACGTCTTGAGAAGGGTGACCAACCAAAAACGGCCGCAGATGGGTTAACTATGTGCAATCCCAACATAATGCCACATATATTTACTTTGCTAGAAATACTAGCTGCGCTCCCAGTGTCCACATGTACAAATGGACGATGTTTCTCAACATTACGCCGTCTAAAAACATATTTACGTAATTCTATTTGAAATACACGTTTGAATGGATGAGCACTCCTCAACATGCATAAAAATTACACTCCAACTGCAGAAGATGTGTTAAATGAAAAGAAACGTCGTTTGGACATTGACACTGTATTGTGAATGCTGAAATTTCCGAAGTGTAGTGACATTATGTACTGTAGGCTACGTACATTATATATATTGTATATATTAATTTAATTACCGGTACTCGTTTTAAACAATGATTTTTCAAAACAATAATAGACTACAGTAGAATATTGATTTGAACATTTGAGACAACTGCATTCAATTTTGTATTCAAATTCAAATTCAAATTCCTTCATAGAGTGTGGATTCATCATGTAGGTGAATTTGAAAGTTTTCATTCTTCAACATTGGTGAGTTCCATATTGACATATTGTGTTTAATTAAATTTATTTCAATATATTTGATTGCTTCCATGGATTTTCCTGTTATGTAAAGTGTCTTACCTATCGTATACAAATAACCGTTGACTAAAATATATGATTATTGTGTAGCCTAAGTGTAATAATGGCATGTGACACTGGCACAAGCATTTTATTATACAAAATGAAACAGATGTTAAAATTTGTTAAAATATTGTAGCCTAAGGTTGTGAAAAAAATACGTTTCGAAGATTTTATTAGGGTATTTATGAATATGTTCTATTCGAACATAGTATAATAAATATACCGTAACATGACATAATAATAATACAAAATTTTAAATACCGATAATGTCAATTGTAAACAATTTTAATAATGACCCCCCCTTAACAAAATTCTGCGTACGCCACTGGACGTGTTTCTTTATGTCCCGGGAGATAGATGAGCTAGTGAATCATGAGGACATTGTAAGATTCATAAAAGCTCAACGAATACAGTGGCTAGGTAACACAGAGCTGATGGATGATCAGCGTATGCTAAAGAAAAACTTGAGGAGGCAAGTCTATAAAAGCAGAAAGAGGGGCCCATCTGGGATAAGATGGCTGAATGATGTGCTGGAATGGATGTTAGGGGTTATACTGAGATAGCAATGGATAAGAGACTTTAGAGAAGATTGTTGTTGGAAACCAGGTCTCATGTTGGGCTGTAGTGCTGAAGAATAAGAAGAAGGAGAAGAAGAAGAACTGCAACCATAATTATAAATATAAATAGAAGCATATAAATACAGAAGTTGCGCGGGGCTCAGTTAGCGAGTTACCATGTTACGGTATTTATAATGTTTGTTTTGTGCAGTGAAATTCATTTAAATAATATTATCTAAGTCCTCACTTGTTTTCAACTTGAGTTAGTGCCTACTACAAACAACGGATAGTATACTAATATATTTGTATTGAAACGTAATTGAATTGACGTGATTTTAGCAACAGTGTTTAACAACATTGGTAAGTACAGTTTTCGTGTTTAGTTATTAACTCTAAGATCGATGTTTATTTGGAAGTACAGAAGAAGTGTTTTTCCTTTATAAGTAGTCTCTTGAACACACGAAAATATGTCGCTTGACCATAAAATATTTTTTCCATTCTTTTAACGAGGGCTTTATCGTCATATTCTACGATTCTCTTATCTGCTTGTTACTGACCGTTAAACTTTATCCCATTCCATTTTATTTACTTGTGCTCCCATTTCGTCTCCAATTACTTATCATCTCCTCATTTACTCTAATCTCGCGGTTCAGATTTTATCTCTTTTTTTATTACAGAGAAATCTCAATTCTGCCCCCACATATAGCGTGGTTTAACCAGTTACATTGTAGAATATTGATACTTTTTTTTTTTTTTTAGTGCGTAGGCTTTCACGGCCGGTGTCATTACAACTATTTTCTAAAACTTCCGGGCTGAAAGGCCGTGGTCGATTGCTTAAAATGCTGCTACTTTACTTCACTCGCCTGCATCTGGAGTCCAGCCATATTCATAAGAATGCGTCCGTCGCTATGAACCGCCGAGGAGAAAGCATCTCCTTAAATAGTGTCTGGCATGGTCTATTTTCTATGACCAATCAGAATTGAGTATGACGAGCTGGCTTCTCATTGGTCCGTGCGATACACCTGAAGCGGACAAAATGTTATAAATAGAGGCATCGTAGCAGGTACTCACTGTCGTGACATTCGACTGCTAGATCTCGAAGTGGACACACATCAACACAGCATTCGAACAACGCAGAAGAGGAACGCCTCGTCCTCTACACTACTGCAATGAAGAGGCCATCCGCTCAAGCTACTGCGGCGGCAGTGAAGAAGAAACCGCCGGACCAAGAATCGCCTCATCGCCAGCGCCAACATCAGAGAGCTGCAGCGATGGAAATGGATATCGACCAACCGCCTTGCCAGCAAGACGAAGCCAAGCAGCACACAACTGGGACCTGCCGCGCAGTGCCGGTAAGTGTGTTAGGTAGCGCTGTCCAGCGAAACCCGGGGAGTCCGAGAGTAGGACTCACCAATAGAGATGCGCATTGTGCCGCCACTGTGACGGTGTCACAGTTCGGCCCCCGGGTACCCGCTGGACAAAGAGCCGAGTTAGTCGGCAGTAGCCCCGCTGTTAGTGCCCCCAAAGCACTGTGCGGCAGCATCGAGCCCCCCAGCCGGCCACTTGGGCCAGCCGGGAACCCTACGACTTGCGCGGGAAGCCCTGCTGAACCCGCGCAAGTACGTGAGCAAAATCGGTCCTTATTAGGGCCGACCAAGCCCGCTAAGGCAAGGCGCAAATTGAGACACGTATAGCACGTGTGAGGTGACACAGCACAGCACGTGTTTTTGTATCCTGTTGAAACCATTGTATCAGCGCAAATTGACCAGTGACGTGACTAGACGTGTGACGTTGTGACCACCCACCCATGTGACGTTGTGGTTGAGACACAGTTTTTCGCATCCCACGTGCCACTTGTGTGAATCGCCGTTGTCTGTTTTATCCTTCGTTCAGATCATCGTCGTCGTTTTATCATCGCCGTTGTCTGTTTTGTCCTTCGTTCAGATCATCGTCGTCGTTTTATCATCGAAAGATGTCAGAAGAGAAGATAATAGAGGCGGTAAGAAAAAACCCGGAGCTTTACGACACAAAACATGCCAACTACATGAAAACAAAGTTGAAAACCCGGATTTGGCAGGATATTGCGACAGATCTAAATTTAGAAGGTAAGTTAAAATACATTCATTATAGTTTTAAATACTAGTACTTTTTATTTTTATTGTCACAAATGGTTTCTATTCGTACATAAAAATTACATTTTTATAGAAAATACATAACCTAAAGTGATAAGCACTATATTGTCAATACTTTCCAAGCATAACGGATTGATGTTGCCAAGGAAGTGCCCCACAATTGTTAAAATATTCCGTAAAACTATCCCTGACTCTAAATGCAGCTAATGAAGTTCTCGCCCTGTTTCCTTGAACATGTAACAGTTGAGTTTGTGGCAGCTGTTCGATATCATTTACATCTTCTACCAGGGCTGAGGGTCGTAAGTAGTTGTGCAAAACACAAGCGGCTTTTACTACATCTCTCACAGTGTCCACTTTACTTTCAAATGGTCTTCGGAATACGCGAAACCGCGAAGACAGTATACCGAAGGCACATTCCACTGTTTGCCGAGCTCGAGAAAGTCGTGCATTGAAAACTTGGTGTTGATAATTTCCAGTTACTTGCCTTCTTGGATATGGTCTCATTAGATTTTCCGATAAAGGAAAAGCCTCGTCTCCAACAAAAACATACGGCAGAGGCTCGGCAATCGTAGGTATTTGTTCAGGATTGGGAAGTAGTATAGTGTGTTTGATCATTTTCTTGCCCAATCCACTACTTGCAAATACATTTCCATCGCTAAATCTTCCCATCGCTCCAATATCTATTGTGATAAATTTATAATCCGCGTCCACTGTTGCCATTAAAATAATAGAGAATGTATGTTTATAGTTAAAGTATGATGATCCACTTTTGCCTGGTTTTTTAATAACAATATGTTTTCCGTCGACAGCACCGACGCAGTGTGGAAATTGCCATCTATCCTCAAACCGTAAAGCTATAGATTTCCATGTTTCTGTTTTGGGTTCGGCTAAATAGACTGGTTGCATATTATTCCATATAGCGGTAGCTACTTCTTGGACAATATTAGACACTGTTCGATCTCCCAACAGGTAGTTATAAGCAATACTTTTGTAGCTGTCTCCAGAAGCCAAATATCTGAAAGGAAACAAAATTATTAAAATTGATTATCGTACATTATATATGTATTATGTAATATTAACGTGAATTACCATAAAGAAAGAACATAAAAGAAAAAAGTTGTACCTACCCCCGAGGTGGGGATTGAACTTACGTCTACTGGATTACTAGTCCAAAGCTCTAGCAACTAACCTACAAGAGCGACATTGGGAAAACCTTGTGTTGTAGTTAACAATTTTTTTTCTTTTATTTTCTTCCTTCATTTTTATTTGTCATAATATGGTATTTACAGTTTATTTATTCCTATGCTGTGCTTTAATTATCTTCTTTTTTTTCTTTCTTTGGCTTATGGTTTACCAGCACTTTTTAATTTGTGTAAAGCATTTTTAAAAAGTGCTGGTAAACCATAAGCCAAAGAAAGAAAAAAAAAAAGGTATTTACAATATCTATTAAAATTAATTTGTTTGCAAAAAAGGTATTTACAATATCTATTAAAATTAATTTGTTTGCATATATGTCATAGTTGATGTATGTAATGTAATAGATGTGGATCCATAATAAGTATTTGTTTCAGGTGAAGCAGCGAAAACGATGTGGCTCAAGTTGAGAAATTCTTATCGAGACGCACGACGGCGACAAATGAAATCTCTTAAAAGTGGTGCTGCTCCTGAAAACATTAGACCTTGGCGGTTTCAGAAGCAAATGACGTTTTTGGAAAGTTTTATGTCTGCTGGACCCCGTGAAGGAAACGTTAACGACAGCGATGACGATTCACAACATTCATCGGCACTACCCCTAAGCAATGAAATTTTGGACTCCGAAAATGTAGAAGGGGAGCATTGTTCCTCGAATCATGAACAATCCAACAATGCAGATGTTGAAGAAGACAAAGTTGAAGAATCCAGCACAAAAACGACGGGTACATTAGAGCAAACTTCAGTAGCCAACACCAAAAAACAAAAAATCAGAAAGCAGGACGATGTGCATTGTTTGCTGAAGAGGTCTCTGCAGAAGCGAGAGGAGAGATCTAAACAACGGGAGGAAGAAAGGAGAAAATTGGAATCTAGGGATAATCCTTCAGACGACCCTCTATACAATTTTTTCCTTTCAATGTACCAGCTAACAAAAAATTTGCCCCCCCAATACCAGCATAGGGTGAGGGGCCAACTTTTTCAGGCTGTGTCAAAAGCAGAAGAGGACGTTATGAACCTACAAAGTTCGTCATCGTTAACTTCGTATAATTACTCGGTTGCAAGCTCTCCCAGCACTCATGCTTGGTCTGATTCCCATCAGACACACTTCCAAATATCCCAACAACTACAAGATCGAGACCAGCAAGATCAGACACACATCCCATTACCCCAACAACCACATGGTGGAGACCTCCAAGATCAACCTGATATTTCCGCTTTGGCTAACTATGTACAGACATTTGATTCTCATAACAGATTGTAAAAAAAAATAAAATAAATAGCTTTAACCTGAATTTAGAAATATTTATTACTTACCTCAAGAAAACTGCAAGTTTTTCCTCTGTTGATATCGGCTTTTGAGCATTACATACATTTGAGTCAATGTCTTGTTGAATCATCCCATGAACATCAAAAAACTGGTTGCGATTCATGCGGAAGTAATTGGTAAAATCAGCATCACTCATCATAGTAGTAATTTTAAACTGTCCACGCCTATTTCTCTCTGATAAAATGTACTTATTTGGTAATTTTTTTTTTTTTTTTTTTAATAAGAAAGAGAACAAAATATCTTCTTCAGCATCATCGGATTCTGATTCAGAATTCAAGTTTAACAATAATAAATGTTTGGTTCTTGCATCCGACATTTTCAAATATTGGATTGGTTGCGAGATCCCACAAACTGCACCTTAAAATATTTAGATCACCGCACAACCGATACGTGGGGTGTCTTGATTTCAACTGCGCCTCAATTTGCGGATCCCCACGCAGCACGTGTGGCACGCACGTGTCGTGTCCCTCGTGTCAGGCCACCTCACACGTGCTATACGTGTCTCAATTTGCGCCTTGCCTAAGGCCGGACCTTCCGGCTGCACGGCCGCTAGTAGGCCAAGCAGCCCAAATCCTCTGCCGGAGTCTGACTCCCCAGATATGGAGACCTCGGCTTCCACCGACTGGGTGGCAGTAGGGCGCGGTGGCAAGCCGCGAAAGTCTCCTTCCCTGACCTCCTTGAGTTCGGCCACGGACTCGGCGGCACTCCAAGCCTCCGCTGAGGTTGCGCCTAGTCGCACCTCCGAAGGAAGGGTCCCGCCGGTGTTCGTTACGAACGTCAGGGACGTGATCGGCTTCGTTCGCCGACTCCGTAAGACCGTTGCGCTGGCAGATAACGCATCTGTCAAGCTCCTTGCGAGCGAGACTGTGCGCGTTACCTGCCGCAGCGCATCGGAGCACTTCGGAGTGGTCCAGTGGCTGGAACGTGAATCGTTCCAGTTCCACACTTACACATTAAACCGCACCAAGCCTGTAGCCCTCGTCCTTCGGGGCCTGGACATACAGGCGGATCCGCAGGTCGTCGCTGACGAACTGTGCGACGCGGGGTATAAGGTTGTGGGAGCCTCACGGCTGTACACCACTTATGGCTCGCGTCGACCACTCCCGCTGATAAGACTCCTGGCAGAGAAGGGCGACTCCTCCCAGGCCTTATTAGATTTGAAACGGCTTTTCGGGCTCTGCGTCAGCGTAGAGCCCTGTCGTCAGACCGGGCGACTTTCCCAGTGCCACAGGTGCCAGCGGTTCGGCCATAGCAGCTTCGGCTGTCGGAACGCGCCGACCTGCGTCCGCTGTGGAAATGACCACTTGACGCAGGCCTGCGCTGTCCCGGCCAACCACCGATATTGTATAAACTGTGGCGACGCCCATGCTGCAAATAACAGGCGCTGCCCAGTATATAGCGAGCAGCTGGACAAACTCAAGAAACCAGTCCAGCCTAAGCCTCGACATGATGTTAGACAGCCAGTCAAACCGGCCAAAGCCGCTGAACCTGTGGTCCGGAAACCAGCCCCTAGGTCTGCTCCGGTTCCGAAACCCAGCAGTGCAGTGAGCCCGAGCAAAGCTCCACAGGCCAAATCAACCATCGCGCCCCCGGAACCGGAACGCGAAGTCCCCCATTATACCCAAGTCCCGCTGCCGGACAACGAGGAAATTGATCCTCCATTGCCGCCGCCACCCAAGCCTAGATTCCCCAGATCGGGCAAGAAAGTTAGGAAACCGGCCAAGAACACGGGCCAGCCTAAACCACCTGCCACTGGACCCAAGCCCGTCCTCCAAAAGCCAGAGCGGCCACCCGCTCCAGTACCAGCCCCCAAGGCTTCCACCGTCTCGCCCCGCCGCAGCTATGCAGCTGCCGCCAAGCGTTCTCCCCCGGCCTCATCTTCCGATGATCTCGCCGTAGTATCAGACTTTCTGGCAAGCTACGACTTGCAGAAAGTAGCCCAGACTTTCCTTAAAATCAAGGAACGCTTGGCAACAGCCTCGCCCCAAGATAAGTTCCTCCTCTTGGTGGAAGCATGCCGTGTTACAGGTCTGTTATGAACGGACAACCACGGCAATCCCTCAAGCGAGACCTCGAGCTCGTGGCGTGGAACGCCAACGGCCTCGCTTCCCGGCATTCTGAGCTCTTAGAGTTCGTTGCCCGTCACAAGCCCGACGTGCTTCTTCTTGGCGAGACGCACCTGACCCCGCATCGTCGTTTCCGACTACCCAACTACGTGTGCCACCGGGACGACCGGTCGGGTCGCGCAGGAGGGGGCACAGCCATCGCGGTGAAGGCGAGTCTTCGCCATCACCGCGTTGTCTTGCCTCAGCGGCGGAACCTCGAGTGCACCGCGGTCGAGCTCCATGGTGCTCTCGGCGGTCTACTCGTGGTTTCCGCCTACAAGCCTCCACACACGGAGCTCCTGTCGAACGATCTGGAGGCCGTCTTTGGAGCACACAGGAGGGTAGTCCTGGCGGGCGACCTGAACTGTAAGCACCCCGATTGGGGGAGCCGCTTGGCGAACCCAAACGGGACCCGCTTACGCAGGTATGCTGATGCGGCTCGGGTCACAGTCATGGGTCCTACCGGGCCTACGTACTATCCCTCTCGGGCTAACTCCCGCCCTGATGTACTGGACATTGCCGCGGTCAGGGGCGTTTATTGCCCGGTCCACGTCTCCGTCATTTCGGAACTGTCCTCGGACCACTGCCCTATCAGTGTGCATATAGCTACCCAGCACGCCACCGTCCGCGACGAGCGGCGGGTAATCGAGTGGGACCGCTTTGGCCCGGCGTTCAGTCGCCGCCTACCAGAGCATATCCCGCTCGACACTACCCAGCATGTCGATGAGGCAGTTGCTGTATTCGACACAGCCGTCGTCTCGGCGGTTGACGTGTCCTCCCGGATGAAGCCGGGGCTCACGCCCGACTATCAGCGGATCCCCGAAGAGGTGTCTCAGCTCGCTAGCGAGAGGAATCGCCTCCGGAGACGCTGGCAGAGGACTCGTGACCCGGCCGACAAGGCTGCGTTCAACAGAGCGTCCGGCAAGTTGCGTCGCGACATGCTGGCGTTCCGTAGACGCAACTGGGAGCTAGCTGTAACACAGATGGATGGCCCTGCCGAGGACCGTAATGTCTGGCGGATTCCCAGTGCCCTAACGGGAAAGCGCAAACGCGCGCCTCTCCCCGCACTGGCCGGACCCGGCGGTCAACCCCTTGGTCGCCCCCTCGAAAAGGCAGAGTTCTTGGCTGATAGTTTAGAGCGTCAGTTCGCTCCCAACCCATCCAAGAACCCGGCCTTCACTGAGCAAATCTGCCGCGAGGTAGAGCGCTTTCTTACGGCCGATATCACAGTCCAGCCGGAGCCCATCTCCCCGGAGGAGGTCTCTGAGAGGATTGTTCAGCTCAAGCCCCGGAAGGCGCCTGGCCCGGACGGAGTCATGAATTCCGCCCTCCATCGCCTTCCGGAGCGAGGAACCCAGTTCCTCACTGACCTGTTCAATTCATGCCTCAGACTGGCCTATTTTCCGGTGAAATGGAAAACGGCTACCGTCATCGTGATACCCAAGCCGGGAAAGAATTCTTCTCGAGTGGAGAACCTCAGGCCCATCAGCCTCTTGTCCGCGACGTCCAAGGTTTTTGAGCGTCTGATCCAGCGTAGGATCCGCGACCATCTAGAAAGACTAGACGTGCTGATCCCCGAACAGTTCGGCTTTCGTGAGCTGCACTCCTCGACTCATCAGCTGATGAGACTCGTGGAATGCATAACCGAGGCTGGCTGCCAGGGCAAACAGACGGCTGCGATCTTCCTAGACGTAGAGAAAGCCTTTGACCGCGTGTGGCACGAGGGTGTCCTTTACAAACTAACGGAAGTCCTTCTCCCAGACTGCTACGTTCACTTGATCGGCAGCTTTCTGCGAGACCGTAGCTTCCGAGTGAGAGTAGACCACGCTCTCTCTTCGGAGAGGCGTATTACCGCCGGCGTCCCTCAGGGAAGTGTCCTTGGGCCTCTCCTGTTCTCGTTGTTTGTCAACGACACGCCCCGAGTTCCTGGAGTGAAACTGTCGCTGTTCGCGGACGACACTGCGGCTTTTGCCTCAGAGCCGAACGCGAGTTATGCGGCAGTTAAGCTCCAGCGCCAACTCGACGCGTATGTCGGGTGGACCGATGACTGGAGAGTTGCCGTTAACGCTTCCAAGAGCGCCGCGGTAATATTCTCGCGAAAACGCAAGCGGCCTCGGCCGCTTAAAGTAGGCCCCGTCGAGGTGCCCTGGACCAACAGCGTCAAGTACCTCGGGCTCCACGTGGATTCCCGACTCACCTGGCGAACCCATGCAAATTACATCAGACAACGCGCTTCGGCGCAACTCAGTAGACTCTGGCCCGTGCTATCTAATCCGGCAATGACCCCCCGGCTAGGTAAGCTCATAGTCAACACGTACGTGTTGCCGGTGATTACCTACGCCTGTCCTGTTTGGGGATACCTGGCTCGTGGTCATAGAATCACGCTCCAGCGCGTACTCGACCGGGGACTGAAGCTCGCGTGCAAAGTCCCCCGGAGGTACTCTTCTCGTCTTTTGAGGAGAGGACTCGGTGTCCGCTCTCTTGATGACACCGTGAGACGCCTGGCGCGACGATTCTATGTTCGTTCCGACAGAGTGACCCACAATTCCCTCATTGCCGGACTTGGTAAATACACCCCGCGACCAGGTGAGTCCTGGAAGCGACCTCGTTTGCTAGTCCCGGTGGTATAATCCACCAATCGCAGGTCGCTTCAGACCCCCCCCATAAGTAGATAAAAAGTATAAAATGAACTCTACCAGACCCAGTGGCAGGAGTCCTTTCTGAGACTCGGGACACTGCACTACTCGCGACCCGCGCTTCGCGCGGGCCGCGCAACCCCCAGTTGTGTGGTACTCACTGTTGCTTGTTCCCAGTCCATTGGGAGACGTGTTCGTGTATCTATCGAACACATTTCTTTTTTCTTTTGCTACTGAAGATGGCCACCGGTGGTGCGGCCGAAACGTTTAGCAGCATTTTAAGCAATCGACCACGGCCTTTCAGCCCGGAAGTTTTAGAAAATAGTTGTATTGATACTTTTGTTTCTTATTTAATACTTTTATTAGAGACACATCCATGTAAACATGTAATTTTGTATTTCTTCATTGCCTCCTTAAACTCGATAATATTGTAGCAATACTACTTTGTCTATTCGCAAAGCCTGAAAATTTTATCTTATTCTGTCTTCTTCTATACATAAAAATTTTTCTTTAATTCTAATGCCTATGGAATCTGCCTTTTAAAATTAACATTTTCGATATGGATTGAAAACTCGTTGGCCACTTGCTGGAACATAGTACTATAAAGGTTTAAAAAAACAAACACTTGGTAGTTTCACAATTTGTTCTTAACCTCTGACAATTCTTTCAGCCTATTAGGCTATTCTCAAAGAGCTGCTAAGAACAGCCAAATGCATAGAATTTGTAGGGTTGTGAACATGTGTTAAGGGTGTGTATATGGACATATGTGTTGGATGTGTATGTTGGAGGGAGTGGAGGAGCTAGAATAGGGAAAGTCAAGTGACTGTAAAAGCTAAGTATAATAGGAAAGCAAATTCTAAAAATAAACTAAACTAAATAACAGCTTTTAATAAAAGCAATAAAATGAATTTATTCTGTTCGTTTGTTAAAATTTTGTTACTTCTAATTGCTGTTCTAAAGTCTAAATACAGAAAGTCTTTAAACGAAAGTATAAGTTGCTCTAGGACGACAAAGTTGGTAGAAAAATATAAAACCAACAGCACACGTTCTAAATTCATTTCTGCAAAACTCATCGATTGTACCAAAGAAACTGATTTTCCTTGGATATTCAAGATATTTTAATTTCTCCCAAACCATTAGTATTCGTAATCTTTGTTTTTATTGTTTTTTATTAGTCCATCCAACTAGCATCGTTTAATCAAAAAGTTTTGTTTAAAATTGGAAAAACAATACTCGTCTGTTGAAGAGTTTTTCAATTCAAACATAGTGTACGTGTTTCCTGACTAGAACAAGAATGAATAATGATTTAAAAAGTTTTGCATTTTGGTATTTGCTTTGTTTCTTTTGTTGGTAGCAATGTGCATACGTTGTTACGACGGTTGCAAAAGTTAGGAGTGGTTAAAAAGTAGGAAGTGAATAATCTGACACCAGGTAAATCGTTAAATAACACTTTAATTTCATTTCAAATAAACCAAAACAGATAAACAATCGTATACAACTATTCGCAGCGTTAGTTTCACAAGATTCTAACTGACAATTTAGATTAAATTGAGATTATGTGCTTATTTATCAGTAATCTTTACAATAGTACCTTTACAGTATATCACCTACTCTTATTAACATTTATATTGACGACCCGGTAAGGAAATGGAAATACCTAGTAAGGCCTGGTATTAAGTTATCAGGAGAACAGATATCTGAACGTGCTGACGACTTCAACATACAGAATATGATTTGCAAAAATCAGTTTTCAAGCTTCATCAGTTTGCAAACAATACAATATAGAAACCTCTACTATAAAAACATTTCAAGCCAAAAAACATTAATTAAAAATGTATTATTAATTATCAAATTCTAGAACCGGTGAACCATTTTAATTATTTGGGAAACGATATTGTCTATGATAGGAATTATAATACTGATGTTAAGTTATGTAAGTTCCAGACTATCTGTGGGACAATCAACCGCATTTTGAGAAATGAGGTGTATTGAGATACAAAATTAAAATTCTAAAAAGGTTATGGCACTCCCTGTAGTGCCCTAGGGGTGTGAATTATGGAAAACAACCAAGAAACAAGACAGTAAAATACAGGCGTTCTTAAGAGGAATTAAAATGTGTTAAAAACTTGACCTATGAAGAATGAGGCCATAAGAGAAGAGTTACAAGTATTTAAGTCGAATGAAAAATTAAAAGATTACAAACAACGGTAGAAAGAACTCTTATAAAGAATGTCATATTTCAGACTGGTCAAACAAGTGTGGAAATACAAACCTATAGGACACAGATATGTAGGTAGACCCAGGAAAAGATAGCTTGAGAATCTTTTAAAGCGGAACAGGCAGCACCTTGCCTATGCCGTGTTGTCAAGATGATGATGATGAAGTAGTATATTTACAGTAAATTGACTGATGCCGTAACCTTTAATGTCTGTTTATCTAACTTTTTCCAGGACTCAGACGCGTACTATACCACAGAAACAAATGTATTTCTGTTCTAATGTTACTTCTCCTTTTCCTTAACAGTGTGTTAAGTACCTCAACAAAAAGCGTATGGCTTTCATGGCCAGTTGCGTATCCAGAATTTGGCCTTGGGCGGGGTCCAGTCGAGTCGACTTTATACATAAGAAAAAGCAGGTAAAAACAACCCAACATTACTATATTTTAAGTGGTTGAAAAACGTGTAAAACATCCCGATACCAATCCTATTAAAGGAAACGGTAATAACATAATAAAATACGCGTTTATGAAACACAGTGTAGAAGATATTTATTGACTGAATTCAATTTTGTATATTTCATATTTCAAGCGTATACGGGGCAAATGGTATGTAATGAACCTGTTTAATATTTAAACAAGAGTTACTATTATATTAACGTACTAAAAACATAATAAAACTACTTAAAAATTAAGAGATTAGCAAAATTCGTCAACTTTTTCGACCCTCTGGGGAGGTCCGGTCCTGTTAGTCTCCCCCACCCCTGTAAATAAGCCCCTCTTCATGGCAAGTATTTGACTGGAAAGCAACTGCTAAGCTGTTAGGCCGCGGTCCAACGTTATTAAACTTATGGTTGCTATGGAAAACCTGGTCCAGGATAGCAACCCTGTCAACATAAACTATACAAAAACAAATTCACAACAGGAGCAACAACACAAATAAAAAACAACAAGAACTTCTGTTTTTGTTCTTATTGTGAACTTGTCAAGTTTTCATATAGTTTATGTTGACGGGGTTGTTATCATTCAAGTGTGTTGGTTGAAAGACCTTATTTTTTTAATTTCTTATTTATTTAGTCTCCTGTCTAGGATAAAATGATCAATCCTAGATTATCATCTATTTCTTCTTGTTTTTAACTATTTCTTTATGAATAATGTGTATTTGTCTCTTCTTGCCACGTTCTTTATTGTTTCCTACTTAGCAAAACAGAATAATTACTGTTGCACACCACTATACAAAAATTATTTAGAATAGCGATTTCCGATCTTATGATGAGCTGTGAAGCTTCAAAGCGCTAATCGGAATAATTTTTCTATAGCGGTGTGCAAAGACTGATTATTCTGTTTATGATTAAAACCACTAACACAACTTTCTTAATTATCTTTCTTTTTAAATTTCCACGCATCTTTCTAACGTATCCTTCCATATTCTTAAATTTCCTTATAGTTCCCTTTTACTCGTTGATATAAGCACTAAGTTGTCAACGTGTAATAGAACCTGTGTCAAAACTACATTTAATCTGGACACAAAGTGCAAACTTATATTTTTAATTTAATTTTTGCACAGTATTCCTCCTATATATAGAGGGATTCGTTAGCCATTCTTCCCGCAGTATTATATTACACTTTGAAAACATAAAAATTTCTTAGTGTCCTGTTATTTGCATTCCAAGGCTTTGACTGCCACACCATCTTAATTAATCCAGATACGGAGGTAACATGACCTTTCATTAAACGATGTGACAGAAGGCTTTGTCTGATGTTAGAGAAAATAGCTTTCAGTTTTACGTCACAGATTGTCGTCTGTACAGAGGGCCTTTAGCAGTTTATGTTTGTAACGTCTTTTCGCCGCGTTACAAATCCAGGGAACCCATCGTAATTAAACTCCGTTAATTAGATGGGCTGCCTACGTTGTAACAGAATGTATCACAAATAATTAATATAACAAATTACTTACTAACTGTGTAAGGAAACAATGGCAAGGTATACAATTGATTTAAGCACTCCTCATATGTGTGTAACAAGAAGACTTCTCTTTATTTAACATTTAAAAACATTTACTGACAGATCCCATGACATTACTAATTCAATTATTAAGTTATTTGAAAGGTTTCTTTAAACTTTGGGATCAAAATTGATTCTATATAGCTATACCTCGGATCCGGGTAACCTTCGGTATTTATTCATTACAACTTTTAGTCATAATCAATTCATGATATTAGCTTGCAAGACTTTCTTTTATTCAACCATTGGAAGAATGGTATTATTGCTTGAATTATATTACTCTACATTAGCATATAAACTGTTACAACGTATGAAGTTAGAATAGTTACATGAAATTCTTAGATTTAATTTATAAGTCTTTACAAAGTTAATAGTTTCTGAAAAGTCTCTTTCAAGATGTGTTGTGTAACAAATATTAGTAACCCTCGATAGACAGGCTATCGAGTCACCTTTTAATTGGTATGCAGAAGACTCGTCCTGGGGTATCCGTCTTGGGAAACAGGAACAGCTACGTCGTCCTCTCGGTCTGGTCTTCGTCAGAAAAGGGCTCCAAAGTTCGCAGGTTGAACCTTCTACGATGATACTTGTAGATTCTCGGATGTCCTGATCTGCATACTCTGTCGCGTGTACTAGAGTTTGTGGCTTCTGATAGTTCACATCTCCAGGTATGACGTTGGAAGTGTTGTTATTTCTTGAAGTTCGAAGTCATCTTGTGTTACACCTTTTTTACGTTTCGAGTTTTACACTTTAAATCTCTTGTTTATTTACATAACTATATTAGTTAACACATCCAGATGCTTTAGGCAGCTATTTCTGGTATACCATCTTAAGGTAAAACAAAGTATAGGTAACATATTTTAAGAGCACAGCTCTTACGTCTATACTGTACGAAGTCACCATTGCGAGAGAGCGAAATTCTGCTCCCTTCGCCTGGTACTGGACAAAATGGTAGTGGGGCAATTACCGCGCGAGAATATAGTCCCTGTCTCTCTTTATGTTAACATTTTTATTTATACAAACTATCCCTAAACAAATATACATAATTTAAATCAGTTGTTTTAGCGACTATCTGTGTCTTCAGATTTTTAATTATTAACATTAGGTTTTTTTATCTTATTCTAACGTACACAAGACTCGGAAAACATGTCGAGTCTGGAATCAACAGGACAGCGCCTGCTCACAAGCAAAGGATTAAATACGATATTAATAACTCTTTACAATTTATCTTTTTATTAGAGTATCTTCTTACTAACTAATTACTGCTCCTCTCAAACTGAGAACATACAGGTATTTTATATTAATACAGTGAGATTTAAATGGCTTAATAGCTCGCAACCTTAATTTTTAAAATTTTTTATTTTCTTGATTATTTCTTTTATTTAAATCGTCACATACTCCACCGCTTAATTTGCACGCTACGGTTAAGTTTTTTGAGTGTAACTCACAATTGGGCACTGGTATATTGAATGGGGTTAGTGTGTGTAATTTCTTTCACATAGTTGTTGGACACTTTACAACGTTGTCCACATAGTTATTACCTATAGTTACAACACAGTATACTTTATATTCTTATAAACTACCTTTTTTTTACATACTATTTACACTTAATATTTACACAATTAAAACACAAAACTCTTTCTTATCTCTATCACTTAATTTTACTACCGGTTTTTTTGTTTGTCTTACTCTCTCTTCTGTAGAGTAACTTTCTAAATTTTTACTATTTAGAATTCTATCTTTTCTTCTGTGAGTCCTGTATAACTCATGTAGTTAATGAGTGTTAGTACCCATCTAGTTAATGATTATTCATTAATGCATGCTTCGCAGAACTGGAACTCAGGTTGATCAGGTCTCGTTTCCAAACTCTACGTTTTACATTTTTCACGTGGATTCAGAAATATAATTTTCTTTACTGCCTAGTATTCCCTTTTCTTTTTGGGGTATAGTATACCGTCACTTCTTCTTATACAACTTTAGTTGCGAAATATGCGTTCTCCGCACATATTTCTGAGTTGCAGGTTCGCACAGGGCTACTGTAACTGGAGTTAGGTACTTTTGGATTTGGTAAGGGCCACACCATCGGAAGGATAGTTTAGAGGTGGTCTTATCAATCGCACTACTAATGGGGTGAGTCTTGTACATTACTAAGTCACCTACTTGGTACCTGACTGAGTTGCTATGATTACCTTTCTCGTGGTATCTTCTGGATTTTTCCAAGCTTGCTCTTAAGTTAGAGCGGGCTTTGTTCCATATTCGCTTTATCTGCTTATCCGTTATTTGCGGAGGCAGCAGATCGTGTATATTCCATCTTGTGGACAAAGGGTGGTTTGGTCGATACTTGTATAGTAACTCGAACGGGGTCGACTTGTGACCTTCGTGGTAAGCTGAATTAAAAGCGTATTGAATCCAGGATAGATTTTGGTCCCACGACGTGTGATCGTTCGCATGATAGGCGATTAGCGCAGATTTGAGGTTTCGTAGATACCTTTCAGCAATATTGCCTTGCGGTCGATACTCTGTAGTGGTTATATGGTCTATCCCTAACTTGAAACACATATTCTTAAATTCTTTTGCTTTAAACTGCGGACCGTTATCAGATACTATACGTACTGGAGTACCGTAGTCTTTAAATAGTCTTTCCTGTAGTATTTTAACTGTTGTCGACGCTAATGCTCGTCGCATGGGATACATCAAAACAAATTTGGTGAACGAATCTACACATATCAGTAACATGGTATTTCCTGATTTGGATCGTGGATACGGACCTGAGAAATCTAGATAAAGTTTCGAAAAAGGGGTCTTTGGGATTTCTGATATCAATTGGCTTACTTGAGTATTTCTGGCGGGGTTGCTAAGGGCGCATAATGAACATTTTTTACGAAGTTGGCTATTTCGCAGTTCATATTGTTCCAATGATATTCCTTTCGAATACGATGTATCGTCTTATTGATTCCCATATGGGCTCCTATGGTAGATGAATGGAAGTATTCCATTAGCATGGGCTTAATTACATCCGGGGCTATTATTCTTAATTCCTTTCCGTCTCTTATCTTGAGACACAGTACATTCTTACTCAATACGTACTTCTCGGATTTAATACCTTGGGTAAGTTGTTCTATAATAGGCTTCAGTAAGGGGTCTTGTTGTTGATACAGGGCAATGTTTGTAAAGGCAAGGGGGAATTCAGTAATTACGGCGTTAGCACTTAATATTTCCGGCTTCACTATGTTTTCGGAAGTTTTAGTGGGTGACTGGAACATACGGGACAGGGTATCGGCGACTACATTTTGAGTACCTTTAATACGTTGCACTCTGAATTTGTAGCAGTTTAATTTCAATATCCATCTGCCAATTCGTCCTAATTGTTTAGGGTGATTCAATAACCATGATAACGCCTGATTGTCGGTTTCCAAAAGGAATTCTTTATGTTCTAGGAAGAGTTTAAATTTTTCGAACGCAAAAACAATTGCTAAACATTCCAATTCATATGCGGAATACTTTCTTTCTTGATCGCTCAGTGTTCGTGATGCATAACTAATTGGTAGTCTACAGTTATCTATCTCTTGGTATATCACTGCACCTAACGCTACACTGGAACTGTCGGTTTGCACGACGAATGGTTTTGTGAAATCAGCTAATTGCAAAACTGGGGGAGATATAATGCTTTCTTTAAGTTGCTCAAACGCGTTTTGATGTATTGAGCTCCATTCGAACTTCGTTCCCTTCTTTCGTAAGGAGTTTAGGGGTGCTGCTATTTCGGCAAGATGGGGAATATATTTGTGGAAATAATTCACCATACCTAAAAATCGGGCTATACCTTTTGCATCTCGTGGGGGTGCAAATTCTCTAATAGCACGGGTACGTTCGGGGTCAATGCTTACCTTTCCATTCGCTTTCACGATATGTCCTAAGAAAGAAAACTGAGGGACAGCAAAACTTACCTTATTTGGGTTCACCGTTAATCCTGCTCTTAGTAAACGAGATAACACTTCACGCAAATGTTTGAGATGTTGTTCCATTGATTCACTGTATATTACGATGTCGTCCAAATAGTGGTACACATATTTAAATTTAATGTCGTGAAATATCTTCTCAATAGTCTACTACATACGGAACTTCCTTGAGATATTCCAAAGGGTACCCTAGTAAATTGGTACAAGTTAAAAGGAACTGCAAACGCGGTTAGACGTTTGGATTCTTCTGAAAGAGGTATTTGGTGAAAAGCTTGATTCAGATCCATTACCGTAAAGACCATAGCTTTAGCAAAATAATGAAACGCACTATGGATGTCTGGAAGAGGGATTGATTCAAATTCTATTCTTTTATTTAATTGCCTGTAGTCTACAACTAGTCGGTGTTTATCTGGTCCTTTTGGTACTAAAAAGGAGGGTGAAGAATATGGGGACGTAGAGGGTTCTATGACTCCTTGGTCCAATAACTTATTGATGTGGTTTCGCATGACTTCCATCTTGGGAGGCGACAACTTGTACGGAGGTAGTCGTATTACTTTCTGATCACTCAGATTAATTTTATACTCTATTAGGTCCGTAAGTCCTAGTTTTGGTGTAAGAACCGAGGAAAATTCTTTTATTAGTTTTACTATTTTGACTCTATCTCTTCGTTCTAGGTGAGATAAATCTGAATCTTGGTGTATTACATGTGCAGTAGATGAACAACGTTTATCTTCATTACTATCAAATTTATGTTTTCTTGCACGGTCAAATCTGAAATAAAATTCTCGCTCGTAGATGTCAAGAATCATTCCTGTCTTACTAATAAAATCTGCACCTAATATTAAACCAGGTCCTAATTCTTTACATACTAACATTGTAAACATCCAACTTAGGTTTTTTATTTTAACCTTAACGGTAATGCTCAGGTTTATATTTATTTTACGTTTATCAGCGGTAGCACACTTTATATTCTCAGGTTGGTTCCGTTTTACTAGATGATGTTTAGCTAACATGTCCGCTAATTCTTGGCTGATTAAGGTTCTACTAGATCCCGAATCAATTAAGGCGATGGGGGATGTAACGCCTAAGCCGACTCGTATTAATGGTAGTAGATTTTTTTTCCATTTACATCTATTAATCGCATTACACTTTTCACGAAATTCTCGCACATAGGGGTCGATTTCTTTCGCACCTTTTTTGTTTTTTACTTGGTTACAGAATAATTCATTCTTATTATCATTACTGGTTTCTTTTAGTTTACCCAATTTCGAGTAGCTGCGGAAGACACAGGTTTTCGGGTCTCCCTGCCTTACATGTTTTTTGAATTGTGGTTATTCCGTTCCAATGGCTTACTTTTGCACTCTCTTCTTATGTGCCCATATTTGCCACAATTATAACAGGTAGGTTTTCTGCGAGGTGGGTACTTGGTTTCCGCTTTACCTGGGTTTACAGTTAACTTACCAGCTTTGCGCACATGGTGAGGTCTACTAGAAACTTGTCTTTCATACGAGGTTGTTACATCAGGCAGTAGTGCTCGCAATTGATGTCTATTAGTTCCAGAGGTTTTCATTGCTTCTCTATTTTGATCTGAGTACCATACATTTGAAGAATGGATACTGCACTGTTCTAGATCAGCAATTGTATTGGGTCTATTCATCAATGATAGTCGAGATCTTTCTTCAGGAGACACGCCTACTAAAATGGTGTCCACCAGTTGTGTTTCATTCCAGCTTACACGTAGTAGTCGAGAGGACTCCCTAATATCGGAGATGTAGTGAGCTAATCTCTCCTGATGTCCTTGTACTCGGAGTACTGTCTTTCTTTTTATTTCCTCATAGATGCCGGTGGGAATAAAGTATTTTATTATAGAGCTATGTAGCTCTTCTACTGGGAAGGTAGAGGTTAGGGCTTCTAGCACACGATTTTTTAACGGGGGTTTACACTTTGGTAACAGAACTTGTAAAATTTGCCAGTCATTCAGCTGCTGTAGATCCTTTATCTGAAGAAGATAACTAATAAATGTTAGTAATTTGGAAACATTTAAGCCATCCGTATAAGGGATTTCGGTTAAAATCTTCTCCACAGGGTGAGTCATTTTACCGTATAGATCTGCGTTATAGTTCATAGGTGTAATTCCTCGATGAGGGCGGTTAGATTCATTGGAGGTGGTGGTCAATTCATTATTTCCGGGACGAAACTGAAAATGCTCGGGAGGAGGGGCATTTACATCTGTATCAGTATTTTGTTCTGGGTTCGCTTGCACTTGCGATACGATAGGTGAGTTCCGATCCGAGTTAGGCGGAGGTAAACCAGTGGTGGGGGATTGTACTGGGGAGATGTGTGATTTCATTAATGATTTCTCTATTTCGTCCATCCTGAATGAGTCGGATTTTCGTCTTAAATCGTTAATAATTGAAGCTAAGCGGCGTAGAGCTTCGTCTGCTAGCTTTTGTACATCAACGGGTATTTCTGTGAGATTCGGCCAGATCGACAAATTTTTTATTCGCCTGGTTAAATGCTCTATTCTCTGGGTAGTCCGCAAAATTTTTGCCGGAGATTTCTCGTCTTGGAGTGTTTGAGACAATAAGTATAGTTCACTATACTTGGCATTACAAATTTCTTTCTCGCTTTCATAATTGAGTTGGCTTAGATAGTTTAATTGCACGGGCGCATCAAATCCACATTCGCGAATTGACCTTCGTATTTCCGCGACTGTTACATCAGCATGGGGTAGTCCACGCAAAAGGGCTTCGTAAGACAGCTCGTCTTGTAATAACAAATCCGGGTTAAATTGGGCCATTTTGTTCTAACACATTAGCACGTACTTAAATTTAATACTAGTACATTACACATATATTACATATATATATATATATATATATATATATATAATAAATTCATAAGTAATCAATTTACACAAATTAGAAAAGAACAATTTCTCTTCTAAGGGAGAGACAGAAATCACACACACATATTTTTCAAGGTTAAATAGCCGATCAGCTGTTTTCTGGAATGTAGGTCACCCTCTGTGTTTAGTTAACAAGGAACTGGTGTGTCAGTGAGAAAAGGGGTTTTACTCTTATTGTTCTCTACACAATGCGACTGAATAACACAACTACTTTATACCGTTATAAACGAGAGAAGGGGAGCACAATCTTATTCAACAAATTTATTATTATTATTTCGCTTGACAACACTTTGACTCCGTTCATTCATAAACTTTTCTCAATTAAATAAATTACTTATTTTGTTCACAAGTTTTTAAATCACGAACTTCTACTTAATTATCTTGGTCTACATTACATACTTTATTATTAACAAAGTTATTTTTAATTAATTTTTTTTTGATAACACATACTAGTGTATGTAAGCTATATAGTTGGACATACACTGTGCAGAATGATTCAGGAAACAACAGGTCATGGATTGTCGTAAACAAACCTGTTACAGATTGTTCGGTTGACCAAAATTGTTATGTTTGGTCACAATTCATGTATGCAAGTAATTATATCGAATAATGTAGGTTCATACTGGCCTATAGAATGCAAAAGCTATATGCATTGTATGACGCTAAGGATATTTCACTTATACATACTATCATTTACGTAACTTAATACCCTATTAAATATGTTTTGAACATTAAAGTTATTAAAGTAACTTTCTGAGTGCATAGATCAATATTATATATTTAGTTATTGTTCATACAAATTATCCACGCATAGTGATGCAATTTTGTTTGTGACACTCTATACACAAATAAAAATCTTTCCTTTGTTTCCTTTTTTTTTTTTTTTTTTAAAGAGTGACGCAATTTTGTTTGCGTCACGATGCTTAAAACACCTTTATAAAAATAAGCAGAGTGGCGCACTTTTGTAACGTCTTTTCGCCGCGTTACAAATCCAGGGAACCCATCGTAATTAAACTCCGTTAATTAGATGGGCTGCCTACGTTGTAACAGAATGTATCACAAATAATTAATATAACAAATTACTTACTAACTGTGTAAGGAAACAATGGCAAGGTATACAATTGATTTAAGCACTCCTCATATGTGTGTAACAAGAAGACTTCTCTTTATTTAACATTTAAAAACATTTACTGACAGATCCCATGACATTACTAATTCAATTATTAAGTTATTTGAAAGGTTTCTTTAAACTTTGGGATCAAAATTGATTCTATATAGCTATACCTCGGATCCGGGTAACCTTCGGTATTTATTCATTACAACTTTTAGTCATAATCAATTCATGATATTAGCTTGCAAGACTTTCTTTTATTCAACCATTGGAAGAATGGTATTATTGCTTGAATTATATTACTCTACATTAGCATATAAACTGTTACAACGTATGAAGTTAGAATAGTTACATGAAATTCTTAGATTTAATTTATAAGTCTTTACAAAGTTAATAGTTTCTGAAAAGTCTCTTTCAAGATGTGTTGTGTAACAAATATTAGTAACCCTCGATAGACAGGCTATCGAGTCACCTTTTAATTGGTATGCAGAAGACTCGTCCTGGGGTATCCGTCTTGGGAAACAGGAACAGCTACGTCGTCCTCTCGGTCTGGTCTTCGTCAGAAAAGGGCTCCAAAGTTCGCAGGTTGAACCTTCTACGATGATACTTGTAGATTCTCGGATGTCCTGATCTGTATACTCTGTCGCGTGTACTAGAGTTTGTGGCTTCTGATAGTTCACATCTCCAGGTATGACGTTGGAAGTGTTGTTATTTCTTGAAGTTCGAAGTCATCTTGTGTTACACCTTTTTTACGTTTCGAGTTTTACACTTTAAATCTCTTGTTTATTTACATAACTATATTAGTTAACACATCCAGATGCTTTAGGCAGCTATTTCTGGTATACCATCTTAAGGTAAAACAAAGTATAGGTAACATATTTTAAGAGCACAGCTCTTACGTCTATACTGTACGAAGTCACCATTGCGAGAGAGCGAAATTCTGCTCCCTTCGCCTGGTACTGGACAAAATGGTAGTGGGGCAATTACCGCGCGAGAATATAGTCCCTGTCTCTCTTTATGTTAACATTTTTATTTATACAAACTATCCCTAAACAAATATACATAATTTAAATCAGTTGTTTTAGCGACTATCTGTGTCTTCAGATTTTTAATTATTAACATTAGGTTTTTTTATCTTATTCTAACTTACACAAGACTCGGAAAACATGTCGAGTCTGGAATCAACAGGACAGCGCCTGCTCACAAGCAAAGGATTAAATACGATATTAATAACTCTTTACAATTTATCTTTTTATTAGAGTATCTTCTTACTAACTAATTACTGCTTCCTCTCAAACTGAGTACATACAGGTATTTTATATTAATACAGTGAGATTTAAATGGCTTAACAGCTCGCAACCTTAATTTTTAAATTTTTTTATTTTCTTGATTATTTCTTTTATTTAAATCGTCACATGTTGACACCTGTGTTTTAACGTAGAATGTGGTACAGTGTCAATATAAAACTTTGGCTTACAATGTCCATTAAATTTTGTTCAGCAACTTGTTTTTGTATCGCCTATCTAAGAAACACATGCCAATTTTAATTATTTATTCTTTGTTTTTTTTCTAATATTCTTCATCTTTTCACTGTGTCTCTTCTTCCTGTCTTCAGTCCACTTTGAACCTGCGTTTTCTCTCTCCTACCTTAGACTACTTCCATTTTTAACACTTTTGCCCAAAAAACTTTTATTCCAATGGTTTCTTCTGTGTGCATATTATTTTTTTCTAAATCCTTTGGACTTCTTTAATCCAAGTTGATGTTGACTTCTTCCCCCACAGATATTTGTAGATCTGCTTTGTTAACCTATTGTCGTTCATTCTATATAAATATCCAAAAAATAATAGTCTTATTTGTCTCTTTGTTTCTGTTAAATTTCCTATACTCTGATATATTTCATCATTACTTCTTAAATTCCAACCTTCTGAAGTTTTTCGTGGGCCTAATATTTTCCTAATAATTCGTCTTTCCAATATTTCTAGTGTATCTAAATTATAATTCAATACTAGACATTCACTTGCATATAGGCATTCTGGCTTTACTACTACTGTACTGTAATGCCTGTTTTCGCATTTTTAGATATGCACATTTTATTGTAAATATCTTCAGTTATGCCATATGCTCTTTCCAGTTTATGAATCCTTCCTTCTATAGCAGATTTTTCTAAACCATTCTCTTGAATTATTTCCCCTAGCTACTTAAATTTTCTAACCTTCTCTATTCGACCAATATCTGTTAGCATTTTAGAATGTTGGCGCATTTTTAATGTTCGTGAGAAATTTGTTTTTTTTCTGCAGAAATTCTTAAACCTGATTTACTGGCTGTGTCCTCTAAAAAATTAATTTGTTTTACTGTAGATGTCAGACGTTCAGAAAGTGTATCAAAGACATCTGCGAATGCCAAACAGTTTACTTCAATATGTTTGTTACTTTTTCCCAACATTATGGTGATATTTTGCATTCCTTTATTATTCATTCCAAATTCTCTCTACTTTCTCCAGGACACAGTTGAAAAGAATTGAGAATAAACCATCATCTTGTCTTACACCTGTATTTATTTTGAACGATTGAGATATTTCTGCCATGAATTTAATTTTTGAGACTGTGTGCGTAACGGTTTCACGGATTAGATTTGCTAGTTTAGATTTAACAAAAAATTCTTGGATTATTTTATCTATAGTTTCTCTCCCAACAGAAACAAAGGCCTTATTCAAATCAACAAATGTTATTAGCAACTTTTTATTTTTCGCTATATTTTTTTTGGAAATAATTCAACTAAAATGACAGTCTTTTTACTGAAGAGTTAGTAACATTTCGATATTGTTATTCAACGTCTTGTGAAATACAAATTGTAATCGCCAACAGTGGTGTAACCAATGCGGGTTAGGTGGTTACAACCCCCCCCCCCCACAACTGGGTAGATTGGAAATGGTGTCTTATAGGTAGAATTTGCAGGCAAAAAATACTAACGGCCGTCATATTATTACACACAGTAGTTTATAGTTGACAAGTCTATACTGCCAAACGCCTCTCCTCTCTTGTTAAATATCAAAACCTGAGACATGAAAAAATACCAATGGTAAAAACTCATAACTATATAAACTTTAATACAAATTCGAAACCACTATATACTATTTGAAAAAGGAAATAACATGGATGCTATGAAAAGACTAAAAAATATATAAGACTAATAAACTTAAGGCCAGTTACTAAATGACCAATTAAACTTTAACTGGAATCTGTTATATGATATTGCGTTGAATACACAAAGTACAAAAGTCGAAAACGAGCCTCATAGATAGATAATGAGTCAGTCCAATGCTAAAACCAACAGTGATCATATAACGATGTCAAGGTGCGCACCAGATATCGCGTGTGCTTTTAAATAGTGCTGCAAATGTTTCTAAATCATTTTATTTTGATGCTAATGACCTCGAAGGAGTGATAATCTGATAATAGCATCTAAAATAAATTATTTAGATTGTCGGTAAGTCGAGAAGGGACAGAGTCTTTAATAGAGACACTTCAGAAGAACCAGAACTACCGTCGCTATTGAAAACCTTATGAACGTGCCCACTGCAATGGGTTACACTCTTGACCAAAATGGGTGATCTATAATAATATCCCAAGAAAACTCTTGAAATGTAAAACGAGGAGATTCAAAGAGAGCAACAATCCTAATTTAAAAAATAATCCATTGTGCCTTGGACTTCACGCTGCCAATAGTTTCTAGCTGCCTTGTATATTAATTAGTATGAAACTTTAGGTAGCGTCTACTGAGTTAACAATATTTACCTAAAAGTCAGTGGTAGCTGGTGTTATGGTTGCAGCGTTGTACAACCACCAATATAGAATAACTAAACTGTAAAATAATGTACGAAAACATTAAGCAGCTAAAAGTATCATAAATTTCAACGGAGACCGTATTAGATAAATGTTCGCGTACAATTCAAATGTGGCGCCCAAGGTGGTGGTTGTAGGCTGTTTGCAACTTGAACAGTATATGGTAAAGCTTACTACACAACGTAGGGGAGGACGTGCGCTACTCTTCACAACTGATCTATGTTCCCAATGTTAGCTAGGCGGTTGCAAAGTTTCTGCAACGTTCTACTAGTAGCGCTGTAGCGCAGCTTCGTGTCATGCAATCAGCACAGCCTTCTTGATTTATAAGTTATGTCAGGTTTAGTGTTTATTTGGTTCAAAGTAAACGTTATCCATTTTTGAGGTTATAAAATTATAGTAATAACTTTGTATAACTGTGATTATGATAGTTCAATCTCTTTTAACCCCTCTCCCATCCACTCAACCAACTACTGCAACCACCAAAATTTGGAACTACCAGCCGCCACTGCTAAAAGGTTTACATACTTTATGCTTGCGAATATATTAACAGTATACAAACGATTCACACGTAAACGCGCAAATTTGGGAAATCAAATAAAACACTAACATAGATTTTCTAAGGACGAATCGCGCTCCTTGGTAAAAATTAATTGCCTGGACTTATTAACAACAACAAAGTAAACTATCACTCCATTATATAAGTCAGTTGGAAATAGATCCTGACACAACTGTGCGTTAATAGTTATCATTTCTCAGCTTTGTTTGTAATTAGGCATCTGTCTTCAGTTCAGTGGAAAGTTGATAGAACAGACGTAGTTATTTCACACTCTACGTTAAAATTAATTCAGCCAATTAAAAGTCATTCCCATGAAATGTGCTTTAAGTCTCTTTGTGCATAGAGGTATACTGAACGCAGGTACACAAAGTTACAAATGTAATCTCGTCAATTTGCTTCATCGCATCGTTACGGTTTGACAATTTTAATTAATTTTTTTATAGACAAATGTATGAAGCAAATTTAGATTGTTAATATAAAATTTAGTTTTTACTTCCATGTTTCATAAGAAAATGGAAGTTTGGTGATGGCGAAAAAAATCGTGTTCGAGATAAGGGCTGATTCTGATTGTACTACCCTCGAAACATAAAGAAAAGCGATTTTCTGAAAAGTCTCTGTAAGTAGAATTTTTTCTATGGCAAACGATAACTGCAATTCAAACAGAATCAAATAATTTTTTGCATATGTGCCGACGACTCAAGGCCTATTGATTTTGGTGACGAACGGTTAAGGGGAAGGGGTAATTTACCTGCAACGTTTTATGTTTTAACAAGAATAAAGTACTTAATTTTGATAAATAAAGTATCCTGAAAATAAGGTCATAATAATCCACTGTAAAAAGGTAGATGTAATATCTATAAATAAAAAGGGTTGATGAAGGGGGAGGGTAATTTTTTATTTGTGTACTACGTTATCGGCAACAAAGAAGTAGTTTGTTGTTAAAACTCCTTCCCGGGCTGTTTGGCCGTGGTCCATGTTTTTTTGCAAAACCAGATTTTCGGCAGTGCCATCGACTGCCATCATCAGTGAAAATCGAGTGCTCTAACGTGAGGTGGTATACGTTAGTGACCACAGTACTGTGGTTAAGGCTGTAGAAAGAAGTAGTTTCTATGGAAATATTTCATTTCAAAGTTATTTTAAATATAAATCTTAGAAAATGTAAGTCATGTATGGTTCACTATACCCATATTTTTAAGTTTCAAAATGACTTTAGAATGTTTACTTTTATATAATTTATTATTTTTCTGCTTTCATCGAGACCTTCAACTATTGTGCCAGTAAGTCGATATCCCAGTAAGTTGTGCCAGTAAGTTGAGTATTTATTGTGTCAAGACTTTATGCTGCCCATAGTTTCTAGCTGCCTTGTATATTATTAGTATTGGAGTATTTATTTTTCCTGTGCGATAAGGCGTCATAGGTATGAGATTCCAAGGTCACGTCGGGACGGAAAGCTCCCAAACTTTCTGCTTCGATAACGCCACTGCAAAAAAAAAGTCGCAGATTTATAAAGTTACGTGTGGAATAGTTTTATAGCCACCTACTTATCATTTGCCAACATATTTTCAAATAAATAAGGCAAATACTCAATGAGTCGAACCTGTAAGAATTTTGGAATACAGATCTCCACACTCAAGATAAAGGTGGTGGATGGAGCTAATCTCATACGAGCAAAATTTGTTGTATGTAGAACTGTTCTAGATCAAATCAGTAATTTTTAATATCTGGGCTATAATAAGTCTTACATTACAAAGATACACAAGTAATGAAAAGCTACACAAGTTTAATCATATTTCCTGAGACCACCACAACCTGTACAAGTTCCTGGGACCACCAGGAGAACTTTAAATTTAGCGAGTAAAGAAACAGGTCTAAAGTTTTACAAGGTAAGTTGCCCTCTCTCACACCTCTCCATGGATCTGAGAATTGGACTTTAACCAAAATCGCAGTCCAGGTGTATTCAAGCGGACGAAATGAGATTTCTCAGGCACGTGACAGGATATACTCTTCACGATCGCAAAGAAAAAAATGTTGATGTACGGTAGGCACTGAATGTTATGAGTATACTTGAAGAGATTGACCACTCTCGGCTAAAATGGTTGGAACACCTTAAACCGAATGAATGACTGCCACGTCCCTAAACTATGGAATTATAAACCAAAATGACAGAGAGGTGTGGAGTGTACTAAGAAGCGTCGGTGTGACCAGCTTTAGTACATCTGCTTGGGACAGGATGGGATAGGATTAAGGCATTTTGGGTTTAATCCTTGCTGATTATGATCATCACCATCTTCAAGGATTAAACCAAGGATGGTTTGTTCCGTTCTCAACAGGGAAAGATTAGAGCTGGTCACTCCAGCGCTTCCTCGGACATCCCACACCCCACCGTCCCCTCGGCTTATAGTTCCATAGTTGTTTGGGAATGCGGTAGTCATCCATTCGGCAAAGATGTTGCCACACCAATTCAGCCGATCCTGGGCGATCCTGTTGAGTATAGTTGTAATATTCAGTTCCTGCCGTATGCCTGTGTTATCCGTCCGGTTAACATTTGAGGCAATTTAGTAGTGAATATGTCCCCTGGATATGTGACTACCATATCGCAGGGTAAGACGTATGACGGGGCTGCCACCTTCAGGCTTAACGTCCAGCCCGATTTTCTGTCTGGGTGTTCTCCCATAAACTGGCTGTCACTAAAGAGACCAATTTTGGTTGATGAGATTTCCGTAAGGATCTTTAATGTGGTGGTTTCTCTTTTTAAAAGATTTCATCCTTATGGTCAGACACATCCTATATCGCTGACCAATGGAAGGTCATCCGTCTTTAGGGGCAATTTCTCACCCCAAGGCAAAAGGGTACTCTAACCTCTACTTGACAATGGCAAGGAGAGGAGGGGCAGCTTATCCAGAGCCGCGTTAGCCACCTGTAGGTGTTGCCCATCCCCCACCACTTAGAGGTGCGGCTGGATATTTCCCTTCATCAAGGAATAAGACCATAAGGTATTATTCATCCTCTCCAGTATGACGATAAGGTATATGATTTTTCTGTGTTTGACATCGTACAAATTTTATTCATTGTGCGTACTTGGCGGGTAAACTGAGACCTCTTTCACTCTAACAAGCATCCCTCAAAGCGTTACACAGTACTGAAGTTACGTAGCTACGTAATATGACACAGGTATTGTACAGTATGTACAGTGTCACGAATACTATTGTTCAAGACACGAGTACAATATGCAACACACGTTATCGTTGCTGACAGTAGTCGCAGACAAATGAACGGAATAACTTATTGCAGTGCTGTAACTTTCAGCAAAGAGAATATACAATATGCATCGCTTCTCATCTTACATTTTAACCTCTAGACGTCCAAAGTAATTTGCTTTCCTAGTTTGGTTTGTTGAATATTAAACTAAAGTTGTGTAAATATTTAAAGACATTGACAAAAACATCTCATGTGGAACTGATATTGATTGGGATAGTAAGCTAACAGAATTATCACTGTTCCATACCACTATAAAAAAATTGTTCCGATTAGCGCTTTCAAGCTCACAGCTCATCGTCAGATCGGAAATCTGAAGACCACAGATGGAGATGGTGTGAACACTTGAATCGCATCCCTGATATCCGTCTACCTGTGGCTGCCTTGGGTTATCACCCTACTGGGAAGACAGATATCGGTAGACCAAGGAGGAGATGGGTTCCGGAAGAGGTCTAAGGCCTAGTTCTTGGAGGGTGATGATGATGATGGTGATGATGATGATGATGGTGATGACGACGACGACGACAAAAATAGTAATTTATTTAAATAAAACCGGATTCTTGGGAAAATTATTCAAAATTTTAGTAATGTTGAGTTATAATTAACGACCCCTTGGGCGTTTGTTAAACAGCTTAAGTTTTCTAGTTTTTTTTTTTTATTTACTTTCACTGCAACTAGTTACAAAACATCTAGCAATTTTATTCTAATACATAACATTGTGTAGGATAAGCTCCCACTGGAGTATTTCTCAGTACAGTTACACTTTGTTCTTGAGCTGAGAATTACTATACATATTTAATTAATTAGTTAAAATCTTTTCTATCTCTGCAATCGCCGAACGAGTCCATCATTATCAAGCAGTTGTAGCACTTCATTGTTCTCGTGTTCATGAAGTCTTCTTTCATATTTATCCGCAACCCGTTTAATCTCGTCAGCGACCGTACCTATTTTCAGGTCCTGATGGATGTCATCCTTCTGTACCATGGTGCATCAACAATAGCCGAAGAACCTTACTTTGAAAAGTCTGAATTATATTAATATTAGATTTCTTAGTACAACCCTACAGCTGTACACCGTACACCTGAACTGGTTTGAAGACATGTTTGTATAACAACAGCTTGTTACGCAGCGACACCACACAGTGTCTCCCAAGCAACCACCACATTTTCTTCAATTTTAATCGACGTTCTTCCCGTTTCTTCTTAACATGTTATTTTCATTTAAGTTTGACATCCAGAGTCATACCCAAATACTTTACTGAGCTTGCGTGTGGAATTCTTTGTTGATTGATTATGATTGGTAAATAATCTATTTTTTAATAAAACGGTAACACTTTTATTAAATCTCTTCACCTAACTGCATAATCTATAATAACTGCATAATTAAATAATATCTGTAACTGGACGAAGAAAATATGATATGGATATTGAGAGGCCGGGAAGAACTAATGGGAGAGCTATGTGACAGTGCTACAACAGAAAAATTTGATGAGCTAACGGAAGTCCAAGAAAGACCAAATTTGATTAAGTGCCTGAAGAAATAAGTTTAATTAAATATAAACACAGAAGGCAATCAATAGAATCAAATAGGCTAATATCTCCAGAATGTGACAAAACGATTGAAGCCGTAAGGTCCGGTAGTGTCTTCCAAGTTAACGGTATTTATCTAAGAGGTTTTGCAAACTGAAAATGAGTTACAAAGATCTATTTATACCTTCCATACAATCTGCCAGAAATACAAATTTAAGATCTCAAATACTTAGAAAATCAATGGCCTTCCTAGGCAAGAACCCTGTAAGAACAAACATTTTAATTGATAATTGTGTTTTGGAGCAGCTATCACATTGTAATTATATGCGATGTAATATTTCATATAGAAAAGACAATGATATCAAAAAAAAGTTGAATAAATTTAGTTATATCTGTGGAACAATAAGACAACTATTGAAGAATAAAACGCAGAGGGAAACATAGCTAAAGTTCTATAAT
This sequence comes from Magicicada septendecula, assembly GCA_034769895.1. Taxonomy (NCBI): domain Eukaryota; kingdom Metazoa; phylum Arthropoda; class Insecta; order Hemiptera; family Cicadidae; genus Magicicada; species Magicicada septendecula. Next base: position 247,928,703 of record CM068373.1, on the reverse strand, counting down.
GTCGTGGCTGTGCCGACTTTGATGTATGGAAGTGAAACATGGACTCTCCTGCAAAAATACATATTTCAAAATTACAGGCCCCGACGACGACATAAGGGAAGACCTTGAAGTTACAATCGGTACTGAATAGAATAAAGGAATACAGGCAGAATTGGAAGTCCCATGTGGAACGCATGGTAGAAACGCGTATTCCTAAACAAGCGTTTGTATATAGGCCAGTGGAAACGAGAGATCGTGGAAGACCCTGGAAAAAATTGTTTGAGACTCTGTAAAGTCGGAACGGGCTATAGCCAATGTAGCCACTTAGTGAAGAAGAAGAAGAATGTTTACAAACATTATGCTTGCGAATAAATTCACGCTACATGAACGGTTCACGCGGGAAATCAAATACATTACCATAAATGTTTGAAACACGAAATGCTCCTTCTTGAATATTAATTACCTGCTGTTGTTAATAAAAATAAAGTAAATTATCACTCCATTATATAAGGCAGTTGAAAACAGATCCTGGAACAGCTGTACGTTAATGGATATAATTTCTCAACATTGTTTGTAATTGGCAATTTGTCTTCAGTTCAGAAAGTTGATAGAGCAGACAAAGTTATTTTACACTCTACATTAAATTAATTTATTTAATTAAAAGTCACTCTCATGAAATGTGTTTTCAGTCTCTTTGAACAAAGAGGTATACTTAATACATTTACACAAAATTACAAACGTAAACTCATCAATTAGCTTCTTTAGATCGTTAACGATTGTCAATTTTTTTATAGAGAAGTCTATAAGGTATATTTATAGTGTTAAGATTAATATTTAGTCTTGTATGTTTCAATGTAAACAAGTTTGTAGTATATCACCTACTCTTTTTAACATGTATATCGACGATCTGCTAATGAAATGGAAACAATTAGTGAAATCTGTTAATTAAGATAACACGAGATAGATAATCAAATGTGCTGATATCTGCTGAAGACTTGCTTTTAATTCAAAATAAAGAATCTGCTTTACAAAAATCTGTTTTTAAGCTTCATTAGATTTGCAACTAATACAATATGAAAACCTCAACTACAAAAACAAAAGTAATGGAATTTCGCTGCAAGGAACCAATAAGAAGAAAAATAATAACTAATGATCAAATTATAGAACAAGTGGCTTACTTTAACTATTTGGGAAATGATATTAGCTATGACAAGGAGAGTTATAGAATAGACCCCACCAGGAAGAAGGAAAAGAGGAAGACCACCTATCACCTGGATAGAAGAAACTCAGTCTATATTGAGGGAAAGAGAAATTGAAGAAGCTCCTTGGATGGACAAACAGCAGTGGAAGATGAGAATTCAATCAATTCTGTAATATTTGGTTTCGGAACATGTGTAAACATTGTACAGCCGGAATAATAAAAATATTAGCTATGATAAGAATTATGATGTTGATGTTAAGTTTAGCAAGTTCCAGACTATCTGTGAGACAATCAATCGTACTTTTAAAAACAAGTTACGTTTTATAATGTTTTTAAAAGGAAAAAATAATGTTTTACAAAGTTATGGCAGTCCCTGTACTGTCCTATGGGTGTGAATTATGGATGACAACCAATAAATAAAATAAAGTAAAATTTAGACCTAACAAATGACATTTATAAGAGAAGTTATAAGGTGTTGTAAACTTAATCGTATAAAGAAAGAAATCATAAGAGAAGAATTACAAGTTGTCAACTTGATTGAAAGATTAAAAGACTATAAACATGTCAAATTCAACACTGGCCAAACACGTCTGGAAATATAAACCTATAGGACACAGGTGTGTGGGTAGACCCAGGAAGAGATGGCTGGAGGATCTTTGAAGTCCGAAGAAGCAGCACCTTGCCTATGCCGTGATGAGAACAGGATGAAGTTTCAAAATGTACTTTAGAAAGTTCACGTTTATAATTTAATATATTATTACTTGAATTCAGACCTGGAACTATTGTGCCAGTAAGCCAACACTTCGGTAGAAAAACGGCCACAAAACTTAGTAATTAATGAAACGTTACAATGAATGGTTTGCGAGGATCAGTCAAAAAAGTATAACACAAATTTTAAATTAATTGTGTCGACGTTTCGACAATACTTATTGTCATCATCAGGATAATTGTTGCTGGGTTGTTACGACGCCAAACGCACAACTGTGATTTGGCGTCGTAACAATCCAGCATAAATTGTCCTGATCATCACAGTTGTGTGTTTGACGTCGTAACAACCCAGCAACAATTATCCTGATGATGACAATAAATATTGTCGAACCCGTCGACACAAATAATTTAAAATTTGTGTTATACTTTTTTGACTGATCCTCGCAAACCCTTCATTGTAACATTTCATTGATTGACGGTCACTACGAAATTAAGGATTTAGTAATTAGTTATATAACTTATAACTAATTCTATAATTTTTCAGCCAGCACAATTTAAATTCATTTCTCACTGTTCACAAGTAACAATAACTGTCGCTAAAGTCTATAAGTTTACTAAATTGCAGTTGAACAAATACACACTTAATGTTACTTTACACCAGCAATCGGCAGCCCTGCACCCGAATTTGTACATTCGGGGATTTTGTACATTCTGTTAAATAGCAAATAGAATGCTGCCATTTTATGTTGTGGTGGGTGGTCAGAATGGTTAGGTATGATGATGTTGGTAGAAGTGGAAACCCCCCTAAACAAACAAGAAACAGACAAAGAAAAAAATATAATATACCAAATTGCTCATGAAAATGGATAATGTACAATAAAAATACTGTAAACAAAATAGAAAATAAAATCAAATATAAAATAAAAACTGAACAATTAAGAATTAATCAAAATGAACAACACATAAATAATAACAACAACAACAAATGGGCCACATTCACATACATTAACAATAAAATGACAAAGCTAACAAAATTATTTAAAAACACAGATATCAAAATAGCATACAAAACAAATAAAAATAATTTACAAAAACTAAATAACTCACACAACAAAGATAATACAACTACTAACGGTATATACAAAATTGAATGCCAAGATTGCAATAAATGTTACATAGGACAAACAAATAAACAGCTGAAAAAACGTTATTTTGAACATCTAAATGCATACAAAAAACCAGAGATATATAAATCCAATTTAGCCATACATGCAATAAACACGGGACATGAATTCCCAGACATAACCAATATGACACTAATAAAACACATACCACACAAAGGGACCATAATGAACATTTAGGAAAATTTACAAATGTACAAACATAAAACACAAAACAAACTAATACCCGAACAAATACAAATCAATACAAAACAAGGCACAATTTTCAAAGCACTCAACATCGAAAACACACAAACTACTAATACACACACCACAATCACACACAAAAATACCACTTTGAGATACCAGAAACAATGGCGACAGGCCAACACATAGGTACTTCACTAGAAGCAGAATCGCGAAGGCTGAGGATGAGAGCACAATAGCTCTCGAAACATGTTTCTAGTAAGGAAAAAAAATATCTTGAGGTAATTTCAGTATAAATAATAAATATATTATATAAATCAAGAAACGGACTGTAGCAAAAAGAGTTTGAATATATATATATATATATATATATATATATATATATATATTGCGACAGTACAAATAAGTGATGTACTGAGCATTGAATGTAAAAATTTAAATATACCTAATAAACTGTAAATAATTAATAATATATTAGAAATAAGCATGTCAGGGATTGCAAGCTTGGCTCAGACAAAAATATGAACAGGTGTTTCGACCTGAATCGACGTGCACACACACACACAAATATAACTGAAAGTGTGTACACCAGTATTTTGCTAGTGTGTGTGAACGCAGGTCTATGCAGGCGAGTTTACCACCACAAGATGAATAATTGCATAATTACTGTTTTTCCGTAATTATTCATAAACTATAATTAAGAAGTAAAGGTTAATAAAACGTACCTTATTAATAGCGATATTCCAAGTGTGAGACACACACACACAATAGTAAGTCACACAGGATGACACATGTGAAACACATAAGACACTACACTTACGGAGATAAATATCACTGTAGGTATAACAAGAAACGTAGTAAGTTATCTAGACGAAACACTACACAAAATTGTGGTAAATATGACGGTAGGTATAAGCACGAGAAATATAAAGCGAACGATAATTATAGTATCGATAATTAAAACTGTAGGTATAAAAACTACAAAGATTATTATAGGCGATGCACGAGAGCAAAACGCATACGAACTAGTAAAAAATGCGTTCGTCAAAAGCAGCTACGCGGAGAGAAGGAGAGAATTATGGAATGCGACCGTTACGAGAGAAAGAGACGGAGAATGAAGTTTTCACCCTACGAACAGGTGACTTACACGATCAAAACAAACGTTCACACGGTAAGTACGCACACAAACGTCGCAGCAATGCAACGGAAAGGTGACGAGGGGGTAACCCAATGGAATGTTGTCGCGAGGGTGAGCACAATGAATTTCCTGTGTGCAACAACCAATTGTTATAAAAAGAGGGGTGTCAGATCTAACGACACACCGAACCGAACTCAATACCCGAAAATAAATAATTATTTTTAAATGAGAAAAATAATATTACTATTAATTATTAATAATAATATAAGAGAGTATAATTAAGAAATGTTATTTATTAAGGATATGATAGCAAATAAAAAAGAAATATTAGTGAAAAGAAATAAAGAATATTATTTGAAAGGGTTAATTAAGAAATGTATTATTGATGGTAAGGAATGATAGCGTAGAGAAATATTTAAGAAAGTAATGGTAAAAGATGTTATTGTTGTTATTAATATGAAGAAAGGGTTAGGAATGGAAAATAATTGCCATAATTGTCAGAAAGGCTGATCAAGCAAACACTTAATGGAGATACAAGGACACAGAAGAAAGCAAGAGTGAAAAGTCAAAAGGGCAGAGACTACTTAGGATTAAGGACTTCCAGAAAAATATCGTTGTTTTCCAAGACAGTTCCTCTGTAACCGATCATGCGACACACTACAAAGATAAAAGAGTATTCTGTTACGGAAGTGTATTTCAGGAAAGTAGTAGCGATCAGAAAGGTAATGTTAAAGAAATGTAATAAAAGGTAATGAATGTTAATGTATTGTATAAGTAATGTATTAGATAAAGTAATGTCATCTTAAGAAAAGAGTTAAGGAAGATCAGAAGCGTAGGTAAGAATGTATGAGTAAGATAATGTAAAATTAAGGACCGAATTTACACACATACGTAGGAATGCAGAGTGTGTAGGAATGCAGAAGGAGAACAAGGGAGAGCTAATTGCAGTGGATTTTCTGGGACCACTACCACGATCAAGTCGAGGTGTGAAGCACATATTGGTATGTATCGATGTGTTTTCCAAGGCAGTCCGACTATACCCAATTATGCGACCCACAACCAAAGTTGTTCTAAAGATACTCAAAGCAAATCCTGTTGGAAAAAGGAGTGGTAATACGGCGAAGAAATTCTTCAGACTTTATAATGGACCGTATACGTTAAGACAGCGAGTAGGACAACACACTTTCATCGTATATGATGAGATACAGAAGAAAGAAATTGGTAAATTCCACGCAACGCCATTTAGGAAGTTTTACACATGAAAACAACGAGGTCAATGAAACCAGTCAGATCAGCTGTTTGTTGAAGCCACCCTACTACAAGGTCACGAGCAGTGAGCGTATAAGGAGGGGAGGTAAGACATTTGTATACACTCCAATTAAGGGTGAAATGACGAATATTATTCTTTATTATTTGTTACATTTTTTTCAAGTGTAATAATAATAATAATAATAATAATAAAATTATAATAAATAAACTTATTAAATTTTTTTTTGTTACCAAGCAGAGGGATAATGCGACAGTACAAATAAGTGATGTACTGAGCATTGAATATAAAAATTTAAATATACCTAATAAACTGTAAGTAATTAATAATATATTAGAAATAAGCATGTCAGGGATTGCAAGCTTGGCTCAAACAAAAATATGAACAGGTGTTTCGACCTGAATCGACGTGCACACACACACAAATGTAACTGAAAATGTGTACACCAGTATTTTGATAGTGTGTGTGAACGCAGGTCTATGCAGGCGAGTTTACCACCCCAAGATGAGTAATTGCATAATTACTGTTTTTCCGTAATTATTCATAAAGTATAATTAAAGAGTAAAATCCAAAAACACAATAAAATGTAAGAAAATTTACTAAATACTGTGTATGAAAACCATGTGAAAGTACCACACCGTACGAGTGTAATCGTGAAATAACTGTGTACAAATCGAAAGGGTTAAGTTGCAATGTCCAAAATTACACTGAACATGTGTTGTAAAAATAGTTATAAGATAAGTATAAGAGTATACTTACAGGACTCTGCAATTCGCAGAAATATAAGAAATAGCGAAATTGACAAAGAGTGGGGGAACTGAATCCAGAGACAGTTTCTGACATGTCGATTTCGTACCGCTGCAGGTGTCAACCAAGACATGGGTATAAATAGGACACACAAGCTACAGTGGTTCTCTTTCTTAAATCATCCACGGTGCAGCGGGAGCTTCTGCCCGTCCACACAGAATATTTAAATTTTTGTAAATAATTTCATCCTTCCAGTTACATACAGTTATGTAACTCGATTGTCAAACCAACTGTTTTTAAATAATAACAAAATTACATAAGAAGATCCACATAAGAAGATCCATTGACGTCAGAAACAGCACGAGGAGAAGTTCCAGAGAGTGATACGATGCTGGACAAGAAGAGCGAGTCGACGCTGGACAGAAGACAGAGTCGACGCTGGACAAGAGGCGAGTCGACGCTGGACAAGAGGCGAGTCGACGCTGGACAAGAGGAGCGAGTCGACGCTGGACAAGAGGAGCTGGAGTGCGAGACGAGGACGACTACAGATGGATCAAATGATCGAGTATGATTGGCGACAATAAGGTGATAAACAACTTATTTATCTCTTAATCGAACAATGAACTCAAAGACAATTAAAGACATTCTTGTTTTATTTAAAAGTAAGAGTTAATGTTTATTTTAAAGTAGAATTAAAATCATAGATGTTTTAGAAATACGATTAACGTAACAAGAGCTCAAATTAGTATTGAAATAAAACGAATACAAAGAATTTAAATGAAAACAATTAGGGTTTGATATAAATCAGTACTGAGAAACAATAGATAAATTCAATAACTACTAATATTTTGAGTACATTACAATATATAAAAAGATATTTAAATATTGATATTTTGAAACACATTAATTGACTGAGTAGTCTGGAAATGAGATTTTTCGTTAATACAATAATTAGTAGAATAGAATATTTAGTCAGTAAGGATGTATATAGCATAAGCCTTACGGCATAATAACAAATAATAACGAATGTTTTAAGTCGAAGTAAGTGCTAAGTGCACAATTTTATTAATATCAAATAAATTTGAAATACCGTTACAAGTTACATAGAGTTCTTATTGCAGATACACCTGAAACCCAATTTAAATGCTATTTTGTTACATAATTTGTCAATCTTGAACGTGAGACCAGTCACGCCTATTTTATGTATATCGTATTGTTGCATATTAATTATCGCTTCCAACGTGGAGCATCACAAATATAAATTATATTATATTTACAACGTTATATCGTTGCATAATATGGCGTCCCAGATTTTGGGGCTCCGCAAACACAAATAAATTTATATTTGCAGCATTGTATCGTTGTTATATATATATATATATATATATATATATATATATATATATATAAATGGATGTTGGTATATATATATGTATGTATGTATGTTTGAGATTTATAGACTCCGACACCGTTTGACCGATCACCATGAAAGTTGGCACATATGAGTATTTTTTCATGGTTTTTATGCTATCCACTTTGTTGTAACTCGCCAAAGGGGGGTGAAATGGGGTGAAAAGGGTTAAAAGCGAAATCACGTAATCTCAGGGACTATAAAGCCTACAAACTTGAAATTTGGCATGTAGGTTCCTTATAGGGTATAGCCAGCCGCTAAGAAAGTATTCTTGGAAATTCCACCCCTAAGAGGGTGAAACGGGGGACGAAAGTTTGTCTGAAAATTCGTGATTATTGAAGTTAAAATGTGAAATTGGTATTTAGGCGTTCGTTTAAAAATAAAAGTTTTCTGTTTCAGCCCTTTCGGAAATTCACCCCCTAAGGGGGTACCCTAAGGTGAAATGGGGGGGTGAAATGGGATGAAAAAAGTTAAAAGCGAAGTCACAAAAATTCAGGGACTATAAAGCCTACAAACTTGAAATTTGGCGTGTAGGTTCCTTATAGGGTGTAGGCAGCCCCTAAGACAGTATTTTTGGAAATTCCACCCCTAAGGGGGTAAAACAAGGGACGAAAGTTTGGAAGAATTTCGTGATTTTTGAAGTTACAAATGTTAAACTGGTATTTAGGCATTCGGTTAAAAATAAAAGTTTTCTGTTTCAGCCTTTTTGGAAATTCATCCCCTAAGGGGGTTAAATACGGAGGACGAAACTTTGTATGAAAGTTCGTGATATAGACTCCGACACCGCTTGACCGATCACCATGAAAGTTGGCACATATAAGTATTTTTTCATGGAGAAGGTTTTTATGCTGTCCACTTTGTTGTAACTCGCCACTAGATGGCGCTGCAGCGCATCAATTTCTACACCGTTCAACCGAACGCCATGAAAATTGGTATACACAGGTATACACGGAGAATATTTTCGCGCTAACCTTTATATTGTCATCAATCCTCAATAATAACAAATAGTGATTGTGACTGTGATTAGTAATTGGTGAGTGAGTTTCAAATGGAATACCATTTCCATTCGAATCGTGTTGAGTATTGGACGTCGATATGCATAACCATTGTTCATCTGGAATGGCAACTGTATTGAAAACATGCCAACTCATTATTTGAGATGAATGTACCATGGTCCATAAGAAAGGACTTGAGGCACTTGATCGTACTCTGCGAGATTTCCGAAGCGATCAACGTCCAATGGGCGGAGCTCTGATACTGCTCGCCGGTGATTTCCGTCAAACTTTGCCCGTCATTCCAAGATCAACACCAGCAGACGAGCTGAACGCATGCCTGAAGAATTCGGCTCTCTGGAGACATGTAAAGAAAATTACACTGTCGACCAATATGCGTGTGCTTTTACTTGGACATGTTTCTGCACAAACATTTGCCAAGCAACTTTTGGATATGGGCGACGGCAAACTTCTGGTTGATCCTGCAACACAGGAGATATCGTTCCCACCGAACTTCTGTCATCAATTGAAGATCTTGAAAAGGAGGTTTTCCCGAACATTGCCAACAACTTCAGGAATCACGATTGGCTTTGCGAGCGAGCTATCTTAGCTCCAAAAAATGATGACGTCAATCGAATCAATAATAAGATTCAATTGAAAATTCCTTGTGCGGTTACTGAATACAAATCCATTGACACAGTTACAGAAGAGGATCAAGCTGTTAATTATCCAGTCGAGCCTCCTGGAATGCCACCGCACAAATTGTCCTTGAAAGTTGGCTCACCAATACTGCTCCTTCGGAATCTGAACACGCCAAAGTTGTGCAACGGAACCAGACTTTCCGTGAAAAAACTGATGCCGAATGTGATTGAAGCAACAATAATTAACGGCAAATGTAAAGGAGAAGATGTGCTGATTCCGCGCATTCCAATGATTCCCACTGATTTGCCCTTCACATTCAAACGACTACACTTTCCTGTGCGTCTTGCTTTCGCGATGACAATCAACAAAGCTCAAGGGCAGTCGCTGCGCGTTGCCGGATTAAATTTAGAAAATCCATGTTTTTCGCATGGTCAGCTATATATGTTGCTTGCTCCAGAGTAGGAAATCCAGAAACTCTGTACATCTATACACCAAATCAGAAAACCAAAAATATTGTTTATCCACTTGCGTTACGCTAGATGTTAGTATTAGTTTCAATTATTTTAAGTTGGTTCAATTATATAGCGAATGGAATAGTCAAAAATATTGTTCATTCACGTGAATTATTCATAACAAATTTATATAGTTGATCGTCTATGTATACCAATAAAAATAATGGAATTTCATCAGTATGAGTCATCTTTCATTTTTCCACATTTTTACACAACGCATTATAGATTCTAGATTACATACAGACCATCCATTTTTATATAAATAAAGATACACAGGCAGGAAAACGTCAGCCGGGTTCTGCTAGTACTGTATAAATTAAGTTCTCTCATACTATAATTTGCTAGTTTTCTTAAAGATAATTTGAAGATGTAAACAAACTATCATAAGTCTTCACATATAAAATGATACATACATACGCACGCACACACTCACATCACCAACACGTTCACTCAAATATTTATTTTTTTCGTTATGTTTGATATTTCTATTGTATTTCATACACAGGTCCTAAAGATGACAATAAATATTGTCGAAACGTCGACGCAAAATAGCTAAAATTTGTGTTATACTTTAAAATTTAAAATTTTCTAGTATATATATAAGCGGCTTTGTCCTGAATGATATAGAATCAACGTAGAGCAAAAACTACTAAAGATAATGATCTCAAAATTTGAAGGTATATTCTTATGGGGTCGTAGATGCTCACTAAGAAGCGGTTTTAAAAACTTTCACTCCTAAGGGGCTTCTTTGGGGGGTTCTTTGGGGTCTTCCACATCTCCTCCTAAACCACTGGACCGATTTCAACCAAACTTGGCACAAATATTTTACGCAACGGGAGAACCAACATAGGATAGGTGTTTTCTTCGATGGGGTCCTTTGGGGTCTTCCATATCTCTTCCTAAACCACTGGACCGATTTCAACCAAACTTGGCACAAATATTTTATGCAACGGGAGAACCAACATAGGATAGGTGTTTTTTCGATACGATCCTTCGGGGGGTCCTTTGGGGTCTTCCACATCTCCTCCTATACCACTGGACCGATTTCAACCACAATTGGCACAAATATTTTACGCAACGGGAGAACCAACATAGGACAAGTGTTTTTTCGATACGATCCTTTGGGGGGTCCTTTGGGTCTTAAAAACTATTAGATCTGGTTACTATGGCAACCCAATAGAATAGATTCTGGTTACCATAGCGTCGGTGGAAGTCTCCCGCGAAGGAAATAGCGCGGGAGTCGTCCGACGGGCCTTCCCCGGAGTTCATCCACGGAACCCGGGGAGTCTTAGGTCGGATCCCACGAAAGACGGCGGGGCCAGAGTCCACGGTTCTTATAAATAAAGATATAGGTTATGATATCAAAGGTGGTGTATGCATCTTAAGAAACTTCTTAATAGTGTGTGAATTCAGAGTTGTTTCAGTTTGAATTTAAAAGTGGATAAGTTAAGATCGAAGTAAGTTATAAGCTAGTATAAAAAACAAAGTTTTGATAGCGAATGTATTCAGATCATAGTGTTCAGACAATATAAATGCACTTGCTTCAGTTTGAATTTAAAAATTGATAAGCTGAAATCTATAGAGGTATTGTATTGTTAGAATAAGTTTAGGAGACACTAATTTAACAAATGCCTTATTTCAACATTAACACAATGAATTATAAAACGACAGTTAAATACGCAGCGCGTGCAAGTACTGTAGACATTTTATTGCAAACTAATTTAGCTGTTCGCCCTCTCCCAGAGTTAGAAATCGAGCAGGAGCATCACGCGCAACAGAATTCTTCTCCAGATATAAGAATACAGTTTATGACATGTTCTTAAACAGGTGCGCTACAGAGTATTCCTCCAGTGAGAATGCGAACGTAACAATATAAGGAAGATTATACAATATACAAGTAATATAACGTTAGAACAAGAATAGGTGCCTATGAGCCTATGAATAAATTATGAACCCGAGCAACGCTGGGTAAATCGGCTATATATAGATATCTATATAAGCCAAATACTACTGACTGACTCACTGATCACGATATCTCTGAAACCACTGAATGGATATCAATGAAACTTTGAACATAGCTTCATCATAGGTCTTAGGTGCTCACTAAGAAACGGTTTTAAAAACTTTCACTCCTAAGGGGCAAAAAACCAAATACTGAAATTTATCGCGGGAATTGCATACTTGGTAAATGAAATGGTTGACATCTCAGTTTACTGGAAACCCCGAATACATTTAGTCCTGAGTTTTTAATCATTGTTTTAAATTGAAAAAAACTTCGTTGTTTGCAGGTTCTTATAGTCGATAAAATTTCAAAGTTCAATTAATTAATAAATGTATGTCCTTTTTTTTCTCGGAAACGGCTCTAACGATTTTCTCGAAATAAATAATAAATAGCTGTTGCTTTGAATGTAAATAAACAAACTAAGAGTTGAGAATTTGTACAATCTGTCTAATCCTATACTATTAAGCGAGCAATAATTGTACAATTACGTACAACGTGAAACTCCGTAGCGAAGCACGGGTATTTTGCTAGTATGTATATATATATATATATATTATGACGATTCATATTAGCGTCCTAACTGAGCGTTATATGAAAGTGTCTGAAGGAGGGAGTAGAGCAGCGTAAGCAAGAGAGAGAGCGTACAATCGCAGCCATCTCACTCTAACCACGTAACAGCGACATCAGATACGGGTACGAACATGAAATTTTACTCAATACAAATTATCAGTTCAACCTGGGATAACTTAAAAACTAATAAATACACGGCAATTCTGAAAACAGCATTGTATTCAGCAAGTGAAGCTTTATAAGTAGCCGCAATCTCAGTTAATATAATTAACAATTGACGAAGTTATACGGAAGACGTACGCCAAAAGGAATAACGAGAGAATTATGCTACGTAGGAATTAGGTGTTTTCACACACACACAGATAAAGACCTAAGCAACAATATTCTGTGGTCAGATCTTGGAAAATACGTTTGTAAATACCTGTAATCAATCGATTTGCAAACACAGGCAGTACGATTTTAACTAGAAATTCTCTGCCGTTTCAAACCTGTCAAGGGGTGTTTTGTCGACCTGTTCGAGATTGTCAAAACTGGAAAAACGCATGACTTATTTGAACAGCCAATCAGCATCCAGTATTTAAAACTGACGCCAACTCTAAGCGAGGGGTAGCATCACTCTTCGTTCGGATCTTCAATGCGCTAGTCGTGAATAATTTACGTACAGAAATTTTTCAATCACGCAAAAGCGTAATTAAGTATCAAATTCGAGAAGTAGTCCGCAGTGAAGATGAACTAGTACCGTTCAACAACGCTCGCTGCGTAAAACAACGTTAATTAAATAAATTATTAATTAATTAATCATCAGCCGTGAAGGACTTGTGCGACAGAAGGCTACAGCATCTGTAATTGCCAGGGCATCTTCTACAGCAGTGATCAACATCAATTCTTCTGTGCAAAACCATCACAAGGAGGACCCCTACGGATTCCTATCTTCGGTCAACGCATCAAACAGTAAGAAATAGATTCATTGATCAATGAAATAAGCACTAAACAAATAATAAAAGCAATAAACAATTTTTAAAAGACACTAAGCATTCCACACTTTGTATTTATTTATAAGATTAGCTCTAACATAGTATAGGAGTGTTCAATGGAAAGTGAGGTGTAGTATTGGACGTGCAAATTATTGCAGACCTGCTCTTTAGCACTGGTTTGGGAGATAGCAATCTCTTAATTAAACCAGATAAGAGCCATCGGTCGTTTAAACGTCTTAATCGTTACTTTTCACACTCACTCAGTAATTATAAGTGTTAGGGTAGAAATAAGTCCTACCATTAGCATTTACAAGTTTAAAAATAATTAATTAAAACGTTAATTATAATAATCAAGCAAATATTAAAGTGTTATTTGAAACGATTCCCCTTAAAAACCACAATTAAAGCGATATTTCTTATGCAACGATACGATATACATAAGAATAGGCGTGTCTGGCCTCACGTTCAAGAGCGACAAATTATGTAACAATATAACATTTAATTTGGGTTTCGGGTGTATCTGTAATAAGAACTCTATGTAACTTGTAACGGTATTTCAAATTTATTTGATATTAATAAAATTGTGCACATGGCACTTGCTTCGACTTAAAACATTCGTTATTATTTCGTTATTATGCCGTAAGGCTTATGCTATATACATCCTTACTGACTAAATATTCTATTCTACTAATTATTGTATTAACGAAAAATCTCATTTCCAGACTACTCAGTCAATTAGTGTGTTTCAAAATATCAATATTTAAATATTTTCTTATATATTGCAATGTAACTCAAAATATATCAATAGTTACTGAATTTATCTTTTGTTTCTCAGTACTGATTTATATCAAACGCTAATTTTTACTTAAATGCTTTGTATTCTTTTCATTTCAATACTAATTTGAGCTCTTGTTTACGTTAATCTTATTTCAATAACATCTATGATTTTAATTCAAATTGTACAATAAACATTGACTCTTACTTTTAAATAGAACAAGAATGTCCTTCATTGTCTTTACGTTAATTGTTCGATTAAGAGATAAATAAGTTGTTTATCACCTTATCGTCGTCAATCATACTCAATCATTGGATCCCTCTGTAATCGTTCTCGTATCGAAATTCAGCATCACTCTCTCTTCTCCTCTTGTCCAGCGTCGCCTCTCTCTTCTCCTCTTGTCCAGCGTCGACTTCCTCTCTTGTCCAGCGTCGACTCTCTCTCTCTCTGTCCAGCGTCGCCTTTCTCTTCTCCTCTTGTCCAGCGTCGTATCGCTCTGTGGAACTTCTCCTCGTGCTGTTTCGGACTTCAGTTGATTTTCTGATGTGGATCTTCTTATGTAATTTTGTTACTACTTAAAAATTGTTTGTTTTACAATCCAGTTACATAACTGTATGTAACTGGAAGGATGAAATTATTTACAAAAATTTAAATATTCTGTGCGGACGGGCAGAAGCTCCCGCTGCACCGTGGATGATTTAAGAAAGAGAACCACTGTAGCTTGTGTGTCCTATTTATACCCATTTCTTGGTCAACACCTGCAGTGGTACGAAATCGACATGTCTGAAATTGTTTCTGCGTTCAGTTCCCCCACTCCTTGTCAATTTCACTATTTCTTATATTTCTGCGAATTGCAGAGTCCTATAAGTATACTCTTATACTTATCTTATAACTATTTTTACAACACATGTTCACTGTAATTTTGGACATTGCAACTTAACCCTTTCGATTTGTACACAGTTATTTCACTATTACACTCGTACGGTGCGGCACTTTCACATGGTTTTCGTACACAGTATTTAGTAAATTTTCTTACATTTTATTGTGTTTTTGGATTTTACTTCTTAATTATAGTTTATGAATAATTACGGAAAAACAGTAATTATGCAATTATTCATCTTGGGGTGGTAAACTCGCCTGCATAGACCTGCGTTCACACACACTATCAAAATACTGGTGTACACACTTTCAGTTACATTTGTGTGTGTGTGCACGTCGATTCAGGTCGAAACACCTGTTTATATTTTTGTCTGAGCCAAGCTTGCAATCCCTGACATGCTTATTTCTAATACATTATTAATTATTTACAGTTTATTAGGTATATTTAAATTTTTATATTCAATGCTCAGTACATCACTTATTTGTACTGTCGCAATATATATATATATATATATATATATATATATATATATATATATATATAAAATTCTTCCCGCATATTTTTATTATTTTCATAACCATCCTGAATAAGAGAATTGCTCAATTTTGCGTTTGGAGACACTGCACATCATATTCATTTTGTTATTTGAATTAGCAGTCTCCGTAATTCCAACTTTGTCATGTTTACTTGCTGAACTGCTACTTCTCATGTTCCGGACCTTGTCATGTGTCTGGAACATGACAAGTAGCAGTTCAGCAAGTAAACTCGACAAAGTTGGAAGCACATCATATTGTTACACGCTCCATAATACTGTCTGACCATTCAGAGCCAAGAAGACGGATCTGGCGATTGATGATTCCACTAAAATTAATACGGCTTTCATCAAGAAACATTCATTTGATAGAAACGTTGGATCATCGTGCAACATTATTAACATCGGAGCACAGTCTCGGTTCCTTTTCTGTATTTCTTTAACGTTGGCCAATACGTATTTTGTAGACAATACTTGCTTCAACATTTTCTTGTAGATATTTGACTAAGATTCAATTTTTAAAGTTGTTTTCCGGAGACTTTTCTTTGGAGACGGTAGAGGAGTTCCCTTTGATTCCCATTTGTTGATATAGTGTCAACAAATTGGACACTGTAACCGCCCAAACTGGACTCTGTAAATTGGTTACAGTGACCGCCAGTGTAGCTTTTACTTTGCCCTGTACGAGAACGTTATCCAAACAACGGTATGTTTCAATGACTGCTAATGTAACCATGTTCCTGGGTAGTGGTTTTTTTAACCATTCACAAAGTTTATTTGATATGTGTAGCATTTCAACGTTCAACTTCATACAAGCACAAATAATGTTCAACTATAAAAACTTGTCTCCTATGTTGTTAGAAGCATTTTAAACCTCTACCAAGCTTTAGTTAGTATAAACGGAACTGTAGCTTTATCCGCTCCTGCAGTACATTTTCGATGTTCTTAATATGCGATTATATCGATATATTACGATGTGAAAAAGAAGTGTACTAATTGTAAATTGTCCTATTTCTTAATGCAAAGTAAAAATACGTGTTGTTTTCATTTGTAAGGTTAAGTGATAATGGTTTTTGGTTTTTAGATTTCTGCTGAAATAAATAAAAGCCATGGTTGAGGAAAACATAACGTTTAATGTGTATATACATTGCTTACACAGTAATACTTAAAATAAAAAACCTAACGATTTTTAGTTGACAAACTAACAAAACCACAACAGCAAATGTAAACTAAAAAATATAAATATTTATGGTTATTGGAAAACACAAACAATGTATTACGGAATAACAACATACGCTCTACATATACTACATAACGGACGTTTTTTTTTGGTTAGCCACAATACGAGTACTTGTTGGAAAACGAATATTACGGAAAAACGAGTTCTGCCACAAAAAGTGACATGTATAGTAATAGGCAAGTAGGGTTACTATAGTTACTTTCGAGTTGATTTTTTCGTAGTTTCCGCCAAAAAAACGAGTTTTACATTACACACGTATCGCTTTCCATGTGTAATTTCAGTTCTCATGTTAACCTAACAACATCAGCTTTTGCGTCACAGATACGCAACTGTGATATACTACTGCACAATAATTTTTCATTAAAAAGGACTAAGAACACCAACTGCAATCGCCAGCCAACTATTTTGCAACATACGAAATTAAAATTTGTATAATTCTTTCACCTACGTAAAGTTATGTGCGATATTCACTAAAGATCGAAGACAAAAAATCGCATAATCGAAATACCAAAAATGACTGCAGGAACGGATAATGGTACAGTAGTATAAACATATTGTTACGTTTCAATGACAACGATTCATGAAGTAATCACAAGGTGTCATAGGCTTGTGACCTCAGTAATGTTTGTTCAGGCGCGTATTCGTTATTTGACAAACCGTTTCGTTGTAAAGCAGCTCTCAGTACAAACATGCTATCAAACATTTTAATAAAAACTAGGCTAGTAGCTTGTACTAATTAAAACTACTAAAGTAAAGAACTACAATGCAAATATGCTCAGGCACCCAAACCAACACAGCGAGCGCACTGTAGTCATTAATGTGAAACTCAGTTTTGTTTACACAAAACAACACCAATTTTAAACAAAAAACAGACTGGTTTTTCGTAACTACGTTACGGCATTTCCCTAAAAACAAGTTCCTGACTTTAAGCCAGAAAAACTATTTTACCTGCAATACAATAGTGATGTAGCATTCATTACGTCTCAGAAATTATGAAAGACATGTTTAAATGTGTGTCCGATCGGTCCGACTCGAGTGCGAACTCATGTAACGCGGATATGTGTGGAATCGTTTTCCAATATTTGCAATTTTAATATGTAACGACCTCGCTAAGAGTGAATTTTTATTTATTTCTGAAGACGAAACATATGTTTCGAAACGCGTTAATCAAATCGAACGCAACACGAAGTCACACGACGGAAGAAATAAGGTAAATATTATACAGAAATTATGAAATCAAAAGTGGTAATAGAGGTTTCACATAGGAGCGACGACATCTAAAGATGGGAATGAAGAGGCAGAGATAAGGAAAACGATAACTCTAGCCAGCAAGGCCTACTTCGCGCTTTATCAAGAGTACACCTTTAAATCAAGAGTTTTTCATAGGCAGACAAAAATGCGCATGTGCAAACTATCATACTGTTACGACGGTCTTCTTGAAGGTCATACGGCACAGTGGAAAACAAAACACCAATGAAGTCACTACAATCCAGCTTTAATTATCATAATTAACAGTTTGTAATCAACAAGTTGTTCAACAAGATTATACTCGTGCAATAATTTAAATTAAATTTGTCTACACGCAATAATAATGTCAACTAATAGAGTCACGCACAATAATCACTTTTCACTAATAGCCACTTGAAACGCACTGAGTAATCGCCCGAAGTAAACTAAAAACTAAGCGGCAGCTGTCGTTACTTAAACAGATAGCACAAGTGTTCCAGAATAATCCATAATACGTGTCATCACTACTCGAAAACACTAGAGCATAATTGATTGCGGCTTGAATACAGTGGTGACCGGAGAAATCTGGAACAGACTCAATTGTTGACGCATGTTACAGTCTGTAAAATGAACGGTGACGCTACCCATCCTGTGCTATAGCAGTGAAACCTGGATATTAACACAAAGGGCAGTTGAACGCCTGAAGATATTTGAAAGGAAGCTCCTGAGACGGACACAGGATAGCCCCATGGATAGTAATGGGGAATGGAGGATACGGCATAATGATGAGATATATTGTGACTTAAACGAACCAACGGTAGAAGTGTGCGTAAAACTAAGGAGGCCATGTCATAAGAATGAATGACAAACGAACACCTAAAAGAGTCCTTACATGTAAGGAGAAAATTTAACATGTAAACAGCTTAACTACACTAAAGTAAGATACAAATTAATTACGACTGATAACATTTGCTTTGTTACTAGTTTTACGACTGATAACTATCATCCTTTTAGCCAAGACAGTATAAAGCAGAATATAGTATCAACAAAATTACCAAAGAAGTCTTACAGTGCTTAAACAGTACAAAAAATATCATCATCATCTTCTTAGCGGTTTTAGGATTTAGCGGCCTCTTCCTATTCCACAGCCATCTTTTTTTAGATCTTCCAATTTTTCTTTTGCCTCTAGGGTTGTAATCTTCCACCATCTTCGGTATTCTACTTTCTTCCATTATATTGATGTGTTGAATCGATTTTATTCTGTATCCTTTAATCCTTTTATTAACTGCAAAAATATATAAATCACTTCTTATCTCTTCTCTCCCTACACTTCTTTATGGGCCTGAGAATTGGACTTTAACGAAAGGCCAGGTCAGTCGCATCCAAGAGGCTGAAATGAGATTTCTCAGGCACGTGGCAGGGTATACTCTCCATGATCATAGAAGAAACACAGATATACGGCAGGAACTGAATATTTAGAGTATACGTGACAGCATCGCCCAGTATCGGCTGAATTGGTGGAAACATCTTTGCCGAATGGATGACTGCAGCATCCAAAAACCAACTATGGAACTATAAGCCGAGGGGACGGAGAGGTGTGGGACGTCCGAGCGCTGGAGTGACCAGCTGTAATATTTGCCTATTTGAGACCGGAACAAACCATTCTTGGTTTAACCCTTGAGGATGAAGAAGAAGAAGAGACTTCTTATCTCTTAATTTCTTATATGATCTCGTCTATTACACCTTTTAACTGATATTAGAAATATTGTTTCTGCTGTTTATATCTTCTGTTCATCTTTTTTCTTTATGACCCAACACAGTAGTTTTTTCAAACCGCACAGTAGTGTAGGTATTGCCATTGTTTTATAAAACTTTATTTGGGTAGTCAGCAGAATGGCCATACCTAAATCATGGATAAAAAATAGAGTAATTAAAAAAACATAGGAGACATACAAAAAATATTAGTATGTAAAATAATTTTTTTGGACGTCGTTTCAATTCTGTTAACAATGGGATATAACCCAGTCTATTGTATGATACGTAAATTTATTGTAATCTGAATTGAATCGCCAAATTTTGGTAGACACTAGACACTTAAGAGCCATAGGAGGAGGAGGAATGTTTTCAAGTTACGAAATGGCAAAGAAAAATTTTAAAAATAAATATTTTTCCTATTTGTTTCCTATTTGATGATCAAAATATCAACGACATACCTGATTGTCGTTAACAGCCTACATTGTAAATCCCTTAGTGAAATATTGTTACAACGATCACACCGATCGTCGTGTTGCTCAGTGGAAACAAAGTAACTGACACCAATGAACTGACTAGTTTTTAGAAATTTAAATTAGACACTATGTTTGGACTACTAATAAACACACAAGAACTTTTAATAAAGCATAGATGGACTTTTGGAGACATTCGGCAAGAGTATCCAGACGTGAGAAAATTAGAAGTGAAGTCGTTAAAGACAGAATGAATGTAAAAAATTCAGTTGTTTATTTTATCCACACAAAAAAATTACAATGGTATGGACACACGAAAAGAATGGCACAGGAAAGTTTGCCAAGGAGAGTTATGGAATGGACCCCACCAGGAAGAAGGAAAAGAGGATGACCACCTATCACCTCGATAGAAGAAATTCAGACTATATTGAGAGAACAAGAAATTCAAGAAGACCTTTGGATGGACAAGCAGCAATGGAAGATGAAATTTCAATCACTTCTGTAATCTATGGTTCCGGAAAATGTGTAATCATTGTACAGCCGGAATAAATAAATAAATAAAACCAGTAAACCCGTGCGAAACTTTACTGGTTTACCCCCCCCCCCCCCCAAAAAAAAAAAAGATTTAGTCTTTTGTTGGGTTGTTGAAATTAAATACTCAGCGAAGTGTATACACAAAATAGCAAAGAGAGTTTATTAATGTGACCGTATTTACAATTTACATACTTCTTTGTATACAATATTTGATGTCAGAATGCAATCATCTTGAATTTTTTGTTTGTCATTTTCGGTAATTGATACAAAAATATTGTTAGATTTAGTGACTCTTGAAAAGGCTACATAGAGTTGTCCATGAGTAAATACGGCATTTGGTAAGTATAATCCGGCTCTTTGAAGCGTTTGTCCCTGAGACTTATTGATAGTCATTGCAAAGGCAACTTTCAGTGGGAACTGTCTTCTGGACATTTGGAAAGGCATGGTTGGGTCATAAGGGGTGAGGTTAATTCGTGGTATGACAACAGTTTTTCCAGAGTCAATTAACCGAGCAGTGACAGTGTATTCATGGAGGTGCGTGACGACCATTCTTGCCCCATTGATTAAGCCCTGTTTACCATTTAAATTTCTGATCAACATGACAATAGTGTTTTTCTTCAAAATTAATTTATGTGTTGGCAAGCCTGATGGGTTTAAACTATTTAAGAATTCTAGAGGATACAATTGGTTGTCAATCCCCTCGTCGGATTGTACGGAATCACAACTGTGGTAAACTTTGCAATCTCCTTCTACAATGTTTTGCACAATGTGTTTGTTGATTTTTGTACAGTCTTCATTTTTCGGGCATAATATGGCTGTGTTGATAAAGTCGTTGACATTGTTGTCATTAATGCTGCCAGTTGGGAACACTTTCGCAATTATCTCGTTTTCATCGCAGTAGAATGTCTTGGGAATCTTGACTGTGTTTGGTGAAACGTCGTGTTTCACTTCGAGTTCTCCGTTTCCTAACTGCAGCAGCCAATTGCTGAATCCTGGAGCGTCTGTTCTCATATTTTGCGACAGTTTTCGTTTCTGTATTGTTCGCCACAGTGATGATTGTTGTATGTTTGCTACTATTATGGTCATTCTGTTTCCGTGCCTGACAACAGGAAGTACCTGCCTGAAGTCGCCACCGAAAACTATTGTTTTCCCTCCGAAGTGTGTGTTTACGTTGGAAATATCTCGTAGGAGTCGATCAATAATTCCTAGGACGTGTTTGGGAACCATTTAAACTTCATCCCAAATTATCAATGATGCTCTTCGAAGTAGGTCGGCTTGTTTTGAATATGGCCTGATAGATGATACTGAAGTGTCAAGGATAGGTACAGGTAATCTGAATAGGGAGTGAGAAGTTCTGCCACCCGGCAATAAATTGGCCGCTATTCCTGTCCAAGCAACAGGTAACACAACCTTGTCTTCTCCTCGTAAAATGTGGCATAACGTTCTGTAAAGGAACGTTTTGCCGGTTCCACCTGGTCCATCGATGAACATTAATCACTGTGTGGCACTTCTGACTGCTTGCAAAATGTCATCTGTGATTTGTTGTTGTTCATTGTTCAGTTTGGCGTAAGCTTCCATTCCCTTTTGATTTTCTTCTTCCATGTTGTATCTGTTACCGTCGTCGTGGAAATTGCAATCGGTAGGTTTCGGCAATCCGAAGTCTTCGCAATGGTGGCCGTGTTGTTTAAAAATGTCTTCTGAACAATGTAAAGCAAGGTTTTTGCTAGTTTCAACGTCATGAGTTCTGCGGAAGTTCTCTGATAATTGCTCGTGAAACGTTTCCCAAAGTTCAGGAATGTTCGTTGGCGTACAAAATAAGCACACAATGGCGAACAGTTCACGTAGCTGCTGAGGCATTTTGAAGTTTGTGGCCTCTTGCAAGCAGTCTACCCATTCTTGATCATTGTCCACCAAATGCAATTTTTCTGCAGCCTCCAGGAACGACGTACATAGTGTTCCATCAACCGTTCTGAAGTGAGCGTAGCTTGTCGCACCTTTCACATGCAGTAGAAGAACACGTAGGAAATATCTTTCACGGTCAGCAGGGTTTAGGGTGTAAATTCGCCCAATGGAGTTTGCGAATCGTTTTCGTGGTTTCCACTCGTCCTTGATCCAGGTGTAATGTTCTGGGATTTCTGAGTACAAATACTGTCTCGCAATTTCTTCTTTTTCACATAATTTGAAATAAGCTGTAGGTTTCGTTGCCTTGTTCATGTTTGCTTCCAAGTCTCTTCCAGGTTCGAAGTAAATCATTTGCTCTTACTCTAAGTGCACTGGTAGACGTACGATGACATGCGAACGATCAAAAAGGCGTCTTTCATGAAGCCACCATATAGCCTCCGAGGGACTGACATACCGACAATCCAAGTAAAGGTTGATTTCATCAACACTGATTTGTTGTTGATCTTCTGGATTGTTGTGTAAACGTACTGATGCGCAATCATGACCCTTGTATACGTATTTGTACAAATATTTAACAGACCTTACCGAAGAACAAATTTCGACATTAATGTGTGCGTCATATTTTAGTGTCGAATACCGATTATATGGCACAATCCAACGGTTATCTACCACTGACTCTTCCACTATAAAATTGATTCCATTATCTGTCCTCCGATATAAGGGATACCCATTGACGTTAAGGTTTGTTTGATCATTGAAATCTTTAGGAAAACCTTTAGTGCACTGTCCATCTTTCATACAAGGCACGTTTGGATTGATTTGTCCACATGGATTGTGGATCATACATTTCTTAACGATGTTGTAAAGTATGGGATCTGTTTGAGGATCAGGAATTTCAGCTGTAATCAACGAATCGACATGTTCATCTTCAGTTAATTTGTCGGACTGCCTTAACATAAGTAAAATGTGTGCATGAGGCAACCCTCTCTTTTGGAATTCTATGATAGAGACATAAGATATTACAACCCCTAACACATGTTTTTTAAGAAGATCATCGAGCAAAGATTTTAACTTCAAGCTAAAGACTCTTGTTATTAGGTCTGATCTGTGTTGAACTTGTTCAAACGGCTGTAATTCACCTGTTATTTCAGGCCAGTTCGGATTACATGTGAATGTCAGAAAAATATCAGGCTTGCCAAAGCGAGCAACAATCGACATAGCATCTTGGTAGTTCTGGAGCATATTTCTTGCAGAACCTATAAAAGATGATGGCAAAACCACTGGAATTCCTGGTAACATACCCCTTTGCTGAGCATTACTGTGAATGAAATCAGTCAAAACTTAAAAAATTTTCAGCTCTCAATTCCTTCTGATGAGATCTTACATAAGCAATACGGGAGCCTTCTACTTTAACATAACTGTCAACGACATACTGTTGAAACAGTTTTCCTGAGTAATGAATTAGTTTGAAAGTCCCTCTGACTGCCAGACGATAACAGTAATATTGTAATTGGTAGTGACAGTCCTTACTGCTGTTCTATGAATGTTAACGTGAGGCATGCCAGGCTTCCACCCTGAATCACCGCATGGGAAAAGCAATGGGTAACACATTAGGTCACTGTGTGGATTCAAATAGGATATGCGAGTTAATGCTCCAGAACTTTTTGAGTACACAACAAAGTGAAGTTGGACTGGGGTGCACCATCGTCACTAATAAATACTGCTGCCACCTGACTTGTTGTTGGCAAATTATGCCTCCTTGGATCAAAAGCATTTTCTGTTGTGAATTGTAATTGTACATGTCGAGCATTCACCATGTAATGTTTGACAAATTTGTACATAAGGATTGTGATGTGTCAACATCGTCTGCAACATGGCCATTATTTCTGGGTCACAGCGTGTATTTGCAACATTTCCAAGTCGTTGCTCTAAACCCTCGTCAGAATCCGTAATAAATAATCCAGCGCAAGATGGATTGTGACCTGCAGGTGGCTGCAAGCCACCGATCATGTGATATACTTGTCCATGAATTTTAAAACAAAATGGGCCACGTCCTGGAACATGTACTGAGTTTACTTGAACAGAGGCCATAGCTAAAGCACTATTAAATTGACAAATGTTGTCTAAATAGTTTTTAGTTGTGTAGTCATTACGCTCAAGCAAAGTTGTAAGTTCATCACAAACAACAACTTCTGGTACATTAATCTTACCCTTGTGACAGCAAAGAGATGACGATCCCTGTGAGACTTCTAAATAAAACAGTTTTGCACCACAATATTTGCAAATTTTGTTCATGGGACCAACAGAGTGTTTTGTCACATCACAATCCTTTTGCAAAAGCCTTCCACAACAATAAGTCATTGGCAGCTTGCCTTGCACTCGCGTTCGTTCAATGTCTATTTTCAACCGTTGCAGTTGTGAAGATGTGCTGGTTGTAGGTTGTGTCGAGTTCTCTGCTGTCGTTGCTTCATTACGTGTGCTGGTTGTTGTTTTTGGTTGTAGTTGATCTATTCTCCTGAGACGGGATGCTCTTTGAGAGTTTCTCAGGGTTGCAAGCCGTTGTTGTCTTTGGCCAGGCGTCTCGTTTGTTGCCAGTCTTTTGTAGCGACGTCTCTCACTCACTCCTTCAAGAGTTCTTTTCCACGGCATGATTTAACATATTAAGCATGTCTGACAGCAGAAAAGAAACAAAAATTAAAAAATTAAGACATCGTAGATTTTTCATTTAACTTAAATTTTAAACAAACAATGTGTTTTAACGTAAACTGACTGACTGATTGTTTCTTTTGCGCAAATATTATCATGTTTTCTATATAACTGTATAACAAATATATTTACTAAATAACAAACATTATCATGTTAATATATTTACTATATAACAAACATTATCATTAATGATAATTGTATTTTATATTATACTTACACTTGTTTTTTATTAATGTTACACTTGTTTTCATATAAAGTTGTTATAATATAATGTTTTGATCGATTTCGGTCAATAGACCATCTTCAGGTTCACAATAAAACAACGCTATTTATAAAAACAAATTTGTAGATGTTGTTAGTTTTATACATACGTTGGTCGTATAAAGCTTCCTAGGAACTGATTCTGTTATAGAGTCTTTATATATTACAGTATATCAGCTGATTTTGTTGATTTTGTCGTAATATTTCAAAAGTTATATGATTTTTTAAATCAGTCATAATGTTTAATAAATCTTCATGGTCCTCTTCTTTTATATGGTACCTTTAGGCTGTGTATATATAAAAAAGAATAAAATTAAGATATATTAAACTTAAGCATTATCATGTTAAATTGCTAAACTCAATGTCAGCAGCGATTATTTCTGTCTTGATGCGTTTACATATCAAATTTCTAGACTGTGGGGAATCAAAAGTGTGGAAGCGTCACGCAATGATGACGTCATACAGCATTCAGTGATCTGTCTTTTAACTTAAATTTTAAACAAATAACGTGTTTTAACGTAAACTGAGTATGCTATGTCAGAAGTCGGTAAAAAATCCTATCCACTGATACCTTATTCATCGCTGTAGGCTTTGCATTAGTTGAGAAAAAGGGATGTTGACAACAGAAATAATATATATGATGATTAGACACAAAAGACCAAATCAACGAAGCGCTCTTATGGAATAATTTAATTTAAATTCATCCAATACACAATAATAAATAATGTCACCTTATCACAGTTCCGCATTAGTTAACACAACGATCACTTCGCCACAATATTTCGATCCATACTCGAGTAAATCGGCAGCTGTAACTAACTGCTAAGCCGGTCACTGACGCTTATATATACCCCGCAGAGGTTTCAGAGACATCTACTACATTCCAGGCGGTGCAACAAAAATAATTTCGCAGTTTCAGAGGTGCTGGAACAATCTGGAGTCTAGGCCAAATCCCGACATTGACCGCCATGCCGGCTCGGTATGCGCTGGGCAAGTCGAGAAACGTGTAGGAAGACGATCTGAAATTTTCAACAACATTACGTAATTGTCTTCCATTTCACTTACCTTTCACACTACGAACCTTCCAATCCGCTCAGGAAAGTTACTATTAAGAAACTGTAATCTGGTGGAGTCCTTATTCAAATTAATATGCGGACTGTAAGGCCGTGGTGACGGATGTAATCCTCAAATTGAGGAGTTGCATGCAATTAAGACCTCAAGATGTTAGGCCCGATTTATGTTCAACAGTTTATTCAATTCTCCATTCTTTCTTTAGAAAGCCTATGACGTTTTATGTCTATATTCCATCACCAGAGTTCAGGACAGAGAACAATCTCGGGCAAAATCCTTTACTTTCAAAATACAGTCATTTGTCATAGTATAATGTACACAACTTGTGGAGCAATCTTAGCATCTACTACACACAAGGGTTCTTATCTTATTGCGTTGCATTGCACTATGTGTGCGGGACGTCTTTGCACCCGTGGCATGATTGCAGCATGTGGAAAGTGCCCAATGGCTGCCAAAAGATGAATATAGTCTAGGTCAGTCGACAGGTTCTTAATACTGGAAGCAAACTCGCCAGCACGGTTATCCGCAAGATGGTGGGAGAGAAGGAAAACTTGATTTTTAGAGGCACTGCCGCTGGAACCGATTCAGGCAACAGGTGTTGCCTGTCTCAAGCCCAGCAAGCAGACGCGTAAGGCGTTGGTCGCTCTCCGCGAGGCAGAGAGCCTCCGTGCCAGTGACCAAGGTAACAGCAACAGGCAGCTGAGTTCTTATCTTACCATCACCATTCTTTCTAATATACAAAGAAACAATGCCTTCCTTTATAAACTTGTTACCATAATACTGCCCCTAGTATTAAACTTAGTTCGCTATCCATGTAATAGTATGTTAGGTAAAATATTCATGTAGCGGTCACTCTATTTACAAACTGATTATAAGGGCACGGTTACACGAGCGTTTTTTTACCGGCCGTGCACGCGCGTGGGGTTTAGAAAAACGCACAGTGGTCACAAGTCAGTTTTTTTCTCGTACGTGCACGGACGGAAGTGTAGTCACACAGGCGGTTTATAATCGGACGGCAGCATTGCGACGTCTCGGACGCGCATCCCTACAGCTCTGGCTATAAAGGTTAAATGTGTATATAAAGGATAAAGGTTAAAACGAAACTGCACAGAAACGTCCGTGTTTAGATCAAAGAAACCCTTCGTTATCAGTAATAAATATATCTTTATTGAGAAAATTTGTTTACATTACATATTTTTTTATAAAGATGTCAACAACACCATGGAGACCAAAATTAGTTACCATAGTAACAAGTAAATAAACAAATGCTATTTTAGCGGCAACGTTAAACTGTCCTTGTGACCACCCTCATGCGTGTTAAAAACGGAACTAAAAATGCAGCAGGTTGTGTTTCGATGCGAGAGACGTTAAAAACGCAGCAGAGTTGACGACCTGTGCGTTTTTTCCACGTCCGTGTGACCAATTTCATTGCCGCCTGTGTGTTAAATTCAATGCGTTTCCCAACCGCACGCAAACGGTTGCAAAGGAAACGCTCGTCTACCCTAACCCTAACACTCAAAGTACGTCGATATAAAAATAACTTAGCAATCATTTAAAGACAACCATTAAATCATTCCTCAAATAGTATAATACCAGGATCTGAATTCGATATTATAAAAATGAAACTCAACCCAAATTATTACTTTCAAGAGGATAGTAAGCAAAGAATGACTTCTCTAATAAATGTTGTACAGAGATAGGCAAATGTAAATAAACATTTGTAATATCGCCTGCGTAAAACATGCAAGTCAAGAAACAAAACTATATTGCCTCTGAACAATACTCGGAGCACCCTTTTGTTAGCGTCGCTCTAAGGATGTAACGGTAGAATTTTTATTAACTGTGAATTCAAAATTTAGCAGAACCAAACAAGCAGTAGAGCGGACATCATTTAGCTGTATTGTCAAAACGAGTTTATGCAAACGTAGAAGAGAGTACTAAACAATACTTATTTTTATCAACACACCAACTGAGCAGAGAAAAACTTGGTTAAAGTCCCAGTTTGCTTAATGAGAACGTTTTTTATTGAGCAACTTGATCTTTTCTCGAATGAAAAAAAAAACTTTTACTCAATTCACGAATTAAAGACTACCGTACTTTGAGAAGAAGCGTTTGTACGTTCACTTTTGCTTGGCATTGATTTGGAAAACAATAATTCAATTTCCGTCAAGTGATTGATAAACTATGCACAACAACATAGTTTGCCTCTTCACAGAATTTAAAACAAAGCGGTATAATTAAATAACGCAGGTTTTTACGGCAGAAAACTGATTGATTAAGTTTATGCGGACTCTTGGCCCGTGGTGTAAACATGATTAAAATTTGAATTGTTGTTGTTGTTGTTGTTGTTGTTGTTGTTGTTGTTGTTGTTGTTGTTGTTGTTGTTGTTGTTGTTGTTGTTGTTGTTGTTGTTGTTATTATTATTATAAGAACAACTGCTGTACATTTAGAAGCTGTATGGCATTTTTTATTCAACGATTTAAAAAGAAGTCTCCATTAACATTAAGGCATGAGTCCCACTGTTGCACTAATCTGTAGATTCCCTGCTGGTAAAATTCTTGCGACTGATTGCGGAATCATTATCTAACGACAAACTCTACCTCAGCGTCCGATTTGAACCTCCGTCCTTTTAGTGATTTATTTAATGAGTCAAAAGCATGATAATCGCACGGGGACAAGTCGGGACTGTAAGCTGGCTATTGTAAGATATTGGATCGTCTAGGCTACATGGGGTCGAGCTTTATCATGCAGAAGAATGACACCATTTGTGAGCTTCCCGGGACGTTTATTCTTGATGCTGATCCGTAAACGTTTTAAGCTGTCTGCATATCGCTCAGCGTCGATATTGCCACCAGGTTCTTTAAAATCTAAGAGTAGCACAGCCTGATAATAAAAAATACGATCACCATTACTTTTCCTGCCGAAGGTTGGGACCGACATTTCTCCGCCTTCGGAGATTGTATGCTTCCACTGCTTACTCTGACGTGAGTATTCTGGTTCGTAGTGATAACACCAAGACTCATCACCGGCAACAATTTGGTGTAGAAAGGCATTACCATGTTGTTGATAGCGCATCAAATGCGGTAATGATGAGGCCGAACGCAAATTTGTCTGCTCATCAGTAAGCAGTCGTGGAATCCACAGAGCAGCAACTTTGTGATAGCCAAGACTGTGAGTGATGGAATGAACAGTTCCCACGCTGATGCTCAAAATTTGAGAAAGTTTTCTAACTTTGATGCTCTTATTTGCGCGTAAAGCAGTTTCCAGCTGTCTCACATTTTCATCTGATGCTGCAACACGTGCAACTCCGGGACGGGCCAAATCTTTAGTGGATTCTATTCCTTGTCGAAATTTATTGCACCATTCAACCACTACCGTATGAGAATAACTATAGTCACCATATACAGTTTTCATTCTCGTATAAATTTCTATTGGCTTCTAATAGAAAAAAAAAACAGGCCCAACTTGCACCCAATGGGCAGTAGAAGATGAATAACAACTAGAAGGAGCCCGATAAGGGCGCAATAATCTCCATCTACTGAAGTAATACGCTAAGTGGTTCCAGGATAGATATGAATACCTGAATTAGAGGTGGGTTTTTTTAGTGGGTGAGAGTTCAACACACCAGAGGAAGCACCTCTGACGGTGCATGAAGCATTTTCCCCCTCCATACAAATAATAATAATAATAATTATTATTATTATTATGACTGTGCATAAATTCAACAAAACCAGACGTTTCGGCTATGACCACGAGGGCCTTCTTTAGTTGTGCGGGACAAAAGAATTTAGCACGTCCGCGTAAGACCAGGGGGTCGTCTTACTGGGGGGGGGGTGTCTGACGCTGCGAGGGGCGGTGTATTCTTCATGCTATTCAGCCTTTGCTTGGAGGTGCGGATAAGGGGACTCGCCGGCCTTGGCGAACAAATTCGTTGTCAAGGACCAGACGAAGGCCTCTAAGGTGGGAACACGGAGACCCCGGTGAATGGCGGAATTTCGCACAAACCACGGGGACCCCGTGAGGGAGCGTGGGGTCCAGTTCTGGTATGTCGTCAGCCTATGCCTGTTAGTGGCCGACAGGAGAGGCCACCAAGCGGGCGCCGCATAAGTGAGTACTGTCCAGAGGAACAGTAGATACAATGTAAGTTTTGTACGGACAGCCAGGCGGCTGTTCCGCGAAAGCATAGGTGATAGTTTGGCTCTGACGCCTCGAGCCTTGTTGAGGGTTGCGGTCACGTGGGCGTTGAAGTTTAGGTGCCGATCAAGCCGAACGCCTAGGTACTTCACCGTCGCGGTCCAGTTGATGGGTCTCCCCACATGCTCGGGGGATAGCGAGACTTCCGAGGAAGTCGCAGGGGACTGGGCAACAGAAGCAGGCTCCTGGCCGGGTAGTTGCTGGGAAGCCGGAGGAGTGTTATTAGCCTCCGGGTATAGTTGTTTTGCCACTAGTGGCTGTCTAGCCTTACGCTTAGAGCGTCGTTTCTTAGGCGGCTGGGTCTGTGAGGGAGGTACTGCGGACGTTGCCGCTTGAGGAGATGGCACTCCGGCAGGTGCTAAGGTTCTGGGGGCCACAGGGGGCGCCGTAGCGACCGCTGCAGAGTAAGTTATGGTTCCTCCAGCTGCAGGTGCCGCAGGAAGAGCCGTAGATGCCGAGGCGAGTGGTTGGAGTGCCGCCCGCTTCGAGGGTCTAGGACCAAGGCGAGGAGGTTCAACCTGACGGTTTTGCTTCCGCTGCTGCTTCTTTAGGGCCTTCTTGAAGTGATTAAAACCCCTAAAGTTAGCCGAGTGACTGCCTCCGCAGTTGCAGCACGTCGCGGGTTGATGCTTCACAACGGGTGTGACGATTTCATTAATAAAAATATGTTAATTAATTAAATTGTTAATGTATAAGCTGAGAAATTTTAAAATTTTAATAAAATCTCACATTTTAAACTAAATCTTATTGCTATCATTAAATAATAATAATATTTAATAAAAAGTCTAATAATAAAATAAAAGGGAATACAATTGTACAGAAAGGGTAAAGCTTGTTAATTAATCCTGCATATACAGGCACTGACCAGAATTAACGTGTTTTCTGACCCCTAAACAAACTAAATATAATTGTAAATTTTGTTATTATTTAAATAATTAAATAAGACCACTGTAATGTACTTTGATAACGTCTGTAACTAAGAATATCTCTATTTATTATTTAATCAAACTTTAGTCCTTTAATTAAATTAGAAACATGGAACTACTTTTATGTTGACTAGTAATTGTCGCGAGATTACTACTCTTCCCCTAACTATTTTTGCCCACTTGCAATGGAGCGCTCACGCCGTAAGCTGCGTAAAGCGTTGTTTCGCGACGCGTGTATAATTATGTGAATGGTTGGTTCAATGAATATTTAAATAACTAAATTTGTGCGGCGATGACATCTCTCTCTCAATGAATAAATAACAAACTATGTAATTCATACATTACTACAAACATGAAGGTGATATTCAACTAATCTATAATCATGTGAAGTGTATTACTGTGAAACAAACTTTCTATTTATTTATTATAACTACAAGAATTACAACAGTCGTCTAAGATGAGAGTATCCTACAAGAATTACTACAGTCGCCTAAGATGAGAGTACTTCAGCCCGAATGATATAACAGACTTCAGGAACTTCACCGTCACCGAATACTACGGCAACGACAGACCTTCAGGAAACGCACGAGGACCGAAGAACCAATTCTGCAGCAAATACTGAAAACCAGGTGACATGGAGGCTTGTCTTCCATGGTTATGAGTTACTAAAATATTTACCCACAAAAGACAATTTAACTCACCACTTTTAAGACTTTAAAAGACAGACATTATATGTAACATGTAGTCTGTAATCTAATAACACTGGTTATAGCAAAAGAGTAAATGTTTAAACTAAAAGTTTTCTTGTTTTGAAAGATTAATAAAGTCCATTCTTCAAATGGCTCAATTTTCAATATTGTATATGGCAAGGTGACAATTATTAACTTAATATATATTCAATCCCGGATCCGTGGAATAAATTAAATAGATGTACATCATATTTTGAGGGCCCTTATGAAAGAGTAATATATATATAATTATGCTGTAAACTATATATGTTGAGAACTTTAAATAGAGAACTTTATCTCATAATGTAATAAAGAGATGTCATCTGAGTACCGAGTAAACTGAGTGCATAAATCAACAGTCTCCCCTTCCCAATATCCTGATATAAGAATTGTTTTATTTGTTGTGATTAATTTTCAGCTCGTCACAACGAAAGGCAGCCTGTATAATTGGCATAACCAATTAACGCGGGTTCCCTACGTTATAACACAAGTTAAGATGTTATAAATTGCGCCACTCTGCTGCTGCTAATTAATTTGCTAATTTGCTTAAGAGAAAAGAAAGAAGTAATTGTGTCCCGATATCCCACGCACACAAGCTGTTGATCTATTCACTCATGTATTTTAATACGTGTCAGAATTTTAAATAAGATAAAAATAATAATTATTATTATAGTAATATAGTATAGGTAACTTTATTTGTAAATATAATATGTGTAAAGTAATATTAACATGTTGTCCCATGTAAACAAAACCATGTAGGTGCTTGTCTAAAAGTTTCATTCTTCAACGTGTCAATTTGACGACAAATTCGGACATGTAAATTTCCTGTTGCCGATTGTTTAAAACTGTCATAGTTGCTCTCCCTCAAGTTAAGTTAGACAATACGCCACCCTCTTTGTTTGGTCTATTCTTAATAGAAGCGTGTCGGTTCCTGTGTTTAGTAATCGAAGATTCCCCCTTTTGTCGTACGCATATTCAAGCCTGTGTGAAATTTCTCTCTCTCTCAATGTAAAATGATAAAGGTTGTCATAACATTTTAAGTGTTTATTTGTAAAAAAAAAAAAAAGGTGTAAGAATACGATTGATTTATATTTTTATATTTTTGGTGTAAAAAAAAAGGGAAGCGTTGTATAGCATTTAATGCAAATAGTAGAATAATTAGTTATAGCCACTCACGTTACGAAAACGGCTGAATTTAATCCTGGTCTATTATTAAAAGATGAGCTATGCTACGAAGCACTTTTACGAGGTCTAAAACACGTGAATGTAACCGTGTCGGAATTACGAAAATCATTACGCCAAACCGGATCAGATATACCCTCGCAGTTAGATAGATTGCGTGAACTCGATTATGACGGCGAACGAGAAACCTGTTATGCGAAATATAGGGAACTGATGGTATTATCTCAGAACCTTCAGGACAAAAAATCACCTACTGAAATTTTGCGCGTTACGCAACGTATAGAACATTTAACCCGCCGGTTGAATAATTTATTAAGCTGGCCCGACGTCATCGTAATCCCCGCCGATGTGCAGAAATTTGCGGATGAGGCATTAAGCCAATTACCCATAATTATCAACGACTTACGACGAAAGTCTGACTCATCGAGAATGGAGGAAATTGAGCACTACTTACAAAAATTGCATATTTCCCCAGTTCAATCCCCTACTTTAGAACACCCTCTCTCCACCTCGAACCACGAATCACCCACCGTATCGAAGATACAACAGACTCATGAACAAATACCTAGTAGAGAATTAAATACCATAACTATGTCAGAACCCCCACCGCCTAATGTTCAGCATATTAGCACTAGTAAATATGCTATTACAAATCCTAATGCAACCACCAATCCTTCGAAAAGTATACCAAATGTATATTTTAATGGAGACCTCTACGGAAAGATTTCCCACCCAGTACAGAAAATAATTAATGAAATTCCTTACACCGATGGCTTAAGTATCACGATTCTATTGACTTTTATCAGATACCTACTGCAAATAAAAGATCTACAACAATTGAGCGATTGGCAAATACTGCAGGTTATCCTACCCAAATGTAAACCACCTTTACGAGATCGTGTGCTAGAATCATTAAACTCGACTCTTCCAGTAGAAGAACTTCATACTACTATAATCAAATATTTTATCCCCACGGGAATTTATGAGGAGATCAAAAGAAATACCGTACTTCGAGTACAAGGAGCCCATGAAAGACTGGCCCACTATATTGCTGACATCAGAGAATCTTCACGTCTACTGCAAGTCGACTGTACTGAAAAACAATTGGTCGATACTATCTTGGTAGGCTTGTCTCCTGAAGAACGCTCCCGTTTAGCACTAATAAGTAGACCCCTCACTTTTGCTGACCTTGAACAATGTAGTGTTCACTCGTCAAATGTGTGGTACGCAGATCAGCACAGACATGCACCGGTATCCACAACACCACATAGAAAGGAAACGCAAGCCCTAGTCTCAGATGCAAGAAGTCTACGAGAACGACGACCATTTCGGCGACCAACCTATGTTCATGGCCATGGTAAGTCCAAGGAGCCTCCACCTCGACACGAAACCAGTGAGACCCCGCGTAAAGAATATATATGCTATAACTGCGGAAAACCTGGACACCTCAGTAGAAACTGTAAACGGAAACAGTACAATCAGAAAACTCATTATCCAAAAAACATGTAAGGCAGGGAGATCCGAAACCCTGTGTCTTCCGCAGCATCGTGAAAACAGGTAAACCCCTGAGAGACCACCAATTAAAACAAAATAATAATACAAATAACAAAAGAAAATTAGACCTCTATGTTAGAAAATTTATCGATAAATGTAACTCTATTAGTATATGTGATTTCAATAAGTGTGAATTACCGTATATACAAGTTGACCTTGGTGTTACATCCACCCTCGGATTAATTGATTCCGGATCAACGCGAAGTTTAATTAGTCAAGAGCTAGCCAATAAATTATTTAAACACAATTTAGTTAAACGCAGTCAATCAGTAAATATTAGATGCGCTACAGCTAATAAGCAAAACTTAATGATAAAACTTATCATCACGTTTAAAGTAAAAATTAAAAATCTAACGTGGTATTTTCCAATGTTCGTATGCGACGAATTAGGACCCGAGTTAATATTGGGAGCTGATTTTATCAGTAAAACAGGAATAATTCTAGACATTCACGATAAGATGTTTTACTTTGGATTCCATCGTTCACGGAAATATAACTTGCATGATAATGCAAATAACAGAGAAAGTACTAGCACCACTTCTACACATATAAAGCATCACGAATCTGAATTAGGTCATCTGGAAAGTAAAGATAGACGGAACATACAGACTTTAATAAAACAATTCTCCAACGTCCTCACCCCAAAGTTAGGACTGACGGACCTGATAGAGTACAAAATAAATTTGAGCGACAATAAAGTAATACGTTTAGCCCCATACAAATTATCACCTCCAAAAATGGAAGTAATGAGGAACCAAATTAATAAGGTGTTAGAACAAGGAGTCATCGAACCCTCTACGTCATCTTATTCTTCACCCGCGTTTTTAGTACCCAAAAGTAACGACAAACATAGATTAGTTGTGGACTACAGGCAACTAAATAAACGGATAGAATTTGAATCTATACCACTTCCCGACATCCACAGTGCTTTTCATTATTTTACGAAAGCAAAAATTTTTACCATTATGGATTTAAATCAGGCATTTCACCAGATACCCCTCTCACAAGAATCAAAACGTCTTACCGCATTTGCCGTCCCTTTCAACCTGTACCAATTTACGAGGGTACCCTTTGGTATATCCCAAGGTAGTTCTGTATGTAGCAGATTATTAGAAAAATTATTTCATGACATAAAATTTAAATATGTGTATCACTACTTAGATGACATTGTTATCTACAGCGAGTCAATTGAGCAACATCTTAATCATCTACGTGAAGTACTAACCCGATTGGAGAAAGCTGGATTAACCGTAAACCCCAGTAAAGTAAATTTTGCTGTGACACAATTCTCATTTTTAGGTCACATCGTAAAAGCCAACGGAAAGGTAAGCATAGACCCAGAGCGAACCCGTGCCATCAGAGAATTTTTACCACCGCGGGATGCGAAAGGAATAGCCCGATTTTTAGGAATGATAAATTATTTCCATAAGTACATCCCACATCTAGCCGAAATTGCAGCACCGCTAAATACCTTAAGAAAGAAGGGAATTAAATTTGAATGGAATGAGCAACACCAAACCGCATTCGAGAAATTAAAAGAAAGCATCATATCACCCCCCGTACTACAATTAGCCGATTTTACAAAACCATTTGTAGTGCAGACAGACAGTTCTAGTGTCGCCCTAGGTGCAGTAATATATCAGGAAGTTGATAACTCAAGGTTACCTATTAGTTACGCTTCTCGCACCCTGACAGATCAAGAAAAGAAATACTCCGCGTACGAATTAGAATGTTTAGCTACAGTTTTCGCTTTTGAGAAGTTCAAACCATTTTTAGAACATAAAGAGTTTTTGTTAGAAACAGATAATCAAGCGTTATCTTGGCTACTAAATCACTCAAAACAGTTAGGTCGTATCGGAAGATGGGTATTAAGATTAAATTGTTTTAAATTCAAAGTACAACATATTAGAGGCACCCAAAACGTAGTTGCCGATACACTGTCACGTATGTTCCAGCCTAGTAGTAATACTTACGATAACAAGAGTAGAGAAACGCCGATTATTAATACTTTAATTACCGAATTTCCTCTTGCATTTACGGATTTAGCCCAGTATCAACAACAAGACCCACGTTTGAGTCCAATTATTGAACAACTTGAAAAAGGAAATAAGTCAGAGAAATACATATTAAGTAGGAGAGTATTATGTTGTAGAATAGCGAACGGAAAATATTTACGAATAATCGCCCCTGATATTATTAAACCTATGCTGATGGAATATTATCACTCTTCCACCATTGGAGCTCATATGGGAATAAATAAAACCATACATCGAATTCGTAAAGAATATCACTGGGAAAATATGAACAGTGAGATCGCCAATTTTGTGAAAAGGTGTAAGTTGTGTGCACTCAGCAAACCAGCGAGAAACAGTCAAATAAGTCAATTAATCTCAGAGATTCCTGCTACCCCGTTCTCCAAAATTTATTTAGACTTTTCAGGACCCTACCCGCGTTCTAAATCAGGAAATACAATGTTACTAATTTGTGTAGACTCTTTTAGCAAATTCGTCTGGATGTACCCCATGCAGCGAGCCTTAGCTACAACCACAGTAAGTATTTTACAGCATAGATTATTTAAAGAATTCGGTATTCCTGTCCATCTAGTGTCGGATAACGGACCACAGTTTAAGTCCAAGGAATTCAGGAACATGTGTTTCAAACTAGGAATAGACCACATTACCACTACAGAGTATCGTCCGCAAGGTAATATAGCTGAGAGGTATTTGCGAAACCTAAAATCTGCTTTAATAGCCTACCATGCTAACGATCATACTTCTTGGGACCAGAACCTATCCTGGATACAGTTCGCCTTTAATTCAGCATATCATGAAGGACATAAGTCTACCCCATTCGAATTATTGTTCAAGTATAAACCTAACCACCCATTATCCACTAAGTGGAAAATACATGAATTGTTACCCCTTGAAATTAGGGATAAAAATATTAGGAAAATATGGAATGAAGCGCGCGCTAATTTACGAACAAACTTAGCGAAATCAAGGAAATATCACGAGCGAAATAATAATAATAATGAAGTAAAGTACCAAATCGGTGACTTAGTTATGTGTAAAACACACCCTACGAGTAGTGCAATCGATAAGACCACTTCCAAGCTATCATACCGATGGTGCGGTCCTTATCAAATTCACAAATATTTAACTCCAGTAACCGTAGCCCTGTACGAACCCTCTACTCAAAAATATGTACGAAGGACACATATTTCGCAGATAAAACGTTATCACGAAGAAGGAAATGGTAGAGTACAAGTTAAATAAATGTAAAAAAAAAAGGTATATGTCTGGTACTCAAATGCAAAAGAGTACTTGAGTAACATTTAGCTAGCTAATCGTATAAATAGGTACGAGGCCTGATCAACCTTGAATCCTATTCATCGAAAGTAGAGCAAAGTAAGAAGTCAGCTGACATCAAATATGAGGAATAATTAAGTAACCAATTACTTAATGAGAAATTCTATAACTAGAATAACTCGCATCTAAAGAAAAACCCGGTAGTAGTCATAAGTAGTAGAGTTAAGAAAATTTAGAATGTTTACAATATGTTTTATAATGTGTGAATTGTATGTAGTATTAGAATTAGTCTGTAAAGTATGATATGTAGATAGTAAGAATAAGCAAGTCGAGACTGACTTGTGCAACTCGTAATTACATACAGAGAAAAACGGGTGAGAGAAATTTCACACGGAAACCCCCAAACATACTCCCGGTACATTCCTAACAAATAAGCCGGAGGCTGTGTCTTAAGCGGCGGAGTATGCGACGATTTCATTAATAAAAATATGTTAATTAATTAAATTTTTAATGTATAAGCTGAGAAATTTTAAAATTTTAATAAAATCTCACATTTTAAACTAAATCTTATTGCTATCATTAAATAATAATAATATTTAATAAAAAGTCTAATAATAAAATAAAAGGGAATACAATTGTACAGAAAGGGTAAAGCTTGTTAATTAATCCTGCATATACAGGCACTGACCAGAATTAACTTGTTTTCTGACCCCTAAACAAACTAAATATAATTGTAAATTTTGTTATTATGTAAATAATTAAATAAGACCACTGTAATGTACTTTGATAACGTCTGTAACTAAGAATATCTCTATTTATTATTTAATCAAACTTTAGTCCTTTAATTAAATTAGAAACATGGAACTACTTTTGTGTTGACTAGTAATTGTCGCGAGATTACTACTCTCCCCCTAACTATGTTTGCCCACTTGCAATGGAGCGCTCACGCCGTAAGCTGCGTAAAGCGTTGTTTCGCGACGCGTGTATAATTATGTGAATGGTTGGTTCAATGAATATTTAAATAACTAAATTTGTGCGGCGATGACATCTCTCTCTCAATGAATAAATAACAAACTATGTAATTCATACATTACTACAAACATGAAGGTGATATTCAACTAATCTATAATCATGTGAAGTGTATTACTGTGAAACAAACTTTCTATTTATTTATTATAACTACAAGAATTACAACAGTCGTCTAAGATGAGAGTATCCTACAAGAATTACTACAGTCGCCTAAGATGAGAGTACTTCAGCCCGAATGATATAACAGACTTCAGGAACTTCTCCGTCACCGAATACTACGGCAACGACAGACCTTCAGGAAACGCACGAGGACCGAAGAACCAATTCTGCAGCAAATACTGAAAACCAGGTGACATGGAGGCTTGTCTTCCATGGTTATGAGTTACTAAAATATTTACCCACAAAAGACAATTTAACTCACCACTTTTAAGACTTTAAAAGACAGACATTATATGTAACATGTAGTCTGTAATCTAATAACACTGGTTATAGCAAAAGAGTAAATGTTTAAACTAAAAGTTTTCTCGTCTTGAAAGATTAATAAAGTCCATTCTTCAAATGGCTCAATTTTCAATATTGTATATGGCAAGGTGACATTTATTAACTTAATATATATTTAATCCCGGATCCGTGGAATAAATTAAATAGATGTACATCATATTTTGAGGGCCCTTATGAAAGAGTAATATATATATAATTATGCTGTAAACTATATATGTTGAGAACTTTAAATAGAGAACTTTATCTCATAATGTAATAAAGAGATGTCATCTGAGTACCGAGTAAACTGAGTGCATAAATCAACAGTCTCCCCTTCCCAATATCCTGATATAAGAATTGTTTTATTTGTTGTGATTAATTTTCAGCTCGTCACAACGAAAGGCAGCCTGTATAATTGGCATAACCAATTAACGCGGGTTCCCTACGTTATAACACAAGTTAAGATGTTATACGGGATAATTCTCGTTGTGGGCCTCCTCGCAGAGTACACAACGCGGCGGCATCTTACAAAAGGCCGATGAGTGGCCGAATCGCTGACATTGAAAGCACTGGGAAGGCCCAGGCTTACTATTAAATGCCCTAACCTGTACTCGGAGGCACAGAATGGTTTCTAGTTGGTAAACGTCACCGAAGGAACCAACCTTCTGGATTCAGGTGTAAAAGGAATTAATTTTCCTTTTTCGATCACCTGATAGGAGAGGGACAACGGAGGTAGGGAAGAATCCCTTCTCCGCCAGATCCTCCCAGATCCACAAGACCGGGGTGTCATGGGGAATTCCGGACACCACAATCTGAACCCCTCTCCTCGGGAAGGGGGAACGTGTGAAAGGCGCGACCGGAGTCGGCAAGGAATTTCTGGCAAGCCCGAAAGTCCTGCACCGACTTCGGCAGCAGCCGAATTGACGAACATTGGCTTTTGGCATCGATCAGTCCAGACGGCATAACCTGTTTAAGCTCCCTAAGGAGGGTATGCCAGTCGCCGCACTGTGGCACGACGATTGGCGGAATCTTTGGAGGAATCAGGTGTTGGTTCTGGTTCTGTAATGTTTGGGGAAGGTGATCTGCCGACGCTGCAGCCACGGCTCGTGTCGCCGGGACAGTCCGTTTTGGGGACGTCGGCCTGCTTCCACCGCTACCTCGCCGTTTCCGGCTAGACACGGGCTGCAGTGTCCGGGCGAGCCCGATGACTGCATGTTGCCTGCTTGTTACCATGACTAGCGATCTCGCGCTA
The DNA here is from genome assembly GCA_034769895.1 of Magicicada septendecula. NCBI lineage: Eukaryota > Metazoa > Arthropoda > Insecta > Hemiptera > Cicadidae > Magicicada > Magicicada septendecula. The sequence goes on along the minus strand of CM068373.1, from coordinate 247,887,190 downwards.
TCATAGGAATGGAACCTGTATCGATTTTATTTTGGAGGGACAGGATGATGTTAATTTTATTGGACCCTCGGCCCTCGAAGAGACCCACGACGGCAGAATGGGGGAGACCTCGGAGACCTTTCGTTTTAGAAGTAGGAATTACCCCCCCCCCCCCCAAACGGGCAGGGCGCCTCTAACCGCTCAGGAAAAGTCGCCGAGTGCTGCCAAGCGGCAATGTCGGCGCACGGGAGAAAGCGTAGGAGGAGGCAGCGTCCACCAGAGGTGGCACTAAGCACACCTAAGACAAGCGCAGCCCCTTCCCCTAGTCTGTCGCCGAGCGCCAGCACGGGCAAGATAAAGAAGGAAAAAGTAGGCAAGTGAAAAATACCAAGATCGGGGGATGGGGGCAGACCTTCTGTAAACTGCTTAATGGGGGGGTCATCGAGCAAGCTCGGGGGCGTTTGTGTCGTCTAGGTGGTGGGCCGACATATGTGCTTAGCCGACGGATGTGGGGATGGGTCGAGACAGAGGCTCGGGTAAATTGGTTTAGAACAAGGGACCGAACGAATTCGGAGAGTGAAGGAACCTTCAACCCTCGCCTGATAGCATCATTTCTGACAAACCAGGGAGAGCTGGAGATGTAGCGTAGGGTTTGGGATTGTAACGCTTCCAAACGGGCGACAACGGATGGACTGAGTAATGCCCAAAAGGTGGGAGCTGCGTAAGTGAGGATTGCCCTAAGAAAGCGCAAGTAAATGATGAGTTTAATGCGCACAGGCACTGAACTCCGATAAGAGAGAAAGGGATATAGTTTGGCTCTGACGCCTCTGGCGCGCTGGAGACTCAGGGGACGTGGTTTGCAAAGCTTAGGCGCCTTTCAAGAGTGACGCCCAAGTACTTTACAGCCCGTTTCCATTCGATGGGGCTCCCTTCAAGGGAGAGGGACTGGCAGCGCGAAGTAAATTCACGAGAAAAGGCGATCGCCTCGGATTGACCACCATCCTCCATTTCCGTAGCCAGTCCGGAAGTACGGCGAGCTGACGTTGCACCAGGCCAGCTGCGAAATCAAGTCTCGCTGAGCTGGCGTGATACACGGCGTCATCCGCATAGAGCGAGAGAGTGACTCCAGGCTGAACAGGCAGGTCGATCGTGTACACTAGGTACAGAACGAGGCCAAGGATAGATCCTTGAGGTACGCCTGCGGCGACCGTTCAAACGGATGAGTTCGACCCGTCGACGCATACCCTAAAGACGCGACCGCACAAGTACGACCGAAGAAAATGAACGAATGAGGCAGGGAGAGGGGAGTGGGCCAGTTTGTAGAGAAGGCCTTCGTGCCAGACTCGATCGACGGCCTTGCTCACGTCGAGCAAAACAGCGACGGAGGACAGATTCTTGTTGTAGGCGTCCGTCAGTGGGTAACAACCCTGACGAGTTGAAGGGTCGTCGAGTGCCCTCTGCGGAAGTCGAACTGCTTCTGTCAAATGAAACCATCCAACAGGGGCGCGTAACGACCGTGCAGGAGCCGCTCGAGTACCTTCGGTATGACTGGCAGCAGTGAGATAGGTCGATGATTTGTAGGGAGAATACGCAGCTTGCGAGGCTTGGGAATCATTACGATTTTTGTAAGCTTCCACAGGGTGTAAAAGTAATGGAGCCGGAGACATCCATTGAACAACTCGTGAACCAGATTAATGAGGCTGAGGGCAGCGTGTTGAAGCGCCGCCGTACCGATACGTTCATCGCCGGGCGCCCCCTTAGGGCAAAGTCGACTAATAGTCGAAACAACATCGGCCCGGTCGAACGGGTCTGGTGTGTCATCAGGAGGACGGGAAAAGTACCCAGATAGGAAGTCTGCGACCTAGACAAAGTGGACGCAGTCGCAGACGCCTCTGTGAACGGTGAATTGTTCCCCCATGGTATCGGCAAATACTTCACCTTTGCCGCGGAGTACACAATGCCGTCCGGTGATCTGAGGGGATCAGCCTGCCAAACAGACTCGGGCCTGACTTCAAGAGGCTCGAGGTACGAGTTCCAACGATGAGCGGTGGCGTCAAGCAGAAGCTGCTTGACAAGGTCAGATTGGCCTGCGTTTGATACCAGGATCCCGGGTTTGTTGCCACCTCCGGCGGAGCTGGCGCTGAGTTTTAATGGCGAGGAGCACCTCTTCATGTAGTTGAGACCTGCAATTTGTCTCCTGGACAAGGTAGGTGTGGTTGTCCGTAGCGGACGTGACGGCTTCTTGGAGATAGTTGGCCATACTGTCCGCATCAGCCGTAGAGGCGATGGTGGCCGGGGGGGCAGATGGCACTGTTCGTTGGAGTTCGTCATGATAGGAGCGTCAGTTGACTCTCCGTGGTCGAGAGGGGGGTTGGAGGGGTGAGTCCAACGTGGTACGAACAGTGATAAGTACCGAATCATGGTCGGATGAAAGGTCCGACACAGCACATAAAGTGATAGGAATGGCCAGGTCCTCGACAATGACGATGTCAAGGACATCCGGAAGGCCCCTAGTGGGCACATGGGTCGGTGAATCAGGACCAAGGATTGAGACCTATAGATGACGCTTAACGTAGCTGTAGAGCGAGCGGCCACGTGGGTTCGTGACACGGCTGTTCCAAGAGGGATGCTTGGTGTTAAAGTCTCCGGCAGCTATAGTAGGAAATTCGTGGTCGAGGAGGGCGTCCCACTCCTAAGGCGGCGGAGGCCCGCCTGGCCCGGGAGGGAGATACGCCGAAATAAGGCGAAACTCCCGGTCCCCGATCCAGAGGGCCACTGCCGTCGTCTCCAAATACCTAGTATCTGGAGGGGGTAAGTGACGATGGACAATGCCCCTGTAGACAAGAATGTCCCTGCCCCCTTTGGGACGAGCAGGGCGTGGCTGCTGAGGCCTATCGGTTCGATACGTTGTGTACGCCGAAAGCTCAAAGGAAACAGCAGGGGTAAGGAATGTTTCTGAGAGTAGTATGACATCTAAGTCATAATCGGCGGCAAAGTTAGCCATTTCGGCTCGACGAGATGGAACTCCATGCCACCAGCCGAAGAGGCCTAGACATTGGGAGGGAGGATAGTCATGAGGGAAGTTAGAATGGTGACTAGCAGAGACTGGATGTCCTTGGCAGCCAAGGTCCGGGTAATGAGGGTTTCAACCCAGGCGCTCAGACGATCGGCAAACGGTCGGCATCGACGGTCGGGTCCGAGGACCCTTTCTCAGTCGATGGCGTCTGCGGGGTGGGTGGGGGCATTCGATACATGATACCATTATCGGGCCGTGGTTTAGATTTAGGCTGCCGAGGCTCTTTGGGAGCTGGGGCAGATGCTGGCTTGGGCATGTGCTGCGTGAGAACAGTGTTGATGGTTTCTTCTTCTTTGGCGCAGGTTGCTTTCGCGACGGGGCCAAAGGAGGGAAAGATGCATCGGAGGCGGCGGCTAGCGCATAACTGAGCGCTCCGGCAGGCGCTGCACGACTACTGCGGGCGGGGGCGACTACTGCGGCTGCAGGCGCAGACAAGGTAGTCGGAGCGGGGACCGCCGGGGCGGCAGATGCTGGGGCTGAGGGTTTCATGGGAGTAGGGTAGGCGTTTGGTCCTTATTGGTGCGTTTCAGGGCATCTTGATAGTGCTGGCAATGGCGAGAGCTTTCCGGGTGGTCCTTTCAACAGTTTGCGCACGTCGCGGTGGCGGTGCGTTCACGAAGACAATCGCCCTTGTGATGACCTTCACCGCAGCGAACGCAGCGTGTCGGGTAGTGGCAATATACACTGCTGTGCCCGTACCGCTGGCAGTTGTAACACTGCTTGGGTCCGGGTCGGGGCTCGAATGCGGAAACTTTTACCCTAAATTAAAAGAGAGAGTCTAGCTGATATATGTTTTGGAAATTGCCTACCTTGAGTATTTTACTTCCATATTCCTTAAGGAATGGAAGTATGGTGATGGCAAAAAAAATCGTGTTCCAGATTATTGCAGATTCTGATTCTACTACACTCAAAACATGAAAAAAAGTCGTTTTCCTAAAAGTGTCTGTGTGTGTGTCTGTGTGTCTGTGTGTAGATTTTTTTTTTGGCAAACGATAACTGCCGCAAATACAAACAGAATAAAATAATGTTTTGCATACAGTCCTGATTTGTAGAGTACTCACGATCTATTGTTTTTGGTGAAGATCGGTTGAGGGAAAGGGGTAGTTTACCGGCAACGTTTTTTTAACAAGGGTATTTTCTATGGCAAACGATAACAGCCGCAAATTCAAACAGAATCAAATAATGTTTTGCATACAGCCCTGATTTGTAGAGTACTCAAGACCTGTTGTTTTTGGTGAAGATCGGTTAAGGGAAAGGGGTAGTTTACCAGCAACGTTTTTTTATCAAGCGTATTTTCTATGGCAAACGATAACAGCCGCAAATTCAAACAGAATCAAATAATTTTTTGCATACGTCCCTGAATTGTAGAGGTCTCAAGGACTTTCGATTTTGGTGAAGATCGGTTAAGGGGAAGGGGTAGTTTACTGGCAACCTTTTACGTTTTAACAAGAGTAAAGTACTTGAAAATTTATTTAAACGTTTTGAAACAATGGTAATTGTTAAAAATAAAATAATTTTGTTGCCAGGCAATAAAATTAAAATTTTTTCATATTAATGTAAATTATGTTTGAGTTAATATCTTTATATATACAGTGAAACTTGGTTATTACGGCCTCGGCTGTTACGTCAACTCGGGTGTAGCGTTATTTTGTCATAAGTCCGGTCAAACTGATATCTTTAACATTATAAAAATTCCCGGTTTTGACGTCACTAAATATTGTACTACTCTGTTATAGCGTCAAATATTTCTCAGATATTTTACTCTAAATTTCATATAAACGTATATATGTGCGCGCGCGCGCTAGCCCATGGCTACAGACATACATTGTATGCAAGCGATAAGCACTGTAACAGGACTGCCGGCGCCAGCCATTTTACGTGCTCCAACGGATGGCTAGATCGATTTAAGGCCCGACACTCGATTTCCTTTGCAAAAATTTGTGGTGAGGCAAAATGCGTAGATCTGAACGTTACAGGCGATTGGGTGCGTAACACTTGGCCAGAAATTAGACGATCATATAAAGATGAAGACATCTTTAATGGACATGAAGCCGGAATTTTTTATAAATTAACTCCAGATAAGACTTTCAAATTTACAAATGAAAAGTGCGTTGGTGGGAAGCTCTCTAAACAAAGAGTTACAGTTTTTGTTTGTGCGAACATGACGGGAACCGAAAAAAGGAAACTTTTAGTTATCGGGAAATGTTTGCATCCTAGATGTTTTAAAAACATCAAAAAACTTCCTGTAAGTTACACTGCCAGCATAAAAGCGTGGACGACTTCTAGTATTTTTGAAGATGACTTCTGTACGTGTGTATGTCACTGAACTCCTCCATGTATAAAATAATATATCGTTCGTGGCAGGTAAGCATATCTCAGTTATGTAATGTTTACGTTTCCATTTTATTATTATGCCTACAGCAATAAAAAGGCAGGTAAGACACACACACACACACACACACAATTCACGTTATTTCTGGCCTCACTCATGTTTATTTTCTTACATTTGCACGCTTTTTAAATGGAAAGTGCCGAAACCCATACCAACATAACGCGTGCAAGCCGAAAAAATGGACATCAATTTGCTTCCTGTGGATCGCTGGGCAATGTAACTGCACGTGTTTACAGAGGAACGATTCATAGACAGACTTTTCGTCTTTAGGGAATGAACCCTCTGCAAGATGCAGAGGGTCCATGAGTGACTTCGGAGCGCTCCTTCTTTTTCGCGTGTTTGTTCTGTGAAACATACACTGTAGATTCGCAGCTTTACTCTAAGCAACGCTCAATAGGAAATGTTGAAAATTTTTGTCCACAGTGTACCCTCATTCACACTAAACCTGCTCTGATGTTTTAATTACGGACATCATAATATTAAAACTTTGGAAACTTGAGCACTACTTAATGGAGATCAATCATTAACTTATACAAGCCATTAATTTTATGCATGTATTTTATATATATGTGTACAACGTTATCGGCAACAAAGAAGTAGTTTTTGTTAAAATTCCTTCCCGGGATATTTGGCCGTAGTCCAATGTTTTCTACAAAACCAGACGTTTCGGCAATGCCATTGACTTCCATCATCAGTGAAAATCGAGTGCGATAACGTGAGGTGGTATATGTTAGTGACCACAGTACTGTGGTTAAGGCTGAAGCAGTAAGTAGAAAGAAGTAGTTTCTATGGTAATATTTCATTTCGAAAATAATTTTAAATATAAATCTTAGAATATGGAAGTCATGTATGGTTCTCCATACCGATATTTTACTAAGAAGGCGTTTCTAGGAATGTGTCTGCCGGGGGAGAAGAGAGGAGTAACAGAGTTTACAGTGAAGTACAAATGTTCAAGGGCGTGAGAAATAGACCGGACGGGAACATCGGCGGGATGCCGATGATCTCGGCCTTGAGCTCCCTCTCCTCCGGCAGTGCGAATGTGTGGAAGGGAATGCCACGATCGGTCAGCAGTTTCTGGACGAGCCGGAAACAGTCGACCGTCGTGGTTTCGATGTGGACGGAGCGTCCACCCTGACAAACTGCAGTCAGGGTATTCGCGGGAGCAGCCCGGTAAAGTCGCCGCATGACCTTATCCCAGTCCTCGGGCCGGTCAAAAATCAGAGGCGGCAACCGCCGGGGCGGGGCAGGTTGAGTGGAGGCCGTAGCGGGTCTATCCGGGGCAGGACCCAGCTGAGAAGACCGCCCGGGACCCGTAGAGTCGCCACTGTTTCGCCGTTTCCGGCTACTCACAGTCTGCCACTCCTCGGTTTGCATTGCGCTCGTCCCAACCGCTGACATCGTCTCGGGTTCAGCTGGTAAATGTTGCGCAAGAGCGCCAGGAGAGATTTCGTAGCCCTTAGAAGGACCGACGGGAGCGTTAGTTGCGGCCATCGGCGAGGTTAACCTACGCTTAGGCTGGAGAGATACTAGAGATCCTAGTCAGGTAGTGAGGTATGTTACTTACAACTTACAACACTTACCAGGCAACATTCAGCAGCGGAGAACACCAAAACACCGAAAACACGAGTTCACCACTGCCTGCACTAATTGCATACCAAGTACTAACTAAGTTGAACACTATGTGAAAGTTTCATTTGTTTGAGTTTACTAACAATGAAAATATTGTGCACCAGACAAGCTGGAGCCAGCGTTGTGCAATGGAAATTTCCAGAACACAGAGCACAAACGAACGCAGCCTACCTTGGCAACAGCTCAGGGTAGGCCCCCGGCCACCAGTCCACGTAAACACACTGATACTTATATTTTCAGTCAAGTACTGTAACATCGTGCTGACCAATCACATTGCGCTCGTTTCTGATTGGCTCCCCTCAAAGTCGTTAACCAAAGACGTCAAAGACGTTTATTGAGTCCCAAAGTCTATTCATGCTCCAATTGCCGTGTTTATGAATGTCAGTGACCTCCATTTGCAAGCGAGCGAAGTGCCGTCGAGTCGAGGTGAAGACTTGGATCTCACCAAAGATAATCGTGTGGCCTTCGTTGGACAAGATATGTACGGCAACAGCAGATTTCTCCGATTGTCCCAGAAGAAAGTATGGATTGGACTCATGGGTGCTGGTGTCCGAACTGATACGTCATATCGCACCGGCACAAAACTCTGTACACTCTTTAGAATTGTTCATCATCATCATCACCACTCCAAGCACTAGGCCTTAGACCTGTTACAGAACCCATCTCCTCCTCGGTCTACCGACATCTCACTTTTCAGTAGGGTAATAACCCAAAGAAGTCACAGGTAGACGGATATCAGGCATGCGGTTCAAGTGTTCACACCATCTCCTACCTGTAGTCTCCAAACTTCTCTAGCGATATGTGTGACGCGAACATTTGCTTTCATGGAAGAAAAATGCACTAGCCTCTCCACCCCAACTCTACTCTCACCTACACGTCGGTGGACCCTGTTACGCCGAGCAATCCACTCCAAGGTTGTGGCAGCCAATCCTTTCGGCGGAGTGGATCGGCAAGCAAACCGGAGATAGGGGCTCTGACAGGGCAGGCAGCCTGGTGGTATCCTGGGTCCTGGTCTGGCAGGATGGTGCATATCGGCAGCAGGGTGTGCATCTAGTGTGGAGGTGGAGAAGCCTACAGTAGGCCAACGGCTGCATACATGGCCTAAGTTAGTTAGTCTACTGCGATATCGCAGTAGTCTACAGAGAGAGCTCGTCAGCTAAGGTGAAAGCAACTCTCTAGGGGAAGAGCAGCCCAAAATCAAAGTTCCTGGTCCTACAGATTGGGTGTTTTACAGCAGGCCATTAACCAGCTTAAGTAAAAATGTATGCACCTACAAAACTCATACAAGCCTCTAAAACGATGGCATTTCAGGGTAGGTATCCTATAAGAACTAAGTCGTGAAAAATCAGATTTTGGATCAGGTTAGTCTTTTGTCTACCTAGGTTGTAATATCTTGTAGAAATTGTTTCACCAAACAATTTTCCTGCAATTTAAAACTCAGTACGTAATTATACAGCCTCAGATAATTTCGACTCGCAATACGTGATTCCGTGTTCTGATAAAAAGAAAACTAATTTAAAATAGAACAAGTAACATCAAGCTACATAATAAACATAGTATTCATTTTAAAATGATTAATTTACTGTGTTCCAGGTCACGTAGCGATTAAAACGCACAGGTGATACATTCTGCTACCTTCAAGCTGTCACAACTTTCGATCCATGTTGTAGGCTATATATCCTCCTCGGCTGTTAACCAGCCCCGTAATGTTGACAGCTTGGACAACATATATATATATATATATTGGCTATAGCCCGTTTCATTTATCCCTGCCAATATTAATTTTTTAAAGCATAACGTCACATGGTTCTCTTTCATACACTGGCGACGTAAAACATTTTTAATTAATTCGAAATGTGTGAGATGTACACAATATAAATTTACCTCAGTAAAAACTCGGTATGCAGGACCATACACGACTTCCATGTTCCAAGATTTGTATTTAAAATCATTTACTTGGATTCGGTTCGAGAATTTGTTTTAAAAAATACCCTCCACCTTGGAAATCGACTTTTTTATGTTTGACAAATTGAAATGAAATATTTCCATAGAAACTACTTTTGTTGTCGGTAACGTAGTACACATATAAACAATCAGTATGGAGAACCATACATAACTTCCATGTTCTTAGATTTATATTTAAAATCATTTACTTAAATTCGGTTCGATAATTTCTAACAATTTAGGTGTGTTCCTTGTAATTCGAGTTTTATGTTTCACAAATTGAAATGAAATATTTCCATAGAAACTACTACTTTGTTGCCGATAACGTAGTACACATTATAGATATTTTATCTACCTTTCTACAGTTTATTATTACGACCTTCTTTTTAGGATACTTTAATTACTAAAATTAAGTACTTTACTCTTGTTAAAACGTAAAATGTTACAGCAACGTTGCAACGTAAAACGTAAAACGTAAACGTAACGTAAACTACCCCTTCGCCTTAACCGATCTTCACCAAAATCAATAGGCCTTGAGTCCTCTACAACTCGGGCACATATGCAAAAAATTATTTGATTTTGTTTGAATTTGCGGCAGTTATCGTTCGCCATAAAAAAATCTATACATAGACACACAGACGCTTTTCGGAAAATTACGTTTCTTCGTGTTCTGAGGGTAGTACAATCAGAGTCAACCCTTATCTCGAACACGATTTTTTCGAGATCACCATGTTCTCATTTCCTTACAGAACATGGAAGTAAAAAGGCTAGGCAGTCTATATTCCACAAAATATTTTTAATTAAAGAGTGTGAGTTTAAGGCAATCTTAATACAAACAAACGCAAGATTTAGATAATTAAAAACGGGCTTTGATTTCACTTCATTCACAGCAGCTAGATGTTTACCATAAACTTTTACTTTCACTTTATCACCTAGTGAAACCATTTCAAAACATTGTATTTCCTATTTTCACATTTATTCTTAGAACAACCTTTACAGTTTCCTAGTTGAAACCTTAATACGTCTTCTTAATTCTTCTTCGTCTATTTCTTCTTCTCTCCATGGCTTGGGCTATAGCCCGTTTCGACTTTACAGAGTCGCTGACCATTTTTTCCAGGGTCTTCCACGATCTCTCGTTCCCACTGACCTATATTCACACGCTTGTTTAGGAATACCCGTGTCTACCATGCGTTCCACATGGGACTTTCAGTTCTGCCTGTATTCCTTTATTCTCTGCAGAACCGACTGTAACTTCAGGTTTTTCCTTATGTCATCGTTTCGTAACAATCTCTCAAACTTCATCCATTAACTGCTATTAAAAATCTCATTTCCGAAGCCTGTATTTTAGAAATATCTATTTGCAGGAGACCCCACGTTTCGCATCCATAGATTAAAGTCGGCACAGCCACGACTTTATAGAACTTTAGCTGTGTCTCCCTTTGCGTTTTATTGTTCAATAATGTATATTTTTCCTTATACTGAACATCTTATTTTTCCACAGGTATAACTAAATTTATTGAACTTTCTCTCTCGTTCCTATATGAGGTATTACATTCCAAATAATTAAAATGTGATACCTGCTCTAGAACACTGTTATCAGTTACAATTTTTATTCTCACATGGTTCTTTACTAGGAACGCTGTTACTTTTGTCTTAGTATTTGAGCTGGCAGATTGTATGCAAGGTGTAAATAGACCTTTGTAACTCATTTTAATTCATTATGTAATTCACTTTGTTATTATAGTAACGTGCTAGTGATCCCTTATCGGAGATTCGTAAACCTGCAGGACAGACGTTAATCCTTTCTCGCAGAATTTTGTCAATGTACATATACGTCTTCTTAATTTTAACTTTATTTTCACTAAGCACAAGTGTATAATTCTAAAACACAGATTTTAGACATTAAATCCAACTAACTTCTTTCTATTTGAAACCATGTTTTAATGTTGTTAAACTTTAAAATATTAATACTTTTTTTCTATAGCTTACAGAAAACACGTGGGATTAAACTAAAAATTTCGTTTTTCTTATAAAACGTGATTAATAAAAGAATAACATAAATTCCCGACTAGCGTTAACCAAAATAGTAATAATGTTTTTTGTTCATGATACTGGAAAATACTTTAGTTTGTGTGAGACTATACTGTTTTTAATCACTTTAAATGGATAACATAAATACATATTCAATATCTGATATTTGATTAACGACGTAACTTTAAAATTTCTTTTCGTTTTCTATTAGCGCAAGTAAGCAAACTAAATAAAGCCATAGTTGAATTGATTTTTAAACAGAGCATCCATCTCGCCGTGTCTTCTCACGGTAACTCGATCACGTTGGTCGCCAGCAGATCCCTGATGGAATTATTTTTATTACAGTGCTAACATGATTACAGCGTTCCCTGTGCCTTAGTAAATGTATTAGTTTATACTTGAATACATTCGGTTAAGTTACTTGTTACACTGAATTTAGCTATACGTATTTTATGTTTTTTTAATATATGAATCACTTAATGGTAAAAAAGGGCATATTTGACATTTTTTAAATAAATAAACATTGACATTGGTAGAAATAAATAATTCATAGGAAGATACATCGCTTTGCATTAAAACGACATTAAAGAATTCAATACATTAGAATTTATAAAGTTTTAAAATTTTCAGTTTGAGTTAAGAAGGGTTAAGTACAGATTTGATTAAAGTACAGTGATTTGAGTTAAGTAGTTAAGATTTGAGTTAAGTACAGTGTTTAATAAAACCCTTTAATACGAATCTATCAGCAATTGTACAAACAGTTGATAGTGTGAATGTGCTAGAATGAGTTAGTTTATACTCCTTGTTGAAATCCTCAGATACTCAGCAAAACGTATCCTTCAGGTCAGGTGGCAATAACAAAAAAAAATCAAAATTTTGATACATTATAAAAGCTGTTATATGTGTTCGTGTAAACACAAAGTCTTGTTTAGTGATATTTTGATATGACCTACAAAAGCAGCAGTATTAACGATGAACAAGGATTGAAAATTGTTTAAATTTTTGTAAGAATTATTAAGATCGATAAATTTTTTTCAATAAATACTTTTTTCTATTAATTTGTATTTCTTTTTTAAATAAATGGTTCTTATTATGAAAAGTTTATTTTAACATATTGTTACGACGGTCTCACTGATCGTCGTATGGTACAGTGGAAAACAATATACAGACACCAATGAAGTCACTAATCGCCAGCTTTAATAATCACAAATAACAGTTTGTAATCAAGAAGTTTACGCTCATACAATAATTCAAATAAAATTTTTCTACACACAATAATAATGTCAACTAATAGAGTCCCGCAGAATTGTAACACAATAACACTTTGCCACAATACTTTGAACTTCACTTGAATAAATCGCCACTTGAACTGAACTGAACTGACCGTCTCTGGATGTTTATACTCCGCTGAGATGCCAGCATAATCTGTCGCTTTTTCGATGACTTGTTAAACATGCGCTCTCGAATCCACTAGAAACGGCCTCACTGTCTGGCCTTGAACACAGTGCCCATCCGCTGCGGTCTGGAACAGCCTCGATTGTTGACGCATGATAAGTGTCACGTAATTGTCTTTCATGACAAAGCAGCAATGTGTACGCACACAAACATTACAGCTGGGCTCTGCTGAGATAGCCGAGGAAAGAGTAGAACAACGCACTCCATTGTTCAATAACGTTCCGTTTCCATTGTTGATAGTGTCTACTCTTTGTTGAGATCGTCAGATACTCACCAAGGCTTATCCTTCAGGACAGGCGGCAATTAAAAAAAAAAAAAAATCAAAACTTTAATGCATTTAAAACGCTGTTGGTGCTACACACAAAGTCTTGTTTAGTAATATTTTGATATGGCCTGTACATAGCAGTAATATTAACGATGAACAAGAATGAAGAGAAAAATGTTGAAATTTGAAAGAATTAATAAAAGATTGAAGAACTTTTTCAATAAATAGTTTTGTAATACTTTTTCTACTAATTTGTATCTCTTTTTTAAATAAATGGTTCTTATCATTAAAAGTTCATTTTAATATGCTATGATATTCACATAAACGCTCATGAAAAGTCGGCAGGTGAGTATTGTAAAAGTTCTACACGTTTACACGTTTCTAGCATAGTCGAACAGATGTAACGTCTTGGACAAGGCCAAGGACAAGGTCAAGTATCTGTAAACACTAAATATAATTGAAGGAAAAATATTAAAATTAACCAAACTAAATAACAACTTTTAATAAAGTGGATACACAGAATTCAGTTTGTTCGCTTGTTAAATTTCTGTTACTTTTTATTGCTTTTCTAATTTCTATAATTTCTATTAAATCCATATTTTTACCTTTTTGTATGTTTACAATAGTGTTATGTTTTTTGTATCTATGAAGTGATTGTGTTGTAAGCAATGATGTGTAAAACGTGTTATGGCTGTGTTAGTTAAAATCGCCTTTTTATGTTCAGAAACGCGATGTTTTAGAACACGGCCACATTGTCCGATATAAATAGCATCGCATTCTGCACAGTCCTTTTAGTATGGGAAAGAATGGGCAATGTACGATAGCGAAACAGCATACACTGGATAAAACGGGAAAGCGGAAAGCCTTAGATGATGGGGATTTCAGGGGTTGAAAATTAACTTCGCTAGGCTTTCAAGACGCTTTTCAATTATTAACTCGATTATTAATAATAAATAATAATAGTTTTAATTAGACAGAAAAATAAATATTATTATTATTCAAATTAGAAAAATTTTGAAAATAATGCAAGTTGGTAAAGTTAGGTAAAGTTGGTAAATTTCTTAAACCTAATTTCTATATTATTTATTTTATATTTAACATTTAATTACTACACATAACTTAGTAGACAGCTTTACAAGCTTTAGTACCCCCTCTTTTCAAACTTTGAATAGTTAACGCATTTCTCTTACAGTTTGTAGCATTAGCGATCCACCTTGGTAACGCTTTGAGACTTAACGCACACATCCTTTTCTGTTGCACTCTTCTCAGGAATTCTCCTCTCAATTCTTCTGTAACTCTCATTTTTTGTTTCCTCACGTTTTGGCTTTCTCCCCGTTTCTCATTTAGTTGTTTGTTGGTCGTTAGGAAGGTAAGAAGATACAGGTGTTTTGGATTCAAGATTTCCACACTTGTAAAACCAAAGTGTGGTTTCTCTAACTTTTGTCTTTGATGAAAACTTTCTGTTATTTTATATTAATGTTACTTTCCGTAGCAAATCAAGTGTGCTAGCGCGTGTGTTTGGTTTTCAGGTTTGGACACTAGACGGTTTTTTTTGGACTGAAATTTTCTCACTGTCTTACACCAGGAAATCGCATAAGACGTTGGAGAGGAGGAAATAACGTAGAAATGGGAGGAGAATGATAAAAAAGCCGGCGGCTAGGTAGAAATTACATAAAATTAGAAAAACGAATGACTCCAAAAGAGTTTTCGAAAACAAACACACGCCAGGCAAATTCCGGATAACACATCATTATAGTGACGCAATGTAAATAACGTGTGTATGCGCAGCGGTAGCGTGCTCTGAGCGCCTATACTGATAAACCCGTGTTCTGAGCGCCGACCTTATCTATGCATCATTAGACACCTGACCGCTTATCTGTATATCCGCTGTTCGCCAACTTCGTAGCCAACACTAGCGGTCCAAAAAATGAGTTCTGAAAATTTATACAAGTCATTACTAAAGCCATTATCACAGCACTAGTAAGGTCCCAGAACAAAATACATTTATTATCAAGTTAGTTAAATTCCCATAATGGACAATTTTTCATATTAAAAACCCAACTACTCTACCATTTTATTAGTAACATAACTGTAGAGCAGACAATCATAAAATAAATACTATAAGTTTTGGACTACTGCATTAGTTGTTTAGTTAAATTTGTAAGCATAATACCTAAATGACAAATAATTTAGTCATAGGTTTTCAGTGTATGTGTGTTCCCATAGGGATCTATACGTTTAAATGTAACGTTATTCACAAATACACAATACTCATAACAAAATATACAGGTAAAGTTTTTTTTTTTTTTTGTGACACACACAGTTAACAAACGTTTTGAAAGCGATCCAAAATGAGTGTTGAGACATACTAATTCTGTCAAATTACTACACATACAAAATACAGAAACTTTAGATACAGATTTTCTATTTTTACTAAAATTCCTCATAACTTCATCTCCAAATTAACTATAACAATTTTATAAAAATTTTGTGTTTTATTTTAGGTCTTTGGTGCTTTCAGATTTAGCTCTTTGTTTTGATGTACTTTTGACTGATGTTTTCCTTTCGTACACACCCAGAACGTAATAAATTCATTCGAACGTTTCATCCTGTACTTATATTACTCGTGAAGAAATAGAGGATCATTCTTACTTACTTTCTTGAAATTAATGACTCCTTTAGATCAAAATTTACGACTTAAATACTACTGTGTCACAACGATTGTCAAACTACAACTAAGGAAAGGTGCGAGTAACAAGCTCATTTATGAGTCATATTGTCAGCAAATTTAAGGTATGCGGCTATCTAGTATAGATGACCATACTAGCAACTTTTGCCTTCTTATCAACCCGCTTACATTGTACATCCCGTGTTTACGCATAGACCAATATGCAGCTCAGGCCTCCGTCTCATAATCGTTTTCTCCTTTATTATTTACAGTTGTATTTAACCAAATTCTTTTATTTCTTCTCAACGTGTTCGTCCCAACCACATGAGAAATTCTGAGAAAATAAAAGGGATTATTCGCTAAATATTGTAAGTAGATTCTTATTTGTGGGTAGAATCTTAACTCCTAAACTTCTTTAACTTACCCTTCTTCGATGTAAATTTATGTTAAATAAATAATCAAACTCCTGATCTCGTTTTGTCTCAAATTCTATTATTTTTATTTACTCTTTTCTTTGACATTGATTTAATTGTATTGGCATTCAATGTCCCTTTCTAACATTTGTAGCTCATTTCGGTTGGACAACATGAAAACTCTTAATCTCAGGGTTAATGTAAAAGTAAAGTCAATGTACTGTACAAGTCATACATATAAAATAAAACATCATATTTATAAATAAGGTTCAATAATTGGGTGTTGTGGATGTATGTTGAATGGTAGGTCCTTTGGATCGTACAAA
This sequence comes from Magicicada septendecula, assembly GCA_034769895.1. Classification (NCBI taxonomy): domain Eukaryota; kingdom Metazoa; phylum Arthropoda; class Insecta; order Hemiptera; family Cicadidae; genus Magicicada; species Magicicada septendecula. The sequence continues at coordinate 247,871,012 of CM068373.1, read as the reverse complement.
AGAACAATTTAAACAGGAACTCTTAATACTAATTATTATAGTGTAGAAATAAAATTCATTATTATAACGTTTATATTGTTTGTGTTATAGTGTTTCACTGTAACTCGCTCTTTAAATGAAGTAACGTTTGTTCAATAGTCTGCCTTAACATATTGGAGCAATCTGACCAATCTGGTAGTTTCCTTTACGAATTTATTGCTTGATTCTTCGCTTCTGGCCTTCACGTTTTTGGTATATTCGATTAAAACATTAGTCTTCTAGTTATTTCAACAGTTTTTCTTTATTATCTCGTCGTATACCTTCAATTATTTTGTTTAAATCCCAGCAGCAATATTAACATGTTCTGCTTCGTTTCAAAAATCCTTCAACATATATTCCTTTTCATCAAAGTAATGATTCATTCAGTTAAGGTTTTGGATGGAATATTTATGGGTCACATGTTAGGTTTCATATTTTATAATTACAGTAATATGATTCCGTTGAATCTTATTTTTTCTTCGTCACTATATTATATTATAAGTTTGTACCGTAAGATTTCTCTATTTTTTAATTATTTACACTTGTTTTGATCTCACTATATGAGTTACCTAGTTGTTTAATGTAAATTACATGTTTCATGCAATGTTCATTTAGTAAATATGTTTATTCACTTACACTATACACTGTTTTTTTTTTAAGTCTATCACTGTTGTTCTCACCTTCTTACACTGTTACACTACCTGACTTTTATAATTATTGTTCATTATTATTATATTTGTAATTTTATATTACTCACAGTCTGTAGTTCACTTATACAAAATAACTGTTTGAGGTTCGCAGACCTCCTCATAGTTTTAATCTAAGGCTATTCTCAATGTCTTATTTCTTACATACTAAGTTTAACATTTGTACATTATATTTATGTCTACTAATAACTATTTACATTGTATATTTCCTTTGATCGTCTCTTCTGGGTATTATTGTCATCGTCAGTTATTGTATTGTCATGGTAATTATGTTCCTCGGAGAAAGCCGCTAAGGTCGTTGCTGCGTTGAGCAGGCTAATGGCAAATGTCGGAGGCCCAGCTGCGGGAAGACAGCGACTGCTGATGTCGGTACCAATTCGATTCTCCTCAACGGATGCGAGGTCTGGGCCGACGCACTGAAGCAAGAAAATACCGCAAGCAGATGGCCGCGGTACAACGAAGAGGAGCACTTCGAATTACAAGCTCCTACAGAACGGTGTCGGAACCAGCAGTGTTGGTCGTCGCTGGAGTAATGCCAATAGATCTGATGGCTGAGGAGAGGAGGAAGGTCTACAAGACCAAGGAAGACTTGGGGTTTGTAGAAGCAAGAATAGTGGCCAGGGCACACTCCATGCGGAGCTGGCAACTACGATGGGAGCAGGAGAGTCGAGCTAGGTGGACGGCGAGATTGATTGGGAACCTCCCTGAATGGGTGGACAGAACGCACGGCGAGGTAGATTATTACCTTACTCAATTCCTGACAGGGCAGGGTTATTTCTGTGCATACCTGCGAACGATGGAGGATCCGTCGTGCGTGTATGGCGACTCAGACTCTGATGACGCTCATCACACTTTCTTCGAGTGTCAACGGTGGGTGCTGGAGAGGCGAGGACTGGAATCGGAGATTAGCCCCATGACGCCTGATAACATCATAGGCGTCATGCTCAACAGCAAAGAGACCTGGGACATGGTTGTGACCTTCGTGAGGATGGTCCTACGGCAGAAGAAGCCTGAACTGGACCCTCTCACAGGTCGATGATATAGATAAAGCTGTAGGAGCCTAGTAGGCGCAATACGAGGTGCCACTCTGAAGCCATACGAATAGTTGTTCCAGGGGGGGGGGTTCCCTGCCTGTAAAGTGGAGGTTATTTAATGGGTGCGAGTCCCACACACCGGGGGACCAGTCGGGTGGCTCCTGACGGTGCATTTTTCCTCCCTCTACAAAAAAAAAAATTGTGATGGTAATTGAAATATTTAATTCTTAAATTTGCATTCCATATTTCCCTATTATTTATTTATTATCATATTTCCCTTTTTGTTTTGATTACTTTTTATTCCTTGACCTTATTATTTATCTTTGAATAGTATATTGTTTTTCCCTTCTTTATTTATTAAGTTTATTTTATTCTTCTTTGTACTTTAATACTAAAAAGATTGCGTTTATGCATAATTCACTGTGAATTTTGATGATATACTTGTCTTTATTCTGAGGTGTAATCTTGTTATGTTACAATATACATGTGCAAAGGCACTATTACAGGCATAATAAAAAATTTCAAAGTGAAATTTGCAGACTTCTGAAAAAGGTAAAGGAAAGATAATATTCATCCGTCTCCTTTAAAGCAGTAGACCTGAAGTATTCAACTACTTTTAAGACTTCCGCGGAAATAAGTTATTTTATTTCTCCTTGACTGGTACACACACACAAACGCATATGTATGCACTGCACGTGTATATAGAGTCGGTTCCAGTATGTGTAGATGCGAGAAGCAGAGGTATTCGTATAGGCCTACCTGGCTGCTAAAACGTAAACCTAAAGAACCCTACATGAATATTATCTGTACCTACGATATGTGTAATATACATAATTGTGATTTGAGTGTGTTGGAGGGGGGGAGTTTTTATGTGTTTTTGATAGGGGGAGAGAGAGAGAGAGAGAGAGAGAGAGAGAGAGAGCGAGAGAGAGAGAGAGAGAGAGAGAGAGAGAGAGAGAGAGAGAGAGAGATTTGGAGATTAGAAAATTTTGTGCGTGTGCGTGTGTATGTAGTTGTGCACGCAGGCTTGTGCATCTTCCTCTCTGTGTGTGTGTTTTAAACTGGAAGAGTGAGAGTGAGAGGAAGTGGGGGAGAGACATGGAGGGAGTGTGAGAGTACTAGAGCGCAAGAGAGAGAGAGAGAGAGATAGAGAGAGAATTAGCATGTCTCAACACTCATTTTGGATCGCTTTCAAAACGTTTGTGAACTAGGTCTCAAAAAAAGCGTCATACTTTGTTATCAGTAATAAGTATCTGTGAATAACGTTAAATATAGACCTACAGGTATCTATGGAAACATACACAAACTGAAAATATATGACTAAATTATTTACCATTTAGGTATTGTGGCTACAAATTTAACCAAAAATACAATGCAGAAGTTCGGAAATTTTAGTATTTATTTTATGATTGTTTATTTTATGATTGTTTTTAGTAATTGTTATATTACTAATAAAATGGTAGCGTAGTTGGGGTTTCATAATCTTCCTGGTAACATAAGAAATTGTCTAATATTGAAAATTAACTTACTTAATAATAAATGTATTTCGTTCAAAACAGTTAGAGAGGTCTGCAGCTCCGGTAGCTTACAAGTGGAGTGGCAATGTCTTTTAGCAATGAACTGTACAAATTTTCATAGGACCCCTAATGTTTGCTACGGAGTTGAAGAACAACGGACAGACAGATATGCAGCCACGTGTTACCGCGTCTGATGATGCACAGATAAGCTCGGCGCACAGAACACGGGCTTATCAGTATCGGCGCTCAGAGCACGATTTCATCGTTGGCGCTCAAAGCACGGGCGCTCTGAGCACGGAGCCTGCGCAGCATGCTGTGTTTGTTGCTGACTCATCGCTGCGGTGTGAAGAACCTATCTCGTATAATAGTGGCCTTCGAGACTGTTCGAGAATAAACCAGTAAACAACCTTATTGCCTTCCCTGCTGCTATGCAAATTTAATAGTCCAGACTCTACAGCTCGTGCGCTTAGAGCGCTTCAATGTGGTAATGTCCTCATCCCCATTATCGTGCTAGTTTTCTTTACGCCCCTCGCGTCCTAGCTTCCAAAAGACATATAGAAGCAAGGAAAAATAAGAAAAAAAATTAATGATGAAATTATAGAACAGCTGGCTAACAAAATTTGAAAATTTAAACCTATAGAATATAGGTATGTGGGTAGACCCAGGAAGAGACGGCTGGAGGATCTTTGAAGGCGGAACAGGCAGTATTCTGTGGTGTAGAAGAAATGATGATGATGATGATGATGATGATTATGACAGTGATGAGCCTCCCAATCCGACTTTTTCTCGTTTGGACTTTTTGCGATAGAAATGTTTTCCTAGTGACGGGAAGCAAACCCATTACCCCCATCACCAACCTGGAGGACCAGGTCATTTGATTTCGGAATTTCCATCCTCTAGATTAGCTGATTTCCCCACACCTTCCAGAGCCTGATCTTCCATGATTTCCTATCAGAATTCCTTCTCCTAGCCTTTGGGATCCCCTCCCATATGGTGTAAAGTAACAACAGGCAGTGATCAGTTGATGGTGGCAATTACTCGCTACAGCACAGCTTCATCATTGAAAATATGTATGGTTTTTACCAAATATGACCGCGCCACTGCTCATCCCTCCACACCCTACTGAAGCTGTCGCCACAGTCCGGGACTGCCTATTCCGGTGGTCCCTTATTCGCTGCTAACCCACTTTCGCTACTCCCTGTCTTTTATCCGCCCAGGAGCTGTTATAATGTATTCCTAAAATCGTGGCACTCTCCAACACTGTCTGTGTGCAGCAATAGTATGATGAGGTTACTGTTTCAATTCCGTGTTGAGCGGCATTGTCACAATAAGTACTCATCACCCGCAGCTTGTCGCCTTCGTGTCGTCGTTACTCTGCTGTCGATGTAGCCCTTGTGTAATGGTGAACAGAAACACACCATAAAATATAACTACCCTGACACGAGATAAAATATTAATTATGAATGATAACAGTTGTTTTGATTTCTACTGATTAAATGGGACAGCTAAAGTGCGATTTATAAGCGGTTTCACTGCAATAAGTGCTCATATGATACATCAAATGTTTATTTCTGTAAATTCATACGTAATATATTAAATCAGTGACAATTATTACCAGAATTAACATCTCACATCTGCAACCGTAAATTATTCTTTTACGGTTTTGATTATTTCTACAGAAGTGGTAATAAAAAAACATTGTTATTGTCAACTATTTGTTTGGCATTCACTGATAATTAAAGTGACGTTAAATCACTAGCAATGTTGTCTTCCTAAAAATGTAATTTATTTTTAAATGTATTATCTTACAATTAATCTACGTTGGTTGAAAGTTAGTTACATATGTATATATTTCCATATTTCTGTATACATACGCCTTAACAAACGATACATTTTTATTGTTTTTAATTATTCCTTATGATCAATTCAAGAGAAGTTATAGCCTTACGTTAAAATATCAACAAAATTGTTTAAACAATTAAATCACAAAACACAAACAACAGTGATGAACAGAAAGAGTTAGTCACATAATTAAAAATATTACTAAAATTCTAAATAACGATTCGTCTGGTGTTCAATTATTTTTTCTACTGTTTAAGTACAACGACCCGTGTAACAGTGGTAACAATAGGTTGAAGTTAAGTTTTCTCCCTCCTCCAGACTAATACTAATCTATATCTACTAACAAATTTAATTAAAGGAATAGGTTAACAAAACCGTAGAACCGTGAAAATAGTGACTTATTAAATCAAACACGACACGTTGTGTTCTGGCCCCGTTCATGTACCAATGATGTACGTATCTGACAACACAAAACAGAAGATAATACCGGACCACATGTCACAGTGCAAACAAGAATGTAATTGATTGATGCGTTTGGTAAATACAGTTGCATGTTAAATAAGGTTACTGCAGGCTTCCGGTACCCCGACACAGAGAGTCAAGATTGTTTGGAAGTAACGCTGCATCTCTTTAGAGTTGACTATAAACGTCTAGACAAAAACGTTAAATGTACTCTAGTCTAATGTACACCTTGCCATTTTGTTAAGTCCTTACAATGAAGGTGGCTTTCAGAGATAAGGCCGAAACGTCTGTTCGAGTAATTAACACCTTTCGACAAGAAGAAATTGGAAGACCGCGGCCTTACAGCCCGGATAGTAATTTTAATAATTATGGCGCCGGTCGTCCAAGCTTAAGGAACAGATTTACATACGCGATATATTGGAAATTTACTGGAGTTTCTTGTACACAACGTCACGGCAACAGCATGTCCTGTACACTCCATTCATTTGAAATTACAGTGTTTTTCTCTCGTACTAAGCTACGAGTGTGTCTCTGGAGAGTTTTTCACAATAAATTTAGCAAAGATGTGGTTTTTTCATATCAAACAATTTACCGAATTAAGTAAACGTTGTTTGCTAAAGATCAAATGTCCAAACTAAAATGATGTAACATTCGAAACGAAATAACAGTATAGGCTTATAATTGAATTTTATCGAGACAATCTAAAATCGGTTTGTATAAAAGTTTATTAAAACATTTATCACTTTGTAAAAGTCTATTATACAAATTCGTTTATTGAGCTTTGTGGTTTAATTATAGCCTATATCTCAAGTATAGATCTAACGAACCAAGAATAGCTGTTAAAAATATTTGTAGGATATCTCAAAAAATCTGTGTCACTCAAGGTTTTGAGACAAGAGTGCACTATACTTTTTTATCATTTATACTGACGATCTCGTGAGTAAATGGAAACATCTGGTGATCCCTCGTATTAAGTTATCACGAGACAGACGTTTGAATATGCTCTTGTTTGCCGACGACTTGCTTGTACTTCTAAATACAGAATCTGATTTGCATGAAGCTTCATGAGATTTGCAAACAATACAATAAGAAAATCTCCCCTATATAAACAAAGGTAACGGCATTTCGAGGCAAGGAACCAATAAGAACTAAATAATGATTAATGATCGAATTATAGAACAGGTGAGCCACTTTAATTATTTGGGAAACGATATTGGCTATGATAGGAACTATGATGTTACTGTTAAGTTAGATAAGTTCCAGATAAACTGTGGAAGACTCAACGGTATTTTTAGAAACAAGGTACGTCGAGATAGAAAGTTAAAGTTTTACATAGTTATGGCGGTCCCTGTACCGTCGTATGGGTGTGAATTATGGGCAACAGTTAACAAACAAAACAGTTAAATACAGACCTCGGAAATGGCGTTCTTAAAAGGAGTTAAAAGGTGTTCTAAACTTGTCCGTATACGGAATGAGGCTATAAGACAACATTTACACGTTTTTAACTTAAATAAAAAATTAAAATATTACAAACAACGGTGGCAAGAACACTCAGAAAGAATGTTTGATTCCAGACTGGCCAAACAAGTCTGGTGATGATGATGATGATGATGATGATGATGATGATGATGATGGTGGTGGTGGTGGTGGTGGTGGTGGTGGTGGTGGTGGTGGTGGTGGTGGTGGTGGTGGTGGTGGTGTTGAAATAAAAGTTTTTTCTGAAAACCAAATGTCCTAACAAAAATGATGTAACATTCGATACGAAATAAAGTTTATAGGACTATAACTGTGATTAATCAAACCACCTAACTCTCGGTTTGTATAAAAGTTGACTAAATCATTTATCACTTCGTAAAATTCTATATTGTACACATTTCTTAATTGAGCATAGCGGTTTAATATATATCACAAATTTAGATCTATATTATGGAGAAATATTATGGATTAGAAATGAATCCATTTCCTTTAATTCAATTGTCGAGACGTGTTTTACGACGCAGACACTAGACGGTCGTTTATACTTTCTCGTCTGACACTTGTGAATTTAATTCATCCCATCGCATCGCCTCATATTACAGTAGGCGAATGCATATAAATTCTCTCTCAAGGTACTATAACGTTCTACTGTTTCCAATAACTCTTGCGTTTTGTTGCTTTATATTATTTTTGTCGCTTTCGAATACAGAAGTATAAAACTCGACCGCTTGATTGAGTTCTTCTGAGTAAGTCAAACAATATCTAAGTTTTCTTTATACCTTATATCGAGGTGCGCGAGGCTGTTCCAGTCGTCCGGAGATTAATCTGCGCGGCAGAGTTGCGTAACGTTCTTGATCGTGCGAGATGCCTCCTGCAGAAGTTACTCGACTATTTCACCGGCATCGAGATCCGCTATGTCACTACAGTGCAAGGCGCTCAATGTATAAATACTAAATTTCAAAGCAGTTCAGTTCAGTTACACCTGGCGATTTTGCAAGTGCGGATCGACGTGATTGTTGCTTTTTAATGGGAAGTGACTATTGTGTTTATTGGTGCAAAACTGTAACGTCTTCACATCCTCTGCTATCCTCCATCCTACGTCTTTCATTTTCCTCTCCATCCATATTAATCCCAAACGTTTTATGCCTTTAATTACCTTAATCCTCCTAAGCTCACACGGCCGGTGTCAATATTATTAAATTGAATATAATATAAACCGGGCTGTTAGGCCGTGGTCGGTTGCTATTTACTTGCGACATTATCGGCAACGTTTCGAATCCCACAATCGGGGATCTTCTTCAGGCCGAAAAGCGACAGATTGTCAGACAAACAAGTAGGCTGCAGCGGATCTTGACCTAACGGTACCCGACAACGTTTTCGATGGGTAAGAGCAAGAAACGTTGCCGACGATGTCGCTAGTAAATAGAAACCGACCACGGCCTAACAGCCCGGTATATAATCAATTTCATAATAAATCCTCCTATTTCATTTTTTGTCATTATCATCTTCAGCAAGGATTAAACCAAAAATGGTCTGTTCCGGTCCAAAGGGCATAGACTAGAGCTGGATTATGGGTGTGTGTCTTGTGATCCTTTGAACTTTGGACGGCCACACCCGGTTCCTCTTCCCAGGTTCTTAAGCTCTTAGTTTGCGTCATCTTCACGACGCTCGGGCGCTCTACTGTCAAGATAAGTAAAGGCGTTCTTCAGAATAATGTAAATAAAAATTTGGTTGAGTTGAAAGATTTATAAAAATCGCATTGAATGTCTTTTATTAATAGCAACCGGCATGAGGGTAGGAAGGAGGATTTTCAGAACATCTACTGAGAAATTTTACTGTCGCAATAAAGCAAAAGTATTTAACAGTTTGGCACACACCAGTTGAATAGAGGAAAAAATTAACCAAATAATTGGTTGGACAATGATGAACGAAGCCTTTGACTAGTGGAGGTTAACATTTCGGGTTTACCGGCTGTGGTCGGTCGTTTACAGTCCTTTGCCAATCATCTTCATAGCGATCAGCCATCAGTTCAGAGTTCACAGATGGAGCAACAGTAGGTCCGACAGAGGACCTGTAAACAACAGACCATAGCCCTACATCACTGGTTTGTTTTACAGTTTCTGAATCGCCCTGCCGCCATTTTAATCTTCAGAAAACCAAGTTCGTTCAGAAAACATTAAATAAATTGTAATGTATAGACTTCTCAAGGGCATATTCAAAATTCCCCAACTACTAAACCTTCTGTACGCTGACTCACACGTGTTTTATCATAGACAAATTTTTTATATTTATTTATATGAGAAATGTTTATGAAATTTATATGAAAATATGAAATTTTATTTACTTGAAAAATTTCTCAGGTATTTATATATCATATAAATATATAACTGATGATCAGTTCGATGGGCGTACCCCTCCCCCTCCCATAAATGGAAAGTATAAAGGTGCGGAGCTGGACATTGGACATCAATGGTCAATAGCTGGACGATACAAACATTAACTGTCGCTTTATTACCCTTATATTTAGCGACGTGGAACACCTAATCAAAAACACTTTGCAGTATTTTTACTTCCATATTCCTTAGGGAATGGAAGTATGGTGATGGCAAAAAAAAATCGTCTTCGAGATTATTGCAGATTCTGATTCTACTACACTCAAAACATGAAAAAAGTCGTTTTCCGAAAAGTGTCTGTGTGTGTGTTTGTGTGTCTGTCTGTGTGTCTGTAGATTTTTTTCTATGGCAAACGATAACTGCCGCAAATTCAAACAGAATCAAATAATTATTTGCATACAGCCCTGATTTGTAGAGTACTCACGATCTATTGTTTTTGGTGAAGATCGGTTGAGGGAAAGGGGTAGTTTACCGGCAACGGTTTTTTTTTATCAAGGGAAATTTTTTTTTTTGGCAAACGATAACAGCCGCAAATTCAAACAGAATCAAATAATATTTCGCATACAGCCCTGAATTGTAGAGTTCTCAAGGCCTATTGTTTTTAGTGAAGATCGGTTAAGAGAAAGGGGTAGTTTACCGGTAACGTTTTATGTTTTAACAAGGGTATTTACTATGGCAAACGATAACAGCCGCAAATTCAAACAGAATCAAAAGATTATTTGCATACAGCCCTGACTTGTAGAGTACTCAAGACCTGTTGTTTTTGGTGAAGATCGGTTGAGGGGAAGGGGTAGTTTACCTGCAACGTTTTTTATCAAGCGTATTTTCTATGGCAAACGATAACAGCCGCAAATTCAATCAGAATCAAATAATTTTTTGCATACGTCCCTGAATTGTAGAGGTCTCAAGGACTTTCGATTTTGGTGAAGATCGGTTAAGGGGAAGGGGTAGTTTACCGGCAACCTTTTACGTTTTAACAAGAGTAAAGTACTTGAAAATTTATTTAAACTTTTTGAAACAATGGTAATTGTTAAAAATAAAATAATTTTGTTGCCAGGCAATAAAATTATAATTTTTTCATTTTAATGTAAATTATGTTTGAGTTAATATCTTTATATATACAGTGGAACTTGGTTATTACGGCCTCGGCTGTTACGTCAACTCTGGTGTAGCGTTATTTTGTCATAAGTCCGGTCAAACTGATATCTTTAACATTATAAAAATTCCCGGTTTTAACGTCACTAAATATTGTACTACTCTGTTATAGCGTCAAATATTTCTCAGATATTTTACTCTAAATTTCATATAAACGTATATATGTGCGCGCGCGCGCTAGCCCATGGCTACAGACATACATTGTATGCAAGCGATAAGCACTGTAACAGGACTGCCGGCGCCAGCCATTTTGCGTGCTCCAACGGATGGCTAGATCGATTTAAGGCCCGACACTCGATTTCCTTTGCAAAAATTTGTGGTGAGGCAAAATGTGTAGATCTGAACGTTACAGGCGATTGGGTGCATAACACTTGGCCAGAAATTAGACGATCATATAAAGATGAAGACATCTTTAATGGACATGAAGCCGGAATTTTTTATAAATTAACTCCAGATAAGACTTTCAAATTTACAAATGAAAAGTGCGTTGGTGGGAAGCTCTCTAAACAAAGAGTTACAGTTTTTGTTTGTGCGAACATGACGGGAACCGAAAAAAGGAAACTTTTAGTTATCGGGAAAAGTTTGCATCCTAGATGTTTTAAAAACATCAAAAAACTTCCTGTACGTTACACTGCCAACATAAAAGCGTGGACGACTTCTAGTATTTTTGAAGATGACTTCTGTACGTGTGTATGTCACTGAACTCCTCCATGTATAAAATAATATATCGTTCGTGGCAGGTAAGCATATCTCAGTTATGTAATATTTACGTTTCCATTTTATTATTATGCCTACAGCAATAAAAAGGCAGGTAAGACACACACACACACACACACACACAATTCACGTTATTTCTGGCCTCACTCATGTTTATTTTCTTACATTTGCACGCTTTTTAAATGGAAAGTGCCGAAACCCATACCAACATAACGCGTGCAAGCCGAAAAAATGGACATCAATTTGCTTCCTGTGGATCGCTGGGCAATGTAACTGCACGTGTTTACAGAGGAACGATTCATAGACAGTCTTTTCGTCTTTAGGGAATGAACCCTCTGCAAGATGCTGAGGGTCCATGAGTGACTTCGGAGCGCTCCTTCTTTTTCGCGTGTTTGTTCTGTGAAACATACACTGTAGATTCGCAGCTTTACTTTAAGCAACGCTCAATAGGAAATGTTGACAATTTTTGTCCACAGTGTACCCTCATTCATACTGAACCTGCTCTGATGTTTTAATTACGGACATCATAATATTAAAACTTTGGAAACTTGAGCACTACTTAATGGAGATCAATCATTAACTTATACAAGCCATTAATTTTATGCATGTATTTTATATATATGTGTACAACGTTATCGGCAACAAAGAAGTAGTTTTTGTTAAAATTCCTTCCCGGGATATTTGGCCGTAGTCCAATGTTTTCTACAAAACCAGACGTTTCGGCAATGCCATTGACTTCCATCATCAGTGAAAATCGAGTGCGATAACGTGAGGTGGTATATGTTAGTGACCACAGTACTGTGGTTAAGGCTGAAGCAGTAAGTAGAAAGAAGTAGTTTCTATGGTAATATTACATTTCGAAAATGATTTTAAATATAAATCTTAGAATATGGAAGTCATGTATAGTTCTCCATACCGATATTTTTCATATGAATTTTTGAAAATTGTTTACAGGTCATCAACAATCTGTCATCATGCACACGCACGATAAAACTAACAAAACTTTGAAGGAAAAAATGGTTTAACAGGAATACATTTTAATAAAAATAAATTAAAAAACTTACCATAATAAAAACTATTTATTTTTATGTAGTCCACAGAAATGTAAAACTTTAAATACTAAAACAGAGAAGAGATACTAAGATGGCGTCAGTTGGGGTAATCGTACGCATGCTTGCGTCCCAATACCCCGTCTGCGTCCCAATACCCCGCCTGCGTTATTCTGTTGTTTTTCAAATTACAAATTTGGATTTCGAATCAATGCGTGATGAAAATACATAATTTTTGTTGTTTTTATGTAAATTATAATAGTACATATCCGTAAATTTCCTTAAACGAAATATTTTTTTCTTGCAGTAGGCCTATGTGTTCACGTATTTTTAAATATTTTAATAAATTGTCGTAAAATTTAAAACCCAAATTTATGAGTTACTGTTTCTGCTACTGTCCGTGTGTGCGTGTGCGTACGTGTTTGTGAGGCAAGGTCAACGGATTTTTGAAAATCTTAGTTGAGTATGACTGCACACTTTTGAGCCAGATAACTGTTTTCAATTATAAATTGGACCCTTGTACTGTTTGGTAAGAATTAAGCTTATATCTCCTTTTCTCATCTCTATTATTTGTGTCTTTGTTGTAGATGCCACGGAATCCTATTCGGACCACTACCAAGGCTGCCTGGACCGAGGATCAGTTGAAGGCAGCGATTGATTCTGTAAGAAATGGGGAAAAAATACGAGCAGTTGGACGCAAGTACGGTATACATGAAGCAACGTTAAGAAAGAGACTTAAGGTAGGTTTAACTGGACGGCCAAATATGGGAAGGAAAGCAGTGTTTAATAAAACACAGGAATCTGAAATCAGCGATCATCTAATACTACTTGATAAATTATTTTATGGTGTTACCTTAACTGAGCTTAGGATGATGGCATATGAACACGCAGAAATAAATAACATAAAACATAACTTTAATAAAGCAGCAAACTACCAGGTAAGGATTGGGCGTAAGCTTTCAGAAAAAGAAATCCCCAGCTAAGTCTGCGAAAGCCTGAAGCAACATCCATCAATAGAATTTTGGGGTTTAACAAGACCGAACTGAATAACTTTTATAACAATTTAAGAAACGTCTTGGATAAATATCAGTTCCTACCGTCACGAATATTTAACGTAGATGAAACGGGAATCTCAACAGTCCATAAACCCCCCTCCATTGTACGTCCAAAAGGTCAGAAACAGGTAGGAAGTGCTACCAGCGTGGAGCTAGGTAAAAATATCACACTTTGTTTTGCTATGAGTGCTACTGGTGTCTTCATTCCACCCATGTTTATATTTCCTGGTGTACGGGCATCAGCAAGGATAAAACGTGGGGGACCAGCCGGAAGCATCTATAAAATGTCTGAATCAGGATGGATGAATGAACATTTGTTCTTAGAATGGCTTAAATACTTTGTGGCCAATACTTATTCATCCAAAGAACATCGACACTTCTTTTAATGGATAATCATTCAAGCCACACTTTCCTTTCCAGTTATAACTTCTGTAGAGAAAATGAAATCGTTGTTGTTTCTTTTCCACCACACACCAGCCACCGATTGCAGCCCCTCGACCTTACGTTTTTCGGGCCTCTTAAGAACGCTTATAATAGAGAATGTGCACTGTTCTTAAAAATCAATAGTTTCCAAAGAATTAATAAGGAAGATGTCCCTGGTTTGTTGAAGGTAGCTTACGAAAAACTAGCTGGAGTAAGCAAAGCTGTATCTGGTTTCCAAAAAGCAGGAATCTATCCTTTTAACGATAGCATATATGACGATGAAGACTTAGGCCTATGCCTAACACCCGATGCTGAAGAGGCGGCAATGGGAATCATGGAAACGGAGACCAGTGATGGTGGCGGCACATCTTCGGCAAAACTGAGAACGAGTTACTTTCTGATAGGCCTACAGAGAATAATGCGACGGTTAGTGTATCTAGTGAATGTTTAGTTTCCATTTCAGAAATTTCCCCAGCTCCAAAGCCATCAACATCCAAAGGGAGAAAATCGACACACCCTAAAACATCACTCAGAAATTCTAACTGCCACGCCCAGAAAAAAGATTTTAGAAGAATTAGAAGTAAGAAAAAAGAACAAATTAGAAAAAATAATCTGCTAAGCAAAATAAATCAATACAGTAAAGTGCAAAACTTCAGTTAAAATCCAATGATAAAAGGAAAAAAAAGATAATGAAGGCCCCTTCCAGCGACGGTTCATCGACTGAAGACGAATTGAACATTAAAGACCTCTGTCAATACGATGAATTGGACGACGTTTCCATTGGTGTAGGCCTAACACTAGCAGAAAAGAATAACACCAACAACACTTGTCTGTTTTGCGGTGAGTTTGGGAAAGACAAAGAACTATGGTATCGCTGTGTCTTGTGTTCAAGCTGGGTTCATTCAGACTGTAGTGCTGCAGAAACTCCTCATAATTTTGTATGTGATTATTGTCAAGCACAAGATTAATTTTACTACCATGTTCCATAAGGAAATGGAAGTATGGTTATGGCGAAAAAAATCGTGATCGAGATAATGGCAGATTCTGATTGTACTACCACCAAAACATGAAAAAAATCATTTTCCGAAAAGTGTCTGTGTGTGTGTCTGTGTGTCTATCTGTGTGTAGAATGTTTCTATGTCAAACGATAACTGCCGCAAATTCAAACAGAATCAATTAATTTTTTGCATGCAGTTCTGAATTGTAGAGTACTCGAGGTCTATTGATTTTGGTGAAGATTGGTTAAGGGTAAGGGGTAGTTTACCTGCAACGTTTTATGTTTTAACAAGAGTAAAGTGCTTAATTTTGATAAATAAAGTATCCTTAAAAGAAGGTCATAATAATCCACTGTAGAAAGTAGATGAAATATCTATAAATGAAAAGGGTAGTTGAAGGGGAAGGGGGTAATATTCTATAAATTAAAATGGTAGTTGATAATGGAGAAAGTAAATTTTATAAGTTTTATATGTGTAATACTTTATTGACAACAAAGAAGTAGTTTCTATGGAAACATTTCATTTCTCTTTAACAAAAATTTATATTTTTTCATTTTAATTTAAATCATGTATGAGAGAAAACATATCGTTCGTGGCAGGCAAGCATATCTCAATTATGTAATGTTTACGTTTCCATTTTATTACTATGATTACCGCAATAAAAAGGCAGGCAAGACAAACACACATACACACACACAAACACAATCGCATTATTTCTGGCCTCACTCATCTTTATTTTCTTACATTTGCACGCTTTTGTTATCGATTTGCTTCCTGTGGATCGCTGGGCAGTGTAACTGCACGTGTTTACAGAGGAACGGTTCATAGACACACTTTTCGTCTTTAGGGAATGAACCCTCTGCAAGATGCTCAGGGTCCATGAGTGACTTCTGAGCGCTTCGGAGGAGGGATGATTATATGCATAGTTCGGTTTCTTTATAAGAATAAAGTAAGCCTATATAATTGTTATGGATAAAGTGACTGAAAATAACATTATATTAAACGACTACCCCATAATTACAAAAATATCTATAAATAGTGAAATTAGTTTGAGAGTGGACGATATTTTTTTAGAAATTACCGAACCGAATTCAAGTAAATTATGTTAAACATAAATCTTACAACATGGAAGTCATGTATGGTTCTCCATACCGATTTTTATTTATGTTTTCAGTATGTGAACACTGGCGTTGGTCGACAGTTTTTTACATTTTTGTGATGATACTTGTATATTTTTATTGTTCTGTATTAACCTAATTTTTTAAATTATGATTCTGTGTTAAGTTCATATTAACTTTTGCCTAACGTTTACGAAAAACTTAAAATTTATTTTTTGTGACCATTGTTTTTTGTATTATTTTTTATTGTTTATTGTTTATTTTTAATATTCACTGAGTGACGTAAATATTCAAGCATGTATTCAATAATTTCATTTTTGTTTTTTTAAAGAAATGTTAAATATTTGTAAAATATTTTCGTGTGTTTATTTTTCCAGTATTCATGTCAAACTAATAACAGTGTGTACTAAAACATTCATAATAATACAATTTCTTGTAATCTCCTGATAAAATTTATGTATTTATTATAATAACCCATTCTCCCATATGAATAGCACTGTCAAGTGACTGCGTCTAATTACCCGACATGGACGGGTAATAGTACGCAGTGAAAGTTTTTGTTAATTTTAATGAACAAAGACAATGGCTGAATACAATACACTGAAAATCGGGTGTATTAAAGAAAACTAAGTATAGCATACATAATAAAAAATTGATAACGCTATATGTTGTACGAGCCGAAATATAGCGAACAAAACTTAGATGCGTGCAGTTACCCCTCCTTCCCCTCCTTCTGCGCCCTCTTCTTTTTTCTCCTTCTATGACACCCTCCATGGGAGATGTAAGCAACCAGTCTCTACTTAAACAATGACCTAATCAATTCCTTTTCCTACTTTCTATTACCTTCAGGATTCTTGTCTCTTCCCCTATTCTTCTTTAAACTTCATCATTCCTTACTGTATCAACCCACCTCACTTTTCCCATTGCTCGCCAAACCCACATCTCAAATGCTTCTAATCTTTTTTCATCTTCCTTCCTCAGTGTCCATGTCTCTGCACCATATAAAGCAACGCTTCACACATAACATTTGGCCAACCTTTTCCTTAAATTTTTATTAATTTTGCCACACAGCAGTCTTTTCTTCTCATTAAATGCCTCTTTCGTTATAGCAATGCTTGCTCTAATTTCACGTTTGCAGAACATACCTTCACTTATCAAGCTTCCAAGATATTCAAACAACTCCACCTTTTGTGTTTTGTCTTGCCCTATCTTTATGTTTGCCCCTTTTCCTCCTCTCGTAATCACCATACACTTAGTTTTTCCTTATTAATCTTCATTCCATATTCCTTGCATACTAAATTCAAATCTCTTATAATTTCATCCATTGTCTCTTCCTTTTCAGCTAAAACAGCCATGTCATCAGCAAAGCTTATACAGTCAATTCTTTTTCCACCGACATTCACACCTCTTGTTTCGTCAAAGCACTTCCTAATCAAGTCATCAAGATATATGTTAAATAAATTTGGTGACATACAACACCACATACTCTTTCAATTTTAATTCCTTCTGAACTCTCCTTTCCGATTTGCACACTCACTTGCTGTCTAAGGTACAGATTAGGAATCAACCGGGTCTCCTTCCAATCCACCCCCTTGTCCCTCGAAATATCTAATAGTCTTCCCCACTGTACTCTGTCAAATGCTTTTTTAAGGTCTATATAAACAGTGCTACAATTAGATACAAACAACTTCATTTTCCTCTGTAGGTGTGCCACCGTAGATTACTTTTCTGTCTGGAGGTGTATGTATTTGGTAGGAATTTATTTTGGCGGTGCAACGTGTTGCTTTCCACTCCAACAAAACGTTTAATTCACAGTTAATAAAAAAGTTTTCCGTTATTGCTTTTTCAGCTGAGCTAACACAAGAGCGACGTTGGTAAGTGTTGTTGAGAGACGCAACGTGTCTTTTCATTTGAACACTTATTGAAACGGTTTATATTAAGTTTTGCTTTCGTTTTAGCAGATTCTTTAACTAGGAATAATTTAGTAGTCTACCATTTGTTGTACACTTTGATTACAACTCAATTTTATAAAAACTGTGAAGTAAAGGGTGTTCTAATATGTCTAATACAGGATCAAATATTGTTTATATCCCCATATTCTGACCCTGTGTTTATTCACTTCATTTGTTGCCTTCATCCGCTCCCTCTTCTATGCATTGTTTCTCCCTATAATTTTGTCTGCGCACAACATCTTATTCTTTGTAGATTAAACATAACTGCACACTCTCATCTCAGTATTTTATTACTTCAGGTTTGTTTGTCTTGTATACACTGCTTCTCATATTTTCTTCGTCTGCATATTTTCCTGTGATAATCTTATTCTTACAAAGGTTTTTCTGTGCGGAACCATTAGGCGAACGCTTAAGTCACCAAGTAAAGTGACATGCCTAAAATTCTACAAGGTGATGTGGCTCTTACCACACTTCTTTATAGGTCGGAGAACTGGACTTTAACGAAAGGCCAGGCCAGTTCCATCCAAGCGGCTTAAATGAGATTTCTCAGCCACGTGGCAGGGTATACTCTCCATGTTCATAGAAGAAACACAGATATATGGCAGAAACTGAATATTGTGAGTACACTATACAGGATTGCCCAGTATCGGCTGGATTGGTGGGAACATCTTTGCCGAATGGATGACTGCCGCATCCCCAAACAACTATGGAACTATAAGCCGAGTGGACGGAGAGGTGTGGGACGTTCGAGGAAGCGCTGGAGTGACCAGCTGTAATATTCACCTATTTGAGACGGAACAAACCATTCTTGGTTTAATCCTTGAAGATGATGAAGATGGTGACAAAGATTTTTAAAAACACGCCCAAGCACTTCGTAAGAATCACTGTTTATTCTTAACCTCTGACATTTGTTTCAAACTATTAAGGTATTCTTAAAGAGCTGCTAATAACGACAAAGAAAGTGTAGCTTGGAAAACATGTGTTAAGGGTGTATAAATGGACATGTGTGTAGGGTTGTATGATAGAGGGGATGAAAGAGGTAGTATAAGAAAGTTTAATTGACAGTAAAAAATGAGTATAATAAGGAAGCAAAGTCTAAAAATTAACTAAACTAAATAACAGTTTTTAATAAAGGAGATACAAAAGAATCAGTTTGTTAAATTTTTCTTACTTTTAATTGCTTTTCTAATTTCTAAAACTTCCGATAAATCCATTTTTTTACCTTTTTTTATGTTTTGCAGTAGTATTATGTGTTTTGTGTCAATACCTATGTTTCTTTTAAAAAATATTTGTAACAATATGAACACCAAGTGCCTAATGATCAGTATCGTGAATTTTTTTTATCGGCCATCTAAGGTTTTTTATATTGATTTAAATGGAATAAATCCTATTGTAGTCCCAAGCCACGTGTTTGTTAACCAAATACACTGTACTCACCGTCTATGGCTTTTTTCCTTGATGTTTTTTCCAGTTTACATGTTTCAAGGCGCTTGCCTCATCATCAGAACTTATAAAATCAATCTATGTCATAAATAATGACATTTGTCAAAATATTAAAAACACAATACGGCAATTAAACTATGTACATAAATTCGCTTTAAAAATGTTCGGTGTGCCTTGCAAGACAACACGCGCAGTACACGCGGAGTACGGCGCGTGTTGTCTTGCAAGGCACACCGAACATTTTTAAAGCGAATTTATGTACATAGTTTAATTGCCGTATTGTGTTTTTAATATTTTGACAAATGTCATTATTTATGACATAGATTGATTTTATAAGTTCTGATGATGAGGCAAGCGCCTTGAAACATGTAAACTGGAAAAAACATCAAGGAAAAAAGCCATAGACGGTGAGTACAGTGTATTTGGTTAAGGTTTTTTTATTCTTTACTCTTTGTTCTTTCCTTTTTCTGCCAATATCTTTTCACTGTGTCTCTTCTTCCTGTCTTCAGTTCACTTTAACCTGCGTTTTTCTCTCTCCTACCCTGGACTCCTTCCATTTTTAACACTTTTGCCCGAAACACTTCTCTTTGAATTGCTTCTTCTGAGTTTATATTACTTTTTTCTAAATCCTTTTGGACTTCTTTAATCCAACTTAATGTTGACTTCTTCCCCCACAGATATTTTAAGATCTGCTTTGTTAATCTATTGTCGTCTATTATATACAAATTTCGAAAAAATAATAGTTTTTTTTTCTCATTGTTTCTGTTACATTTTCTGTACTCTAATATATTTCATCATTACTTCTTAATATCCAACCTTCTGAAGGTTTTCGTGGGCCTAATATTTTATTTAGCGGACTTTCCATACTGCAATTGAAACTGTATAGAGCGCAAAAGTAGGAATTAAATTCCAAGATAAGATCGGATTGTTATTCCGAAATGATTATTTTTCGTGGTTTACTCCACTAAGTTCTTCCGCTCTCTCTGCCGTTGGGAACTAAGATGCCTCATCCGACTTTGAGACCGTTGACCGGGTTCCACCTGTAATCCTAGGCAGTGGGCACTTACTGGGTGCTATCATCCGGACCCAGATGAACCCAGGTTTTTAAAGAGGTGTGCTCCTCTAAGACTCTTCCGCACGTTCTGGTGTTGGATCATTGAGATCTCTTCCACCATTCCGTCCGTTGGTCTTTATAGAAGTTCGTTAGTATCTGTAGCTACAGTAGTACCCATTCATGGCCTCGTTTCATTTAATTATCCGTTCACTATTATTTGAATCTTAATTCTTTACAGCAAAATGTCTCACTGCCAACTCATACGAGTAACCTTATACACGTTGAATCAATTCACTGGCCACTCGACACTGAAGTTCTCACTTCTGGCATGTGCCCACGACACACCCTTTTTTTTTTTGTATCTAAGGACCACATGTTAATTTCATTTCTTTATTCTTTGTTCTTTTCTTTTTGTCCAATATTCTTTCACATGTTCACTATGTCTCTTCTCTTCTTCTATGTAGTCGGACACGAGTACGCGTTATGATCAAATCAACGGAAGTGACGTCAGGTCAGGACACCGAGTACGATGTGCATCCTTTGCACAGCCACGTGTATAACCAGAGATACAACCATGGCTCATCTGAAAAATAAATGTTGACAAGACAAAGTGTGGTAATTACGAGAGAAATGGTGCAGATTCTGAAAAAAATTGCTTTCTTTTGTATATTTGTTTCTGTTATATTTTCTATACTTTGATATATTTCATCATTACTTCTTAATTTCCAACCTTATGAAGTTTTTCGTTCGCCTAATATTTTCCTAATAATTCGTCTTTCCAATATTTCTAGTTTTTCTAAATTATAATTCAATGATAGACATTCACTTGCATATAGGCATTCTGGTTTCACTACTGTACTGTAATGTCTTATTTTTGCATTTTTAAATATGCACTTTTTATTGTAAATATCTTTAGTTATACCGTATGCTCTTTCCATTTTATGAATCCTTTCTTTTATAGTAGATTTATCTAAACCATTCTCTTGAATTATTTCCCCTAGATACTTAAGTTTTCTAACCCTCTCTACTCGACCAACATCCGTTACTAGGAATTTTGGTTCATTTTTAATGTTCGTGAGAAATTTTTTTTTTTCAGAAATTCTTAAGCCTGTTCTACTAGCTATGTCGTCTAAAAAATTACCTTGTGTTACTGCAGATGTCAGATGTTCATAAAGCATAGCAAAGTCATCTGGGAATGCCAAACAGTTTATTTCAATATGTTTGATCCTTCTTCCCAAAATGATTGGTGATATTTTGCATTCATTTAATTTTTCATTCCAAATTCTCATTACTTTCTCCAGGACACTGTTGAAAAGAATTGGGGATGAACCCTGTCACCCTGTCTTACACTCGTAATTTATTTTGAACACCCATTTTTTATATTTTCATAAATTATATTATTCATTTTTTAAATAAATTTGACATATTTTTTTCTATAAAACGTAAACGGTTTTCAATGTACACAAAACACAAAACTAATTACATTAGCGAACCTACTACGCTAATAATTCGGCAAAGCAATAAATTAGTGATAATGAGAAGTGAAGTGTTTGTGTCACTTAAAAAAAAAGAACCTGGTGTGATTCACTGCGTTGCTATGATAACCGTGACGCAGAGGTTTTCCCTTCCACATAGATTTATTAATGAAACATAGACGTAATTTCGGTTTCTTCACTGCGCTGTATTTATGTACATCGAACATGTCTTGTAATAATACTTTTGACGTGAAAACGTCTTCAAAATCGATGCCGGGTGTGGGGAGGCCATCGCGCCCAAATGAGCGACAGTTTCTGTCGAAGTAATTTCAAACTTCAATAACTCGGGTAAAAATAGACATAGCGCCGCCATCTTAGTCTCGTTTTAAAGAGAAAGGATGACAGTTTGTGGCAGCATTACTGCAATATTCGTGGCGGCCGGACGTCGCAAACTGCGCACTCGTAAAGTGGACCCACGATTTTCGACTTTCCGGATTCGACACGTGTCCATAAACGGGATTATATCTCAGAGACTAATTATCCGATTCGAGTGAACCAAGTGTTGTTTTGAAGAAGATGTATATGTTACAATCATTCTGAGCTTTAAGAGTGTATCTCAAAAACTCAAAAAGATACGAGGCTGTGAATTTGAAAAAGTTTGAAAATTTCCCGATTTTTTCAAAAAGCCGCGATATATGAGGGCAAAGTACAACCAGAATTACAAAAATCGGGCATGAATGCATAGAGCACAAAATTCCAAAGAGAATGACATCGAAAACGCCGCGCCCGGACCCAAAACCAACGCGCAGTACCGCCGCGAATATTGTAATGTTACATAAGATCACGACCACCAGGGTTCAAAACAAACGATAACCAACAATAATAAATATAAGAAAGGCTACAGCCAAACTTTAATGTTAATCAAAAAGATAAGTAGAAACTAACTTTAAAGGAATAAAGAATACATCTTTAACGAACTGACGAAGATGATCGAAGAAATAATGACAATGACTTAGACGAAACGTAATTAACTAACAACTAACCCAATAGATTAGGTAAACAATGAGAAAACCTAGGCAGAGAGAAGAAACTATGAGTGGAGTAAAGAAGAATACTACAAAGCCCAATTGGATACAAAAACAGAAAGAAGAATAAGAAAGAAAAATTAAGACAAGATGAATGGATCATAACAAGAAAGCCCAGAGTAAAGGACAGAGTAATAATGAAGCCTGATGACCTAAAATAAATAACTATGCTGACAAAGAAAGCTTATAAAGTGAATAAATGATATAATTAATAAAAGTCAGGAGAGTGAGATAAAATTAGTCAAGGTATAAATTAACTGTGTATCTGGAAGAATAACAAAAATGAATCATATAGACCAGCCTTGTTACTAGAGCAAATGTAGGGATATTACTTATAGAATGATGTTAATAAATACTGTTTAAGAATGGGTAATAGAGAGAAAGGTAAATAATAAACCTAAAGTCATAAATAACATTAGTAATACTAGAATAATGTGAAATAAAAGACACTGAAACCATAATAAAATAAACACATTGTTGTCAAACCAAGATAGGACCCATAACCTCACTACATGTGAATAAGGCACCTCAAATAAAAGAATTAAATGACTAAATGATAAGTAATCCAATTTATGTTGGAGGGTAATGAACCTAAATGTTACAAGGGTAGTACCAACACGGAATTAATGTATAGGAGGAGTAGAACTATATTGTAATCAGTATAAATACAAACTATAAGTTAGACATTCTGAAGTTACCTAACCAATCTTGAAAAAACTGTAACAATAAGGTATAAAAGAGATGAGACATTAGTGTCAATAGAGCCAGTAAGGTTCACAGTCACTTATATAATGTAAACCAATTGTAATTAGCTTAAAAATATAACAAGATAATAGAAAATATACATACTTGTATCTTGAGACCAGATGCAAGAAGTTTTATTGAATTAACAGAGAAAGGTGATATACTACTACCAATCAAATGATGGTAACACCTTAATATAAGTACTGTCACTATTTTGTAAAGGAGAATGATCACTAAAATTAAAAATAATTAAGAGTTAAGAGAAAAGATGTAACACCATATAGTGCCTGAACTATAGGTGAACCCAAAGGGTATTATTCAGGGAATAATGGTGTCAAAACCACTAAAGGTAACAACTAGAAGTTGTAATAGTTAATTTAGATAAACAAGTAACAATATTCAGAAGTAATCCAATAGCAATGAACAGACCACTGTTAAAACTAACTTGGGGGGTAATAGACCTAAAAAGAGCCCAGAGACTGATACTAAATATTAAGTTATACAGGGTATCAGACTAAACCAACAGTAGTAAACTCATAAGATAGAGAAGACACCAAGTAGTGGTTAAAATGTAATCAATATAAACAATGCATTCTAAGAAAAAACAGAATAAAAATTAAGGCCTAGGTGTGCCAAACACTAAATATGTCAAAAAAAAATACACCAAAAAAGGGCATCAATTAAGTCAGACAATGACAATCAGAAGTTGAAGGGAGAACTTAAGAATAAGTGTGAAATGTAACTAACTCTTAAAATTCCTTCAATGAATTATATCATCTAAATCTAAACCATAATGCTATCTGTACAGCAGGGTTTATACTCAAGTTTAGAGTTGTTATCACACATAACTGATGTATGATCTGACTAAAAGGCAGGAAGAGACTGAATAGTAATAAAAACTAGTGGTCGCCCAGTGGTCGAAATTCGACCGTAATTCATTAAATTTGAACGTTATTGAGGTTCTTTTGTCAAAGAGTATACCTCTATAATCATTGCATATAATTTTTTTGAATTCTGTTCTATTACGTCAGCTGCGAGCGTGTACAAATACGTCATTAGCGTGTGTTGTTTGCCTTAATTCCCTGCAATACTTATGAAATTTAAAATTTAATGTTAGTAACAGTTGAAAAAAAAACACAATTACAGCTTGTATTCGTATTTATTTTTTGATATAATTCATTGTCAGTTTTAATTTTTTCATGTTATTATTGAATCAAATAAACGCTAATAAAAATGAGACTTGACATTCATAGAAGTATAAGATACATTGTTTTCAATTCCAGTGGATTACATTTCATTTTTGGTAAGGTACAAAATTCGAAAACAGTTTGAAGATTATCTGCTACAAAGCTTATATAATTTTTTAATTTGTTTTTCTATGCATTAATTTTCGAGTTATTTGAAAAATATGAAAGATAGAGAAAATGAGGTTTAGCTTGGCTAAGCCATATTTAAAAAGCAATAACGCGTTTTTTGACATTTCCTTGGGTTTTTTATTGCCATAGCCTACTGACCAGGTTTCGCCAAGGCTACACAGTTATTTTGCCTATCTTTTTCGAATTATATAAAATTTAAATAAAAAATTAATAAAAAATGAAATAAAAAATACGTGCCTCGTATTTTTTCATATATTTTTCATTAAATCAAGAAAACCGGGCGGTTAAAAAAATAAATGTTTTCCATTGAACTTAAAATAGTTTGAAAGTGAATTTAATGATTCAGAACTTCTGTGTAAACGATGATTTTTGTAAAAACTCTTTCATCATTTGCTAATGCCCTTGGAAATATTCGGAAATATAAAATCTCAAACCATCGAATGATCGAACTCTACTTGCTGCGACGTACAATTGACCATGTGTAAAACTGGCTGCCTCAATAAAATTCCAATTTTTTCGAATGTTTGTCCTTGAGACTTATTTACTGTCATCGCAAATGCAGGTATAATTGGAAATTGAGTTCTTTGAAAGTTAAATGGTAAAACAGTACCGGAATATGTTAAATTTATACGTGGAATCAAAATTCTCTTATTGCGTGCGGTTCCAGTTAAAACTTCGCAATCAATAGCATTACGATGCATACACTTGATGCGCATTCTTGTTCCATTGACTAATGCTTCCTTTGTATTTAAGTTTCTGATCAGTAAAACGATGCAATTAACTTTCAATACTAACTTATGTGGTGGCAAACCACTAATAGTCAAAGAATTCAAAAACTCTACTGGATAGTTATTGATTTCATTGTCATCATCACAAATTATTTTATCGTAGCTATGATATGTTTTCTGTTCACCTGGTATTCGATTAAGTATATCAGTATTAATAAAAGTACAATCATCATTTTTAGGTGCTAAAATAACTGACTTCAATATGTTATCTGAGAGTATGTTTTCGGAAATAGTTCCATACACCTCATTAATAATATTATTTTCATCTCCTATTAATTGCTGAGGTATTTCAATAATATTTTCACCAAACTGAGGGAATTGTGGGGCTTCATCATTACCAATTTTTTTCAAGAATTCGACAAATTCTATTTCACTTGGTAAGGCTCTCATATTTTGAGTAAACGTTACTTTATGAAAATAAACAAATTTATGCCAACTCGTGACACAATTTTTAATTAAAGTTGCACGTGATCCATGTAGGAAAACTGGTAAGATTTGCCGAAAATCACCGCACAGAAGTATCGTTTTTACTCCAAATGGTTTATGTTTATCATTTTCATCGCATAGATCCTGCAATAATCTATCTATGATTTTCAATACTTGCAGTGGGCGCATAGAAATTTCATCAATAATTATCAATGATGATGAATTTATGTAACGTCCATAGCTACTATTTGCGGTAATATTCGCTACAGAATTTTCCAAAATGGGTATAGGCAATTTAAACACTGTGTAAAGTTCTACCTCCAAGTAATAGAGTTGAAGCTATGCCACTGAACGCTGTGCAATCCAACTAAGATTAAGCGAATTTAGTTTGTGAATGATTGCTGTTTGTGTGAACGTTTTTCCACAACCTGCATGAGCGGTTAAACAAAAAACATTAGATCCAGTATCATGGTGCAAAACTTCACGAATCACACGATCAATTAGATTACGCTGTTCAATATTTGCAGTTTCATAATGCTCACAAAACAGAAACTCTTGTTCTATTGGCTCAATAGCATTTGCTTCGTCTGTTCTGTGCGAATACGTGGGAACTGGTAAACCAAGTTCTTGACATGACAAATTATGAACATTCAAAATATCTTCAATTTCTAATAGAGCTGTGTTAAAGGATACTTCTTCGTTGTAATCTCTCAAAAAATCTTCACTAAGATATACTTTAAATTCATTCCATAACGCCAATGCATTGGCTGGCACATTTAATGCACAAATGTAACCAAATAAATTTCGCATTTGTTTTGGTGAATGTAATTCTTTTGCTTTATTTAAACATTCGCGCCATTCATTATCATTTGAAGCAATGCCGCGAGTATGGCACGCTTCAACAAAAGAAGTGTGTATAATTCCATTGTATGTTCTAACATCCTCAAATGATTTTGGACCACAGACATGTAATAAAAGCAATCGTAAATGGAAAAGTTCGATGTCTTTTGGTGATACTACATATATGTGTGTAATGATTTTATCACCTCCACGCCTTCTCTTCTTCCATTTTTTTCGGGAATCTTCCCACACCTAATGCAAAGGAGTTTCAATATACTTATATTCATGCGCTGATGGATCTGATCGATTCAATTCAAAAAATGCTAATAATTTTGTTTGTCTTGCATTTTCAATTGCTTGACGTTCTTGCCCTTCTCGAAAGTAAACATTCTGTCTACGCGGTAAATGAATGTCAAGTCTAACGATGACATGTGATTGAAAATGCATTGGTAATACATAGATGCGCCATACAGCTTCAGTTGATCCGACATAACGCCCATTTAAAAAATTTTTAACTTCATCAATTTGTATTTCTTGACCTGGTTCATTTCTCTCTGAACCTAATTCAACAGATGCACTGTCATAGCTTTTATACACGTATTTAAAAATGTATTTAACACTTTTGTAGTAGTGTAGTGCATACTTCAACATTTACATGGCAATTAAATTTGGCAAGGAAATACAGATTGTATGGTACAACATAACGATTGTCGAGGCAACTATCGCGAACTTTAGCATTAATACCATTATCACGCCTTCTGTATAATGGATATCCATTTAATGATTCACATGTAAATTCATTAAATCGTTTTGGATAATCTTTTGTGCATTTTCCATCTCTCATACATACAGAATTTGGATTAAGTACACCGCATGGAGCATGCATCATGTGTTTTACAACATATCCATGTAATGTAGGATGTGTTTGAATGTTAGGAATCTCCGCAGATACAACTTTATCAATATCGGTAGCGTTAACAATTTTATCTTGCTCATTTAAAGAGAGTAAAATGTGAGCATGAGGCAATCCTCTCTTTTGAAACTCAATTGTATAAACGAGTGCGTCAACTTTACCGAAGATTTTTTTTAGTGTAAGGCCATCAATTAATGCTTTCAGTTTGGACTTGAATACACACACAACAATATCAGGTCGAAAATTAGCTGACTCACCTACACCAATATTGCTAACTATTTCAGGCCAACTTGGATTGCAAGTCATTGTAATAAACAAAGAAGGCTTTCCGAAATGTTGTACAATTGACATTGCATCTAAATAATTCTGATACATATTTCTTGGAGATCCATTGAATGAAGATGGTTAAATTACTCTACGGCCAACATTATTGGCATTGGGGTTCAATTCTAAATAATCTGTTAAATTGTTGTAAACTTCAGACCTAAGACTTGTTTGATTTTGTCGAATGAAATGTAAGTGCCCTCTATTCTCACATACATATCAACTATCCACTGCAGAAATAATTTTTGTGAATGGTGCAACATGCTAAAATCTTCTCTAATTGCAAGTCGATAGGCTGCATACTGAAGCATGGTTAATTTATTTCTGGGCGCTCTTGAATTAGATGTAGTTGGTACATTATGAGAAATATTGATATGCCACCCAGTATCACCATTTGGAAAAAGTAATGGATACGCTAAAGGGTCCAGTGATGAATCCAAAACAGATATTTTTAATGGTACCATTAACTTTTGAAAACGAAACCATATTCCGTTCAAAGGGTGGCTCACCATCAACTGTACTAAATATTACTGCTACATCAGTTTGAACTGCATCATTATAGCGGCGTAGATCTAAATCACGATTTACTTTAATGAGCATACAAATTTCTTTATTTTGATTTTCAACTCTCTGACAATGATCTTTCATTGCAATGAATGACCGAACGAAAGGATTAATGCGTTCCAATTCAAGAGAGATTTCGCGCATTATATTTTTATTGCATGTTTGATTATAGTGTTCACGTAGTCTATAATTGACACCAGTGTCAACATCATAAAAATATAATTGCGCATAACATGGTAAGCGACCATATCCAGCAGTCATTGGACCTGATCTGTGATAAAAAACATCATGTATTTTAAAATGATACACTCCACGCGTAACTGTATCCGAAATTTTAGCTTCTGAGCTAACCATAGCAAATGATGAATTGTATTTACGAATGTTTTCAAAATAATTTTTTGACTTTCTTTTTATTGAAGGTTCATTTGAAGTAAGTCCATCATACAATGATTTAAAGTATTCATTTTGACTTAAGGCCGGTAATATTGCTTTACCCTTATGACAACATGAAGTGAATGCAGTCCTTTCACCTAAAGTGACCTCAGATTCGAAATGTTTTGCATTGTAAAACCTGCATTGTAAATGCATTAATCCACAATCAAAAGTATTAAAATTTCTTGGAAGGACATTCAGTGCGCATTTAAATGTATCCCTCAAAATAATTTCATCATTTTGTATACTATTTACACTATTTAAATTTGCATTTGGTCTATTATCATTTTGACTTTCACGCAAATATATATTCCTTCTTCTTTGTCTCTCACTCCGACCCGTCAATGTTATACTATTTACACTATTTAAATTTGCATTTGGTCTATTATCATTTTGACTTTCACGCGAATATATATTCCTTCTTCTTTGTCTCTCACTCCGACCCGTCAATGTTCTATGTCGAGGCATAATGGAAGTAGGTGCGAATATCTGAATGTAAAAAAAAAACATGTAATGAAATTACTTAAACTAAGATTAGAAAGGGTTTAATTTAAAAATAATAAAATGTACTCACTTTTTTGAAACCACCAATAATAAATAGGCGAGAGTAAGTCAATTCAAATTGCTGCTACAAAATTTTCCTTTTGCAACAGGTGTATATTAAGCAAGCTGTATTTCACTTTCAACTGCACATTAATATATAAAACACAGATATCTAATATACAAAATATAAAATAAACGCTTTTTTGCCTTGACATACACTCCACAGACTATTGAAAAAGGAACATTTGAAATCACACAAAATTCACAGCTCATTCAGTCAATCTGTCAGTAATTATTTATTGGCAACATTTTAAAATTCTTTGGCGACAATCTCTACTCTGTGCGACTGTTTGACCACAGACTATTATGTGTTTGACATTGGCAGTATGAACGTAAACAAACGACAGACTATTACGTGTTTGACATTGGCAGTATGAACGTACACTAAAATGAAAAAAATATAATTTTATTGCCTGGCAACAAAATTATTTTATTTTTAACAATTACCATTGTTTGAAAAAGTTTAAATGAATTTTCAAGTGCAAATTAATGTTTTATTTTATTTTATTTAATGTATTTGTAACACATATTATATATAAATTTTAGCTTTCTGCACTCCTTCTCCATATAAACTTTAACTATGCCAAATCTCACACTCCTCCGTGCGCGCAATATGCTTAAAAAGGGGTACAAAGTTTTCTCTTCACGTATTGATATATAGATCATTAGTAGTGAAGTTAAATTGTAAATAATATAAAGTAAGATGGTTTTAAATGAAAAATTGTAATAGGCATAAGTTGCGAAAATAAGAAATTATCAAACATAAACAGAATTATGGCTTGAGGGGTATCTAATTGATCTAAAGAACAATTGCAAACGATTGAGATGATTAAATTAGAACTCCCAAGTACCATAAGAAAGTTAAACGCATTTTAAATATTTGAGTAAATTGGAAGAAAATATTTTCGTACTCTCGACATCAAAAACCGACGCCGCCGGAAAACGCCAGAGAGGTGTCATCGAGCTTTCCACAAATCAAATTAACTATAGCGAGGCTTGGCCAACAAAGAGACGCCAAGCTAAGCGTCATTCTTATTGTACAATCGACTCAGGAAGCAAGACGAGAGTTCTCGACGCCAGAAAAGTAAATTAACCTAACCTGTGCGTGTAGTAAACGTGATAGTCGAGGTTAATACGACTCAAAATGTCTAAAAGGCATTAATAACGTGATTTAAACGAAGTAATCAAGAATAGTGAAAGTGCGAATACGATTGCTAGTGTACAATCCCAGCAATCACGGTCTAATAAATAAAAAGGGTGTATAGTGGTTAAATATTATTATTACAGACTTAAGAAGTGAACCATAACCTGACACTGTATAGGATTAAGAATATATAATGAACTTTGGAGAGTCATTAAACCTCATAAAGTCAAGTAACAAGTAACTAGGGATAAGAATTAACGAAATGTATTCGCTCTAATTATAAAATGAGTGTTTACTAATTACATAAGGACAGTAGGCTTTACTGAATCGAATAGGTTAAGTCAGTGTATAACCATTTCATAACCTATTGATATGTTATTTGAAATAAGAAAATTACCTGAGAAAGGATATCCAAAATAGTAGTCTAGCGATAGTTGGATCTACTGAAGATGTTATAACTTTAGTAAATTTGAATTTTCTTTATCAATTGACCATTTAGATTTTTAATGAACTTAACTGGCATTATACCAGACACGCCAGGTCTAACCTAGAAGTTGACGCAAGCCGTCTGTTGAAGTTTTTATCAATGAAATGAGATTTTAGTTATCCGAGGTGACCACTCTCCTATTAAAAAATTATAATTATTGTGTTGTGTTAACTTTTAGTATCTTGTAAGCTAAAAGAACAAATGTTGATTAGATTTATTGTAAACAAAAACATTACCACAACGTATCCACATAGCAGCATGACCACCCTGAGATTTTAATAAGAGTTTAATTAAAAATGAAAAAGTAATTGTAAAGTCTGGCCTTCTTATGTTAAGGGTTCAATGAAATTAATGCACAGATTTTAACATGAAATAAATTATGTTTTAACTAAATAATTAGAGTTGGCCCAATTATTTCACGTAGATAGGCATTTGCAGGCTTGGCAGGCGACATGCAACGGTTGGCAATACAAATGGCGCCACGAATGATTTTGAATTAATCTTGTATTTTAGATGAGCTGATACACTATACCTGATAACAAGAACGTCACTCAAAGTAAGTACCGTTATTCTAAATTGTCTTGATTACAGTTAGAACCAACGCAGCCGAAATATATCTACTAGTGAAGAAGAACCAACCTCTGTCCGATACTCAACATTCAACTAACGATGAACAGTTTAAACCATTAATAATAATCTTGAACACTTTAACTCAACGACCTCATAATAATAAATAAAACAAAAAACAAATCATAAATAATTAAAATAAATTAACTAAATGTTATATAATACTCGTACCGATTTAGTTATTTAACAATATAGGCAACGTAAGCGCGCTCGGACAACTCAGGCTGCATCTGACGAGCCTGGGTCAAGTATGGATGTGGATTTCGTTGCTGATGAGATGAAAAGTGCAATGGATGTCGACCCAGACCCATCGGACACACTTGGCATACCCAATATGGCGACGGGGGCCCAAAATTGGACTTGGACCAGGGCCGACAACTACTTTAAAAAAACATTTTTAGACAACGACTTTGGCCATAAATGTGACATTTGCGACCGCCTGTGGTTCAAAAATGATTTGAAGCCTACCAATAGGAGTATCACTGGCGTACTGCGAGAAGAGTTCCCTACGGAGGACGTGAGTGGTTTCAAGCTCTGCAACAACTGTAAGGCGCAGTGTTCTAAGGGGCGGATTCCAGCGATGAGTCGGAGTAACAGTTTCGTATATCCGCCGATCCCAGACCCACCTTTGCCCAAACTCGATCCCTTGACTGAGCACTTGATTTCACCGCGACTCCCCTACATGCAGATACGCAGGCTGCGAGGATCGAGTTACGGCATCGTCGGCCAAGTGATCAATATCCCAGTGAGTGTCGATACCATGGTATCAAAGTTACCGCGCTCTCTCGACGACGATTACGCCATAAATGTGAATTTGAAGAAGAATATCGTGCACAAGTCTAGCTACCTCAGTGGCTATGTAAAGAAGGCAGTGCTCAAGCGCTGGCTAGGGTACTTGACGGCGCAGCCGCTCTATCGCTACTACAAAATCGAAGTTGATCTCAACAACCTCACTACGAATATGTCCGCGGGTGATGACAGTGGACTTGAAGAGGCGAGTGATGCTGATAACATGGAATTTATGGATGTGGATGGAGTGCCACCCTCAGAGATTGTACAGGCGAGACAACACACTATGCTGTGGAATGAGGACCACTGTCTCAATATTGCTCCCGGTCAACATTCACACCCGCTGAATATAATTTACGATCTACACGCCGAGTAGCTCTCGTTTCCGGCCATACACTATGGTGTCGCGAGACAATTCAAGCCGAGTGTCACAGTCACTCCGTTTATGATGTGTACCTCTGAGACACGGCGAGGCGATCGCCGTGGCGTCACTCCCAGTCACATTCTCTACATAGCGATTAAAATATTGCGCATACGAGTGAGGGACGGCATCTTCAATGCTTTCAGGTGCGTCAGACAGACAGAGAGGGTGACTCGTGAGATGATTGAGGATAAAGAGTTTGTAGATTGAATAATCGATACAAACTTGGCATTTCTGAAGAGTATTCCAAACTCAGTGCAGTATTGGTCCAATAGGAAGAAGGACTTGTTCGCCATGATTCGACAGCTCGGTAAGCCCACTGCCTTTCTCACGATGAGTACAAACGAGACGCGCTGGCCACATTTGCTCTCCATATTGAACAAGTGGTCGCAGGAGTACTCGTCGCTTGGTCCGCTCGGCGAGGGCGATATAATGGAACAACTGCACGCATATCAGCGTGCGCATTTGGTCAATGAGGATCCAGTCATCTGCTTTATCTACTTTAAGAAGCTAGTAGATACTGTCATGTCTCTGTTGCAGTCCAAGGTGGCCACGAGGAATCCGTTTGGGCACTATCGTGTTGTCGACTACTTTTTGCTCATAGAATTTGAACACAGGGGCAGCCCACATGTGCACGTCCTCCTCTGGTTTAACGGAGATCCTCGAGAGCGAGTCAGCGAGGATATGCCGGAGACGATTCGGATGCTCGATACACTGTGCTCAGTCGACAAGGCGACACTGCGAGATGAGAGTTACATCGGTAATCAGACGCATAAGCACACGTTCACTTGTACCAAGCGAGGTGAGAAGACTTGTAGATTCAACATCCCTTACTGGCCAATGGCAGAGTCTCGAGTGTTGTTACCCCTGAGTAAGGATGACGCAAGGCGAGCGGTCCTTCAGCGCAAGGCCACCAAGGTGCGAGAACGACTGGAGACTAGGGTTTACAGCGACAAGTTTCTTATCGACAACAAGCTCGACTATCCGCGATATCGGGACATGGTGCGCTCTATGATTAAGAGGCCGACTGTGTACTTTAAGCGAGACTTATATCAGATCTATATCAATACATTCAACCCATGGGTGGCCTCCGTTTTAAATTCCAACAGTGATCTTCAATTGATTCTGGATGAATATTCTTGTGCCTCCTATGTTGTAGAGTATGTCAATAAATCAAACAGGGGCATAAGTCAGCTGCACCGCGAGCTCATCAAACTCCACGAGGAATTCCCAGACTGTGACGGACAACAATTGCTCACGAAAGTCGGTTTGCGTGTACTGAACAGCGTAGAGATGAGCGCACAAGAGGCGGCGTGGTATCTGCTGCGGCAGCCGATGAGTCAAGCCTCAAGGTACGTGACTATGATACCTACAGTTTGGCCGATAGAGCGCTACAAGTCGAGGAAGCGCAAGTCCGTTATAAATAGACAGGGCATCGCTGCAGACAGCGTGGATATTTGGACCAAGAGTGTCATTCAACGCTACGAGGAGAGGCCTGGAAATCTCGAGGGAATCAACTTGGCCCAATTTGCTGCGTGGTATGCGCAGAGTAACTTGAAGAGGCGAGCCGGTAACAAGGATATCGAAGATGACGAAGAAGATGGAGAGAAGGACACCTGCGACGATATTGTAGCAGAATATAGAAGACGCGACGTTTGTAGGGTCATACGATTTCGAAACTACGACATAGGTGATCTCAACAACTTCAAAAGGGAGATGGTGACGCTATATCTTCCATTTCGAAACGAGGTACGAGACATTTTGGATCGCGACAAGTTTCTTCACATTTACGACGCGCGAAACGAGAAAATTATGAACTGTCGGAAGGAATTTCAGAACAACATTGACATTGACGCGTTGATGGAGGAGATACAGGCGCTTTGTATACTTGAGGAGGAGCAGAGGCGAGACGAACGAGATTCTAATGGTGTAGCGGGGCCAGCGCTTGAGAGGCGCGAGGCTGATGCTGTCGCGCCCAACGACGATGACTTTGACATTGCACAGCGAGCATCTAATGTGACTGCTGTAGGGCGCCGATCGAATGTAATGGCGAAGCAGGACTACTGTGAGTTGATGCGCAAGACAAATTTCGAGCAGCGTGAATTAATTTTACAAATAATATATAGAATTCATGCGCGCGAGTCGAGTGAGCCGCCAATACAGATATTCTTTACAGGGCCAGCGGGGTGTGGCAAGAAATTTACTCTCAAGCTCGCGATGGAAACGTATAACAGATTCTCTCAGGCACACAACGCTGTGAACAATTCTTACGTGGCATGCGCCCTCGACTGGCAAAGCCGCAGTGGCTCTGGGTGGAGTCACTGTGCACTCGGTATTCCGGCTGACGCAATCGAGGACTACAGACGGCATGAGTTACGAGACACTGCAACACTACAGACATGCGTTTGCCAATGTAAAGTGTGTGATTGTGGATGAGGTCAGCATGATTGGGAGTCCCATATTTCACTCTGTGGACGTACGACTACAACAGATAACCGGCAGGTACGGGGAGAACTTTGGAGGTATGGATATGATATTCGGCGGTGATTTCAGACAACTCCCTTCAGTGAACGCGTCACCGGTATTCAAGTTTGCGCGCAACGCGTCAAACATCAGTGGTAACGGATTGTGGCAGTCGCTCGATTACTTCCAACTTGTACGGGTCATGCGACAGTCAAACGTAGCGTTCTCAGAGATATTGACTGCGATAGGTGACGGCCGGGCTCTGAGTGTCGAACAGAGGAAAATCATAGAGGGAAGATTCAGAACAGTCGAGTGGTGAAGTGAACATCTGCAAGGAGTCGTGCGCCTCTTTCATCGCAACTATCAAGTCGAAATTTTCAACTCCCAGGCAATCCCACAAACTGAGTGTATGCAGAAAATCGCAGATGACTTGGTCACGGGATTCAAAAGTGACGCAGAGCGAACCAAGGCAGTCACGCGCTTACACAAGATGAGTCTCGCAGGGAGCGGCAGCCTGCCGTACAAGATTGACTTGGCTACAGGGAATCCGTATATGATTACTGTAAATGTCGATGTCGAATCGTCAATGGGGCAATCGGAACACTGAGGCACATTGAGATATTCGACAACAGCACAACCGATCAACCATCTACTTCAACTACTGTACCTACCACAGCATCTCCCTCACTACGGGTGTGGATGAAATTTCCAGATAACATTTGGCGGCGTTTAAAAATTAAAAGCAAGCCCTTGATAATGAGCAAGCCAGGAGTATTAGACGGAGCATGGATACCCATAGCATTACGGACGAGCAATATAAGTCTAGGCGGAACGATCAAATGTAGGCGCATCCAATTTCCACTTACTCCGGCCTGTGCGCTGACCATTCACAAGTCTCAAGGTGGTACATTCGATTCGATTGTATACGATTACAATAGGAACCAGCAACAACAACTTGTATACGTAGCCATGAGTCGAGTCACGAGTCTCGAGGGCCTTTATCTGACAAATGAGAAGAATGATTACAGATTCTACCTCGCCTCTAGGTCGGGGTCGCCGTCAGTCAAAGAAATAAGAGACGAATGCGAGCGCCTCGGGAGTCATCGGCTCCATACTGTAACACAAGCGATCAAAGAATTTTGTGAATGGCAGCACAGCCTCCCGGGAGAGCCTCCACGCCCTATGACGACATTCATCATAGTCAATCTAAACGTACAGAGTCTGCAAGCTCATGTGGGGGACCTACAGACAGACGAGATAATACCGAAAGCGGACATTATCGTTCTCATTGAGACTTGGTTACGAAACCCAGACTCTATCGACATGGCAGACTTCTCTCACATTGTATCCAAATGTTGTGAAAGAAACGAGGGGCGAGGTGGTGGAGTAGCAGTATACATCTCCAGAGTCAACTTAGAATGGTCGTGTATCCCAGTTGAAATCAAACTCTTGCCACATTTCGAGGCAGTGTTGCGTGTAAGGTCGCATATTGGAGAAATTGCCATAACAAAGATAACTATTCCCAGCAATCATCAAATAATTTTGGCAAGCATCTATATACACCCTGGACTCTCTTATAATGACATCAAGCTTCTCATCATAAGCCAATTGATACGATACAGTGAATACGCAGAGACATTCGAACTAGAATATAATAGTGACATACCGCTCGTATTGATGGCGATTCCAACACTAGTGACGAAAATTTAGAACTCTTACGTGCATACCTTCAGAAATTCTTTAAACTTCAACTAGTGAATGATTTGGACAAACCAACCACGCAAGGGAAAACTTGTATAGATTTGACATTTGCAAGAGGTATTGAAATAATTTCAAAGCCATATGTATCATACTTCTCATACCACTACCCTGTATTCAATAAATGTAAGTTGCAAATGAATTAAACGATTCAAAATAAAAATTTTATTTAATTTCAATATACTACACCCGATTGACGTTTTCAGGAAAATAACTGCGGCAGTGTCCGACACTGCCTATCTTTTTTTAATGTTCAATTGGCATGTGTCTTCGATCAGTCAGTCTTTTAAAATATCACCACTGTATGCTCTGGGTGTTGTTATTAACAAATTACTATTGTTATGACGTTCTCACTGATCGTCGTATGGTACAGTGGAAAACAAAATACAAGACACCAATGAAGTCACTAATCACCAGTTTTAAATAATCTCAAATACAGTTTATAATCAACTTGTACAATAACCCGAGCACAATTTGTCCACACGCAATAGTAATGTCAGCTAATAGAGTCCCACACAATTGTAACACTTTGCTACAAAGTTTTTTTTCACGGTATACTTTGCACAACTGCTGGTCACCGTATCTTAATTCCAGAGCTTTTGTTAATTGGGCATAGGTGTTCTGGCTGTCAGCTGGCGGTTTCTGCGTTAGTTTTGCGGCAGTTTCTTTCAAAGCAAGAATGAGTCTTCTTCTGTCCATTTATTTAAGCGAGCGGCAGCTTCAAATTAGCGATGATAAATTGCCTAGTGAGTAGTTTCATCAAACCATGGGGCTTTTGCGAAAACTGGCCCCTACTACAGTTAATGGAATTTTTTTTATTTCTGTGATATTTTGAATCTTCTTCAATATTTATTAATGGCCTTTCTTTATCAACTATTTCTTTCACTAAATGTTCGACTTCATTTTTACTTCCATCTTCCATAAGGAAATGGAAGTATAGTGATTGCGACAAAAATCATGTTCAAGATAGGGGCTGATTCTGATTGTACTACCCTCAAAACATGAAAAAAAGTTATTTTCTGAAAAGTGACTGTGTGTGTCTGTGAGTAGAATTTTTCCTATGGCGAACGATAATTGCCGCAAATTCACACAGAATCAAATAATTTTTTGCATATGTGCCTGAGTTGCAGAGGACTCAGGCACTCCAATTACTTAAATTTGATAAATAAAGTATCCTGAAAAGAGGGTCATAATAATCCACTGTAGAAAGGTAGATGAAATATCTATAAATAAAAAGGGTAGTTGAAGGGGAGGGGGTAATTTTTATCTGTGTACTACGTTATCGGCAACAAAGAAGTAGTTTGTTGTTAAAATTCCTTCCCGGGCTGTTTGGCCGTAGTCCAATGTTTTCTGCAAAACCAGACGTTTCGGCAGTGGCATCGACTGCCATCATCAGTGAAAATCGAGTGCGTTAACGTGAGGTGGTATACGTTAGTGACTACAGTAGTGGTTAAGGCTGAAGAAAGAAGTAGTTTCTATGGAAATATTACATTTCGAAAATGATTTTAAATATAAATCTTAGAACATGGAAGTCATGTATGGTTGTCCATACCGATATATAATTTATTTTATTCCAACTTTATTCCAATTACAGCTGGGCTCTGATGAGATAGAACAACGTTTTCCAATATACCAGAACGTTTCGTATTGCGTAATAATATGTTAATGCTACTACTCTCTCTCTCCTATGGCACTACAGCCCTTGTTGGGCCCTGGCCTCCTTTAATTTTTCCTCCCATTCTCTTCTGTCAGTAGCCATCCTCCTCCAGGAAAGCACTTTCAATATTTCTTTTGCATCATCATCCACCGCATCCTCCCATCCTCTCCTTGGTCTTCCCATTGGTCTTTTTCCGTGGATTCTGGTATACAATAGTTTACGTGGCATTCTGTCTTCCCCCATCCTGGCTACATGACCAGCCCACCTTAGACGCTGTAGTTTTATGTACCGTGTTAGCGGTGGTTCTTTATACATTCCATACAATTCAAAGTTATATCTTATTCTCCAGCCATGTACGTCATTAACTGGTCCCAGAATTCTTCGTAATATTTTTCTTTCAAAGATATCGATAGTGTTTGCTGCATTGGAGTTCAGGATACACGTTTCGCAACCATAGGTTAGGATGAGTCTTATTATTGATTTGTAAATCCTTAGTTTCGTGTTTCTGTGGACGTCTTTGGATCTGAAGATACTTGATGTGGCGAAATACGCTTTATTGGCTTGAACTATCCGGTTTCGGATTTCCGCTTCTTCTCTACCGTTTTTTAATGCTACTACTAGTACTCTGTAATTATGTAAAGACGCCAATGGATTTTGTGAATCCAGTTGAAAGTCTTGGATTGCCAGCAATCGTTTTCGATCGTAAAATCTAAAATCGGATGATCGGATGTCATTATTAAGTACATTGTTTCTGACGAATGCCATTGTCAATAATCTAATAGCCATAACGTTTGAACCACTAAACGTCTGGTATCAGACATGACAGTGAAACCTGCAGACCACTGGGAGTTTTAATTCCCAGTAATCAGTAATTCTAATTCCTCTTATCAGAAATTACATTTTACGTCGAAAATTACACATTAACAAGGAAAATTACAAGAAAATTTAGTATATTAACAAATGTAAAAAAGTGCACTTAACAATTGTAAAAAAAAACTAAAAAGTCTATGTACAACAAAAACAGTAATAAAGATTATAATATTACATCAGTGGATGGTCCCGGTCCGAGTGGACCGAAACTGATGAATAAAAGTAATGTTCCACAAGTGTGGACAG
This sequence comes from Magicicada septendecula, assembly GCA_034769895.1. Taxonomy (NCBI): domain Eukaryota; kingdom Metazoa; phylum Arthropoda; class Insecta; order Hemiptera; family Cicadidae; genus Magicicada; species Magicicada septendecula. The sequence continues at coordinate 247,830,570 of CM068373.1, read as the reverse complement.
GAAGAATTAATTAGTTGGGCCCAAGTGGGCGAAAATTATGTTTCTTGAATTATATTCTGTTGGCTGGTCTTCCATGGTGATTGAAGATGATGTGTAGAATGAATTAAAAATTACATTAAGAAATAAAAAGAAGTGGACTGTATACGAATAGTTTTAATATTGACTGATTACATTACAGCTGTAAAAATTGAAGTAGGCTGGCTAATGCTGCATATTGAATTAATATAAATTTAGTTACTCATGAAGAGGGCCTAGTCGGCCATAATAGAAAATAATAAGGCCTAAAGCCTACATTTAATGTCGACACTAACTTGACAGAGAAAGTTCGGCGAACCGAACGACGAGAAAGCTGAATGTGCACTGGGCAAGGTACAATCACGCGAACGTTGATGCGATATATAAATCAGATTAGCCAACCTAGAAAAATAAAATCATCGCGCTACCGTCCATAAACTGCCCGTCAAAAATCAAAAAGATTTTTTAATACATTTTTAATAAATTAGAATACATTTACAATTTAATTCAAAATAGTGCAGTTCTTAGTAACGAGAATCAGCTTCAAGGCTAAGTTGAACCTTGAGTTGAGATTAGATAACGGCAATCGGCCGCTAGTTTAGAGATAAGCATGCAGATAAGCGACTGTAGGCCAAGGTTTGGCAAACAGCTGTTTCATGTACCAATAAGCCTGGTTAACCACTATTACTGACACAAGTGTGCACAGTATGTAACATTATAAAACATGAAAGGAAAATACATAATATGCAAGTCATAGAGTTACCTTAATGCTAGCTAAGGTCCGTAGACCTGTACAGAGAGTTCATTACATGAACAAAATTGTTGTTGAACATGTTGCAGTTGCATGTTTTATTGTATATTCAGGAGGGCGACATGTATCGACCTAGACATGCTATTCCTGAAGTTTCAGGAATTTACAATATGTAACAATGTGTGAGCAAGCTAGATGCTGAATGTAGCCCAGATATGACATGTATGTCATAATTTTAAATAAAGAATTGTGCATGCTTACCTACAAAAATGAATAAAATATGAAGTACAATGTGAATAAATTAGACGAGACAGTTACAGACGGCAGGCGCTTACCATAGTTTTTACATAGACACAATTTATGTGAATACAACAACAATAACTTGAATAATTACAAGATAAATAATTGTAATGTCAAACAACAATAGAATACCGAAATTACAGAAACAATTTAACAATTTAAGACATTCCCAAAATAGTACATATTTATCAGAAACCATATAAAGAAATGAATGCATGGTTACTTAACAGCAAAACATGCGAATATTATGCAATAACAGTTCATAAATAAGACCACCCAAAGACATGCAATACACCCCATAACATCAATGAAAATGTGTGACATAGTATGCCACAAAAATTAACATACAATACAAATATTAAGATATCACCAGAACTGTAATAATCAGAAGCGTGCCATGACGCAAAGTTGACAAAAAAATATTGTGACAATCTATCACAATTATGTTGACCAAATGGTCGTAATAAATAATAAGCCAATGGCGGAATAAAGCCGCATTGCGCTATAACCATAATGTCAAATCTCGTCTCGCGCTGGCAATAGACATAATTTATGTATTGGTCTCCGCAAAACACCCGTAGGCGTGCGAATGTCCACGACGCGAACCAAGTTATCTGGGCCGGGAAATGTGGCGATGATCACGCCAAATTTCCAGGCTAATGGAGGCAAGTCATCCTCAATGATCAAGGCTAAGTCACCAATGGAAACATTATCTTTGGCAAACCTCCACTTGTGACGCTGTTGCAGCTGGTGCAAATAATCGCGAGACCACGCCTTCCAAATGTCCCGGACAAACCTCTGAATCAGCTGCCAACGACCAAGACGAGAAACAGGAACGTGAGAAAGGTCTGGGTCAGGAATCGCAGTTAGGGGCGCGCAAATCAAAAAATGGCCAGGTGTAAGTGGCACCGGGTCGTTAACATCCGAGGAAATAGCAAATAAAGGTCGAGAGTTCAGACATGCCTCTATCTGAGATAAAACGGTCGTGAACTCTTCGAAGTTTAATATAGATTTGCCTACCACGCGCCGCAGATGAAATTTCAAACTCTTGATGCCGCTCTCCCAAAGGCCACCGAAATGAGGTGAGGAGGGCGGAATACATGACCATGATATCCCCTGAGAGGATGTGAATGACTTAATCGAGGTGATGGCATCCTTATTGTGCCAAAAGTTGTAAATGTCATGTAAGATGGTGCGGGCCTTCCTGAAGTTCGTGCCGTTGTCGGAGTACAGCTGACTGGGTATACCCCGACGTGCCATAAAACGACGTAAAGCAGCTATAAATGCGCTGGCAGTAAGGTCGGACACCAATTCCAGGTGAATGGCCCTAGTTGCCAAGCAAACAAACAGAGACACGTACGCCTTAGTAAGAGTTCTAGACTTCTGCCCGCCATGACGAATCATGAAGGGACCACCATAATCAACCGCGCAAAATAGAAACGGCCTTGAAGGAGTGACTCTAGGGGATGGCAAAATGCCAAGACTCTGGACCTGCTGTGTGGCGCTGAACCGGATACACTTGAGACACTTACGAATAATGGAACGGATGACTAGCCGGGCATTAACAATCCACCAACGCTGACGCAGAGAATGATGCACGAGCTGAGCACCAGCGTGAAGTAAGCGAATGTGTTCGCGTTCGATGATAAGGCGTGTGACATGCGCCGAAGGGGGTAGTACGATAGGATGTTTCGAATCGTAAGGTAACTGGGAATGCTGCAATCGTCCGCCCACGCGTATCACTCCAGAGTCGTCAAGAAACGGGTCGAGAGAAGCCAACTTGCTTCTGATGGAAACAGAAGATCCGTTCCGAAGACAACTAATTTCGCCTGGGAAGTGGATCGATTGAGATTGTTTTATGAAGAAATTGAGAGACTGATGAATTTCTGCAGGGGTCAGATCGCCCGAAAGTTTGTCCGCAGATGAGTGTCTAACATTTCTGATGAAACGAAAACAGTAAGCGTATACACGTGTCAGCCGGTGTAACGAGGAAAAGTCCAACGATAAGTCAACAGCCAGGGTAGACATTAGCGAACGGTTATGTGTAGTTTTCTCTTCCGCGGTGACTTCCGAAGATGATGGAGTGGCCGGTACGAAAGATGGGAAAGGATTAGACTCTGACGATTGAGACAGACAGCCAGGACCGTGACACCAAAGCGAGCAATCGCGCAAAACGTCCGGGAAACACCCCCTAGATATAATATCAGCAGGATTGCGTCGCGAATCAATGTGATGCCAGATATAAGTTTGCGTGCGACGCTGAATTTCAGCAACCCGATTAGCGACGTATGTTTTCCAACGCGTAGACTGCGCATGAATCCAGTAAAGAGCCACCATAGAATCGGAATACAAATGTACATCATCAATAAACGAATGAAGAGCAGGAATAATTTTAGATACGAGTCGCGACAATAACAAACAAGCGCAGAGCTCGATGCGAGGTAATGACACTTGGCGTAGGGGAGCCACGCGAGATTTTGAACACAAGAGACGACAGGAAGCAGTAGCATCTTGATAAATGACTCGAATATACACACAACAGCCGAACCCTCTCTCGGACGCATCCGAAAAACCATGCAACTGAACTGTAACCGCCTCACGGTTGCAACGAATAGATCGCGGGACCACTATTTTACCAATCAGACTTAATTTGTTACACAAAGAATGCCAATCCGAAAGTGACTGACCGGAAATCGGTTCATCCCAACCAAGCTTACAAAGCCAAAGTCGCTGCATAAAGTGTTTATACAAAAAGACAACTGGTCCGATTAAACCCAGCGGATCATATATTCCGGCGATAATTGAGAGAATCTTCCTCTTGGATATGCTATGATCGACCGGAGATAGTTTGACGTCAAACAAAAATGAATCGGCAGTGTTGTTCCAAAGAATGCCCAGGGTACGCACGTTGTCCTGTTTATTTAGGGGTCGTGAAAGGTTGTGATGATTTGCGACCGCTGTGGGTTCATTGATGCCCATTTGTGCAACGTGAAACCATATTGAGCAAGTAACGCACCTAGGTCGGATTTCAGATTGGTCAGATCGGGGATAGTGTCCGAACCGGTAAGTAGATCGTCTACATAAAAATCGTTAGTTATGGCTAAAGCCGCTTGGGGAAAGGAAGTTTGATTGTCTCTAGCAATTTGTAGAAGGCACCGAGTGGCCAAAAAGGAGGCGCTAGCCGTGCCGTAGGTCACTGTTCGCAGCGCGAAATGCTTAAGTGGTTCGAGGGGAGAGTCACGCCACAAAATACGTTGATAGTGACAGTCCCCTTCAGCAACGCGAATCTAACGATACATTTTTTCGATGTCGGCAATCAGGACATACTTATGTGTGCGAAACCGCAACAGAATAGAGAAGAGATCTTGCTGAACATTGGGACCTACCAATAATATATCATTTAACGAAAGACCATTAGTAGTCTTGGACGAACCATCAAAAACAACGCGCAATTTTGTGGTCAAGCTAGAATGTTTAAACACGGCATGGTGAGGCAAGTAATAAATATTTGACGATCCTAAATTGATAGCGCCATGATCAATGAGTGTCATGTGCCCAAGATTCATGTATTCCCTGATAAAGTCTGCGTAGTCGCGAGCGAGCTTGGGATCGCGCCTGAATCGACGCTCCAAGCTTAAAAATCTTGATTCGGCACTTGTGTAAGATTCCCCCAAGTGGGGCTTATCAGATTTGAATGGGAGCGACACTATAAATCTACCCTCGGGGTTGCGCTGAGTTGAGCGCACAAAATGCTCTTCGCAAGCCGACTCGCTATTAGGGGTATCGCCGGGGATCGTTTCTGCCTCCCAAAATCTCTCGAGAGATTGCAGGATTTGGCTGTCATTGTTCCTTGCCAAGAACGAAACAGCAGGACCCTGGGTGTGGCAGTGTTTGGGCAGATTGCCGGCCAAAATGTAACCCAGTTTTGTCTCCTGAATGATAGGGAAGTTGGGTCCGCGTGTGTACTTATTAGCTAATATTAAATCCAGATAAAATTGTGCCCCCAATAGTATGTCGATCTGTGAAGATATATTAAAATCTGGGTCGGCGAGAAAAATTTTATTTGGAATGTGGAACCGGTTGATGTCAAACGAGATTGAAGGCAGATTATGAGTTAAGTTAGATAGGACGGCACATTTGGCCTCGAAACTATGTCTCTGATAGCGAGACATAATACGCACAGAAACAATGTCAGTAGCGCAACACGCTGTGTTGCTTATTCCTGTAATTGGAATATTAGATGGGGTTAGTTTAAGGTGCAACCTTTTCGCAAATGATTTCGTACAAAAATTGATCTGGGACCCGGCGTCAAGAAGTGCCCGAGCCTTATGCCTATTGCCAGCCTGATCAATGACATATACAACCGCAGTGGATAAAAGTACATTGTTTTTACACTGTAATTTGAATGAGCAATAGTTACTGCTGGCAGCTGCTGATTTCGGCACGTAATTAGCGTGCAGCAAGGTGTGGTGACCCTTTGAACAAATTTTACAAACCTGTTTACTTTTACAATTTGTTATCAAATGACCTGCTCTAAGGCAGTTAATACAACATTTATGATTTGCAACCAATTGCCCCCGCTCAGCGGCACTTAATATGCGAAAATTATTACACATGTAAAGCGGGTGGTCAGATTTACAGCACACACATGAATAATGCCTTGCCGCTGCGTGATAACTCTTAAAGGTACTGCTGCCAGCAGTATTTCTTAAGCTACATTTCTCAAATTTATTGTTTGGTTTTACACTAGGTTCGTTGAATTGCTGTCCGGATTCAATTGGCATTGTATTTTCTAAAAGTTGTCGGCGCAAATTCAAAAAATGCGTAAAGTCTTGAAAACTGGGCAAGTTGTCAGGGTCTATGGACTCCTTCCAACGTTTTAAAGTAATAGGGTCAAGTTTGGTGGAGAGCAACTGTATGGTAATAAACTCAAATAGGTTTACGGACAGCTTCATTGCCGCCAGTGAATTAACGGAAGACGTTATAGTATTCGTAAACTCCGCTAAGCTTTGAACTGAGTCCTTTATTGTGGACTTAACCTGAAGTAGGTTCTGTACATAATATTTGGCTAATATAAATGGATTATTGTACCTCTCGGACAGCAAGTTCAACGCTATTACATAATTTTCTTGACAAATTGGTAATGATTTAATTAAGTCTAATGGTTCACACTTCACCGATGAATGCAAGTAATGCAGTTTCTGTACTGGCGTTAAATCTGATCTTGAATGCACTAGATCATTGAAAATTGAATAGAAATGTTGCCACTCAAGTATGTTGCCTGAGAAGCAGGGCAAACTTATCGGCTTTAAATGCACAGGCGTCGATAGTACAGGAGGCACAGTCTGAGTATTAAAAGTGTCAAGGAGTTGTAAAATGTTTGCCTCAGTTGAGTATATCGTTTCCTCAACCTCGACTCGGTCTGCCTGAGCAGTGCTCGCGTCTTTACTGATAAGCTCTATCTCAGACTGTACTTCGTCGTACTTCGAGGCTAAGCTCTTAAGACTTTCTAATCTTACAGTCAGAAAATGTTTTGTAGTTAAATTAATATCAAAAGAATTTACCGCGGATTGTATCCGCACTATCGCGGACTTTAATCCGCCTCTCTTTCTGGTCAGCACCTTGAGGCCTTCTTCAGACATTTTTTTACGCACCTTTTTACTGTTGCTGGTGGTACCTGGTTGGCGACTTCCCGCAGCGTCGGCTCCTTGGTGATGATGGTGAACAGCTAGCAAAGGTGACCACTTTGAGGCGCTGCAGCCGGCAGGAACTTGCTATTACGTTGCCCGAAGATGACGAGCGAAATGGCGACGCAAATCACGCCACGGTCACATTAGCTGACGTGCTAATCCGCCCGTGATGGCCAGAAAAAGATGTAAAAGATGTTAAATGGAAATCCAGGTCCGGAGTGACCAAAAAATGGATGGTCCCGGTCCGAGTGGACCGAAACTGATGAATAAAAGTAATGTTCCACAAGTGTGGACAGGAAGAATTAATTAGTTGGGCCCAAGTGGGCGAAAATTATGTTTCTTGAATTATATTCTGTTGGCTGGTCTTCCATGGTGATTGAAGATGATGTGTAGAATGAATTAAAAATTACATTAAGAAATAAAAAGAAGTGGACTGTATACGAATAGTTTTAATATTGACTGATTACATTACAGCTGTAAAAATTGAAGTAGGCTGGCTAATGCTGCATATTGAATTAATATAAATTTAGTTACTCATGAAGAGGGCCTAGTCGGCCATAATAGAAAATAATAAGGCCTAAAGCCTACATTTAATGTCGACACTAACTTGACAGAGAAAGTTCGGCGAACCGAACGACGAGAAAGCTGAATGTGCACTGGGCAAGGTACAATCACGCGAACGTTGATGCGATATATAAATCAGATTAGCCAACCTAGAAAAATAAAATCATCGCGCTACCGTCCATAAACTGCCCGTCAAAAATCAAAAAGATTTTTTAATACATTTTTAATAAATTAGAATACATTTACAATTTAATTCAAAATAGTGCAGTTCTTAGTAACGAGAATCAGCTTCAAGGCTAAGTTGAACCTTGAGTTGAGATTAGATAACGGCAATCGGCCGCTAGTTTAGAGATAAGCATGCAGATAAGCGACTGTAGGCCAAGGTTTGGCAAACAGCTGTTTCATGTACCAATAAGCCTGGTTAACCACTATTACTGACACAAGTGTGCACAGTATGTAACATTATAAAACATGAAAGGAAAATACATAATATGCAAGTCATAGAGTTACCTTAATGCTAGCTAAGGTCCGTAGACCTGTACAGAGAGTTCATTACATGAACAAAATTGTTGTTGAACATGTTGCAGTTGCATGTTTTATTGTATATTCAGGAGGGCGACATGTATCGACCTAGACATGCTATTCCTGAAGTTTCAGGAATTTACAATATGTAACAATGTGTGAGCAAGCTAGATGCTGAATGTAGCCCAGATATGACATGTATGTCATAATTTTAAATAAAGAATTGTGCATGCTTACCTACAAAAATGAATAAAATATGAAGTACAATGTGAATAAATTAGACGAGACAGTTACAGACGGCAGGCGCTTACCATAGTTTTTACATAGACACAATTTATGTGAATACAACAACAATAACTTGAATAATTACAAGATAAATAATTGTAATGTCAAACAACAATAGAATACCGAAATTACAGAAACAATTTAACAATTTAAGACATTCCCAAAATAGTACATATTTATCAGAAACCATATAAAGAAATGAATGCATGGTTACTTAACAGCAAAACATGCGAATATTATGCAATAACAGTTCATAAATAAGACCACCCAAAGACATGCAATACACCCCATAACATCAATGAAAATGTGTGACATAGTATGCCACAAAAATTAACATACAATACAAATATTAAGATATCACCAGAACTGTAATAATCAGAAGCGTGCCATGACGCAAAGTTGACAAAAAAATATTGTGACAATCTATCACAATTATGTTGACCAAATGGTCGTAATAAATAATAAGCCAATGGCGGAATAAAGCCGCATTGCGCTATAACCATAATGTCAAATCTCGTCTCGCGCTGGCAATAGACATAATTTATGTATTGGTCTCCGCAAAACACCCGTAGGCGTGCGAATGTCCACGACGCGAACCAAGTTATCTGGGCCGGGAAATGTGGCGATGATCACGCCAAATTTCCAGGCTAATGGAGGCAAGTCATCCTCAATGATCAAGGCTAAGTCACCAATGGAAACATTATCTTTGGCAAACCTCCACTTGTGACGCTGTTGCAGCTGGTGCAAATAATCGCGAGACCACGCCTTCCAAATGTCCCGGACAAACCTCTGAATCAGCTGCCAACGACCAAGACGAGAAACAGGAACGTGAGAAAGGTCTGGGTCAGGAATCGCAGTTAGGGGCGCGCAAATCAAAAAATGGCCAGGTGTAAGTGGCACCGGGTCGTTAACATCCGAGGAAATAGCAAATAAAGGTCGAGAGTTCAGACATGCCTCTATCTGAGATAAAACGGTCGTGAACTCTTCGAAGTTTAATATAGATTTGCCTACCACGCGCCGCAGATGAAATTTCAAACTCTTGATGCCGCTCTCCCAAAGGCCACCGAAATGAGGTGAGGAGGGCGGAATACATGACCATGATATCCCCTGAGAGGATGTGAATGACTTAATCGAGGTGATGGCATCCTTATTGTGCCAAAAGTTGTAAATGTCATGTAAGATGGTGCGGGCCTTCCTGAAGTTCGTGCCGTTGTCGGAGTACAGCTGACTGGGTATACCCCGACGTGCCATAAAACGACGTAAAGCAGCTATAAATGCGCTGGCAGTAAGGTCGGACACCAATTCCAGGTGAATGGCCCTAGTTGCCAAGCAAACAAACAGAGACACGTACGCCTTAGTAAGAGTTCTAGACTTCTGCCCGCCATGACGAATCATGAAGGGACCACCATAATCAACCGCGCAAAATAGAAACGGCCTTGAAGGAGTGACTCTAGGGGATGGCAAAATGCCAAGACTCTGGACCTGCTGTGTGGCGCTGAACCGGATACACTTGAGACACTTACGAATAATGGAACGGATGACTAGCCGGGCATTAACAATCCACCAACGCTGACGCAGAGAATGATGCACGAGCTGAGCACCAGCGTGAAGTAAGCGAATGTGTTCGCGTTCGATGATAAGGCGTGTGACATGCGCCGAAGGGGGTAGTACGATAGGATGTTTCGAATCGTAAGGTAACTGGGAATGCTGCAATCGTCCGCCCACGCGTATCACTCCAGAGTCGTCAAGAAACGGGTCGAGAGAAGCCAACTTGCTTCTGATTGAAACAGAAGATCCGTTCCGAAGACAACTAATTTCGCCTGGGAAGTGGATCGATTGAGATTGTTTTATGAAGAAATTGAGAGACTGATGAATTTCTGCAGGGGTCAGATCGCCCGAAAGTTTGTCCGCAGATGAGTGTCTAACTTTTCTGATGAAACGAATACAATAAGCGTATACACGTGTCAGCCGGTGTAACGAGGAAAAGTCCAACGATAAGTCAACAGCCAGGGTAGACATTAGCGAACGGTTATGTGTAGTTTTCTCTTCCGCGGTGACTTCCGAAGATGATGGAGTGGCCGGTACGAAAGATGGGAAAGGATTAGACTCTGACGATTGAGACAGAAAGCCAGGACCGTGACACCAAAGCGAGCAATCGCGCAAAACGTCCGGGAAACACCCCCTAGATATAATATCAGCAGGATTGCGTCGCGAATCAATGTGATGCCAGATATAAGTTTGCGTGCGACGCTGAATTTCAGCAACCCGATTAGCGACGTATGTTTTCCAACGCGTAGACTGCGCATGAATCCAGTAAAGAGCCACCATAGAATCGGAATACAAATGTACATCATCAATAAACGAATGAAGAGCAGGAATAATTTTAGATACGAGTCGCGACAATAACAAACAAGCGCAGAGCTCAATGCGAGGTAATGACACTTGGCGTAGGGGAGCCACGCGAGATTTTGAACACAAGAGACGACAGGAAGCAGTAGCATCTTGATAAATGACTCGAATATACACACAACAGCCGAACCCTCTCTCGGACGCATCCGAAAAACCATGCAACTGAACTGTAACCGCCTCACGGTTGCAACGAATAGATCGCGGGACCACTATTTTACCAATCAGACTTAATTTGTTACACAAAGAATGCCAATCCGAAAGTGACTGACCGGAAATCGGTTCATCCCAACCAAGCTTACAAAGCCAAAGTCGCTGCATAAAGTGTTTATACAAAAAGACAACTGGTCCGATTAAACCCAGCGGATCATATATTCCGGCGATAATTGAGAGAATCTTCCTCTTGGATATGCTATGATCGACCGGAGATAGTTTGACGTCAAACAAAAATGAATCGGCAGTGTTGTTCCAAAGAATGCCCAGGGTACGCACGTTGTCCTGTTTATTTAGGGGTCGTGAAAGGTTGTGATGATTTGCGACCGCTGTGGGTTCATTTGATGCCCATTTGTGCAACGTGAAACCATATTGAGCAAGTAACGCACCTAGGTCGGATTTCAGATTGGTCAGATCGGGGATAGTGTCCGAACCGGTAAGTAGATCGTCTACATAAAAATCGTTAGTTATGGCTAAAGCCGCTTGGGGAAAGGAAGTTTGATTGTCTCTAGCAATTTGTAGAAGGCACCGAGTGGCCAAAAAGGAGGCGCTAGCCGTGCCGTAGGTCACTGTTCGCAGCGCGAAATGCTTAAGTGGTTCGAGGGGAGAGTCACGCCACAAAATACGTTGATAGTGACAGTCCCCTTCAGCAACGCGAATCTAACGATACATTTTTTCGATGTCGGCAATCAGGACATACTTATGTGTGCGAAACCGCAACAGAATAGAGAAGAGATCTTGCTGAACATTGGGACCTACCAATAATATATCATTTAACGAAAGACCATTAGTAGTCTTGGACGAACCATCAAAAACAACGCGCAATTTTGTGGTCAAGCTAGAATGTTTAAACACGGCATGGTGAGGCAAGTAATAAATATTTGACGATCCTAAATTGATAGCGCCATGATCAATGAGTGTCATGTGCCCAAGATTCATGTATTCCCTGATAAAGTCTGCGTAGTCGCGAGCGAGCTTGGGATCGCGCCTGAATCGACGCTCCAAGCTTAAAAATCTTGATTCGGCACTTGTGTAAGATTCCCCCAAGTGGGGCTTATCAGATTTGAATGGGAGCGACACTATAAATCTACCCTCGGGGTTGCGCTGAGTTGAGCGCACAAAATGCTCTTCGCAAGCCGACTCGCTATTAGGGGTATCGCCGGGGATCGTTTCTGCCTCCCAAAATCTCTCGAGAGATTGCAGGATTTGGCTGTCATTGTTCCTTGCCAAGAACGAAACAGCAGGACCCTGGGTGTGGCAGTGTTTGGGCAGATTGCCGGCCAAAATGTAACCCAGTTTTGTCTCCTGAATGATAGGGAAGTTGGGTCCGCGTGTGTACTTATTAGCTAATATTAAATCCAGATAAAATTGTGCCCCCAATAGTATGTCGATCTGTGAAGATATATTAAAATCTGGGTCGGCGAGAAAAATTTTATTTGGAATGTGGAACCGGTTGATGTCAAACGAGATTGAAGGCAGATTATGAGTTAAGTTAGACAGGACGGCACATTTGGCCTCGAAACTATGTCTCTGATAGCGAGACATAATACGCACAGAAACAATGTCAGTAGCGCAACACGCTGTGTTGCTTATTCCTGTAATTGGAATATTAGATCGGGTTAGTTTAAGGTGCAACCTTTTCGCAAATGATTTCGTACAAAAATTGATCTGGGACCCGGCGTCAAGAAGTGCCCGAGCCTTATGCCTATTGCCAGCCTGATCAATGACATATACAACCGCAGTGGATAAAAGTACATTGTTTTTACACTGTAATTTGAATGAGCAATAGTTACTGCTGGCAGCTGCTGATTTCGGCACGTAATTAGCGTGCAGCAAGGTGTGGTGACCCTTTGAACAAATTTTACAAACCTGTTTACTTTTACAATTTGTTATCAAATGACCTGCTCTAAGGCAGTTAATACAACATTTATGATTTGCAACCAATTGCCCCCGCTCAGCGGCACTTAATATGCGAAAATTATTACACATGTAAAGCGGGTGGTCAGATTTACAGCACACACATGAATAATGCCTTGCCGCTGCGTGATAACTCTTAAAGGTACTGCTGCCAGCAGTATTTCTTAAGCTACATTTCTCAAATTTATTGTTTGGTTTTACACTAGGTTTGTTGAATTGCTGTCCGGATTCAATTGGCATTGTATTTTCTAAAAGTTGTCGGCGCAAATTCAAAAAATGCGTAAAGTCTTGAAAACTGGGCAAGTTGTCAGGGTCTATGGACTCCTTCCAACGTTTTAAAGTAATAGGGTCAAGTTTGGTGGAGAGCAACTGTATGGTAATAAACTCAAATAGGTTTACGGACAGCTTCATTGCCGCCAGTGAATTAACGGAAGACGTTATAGTATTCGTAAACTCCGCCAAGCTTTGAACTGAGTCCTTTATTGTGGACTTAACCTGAAGTAGGTTCTGTACATAATATTTGGCTAATATAAATGGATTACTGTACCTCTCGGACAGCAAGTTCAACGCTATTACATAATTTTCTTGACAAATTGGTAATGATTTAATTAAGTCTAATGGTTCACACTTCACCGATGAATGCAAGTAATGCAGTTTCTGTACTGGCGTTAAATCTGATCTTGAATGCACTAGATCATTGAAAATTGAATAGAAATGTTGCCACTCAAGTATGTTGCCTGAGAAGCAGGGCAAACTTATCGGCTTTAAATGCACAGGCGTCGATAGTACAGGAGGCACAGTCTGAGTATTAAAAGTGTCAAGGAGTTGTAAAATGTTTGCCTCAGTTGAGTATATCGTTTCCTCAACCTCGACTCGGTCTGCCTGAGCAGTGCTCGCGTCTTTACTGATAAGCTCTATCTCAGACTGTACTTCGTCGTACTTCGAAGCTAAGCTCTTAAGACTTTCTAATCTTACAGTCAGAAAATGTTTTGTAGTTAAATTAATATCAAAAGAATTTACCGCGGATTGTATCCGCACTATCGCGGACTTTAATCCGCCTCTCTTTCTGGTCAGCACCTTGAGGCCTTCTTCAGACATTTTTTTACGCACCTTTTTACTGTTGCTGGTGGTACCTGGTTGGCGACTTCCCGCAGCGTCGGCTCCTTGGTGATGATGGTGAACAGCTGGCAAAGATGACCACTTTGAGGCACTGCAGCCGGCAGGAACTTGCTATTACGTTGCCCGAAGATGACGAGCGAAATGGCGACGCAAATCACGCCACGGTCACATTAGCTGACGTGCTAATCCGCCCGTGATGGCCAGAAAAAGATGTAAAAGATGTTAAATGGAAATCCAGGTCCGGAGTGACCAAAAAATGGATGGTCCCGGTCCGAGTGGACCGAAACTGATGAATAAAAGTAATGTTCCACAAGTGTGGACAGGAAGAATTAATTAGTTGGGCCCAAGTGGGCGAAAATTATGTTTCTTGAATTATATTCTGTTGGCTGGTCTTCCATGGTGATTGAAGATGATGTGTAGAATGAATTAAAAATTACATTAAGAAATAAAAAGAAGTGGACTGTATACGAATAGTTTTAATATTGACTGATTACATTACAGCTGTAAAAATTGAAGTAGGCTGGCTAATGCTGCATATTGAATTAATATAAATTTAGTTACTCATGAAGAGGGCCTAGTCGGCCATAATAGAAAATAATAAGGCCTAAAGCCTACATTTAATGTCGACACTAACTTGACAGAGAAAGTTCGGCGAACCGAACGACGAGAAAGCTGAATGTGCACTGGGCAAGGTACAATCACGCGAACGTTGATGCGATATATAAATCAGATTAGCCAACCTAGAAAAATAAAATCATCGCGCTACCGTCCAATCAGGTTTATTATTGTAAAAATGTTTAACATAGAAAATGACATATTTGGACTTGGCATGACAAATTTTAATGTTTGTAGAGTCCATTTTGAGAAAGTTTCACTGAAATGTGCAAAAAGGAAGAAGTCTTACAACACAACATAAGAAAATAATAGGAGTAATATCAGAAAATATTCTGAATCTTAATTAGTGAACAAAAAAATTATTCGTATTGGAAGGACCATCTGGAATGTATGCATAAGACTCCCAAAAGCGGCAAGTAGATACAAACCAGCTGGAAGAAGACGCGTAGGGAGACCAAAGAAAAGATGGGAATACATCCTATGAAGCCGGAACAGGTCACCAAGGCCTAATCCTTGTTGTGGAAGAAGACGAAAAAGAAAAATTATTCGTAAAAGCCACAAGTAAGCAGCTACATTTTCTGCACCTGCACAATCACAGTGCTCTCATAAACAGCACCTAAGGCACTGTATCTACAGTTCACTTTCATAACCGTTGAAGAATTTACCGTCACAAAACAAATATTTAGCATCTTGGTCAACACGAGTCTTTTCATCGCCTTCATTTCCAAGTTCCAGGTCTGAAGAATCATTTTAATCGAATGTTAGGTTCTCTCAGTAATTACTACTGTTAGCATCTTTTGGAAGTAAGAATTATTTCTTCTTTAATTCTTTCCTTTCAGGTTAATTTCTTGGACGTCAAGAATGGAATTTTTATCATTTTATTATTGGATTGGTTGAGAGAAATCTCCAGACTCATCTTGTATGGTGAAGCAGTGATTATTGTGGCCGTACCAGTTTCTCGTCCTCGTTTGGATAATTTTTCTCTTTAATGGAGGTAGAAAAATATGTAGGAGAGCACAGATTCATTCATTTGAGACGGACCTGATTCTTGGCCAAACGATGTTACTAACAGCTGTGGTGGTAGTTGAGTGGCGTTCGAGGATTCTCCATCGTCATGATCTGAAGTATCTTTGTCTCTTCCCTGAGCATATATATCATTTGGTAAATACTGCATCGTACAAGCGGAAACGAAATCAGCTTTAATAAAGATCTATCTGCAGGATATACCTGTGGCTCTAAACCACTGTCTGCGATTTCACCAATCTGTAATTTCAGATTGGCTTGTCCTATCAGTTTAAATATACATTCTGGCTAAGAACCCTACTGTTATGCCTCAACCATATGCAAGTCTCCTCACTGTAGTATCTCTTCTCTGGCCCTATGGAAGATTTATCTAATGACTGGAGCTTGTATGTGGTAAACAAATAATCTTAACGTGAGTTTAGCTTTTGCCATGTTTATGATATCAATATTTCGTCCGTGGCTATTATGCCCATCTAACACCAACAAAATTAGTAAATCTTGTGTAGGTTTCGTATAATTAATAAAATGTTAAGCTACTGAGTTAACAAATTTGTTTGCACCCAGCCTGATGGATGACATACACCAATTGAACAGGGAGGTGTTTCTATCACAAGTAAATCGCTCATATTTGTTCTGGGAAAAATACTTACAAAGCTAAGTGGATTGATAGAAGCCGGTGTCGTCAGTCTCGTGTAATCTATGGCTTTAGTAATCCAGCCACTAAACAAGAGACTATTATAGTCTCAACTGTCTACTACGCATGCTAATGGCCGCACATATGAAGACCTGTAATCTGTTAATTGTAGCAGTATATAAAATAAAATAAGCAATTACATTTGTTCCAAACAATGGACAGTAATGGAAAGGAAAGGGATCCCACAACATGTAGTCAGACCAATACAAAGTCTTTATGTAGAGAATAAAATCTTTATAGAAGCAGGGAGACCGAGCACAGCTCCTTGAGTTGACCTGATCGATTCTGGAGTGCGACAAGGGTGTCCATTAACACCTTCCCTTTTTAGCTTATGTATAGACGCAGATGTGTCTTCCAGAATATTTTATGGTTGGTCACTCAACAATTGACAATTTGTTTTTTACTTCCATATTCCTTAAGGAATGGAAGTATGGCGATGGCAAAAAAAATCGTGTTCGAGATTATTGCAGATTCTGATTCTACTACGCTCGAAACATGAAAAAAGTCGTTTTCCGGAAAGTGTGTGTGTGTGTGTGTCTGTCTGTGTGTGTGTGTGTGTGTCTGTGTGTCTATAGATTTTTTTTCTATGGCAAACGATAACTGCCGCAAATTCAAACAGAATCAAACAATTTTTTGTATACAGCTCTAATTTGTAGAGTACTCGCGACCTATAGTTTTTGGTGAAGATCGGTTGAGGGGAAGGGGTAGTTTACCTGCAACGGTTTTTTTTTATCAAGGGAAATTTTTTTTTTTGCATACGATAACAGCCGCAAATTCAAACAGAATTAAATAATGTTTCGTATACAGCCCTGAATTGTAGAGTTCTCAAGACCTATTGTTTTTGGTGAAGATCGGTTAAGGGAAAGGGGTAGTTTACCGGTAACGTTTTATGTTTTAACAAGGGTATTTCCTATGGCAAACGATAACAGCCGCAAATTCAAACAGAATCAAAAGATTATTTGCATACAGCCTTAAATTGTAGAGTTCTCAAGACCTCTTGTTTTTGGTGAAGATCGGTTGAGGGAAAGGGGTAGTTTACCTGCAACGTTTTTTTAACAAGGGTATTTTCTATGGCAAACGATAACAGCCGCAAATTCAAACAGAATCAAATAATGTTTTGCATACAGCCCTGATTTGTAGAGTACTCAAGACCTATTGTTTTTGGTGAAGATCTGTTAAGGGGAAGGGGTAGTTTACCTGCAACATTTTTTTATCAATCGTATTTTCTATGGCAAACGATAACTGCCGCAAATTCAAACAGAATCAAATAATTTTTTGCATACATCCCTGAATTGTAGAGGTCTCACAAGGACTTTCGATTTTGGTGAAGATCGGTTAAGGGGAAGGGGTAGTTTACCTGCAACCTTTTACGTTTTAACAAGAGTAAAGTACTTGAAAATTTATTTAAACTTTTTCAAACAATGGTAATTGTTAAAAATAAAATAATTTTGTTGCCAGGCAATAAAATTAAAATTTTTTCATTTTAATGTAAATCATGTATAAGAGAAAATATATCGCGCTTGGCAGGCGATATTAAGATTTAAATATAAATCTTAGAATATGGAAGTCATGTATGGTTCTCCATACCGATATTTACGGATGGTCACGCTATTCTGTCGGACTCTGAAAATAGATTACAGATGGGTATACATTTGTTAAATCGAATCTGCAAAGACTCCGGATTGCAAATATCCACACGTAGGACCAAGGTGTTGGCTTTTCGTGGAACTGATCCCGTACAGGCAAAAATTGTTATAGATGGTATTGTCCTGGAACAAGTTAACAATTTTGAATACCTGGACTACAGTGTGTCTTATAATGCAAGCAACGACGTTGTGAACAAGTTGCATAAATTCAACCTTATGTGCGGAACCATTAGGCAAACCATTAGTCAGCAAGTAAAGGAATACACTTAACATTCTACAAGGTGATGGCTCCTCCCATCTTGTTTACGGATCTGAGAATTAGACTTTAACGAAAGGCCAGGCCAGTCGCATCCAAGCGGCTGAAATGAGATTTCTCAGGCACGTGGCAAGTTATACTCTCCACGATCATAGAAGAAACATAGATATACGACAGGAACTGAATATTATGAGTATACTCGACAGGATCGTCCAGTATCGGTTGAATTAATGGGAACATCTTTGCCGAATGGATGACTGGCGCATCCCCAACAAATCTGGAACTATAAGCCGAGGGGACGGAGAGGTATGGGACGTCGGAGGAAGCGCTGGAGTGACCAGTTCTAATCTTTGTCTATTTAAAACTGTAACAAACCATCCTTTGTTTAATCCTTGAAGATGATGATGATGATGATGATGACGATGAATTACATTTGTTGTTACGTATTTATATTTGGGTTAAACATTTACAGAATATAAATAACACAATAGATTAATATTATACGCCTACAATAACAAAATGGCCTCTACCCAATCCTCTTTTACTAGTTCTTCTATCATAGGCTGTCGCTTCGTCCAGACTCCTTTCTCTCATAGCTGTCATTTGTTCCCGGATCCTGTCATTCCATGATTTGCGTTGCGGTTCCTATTTCCGTCTTTCTTATGGTGTTGATACAAGTGATTTTTTGCCAGTAGTTATTAAATCCGACATGCTACATAGATGACCAAACCATTTGACATTTTTTCTCTTATTGTAGTTTGTTCATTCGCTATCCTTGACTCTAACACTCTTTCAGAGGGTCTTCTCTGCTGGTACCAAATTTTTGTTATCATTTCTCATAGCCAATACTTCAGTAGATTTCTACCACTTCTACAATCTACCATATTGCTACCATCCGTTGACAGTAAAACATATTTTTATTAAAATATCTATTAATCGTGCCGAATGATACTAAGAATTATTTCGTGTTATGTTAATTACAAACATTAACATTTATTTTGATGTTCTATGTCTCTGCAGTAAATTCGTCCCTGGGTGTATTTGCCCATTGTAAACTTACTCCAGATTGGAAAACTTTGCTATTATGATTGCCACGATTAAAACGACAAAGCATGTGTGTACACCGCGAGCGCCGCACATGCGTGTGCGCGTACCAGAGTGCGTGCTGGAATCAATGCAAGGCGCGTGCTTGCACTGACCCCCAACACGCAGAATGCAATCCAGGACATGAGTCGGCTCAGTTGTGCGGTGTGAGTCTGTTCGCGAGGGAGTAACGTGCTTGCGCGTACCAGAATGCGTGATGGAGTCAATGCAAGGCACGCGCTTGCATTGACCCCCAAAACGCAGACTGCAACGTAGGCCATGTGTCCGCCAAACGGGTGTGTGTGAGTGTGATACCCGTGTCCTAATCGCGACATTCAAAACAATAAAATTACCATGTAC
The DNA here is from genome assembly GCA_034769895.1 of Magicicada septendecula. NCBI lineage: Eukaryota > Metazoa > Arthropoda > Insecta > Hemiptera > Cicadidae > Magicicada > Magicicada septendecula. The sequence continues at coordinate 247,811,111 of CM068373.1, read as the reverse complement.
CTAGAGCATTTCACAGTGGGTAAACAGGCAACGAGATGAATTTATCTGCACAGGCATCAACAGGATACATCCGTGATCGTTGCCACAATAAATTAAACTAAATAAATTAGTTAAATTTATGTGAATTGCTTAGAAACGGAAAAGTATTGTTATTAACAATCATAACAATGCATTGAAAGTTTAATCATTTTTATATGTTGCTTACTGCTGTGCAAGAAATTAATTCTTATATCATTTATATCTTATATCAAGAAACTAATACTTATAACTCATCAGTCATAACACCTCTGCCTCTATATGTGACAAGACAAGACTAACCAAGACAAAAGTACAGGCCGGCCTTTCATTTTGAGTCCTCAGGTAATATTTTTTTATCGTTTAGGTATATGTTTTATAGATTTTAGTAATAGACCTACCTAAACATTGAACTCAGTCTTTGCAAGTTTTAACGAAACAGAAACAAGAATAAATACAAAAACGATAATAGTCAAACTTTAATATAAATTAAGTTTAATAAAATTTAAATTACGACGTATGTTTTCAAGCATTTATTTTACTGAATTTATCTGTTACATAATCCAAAGAAAATGCAGCGTTTCTTCCTATAAACAAAATCACCAAGTTTTTTGTTTGTTTTTTTTTCTCATTCATCGTTGATCTACTATGGTTTTTGTTAATTTCAGTTTTGAGAAACATCTTTGTCCCCCAAGGTACTGGAGCCTTATGGTCTCATTCCTTGATGAAGGGATACATCCAGCCGCACCTCCAAGTGGTGGGGGATGGGCAACACCAACGCGTGACTACCGCGGCGTTTTAAGCCTAAAACTTAACCTAAAAATTAATTCGAATTTTTTCTTGTACCATGTGTTCGTTTTAGAGCATTTCCTAACATTCACTGGGAGAAGAAGTGGGTCCCGGTTCAACGAGATCTGACTCTCATTATACTTACACAGAATAAATCAAAATTAAAATAATCGAATTAAAAATAATAAAGACAAACAGATAAACACATGGCTAAACGAACAAAATCAAAAAGGTACGTAGTATCTGCTGCACGTCAATTCCGAACACAATATAGCTGCTAACTGAGCTTTTTTCCGGTTTATACAGCGGCAACACATTGGGTGGACGAATATGTCCCCCCTCCACAGTTTGTACAGTGACAACTACTACGAGGTCAACGACCCTATGCAGTAAAACATTGCCAATGTCCGAGCCGGCAACACAAGACGGTGCAAGTGCCCAGAAGTTCGAAAGCATTGCTACGCTTTTCTTCAAGTTTCCCTACTAATATTGTTCGGATTTCAAATTATTCAATAAATAAACTATTTATTCTGTGACATAATTAATATTATTTTCTCTTATTTCCAGTACTGTTACCGCCGGCAAAAGCGGTTACGTGGGCTCCACGCTACCGTTATGTCGTTCTGTCCACTTCCCTCTACTCCTTATTGCTGTATAATTTCAAAGCCACGTTATCCACGACTCTGTTTCTGATCCTTTCCCTCCTTTCTCTACAATCTATATCATCAACTTTAGCTGTTGTTGTATTTCGTTTTCTGTATTTTCATGACAATGTGTTAACGGAAATATGTCTTACCATATATTCTGTACGTAAGGCTTTCACAGCCGGCGTCAACTGTGTTAGAAACAAACTGATTAATCTCCGTGCTATTGGGCCGTGGTCCACTCCTGCTGTTACTAACAGACGTTTCGGCCTCTCCTCTGGAGGCCAAAGATCTGCTGACTCACAAGGTCTCCGCCAGTTAACCACAGTATTGTGGCAAAAAAAAGTCAGTGCTGTGGTTAACTGGCGAAGACCATGACACTTAGCGAATAGTTAGCACACTGAAGATGGCCTTCAGAGAAGAGGCCGAGATATCTGTTAGTAACAGCAGGAGTCGACCACGGTCCAATAGCCCGGAGATTAATCAGTTTGTTTCTAACACATTTCATATGTTGTTTCCCGACAAATTACGAGTATTGTTCAATAGAAACAGGTTTGATCCGTGCAGCCGTGACTTCGTTGCCATGGCAACGGAACTCATTTGTTTATATTCTCTGTTTAAGTATTAGTGACGCGTCTGTCAAAAATATTTACACTTTGCTCTTTTCTAAGCGTTGTGACTGCGTTGAAAAATGGCATCTATGATAGAAAATTCGCCCAAAGATAATCTGCGTGCCGTTATTCACTTTTTGGCCGCTGAGGGGCGTCAGCCAATGGAAATTTGTACAAGAATGAAGGCTCTGTATGGTGACTATAGTTATTCTCATACGGCAGTAGTTGAATGGTGCAATAAATTTTGACAAGGAAGAGAATCCAATAAAGATTTGACCCGTCCCGGACCTGCATGTGTTGCAACATCAGATGAAAATGTGAGACAGCTGGAAACTGGTTTACGCGCAAATAGGCGCATTAAAGTTAGAGAACTTTCTCAAGTGTTGAGCATCAGCCTGGGAACTGTTCATTCCATCATCCATAGTCTTGGCTATCACACAGCTGCTGCTCAGTGTATTCCACGACTGCTTACTGATGAGCAGAAAAATTTGCGTTCGGGCTTACAGTATTTGATGCGCTATCAACAACAAGGCTTTCCACACCAAATTGTTGCCGGTGATGAGTCTTGGTGTTATCACTACGAACCAGAATCCAAACGTCAGAGTATGCAGTCGAAGCATGCATAATCTCCGAAGGCGAAAAATGTCGGTCCCAACCTTCGGCAGGAAAAGTAATGGTGACCGTACTTTTTTATTATCAGGGTGTGCTGCTCTTAGATTTTAAAGAACCTGGTGTCAACATCAACGCTGAACGATATTCAGGCTGCTTAAAACGCTTACGGGTCAGCATCAAGAATAATCGTCTCGGGAAGCTCACAAATGCTGTCATTCTTCTGCATGATAATGCTCGACTCCATGTAGCCCAGACGATTCAAGATCTGGTTGGTCGTATGAAGTGAGAAGTCTTACAACATTCACCTTACAGTCCCGACTTGTCCCCGTGCAATTATCACGTTTTTGGCTCATTAAAAAATCACTAAAAGGACGGCGGTTCAAATCAGACGCTGAGGTAGTGTTTGCTGTTATCGAATAGTTCCGCAAACAGCCGCAACAAGTTTATCAGCAGGGAATCTACAGATTAATGCAGCAGTGGACTCATGCCTTAATGATATTGGAGACTTCTTTAAAAACGTTGAATAAAAAATGCTTTACATCCTCTAAACCTGTTTCTATTGAACAATCCTCGTACTAGCTAACATTGATAGCTTTTAAAAGTGTAATTACGTGCTGTCAGGAAAAAAGTTATTTATGCGTTCGACTAGCTAATACAGAATGATGGTTTTCAGGAGAGAATGATAAATGACACTTTCACACACTCTTCTGACGTGAATCTGGCACTTATAAGAAACACAACATTAGTTATGACAAAACAAAAACAAGCATGACTGAGAGAGAGAGAGAGAGAGAGAGAGAGAGAGAGAGAGAGAGAGAGAGAGTGACAGTTACTGAGTGAGTGGGAGGGGGAATGTGTTTACACACTTGTTCGCTACTTCCAGGAAGCAATTACGTAAAAACACGTGTGTTACACACAACCCTATCAAGTTCGCATACTTTTCTATATATTGTTAAGATACGGAAACTTGAACCCGTAACCTAAATCCGAATTCTAAACGTTGATCTATTTGCATTTTCTAGTTTATGTGTTACTACTACATCTTGTTAAGAACCAGTAACAGTAGGTCTATTTGTAAGTTTTTAATTTAGGAGGTGAAAAGAAGAGGACTGAAAGTAAGTTTGGCAAAGACGAAGACAATGACGGTTGTCAGAGAGTACACCGGATTACAGTCAAAAGGAAGCAACTGGAACGAGTCCAAGAGTTCAAATGTTTAGGCTCTATAATACGCTCAGGTGGTGAAATCGATGCGGGAATTAATTCAAGAATAAGCAATGGATCGGGACTTTGCCATGCATTAAAGACCGATTTCATTGGTAAGGCAGAAATTTCGAAGAAAGTTAAGATGACCGTTTTCAAAAACACGTATATGTGCCAGTTCTTACTTATGAGGCTGAAATCTGGATTCTACCTGAGAAGCATCTAAACTCTCTCCAGGCTATGTAGATGAGATGCCTCAGGAAGGTTGAAGGAAAAAGACAAGAATGGATCGAGTCAGAAACACTACTATAAGATTGAGTCTTAAGACAGTACCTTTGTAAGATCAAATTAAGAAAACACAGTTGCGCTCGTTTTGACACGTTGAAATGGTAGGAGGAGATAGACTTGCATAACAACTGTATGAGGTAAGAACTGTTGGAAGAAGACCCAGGGGCCGAAGAAGAGTGGCTTGGGAAGAAAAAGTGAGGAGCTCTCTGCAGGGGCTGGGAGTGATTGGAATGAATCCAAAGCCCTGGCCATGCAGAGATCACGGTGGCGAGACCTTTGTTCAACCTCTACACTGTGCGTTAGAAGAAGAAGAAGAAGAAGAAGAAGAAGAAGAAGAAGAAGAAGAAGAAGAAGAAGAAGAAGAAGAAGAAGAAGAAGAAGAAGAAGAAGAAGAAGAAGAAGAAGAAGAAGAAGAAGAAGAGGTTTTTAATATCCCCCCCATGTGTACCACCGAAGCAGCTTAGGAGTCAGGCGGGTAGGCTGACATATGCGTGCCGTACGGCATTCAAGGAAGGCAGTGTGGCCAGTACTACGCTTCAGCCGCCCATCTTGATTTTATGATGCGGGCCTGGGAATCAAAACCGGGACTTCTAGATTAGTGCCATACCCACAGGTCTACTGAGCCGCCTTTTAATTTTCCATTTTAACAACATAGTAACACTTAAATTGTAAATGTGATTTGTTTCTTAGGCTTTCACGGATGGCGTCATAATCATTCAAATTATTATCCGGGCTGTAAGGCTGTGGTCTACTTAAATTCTCATGCTGATCGATGTTGATGTTGACGAATCAGACGTTTCGGCCTTATCTGTGGATGCCATCTTCAGTGAAAGGTTTCTGAAACGACTGACAAGATGTGCGTCAGTAAACCACAGTCCTGTGCCAAAGTCTTTTACATTCAGAATGAATGTAATGAGTCTGCAGGTACGCTACCTCACGTAGAGTATTAGGATGGTCACATGACTAGTCTGAAGTGGTTGAGATACCACAGCTATGTATACAAGCGAGTGAGACAGGCTTAGGTAGCGTATGGAATAGCCTTACGTAGGCCTATGATTCCTACATGGACTCGCCAATAGAACAGGCTCCAGATTTCAAGTATCTAGGGTGCAGCATCACATACCAAAATGATAAGGAGGTTGAAAGGAACCGACCACAAAGTTCCAGTCGCTTTGTGGCTGTACCATTAAGCACTTAAAGAAGAAAACGAGGAAAGAGACGCAATTGAAATATTATAATCTAATGGCGATACCTCAGCTACTGTATGGTAGTGAGACTTGGATTAGAAAGGCCAAAGATATCTAGAATTCAGGGAGCGGAAATAAGATTCTTGAGGGTTGTAAAGGGCTGTACCAGGAGAGATCTTATCAGAACTGATCATATTAGAATGGAACTAGACATAGCTGAAACCTTAAATGAGAAAATCTCCGGGTACAAAACGGAGTGGCGGTTACACGTAGAGAGAATGGATCCAACTAGATTTTAAAGAAGATCCCTTGACTATCATCAAAGGGGGAAGAGAACTATGGGGAGACCCCGTAAATGATGGTTTGATGAATTCCATTGAGACTGGAACAGGCTACTACCCTAAGCTGTAAAGGATGACGACGACGACGGCCAACAGATACGGCGTTCGTCAGTTAACCATAGTACTGTGGCAAAAGAATATTCGCGGTCCGCTGGTTTCTGATTGGTTGATGCTGGTTTTTAGTTTACAATGTGCCAACCCTATAAGTTTATATAAACGATAAATGGTCCTCCTTGGGACCGCGAACATTCTTTTACCACAGTACTGTGGTTTACTGACGAAAACCGTGTCAGTTGGTGGATCGTCTTTATACACTGATGATGGGCTACAGAAGTGAGGCCAAAACGTCTTTGAGTAACAACATTAGTGTACCACGGCCTAATAGACCGGAGTTTTATCAGTGTGTTTCCAACACTATGACAAAAGATGTTTTGCCCGTTTATAAAGCCTTTGGAGATATTTATAAAGTTAAATAAAAAACGCTAATTTCTTTATTTTAAGTGTTACTGTGTTAGAAGCATTGTATAACACATTAAAAGTTATGTTTTCCTCAACCATGTCTTTTATTTATTTCCGCAGTAAACTAAAAACCAAAACGCGTTGTCACCTAACCTCGCAAATGAAAACAACACGTATTTTCGCTTTCATTAAGTAATAGGACAATTTACAATTAGTACACTTTCCACAACGTAATATATCGATACAATCGCATATTATATAAAACATCGAAAATGCTCTGCAGGAATGGATAAACGTACAGTTCCGATGCCGCTAAATAGCTTTTGTTTATTTACTTGTTACTATGGTAAGTAATTCTGGTCTGCATGGTATTGTTGACATCTTTAGTAGTAGTATTTAATATATTTCATTACTAATAAGTAATTCATGGCATCATCTGAAACACATATAAACATTAATTTTATAATCGTTTAAGACAATTAGTACAAAATATATAGACATATCTGTATACAAAATTACAATGTGTATCGATACAATCGCACATTAAAAACATTGAAAACTGCAGGAACGGATAAAGGTACAGTTCCGATGCTGCTAAATATCACTAGTTTATTTACTTGTTACTACGGTAATTAATTCTATTCTCCATGGTGTTGTTGACATCTTTATACGCGTCAACGAAAAGGCATAATTAAAAGGCCATAAGTCGTCCAAACGGGGCAAAATATCATATTCCAAGTTAGACAGTATTTTGCGCCTTGTGTCAAAGGTTACCTGTCCAAAATTTGGTGGCAATCGGTGTAAAGGAGTGGATTTGTATTCAGTAGTCTACACACAAATCCTCAGACTTTGAGTTTTATATATATATATAAGTTTATGATTACCGTATCCTACCGCTTGTGGCAATTTATTGTGTTACTGTCGACTCGTATAACGTTGTGTATATTGTTTCCGTTTTTAGTTTATTACCGATGTAAACAAGCAGGTGTGACACATCTGAAACGCTATTTGCTACTTGAATTAGAGGCGTGTCATTCTAACAGAAGCAGTACAGACAGGGTACATATAATATTGATACTGTATATAATCTGACCTGGCAAAAGCAATATTTGAGTGACTGTGTCAGACCTACTTGTTCTGGAATAAAACAAGGTAGAATTAGTTGGGCAGGTCACGTTCAACGAATGACAGAGGATAGGACAGTGAAAAAGTATTCATCAGAGGACCTGGAGGAAAAAGAGCAAGAGGGTGGCCAAGAAGAAGGTGGGTAGACGATGTAGATGAGGACTTGAGAAGGCTGGGGGTCAGAAGGTGGCAAAGAGTCGCACAGGATAGACAGAAATGCCAGGCCAGGGCTCTTCATGAGGTGTAGCGCCGTGGAGTAATAGTAGTAGTAGTGTCAGACCAACAGTGGAATACTTTATAACACCAGTTAATAGTTTTTTTATTAATCGTTTAAAAACTTCAACAAAACAAAAAGTAAAGCTGATTTACAACAAAAATAGAAGCTGTGATAAATACCAGTATATAGGATCAATTACTGTCGGATAATAATTCAATCCATTCCATAGCTGTGTCGTAAAGTGTATCATCACGTGAGTCAGCGTTATTATTGATAATACTGTGCACAACGACGTCGGTAATGTAGGCCAGTTCCCAGAGATTATCTTCTTCTTTGATTCTATGCTCAATATTTTATAACACCACTGTGGCTTTTTTTATTCACTGTTTAGAAATCTCAACTAAAAAAAGTAATGTTTATTTAAAACGAAAATAGATGCAGTGATAATTGCTTAACAGTGTGCTGTATATTATCAGTTACTGTCAGAGAATAATACAACCCCTTCCATATCTGTGTCAGAACTTGTATCATTACTTGAGTCAGCGTTATTACTGATAAGACTCTCCACATCGACGTCAATAATGTCGGCCAGTTACCAAACCTTATCTTCTTTCTTGATTACATGCTGGATCCAATGACGCCACTTGTCCGCCGTTGTTTCATTTACCGCCTTCTCTATCAACTGTTTTATATCAGACCGCTTATATATGCTGTGTTGTAACGGGCAACGTATGCTTTCAACTGGCTGCATATTAATTCAATATGATTCAAAATACAGTGATAAGGAGGAAGTCTTAAAACGACGTGCTCCGATTTAAGTGGTAAGATAACTCTCACATAATATACAGACATTCTGCACATGCGCGTAATACATTACTGTGTGAACCGTGACAATGCCTGACCAATAGCGTTTAAGATTTGCCACGTGGGTTTGTTTACGTCAGGATTAAACAAAGGACAGAAGTATTGTAAAGTTCTTGCAGTTCCACGGCATTCTACTTGATTTGCAACATTTTAGTTAATTTTATATTTTAGTAACACCTAGTTCAAGTTATAAAGAGTTTGTATAGACACACCGCGATAATCATTGACGACGGGGAAGAATCTATCCCGATTGAAACAAACCAAGGCGTATGACAAGGTCGTTGTCTGTCATCACTACTTTTTAACCTTTATCTAGATGATCTCCTCAAAAAATGGAAACAATTCTCTAACGGTATTAATATCCACCAAAATAAAAGCTTGAAAACCATTATCTCAGCGGATGATCAATCTACGTATATTCGCCACTTCAGAAGACGATCTCGAGCGAGCAATATACATTTTACATAAAATAGGAAAAGTATATTACTTTACCTTGTCTGAATCAAAGACAAAAGTAATGGCCTTTGCACCGGTTCGAACCAAAATAGCCATAGACAACACTCGCATAGAACAAGTAAGCCATTTCACCTATCTTGGACGTGACATTACTTATGATCAAGATAAAGATATAGAAAGTAAAGTGACGAATTTCACAAGAACGTGTGGAACGATTTAGAGAACGTTGGGAAATAAATGTAAAAAATAAATCCAAAAAAATTTTATAAAACAATGGCAATACCTACACTACTGTATGGTTCTGAAACTTGGGTCATAAAGAAAAAGATGAACAGTAATTACAAACAGCAGAAATGAAATTTCTGAGATCAGTTAAAAGGTGTAAAACACAAGATGATATAAGAAATGAGGAGATAAAAGTAATTTAGATATTATTGCAGTTAATGAAAGGATTAAAGAATACAAAAGAAAATGGATTCAACACATAGATAAACTGGAAGAAAGTATAATACCGAAGTTAGCGAAATATTACAACCCTAGAGGCAGAAGAAAAGTTGGTAGACCTAAGAAATGTGGGCTGTGGAATAGGAACAGGCCGTTAAAGCCTTAAACCGTTTATAAGATGTTGATGATGATTTCAATTGTGGATGTTATTCAGCTCTAGTATACGAGGTGCTATTCCAAAGTTCGGGGAATTTGAACGTCGCGCAACAACTGAAGGAGTCCACTATGTTTCTTGAATCAATGTTCCAATAGCCGTGTAACTGAGACTACAATTTCTTTTTTCCAATGAGTAAGAGTAGGGTAAACAATGTTGCCGTTGGGCCGGTACGGGCAAGTTATCGTCAATGACGATAGTGTATCAAGACAGAATTCTTCAAACAACAAATCAGTTTCCAAACACCTGACAATCTTCATCACCATCATCATCATCTTCACGGATTAAACCAAAAATGGTTTTTTCCGGTCTCAAATAGGCAAAAATTAGAGCTGGTCACTCCAGTGCTTCCTCGGACGTCCCACATCTCTCCGTCTCGTCGGCTTATAGTTCCAGAGTTGTTTGGGGATGCGGCAGTCATCCATTCGGCAAAGATGTTCCCACCACTTCAGCTGATACTGGGCGGTCCTGTTGAGTATACTAATAATATTCAGTTCCTGCCGTAGGTCTGTGTTTCTTCTATGATCATGGAGAGTATACCCTGCCATGTGCCTGAAAAATCTCATTTCAGCCGCTTGGATGCAACTGGCCTGGCTTTTCGTTAAAGTTCAATTCTCAGACCCATAAAGAAGTGTAGGAAGAGCCATAACCTTGTAGAATTTTAGGCGTGTTCCTCTACTTGGTGAATCAAGGGTTCGCCTAATGGTCCCGCACATAACGTTGAACTTATGTAACTTATTCACAACGTCGTTACTTGCATTATAAGACACACTGTAGCCCAGGTATTTAAAATTTGCTAACTTGTTCCAGAACCCCGACAATCTTCCTCACTTTATGTCAGATGTTAATACATTACGTGAATTAAGAAGTATTAGTTCGTCTCCTTTTTATCAGTTGCAAAACAGAAGTATTTCGTACAATATATTGTTACGTAATACGGAACGTTCTACAAGTATCTCGGCTGTCCTAGCAGAGCCCAGCAGTAATGTGTGTATGCCAACAATCGAGGCTCTTCCAGATCGTACAGGTCAGCGCATTGTGTTCAAGTGCAGACAGTTGTACGGTTTCTAGTGGATTCTACAGCGCCTGTAATGCGCAGTTGCTCAACACGTCATCCAGAAAAAAGTGACCGATTATTGTGGCATTTCAGCGGGATATAAATACAAGCAACCAGCGACGGACAGTCAGTTTACTTCGGGCGATTACTCAGTGCGTTTCAAGTGGCTATGAGTTAAAACTGATTATTGGGCGGGACATTAGGTGACATTATTGTGGCTGTTAGGTGACATTATTATTGCGTGTGAACAAGTTTAATTTGAATTATTGTACGAGTAAGCCTATCTTGTTGAATAACTTGTTGATTACAAACTGTTAATTGTGATAATTCAATCTGGTTTTTAGTGACTTCATTGGTGTCTTGTATTTTGTTTTCCAGTGTACCATACGACGATGAGTTAGACCGTCGTAACAACATAGTAGTGTATACTGTATTTGTAATGACGCTGACCTTTCACAATGAATGGACAGTGGGCAGTGTGACACCGCTACGAATTCTCGGAAACCGTCGTTACTTCTCAAAGCCACCACAGGCTAGAATGTGCTTCCATGATCTGTTTTTGCTTTTATATGACGGCAAATAAGTGGTCACACAAACATCACCACCTACCATAATGCTAGTGTAGTGTCCCAGATACTTACTGAATAAACAAAACTTACACCGCTCAAACAACGTACACACATACACAAGAAAACGTAAATCTACACAAACGGTCTCATTTTTAATTAATCTGTCACATCAGTAACAAATGACCATTTGTATTTTTCTTGTTCTTGTTCTTCTTCTTGTTCCTGTTGTTTTTGTTTTTGTTTCTGTTTCTGTTTCTGTTTCTGTTTCTGTTTCTGCTTCTGCTTCTGCTTCTGCTTCTGCTTCTGCTTCTGCTTTTGATTTTGTTTTTGTTTTTGTTTTTGTTTTTGTTTTTGTTTTTGTTTTTGTTTTTGTTTTTGTTTTGGTTTTGGTTTTGGGTTTTATTTTTGTTATTGCTGTCTTTGTCGTTGTAGTAGTAGTAGTAGTAGTAGTAGTAGTAGTAGTAGTAGTAGTAGTAGTAGTAGTAGTAGTAGTAGTTGTCGTCGTCGTCGTCGTCGTCGTCGTCGTTGTTGTTGTTGTTGTTTTGTTGTTGTTGTTGTTCTTCTTCTTCTTCTTCTTCTTCTTCTTCTTCTTCTTCTTCTTCTTCTCCTTCTTCTTCTTCTTATTCTTCTTCTTCTTCTTCTACTATCACGGATAGGGAAATCGTGTGTTCCGGTTGGCTTTTCGTGGAACTGGTCCCGTTCGGGCAAAAATTGTTATAGATGGTACTGTTCTGGAACAAATTAGCAATTTTTAATACCTGGGCTACAGTGTGTCTTATAATGCAAGCAACGACGTTATGCATAAATTGCATAAGTTCAACCTTATGTTCGGGAACATTAGACAAGCCCTTAAGTCAGCAAGCAAAGGAACATGCCGAAAATTCTACAAGGTGACGGATCTTCCCACACTTGTTTATGGGTCTGAGAATTGGACTTTAACGAAAGGCCAGGCCAGTCGCATCCAAGCGGCTGAAATGAGATTTCTCAGGCACGTGGAAGGGTATATTCTCCATGATCATAGAAGAAACACGGATATACGGCAGGAAATGAATATTATGAGTATACTCGACAGGATCGGCCAGTATCGGCTGAATTGGTGGGAACATCTTTACCGAATGGATGACTGCTGCATCCCCAAACAACTATGGAACTATAAGCCGAAGGGACGGAGATGTTTAGGACGTCCGAGGAAGCGCTGGAGTGACCGCATCTAATCTTTGCCTATTTGAGACCGGAACCAACCATTCTTGGTTTTATCCTTGCAGATCATGATGATATGTTCCGGTCCCAAAGGAAATGCAACTATTTCACCAACGCTTCCTAGGTACTGCTATACTTGTTTGTCCAGTAGGCTTGAATTGCAAACTTCCTTAGGCAACTTGCCTTCCGGGTTGGCCGGATACTTTCAGGTCAGACCCCAAATTATATTACCCGTAAATTGCTACGCCAATTACGTAACGCACTCAAAAACTAGGCAGGTGCAGTTTTCTCGACCAGCCTAGCGTGCGGCGTCTGTGTCAAGGCCGTCCTCTCAAGTATCTTCGAGACTGTTCGAGCTCGTAACTACGCAGATTATGTTGGCATGCCACCAGCAGCATGGAAATTTATTCTAAAACATCTACGGGCCTATATAAGCAACAGCGGCCGGCTTAGAAGTTAGTTACACATGGCGAAATTGTAGAGTGCGGATTAAGTGAGTGTTGCGGATTATTGAAAAGTAATTTTTGTGTTATAATTAGTGTGGAACTCTATTAGTTGACATTGTTATTGCGTGTGGACAAATTCAACTTTAATTATTGTATAAGAGTATCTTGTTGATTTCACGTTGTTATTTGTGATTAAATAAAGCTGGTAATCAGCGACTTCATTGGTGTTTGCATTTTGTTTCCACTGTACAGTACGACGATCCGTGAGACCGTCGTAACAATATTATATTATATTATTACATTCTCTATTACATCTTATAATATAGAAATAATTGTTATGACGTAAAACTTGAAAACATCTTTTCTGAGACATTAACGTTGATTTATAACACTACATTGTTGACATTTCCCATGGTAACATTATCACTTATGTTTTATAAAATTGCAAAAAAATTGTCAAGTGTCGCTATCTAGTTCCGTTAACTGCAGATATAATGTTTACGTTACAGTAATTATAATGTAAGACACGACGTTTCCCCGAAAAATGTCAATGCGGCAGTGTGAACTTCCGTTTGACGAAAATTTAATACAAACTGTATATTGTATAACTTGTTACGTGCGATGTGTATTAAATCCACTGAGCCCAAACAGACGTAACACAAAAAATATTTCGACACCAATAACTGTAATGTTACATACAGTAGAATACAATAAATAAGGCATAATAGAAAATGATTAGTACCAAGGTTTAGTGAGCACAATCAGCATTACTTTATTTTTGTAAGATAAAGATTTGGCTCTTTATGTGTAAAAAATTAAGCCAGCCAGCGGACTAAAAATAATGTCGGTGCATCAGTCAATGCCAGTTTACAGAAAGGTAATAGATATTAGATACATGCTACTTTGAGCTCATTAATTATAACAAAAGTTTTTTAGTGTCACATAAACGAATAAATTGGTTCATATTCTTTTCTGTCTGGAGTGCTACAAACTTGAAGTTCCATATGTGCTTTAATTAATAATTAATTAGTTTACTTGAAAGAACAAAAGGGCGTGTCCTCTGGAAGCATGATATCGCCGACGAGGCCTGTCGTAGAGGGCTATCTGGGGGCCTGTCGTAGAAGCCTATCTGGGGGCCTGTCGTAGAGGGCTTCTTGGGTCTCACGAAGTGTCAACCTCCGTCTCTTTAAGTATGTCCAGATTACATCAGCAAACGATAGTTTCCTGAAGAAAATCAAAAACTTTCGATGCTCTTCGACCAAGCCGATGCTGAAAGTCCTACATGAGTTTAGTACAAAGCAGACTAGTTACGGGACACGGGCATTCACTCTCACAGCACAAAATTACAAATGTTAGAAGATTAGAGTATCAAATTAACAATACATAACTGATATTAAAGATTAAATATTTTTTCTGACTGACTGCAAAGCAATTTAACTTAAAGAGGCCTTACGCTACAAACAAGTTACATCTGGTCGCTTATGAACGAGTTACAGCACTATACACCAAACATACACACTTTTCATTACATACATACAATTAACAAATATGAAATATGAAATCTAAAATATAAAATTTAAATGAAATCTGAAAGGTCACGTTATAATGACATTCATCTGTGACACGAGACTAAGAGATTTATTTCACTCCCCCCCCTCCTTGTGCAGCAGACAGCAGCGCCCTCTGTCGTCTTGTTTAACGAGATGTGACGATAACTCGGTTTTGGATTAATTAAGGTGGTCTGACTGTCAGACCCCTGGTATGCAAATAACACACAGCACAGTAGTAATTTTATAATAATTCAAAACTATAAGTACATTTTTTTGTTATTTATAGTATAAAAATAGGCGTATAACATATTTATAATTACAATTATAGGCCTAAATAATTTCCAAGTTAAAATTATAATTATAAATTAACAAATTACCTTAGATCCGTCATGTGATTTCGTTTTTATTTAAAATAACGCGTTTCGGAGCATATGTTCCATCTTCAGATTAATTCACTTTAAAGTCACATTACTTTGTACTTGCACACGTCCGTATGGATGCGTACCCTTTGAAGGCCGACCGGATACACGACGGCCTTCAAGAGTATCCAAAGGGTGCGTACTCATACGGACGTGTGCAAGTACAAAGTAACGTGACTTTAACTTTTAACGACCTCAACTGAGTGAATTAATCTGGAACATATGTTCCGAAACGCATTATTTTAAATAAAAATCCAAGTCACAAGACGGATCTAAGGTAATTTATTAATTTACTAATACCTATATTAGTATATTAATTTATTAATACCAATAACAATATATATGTATAATTATAAATATACAACCTCAACAAACTCAGGTATAAAGGCTTATATTGTGTGTGTGTGTGTGTGTGTGTGTGTGTGTGTGTGTGTGTGTGTCAATGAGACAAACATTCACTGTGTGTGAATATATACACACATGTTTACAATAAAAATTTGTTAATGTCCTGTGCAAAGGGGGTGGGAATGCTATAAGACAATATTGTTATTAAGATAAGTACTGCATATTAACGAAGTTTAAGATGATAACAATGTGACGATTTAAATAAAAGAAATAATCAAGAAAATAAAAATTTTTAAAAATTAAGGTTGCGAGCTCTTAAGCCATTTAAATCTCACTGTATTAATATAAAATACCTGTATGTACTCAGTATGAGAGGAAGCAGTAATTAGTTAGTTAGAAGATACTCTAATAAAAAGATAAATTGTAAAGAGTTATTAATATCGTATTTAACCCTTTGCTTGTGAGCAGGCGCTGTCCTGTTGATTCCAGACTCGACATGTTTTCCGAGTCTTGTGTAAGTTAGAATAAGATAAAAAACTAATGTTAATAATTAAAAATCTGAAGACATAAATAGTCGCTAAAACAACTGATTTAAATTATGTATATTTGTTTAGGGATAGTTTGTATAAATAAAAATGTTAACTTAAATATAGTTAGGAACTATATTCTCGCGCGGAAATTGCCCCACTAACTTTTGCCCAGTACCAGGCGAAGGGAGCAGAATTTCTCTCTCTTGCAATGGTGACTTCGTACAGTATAGACGTAGGAGCTGTGCTCTTAAAATATGTTAACTATATTTTGTTTCACCTTAAGATGGTGTACCAGATGTAGCTGTTTAAAGCATCTGGATGTGTTAACTAATATAGTCATGTAAATAGACAAGAAATTTAAAGTAAAAAAAATCGAAACGTAAAAAAAAGGAGTGTAACACAAGATGACTTCGTGCTTCAACAAATAACAACAATTCCAAAGTCATACCTGGAGATGTGAACTATCAGAACCCACAAACTCTACTGCACGTGACAGAATATGCAGATCAGGACATCCGAGAATCTACAAGATCATCATAGATATCTACACAACATATTGTTCAACCTGCGAACTTTGGAGCGCTTTACTGAAGAAGACCTGACCGTGATGACGACGTAGGTGTTCCTGTTTCCCAAGACGGATACCCCTGGACGAGTCTTCAGCATACCAATTAAAAGGTGACTCGATAGCCTGTCTATCGAGGGTTACTAATATTTGTTACACAACACATCTTGAAAGAGACTTTTCAGAAACTATTAACTTTGTAAAGACTTATAAATTAAATCTAAGAATTTCATGTAACTATTCTAACTTCATACGTTGTAACAATTTATATGCTAATGTAGAGTAATATAATTCAAGCAATAATACCATTCTTCCAATGGTTGAATAAAAGAAAGTCTTGCAAGCTAATATCATGAAATGAGTATAATTGAAAGTCTTAACTACAGAAATACAGAAAGTTGACCCGGATCCGAGGCATAGCTATATAGAATCAAGTTTGATCCCAAAGTTTAAAGAAACCTTTCAAATAATTTAATAATTGGATTAGTAATGTCATGGGATCTGTCAGTAAATGTTTTTAAATGTTAAATAAAGAGAAGTCTTCTTGTTACACACATATGAGGAGTGCTTAAATCAATTGTATACCTTGCCATTGTTTCCTTACACAGTTAGTAAGTAATTTGTTATATTAATTATTTGTGATCAATTCTGTTACAACGTAGGCAGCCCATCTAATTAACGGAGTTTAATTACGAGGGGTTCCCTGGATTTGTAACGCGGCGAAAAGACGTTACAACAACAATAAAAACAACAGCACAGAATAGAGTGAAAGTGAACAAGTGTTGTGCGCCTAACGAGTTGTGTGAAGATAACAGTAGGCCAATTAAGAGACACACTATTTAAGTCATTTATATTAGTGTGCAAATTGGAATAACTAATAATAACTGATTAAGTTAATATTAAATAAACTTTAATAACATGTATTTAAGTGACAAAATAAATAGGCTATGCAAGCACATGCAGTTGAAAACACATAGTTTGAAAAGATCTAGGAAATCGGAAGGTCATGTCCATCAACACGTAGTCGATTTTCTCGTACCATCTAAAACGTTTTAACAGTAAAAATGACGTCATGTGCGTAGATCTATAAAACCACGGATGAGCTGTGAGTTAGGCAGTCTTTCACAGTCTCTAATAAGGCAGTCTCTCATAGTCTCTGGGAGGTTGGAGTGTTTCGTCGAGGGAGAGGCTGAATCGAGTTCAATGATGTTAGGCACGGCGTTCGAGATCTTCTACAACCAATGGGTGTCAACGTAGTATGAATCGGGAGCAACTTAGACGAACACAACGCCCACGAGGAAACTCTGAGATCGACATCCCAGCTTAGGACAACGGCCGGTGTGGAAGCAAGAGCAGGCTCACGACATCGTCCGGACCGATGCAACTTAATCCCAGCACATCCAGGGAAGTGAAAATTATAAAAACTCGTTGTAAAGTATAAAACAGTTAAAGGCTCATTTTAATTTGCTAACTTTTAAATATTTAAAAATTTATATACAGTGGAACTTGCTTATAACGAGATTCAAGGAACCTAACAAATGTGCTCGTTAAAACAGGGTGCTCGCTACATCCGAGTTGTCGACTCGCAAGCCTACATTTTTATACCGTGATTATCGAACACACAACAAAAAAAGTCTACCATGAAAGAGGCTTTGCACAATAAAATTTTGGCATGTTTTACGTTCTATGCTTAAAAGTAAAATTTAGACTTTAAACATTTTTTAGACGATAACATTCTTTGCTAAATATTGGTGTATAGTGTTCCGCGAAATATAGTAAAAGTAACTGTGTAGTAAAATCTTACCAAAAATCAGCCGGCTATCTGGCAAAAAACGCAATACTATCCATCCCACATGTACAATACTTATTTTTAAATTACAATAAAATTCTCATTAATTTATTTCCCTTTTTGTTTTTTGTTCAAAATGGAATCGTCAAAATTATATTTCGCACACAGAAGTTAATTAACCTTAAAAAAGTCATCTATTTTTGTTTGTTTAGTAATTTTGTATCTGTAAATGTCAAAACAGTTTTGTAATTTATTTGAATATTCCACGAATTCATAACTTACATTATTAGTTTCACTAAACTGCGTTAATGATTTTAAAGGAATGTTTAAAATGCTGTACTGTAACGAACTTTTTTAGACCTTAACCTATGAACAAGCCTGCGATAAAATGCTCGTTATAGCCAAGTCTATAATGCGTTCCTACTCGTTAAAAGAGAGTTTAATTATCATTACTGAGACACAAAACCAAACAAATCTCTTACTTTTGCTTATTACATCCGAGTTCTCGTTATAAGCAAGCTCGTTATTCGCGAGTTCCACTGTATTATCAAACTCATAATTTTCAGATATAACTTATGTGGTTTATATAAATAAAGGAGTAACCAATAAATATATTCATTTACCCAATCGAAATTTATTTCTGCAAGTGCAGTCAGCGTCAAACTTGTTACATTTCAATGTGTATACTGTGATTCGTAGAATTTCCATATGTATGTAAATTACGATGGCTTTGCTCGAAACCCGCAGTCAATATTCGTACAACACGGATGGTACAGAACGAGATCCGATATAGCTCTGAAATTATGTTTTTTACTTTGCGCACACTAAACCATAACATGTACAAACGTAGACACGGCCCGCGCCCACACTCGCAACATCATCGTCGTCACCATCGTCATTAGCACTTCTCACCAACTTCTAACTGAACGTCTCTTCACATATTCTCTGGTAGTTTATCTTCGTGACGAATAATTGGTTACAAGTAGACCCATTTAAAATCATGCAAATACTTTCGCCACTTCAAATGTGTGGTTACAATTTTAAACACTTGCCAGAATTCTTTTCACGCTGCGAGTACAAAAAGGTTACACACTTTCAGGTTTCCTTTTTTGTTTTTATAAATTTTGCTAATACAGTCGTGACTAATCAGATTTTGTATCAGGCTGGTCATTTTAATTATCTGGATTGTAATATCTCATATGGAACTAATATTGATTGGGATAGTAAGCTAACAAAAGTTAGACACATCTGTGGAACGATTCATAGGTACCTAAAAATTAAACACGGAAGGATACCCGAATGAAATTTTATAAAACTGTGGCTGTCCCGACATTTCTGTATGCTAGTGAGACATGGACTCTTGGTAAAAGGGACTGCAGAGGATTCAGGCAGCCAAAATGAAATTTCTAAGAGGGACGCAACGTTGTTCTCTGTTGGATCGAAGAACGAAAGAGGATATTAGACGCTATTTAAACATTGTATCATTACACCAGAAGATTAAAGACCACAGAAGGCGATGGTTTGAACACTTCAATCGCATGCCTGATAATCGTCTACCACTGGCTGCCTTGGGTTATCACCCTACTGGGAAGAGATATGTCGGTAGACCGTGGAGGATATGGGTTTCGGAACAGGTGTAAGGCCTAGTCCTTGAAGTGATGATGATGATGCTGAATTTTTCTCATTGACAATACAATTCTGGCTACAATGTGTGATTAAATAATTAACAAAATTTTATTTTCTTTATATAAAATTCTTCAAAATTAATGTTGTTGTATTCAAAGTAGTCACCATCGGATACTATATACTTATGCCAACGTTCTTTCCAGTCCGTAAAATATTTGTACAATTCTCGTTTTAATATAGCCTTCAGTTAACTCAGCGATCTGCCTTTATGTGGTCTGTGGTCAATTGGAAACGTTAACAATCTTTTCCCGCAGTACTGTGGTTTGACTGGAGAAGACGGTGTCAGTTGGCGAATCGTTTGCTCACTGAAGATAGTCTCTACAGGAGAGGCGGAAACGTGTGTTAGTAACAGCAGGAGTGGGCCATGGCCCAATAGCCCGAAGATTAGTCAGTTTGTTTCTAACACAGTTGACGCCGGCTGTGAAAGCTATAGGTACAGAAAATTAATTTTATCTAATAAATTAAAAGTAAACCAAAAACACAATGTGGTTTATTATCAGCAGCTTACCTTTGCTACCGAACAAGGAATGTGGTGACGTATGCCATTCCACTACACGCATCACTGTAATACTACACATTTAAAATACGTTTAACACAGTTTCGGTGTGACTTGACTGACTCTCACAAGGTATTTCTTGTAGCGAAAAAAAAGCACACTTTAACAAAATATTCAATAAATTACACTTACATATAATGTACGAACGTTGAACCTAATACGCACACAAGATTACAACTAAATACTTCTTATAAATGTCTGAACAATGTTTTCAGAACCAGTAATACCCCACCAACACAACCACGCACTATCATTCAGTAGACCCCGCGCTCTTCAGGCGTCTCGGCAGCAAAACTGGTGTGCGTACAGTACCTTAAGATGATCGAGAATATTTTGAACGTAGTATTTAAAACATCCGTAATTTTTGTAAGTTTTAAATTTAATTTTATATTGTTCACAAAGTCAAGTTCATTTAAACAATGAAAAGAGTCATCTTTAAAATTCTCTAGAGCTTCAAGAAATTTCCAAATTATATTAATCATAATCTATACCTTCAGGCAGCCGAAATGAAATTTCTAAGAGGGACACAAGGTTGTTCCAATCTCTCTTGGATTGGATAAGGAACGAGGATATTAGACGCGATTTAAACATTGTATCATCGCACCAGAAGATTGAAGACCACAGAAGGCGATGGTGTGAACACTTGAATAGCCTGATAACCGTCTACCTGTGGGTTATCACCCTACTGGGAAGAGATATGTCGGTAGACCGAGGAGGAGATGGTTCTAAGGCCTAGTCCTTGCAGTGGTGGTGATGATGATGATGATAATAATCTATACCTAAGGCTTTCACGGCCGGTGTCAACTGTGTTGGAATGAAATTGTTTGTCTCCGGGCTGTTAGACTCCTGCCGCTATTAACACAAGTTATGGCCTCTCTGCTGGAGGCCATCTTCAGTGCAAGAACGATTCTGGAACTGGCACGGGTCTTTACCAGTCAACCACAGTACTGTGGCAAAAGATCGTTCCCGAATCGTTCTTGCACTGAAGATGACCTCCAGCGGAGAGGCCATAACTTGTGTTAATAGTGGCAGGAGTGGACCACGGCCTGATAGCCAGGAGAAGTCAATTTCAATCCAGCATTTATCAATCACGTTAACCGCTCTTGTAGCCGTTGGTATAGCTTCTGTTACACCGTGGTCACTGTCATGTCGGTTTCTTTTCCATCAGAAGTTTTGAGATTGTTTTTCTTTGTCATTTCCTGAAGAACGTCACCAGCATGCATCTCTACACAAACAGCGACTTCACTGTTTACTTAGTAAGCGGCTGAAGTGAGATTTCTCAGTCACGTGGCAGGGTATACTCTCCATGATCATAGAAGAAACACAGATATACGGTAGGAATTTAATATTATGAGTATACTCGACAGGATCGCCCAGTATCGGCTGAATTGGTGGGAACATCTTTGCAGAATGGATGGCTGTCGCATCCCCAAACAACTATGGAACTATAAGAAGAGGGGACGGAGAGGTGTGGGACGTCCGAGGAAGCGCTGGAGTGACCAGCTGTAATCTTTGCCTATTTGAGACCAGAACAAACCTTCCTTGGTTCAATCCTTGAAGATGATGATGTTAAGATGTTAATGATGACGCTTACTTAATTATCGTAACTGACTTCAGCCGTTACTTTGTCCACAGGTAACGCTCAGGATTTGGACACACCGCAAATTCTTCTGGAAATGTCTCTTAAACATACGTTAGTTTAAAGCGAGTTTTTGGAAAACAGTAGTACCTAGTGTGTTTGCGAACATTTCATACTACTTTGCAAATAAGGTGAACATATTCCTTTCCAATAACTTCAGCATCTTTTGTTAAGGTTAAACTAAAGTGCATTCAATTCTTAGGCATTACAGAAGACTGTACCTAAGGCTTTCACGGCCGGCGACAACAGTGTTGGAAACAAACTGACTAAAGTCCGGGCTTTTGGGCCGCGGTCCACTAATGTTGTTACTCACAAACGTCTCGACCTCTCCTCTGGAAGCTATCTTCAGTGTATAAAAACGATTCACCAACTAACCATTCCAGAGCCTATTGGAATAACCCAAGTCGGGCGTTCGGCAGGGTTGCAGTTTTTCTCCTGTTTTATTTAATATCTACAAAGATGATGCAGTAAGGAACTGGAAATTGGACACTCTCAAAGGAGTATACTTGGGGAAAGGATTTTATTTAAATATTTTGATATATGCAGATGATCTTGTGATCACCCAAGAGAATAAAAATGACCTCCAAAAGTCTTACTAACATTTTTGCAGATTACAATCGAAATATTTTTTTATCCAAAACAAAAGTTATGGCTTTTTCTGGGGCAAATCATATTAGAACAAAGATTGTCATACACTACTCGCCAATAGAACAGGTGCCAGATTTCAAGTATCTAGGATGTAGCATTACATACCAAGATGATATCGAGGTTGACAGTAAAATTATTCTCTTCCAGTCGCTTTGTGGGTGTATCATTAAACACTTAAAGAAGAAAACAAGGAAAGAGACGCAATTGAAATATTATAATCTAATGGCGATACCTCAACTACTGTATGGTAGTGAGGCTTGGATTAGAAAGGCCAAAGATATATCTAGAATTCAGGAATCGGAAATAAGATTCTTGAGGGTTGTAAAGGGTTGTAAAAGGAAAGATCTTATCAGAACTGATCATATTAGAATAGAACTAGGCATAGTTGAAACCTTAAATGAGGAAATCTCCGGATACAAAACGGAGTGGCGGTTACACGTAGAGAGAATGGATCCAACTAGATTTTCAAGAAGAGCCCTTGACTATCATCCAAGGGGGAAGAGATTTATGGGAAGACCCCGTAAACGATGGTTAGATGAATTCCATTGAGACTGGAACAGGCTACTACCCTAAGCTGTAAAGGATGACGACGACGACCAACTGATACGGCGTTCGTCAGTTAACCATAGTACTGTGGCAAAAGAATATTCGCGGTCCGCTGTATTCTGATTGGTCGATGCTGGTTTTTAGCTTAAAATGTGCCAACCCTATAAGTTTATATAAACGATAAACGGTCCTCCTTTGGACCGCGAACATTCTTTTACCACAGTACTGTGGTTTACTGACGAAAACCGTGTCAGTTGGTGGATCGTCTTTATACACTGATGATGGGCTACAGAAGTGAGGCCAAACCGTCTTTGAGTAACAACATTAGTGTACCACGGCCTAATAGCCCGGAGTTTTATCAGTGTGTTTCCAACACTATGACAAAAGACTATTGATACAATTAAACTTCACTAAACGCTCTCTTACAAAACCACTCACTTTCAACTGGCAACACATAAGGCTTCACTAAACGCTGACTCAACAATAACCACTCGAAACCGCCAAAATGAAACACAACAGTAGACAATACGTAGTGTATTCTAGGAAAATTTCTCAGAATCAACGCTTAACAACAACACAAATACATCGAATATACACGTTATGGATATAAATAAACGTGATTAATACTGCCGTAACAGTAGTGGTTTGAGACGGGGTTTTGAAGAACGCGACTCCTAAGCGCTCTAAGTGCACGTCAGTCATATCTAGGCCTATGTAGAGTTTTATTGCGTGAAGGTAACTGATATTTTTAATGCCGTTACGTTTTTCCTAACCTTCGCACAGTTTGAGGAAATTGTAGCGCAAGAAACATTGTGACTTTCAACCGCCTAGATTTACGAGTAAAATGTTCAAACCCACTTAAATGGAATTTTTGCTATAGGCAGATGATGTGGTTATACTGCAAAATAATGAAGCAGACTTACAACGCTTCAAAGATATTCCTACGAATAAAGGTGTGAGATAAGGGAGCCCTATTTCACCGATACTTTTAATATCTACACGGACGACATATTTCGGTGATAGACAGCTAAAGTTGACTCGGAAATATCACTTCAGCAAAATATTCATGCGAATGCATTACTTTAAGCAGATGACAAGGTAATTATACAGAAAACAGCGATATTTACGCTCAATAGCATCGTACAAGACTATAGGCTACAGATCTCTGCAACAAAATTAAAACGATGGTATTTCAGGGCAGGTATCCTATAAAATCTAAGATAGTTGTGAATAATCAGATTTAAACAATAATTAGCATCAGTTAAACATGGGCGAAATCTTTAAGAAATTCAATGATTGCATAAGTCAATGCCAGTTTACAATTGTAATACATATATCAATACATATCGTACAAGTTACGATTCGTTCTTTAAATTTCTTAACGCCCTCTCTGTAAAGTCCTTGCAAGATACAAGTTCATATTGCACAAAACGATAAATTTACTTCATCTTCCTTTCTTTTTTTTACTAGTAAACTGGTAACTGGAAACTGCAGACAAATAACTAATGAATAATAATGTTACTTGATCATGCGAGTTGCGTTCGCTGGCGGCCTGCTGTTTCTGGTCCCACCGTGCATAAGCCAGTCATGGGAAGTCGAGTTTCTGCGCTGTTCGTACGTATTCTTGAAGTGTGAAGAAATTATGCGGCAAATCGATTCTCTCACACTCGTGGGCCCATACGTGGAACCAAGCTTTACTGAAAGTTCCAAACTCTTTAGTATAGGTTACCAGCTACTACACGTACACGTTAAGTCACACAATACACAATTTGCAAAATTTACAAAAGTACAGTTATAACATTTTTCAAAATTACAAATCAAATTCCATAACAAATGACAAATGCTAAAATCTGCACATCTTTCATTTTCTTTAAACTAACTGGCTGAAACTTGGTTTTTCCTCAAGGCTAACTATTACAAACGAATACATCATGGTAGAATATAAGTTACAATCTTTTACAAAATACAAGTTTTTATTTTACAAACGTTACAGACGAACACAGTTCGTCACCAGCATTGATTTATGAAATTTAAGATACTTAGAAAACATAATTACCTTGGTAATCGAGGCTTCTAATCAAAGTACCCACCAGGAGACGACGTGCGACTCTGCTCACAGTGCAGTTTGATGGTAGACTGACTGAACTTGTTGAGCGAAAAAAAGCTTTACTAGAAAAGGGGCGGAGGGGGTCTGACGTCAGGGAACGCCGACCAAAGTACGAATAAGTCTCCGTCGCGCGACTATTTAAACTCATTTTAACTAAATCAGTATTAACGCTTGTTGCATTCGGCAAGGGGAGCCGAATAACTGCAACAGAACTCCCCCCCCCCGAAACGCAAGCGTCGGGTGCAGGAGCGACGGTTGTCCAAGGTCAAATTCACCAAAAGCAATATTCGATATTCACAGAACACCAATAATCAGTTACAAAGAGACCATGTAAGCTTTCTTGCAAAAATAAGAAATCACCAACAATCAAATTAACAACAAACACCCACATAAGGACAAAAGGCTTCCAATAACTCAGTAACCAACAAGAAAATATAACTACTTAATTCTATCACACATTAACATCAATGATACAACCGAACACATACTCCAATAAATACCAAACAAACAACAAGGCATAAACAATTCTTAATTGGGATTACCTCGGACAGGCACTTCGTAAATGGGTACATCATCAGAGGGTGAATGTGTGTCGCGCGGGGAAGGGTTATGAGACAATCAACTAAGTCAACTTTGATAACTAGACAGCTTTCGTGTACTAAACTGAGAGGTTTCTAGTCACTCAATACGGCATTTGCCGCTACCTAAGGGCAATTCCGAGAACCGCCCTCAGTCATCTTAGAAACGCTGCCCATACGCAACAACGCTTCGACACCGGAAGCGAACGACAAGGGGGTGATCAGTCCCCCGGTCGTTCACCCAGCAAGGCGAGTGAAAGCGGGGTAACAAATTAACGCGCGAAAACACCAAGAAACACTATTACGCCGGAACATGAGGATTTCAATTCAAAATACCGGGCTACTGCAGAATCGAGAGACATACATTACATGATTTGGGGTTACCCACACACGGTACAAAGGAACATTCGGCACGTGGGAGGTGCAATTTAAAAACACAAAGGGAGGCCAATTTTCAAGGGTGCAGGCACACTTACCTGAGAGCGAGAGATCGAACTAGAGGGGGCGCTCACCTTAAAAGCGCTGTGTGGGTACAGCAACCTTCCTTCACTACATGTGGACGACAAAGTGGAGAACACGTCTCCGCATCGTCCACTCATGCGAGGCGAGTCAAAAAGGGGGGGCCTATATACACCATTACCACTACCCAGGTACATGGCTAAACCGTTACAAGGGAGGGGGTCACACCAGACTACCCTGCCAATTTTAAATTGGCTTTTCTGGTGACTCACGCACGACGAGTTTCCTTTTCGACCATTCTCTCTTTCAGCGCGAAAGTTTCACACGGCCACTTATTACGACATTGTCCACATATTACAAAATAGTATACCGTACCCGTTTATGAACGATAAATCAATGCTACCATAGTAAGAAATCCTAATTGACATGACTTCGCATGTGGGGGTTCAACCAACCTGAGATACCTTACGCCAAAACATCAGCAACCAGTCACAAACACTCTCTAGAAAAACAATGATGAAACAGTCGATAACAGTAATCTTTTGGGGAAGGGACGTCTGATACTATCGGGGCATAGCTCGTAACCGAACTGCAAGTACGCGGACATACCAGTGATATTTCGCTCAAAGAACAGCCTAAATTAAAAGAACCAACGCAAACGTCGGCATGTTTGTCTGCTTCCACCTACAAACTCGTGCGGACCGGCCTCCGAATTCGACTACACGATTCCCATTTCAAAAGGAAAAGAAAAACACAGTGTAAAGTGGACGAGAAATTCAACCGCTCTGGAAATCTTGAGGTTCACGACGTGACTGGACCTACAGCAAAAATGAGAAGGGACATCCTATCGACGCTTCCCGTTGCCACACCCAAACGAGAACAAAGAGCACGGAAGATATTATTTTCCGAACGTCAACGAATACAGAGAAGCAACAGTACTATTGGCAGAGTTACCGATGCGGGATATGGGCGGGAGAACCGCCACCCAGGAAACGCGACCACTACAAAGGCTAACAAAGGAGAACTGACGAAAAGTGCACGCGAGCATCTACACCGCAGAGAGAGGAAAATCGAATACGAGGGGCCACTCACCTTAAAGACGCTGTACGATCACAGCGACCCTTACTAACGGCACGCGAACGACAAGGCAAAGAATATTTCTTCACCAACCAAAGTACTCACCAGGAGACGACGGGCGACTCTGCTCACAGTGCAGTTTGATGGTAGACTGACTGAACTTGTTGAGCGAAAAGCTTTACTAGAAAAGGGGTGGAGGGGGTCTGACGTCAGGGAACGCCGACCAAAGCACGAATAATTCTCCGTCGCGCGACTATTTAAACTCATTTTAACTAAATCAGTATTAACGCTTGTTGCATTCGGCAAGGGGCGCCGAATAACTACAACAACAACGACGACGACGATGACTTACAACGCTTTGTGTACAGACTGGATAAACTGGGACGACAATACTACAACGGAAAGATATCTACCAACAAAATAAAAGTTATGGCTCACCACGGAAAATTTCCAGTACTCTCAAAGATTATTATTGACAATAAAGTATTGGAAAGGATCTCAAATTTCAAGTAGTTAGGTTGTGATATAAGTTTTGACATTGACAAAGATACGCAAAATAAACTCAATAGATTTCAAGATATATGTGGAACTATTAATATAACACTCAAAAATAAAACGATACGTGAGACAAAGCTAAAATTCTACAAAACAATGGTTGTTCCAGTGCTATTATATGGCAGTGAATTCTGGATTACAAAACAAAGAGATAAAAGCAACATACAATCAGCAGAGTTGGGATTTTTAAGATGGGTTAAAGGATGCACAAGAAGGGATCGTATAAGAAATGAAGATATACGGGAAGAATTCAATATATATAATCTAAATGAGAAAAATTTAAGAATACGGGGAAAATTGAGACAGCATTTAAGTCGCATGGATGAAGATAGATTGGATGTCATGTAATTGTAAATAAGTACAAGCCTTCTGAAAGAAGGGATGTAGGAAGACCAAGAAAGAAATGGATCTGATAATGGGAAGTCGGAACAGGCACATTGCCTAATCCCTGAAGTGTAGAAGATGGAGAAGAAAAAGTTCAAATTCTCCGTAAATTTTAACACTAATTACATTACAGAACTCAAGGGGGAAAATTATTGATGGTCAGTGTATACCCTATGCTAGCAATGTTAAATTTCCCAAATTCAGATACATTTTTGTCTGAAATCTGATGAGATAGAGTTTTGAAACTTTTTTAGGCGTTTTATGTATATGATTTATGTATATCAAAGAAGAATTATTTACTTTTCATGTATACAGTAAGATTTATATTTATTTTAATGTTACAATCATTATTCAAGGAAAATTAATAAACACTTATTTTTACAGCACCTAAAGTATACAACTTGTTTCTACAATTCTGCTTCAGTTGGTAGAGACGTATGTCTACATCAGCTCCAAAAATTTCAATACGCTACGTAGCATAGTTTCTGATATATATATATCTAAGTGTTGAAAAATATGGGTTTTCAAAAAAAGCGTTGAAAGTATGTCAGAGGCGGCTAAGGAAAACTAAAATTCGATACAAAACACTTTTTTCCAGCACAAAAACAAACCATACTGTACATGTAACCATATTGTTGACTTCAGAGTTTCCAGCACAAAGTACAAAATATCTCCTCTTACGCAATAAAAATCACATCATTTTAAGTTAAGCGGTTTACAAAATATGTAGTATTGAAGAAAATTGGCTCTTTCAGCCAAGCCATTGTCCCACTGTCCGATAGCTCTTGTCGGTGTCGGGCCATTGTTCCTGTAATACCTGTCGGCGACCATGATTCGTCCTCTAAATATTTGAATTCCTAAAACTAATTGTTGCATTAAAATGCTATGATTGCTTACATTCTTTACTAACAAACTATGAACTTTTATATAAATATTAAATTTTTTTTTAATTATTAAATTTGTGTTAGTGGTTACAATCACCAACAGAATTAACACTGTTGCACACCACTATAGAAAAAATTATTCCGATTAGCGCTTTTAAGCTTCATAGCTCATCGAAGTCGATGGTTATTTCCGATCTGATGATGAGCTGTGAAGTTTGAAAGCGCTAATCGGAAAAAAAAAATTCTATAGGGGTGTGCAACAGTGTTAATTCTGTTTATCCTATTTTGTTATTGCAACGTAGTCCATTTTTCATACTTTCCCAAAGTTTTTTGTCAAACCCTCCAACAAAAATGACTGGGTCAAGAACCCCCCCCCCCCCCCCAACTGTGGACACACCTGCAATTATCAGAGGTTTTATTTCATTCTGATACACAGGAGCACAGAAGTCAACAGCGTAATGTAACACACACATAATGCACAGCATATTTTGTTGCATCCACAGGCAGGGAATCTGACTGTACCGTGATGAATCAGGACACAGACGCAGTATGCAACACATTAATGACGCAGGCCACAGGCAAACAAACAGACTAAATTATTACAGCTCTGTAGCATTCGGCAAAGAGAATGCTGAATTCATTTCACTGCACGCTTGTCAGATTAGATTTTAACGTCCGGGCGTTACAGATAATTAGTTACATTATTTTCGTTTTATTTGAAAGTCTCAACAAGCACAGAAAAAATGTTTAATGATTCTGAAGAAATAAATTTATTTAAATGGAACAAGATTCTTAAAATGACGTTTTTTTAAAATCCCATTAAAATTAAACTTAAATTAATGAAAGGATGACGGGTGAACTAACTTGTTGCGATTGCTATAGGCAAACGTGCCAGCGTGGACCCTGTTAAGCCGAGCACTTCACATCCCTCCATGTTTTGATGACACCAGCCAGCTCTCTTTCCATAGTCCTCTTTCAGGTGTTCCTCGGTCCTCCACGTCTTCGGCTACCTTTCGGATTCCAATTCAGTGCCTGTCTAAGGATATTTTCTGGCTGTCTTCTCAGGGTGTGACCGATCCACCTTTATTTTCTTCTCTTTATCTGTAGTTGGATGGTACTCTTGACTTGTGGCCTCCCATAGATCTCTGTTCGAGATGGTCTTGGGCCAGCAAATTCTCATTATGTACCTCAGGCAACGGTTTATGAAAGTCTTTAATCTTGTGGTGATGTCCTTTGTCACTTTCCAGGTATCACATTAATATAGCAACACCGATTTGACATTTGAGTCAAATATTCTGAGTTTTGTCTTCCTGCGTATATGGGGCGATCTCCATACCGGTCGTAACTGTGTATATGCTCCTTTTGCTTTATTTACACGACTTAGCACATCCCTAAGAGCACCTCCATCTGACTACAATGCTACCCAGATAGCAAAATTCCTCAATCCTTTCTATAACTCTTCCGTCTAGTATCAAATCAGAATTATTTCTATAGTTAATACGCATTTCCTTGGTCTTTTTGTTATTTATCTTTAAGCCTACTTGTTTAGCTTCTATTTTCACATCGTTCCATTTAATTTCCATATCTCGTAGGCTTTCTGCAAGAAGGCACAGGTCATCCGCATAATCCAGTTCCTCCAAACAGCTATTTAAGCCCCACTGAATCCTCCGTTTTCTATTTGTTGCCTCTCGCAACATGCTGTCCAGCGCTCTGATAAACAAGATAGGGGACAGAAGACATCCCTGTTTTATTCCCGAGTTAACAACAAAAGGTTGTGACAACTTTCCCCTACGCTCTACTTGACAAGTAGATTGCTCCACGCTTATTACTGTCTAATAACACAGATACATATTATTATGGATTTAAAACACGCATATAAATTTTGTTTACTTTTGTTACGTAGTATTGTTGTTGGACCGAAATTAAAAGTGGTTGAGGTAACTGACGTTTCGCCCAGCATGTAAATGATAAGCGACTCGACGAGTAACCGCAGTCGCACTGAGAATAATACAAAACTGGCTGACTCGGATATTCCTAGTGTCTGATTCAGCCAAAATATCTGATAACATACTATGACTTACTGTATAAATGTGTGTGTGTGTGCACGCGCGTGTCCATGTCTTTAGAAAATTGGATAACGTTTTGGTGAAAATTAATTGTCTATAACCAGTTATCGATTCGAATTAATTAAATACGACGTTATTGGAAGTAACGGTTTCTATTCTTCTTATTAATAATTCCACGTTACAGTTGAATTGTTTGGTTTTTATGGCGCAGAATACAAAATTTTCCCAACGAAATATTGTCTCTACGCTGACAAAATCAACAACGCAATTTAACAACAATGATTGCTTTTCTTTTGCTACGACGACTACTACATGTCAGTAGGTTAATATCTGTTAATAGGTAAGTAGAATAATTTCACTTTAGTCCATTTAAAATAATACGATTTGAATACGATTTGAATTATAACAAAGCCTTTTGAAGACAACCATTTCAGTTCCAAAAGTGTAAGTCAACTTGACTTCTCTCTCTCTCTCTCTCTCTCTCTCTCTCTCTCTCTCTCTCTCTCTCTCTCTCTCTCTCTCTCTCTCTCTCTCTCTCTCTCTCAATCATCAATCTAACTTGACATGACCTATCTATGACGACCAATTAATGAGGTGTGATGTTCAAAGTATCGACGACCAACCAAGGAAGGTCGGTCTTAATGTAATTAGATATTTACAGGTTTAGACAGAATAAACTTTTTAATTGTTTAATCATTTGTTTTTTATATATGTTTCTCCTCTCATTCAAAAATTAAGTGTAAAATACGCTGCACAAGGTGAGCCACTATTTATTTTAGAAATGACATTAGCTATGATGAAAATTATGATATTGGTGGTAAGCTAGGTAAGTTTTAGACGGTTTATGGGACAACCAACCGTATTTTCAGAAACAAGGTACGTACGTTTAAGTACTGGGGTTTATCTATGTACTTAATGGACATCATGGACTGGCGCGAGAGGTACGGCACAGCTCCTGACCAGGGACTGCAGGCTTAGCCCGCGTGCCTTTCACGGAAAAATAAATGGACAAGAAGACACTTAATTAGCCACAACAGATGCTATAACTTTTTTTTAATAACTACTTGTTGGAACAACTACTGCACCACGTAATGGGCGACAAATATTATAATATTTTGAATAACTAATAAGATTTTGTGAGAACTGCACCACTCAAATTTATATTATTAATTATTACTTGGGCGCCAGAGCAGGAGATCTCAGGTTTGTTTATGAAATAATAACAAACTGTTCAGATACTAATATTTGTATTGTTATATTCTTGTTACTGAATACATCATAGACTTAATCATTACTATCATCTTTATAGTTAATAACAACAAAAGAATTTATTAATATTTCTAGTTTCCAGCTTCTTCGAAATCAGATTAATCAAGTATATTCAAAGGAGTACTTAGTAGCTTCAATTTACTAGATTACTAACTTAAATCACCGCTATTCATCAAACAAACATATATGTGTATATAAGTACATATATCATCAATTCTTAATTGCTACGGCTTCTATACTATTCAATCTATATTTAATTATTTCATTCATTTATCGTTTCAATAATTATTAGTATTGGTTTCTTACTTTGCTATATCATAAGTCACCCAAACATGTCGTTTAGCATAAATTGAATGTTTAGTATCTGAACATCGTGGGTCTTTGAAAATGAGATGAGTTTATTGAGATATGAAACTTATGTTAATCAATTATAGTGTAATTTATAAATGAGACATTGTTACTTGTTGCAGGATTCCTTATAGGCGAATGACGAATTGTATTCTTGCGTTAACTATCACACGACACCTTCACTGATCACGCTTTATTACTTTCTTTAAACGCATCACACGCTCGCGTTATTACTGTACGTCACGCACAAATAAATAATATACTTTTGTTTCAGATTACGCGCACAATTTAAATAGCTTCTTGTCCACACGTACTTTCGCGCACATATCTAAATAAAACTTCTTGCTGACTGTCACTATTACACCGAGAGAATATTGATTGAACTTTGATTAATTTCATTTGCTCACATCGAGTGACGCAGGTTTCACGTGTTTTTCGTGAGTTTTTAACTTAGACTTTTCCGTTGTGGGCTCCGCGTGTTATTTTTATAGTTTCTTCAATTCTACCCTCACTACCTCTTCTGTTGATCGTTCCTTATTGGTCTCACATTCAAAATTTTGCCGGTATTTTTGAATGTATCCAGTCTGGTGTCGTCTCTTTTTCGCGCTCACTACTGACGCTATAGGTGATTGGTTCCCAAAGTGCGGGCGATAATTTTACGCGGGTGTTCGTTATACTCCCTAAAAAGTGACGCGACTTTCTAAAATCGTCATATTTACTGGCTTGGCCTCTTTTGTCTGTTGAAGGACACTGTACCGTTAGCCTAACGGTATCTAGGCGTTTTTTGCTAGTTTTACACTACAATACAATTTATGTGTTTACGACATGTAGGGTGTCTTAGGTCTATTATATATATTTTTGTCGGCGCCGGACTGTCGCACAGCCGAGCCTCTTTAGATTCACTATTCATTTATAACTTTACTTAAAACTACGTACATTTTAATAATTTAATTTATCATTAAATTTTGCTTACTTATTATAGCTATTTACATACATATTAAATTATGATACAGTGATACAGTATCGTTTCATCTGTCCCCCGAACTGATTCCAGTAATTGTTTTATATAATTTGTGGAATCATTTCGTATGCCTCTAACAACACAACCATTCAATGAAAGTTACACTTTTGGTGTGACACACTTTAACAATACGGTCAAAACCGGTCCCCTTAGCTAGTCACTGTCGCTTTCGCACGAAGGGTATACGCGGTGCTACATATCTTACCACCCTCACTTCTAATTTACATGACATTACTTTCTCCTATCCTCGCTTACTCGCTACTTTAACACACATTTTAAACAATCACTATCCCTTTCTAAGACTTAAGTTACTTTCTCTCCTTAACGTATAACATTCGATTACTATTTTTTTTTTTTTTTTTTTTCATTTAGTTCTAACATCAAATTTCTTTGTATCTTCTTTACATACATCATATTTAAGTTATGTTACATAATATTTACGTTATGTTAATTACATATAAATATTAATACACTTTATCCATCTCAGGTTAAATTGATTACATAAAATTTGTTTATGTTAAGGAATTTTAATATTATTTATCTTTAAATTCCCCTTTGCACAGCGAATCATTCGTGGTAATATGGCTTCATCTGTCTGACGTTGAAGATTCCCCGCACCGATTCAATGTCGTCGACCTCAGCTACCACGTATGTTGCACCCCCTTTGACCTCCTTGACCTTGTATGGGCCTTCGTAGAGCTCACAAAATTTCGCAGTGATTTTATTTGTTAACTCAGAGATCGGGTTAGTTCTGATCAGCACCAGGTCTCCAATATTGAACTTCAGCTGCATTTTCCCTTCATTATGTTTCCTCGCTCTCTTCTCACCCTTTCTTTTCAAATTTTGGTAGAGTTCATCTGGGTTTACCTTCCTTTCGTCCTTCATCAGTTCTTTGTCAACGTACATCTCCTACACTCTTTTTGGTTTCCGACCCCAATGAGCCTGATGTGGTGTCATCTCGATGGTATCGTGATATGTTTCGTTGATACACTTTTCTACCAATCGAATATATTTAGCCCACTTTGTGTGGTGTCCACCCACCAGTATTCGAAACATATTCCCTAGCTGTCTGTTTACCCTTTCCGCTAGGTTCGTACATGGGTTCCGAATAGCAGTGTACTTCGGTTTAATCCCAAGGTGGATTAAGTTCTTCACCCACGATTTACTGGTGAATTGTGCTCCATTATCAGTTAATATAGCAGTCGGTTTACCTACCTCCTGTATATATACCTTTAACTTATTAATTGTTGTGGCAGTCGTTGCTCTCTTCATGGGATATAATCTTACATATTTAGTAAAGTTATCGATAATTATTAATAAATATTTTACACCGCCCGTTGATGTCGGTAGTGGTCCATAGAAATCCATGCTGACCAGCTCTCCTTGGGCCTTTGGTAATATTGGTTTGGTCTCCCCAATACCCTTTCTGTGGTGATCCTTACATTTTTGGCATCTTTCGCAGTTTCGGATCAATCGTTTTGTAAATTTAGACAAGTGGTCCCCCGTGAAGTATTCTTTGGCTAGTTCATATGTCCTTTTTATACCAATATGACCATATATTGTGTGGATTTCCTTAATTAAATCTTCACCCAGCTCTTTCGTCAGTACCAGTCTCCATTTCTGCTTCTCCTGACGGTATAATTTTTGGTTGAGCCACGTATATATCTTGTGTAGTTTACTGCACGGATCACTCTGTAATTGATTTATGATTTTATTCAGTTTCTCATCGTTTTTCTGTAACTGTGATAAGTTTTGTAATTGTTTCCTTAGCTTTGGGTTGATCTTTATTTCTATCGCATTTATTTCTAATTCCTCATCATAATCCATGGGTCTGTCCATCTGTGAATCTTCGGGATATCTACTAAGTATGTCCGCTACGATGTTCTCACTACCTTTACAGTGTAGGATCTCGAAGTCGTATTCCTGGATAGCGAGTATCCATCGCGTAATTCTTGAATTCGTTAACTGACATTTTTGCATGAAAGTTAGGGCCTTGTTGTCCGTTATTATTGTTAGTGGACGCCCTAACACATATGTTCGGAATTTCTTTAAACAGTGTACTACACTTAATAATTCTAACTCTGTGGTAAAATAATTGAGTTCTGCTCCCCTGGAAACGCGGCTAGTAAATGCAACAACTCCTATCTGATTATCGTTGTCAATTTGATACAACTGCCCTCCTAACACATATTTACTTGCATCTGTTTGTAGGTAGAATCTTTTGTTAGGATTTGGATGTCTGAGCATCACCGTGTTTACGAACAATTTTTTCACCTTCTCGAACTGTTCGTCCTGCTCTTTCGACCATTTAAACTTTACTCCTTTCTTCAGCAGTTGTAGCAGTGGCTGAGTCTCTTCGGCATAACGACTCGTAAATTTATTATAAAAGTTTGTTAATCCTAGGAATCCCTTTAGCTGTTTTGGATTCCTTGGTCTAGGAAAGTTCATTATTGCAGCTACCTTTTCTGGTGACGCACTGATGCCTTTAGTAGATAGCTCGTACCCTAGATAATCTATCTTCTGTCTGAAGAACTTTGATTTCCGTAGATTCACGGTGAGGTTAGCTTGTTTCAAATTTTCGAGTAGCAATCGCAGGTGGACTATGTGTTCTTCAATGCTCCGGGATACACATAAGCAATCATCCACATATATAATTGTGAATCGCTTCACTTCGTCAGTCAGCACATGGTCCAATCCACGGGTCAGGCTCGCCAAGCTGGTTTTTAGTCCAAACGGAGTAACAGTGTAGCGGTAACATCGTCCCTTATATAAGAACCCTGTGTAGTCACGACATTCTTTGGCCAATGGCATCTGCCAGAAACTACTAGTCAGATCAATACTGCTCATTACCCTTATGTCACCGCAGTTCGCTAATACCTCATTAATTGGTACCGCCCCTTCATAATCTGGTATAGTCACCGAATTAATTCGCCGGGCGTCCAGACATAACCGTACCGACTGGTCCTTCTTGATGACAGTCACGATAGGGTTTATATATGGGCTGGCAGCTCGCTCTATCACTCCGCATTCCTCCATTTTTCTTATTTCTTGGTCGACGGCACTTTGATATTTTATGGGTATAGCCCAACCCTTTATGCAATATGGCGTGTTATCCGTTACGACGAACTTGTGCTCATATCCATTTACTCTACCTGGTTGCTCCCGAAATATTCTATGGTTAGTTAATAATACCTCTTCCAGCTCCTTCTTCGTTTGTTTGCTAATCCCATTCACCTCCTCCAGCTTTTCCCGGATCATTGTAGTGGTATGTTCCTCTCCCTGGTTCATTTCCAGTGTTAGCATTTCTAAACTTTCCGGTACACCTATTTCTGTGACGTGATTCTTAAATGTTATTTGGTTGTTATTGAAATTGATGATACAGCCACCTTCTTGTAACAGCTCAATCCCCATTATACAATCTCTTATAAGATCGGGTACTATAACAAACACACTATCGATCACGCACGCACCGAATTTTACTTCTACCAATATTTGTTGGGTAATTTGCTTCGATTTTTTACCAACCGCTCCTTTCACTATTGTATTTGTTAGTCTTAGTATATTCAATTTTCCCATTTTATTTCTGTTTTTATTAAACCATTCTCTGGAAATTGCATTAATCTGGGACCCAGTATCAAGTAAAGAAATAACCGGTACCCCATTTAGATACAACTCCACTTCCGGACATTTCAATCTTCGTGTTCTTATCGTCTCTTTATCCTCTTCTAATAAGTCATCCCTTACATCTACAAATGTTGTGCTAATTTCCTTATAACTACTTACTAAATCTACCTTATCACTACGTGAAACCCTACTCAGTTTTTTGAATTATGATATTGTGTATTTGGGCTGGTTGTTTGTCCTTGAGCGTGACTTGTACTTGCGACGGCGTTGACCTGCGCCTCGTACACGTGCTTTTGTGGACCCTTGTTTACGTC
This sequence comes from Magicicada septendecula, assembly GCA_034769895.1. Classification (NCBI taxonomy): domain Eukaryota; kingdom Metazoa; phylum Arthropoda; class Insecta; order Hemiptera; family Cicadidae; genus Magicicada; species Magicicada septendecula. The sequence goes on along the minus strand of CM068373.1, from coordinate 247,773,414 downwards.
CCGTCGACCGTGCTCATTATTATTCTGCACCCGGTTCCGCCATGAGTTATTACCGTTATCCGCCGGCCTTTCTGCCCTCCTATTCTGCCACGGGCGATTTGTACTTTCTTCTTCTCGCTTTACCTGGTGTCGTTGTACTGTATTCATACTTCGCATTGCTGTAAACTCCATCAATAGCATTTGGAATTCGGCAATGTTACTGACTCCTCTAGTGATAGTAGCGACAGCTATATCGTGGTGGTAATGGCGTGCTAACTTCCTTATCAAGTGTTGATCAGATATGGGTGGAATCAGTTGGCGATTTTGTAATATACATCTCTCCATGTATTGAACCATGCTCAATCCACTCTCATACCTGTATTTCCCGAATTCCAGCCGGTCACGCACCTCTTCTTGTACCATTTGGTTCCAATATTTCGCAATGAATGCGTTCTGGAACTCTTGGAATGTATTAATATCACTTCGTATCAACCGCCACCATATCGCTGCTTCACCTTCTAGATGTCTTGCGACCCAGTTTACCCCCTCGTTCGCGTAATACTCCTTCCGGATCTCCTCCAACTCCTTTACGAATTCCATGGGGTATTCCCCTTCCCCGTTGAACGACACACTCTTCAGATGCTCCACCGTGATACTGCGTTGCACTGGTACAGCTCCCAACTGCGCAAATCTCGCTCTCACGTCTTCCTTTACCTGGGTTAATCGTCCATCCACTTCTACACAATTATTTTCGTATCGTTCTGTGAGTCTTTGTATCTGCTCTGTAGTTACATCTCTTACCTCATTTATTTCACGGGTAACTTCTTGTCTGTGTTGCTGAACTTGGTCTTCTTGTTTCTTATTATTTCGATCTACCTTTTTAGTTAGCTTGTTAATTTCTAGTGCGACTTCTTCTCGCGTGTGCCGGATGATCTGTTCTTTTCTCTCCAGTTGTTCGTTCACGTGCGTTTGAAATGTTTTCATCTCTTCATTTACCACTTCCTTTGCTTCCGATCTCACTTTTATTGATAATTCTTGGTTCTCGCGCCTAATCGCACTAAGTTGTTGTTCTACTTGCAATCTGTGCTCGTTTAACTGTTGTGTCATGTACTGTTCAATATCCGCCCTTAATTGTATATTGTTTTCATGCATGCTCTCTTTAACATCTTCAATTCTTTTTTCTAGCTGCTTGGTATTTTCTGCCATTTTTTCCGTCATGTGTTGCGTCAATTTTTCTGTTGTCTGTTTATTGGTTTCCGTTATTTGTTGTTTTAATTGTTCTGTCATTTGTTGTGTTACTTTTTCCATTGTCTGTTTATTGGTTTCCGTTATTTGTTGTAGCATTGTGACTATGTCTATGTTTGTTATTGTATGTTGTGTTGCGCTGGTTACGTTTTCTTCTGCCCGTCCCCTTGCCTCTGAAGGAACCGGTGCGGTTTCGTTATCGGTTAGTTCGTCAAGTATTCCCGTCTCTCCCATCTGGTTATTAACTTCGACCTCCCCTTCATCACTATTATTGGTATTATTGGTATTATAGTTACTTGCCATTTTTACTTCACTATTTATATGTCTATTAAAATTCCTTAATTCTCTAGTTTTACTTCTAGTTAACATTAATTTAAAATTTTTATATTCTATTTCTTATTCTCTACTCATCTCATTTTACCGAGCTTACTTAATTTTATAATTAAGCTCCACCAGTTGGGCGGCAAATATAACTTTTTTTTAATAACTACTTGTTGGAACAACTACTGCACCACGTAATGGGCGACAAATATTATAATATTTTGAATAACTAATAAGATTTTGTGAGAACTGCACCACTCAAATTTATATTATTAATTATTACTTGGGCGCCAGAGCAGGAGATCTCAGGTTTGTTTATGAAATAATAACAAACTGTTCAGATACTAATATTTGTATTGTTATATTCTTGTTACTGAATACATCATAGACTTAATGATTACTATCATCTTTATAGTTAATAACAACAAAAGAATTTATTAATATTTCTAGTTTCCAGCTTCTTCGAAATCAGATTAATCAAGTATATTCAAAGGAGTACTTAGTAGCTTCAATTTACTCCATTACTAACTTAAATCACCGCTATTCATCAAACAAACATATATGTGTATATAAGTATATCTATCATCAATTCTTAATTGCTACGGCTTCTATACTATTCAATCTATATTTAATCATTTAATTCATTTATCGTTTCAATAATTATTAGTATTGGTTTCTTACTTTGCTATATCATAAGTCACCCAAACATGTCGTTTAGCATAAATTGAATGTTTAGTATCTGAACATCGTGGGTCTTTGAAAATAAGATGAGTTTATTGAGATATGAAATTTATGTTAATCAATTATAGTGTAATTTATAAATGAGACATTGTTACTTGTTGCAGGATTCCTTATAGGCGAATGACGAATTGTATTCTTGCGTTAACTATCACACGACACCTTCACTGATCACGCTTTATTACTTTCTTTAAACACATCACACGCTCGCGTTATTACTGTACGTCACGCACAAATAAATAATATACTTTTGTTTCAGATTACGCGCACAATTTAAATAGCTTCTTGTCCACACGTACTTTCGCCCACATATCTAAATAAAACTTCTTGCTGACTGTCACTATTACACCGAGAGAATATTGATTGAACTTTGATTAATTCAATTTGCTCACATCGAGTGACGCAGGTTTCACGTGTTTTTCGTGAGTTTTTAACTTAGACTTTTCCGTTGTGGGCTCCGCGTGTTATTTTTATAGTTTCTTCAATTCTACCCTCACTACCTCTTCTGTTGATCGTTCCTTATTGGTCTTACATTCAAAATTTTGCCGGTATTTTTGAATGTATCCAGTCTGGTGTCGTCTCTTTTTCGCGCTCACTACTGACGCTATAGGTGATTGGTTCCCAAAGTGCGGGCGATAATTTTACGCGGGTGTTCGTTATACTCCCTAAAAAGTGACGCGACTTTCTAAAATCGTCATATTTACTGGCTTGGCCTCTTTTGTCTGTTGAAGGACACTGTACCGTTAGCCTAACGGTATCTAGGCGTTTTTTGCTAGTTTTACACTACAATACAATTTATGTGTTTACGACATGTAGGGTGTCTTAGGTCTATTATATATATTTTTGTCGGCGCCGGACTGTCGCACAGCCGAGCCTCTTTAGATTCACTATTCATTTATAACTTTACTTAAAACTACGTACATTTTAATAATTTAATTTATCATTAAATTTTGCTTACTTATTATAGCTATTTACATACATATTAAATTATGATACAGTGATAGAGTATCGTTTCAATGCATGACTATGGCATGGCTACAGAAGGAAAAGTTGATGGGGAATATTCTATGGGAAGACTAAATAAAGATGACGGCTCCAACACAGAAGTTCCTGCTGAAAATGATTACTTACATCAAGCGGCTGAAAAAAACGGATTTTAAACAATACAGAACTGACAGAACGATTATACAAGAGAACTGACAGAATGACACGCTGACTTCAGATTATTAAACTGACTGCCAAGTCAACTGACTGTGATTATCAAACCTCAGGCCGCCAACAAAATATAGGGATCGATATTTCAAGATGAGGAAGAAGAAGTAAAGCCCGTGATCAAACCTGTTGCCGGTTTCCAAATTAAAATACCTGTCATAATTCTACCAACATGTCAAACTAAAAAAATCGAATAAATTGGGAAAAATATTGTATCGCGTCAAACACTCTTTGGTCGATATTAAAATTATTTCAAACTGCACTAAGGAGTAGAGAAATGTATCGCGCTATAGAATATAGCAAAGGAGTTAGAGAGATGTAATAGCAGCGTAATGTTATAAATGGTTCTGATGTCTCAGAACTGTTTGTACTCATAATTATGGACTTGTTTTCAGTTCAGTTGAAAGTTGATGGAGCGCAGGTAGATACTTTACACTATGCGCTAAAATTAATTGATTTAATTAAAAGTCATTCTCGTTAAATAGGTTTAAACACTGGTTTAAACATAGAGATATAATTATTACAGACGGACATTTTTACAGATGAAAGCGTATCATTTACCTTCGTCGGGTCGTTAAAGCCTAACAGTTTTAAATTAAATCATTTTACTTCCATATTCCTTAAGGAATGGAAGTATGGTGATGGCAAAAAAAATTGTGTTCGAGATTATTGCAGATTCTGATTGTACTACACTCAAAACATGAAAAAAGTCGTTTTCCGAAAAGTGTCTGTGTGTGTGTCTGTCTGTGTGTCTGTGTGGCTGTGTGTAGATTTTTTTCTATGGCAAACGATAACTGCCGCAAATTCAAACAGAATCAAATAATTTTTTGCATATAGCCCTTATTTGTAGAGTACTCACGACCTATTGTTTTTGGTGAAGATCGGTTGAGGGAAAGGGGTAGTTTACCAGCAACGGTTTTTTTTTATCAAGGGAAATTTTTTTATTTGGCAAACGATAACAGCCGCAAATTCAAACAGAATCAAATAATGTTTCGCATACAGCCCTGAATTGTAGAGTTCTCAAGACCTATTGTTTTTGGTGAAGATCGGTTAAGGGAAAGGGGTAGTTTACCAGTAACGTTTTATGTTTTAACAAGGGTATTTCCTATGGCAAACGATAACAGCCGCAAATTCAAACAGAATCAAAAGATTATTTGCATACAGCCGTAAATTGTAGAGTTCTCAAGACCTATTGTTATTGGTGAAGATCGGTTGAGGGAAAGGGGTAGTTTACCGGCAACGTTTTTTTAACAAGGGTATTTTCTATGGCAAACGATAACAGCCGCAAATTCAAACAGAATCAAATAATGTTTTGCATACAGCCCTGATTTGTAGAGTACTCGAGACCTATTGTTTTTGGTAAAGATCTGTTGAGGGAAAGGGGTATTTTACCTGCAACGGTTATTTATCAAGCGTATTTTCTATGGCAAACGATAACAGCCGCAAATTCAAACAGAATCAAATATTGTTTCGCATACAGCCCTGAATTGTAGAGTTCTCAAGACCTGTTGTGTTGTTTTTGGTGAAGATCGGTTAAGGGAAAGGGGTAGTTTACCTGTAACGTTTTATGTTTTAACAAGGGTATTTCCTATGGCAAACGATAACAGCCGCAAATTCAAACAGAATCAAAAGATTATTTGCATACAGCCCTAAATTGTAGAGTTCTCAAAACCTATTGTTTTTGGTGAAGATCGGTTGAGGGAAAGGGGTAGTTTACCTGCAACGTTTTTTTAACAAGGGTATTTTCTATGGCAAACGATAACAGCCGCAAATTCAAACAGAATCAAATAATGTTTTGCATACAGCCCTGATTTGTAGAGTACTCAAGATCTATTGTTTTGGCGAAGATCGGTTAAGGGAAAGGGGTAGTTTACCTGCAACGTTTTTTTATCAAGCGTATTTTCTATGGCAAACGATAACAGCCGCAAATTCAAACAGAATCAAATAAGTTTTCGCATACGTCCCTGAATTGTAGAGGACTCAAGGACTTTCGATTTTGGTGAAGATCGGTTAGGGGGAAGGGCTAGTTTACCTGCAACCTTTTACGTTTTAACAAGAGTAAAGTACTTGAAAATTTTTTTAAACTTTTTGAAACGATGGTAATTGTTAAAAATAAAATAATTTTGTTTCCAGGCAATAAAATTATAATTTTTTCATTTTAATGTAAATCATGTATAAGAGAAAATATATCGTGCTTGGCAGGCAAGCATATCTCAGTTGTGTACTGTTTACGTTTCCATTTTATTATTATGACTACCGCAGTAAAATATCGGTATGGAGAACCACACATGACTTCCATATTCTAAGATTTATATTTAAAATCATTTTCGAAATGAAATATTACCATAGAAACTACTTCTTTCTACTTACTGCCTCAGCCTTAACCGCAGTACTGTGGTCACTAACGTATACCACCTCACGTTATCGCACTCGATTTTCACTGATGATGGAAGTCGATGGCATTGCCGAAACGTCTGGTTTTGTAGAAAACATTGGACTACGGCCAAATATTCCGGGAAGGAATTTTAACAAAAACTACTTCTTTGTTGCCGATAACGTTGTACACATATATATAAAAAATATGCATAAAATTAATGGCTTGTATAAGTTAATGATTGATCTCCATTAAGTAGTGCTCAAGTTTCCAAAGTTTTAATATTATGATGTCCATAATTAAAACATCAGAGCAGGTTTAGTGTGAATGAGGGTACACTGTGGACAAAAATTTTCAACATTTCCTATTGAGTGTTGCATAGAGTAAAGCTGCGAATCTACAGTGTATGTTTCACAGAACACACGCGAAAAAGAAGGAGCGCTCCGAAGTCACTCATGGACCCTCAGCATCTTGCAGAGGGTTGATTCCCTAAAGACGAAAAGTCTGTCTATGAATCGTTCCTCTCTAAACACGTGCAGTTACACTGCCCAGCGATCCACAGGAAGCAAATTGATGTCCATTTTTTTGGCTTGCACGCGTTATGTCGGTGTGGGTTTCGGCACTTTCCATTTAAAAAGCGTGCAAATGTAAGAAAATAAACATGAGTGAGGCCAGAAATAACGTGAATTGTGTGTGTGTGTGTGTGTGTGTGTGTGTGTGTGTGTGTGTGTGTGTGTGTGTGTGTGTGTGTGTGTGTGTGTGTGTGTGTGTGTGTGGGTGGGTGTGTGTGTGGGTGTGTGTGGGTGTGTGTGTGTGTGTGTGTGTTACCTGCCTTTTTATTGCTGTAGGCATAATAATAAAATGGAAACGTAAACATTACATAACTGAGATATGCTTACCTGCCACGAACGATATATTATTTTATACATGGAGGAGTTCAGTGATATACACACGTACAGAATTATATATATAAAGATATTAACTCATAAATAATTTACATTAAAATGAAAAAATTATAATTTTATTCCCTGGGAACAAAATTATTTTATTTTTAACAATTACCTTTGTTTGAAAAAGTTTAAATGAATTTTCAAGTACTTTACTGTTGTTAAAACGTAAAAGGTTGCAGGTAAACTACCCCTTCCCCTTAACCGATCTTCACCAAAATCGAAAGTCCTTGAGGTCTCCACAATTCAGGGACGTATGCAAAAAATTATTTGATTCTGTTTGAATTTGCGGCTGTTATCATGTGCCATAGAAAATACGATTGATAAAAAAACGTTGCTGGTAAACAACCCCTTCCCCTTAACCGATCTTCACCAAAAACAATAGGTCTTGAGTACTCTACAAATCAGGGCTGTATGCAAAACATTATTTGATTCTGTTTGAATTTGCGGCTGTTATCGTTTGCCATAGAAAATACCCTTGATAAAACAAAAAACATGGCTGGTAAACTACCCCTTTCCCTTAAACGATCTTCACCAAAAACAATAGATCTTTAGTACTCAAGAAATCAGGGCGGTATGCAAAAACTTATTTGATTCCGTTTGAATTTGCGGTTGTTATCGTTTACTAAAAAAAAAATTACCCTTGATAAAAAACTGGTTCAGGTAAACTACCCCTTTCCCTTAACCGATCTTCACCAAAAACGACATGTCTTAGGTACTCTACAATTCAGGCCTGTATGCAAAGAATTATTTGATTTAGTTTGAATTTGCGGCTGTTATCGTTTGCCATAGAAAACACCCTTGATAAAACATAAAACGTTGCTGGTAAACTACCCTATTCCATTAACCGATCTTCACCAAAAACAATAGGTCTTGAGAACTCTACAATTCAGAGCTGTATGCAAAACATTAGTTGATTCTTTTTGAATTTACGGCAGTTATCGTTCATCATAGAAAAAATACCCTTGTTAAAACATAAAACGTTGCAGGTAAACTACCCCTTTCCCTTAACCGATCTTCAACAAAATCAACAGACCTTGAGTTCTGTATAATTCAAAAAGGTATGCAGAAGAGTAGTTGATTCTGTTTTAATGTACGGCAGTTATCGTTCGTCAAAAAAAAAATTACCCTTGATAAAACATAAAATGTTGCTGGTAAACAACCCTATTCCCTTAACCGATCTTCACCAAAACCAACAGGTCTTGAGAACTGTACATTTCAGGGCTGTATGCAAAATATTATATGATTCTGTTTGAATTTGCGGCTGTTATCATTTGCGATATAAAATACCCCTGAAAAACAAAAAACGTGTCTGGTAAACTACCCCTTTCCCTTAACCGATCTTCACCAAAAACAATAGGTCTTTAGTACTCATCAAAACAGGGCTGTATGCAAAAACATATTTGATTCTGTTTGAATTTGCGGCTCTTATCGTTTGCCATAGAAAATACCCTTATAAAACATAAAACGTTGCAGGTAAACTACCCCTTTCCCTTAAACGATCTTCACCAACACCAATAGGTATTGAGAACTCTACAATACAGGGCTGTATGCAAAAAATCATTTGATTCTGTTTGAATTTGTGGCTGTTATCGTTTACCATAGAAAAAAATTACCCTTGATAAAAAACCGTTGCAGGTAAACTACCCCTTTCCCTTAACCGATCTTCACCAAAAACAATAGGTCTTGAGAACTATAAAATTCAGGGCTGTATGTAAAATATTATATGATTTTGTTTGAATTTGCGGCTGTTATCGTTTGCCATACAAAATACCCTTTTAAAACATAAAACGTTGCAGGTAAACTACCCCTTTCCCTTAACCGATCTTCACCAAACCCAAAAGGCCTTGAGAACTCTACAATTCAGGGCAGTATGCAAAACATTATTTGATTATGTTTGAATTTGCGGCTGTTATCGATTGCCATAGAAAATACCCTTGTTAAAACATAAAACGTTGCAGGTAAACTACCCCTTTCCCTTAACCGATCTTTACCAAAATGAATAAATCTTGAGAGCTCTACAATTCAGGGCTGTATGCGAAATATTATTTGATTCTGTTTGAATTTGCGGCAGTTATCGTTTGCCATAGAAAAAATCTACAGACACACAGACAGACACACAGACAGACAGACACACACACAGACACTTTTCGGAAAACGACTTTTTTTCATTTTTGAGTGTAGTACAATCAGAATCTGCAATAATCTCGAACACGATTTTTTTTGCCATCACCATACTTCCATTCCTTAAGGAATATGGAAGTAAAAGGCAGGGAAGACACACACACACACACACACACACACACACACACACACACACACACACACAATTCGCGTTATTTCTGGCCTCATTCATGTTTATTTTCTTACATTTGCACGCTTTTTAAATGGAAAGTGCTGAACCCATACCAACATAACGCATGCAAGCCGAAAAAGTGTCCAGCGTGGATAGCGATTTGCTTCCTGTGGATCGCTGGGCAGTGTAACTGCACGTGTTTACAGAGGAACGATTCATAAACAGACTTTTCGTCTTTAGGGAATGAACCCTCTGCAAGATGCTGAGGGTCCATGAGTGACTTCGGAGCGCTCCTTCTTTTCCGCGTGTTTGTTCTGTGAAACGTACACTGTAGATTCGCAGATTTATTCTAAGCAACGCTCAATAGGAAATGTTGAAAATTTTTCTCCACGGTGTACCCTCATACACACTAAACCTGCTCTGATGTTTTAATTACGGACATCATAATATTAAAACTTTGGAAACTTGAGCACTACTTAATGGAGATCAATCATTAACTTATACAAGCCATTAATTTTATGCATATTTTTTATATATATGTGTACAACGTTATCGGCAACAAAGAAGTAGTTTTTGTTAAAATTCCTTCCCGGGATATTTGGCCGTAGTCCAATGTTTTCTACAAAACCAGACGTTTCGGCAATGCCATCGACTTCCATCATCAGTGAAAATCGAGTGCGATAACGTGAGGTGGTATACGTTAGTGACCACAGTACTGTGGTTAAGGCTGAGGCAGTAAGTAGAAAGAAGTAGTTTCTATGGTAATATTTCATTTCGAAAATGATTTTAAATATAAATCTTAGAATATGGAAGTCATGTATGGTTCTCCATACCGATATTTAATAAAGCAGTTTATACATTTATACATTTCGTCTTGTACGCCTGACACGTAATTTTTCAGGTTTTCAAACTTTACACTTCTAATTTTATTTAATTTTATGGGAATAAACTAACACAGTTAATTTTTATAATGTGTTACCAATAAACAGTGGCGCGCCGACACAGTGCGGCGCACACAGGCGCCAAGACAGCAAAGATCCCAAATATTTCAGACACGGAGAAAATATTTGAAAAAATATTTACCGGTACTTTATTAAAAGAGCATATGAATATATCAGAGTATAGAAAATAACAGAAACAATGAGAAAAGAAGACTATTATTTTTTGGACATTTATATAGAATGGACGACTAAAGGTTAACAAAGCAGATCTTCAAATATCTGTGGGGAAAGAAGTCAACATCAAGTTGGATTAAAGAAGTCCAAAATGATTTAGGAAAAAATAATATAAACGCAGAAGAAGCAACTGAAAGAGAAGTTTTTCGACCAGAAGTGTTAAAAATGAAAGAAGTCCAGGGTAGGAGAGAGAGAAAAGCAGGTTCAAAGTAGACTGAAGACAGGAAGAAGAAACACAGTGAAAAGATGAAAGAATATTGGAGAAAAGAAAAGAACAAAGAATAAAGAATTGAAATTGGCATGTGGTCCTTAGATGGCCGATACAAAAAAAAGAGCATATGAATTCATTTCAGTTTAGTATTTGTTAAGTACTTAACAAAATAAACAATAGTTTTTATCTTGTAGTAAAAAGTTACAGTTACAACAAAAATTAAACATGGAAATCATTCAGACATTGACGTAGACGTTTATGCAAAGACATTTTACGCTGTCGACCATTTATTTCTAATTTTAAAAACGACTTACATCATATTATTCACTATATTTATTCAAACAACTTAATCACAGTTTTTCCAAACGGTAAAATTATTCTTCAGATTTTTTGTCATTACCGGTATCTGTAGCATCTGCGAAACGATCCTTTTCTAAACTTAAAAAAACAAATTTCGTTTACCTGGTGTTTACAAACTAAATTCCTCAGGATGTAACAAACTCTACACAGGGCAAACAGGACGTAGCTTCAAATAGAGATACATTGAACACACAAAGACACAACACTCTGCCATCGAATCCATCTTTGCAAACCAGCTCATTGAAGCAAACCACACATATACAAACATAAACAGCAACACGAAAATTCTACATGTACACACAAAAGGTCAAAAACTAGACACTCTTGAAAAACTAGAAATATACAAACACATAAAAACAATATCCTAAACGAACAGATATAATCAAATCACACATATTATTCGAACATATCACACTCCCACACACACAACATCGATCCTTCAAAAGACAACACCGTCGCCAAGAACAAAACGGACAACGCTCCTAGCGGCAGCCTCTGACGAAGCTTGTAATAAGCGAAAACTAGTTCAGGCTACAAGGTAAAAGTTAAACATTTTTACCAATACAAAATTAGTGTTCCAAGTCAGTAGTAATATATTTATATTTAATTATTTTCTTATACGTAAAAAGAAACTATAATCGGGCAAGAATCAGAAGAACAACTCGTACTGTACACTTGTCGGCCTTGTTACTTCAAATCTGGAAGACACTCTTCTTATTTCTCTACTTGGTTATAAAGACACTAATTCACTAACAGTTTTTACCTAACAAAAAACAGGAAGTGAAAACTGTTAGGAACATTTAAGCTTTTCAAACATTTAGCAATAATTTATTAGGTGTACTATGACAGACCACAATTTTCATTACCGACTAGATATTCTCCAACCCTCGTCATATAGCTTAAATATATTGCTACGCCAATCACGTAACGTTCTCTAAAAGTCGGCAGCTAAAAGTTCTTCACTTTTTTCGGCTAGGCCAGCGTGCGACGTCTGTGTCAAGCCCGTCCACTCAAGTAACTTCGAGACTAATGTTGTACGAAGGCTTCACGGCCGGTGTCATTTTGATTAAAATTAACTCCTCCCGGGCTGGCCAGTACTGTGGTCCTAACTTGTATCATACCACGTTAGCGATGATTCGTTTCCACTGAAGATGGCGGTCAGTGGCACTGACGAAACGTCTAGTTTTGTCACAAACTTTGGACCACGGCCAAACAGCCCGAGAGTTAATTTTAATCAAAAAGCTTCGAAACTAATTGAGAGGACTCTTAACTACGCAAATTGTGTTGGCACGCGGCCAGTAGTATGAAAAATTATTCTGAAACATTTGCGGAACCTATATAAGCAACAACGGCCGGCGGCTTAGTGAGTTATTTACACCTGGCGAGATTGTTGAATGCGGATCAAGTGGTTGTTGCTGATTAGTGAAACAGTGATTATTGTGTTATAATTAATGCAAAACTCTATTAGGTGACATTATTATTGCGTGTGGACAAATTTAACTAAAATTATTGTATGAGAGTACCTTTTTGATTTCAAGTTGTTATTTGTGACTAATTAAAGCCGGTAATTATTGACTTCGTTGGTGTCTGTGTTTTTGATTCCACTGTACAATACAATACAATATACATAGAAATATACATACATAGCAATACAATATACAATATAATAGCGTCTCTTACGCTACAAGAGTCATTAAACAGCGTTCAGTTATGGCTTGATAAATGGCGCATAAAAATAAATTCGTCCAAGTCAGTACACGTTACCTTCACCTTCAAGGCTTACTGTCCTCCAGTAACAATTAACGGTCAATCAATACCTCAAGCTGAAAGTGCTAAGTACCTTGGGATGCACCTTGGCAGGAGACTAACGTGGAAGAAACACATAACCTCTAAGAAGACTGAACTTGACCTGAAGGTCAGAAATATCTACTGGCTGATAAGCAGAAAATCACGGTTAAGTCTTGTCAACAAATTTAATATATAAAGCAGTTGTTAAACCGGTATGGACTTACAGAATACAACTTTAGGATACGGCTAGTAAGAGTAGCATAGAGATTGAACAGCGCTTTCAGTCCAAAACTTTAAGATCAATAGTCGACGCTCCATGGTTCGTCTCCAACAATTCTATACACCGAGACCTAAAGTCCAACTGTGAGAGAAGAAATCTAGCGCCTCCGCAGGAAACACATCTCTAAATTAGAATACCACCCTAAACCCCTAGCAATTAATTTGTTGGATAATAGTGAGGACATTTACAGACTAAAAAGACATAAATTGTTAGACTTACCCTTCAGATTCAATGAATAATGTGTACTCTGTATTATCTGTATTGTAATGTCTGTGTTATCGGTTCTGTAATATGTGTATCTTTTGTATTCGTGTCAACATTAAGTGTTAATGTCAACCAGCATATGTGCCTTATAGACCCAGTGTTTAACATTTTGAATTATTGTATCATGCCAGCAGCAAGTGGAAGTGACTTTTGTTCATTTCCTTTACGTGTTTTGCCATTTAGTCTTGTAATTCTGTTCAATCTCTAGACAAAAACAAGAAGAGCTGTGGCTGATAAGCAGAAAATCACGGTTAAGTCTTGTCAACAAATTTAATATATAAAGCAGTTGTTAAACCGGTATGGACTTACAGAATACAACTTTAGGATACGGCTAGTAAGAGTAACATAGAGATTGAACAGCGCTTTCAGTCCAAAACTTTAAGATCAATAGTCGACGCTCCATGGTTCGTCTCCAACAATTCTATACACCGAGACCTAAAGGTCCAACTGTGAGAGAAGAAATCTAGCGCCTCCGCAGGAAACACATCTCTAAATTAGAATACCACCCTAAACCCCTAGCAATTAATTTGTTGGATAATAGTGAGGACATTTACAGACTAAAAAGACATAAATTGTTAGACTTACCCTTCAGATTCAATGAATAATGCGTACTCTGTATTATCTGTATTGTAATGTCTGTGTTATCTGTTCTGTAATATGTGTATCTTTTGTATTCGTGTCAACATTAAGTGTTAATGTCAACCAACATATGTGCCTTATAGACCCAGTGTTTAACATTTTGAATTATTGTATCATGCCAGCAGCAAGTGGAAGTGAGTTTTGTTCATTTCTTTACGTGTTTTGCCATTTAGTCTTGTAATTCTGTTCAATCTCTAGACAAAAACAAGAAGAGCTGTCAGTGGTTAACTCTTCATAATCATGTATGTGTTCTGTCAGTCAATTTGTTCAATGTTCGCTTAGTCAAACAGATTACAAACCCGCAATAAATTGGAAAGAAACGGTACAATACGACGACGCGTGAGCCCGTCGTTACAGTATCGTATAACTTAACTTTCTGAATGTTAGTTGACTTCGTTCTTAGGCCGCAGGTTATATTCTGTGCACTTCATTGTAGTTAAGCATGCATGAGAAGTTTGATTACATTAAACCCACCCTTGAAAATCATTTATAATACATAACCTACGATTACATTTCAGTACACTGACTCCGCTACAAGGAACAGCTGAGGGGCAAAAATAAAGAACTTTTACAGAACGCGAGTGAAGAGACATGTAGTTTACTATTTTATATCTGAAAAACACCAACAGAAGCTACAGATCAACTAGAATAGGGACATTCTACGTAATTAAGATTATTACCCTGAGCTTAGTTGAAATGTAACAAGCTGAAAGCGAATACATGAGAATTCCTGTTGAAAAAGAAACATTTGATTAAATAAAACCAGCGTTTCTTGGAACAGCGTTTTTAAATCTCCTTAACTTTGAAATTAAGTTAATGATGTCTGTGAATAGTGACAAGCGTTTCAATTTGTCATCACGGATTGTTGAAGATTACGTTTCATTCGTATAATCAGAAGAAGAAAAATTTTACATGCATATACGTTCACTTCGTTTGCAAAAGAATGCTGTATCTATTTAAAGAAATAACAACCAATTACAATATACTCAATATATATAAAACCAGTCATCAACATCCTTACCATACCTATCAATTCAAAATACCCACCACAACACATAATAGGGACAGTTTTTCAATCATCCTTCAGTAGAATAAACAAAACACACAGGAAATGAAAAAGAAGTATAATATACTAAATTGCCAAAGAAAATTGTTACAGCAGAAAACACAGTTAACAAAATATAAAATAAAATAAACATAATATAAAGTCATTACATTTTAGAACACCTCAGGAAGAATCGTACACAATTAATAATCATAATAACAACAACACAGAAAATAGACTACATTGATGTACATCAAGATGACAAAAAGTACAATACTATTTAAAAATACAGATGTTAAAACTGATTTCAAAACAAACAAAAACAATTATACGATAAACTGTAGAATATACAAAATACGATTCAAAGACTGCATTCAATTTTACATAGGCAGACAAAAAGCAATTAGACAAAAAGACAAAAAGCAAAATTTACTTTGAACACACTTAACACACTTGCATACATACAAAAAAAACATTTATAAATCAAATTAGACAGCACACACACTAAATACAGGACGCGAATTTCCAGGTATCAACAACATGACAGTAACAAAACATACACCACACAAAGGCAATATAATGAATACACAGAAAACCCTACAGACATGTAAACATAAAACACAAAACAAACTACCTAATACCAGAACAAAGACAAACCACTACGAAACACGTCACAATTTTTAAAACACTAAACATTGGAAGCACTTAAAAACAAATATATACGCCAACATTTGTTTACAATAACTCCAATGTAACCATCAGGAATTAACACCACCAACCAACCAGGACACATATATTTCACAAGATTTAAAATACTCTGTGAGCATACTGCTTAATGCTAGAAGTATGTTTCAAGTAAGAAAAACATCTTGATTCCAAAACTTACTTGAAGTTTTACTTTACTTTTTAAGAAAAGAATTCTAGTAATAAATGTTTGAATGTGTGTGTGTGTGCGCGCGCGCGCGCGCGCGCGAGTGTCTGACGTCATCAGGTGACAAAGACATGATTTATTTATAATTAAAAGAAAAGAGCAACGCAGAAAATAATTATGAAATAAACAATTTTAAAATTTAATTTTGTAACAGTTAATATTGTTACCACGGTTTCATGGATTGTCGTATTGTACAATGGAAACAAAATACAGACACCAAAGAAGTTACTAATCATTAGCTTTAATTAGTCACAAATACAATTTGTAATCAACAAGATACTCTTATACAATAATTCAAGTTAAATTTGACCATATTCAATAATAATGTCAACTATTAAGAGTTCCGCACTATTCTAACTCAATAATCACTTTTCACTAATCTCCAACACTCCACAATAATGCTAGGTGTAAGTAACTAACTAAGCCGGCCGCTGTTGCTTATAAATAGCCTGCAGATGTTCCATAATAATTTTCCATCCTTCTGCCGGCGTACCAGCATAATTTGCCTAGTTACAAGTACTATAACAGTCTGGAGTGCTACTTGACTTCACGGCCGTGACAGAGATGCTGCACCTCCTCTGCTAGCCGGGAATCGTGTAGAACTGAAACGTCCCCCTAAATTTTGTAGAATTTTTTTTCTGAGGGGCGTCACTTAAAATTTAAAACTAGACGCATGGTCTAGACGGAAGATAAAATGTGCGGGGCCCATGGTGACAGAACTTAATCTTTATAATAAAATCAATTAATCTTTAAATATAAAAATTCAGTGTACGTCTGTAAATGTTCTTAAAACTTTTGAACCACTTATCCGATAGAGCTCATATTCGCACCATATGTTCGTTAGGTTCAGAGTAAGGTTTACATGTGCCGAGTGTGAGGTTGGCCCGAAGGGGGGGGTAAAAATGGGAAAAAATGAAATTACAGCATATGGGGTATCGAATTAAAGGGAATTTCGATGGAAGTAACAATTTTACATGCATGTATCCACTATTGAAAATTTTTGGGCCCTTGGGCTTAATAAATGGGCGGTTTGAGGGGGGGGGTTGTCAAAAATGGAAAATATGAAAAACGGCAGGACCGATTTCAACCAACTTGCCAGAAATATTTTATGCAACGGGAGAAGCAACATAGGATAGGTGTTTTGGTCCACGTTGGGAGGTGGGGTGAAAAACACAGTGGTAAATATAATACTGTATTTACATTTTGTTTAGTGGTGAATATAATACTCTATTTACATTTTGTTTAGGAATGTGCTGCAAACAACAAATCAATTACCGGCAATTCAGTATAAACTCAATGGTAGGTTCTATTTACATTTTGTTTAAGAATGTGCTGCAAACAACAAATCAATTAAAGGAAATTCAATATAACCGCAATGCTATGTGATGTATTTATAAAATTGTTACAATTAAAACGTTTTATTTTCATATATACATATGTGAAATTTGTGATAGAAAAATGACAAGAAGAGGGCGGGCAAACATCGGTCGAAAATCACAACATGCTCAAAACGAGCAGGCGCGACGACAAAGAAGAACGGAGGAACAACACTCGCAGGAGAATGAAAATATTAGGAATTTAAATGTACGTTCACGCGCGCAAGGAAGTGGAGAGCAGCGCAGTCAACGTTTAGAAGCAGACAGATTACGACACAGACAGGCACGTCAACGTTTAACTAACGAAAACAGAAGCCTTCTTCTATTAGCAGAACGACAACGAATTCAAGTACGACGGGCATTAATAGCAGCATCATTTAACCGCCTTGCATTTGAATACGATCCAGAAATTGAGTACTCATCACATTCAAAAATAATTATTGGAGATATGAATAAAGTATGTAAATTTTGTCATGCATTAAAATTTAAAAATGAAACTCCTGAAATGTGTTGCGCTGCCGGAAAAGTTGTTTTACCAGAATTGCATCCACCGCCTGAACCATTAAATTCATTACTAATAGGTGATACTGCCGATTCCAAATTGTTTCTACGAAAAATACGAAAATTCAATTCTTGCTTCCAAATGACATCATTTGGCGCCAAGAAAATCGTTAGAAATAACGATGGTCGTCACTTCGATACCACATTCAAAATTCAAGGACAAGTGTATCACCAAATCGGCTCTTTACTTCCAATGCCAAATCAAGATCCAAAATTCTTGGAATTTATTTCATGGGAGACGAAGCAGAGCAAGTTAACATTCGCTGCCATTACAATCGCATTGAAGAAATTACAGAAAGGGCCATTGTTGCATCTCTAGAAACGATGTTAAATGAAAGAAATCAGCTCATTCAATTATTCAAACACGCTTCGAAAGAATGCAAAGTGATAATTACATGGTCGTGATCAAAGCCGACAAAAGTCCAGCTGGGCAACACGCTGGTCGGTTTAATGCTCCAACTATTAATGAAGTGGCCATTGTTATTGTTGGTGATCAATTTGCCCAGCGAGATATCAAAATTATGCGTCGCGATAATACCGTACAACCAACATTTACATTATTTACAACATTTACAATATAAACTCAATGGTAGGTTCTATTTACATTTTGTTTAGGAATGTGCTGCAAACAACAAATCAATTAAAGGAAATTCAATATAACCGCAATGCTACGTGATGTATTTATAAAATTGTTACAATTAAAACGTTTTATTTTCATATATACATTTGTGAAATTTGTAAATATTTACAACGTGTAAGTAATTCTGTGTAACTAATTGTTTTTTATTTACAGGTGAAGAAACTAATAAAAAAGTTAGCTGCATGAACTATTACGCATATCGATTGATGATACGGGAACAGGCAGATAACCACATACTCAAATGTCGACACTTATTTCATCAGTACATAGTGGACATGTACGCAAAAATAGAAAGCGAACGTTTGCGATACATTCGTTTTAATCAAGCACGATTGCGCACGGATGAATATATACATTTACGTGACGCTATTAACAATAACAATGATGCAAATATGAATATCAATGATTTGGGAAATATGTACACACTACCATCTTCATATACACGTCATAGTCCACGTCATATGCAAGAGTACATACAAGACGCTATGGCTTATGTTCGTGCTTATGGTCGGCCTGATCTGTTCATAACGTTCACTTGCAATCCAAAATGGGAAGAAATTACTAAACTGTTACTACCTGGACAAAAACCAATTGATCGTCATGATGTAACTGCAAGAGTGTTCAAACAAAATTTAAAATCTCTTATCGATTTTATTGTAAAGCTTCATGTATTTGGAAAAACACGCTGCTGGATGTATTCAGTTGAGTGGCAGAAACGTGGGTTACCGCATGCACACATTTTAATTTGGTTAATTGAAAAAATTAGACCAGAAGAAATTGATACAATTATCTCTGCTGAAATACCCAATGCAAATGTTGATCCAGAATTATTTGATATCGTAACAAGAAATATGATTCATGGTCCATGTGGTTCGATAAATATGAATTCTCCGTTTATGGATGATGGTAGATGTACAAAGAAATTTCCAAAAAAATTTGTCACGGAAACAATCACTGGTATAGATGGTTATCCTTTGTATCGTCGAAGATCCAGAGAAAGTGGTGGACAACTGTTTATGTTGAACTTGAGAAATAATGCAGATGAGGTTCAAATCGACAATAGGCGGATGGTTCCATATTCGCCTTTATTATCTAAGACGTACAAAGCGCACATAAATGTTGAATTCTGCAGTTCAGTGAAATCAATAAAGTATATATGTAAATACGTCAATAAAGGCAGTGATATGGCCGTATTTACTGTTCAAAATGTTAATGAAAATGACGAAATTACGCGCTATCAAATGGGCAGATACATAAGCAGCAGTGAAGCCATTTGGCGTATTCTATCATTTCCCATACATGAACGAGATCCAGCAGTTATTCACTTGGCTATACATCTTGAAAATGGACAACGTGTATTCTTCAATGAACAAAATGTATTGGGGAGAGCATTAACAGCACCAAAAACAACATTAACTGAGTTTTTTGAATTATGCAAACAGGAAAACATTTTTGGTGCATTTGCACGTACGTTACTTTATGATCAAGTTCCAACATATTTCACATTCAATAAAACATCAAAAAAATGGGAACCCAGGAAAAGAGGCACGCCTGTCGATGGTTATCCCGGTATTTTTTCAACAAATGCATTAGGAAGATTATACACTGTACAACCAAAACAACGAGAATGTTTTTATTTGCGCTTGCTGTTAATTAATGTCCGTGGCCCAACATCATTTGAATATTTAAGGACCGTTTATGGCCAATTATATGCATCAAATCATGACGCATGGCGAGGATTGCAACTGCTTGAAGACGATACACATTGGGATTTAACATTGGCTGATGCTTCGCTTACTTCATCAGCACACCAAATACGCAATTTGTTCGCACTTTTATTAACCACATGCTTCCCAACAAAATCAGACGCTTTATGGGATAAATACAAAGATGCAATGAGCGAAGACATATTGCACCGATTGCGTACAATACAGCAAAATACCGATTTAAATTTCACGCCAGAGATTTATAATGAATCATTGGTTCTAATTGAGGACATTTGTTTGCAAATTGCTAATGAAGCACTTGCAAATTTAGGAATGCCTGCACCGAATCGGACAGCAAGCGATCTGTTTAATCGTGATATGCAACGAGAGCAGTCATACAATACAGACGAATTGATTGCATATGTTAACATTAATGAACCAAAATTGACACGACAACAAAAAACGGTTTACGATACAATTCTGCATGCTGTTGATGCTCAACAAGGCGGCTTCTTTTCCCTTGATGCACCAGGAGGAACTGGTAAGACATTTCTGATATCACTAATTTTGGCCAAAATACGTGCACAATGTCACATTACCCTTGGAATTGCATCATCTGGAATTGCTGCTACTTTATTAGACGGTGGCAGGACAGCACATTCCGCCCTTAAACTGCCAATGAATATACAAACAAACGAAAACGCTGTTTGCAATATTAAAAAACATTCCAGTATGGCTAAAGTCCTCCAAAGATGCTGTATCATCATCTGGGATGAATACACAATGGCCCATAAGCATTCATTGGAAGCCTTGGATAGAACGCTCAAAGATTTAAGAGGAAATGACAGGCTATTCAGAGGTGCACTCATTTTGTTATCAGGCGATTTCCGACAAACGTTGCCAGTTATACCACGTTCGACATATGCAGACGAAATAAATGCATGCCTAAAATCTTCAAATTTATGGCGAAACGTGCACACATTAAAATTAACAACTAACATGCGTGTAATGCTTCATAATGATCCTTTGGCTGACTCATTTTCTAAACAACTACTCAATATTGGAAATGGAACAATTGTTATGGATCAAAATACTCGAACAATTAATTTGCCGAATGGCTTCTGTAACATTATGGATACGAAAGAATTATTAATTAACAACGTGTTCCCAAATATTCGCGAAAATATCCATGATCATCAATGGCTCAGCGACGTGTGATACTGGCTGCAAAAAATGTTGATATTGATGACATGAATATTAAAATACAAGACATGTTGCACGGCGAAGCAATTTCATTTAAGTCAATTGATACAGTCGTAGATGAAAACGAAGCAGTACATTTTCCAACGGAATTTCTTAATTCTCTGGACTTACCAGGTTTGCCACCACACAATTTAAAAGTAAAAATTGGTTCACCGATCATTATACTGCGCAATCTCAATGCACCACGGCTGTGTAATAGAACGAGATTAGTCGTCAAAAAATTAATGGGGAATTTAATAGAGGCAACAATTCTAAACGGAAAATTCAAGGGTGATCATGTTTTGTTGGCAAGGATACCAATGATTC
Source organism: Magicicada septendecula (assembly GCA_034769895.1). Classification (NCBI taxonomy): domain Eukaryota; kingdom Metazoa; phylum Arthropoda; class Insecta; order Hemiptera; family Cicadidae; genus Magicicada; species Magicicada septendecula. Next base: position 247,751,757 of record CM068373.1, on the reverse strand, counting down.
CAGCTGATTCAACAATTCAATTTAAACGTTTACAGTTTCCTATCCGGCTGGCCTTTGCTATGACTATAAATAAAGCGCAGGGTCAAACAATGATAATATGCGGGTTGGATTTAGAAACTCCATGTTTTTCACACGGTCAATTATATGTTGCGTGTTCCCGTGTTGGTCGACCATCAAATTTATTTGTTTACGCCCCCCAAGGCAAAACCACAAATATCGTTCATGATTTAGCTTTACGTTAAATATAAACATTTGTTTTTTCAATTTTAATAATTTCATTTATTTTTATTTTTTCAAAACACAACTATTATTGTCAAAATAAGCAGAAAATAAATTTCTTGGAAAACAAATCATTTATATTATTACTCAATTAATATAAAAATGCTGAAATAAATTTATTAATTTAAAGACAAAATGTTGTTTCTGTTAATAATAATGTTCCATGTATTTATCACTATGCTGCTTATAATATTCGTCTGTCACATGAAAACGTCCATCATCAGCCACCATCAACTTGCGCGAAGCCAAACATTCATCAATAACTGCCAATTTAGATAACATTTGACGACAGTTGTACTTCTACTAATTATTATTAAATTAAAAAATAAATATCTACATCATTTTTTTGGCCTCAGCAAAATGAAAAAAAAATTTAGAGGCAGGACAAAGTCTGCCGGGTCATCTAGTTGAGATATACAATTAAATAGTATAGTGACAGTAGCTCTGGCTATTTCAATACATCACCAAGCTATACAAAAAAATTTCTAAGTACTAGTTGCTCTGAATATTTAGTTACATCATCAAATATACATATATAGAAATACATAAATGCATGCATTAATAAATCATTAAGTTGTTATACACCCTTCGTACAATATAGACACAACGTTAAATTAAAGAACAAGGTAAGTCTTGCATGAACATGACCTCAGCTGATACAATCATTTCTAACAGTACATGTATAAAATACCTTCACAAATTTTAATTACAACTTGGAATTACTACTCAATTCATCACATATATTTTCTAACAATTACATTAAGGATCCATTTACCTATCCATGATCAATTGCATTTAAACAGAATCTACTAGAGTAGTCTGATTACAACCCACTGCATAATGGCAGAGCCAGACTTGCCTGTGCAAGACCTTGTTTAATTAAGTTATAACTATTGAGGTGTGAGCACGCCTTTTTAGACGGCAATATGCTTGTATTCAATTGATATTTAGATTAAGTACTGATACCATATAATTAAAGAATTATAAAGTCAACAATCAAGAACATGAAGAACTGTTTCGCATGCGGCGAATTCGTCTAACAAAATGTCTCTTTTTAACATCACGGGTGTCCACTGCTGTCTCTAAGTTGTGTTTAAATAAGTAATTAGTTTGATCCCACCTGTGATCTGAAGGTAGATGATGTACGCAAGGCGAGGGTGTTGAACTGTGTTGAAGAATTCGTCATGAGCTGGGTTGATGTGAATTTGATCTGAAATCATGCGTTTCTCTGTCGGCCCGACGGCGATGGAGCTTAGATGTGTTGCTCTGCCAGTGGACAAGATCTAGTTTTCCACATCGGAATCCATCACTCTCGGCTAGTGGGCGAGGACCCTGGGACGCTTTATCACTTCACGAATGCATGAAAGATAAATAGATCACCGCAGGACCAGTTCTTCACATCAGCAAGAATGGGGTAGAAATGCGACGGAAGGACTCGTGCACAGTACCCAACTAACGGTAGCGAATTGCAAAGTCACGGTAACAGCTGATATAGATTACTAAATTTCTTCGCTGCACGTAATATCGATAGTCGACGCCTCTGCCACAGCGACCTTGACCGACGACCAGCAAGCGTAGTGCACTGACAATTTTAAAAACAAATCGCGGTGGCGCCGATTTAAATTAAATTCAGGCCGAGGTATTCCAATTTAAACCGTCTATAGTCACGGTAATTTTTTCAAAACGTTGGAAGATAAGTAACTTTATGTAAAGGTTAATTTAGAGGAAAACACTAAGTGTTTGGGTCAAACATTGTTTTCTTGAACTGTAGTCCAGTTCTTAAATTACAATATTAATTACACACACACACACGCGCCTCTTTAGGAGACAAAGGAATATTCAGAAAACAGAGGATTCAGTACGTTAGACAACGCCATCAGTGTTTTGATATAATTATTTACTACATGTTATAGTAAGCTACTGTAGGCTGTTATTGAAAACGGGTGCATAATTAAGAAAAAATTATCTTTCAAAATAAAAAAATTAAATGGAGCATTAGACACTGTCAGGAAATTTAAATTCCTTAAATCTATGGTGAAGTCTACAAACCACAGTAAAACTCAGGACAAGAAAACAGGTTCACAAAAAAAACGATAAAAGCGTAATTTCTAAAAGTAAACAAACTTGTGACTGTAGAAAAACAAGTGAAAAAAGTGTACACTGAACAACTCTCTTTTGTTAGATCAGGTGAAAAGAAAACTTTCTTATTAATTGTAAAGCCAGTTCTTATCTGAAGGAAGCAAATGAGGGGAAAAACGCTGTTATATCGGAATATGCTGGTAATTCTGAAAAAGACGAAGCGAAGTACATTGGGCAAAACAAATCCCTGGAGACGCACCAACAGGGGAAATTAATATATTTTAATACTTTACTGAAACCAACCCACTCGTAAGTATAAGTCGCATATTGGCTTTGAATAAATTTCTTCCTCGACTAGAGAAAACTCTTCTTTATCTAGTTTTAAAAAATACCAGTCTATTAAACTGAAGACAGCGTACTTTTTAAGCCAGGATTTCTCCCCGTTCATTACTTTTGTCTCATTTTGTGTTTATTCATTACTAGTTTGACAAGTTTTGTCAATGATAGGATACAGAGGCTGCAATAAATTTTACATAGACTGGACAAAAAGCAATTTTTAAAAATGTCATTTTTAACACTTACATCCGTACAAAAAGACAACCATTTATAAATGAAGGGTCAGGATGAAAAGGGGCTAAGTCCACTTTTGTAAATTTTACATTAAATAGATTTATTTTAAGTTTTAATCTAAAAAATCGTGTATAGAAATAAAAGCCTTACGGCGCACTGTAACTTTCTTTACTTCATTTTCTATGGAACAACACACTCTGTATTTACAAAATGCATTGTTAAAACATTCCTCTGCTTCGTCCTTCGTTGTAATTACAGAAACAAGACCACATAAATAACTATTCTACATACTTACAGATTCCATTAAATTAATTGTTTTTAAAATGTCATTCCTAGATTTTTTCAGGAACAACCTTAACAAATGTCATGGTACAATTGCAATTGATACCTGTAACATGTGACATTAGGTTAATTTTTTTTTATCTCAGGTATACGACCACTTTTCTTTCTTTTTTGTAGTAAAAGCCTATGTATCATCACAATCACTACTCAAACAGTCCAATTTCCATTACACCACACACTATATTTTATCCTTTCAGATAAATGCAGATTATACCTTGATATAGTAGAGCATCGATTATCTGAACATCCATTAACCGAACGATCTATTATCCGAACTCAATAAAAAGTACAATTATGTACTGCACTGTACAGTAATAAATAAATGCTGTAGCTATACAGCCTTACAATCGATAAACTAAGAGTTGGCTAAATGTGGATGCATCCAATCTCGGTTTTCAGTTAACCGATGAAGAGATAGTGGAGTCATTAAATGAACGTAATGAAAACGAAACCGATTCAGATGAAGACGGCGAGAATGCTACTAACACAAAACCACCGACGCCAGCAAAAGCTGTTGACGCACTTGAGACTGTTTCAAAGTGGGCCGAAACAGAAGACAAGATAGATTGTATTCAGCTTATGAATCTTAAATGACTTCAGTCTTTAACAGCGAGAAAACGGGGTATCGGTTTGAAGTAGACAGTGATAGAGCAATTCTTCAGAAAACTGTAAATCCATGGTACTGTATGTTTTGTTTTGATTTTAAAATTTTTAGTTAATTTTATAGTATGGTGTTTGTCATTAAACTCGAATATTGTTTAAATTAACTTTTGGTTTTTATTAATTACACTTAGTTTTAACTCAGTGATTTTTAGCCTTAATAATACATTACAGTACAGTATACAGGTTGCAGTAATTATATAACAGTATGTTAGAAATGATTTTGTGCTAACATTTTTGTTTTTGTAAAGAGAAATAATGTTTCCAATTTACGATCTATTATCCGATCGGGCCCTCGTCCCGAGAGGTTCGAATAATCGATGCTCTACTGTAAATGCAACCAGCACATACTGCTAACAACCTTTCTTTCACTGAACACAGTTTTTTAAAATCACATTTACTCAGGACTGAGCCAGTGTTTTTTAGAATCAGTTATACCATTTTAAAGAACCTTGTCAGTATTATATTAATACAACAAAAACTCGTTTCTGAAAAATTGGACTTAGCCTCTTCTTTTCCTGTACCCTTCAAATCTAATTCGACCCCACACGCAATAAATACAGGACACGAATTTGCAGATATCTACAACATGACAGTAACAAAACATACACCACATTAAGGCAATACAATGAATACACGGGAGAACCAAACAACTTTTTTCTTATGAAGTTATCATTCGAGTTGTCTAAGATTAGCGATACTTCCATCAAACTGCAGTTACTTGGCACATGAAATTGTGACAGCCGTGGATTCTGATGGAGTTACTGCTTTCAATTACTGAGATTCTGCAACGTTACACTTCTGTTTTCTCTTCTGCAAATCTTCACGTTCCGTTCTCGTATATTTTATTTGTGTCAGCATAGTTATTTTATTTTAACATATTAACAATTATAGACTAAAATGTTAAATTCAACAGGCTAGACGTTTGTGTTTGGTTTAATTACTGATGTTAAAAGTCTGTTTGGCTCCAACTGTGAAACTCTTCTTTATCTACTTTTAAAAAGCATCAGCCTATTACACTGAAAACAGCATACTATAAAATAAAACATTTTAAGCGAGCATTAATTCCTTCGAGTTCATAACTTTTAGTTTATTTTGCGTTTATTCAGTATTAGTTCGACAAACCTCATCAATGATCAGCAAATTATGTAAGTTATAATTTTGAACTTTCAAGTTATCTAACACTAGCGATACTTCCATCAATCTGCAATTACTTGGCGTGTGAAATTATGGGGGTGTTGTAAGGTATGGGACGCGTCTCAAATATCCTCTGCCATACAACCGTCAACTTCACCTTCCCGAGCGATGCCTTTACATCCGGCGCACCCTGTTACCACTGACGACGCTCTGACGGCCGAGTATTGGCGGTATTGTGCCGTAACGATGACATACGTTACTGCGACATACGAATTTGTTATAATCGAATCTCGGCATAGATGCTTTCATTGGATATTGGACGCTCACGCTATCTATGTGAGACTTTGGACAACTTGACTTTTCGGTCTCGCGGCGTGGAGCAGAGTTGTCGTTGAGTAGACGGGAGGCTGGTTGTTGACTGGAGAGTTTTGTCAGCGTGCATGCAGCGAGCTGTTTGCCAGTTCAGCGTCTGGAAAAGTATTGTTGTTCCATTTTTAATGCCGGGGTTTTTTTTGTAAATTGATTATGGAAGGCTAAGTAAAAAGTGTGCCAAGGGGTCTGTGGCCTGGCAGCCGTGAACCTGTGGACCAAGATGTAAAGTGTAAGTAGATTGAGGAACTCCGACGGAGCTTGTGCTCGTGCAAAATCGGACAGGTATGCAAAAATGAAAATTATTAAATTTTTCCTAGGAGGTGCTTTTGCACTACTTGTGTTTCGGGTCAAGTGTGGGCCTGGCTAGTTCTTAAAAAAAAAAAAAAAAAAAAACAGTTGCTTTAATTCTGGATGTGTTTTTTTTACTTCACTGAATACCTGGAATACTAAGGTTACCGTAGTCATTGCAAATTCTTTCCTGAACGCAAGTTTTTTTTTTTAAGAAAAAGTCTGTTGAACTTGACTGACTTCTCATGCTGCTAGTAGTGACAGTAATAACTTATGTGCAAAACCTTTTTTTTACTCTCTCAAAAAAAAAAAAAAAACTTCAGAAAATGTGTTAGGATTTGGCCGGTCTGCCCATGTGCCTAGTGAAGGGAAATCTAGCCAGAGTTGCTTAATCTCTCTCAGTATTATTCAGTGTTGTTCATATAAATGTCTTGTGTTTGAATTGTGAAAAGCATGTAATGTCCACTATACATTTTGTCTATAATCTGTGTTGAACTTATATTGTGTCTGCCTTTTATTGGAACGTATAAATTTGTTTATGAAAAGAGTTGCAGATCACATACAATTGCCATAATATGTACTAGAACTGTAATTCAGAAGTATTCATCATGTAATAGAAATGACTGAACTTTTGTACAAGATGAAATTTCCACTTTGGGATTTAGTATTTATTTTAATTCTCTATCAATGTACAGTCACTGTTAAAATTCTTTGTATAGGTATATACTTATAATTCTCATAGAACTTAATAACGTTGGTTCAGTTTCAAACATGTTGTATAACTATATTTAATCGTTGAGTGATGAGTATGTATAAATAGCGTTATGCATCTAGTCCTCCGTATACACATGGGTGTATGCACAAAACATTTTTACATTTTTGAGAGATATATACCTGATTATTTGATATTTTTTTTGTAATGGTGTGCACTCTGAAATCGGCAAGCCATTGTGCTACACAAGTTTATACAAGTTTAAGGAAAATTAAGCACACACACTTGTGAATTGCACACAAAGTATATAATTACCTACCTTATGTTTACATTATACTTTACTAATTATATGATTCTCCTTCCTAGCTTGATTGAGATTTCAGAGGGCGCATGTTGTTGTGTAATATAATTGTTTAAATTGTTGTGGCTGTAATAATTGTTGTAGGGTAAAATTGTTCGTTAAATGATTTATAAAAATTGTCTATATTATTAAAATTGTTTATAGTACAACCAGAGGGGGACTGTAAAAAAAAAAAAAAAAAAAAAAAAAAGACTTGTTGTTATTAAATGTATTAGCTTTCAATGCCTCTGGATTTACTCTTTGTATTTATTAATGTTAATATAATTATTTCCAAATAGGGAAATTCTATTTGGTGAAGGTTAAAAACGTACTGTCGAGGCTTGTTGCATGTCATGGTTATTTTGAATACCATGTAATATATTTTTTTTTTTAGGAAGTCAAACTTGAAAAATGTGTAAATTTCGGAAAGTTGAAAATTGTGTTGTGATGTCATGGGTGATGAGCGGCTCAGTATAACCATAGCTCATAGTAAATAATTTGAAAATCGCAATTCAGAGGCCACTATCGGACAGCGGTATTTTGTGTATAATAATAATTGTGGATTACCGTGTGCAAACGACTGTAATTGGTGATTTGTATTATTTATTGCGATAGTGTTAATTTAAATATTTTGCAACAGTACAAATGTATAGGGTACTGTGAATTGCACAATTAATTAAGATAATTAGTATAATTAAATAAATAATCCATATTGTTAGTAATAATAATTCAGCTTTCAATCTGAACTGTAAAGGGAACAACCAAATTTCATGCTTGGACAGGTTGATCACGCTGCTCACTGTGTCTGTGTGTACACGTGTATTTTACGAGCGCGCGCGCGTGTGTGTGTGTGAGACCAGTTGATTCCTGTAAAGCGTCACTGCCAAATAAACGCTATTAATTATATGAATTACTTAAATGTAAAGAGTGTGTGCATAATATCACAAAACCGAATACGCCACAGTGTGTATAATATAAAGACGCACGTGTGTACAAAAAATAGTGGGAAAATATAAAAAGTGAGAATATAGTGAAAATAAATATAAATAAAACTTATATTAATTAAGATAGGAAAAAACGGTTTATACACAGTAAACACATAAAAATTACCGACAAGATGAATATCGGGTAATTTGCAAAAGACTTCTCGTGTTGCGAAGACAAGCGAAATAAATGTGAAAATAATCGTGTTTAGAAAGGGACGCCAACGACAGACTGATACCCGCAGAGGATTGTCGAAACATGATTTTTGCGCCCTAGGGTATAAATACTCTAGAAACACCAACTTATTTCTTTTTCTCGTTCAACTACAGTGGCAGCCGGAGGCTCTGCCCAACGACAACTCTTTCTCGTTCAACTACCGTGGCAGCCGGAGGCTCTGCCCAAAGACAACAACTCTTTCTCGATCAACCACAGCGGCAGCCGGAGGCTCTACCCGACTACTCATCACTTGCGTGAGATCACCGCTGCAGCCAGAGGCTATGACGGAAGACGAGAGAGCAGCCAAATACATGGAATAGAGTCCAGCGTACGGAACGAGGCAACGGACTACGGTGAGGATCTGAAGGACGAGGATCAAGGACTCCAGGACTGCAAGACTACAGAGGAGCATCCAGGATCGAGGACCTAGGACTGAAGAGGATACGCTGAGTATTACCGCTACAACTAAGTTGAAACAAAACCATGTATTTGTAAAAACAAAAAGACTCAAATAAAGACAATTAACCATGTAAAAAGAAAGACAATATAATTCAATAGTGGAATTAATAATTTTTGAGAATGTAAATGTTAAATTGTATAGTAGTTTAGAGCAATGTTTAAACATATGAAAGTCTAATTTTGAATAAATAATTTCATCAATGATATTTGAATTAATCTGAAAGTAAATAGTACTTTTTTTTTAAACAAAGAAATGCATATGCAATAATAAAAAGAAAATAGATTATTCAAAAAAGATTAGATAATCTAATAGTTATCGAAGAAATGAGCAAGTCGAGAGCAATATTATATAATAACAAATGTTTATTGTAGTATAAGTGTGTATATTATGTTCTATGTGTAATACGAGATACTACTTATATGTTAGTAACAAGATGTGTACTTCGGCTACACACATGCGAATAATAATGATAGTTTAAATCGCAGAAGAATTGAAAATTTTTAATTAATAAATTTTTAAATGTTTCTAAACAATTTCACGTTATGTTATTATTATTACGATTACACCAGTCATAATTTTATAGCGTAAGTAGTGTTGCTAATAAACGGCGTTAACTTTATAATATATAAAGTGTTGTTTGTGACATTAGTGTTAGTTGGTCAATCGTAGTAAACTCGAAGAATACAAGCGTTTCTGCTTATTCGTCATCTTCACAACACGGCATAGGCTCGGTGCCGCCTGTTCCGCCTTCACAAATCGTCCAGTCATCTTTTCCTGGACAAATCTTTCCAAAATTGTTTGTCCAGTCTGGCATCTGATATTCGTTTTAAGTGTTCTTTCCACCGTTGTTTGTAATTTTTTAATTCAAGTTACGTAAAAACTTGTAACTCTTCTCTTATGGCCTCATTCTTTATACGGTAGAATACCCTTTAACTCCTCCTTAGAAAGCCATTTTCGAGGTTTAATTTTACTGTCTTGTTTCTTGGTTGTTGTCCACAATTCACACCCGTAGGACAGTACAGGGACTGCCGTAACTTTGTAGAACTTTAATTTTGTATCCCGACGTACCTTGTTTCTAAACATACCGTTGATTGACCTACAGATCGTTGGGACTTACCTAACTTAACATCGATATTATAATTCCTAGCATAGCCAATATCATTTTTTCTTTGCTTATTAAAGGTGATAATCAAATTATAAGTAACAAATTCTCCTTTGTTCGGTGATTTTGATTTGCAGCGCGATGAGGCATTGACGCCAGATACAACTGACGGTGGTGGTGGTGGTGGTCTTTGTGGTGGTGATGATAATGACGACGACGACGATGATAACGATGATGATGAAATTTTTTAACCATGCAAGTCGATTTGCAAAAACGAACTGTGCTGGAAACTGGCATCGGTGAAACACACCCCTGTTATACACATATTGAAATCTTGTTTCGATGGAAATTTAAAATAGCTAATTGGAAGCGCCATTTGGGAGGGAATTATGTCCTTGACACGGTCCACTTATAAAAGGAGGCACTTAAGTTTTCATCAAGTGAGTGAGTACACCACTTAAGGTCGAATTCTGTCACAACAAAATGAACCAACTTACAGCTAAGTTACCGTCTACGTTAGTGTTCTGCAGAACACCAAAAATAATTATTTAAGTACACAATATTAAGCTCCTTTCTGTTCAATTTAATAAAAGATCTTTTGGACATGAATTTAATATTAATATTTAAGATTTTCTCAGCACTTACACTAACACACATACACACGTGCTACACGAGCGCACGCTCTCTCTCTCTCTCTTTCTCTCTCTCTCTCTCCCCCCTCTCTCTCTCTCTCTATTTTTCTCTCTCTCTCCCCCAATTTTTGTCTATGTATAAGTATAATAAAGAAACCACAAAAATAACAAAGACGCTCACGTAAAAAGTCAGGGAACATGCCAAATAAGTATAAGATAAATAAGAAGATAAATAAGTTCAGAAATATTTGTGGTACAATTCATAGAATTCTTATAAATAAAACAAGACAACTGGTAAATATTAAAATGTCTAGTAAGAAAGACTAAAACCATGGCCTTTAAAGGTAAATATCCATTGAAGACTAAGACAGTTATAATTAACAGCACTGTAGACCAAGGGAGCCGTTTTAAATATGTTTTAAATATCTCGGATGTAAGCTATAAATCTGAATATGACATAAAAGAAAAGATAAATAAATTTATGAATAATTGTGGTACGATTATAAACATCTTAGAAATCAAACAAGACCCAGCAAAGGATTAAATTCTATAAGACAACTGCAATACCCACATTGACATATGCTAGTGAAGCGTGGGTCATGACGAAAAAGGAATGCGGCAAGATTCAGACTGCTGAAATGCAGTTTCTTCGAAATACTTTAAACTATACATTGTAAAATAGAATAAGGAATGCGGATATCGGAGCAGAACTCGAAGTAGAGGACAAAAAATGAAATTATTTCTACTTACAGAAGACAACGGTGGGATCATCGGCAAAGGATGAGAGAGGATCGATTGCCAAAAGCGGCTCTGAACTATAAAGCCACTGGTAGAAGAGATGTGGGTCGTCCGATGATGAGATGGGTACCGGAACAGGTTTATAGCAACCTAATCCTTGAAGATAAGAAGAAGAAGAACTAGAAGATAAGGCCACAGTTTTATCACTAAATGAGTCAAAGCTTTCACATTTTATGTTATTACAGTAACCACGGCTTAATGTACAAATCGCTCACTTTCCTGGCACACAGGGTCTGATCATGCGCAGACGGTGTTGTGTACCTGTATCCGATGAGCGATAACGATTAGGCTTTGACAGAAGAGGATGGTTCGTTTGACTAAGATTAGAATTCAGCAGAACCAATACTTGAGAACTCAGCAGGCTCAATGAACGTGAGAAAAAATAAATGTCTATCACTATTGTATAGTGTCTATCAATATACATAAGCTGTACATCAATTATCCTACTGTATGGCGCAAAACGCGGAAGAGGCAACCCATTCTCCCTGGGGTAAATAGAGAGACTTGCTGCTTTGCGGTAAAGAGGGATCTTCAAAGGCTAAGGGAGTAAACCCTGACAGAAAATCAGGGTAGAACCAGGCTCTAAGCTGTAGTGAAAGCAGCTGGTCTAGGAGACGGAAACCCTGTATAAAATGAACCGGCCCTCAAGGTTGGGGGTTAGACGAAGGGCCAACAACCCCTCCCCGTAAAACCAATATGTTCAGGAACCAATAATCATGCCTCGGAACCGAATATCCAGGAAGATAATGTTTAGTCAAATCGAGGGTAGAAGGCCTGTCGGAAGATCCAAGACACGCTCGACGCAGTTGCTAGGGATGTGACAATTTACTTAAAATAAAACGATGGACATCGATCGCCAAGGAAAGGGAAAATGGAGGCTAAGGTTCGATTCCTAACTGTGACGCCATAGAAGAAGAAGAAGAAGAAGAAGAAGAAGAAGAAGAAGAAGAAGAAGAAGAAGAAGAAGAAGAAGAAGAAGAAGAAGAAGAAGAAGAAGAAGAAGAAGAAGAAGAAGAAGAAGAAGAAGAAGAAGAAGATACATCAATTGTGGGTAATGTAACTACACAGTAACATAACCTACGTATGACAAATAGTTTTAACAACACCACTAGTAGTAATTACATCACTTAATGTATTATACAATTTTCATAATACTACTTTGAATGAGGGTTGGCGCGTTCTCCAGACACAACAATTTAGTTTAAATTTTCAACAGTTGGCAAAACTTCCACCGCGCAGTCACGAAGTGCTGTCGATAGTGACGTTACTTTATGGAGCGGCTGCCCATTCACCGTGCTGTGTCGTAAAAAGTGCAAAACCGTCGAATATTGTAAAACTAGCAAATGAAAGAGATCGACACTTCCAACTTTGTTACAGCAAAGCGGAAATTAAAACAAAACATCAGTAGAAGATAATAAAAGAATAATAAACTTTATGAAACGTCTAGTTCCTTTCTTCTGCTCCTTTCTGTAATGGACCATGGGCGTATTTACGGGAAGGGGGAAGAACGAGATCGGACCCTCCCCTGAGGATCAAAAAAAGTCGGCGGTTGTTGTTAATCTCTTAATTTCTAGGCTGTTTAATTTTATTTTTTGTCAGCTGTATATGGAGAATACGGGAAGCGAGAAGAATCCTGGAGGAAATTGAAAATAGGTCAAGGAATTGGTTAGGTCATTGTTTAGGAAGAGACTGCTTGCTTACAACTGCCACGGAGGGTGTCATAGAAGGAAAAAAAGGAGAGGGCGTAGAAGAATCAAGTTAATAGATAGCATTAAAATTAGAGGGTGTTACTAAGAAACGAAAAGACTGGCATGCGATAGGACAGCTTGGAGAGCTTTTACCATTTGAAGACCTGCCTTAGGGCAGAACACCAAATAAAAGCTGCATATGCTACTGTAGTAGTAACTCTTTTTCAAATATAGAAACAGGTTTATTACACATTAGGGTGTATGTTTGAAATATGAAATATAGGAAAATCACGATATTCATTGATGACTCGTTGGGCGCTTGGTGGAACATATTACTACAAAGGTTTTTAAAAACATACAAACACTTGACAAGTTTCACAGTTTATTCTGTACCTGTGACAATTGTTTCAGCCTATTAAGCTGTTCTCAAAGAGATCATACGTAGAAACAACATGATGATCTATGATGTTTCTATGTTGCTTCTATGATCGCTTTGAGAATATCTTAGTAGGGTGAAACAATTGTCAGAGGTACAGAAACTTACCAAGTGTTTGTATGTTTTTGAAAAAGTTTGTAGGAAAATCAAGTCAGTTTAAAAGTATCATTTCACAGTGTTTCAATAACGCATATTTTTAGAGTTTTATTACCGTTTACTTTAATGGGACTAATTTCAGAATGTCATCACGCATTTTTCAGCCATTTTAAAGATAGTAACGTTGATTAGTGTTAAATAACTTGTTTTTTCTTTTGTATGAAGCCAATTCGACCCCGTACCCTCTCCAAGTCAAATTCTAGATACGCCACTGTAATGGACACAACTGAATTGTCTTGAAATATGAGTAATTATTATTATTCCCGGCTCTACAACGTTTGCACATTTTCCGGAACCAAAGGTTACAGAAGTGATTAAATTTGCATCGTCCACTGCTGTTTGTCCATGCAAAGATCTTCTTCAATATAGAATGAATTTCTTCTATCCAGAAGATAGGTGGTCTTCCTCTTTTCCTTCTTCCTGGTGGAGTCAATTCCATAAATCTCCTTGGCAACCTTTCCTGTGGCAATCTTTTCGTGTGACTATACTATTGTAATTTTTTTTGTTTGGATGAAATTAAGAATTGAATTTTTTACATTCATTCTGTTCTTAATGACTTCATTTCTAATTTTCTCACGTCTGGATACTCTTGCCAAACGTCCCTAAAAGTCTATCTCTGCTGTCACTAATTTTGTTCTTGTGTATTTATTAGTAGTCTAAACGTCTGAGCCGTAAGTCACGATACTTTAAATAAGCGTAAACATTGCATACTATTGATAACAAGGAGCGTACAATCCGCTAAACGGAGCAGTACGATCAATGAGTGTATCTGGTTGTCGAAAAACATAGTGTGTAAAAATTAAGTTAAGTTAGTGGTCGTGAAAGCTGATGTAACCTTTTTACTCTCAAAGTTTAGATTAGAAGAGACATGGTAATACACTTAAAGTGTGAGTATAAATAGACTCAGCGCTGTCCCGTAGTTAATTAGTCTGTCACGTAACTGCCTGCGGTTGTAGCGCTAGGCTAAAAGTACGACCATAGTATATATATTGTTACGACGGTTTCACGGATCGTCGTATTGTACAATGGAAACAAAGATACAGACACCAATGAAGTCACTAATTCTCCTTCTAAAAGGGATTTTCATCGGCTATTTCCGCATACCCACACCTAACCGCCATCTATTTCTGTCCTGTGCATTTTCTTCTGCCAAGTTATGATGTTCCATGGCCTTCCTCATGTTTTCATACCAGAACAGTCTAGATCTGCCCCTTTTTCCTCTGCCTGGGTGCCTCCACTGAAATATTTTCCTCGGCCATCTTTGTTCATCCATTCGGAGTAAGTGACCGAACCACTTTAGGCCTCTTCGTTCTACTCTGTTAATAATTGTGTCTTCTGCATGTATCCTTCTTCTGATCTCCTCGATGGTTATTCTCTTCCTTGTTGAGACTCCGGCAGTTCTACGGAGATAATCCATTTCCACGGCATTCAATTGTCGTATAATTTCCGTGCTCAACGTCTATAATTCACAGCCGTAAGACAGAACTGATTCAACAAAAGCTTTTCCTATATGAATCTTTGTGGCTCTCGAAATATGTTTGTCCCACCAAATAGAGTTCAAGCTTCCTAGAACTTTCCTACTCTTTCTATTCGTTTTTTTGATTTCGGGTTTTCCTAGGCCTTCCCGTATAAAGTCACTAATTACCAACTTTAATTAGTAACTTGTAACAATTTGAAATCAACTAGATACTCTCATACAATAATTCTACTTAAATCTGTCCACAGTTTCTGTTTAATGTTGGCTCTCCATGCGGCCCTATAAAGGTACCATGGCTTTTACAGGTAAATATCAAGTAAACACTAAGATAGTTATAAACGACACGACTTTAGATCAAGTGAGCCGTTTTAAATATTTCGGCTGTGCAGTAAGCTATGAATCTGAATATAACATAAAAGAGAATACAAATATATTTAGGAATATTTGTGGTACCATTCATAAAAATCTTAGAAATAAAACAAGACACATCACAAGGATTTAATTTATAATACAACTGCAATACCCACGTTGACATATGCGAGTGAGGCGTCGGTCATGACAAAAAAGGAAAGCGGCAAGATTCGGAGTGCTGAAATGCAGTTTCTTCTAAATACTTTAAATTATACATTACAAGATAGAATAAGGAATAAACATACCAGAGGAGAACTCGAAGTAAAGGGCATAAATGAAATTATTTCAATTTTCAGAAGACAATTGGTGGGATCATCTGCAAAGAATGACAGAGGATCGCTTGCCGAAAGCGGCACTGAACTATAAAGACTTTGGTAGAAGAGACGTGGGAGGTCCGAGAATGAGACGGGTGCCGGGACATGTTTATATAACTTAATCCTTGAAGAGGAGGAGAAGAAGAAGGAGAATAAATCTGTTTACTCGCAATAATAATATCAACTATTAGAGTTCCGACCAATTATTACACAGTAATCACTTTCCACTTTCCACTAATCAGCAACTATCACTTGATCCTCACTCCACAATAATGCCATGTGTAACTAAGTTTTAAACCGGCCGCTGTTGATTATATAGGTCTCGCAGATGTTCCAGGATAATTTACCATTCTTTCGAAGGCGTGCCAGCATAGTTGGCGTAGTTACAAGTGCTCAAACAGTCTGAAAGGTACTTTACTGCACGGCCTTGACAGATACACTGCACCTGCTCTGCTAGCCGAGGAACGTGTAGAACTTTTACGTAACTGCACCTGCCGACTTTTGGAGAGCATTACGTAATTGTCATAGCAGTATGTTTCTTTTTAGAGGAGAATATATTATCGTACCCAATTTCCTCGTATAAAAACTGAATTGGAATTGTGAATATAATTTTAATAAACAAACAATATAAAATCCAATTTAAAATATTATTTTAAAAATACTAAAATATATGCCTTAATGAGGTGGAAAGGGCAAATTGAAGAACAAGGGTTGTTCAGTCGTCCTTGGACGACATTACTTAACTTCAAATTGAAGGAGCTTTAAAACGCTACAAATTTCGTTTCGTTTAAGCAGATTTATTTTGCGAACATTACTTAAAAAAGTGTATTTACTCGACGCTTATTAACTATCAAATGAACTGAAAATTGAAAAATTAATCACTGACGACGTTGGAATATTGTGCTGGAATAAAACATAGTGAATGCTCTTCTAACCCCCTACAAGTACTGTTGTAACAACTTACTCTCTCTAGTGTTTGTCAGATTGTCTCTGTTGCTGACAGAACATGTAAGGTTACTTAGACATTTTGTATTACCTTACTGACTAATGTGAACAGAGCCGTTTGATGTTGTCACACCTTTACCTGGGAGACGATTACTATTTGTAATACGGATAAAATAAGTAACACATAAGCTGTTTCTTAATAACATTAGAGTTTATTAGGAATAGACTTTCGTTTAAATGCTGTAGGATACAACAGTCATCTGTAGGATACAATCTTCTTCTTCTTCTTCTTCTTCTTCTTCTTCTTCTTCTTCTTCTTCGTCTTCTTCTTCTTCTTCTTCTTCTTCTTCTTCTTCTTCTTCTTTTTCTTCTTCTTCTTTTTCTCTTCTTCTTTTTCTTAGATTCCAGGTCATAGATGCCAGTGAACTTTATATCCAATGGATTCCATATACTATAATTTATTCGTCGAGTTTGCGCTGTACTAGATAGAAGAAATAAAGAAACTTAAACTATGTTACGTGGGATAACAATTTTTAGAATAATACGAGGGCTATCCAGAAAGTAACAGACGTTTTGAAATAAAAAATTTACAAAATGAAAAAACAAAATTTTATTATATACATTTGAAAGGTACACTCTTAAGCTATTTTTCTACATAATCTCCATTCAAATTAAGGCACTTATCATACTGTGGCACAAGTTTTTCAATACCGTCTCTGTAGAAATCTGCCGCCTGCGATTTCAACCACTGGTTTACACCGGCATGCAGTTCGGCGTCAGTATCAAAGCGTTGTGTAGCGAGCCATGTCTTCATCGCTGGGAAGAGGTGATAGTCGCTCGGCGCCAAATCCGGGCTGTATGGTGGATGATGTCCGGGCCGTGTGTGGACGTGCATTGTCGTGAAAAAACAAAACCTTCGCAAGTTTTCCCCGACGCTTGTTTTGTATCGCGCGCCTTAACTTTCTCAGTGTTTCACAATACCTCTCTGAGTTAATTGTTGTGCCACGTTCAAGAAAATCAACGAGAATCACTCCTTCAGAGTCCCAAAACACAGTAGCCATGATCTTTCTTGCTGACAGCATTTGCAAACACTTCCTTGGTTTCTTGGGAGAATTTGTGTGTCCCCATTCCATCGACTGCCTTTTTGTTTCACTATTGATATGCTTCACCCAAGTCTCGTCCCCAGTTACGATACGATCGATAACTTTGTTACCATTTTCGTCGTAATCTTCGAGGAAAGTTAGTGCTGCAGCCAGTCTCTGTTTTTTGTGGTCTTCCGTTAGGATTTTCGGAATCCACCTAGCACAAAATTTGTGGTAACCAAGATTTTCCGCCACAATTTCATGCACCAAACTCCGTGAAATTTTGGGAAAAAGTTTCAAAAGTTCCGTAATCGTGAAACGACGATCTTCACGAATTTTGTCGTTGATTTTCATCACCAGTTCATCAGTCACAAGGCTAGGTCTACCACTGCGGTCCTCATCGTGAACATTGGTACGGCCATTTTTAAAATCAATGCACCATTGCCTCACTCGGCTTTCCCTCATTATTCCTTTTCAGTACACATCACAAAGTTGGCGATAAATTTCAATTGGTTTGTGATTTTTTGCCAACAAAAACCTAATCACAGAACGCACCTCACAAGTGGCGGGATTTTCTATTGCAGCGCACATTTTAACACGTCACAGAGAGCAAAGTAAGAGGGGCACAGACCGCACGCTACCACAGCTGGATGCGTACTGAGTGTAGGAACATTCTGACACCAAGATGGCTGCTCTATCCCCGCCCACCGCCGCGGTCGGTCAAAACGTCTGTTACTTTCTGGATAGCCCTGGTACCTAACTCGACCAAGACACTAAGAAACAATCTCACTTTTCGTTCGCCACTTTTATCTAAATCACTTTTGATTTAACAGTTCTTTTACTAATTAGGCCTATCTCCTACTCCTCCTCCTCCTTCCTCCTCCTTCCTCCTTCCTCCTCCTTCCTACTCCTTCCTCCTCCTCCACGTCGTCCTACTCCTTTCTTCTTCTTCTCCTCCTTTTTCTTCTTCTTCTTCTTCTTCTTCTTCTCCTTCTTTCTTTTTCTTCTTCTTCTTTATTCCGTAGATGTCAGTAAACTTTAGCTTCAATGGATTCCACATATTATAATTTGTTCGTCAAGGTTTGGTGTACTAGACAAAATAAAAGTAAAGCAACTTAAACCATGTTAGGTTGGATAACGATGTTCAGGATAGTGAGACCTACTTAACTCGACATCAGACACTGTGAAACAATCACAAATACCATTCACCAATTTTTATCCAAACCACGTTTGACTTAACAGTCGTCTTGAAGATTAGGCCTTCTCGCAGCAACATCTCGTAACACATGCCATTAAGTGAGCTCAATTACAAATTTAAAAAAAATAATAATACTTAATAATCTTACAGCCATAAGACAGATGGACGTGTGCTCTCCGCGGTCTGTAGAGTACGTACAATGTCGGCTTGCAATTAACCTCGACGCATCGTCCAGATAGCGGAAGATTCTTCTCGACCCTCGGCGCAGTGTAAATATAAGTGGCCAACGGCCGGACAGTTCAGTTTCGGATCAGCGATCGTTGTCAGAGTTGCTGTTATTGTGACTTTAGGGTTAGTGTAAAGTGATTATTGTGTATAAACGACACTGATAATATGGTGATATTTGTTGTTTGTTATGTGGCTGTGTGATGCACAACTTTTACCTACATTGTTGTATACGAGTCCCTTTCAGTGGCGTGGCGTAGCCGGTTGTAATAGGCCTAAAATCTAACCTAAAAATTAATTCAAATGTTTTCTAGTACCAAGTGTTTCTTTTATGGACAAAATATTCTTTTTAGACCCAAAATATTTTTTTAGAGTATTTTCTATCATTTGCTGGCAGAAGAAGAGAGTCCCGGTTCAACGGGATCTGACTCCCATTACACTTATACAGAATAAATCAGAACACAAATAACCGAATTAAAAATAATAAAGACAAACAGAGAAACACATAACTAACGAATAAGACATAAATAAGTAGGTAGTATCTGCTGCACGTTGGTTCCGCAACGAACATAGCTAACTGAGCGTTTTATTGGTTTATACAGCGGCAACACATCGAGTGGATGCATGTGTCCCCCTATCTGCAGTTTGTACAGGGACAATTACTACAAGGTCAATGACCGTACGCAGTAAAACATTGCCGATGTCTAAGCCGGCAACACAAGACGGTGTAAATGTCCAGCAGTTCGAAAGCAATGCTACGCTTTTCTTCAAGTTTCCCTACTAACATTTTTCGGATTTAAAACTATTCAATAACTAAAGTATTTATTTTGTGATATAATTAATATTATTTTCTCTTATTTTCCCGGCAACAGCGGTTACATTTCGCCACGCTACTGGTCCCTTTGTTTATTTTAACTGTAAAGAAAGTTCTAATACTCGTTGAGTCAAAGCTGCAAGGATTTCTGATTACGGATCTCCACACTAAAGACCAAGATTCATGGCTTTTCATGGAGCTGATTGTATACGAGCAACATTGTTGTAAATGGTATTGTTCTTGAGCAGAACAGTAATTTAATTTTAATATCTGGGTTGTATTGTACCTCATATTACGACCAATGATATGGTGAAGCAGTTGAACAAGTTCCGCCATATGTGTGAGATTGTCAGGAGAACTCGAAAATCAACAAGGAAACAAACACCCCCTGAAGTTCTACAAGGTGATGGACTTAACTACACTTCTCTATGGCTCTGAGAATTGGACTTAACAAAGATTAACAACGTGCTAAACGATATTTTTAATAATTCCTACGTAGCCGTGAAACTATTATAAACACAAATATTTAATACTAAGGTTTTCAAAAATATATAATCTCTTGGTACGTTTCATAGTTTTTATTTAACTCTGAGAGCTGTTTCAGCTCATTAAGCTATTGTCAAAGAGATCAGTGAACAACTAAACTAAACAAAGGATGTTAGGGTTGTGAACATATGTTTAGGGCGTGTATCCGGTCATGTGTGGGTTGTGATGATGAAGGGGGGTTGGAGAAGCTAAGGAAAGGTCATCTGTACAACTGTGTATCCCTTTTATTAAAAATTGTTATTTAGTTTAGTTAATTTTTATATTTTGCATTCAGATTATATTTAGTCTAACCACAGATTAGATAACAATTGATTGTCAGAAAGTAAACTTTGTGAAAGCTGCAAGTCACTCAATGACTTTTTTGTAAAAAGTGGAAAACCACATGTGTGCTAAGTTGAACAGTTGATGTGGTTGTCTAATAAATAATTATAATCAATAACAAGTAGTATATAAGCCTATTAATAGACACACACACACGTCGTAAATGTGATCATTACGATGCTGTTGTTGTTTGTTATTTAATGTGCTGACTTTTTCACCAACCAAAGCTATTATTAGCCTTGCTCTGCAGTAATTCGCAATTAAAGACTTTGCTAAGATGTTACTCATCTATCTCATTACCGCGGTTGTATTACAAGATATGCTTTGTTGAGATGAGAACGCTGATTCTGTGCAGATGTTTTGCCAGACAATCATCTGGAAGTATGGATTCTGACTTTCGCCGCTGACGTTTTGCGTGAAAGGTCAAGAATTGTTTCTGAGTTTTGGTAGAGTAGTCACCATTTCTTAGCGAATGCTGCTGCTTTAGTTCTTGAATAATTTCTAGTATTGTTGCCTTCGTTATGTAATGCTTGGCTGAAGAGTGTGTAGTGATCTTGCTTCATTTTTCAGGCTAATTGAAGATAAGTTATCTTTGTTTCGTTTCCATAATACCACAGGTTTGTGTGTGGGGAAAAGGCGGTGTAAAGTAGACCGCCTGCTCATGGTGCATTATGAACAACGCTACATAATCTACATGTATGTCAAAATAAGTTCTGCAAGAAAATAATCGGCAGTAATAGTCCCCAATTCGGTTGGAGCAATTGCAAGAAGCATTTCTCCGCTCTCTAATGTGATTATAAAACTGGTAAATGTTAAAAAATTTAGTAAAAAAGACTGAAACCATGGCCTTTAAATGTAAATATCCAGTGAAGACTAAGGTAATTATAAACAACAGCACTGTAGAACAAGAGAGCCGTTTCAAATATCTCGGATGTGCAGTAAGCTATGAATCTGAATATGATATAAAAGAGAAGATAAATAAATTTAGGAATATTTGTAGTACGATTCATAGAAATCTTAGAAATAAAACAAGACACAGCAAAAGGATTAAATTTTATAAGACAATTGCAATACCCACATTGACATATGCGAGTGAGGCGTGAGTCATGACAAAAAAGGAATGCGGCAATATTCAGATTACTGAAATGTAGTTTTTTCGAAGTACATAAATTATACATTGCAATATAGAATAAGGAATAAACGTATCAGAGAAGAACTAGAAGTAGAGGGCATAAATAAAATTATTTCAATTTACAGAAGACAATTGGTGGGATCATCTGCAAAGGATGACAGAAGATTTATTGCCGAAAGCGGCACTGAACTATAAAGCCTTTGGTAGAAGAGACGTGGGTTGCCCGAGCATGAAATGAGTGCCGGAAAAGATTTGTATAACCTAATCCTAAAAGAGAATAAGAAGAAGAAGAAGAAGTAAATGTTGCAAAGAAAGTGGTCACCCGGAATAAGAAGCAAGAGAGAACGATAAAAGTAGTCCTTGATATGGTAATCAGATTAGTCCAAGAAAATAATCGGTATTGCAAGGAAACCAAGATGCGGTTTGAACTCTGTAAGGGCAAGAGTTTCGTTTAAAATTTTAAAATGTGCTGAGTGGATATTGAACAGTACAAATTG
Source organism: Magicicada septendecula (assembly GCA_034769895.1). Classification (NCBI taxonomy): domain Eukaryota; kingdom Metazoa; phylum Arthropoda; class Insecta; order Hemiptera; family Cicadidae; genus Magicicada; species Magicicada septendecula. The sequence goes on along the minus strand of CM068373.1, from coordinate 247,729,544 downwards.
CCAGCGCTAGTGAGAAGCGTGAATTACCCCTTGTAATGGTGTCTCAGTAATCAAATACTGTAATTGGTTTACAATACCCTCGTCAATAAGTCTCAATTACTCGCGTCTCTGGAGAAACAAAAATACAGCAGCAGACAAGCAAAACCTTTTCTCCCACTGGGTACAAGGTTTGATCAAAACTTTCGTGCAATTCTTGAATTTTACCATATTAGGATTGACCAATTATCGGTCAATTGCCGCATTAGAATTGGTCGCCAATGTTTTTGAAAGAGAATCATATGCTAACTCATTTTGCGTTCCGATATGGCGGATAGAACTCTTTAAACAAACAAATCAGTCTCAGCACGATGTTTAATTTTGTCCAATTTTTAAGACACGCGCGACACGAACAGCTGGTAAACAATGTGAAAATTGACAGATAGATTTGGAAATCAACATGTGTTTACACGGAATATGATACGACACACAAAATTTTAGTTCTACAGATAACTTATAGATGTCGCTCAGCGTAATTTACAACTCTCCCACCTATAACATAGGATAGAGATCAGATTCATGTCTCCACGCTCTCGTCTGAGCACATTACAAATTGAAAGTACTGTAAACAGATGGCATAATTAAAAATATAATTTAATAAAAGTACAAAGTAAAAAATATATGAATCACCGAGAAAGAGCTGATTAAAAAACATCAGTCATTCAATTACTTTGTTCTGCTTAGTTCTTATTAAATTCAAAATATTTTCCGAGAATCTTCTTTCATTTTAAAAGATTTATATCAACGGACTAAAGTGATTACGTACACAAAAAAGTACAAATTATTTATTCAATGATTTAATGTTATGATGATATTTACTCAAAGGTTAGTTATCTTTCAGCTGAATTGAAAATAATACGTCAATTAAGGGGACCAGGTCGTGAAGGCGTTAACTAAATGGACTGTCGCTTGTCAGTTAAATACATTTATTTAAAAACCATTCAATATATCTTTATGAAATTGTTTTCACTGAAGGACAAATTCATAGGGCATACATTGAACCCAATTAAATACATATATTTGTAAAAGAGTAATTCGGGTGATTTTTGAAAGAAAGCGTTTTAAAAAATGCAAAATGTTTACAATCAACTAAACGCTATGCAACTCACCGTCTGTGGCTTAAGTAAATGTCTTTATACAATTGACATCTTTCGGGACACTTGTCCCATCCTCAGAATATTTAAAAAAGTCTCTCCATACCTATTTTATTATTATAAAATATTTAAATGTTTTCTTGAAGGAGGTCAGTGACATCGCACTGGGAGACGTCATATAAAATAAACATATAAGATGATATGAAAAATACGTCTGGTAGAACAAAATATATGTATCATTTTAAACAGAAAGAAAAAGGGAATGTTTTAATGCTAAAAACTAAAAACCGAATTTTTTTAGATAACTGGGTTGAGATGTAGCAGCGACATTATGTGCAGAGTTTGCCTGACAAAATATTGTAGCAATTTCCCTGTTTGCTTTCTGTTGATTTTTGTTGCTTACAAAAAAAAATTAATCGTAAACTTATCTACAAAAAGTATGATATATTTAAAAAATGCATACTGTAAAACATAGTATCACGCAGCCAGATATCTCGGACTGACAAATCGTCTCTGCAGTAATATTTCTTCGTTTTGTACAAGGCTTTTAGATTTTTGTTTGTTAAATTTTATTTGTTACTCTGTCTGTTCAAACTTATTCTCGTACTGGAACAGTGTATCACGTCCAAATTTATTTCAGTTGGAACCAGCCGGAGTTTTGGATTACCCGTCAAACACTGGTCTCCTTTCTTAAAACCCATACTATTACTGATGATGTTCTGTCTATCCTGTTATCATTCTCACATTTGATATCATAGTGTCCTGTATCAGCCGGCTCATTTAGGACTTCTATACCACTTGCAAAACACTTGTTATGTGACAAGAATGTAACGAATTACTATGATTGTGAATTATATTAAAGAAATTATGATTTGGATAAAAGCGTAAAATGGCACACAAGATTAACTTTGTAGGACGCTTACACGGCCGGAGTCTACGTTAAAACTATTTCCTTCCAGGCTGTGTGGCCGTGGTCCTAAGTTGTTTCAACAGGGCCTTTGCCGGCCATCTTCAGAGCTACAATGAACTAAAAATACTAACACGGATGTCCGGTTAGTGACCACAGTACTAAGGTAAAGGCTAGCGGCCCCGTGAAGGGTATCTGTACTTATAAATTTTCTAAGTCCCGCAACTATATTGCTTGGACACCACCAGCCAATCACGAAGAAGGTAGCATACTACAAGTTCGCTACAATCCTCGTCCATAAAGTATTTAAAGAGAGGCTTTCTCCCAGCCGATTCATTGCAACCGCAGCACGCTTCTGAATCTGGACGGACTCCACGTGCAGGCGACGGAAGTACGCACTCACCGACGACAGAAGCTTCGTCTCTTCAAAGGGGATCCGAAGGTCGACATTGGCGAGCGCGCGACGGCAGACTTCCCGGATGGCTCAAGCGACAGTAGCAGCTGTGTTCACAAACGCGGGTATGGACACTACGCTTCGTATTTCCCACATACATCTGGCCACACGAGTAAGGAACTCCGTACACCTCGCACAACGAAAGCAGCTCTGACGTCTTTCATCGGCCTCAGGAACTGGTGGAATTTCCTGGTCGGCTTGAAGATCGGCCTAACGCCGTGCCGGCTCAGCAGCCTGCCAATACGTTTAGTCACCCCATGGACATAAGACAACACAGCGAAGCCAACATCCTCCTGCGTCATCCTCCAACATCCTCGCAAATCCTCTTCGCCCGGTCTACCAAGGTCTTCAAAACTGCTCGTTTCTGACTGGGATGGTGGTTGGACAGCTTATGGAGATACCGATCGGTCTGTATTGGCTTCCTGTATATGTTTTTAACACAGTTTTAGCACACAAGGTTGTTTTGAAACTCTGACGTTATGTTAACTTTACAACACTCAGTACGTTATATATTTGTAATCATATTGGCTTGTATGTGTAGGTAATTATTTACTTTACCTACATGTTTACAGATTAGGTTGCTGAGTCTAACTGAATCTAAATTATATCTACAGCTCCCGGCTATCATTATCATCAAGGATTAGGCTTACCCTGAACCTATTCCAAGACTCAATTTGCTCTCGGCCGTCCTACATCTCTCTACCCCACCGGTCTATATTCCATTGCTAGTACCGGAATCCTGTCACCCGCCATTCCCCCAAATGTTCACACCACCTTCTTTTGTTGCTCCTTAGAGTTCCAACAATGGGTCGACTCCCAGTTCCGTTCTTATATCCACATTCTTCTTTCTATCGAGAATGGTACAGCCCAGAGTACTCCACACAAACTTAATCTCCGCTGGCTGAATCTTTGCTTTGTCTCTTTCCGTCATAACTCTGGCTTCATCTCCAGACATCAAAACTGGTACCGCTACAATGTTAAAAAACCTTATCTTTGTTCGAGGCTTACACGGCCGGAGTCACTGTTATTAAAACTGTTTCCTTCCGGGCTGTTTGGTCGTAGCCCAATACTGTTCATTTCAACAAACTGAACTTCTAGCACTGAAGATTGTTGGCGAAGGCCCGGTTGAAACGTTTGCTAAAATGAACAACATTGGATCACAAGGCCAAACAGCCCGGAAGGAAATAGTCAGCCTTTACCACAGTACAGCGGTAACTAACCTGACACCCGTGTTAGTGTTTTTTTATCTCATTTGTAGCACTGAACATGACCTATTTGTAACTCATTACGCATCGAACTATTACTGTAAAAAGATTTCCATTTAGCAGTTTTCTACTTGAGCCAAATATGCAAAGAATATAATATTAGAATATCAACCCACAAAACATAAGTTCTGGCCTTTAGAGGAAAGAATCCGATACGTTCCAAGATAATTATAAACATTCAGGCTATAGAAAAGGTATCTCATTTCAATTTTCTAGGGTGCGATTTAACTTACAACTGTGACAACGACATCGATATTAAATTAAATAAATTTAAAATGATATGCGGTACTATACACAGAACAGTTGGAAATAAAACAAGGGAAGACACCAAGATACAATTCTATAAAGTAATGCGGCAACACCTGTTTTAACTTATGGAAGTGAAACTTGGACGATGACGAGAAATGATGAACGAAGAATACAAACAAGCGAAATGAAGTTCTCGAGAAAAACCAAAGAGTTTTTACCCTTAGAGATCAAATACAAGATGAAGATATAAGAACCGAGTTAAATGTATATTCTACGGCCAGCAGAATTAGAGAAGGACAAATAAAAATCGGTATGGAGAACCATACATGACTTCCATGTTCTAAAATTTATATTTAAAATCATTTTCGAAATGAAATATTTCCATAGAAACTATTTGTTTCTTCAACCTTAACCACAGTACTGTGGTCACTAACGTATACCACCTCAAGTTATCGCACTCGATCTTCACTGATGATGGCAGTCGATGACACTGCCGAAACGTCTGGTTTTGCAGAAAACATTCAACCACGACCAAAAAGCCCGGGAAGGAATTTTAACAACAAATTACTTCTTTGTTGCCTATAAGGTAGAACACATGAAATATCGGTATGGAGAACTAACCATACATGAATTCCATGTTCTAAGATTTATATTTAAGATCATTTTCGAAATGAAATATTTCCGTAGAAACTACTTCTTTCTTCTGGTTACTAACGTATACCACCTCACGTTAGCGCACTCGATTTTCACTGATGACGGCAGACGATAGCACTGCCGAAACGTCTGGTTTTGTAGAAAACATTGGACCACGCCAAACAGTCCGGGAAGGAATTTTAACAACAAACTACTTCTTTGTTGCCGATAACGTAGTACACATATAGAACATTACTCCCTGCCCCTTCAACCACCCTTTGCATTCATAGATATTTCATCTACCTTCCTACAGTGGATTATTATGACCTTCTTTTCAGGATATTTTATTTATCAAAATTAAGTACTTCACTCTAGTTAAAACATAAAACGTTGCAGGTAAACTACCCTTTCCCAGTAACGGATCTTCACCAAAATCAATAGGCCTTGAGTCCTCTAAAATTCAAGCAAGTATGCAAAAAATTATTTGATTCTGTTTGAATTTCCGGCAGTTATCGTTCGTCATAGAAAAAATAACCCTTGTTAAAACAAAATTTTGCAGGTAAACTACCCCTTTCCGTTAACCTTCACCAAGGCCCTTCACCAAAATCAATAGGCCTTCAGTGCTCTACAATTCAGGGACGTACGGTATGCAAAAAATTATTTGATTTTTTTTAATGTGCGGCAGTTATCGTTCGTCAAAGAAAAAATAACCCTTGCTAAAACATAAAACGTTGCAGGTAAACTACCACTTCTCCTTAACTGATCTTCACCAAAATAAATAGGCCTTGAGTGCTCTAAAACTCAGGGACGTATGCAAAAATTATTTGATTCTGTTATCGTTATCGTTCGCCATAGAAAAAATTCGACACACACACACACACACACACACACACTTTTCGGAAAATTACTTTTCTTCATGTTTTGAGGTCAGTACAATGAGAATCAGTCCTTATCTCGAACACGATTTTTTTCGCCGTCACCGTACTTCCATTTCCTTATGGAACATGGAAGTAAAATGGAGGCAGCATATCGAGAGAATGGAAGATATGAGACTACCTAAACAAGTAATAAGATACAGACCTCAAGGAAAATGAGATGCATAGGTAGACCAAGGAAGAAATGGTTTCAGTGAAGGCGGAACAGACTGTAAGCCTGTACTTTGACGTGTAGAAGAAGAAGACTGTTACTGGAAGCGCCATCACATCAAGTTTCTTACGCAATCTGCAGTATGCTAAACGTTGTTGTAGTTGCCTCCATTCCATGTGCCAAACACGTCAAACCAAGACACAAATAAAGTTTCAGTCTCTCAGCATTACTGATTGTAAAATCAAAAAGTTAAATAGAAAAAAAAACAACGGTAAAAATAAATGAGCAAAGTCTCATTCAAAAACTGATTCATCACACTGATGGAGGGAATTAGTTTAATCAAACTTTTCCGAATCACAGTTGACAACAAAAGTCGAAACTGGAAGACAGCAACAAGTGACAAAAATCCAAACAGGATTACATGATGTCAGACCTCCCGGTGGGTTTAGTCAGTAAATTACTATACTTAATATTTTGATTACTCGATCTCCGAAAATAGAATTTACGACATTTGCGATATCAGACGTTTTCTGAGAACTACGTTATTTATAAATAAAGCATTTGCGTGGAAGTCATGTTGAGATGACAGCTTTAAATAGCTTAATGGAAACAACGTTTCTTTTCATTCTAGTACTCTTGACATTGGAGGGAAGAGGCGACCAGGAAAGTGAATATAAAACGGACGCTACGAGCAAAGATCCAATTAAAAAGAGAAGCTTTTATTAGCAAACACATCTCTCCCTGTTTTTCCTGGTTTAACCATTATTCGCTGGTCTTTAAATAACAGTAAATCTGCTATTCAGGATTCAGAAACGCATTCACTTTTAGCTACAAATAATCAACTTCTACTGAGAAACATTCCAACTTCTACTGTCGGTGGAAGAAGAATTGAATGTATAAGGTTTGCTGATGACATGGCTGTTTTAGCAGAAAAGGAAGAGACAATGAATGAAATGATATGAGATTTGAATTTAATATGCGAGGAACATAGAATGGTGATTAATAAGGAAAAACTAAGTGTATGGTCATTAGCAGAGGAGAAAAAAGGGCAAACATAAAGATAGGGAAAGACAAAATACACCAGGCGGAGTAATTTAAATATCTTGGAAGCTAGATAAGTGAAGATATGTGCAGCACTCGTGAAATTAGAGCAAGAAAAAGGTTAGCCAAATATTATGTGTGGAGCGTTGCTTTAAATGGTGCAGAGTCATGGACACTGAGGAAAGAGAATGAGGAAAGATTAGAAGCATTTGAGATGTGGGTTTGGCGAGCAATGGAAAAAGTGAGGGGGGTTGATAAAGTAAGGAATGATAAAGTTTTAAGAAGAGTAGGAGAAGAGAGAAGAATCCTGAAGGTAATAGAAAATAGGAAAAGTAATTGGTTTGGTCATTGTTTAAGAAGAGACTGCTAGCTTAGAACTGCCATGGAGGGTGTCATAGAAGGAGACAAAAAAAGAGGGCGTAGAAGAATAAAGTTAATAGATAGCATTAAAATCAGAGGGTGTTACGAAGAAATGAAAAGACTGGCATGCGATAGGAAAGCTTGGAGAGCTTTTACCATTTAAAGACCTGCCTCAGGGGAGAACAACAAATAAACAGTGACATCAAATAACACAAGTGAGTCGTAAGTTATCTTGCCCAAGTTGCCCGAAGCCAGGTTAGCCATGTTCGCCGACGACACGGCGGTCTATGCCGTCGATCGTAGTGCTGAGACAGCCATTATCTGGCTCCAAGAAAAGCTTGACTCCTACGTTGAGTGAACAGAGAAATTGAGAGTCGCCATTTACGCGGCCCAGAGCACAACCGTAGTCTTCTCCAGACGCAGAAGGCTCCCCGACAGACTGTACGTAGGCGATACTCCCCTGCCCTGGTCTGTACCTCGGGCTCCACCTGGATCGTCGTCTCACCTGGCGGACATACTCCGAGCAAGTAGCCCGCAAAACTGCCCATCGTCTCTATAGACGATGTAGTAGGCCCTACACACTCCATTCCGTGCTTTATAGCAACCCATGATCCGCCGCCTAGGGAAACTCAACGTCACCACTTATATAGCGACGATGGTTACCTACGCGATCCCTGTATGGGCTACTTGGCTAACACCCATAAGCAAAAGTTTCAGTCACTACTGGACCGATAATTCCGCTGGGCGTGCAAAATCCACTACCTGAATTACAACAAGACCATCAGAGAATCTCTGCGCGCCCGTTCCCTGAACACCACCATACGGACACTTTCCCGAAAGTTTTATCGCCACTATGCCCGCTTTGAGGGTAACCACCTAATTAGACACTTAACAACCTAACCACCTAACAAATCATCATATAATGCGTGGAAACATCTAGTAAACCCTGATGTTAAGTTATCACGAGACAGATATTTGAATGTGCCGTTGTTAGCTGACGACTTGCTCGTCCTTCAAAATACAGAATCTCATACGCAAAAATCTGTTTTTAAACTGCATCAGATTTGCAAGCAATACAATATAAAAATATCCACTATAAAAACAAGAGTAATAGTATTTTGAACCAAGGAGCCAATAAGAAAAAAAAATGAATAATGGTAAAGTTTTAGAACAGGTGAGCTATTTTAATTATTTGGGAAATGATATTGACTATAATAGGTATATTGATATTAAAGTTAAGTTAGGTAAGTTCCAGACGATCTGTGAGACGATCAACCGTATTTTTAGAAACAAGGTACGTCGTCATAGAAAATTAAAAGTTCTATAAAGTTATGGCAGTCCCTGTACTATCCATAATGGGTAATGTCCATAATGTGTATAATTGTAGTCACAATGGGTTGAATTATGAAAAATTAGGAAACGGCATTCTTAAGAAGAGTTAAAATGTGTTCTAAGCTTGGCAGTATAAAGAATAAGACAAGAATTAGAAGGTTTTAACTTGAACGATAAATTAAAAGATTACAAATAACGGTGGTTAGAATACTTGGAAAGAATGTCTGATTCCAGACTGGCCAAACAAGTTTAGAAATACAAATGTATGGGACACTAGTGTGTGGGTAGACCCAGGAAGAGATGGCTGGAGGATCTTTGAAGGCAGAACAGCCAGCATCTTGCCAATACCGTTTTGTGAAGCTGATGATGATGATGATGATGATGATGATGATGATGATGATGATGATGATGATGATGATGATGATGATGATGCTGATGATGATGAAAAAATCACCAACCTTCATTGTACCATAAAAAAGTCGCTCGTTGGTGGATTCTGTGTATTCTGCCTTAAATTAATAGTAACAGATATAACAACTTCCATTTCCATAGTTATGTGGAAATAACTATTTGCTTCTTTTTGCTTCTTTTTAAAAAAAGGGGGGTTTATATTGCGTTACAATTAAGGTAGGCAAGTCGTTGTGCAATCCGAATTCTCTGGTGATTGACCTCTGCTCACAGATCCAGAACACAATCGCCTCACCAAACTCTCAGTCTCCTGGATATTACACAAACACAAATGCACTGTGTGTGTATGAGTGTGTGTTTTTAATACCACAAACTTCTCGGTTTAATTATAACTTTTGGTGGTTAAAAACGATGCACAGAAGCTAGAAGCTTGTGTGTGAGAACGGTAATTAGGCTCGATGAACAAACACTGTAATTAATTTCTGAAACCGACACTGAGTACCTACTTGTTATTTGTGAAAACAAAATTGTCCGATCATAATGATATAAAAAACAATTTACACTTGTCTTTCAAAATTACCTTTATTTATGTTTTTAAAAGTGTTATTTCAAATTAATTTTCTTCTTCTTCTTCTTCTTCTTCTTCTTCTTATTATTATTATTATTATTATTATTATTATTATTATTATTATTATTCATTATTTTCTTCGTCTCTCGTTTTATCAGTTTAATATGAAACTTTATTTATGACGTTTATTGACTTTGAAAACGTTTCAATTCGAGTCGTTTCTCTTTTCTGCTCCTTCTACCTCTTCTTTTCCATCGTCTACTTCTTATTTTTCCTATTCTTCTCCCGCTTCATCATAACAATATCTAACTTTATTTTCAACGTTTATTGACTTTGAAAACATTTCAACTCGAGTCGTTTCCCTTTTCTTCTTCTTCTTCTTCTTCTTCTTCTTCTTCTTCTTCTTCTTCTTCTTCTTCTTCTTCTTCTTCTTCTTCTTCTTCTTCCTCTTCCTCTTCCTCTTCCTCTTCCTCTTCCTCTTCCTCTTCCTCTTCCTCTTCCTCTTCCTCTTCCTCTTCTTCTTCTTCTTCTTTCTTCTTTATTCTTTTGCTTCTTCCACGTCTTCTTTTACCTGTTCTTCTCTCGTTTTATGATGACAATATATAACTTTATTCGTGACGTTTATTGATTTGGAAAACGCTTGGGCCGAATTAAGCCGCGATGGGAAAACGTTTTTGTGCAGCTAATAAGAGACATCTAATAATATTATAATAATAAAAATCATATAATAATATAATAATTAATAATATTATATAATAATTTAATCATACAATATTAAAATGAGTTTAGTGCGCCAGTAGTTTTCAGACAGACAGAATAATTAGGTAGATTATCTCTAAATTTACTTACCTTTGGAACCTAAAAAAAAATATCAAAAGAAAAGGGTATATCGCTTATAATATTCAAACATCGTTGTTGCGTTTGGTTCAGGTCGTGTTAAGTAATTATAAGAAATGTATAAAGATATGACTTCGTCGTATTAACTTTAATAAGACTACGTCAATTCTTCCTGGAGATCATCAGTTGATCACCCACAGAACTCATGCATTCGTAAACCCATAAACTCATTATTGTGTGTGTGTGTGTGTGTGTGTGTGTGTGTGTGTGTGTGTGTGTGTGTGTGTGTGTGTGTGTGTGTGTGTGTGTGTGTGTGTGTGTGTGTGTGTGTGTGTGTGTGTGTGTGTGTGTGTGTGTGTGTGTGTGTGTGTGTGTGTGTGTGTGTGTGTGTGTGTGTGTGTGTGTGTGTGTGTGTGTGTGTGTGTGTGTGTGTGTGTGTGTGTGTGTGTGTGTGTGTGTGTGTGTGTGTGTGTGTGTGTGTGTGTGTGTGTGTGTGTGTGTGTGTGTGTGTGTGTGTGTGTGTGTGTGTGTGTGTGTGTGTGTGTGTGTGTGTGTGTGTGTGTGTGCATATATTATGTAACTATGCAGTATGATGCAACAAATAAGGGGAGATGCAGAGAAACTGAGAGGCAATGACGTTTGCAATATTAAACTTATATTTGGCAAACTAGCTATTCTTAAAAAAATTAAACATAGTACGGCCACAAGTTACTAATATTTTTACCACTGTGTACTCGTTGTTACTGGATGCTATATTAATTCGTATGGATGTCACAAAAAGATTTATGGAAAGGCCAGTGATAGGGGTTTGACTGACAAACAAGAAGAAAATGAGTGAATTAGAGTGTCTAATATAGACAGCAGAATAGCATACCTGACTGGGACTACCTAGGATTACCTTTTTATTAAACTTCTCAGATAAATGAAAAAACTGAAAAAACCTGACTGAAGAAGAATGTTAATACTAAACAAATTTAAAGGAAGGTAAAGTGTCGATTTAATTAGATGGTTTAACCTTAATGATAGTCATTTATAAGTACTGTTTTGTTGAAAATTAAAGATTTTTGAGACGTCTTGTGTTGAAGATGTGTACGTCTTGTTGAAGCCCAGATATAATTTTAAATTTCCACAGTGTTGAAAAACCGGCAGTTGAGAGTGGATCACATTACTGAGATGATTGGCGTCTTACATGAGCGTATATACAAGTTTTAACTCAAAAACGTGATATGAAAAAACATTGTCCAACAAGGGTGCCGCATTTGAAGTTGCACTTTACGGGCGTCCACTGCGAAGATCATCTTCAATGCTTGTACGACCACGTTTAAACTAGAGTGACCACTTACAAACAAACTATAAGCGTAACAACTTTTGTTGAACTTAAAATACTTTTACTGTTAAAAATACAACAATTAATGGGCCATAAAGGACAAATTGAAGTGCGAGGGTTGTTCAATCGTCCTTGGACGTCATCACTTAACTTTAAATTTAAGAAGGTTTAAAATGTTACAAGTCTTGTTTTTATTTTAAAAAGTATACATTTTTACAAAAAGTATATATTATATTTTTACAAAAAATATTATAAAATATATATTTACTCATTTTTAACGTCCAAATAAACTAAACAGTGGTCTTCATTAATCGTTAACAACGTAGTGTTGAGTTAAAACGAGTTATAGTCTTCCCACTGCCTGTACGATACTATAATAATTTACTCTCAATGCTGTTTGTCAGCTGTTCCTCGTTACTAACTTAATATGTCTTAGATGTAATGCCTTGCATTACGAACTAGTCTGAATACACAGGTTCGATGTCGTCACGCTTCTACTGTGGGAGACAACTCCCACAGCTTCGATGTGGGAGAGAAATACTGTTTGCAATAAAGACAGAACAAGTGAAGCGTGGGCTGGTTCTAATTGACGTTACAGCTTATTAATATTCAACAACTTTCTTCTGAATGCTATTCTTGAATCAAGTGTACTAGACTACCCTCATCTTCTTTTTCCCCTTTTCCTCCCCTATTACTTCTTTTTCTTCTTCTTTTTCCTGCTACTCGTAGACTTTAGCGTGGCCGCCTCTAGTAGAAGGCCGAAACATTAAATGTGGCAACGTTGCGTCTGAAGCCTATAAGCAAAGTGTAATAAAATAGCTAAAGTGAACATGTTATATTTTAATTTAATTTCGTAGCATTACTAAAATCATGAGTAAGCCTATTTATAGCAAAATCTAAATTATAGGTCTATATGCACTTATTACTGTACGTTTAAGTTGAAGAAATTAGTGAAGAAGTGTTAGGCCTAATGAATTAATTTTGTTCGAATTATTGAATTCGTATCATATGAATGAGTTAATTATTATATTTTTTAAATAATATAACAGGATTTTACATAATAAACTTTTAATTTGCAAAAAGTGAAGAATTATAAAACTGCTATTAACCGGCAATTAAAAATGACGCGATTTGATTATTGAAATACATAAACTAAGAGATCGGCCTCAAAATATCAGCTGGTTCCAGTGTTACCACGTTTAATGTTCCGGCCTTCTACTAGAGCCGGCCATGACTTTAGCTGTAATAGACTCCACACATTATAATTTGTCCTTTAGCCTTGGCTTTCCAAGAAAGAATAAACTTCGAAAATTAATGTATTGTTACGTGGTGGTACAGTGACATCTACACTCGAGTTATAAACTGTAAATAAAACAGATTAACAGGATTTTCAAAATTATTACTAAATATCGGGCTGTTAGGCCGTGGTCGGTTGCTATGAATTCTCGACATCGTTGGCAACATTCTGCTTCACCCTCTCGGGGATCTTCTTTTGGCCGCAAAAAGCAGATAGAACCATTAGCATGATACCTTCTTCTGATTGGCTGTTGGTAACAGACAGCAACTTTAAGGGACTTCGAAAGTTTATAAATGTAGGTACCACCATTCTCACAGCCACTAGCCGTAACCACAGTACTGTGGTCACTGACTGTGGCATCTATATCTGTGTGTGTAACCTTTTTAGCACTGAAGATAGGCGTTGAAGATCCAGATGAAACGTCTGCTATGAACAGTTTTGGACCACGGCCTTACAGCCCGGCAAGCAGGAATTTTAGTAACTAGTATAAAAGTGTTATTGTTTCGTAGAAGTATTAATAAAACTGTATAGATTTCTCTGGTGTCCAATAATTTATTCAATATTTTAAAAGTCATGCGCATGTTATCCTCGTAACAGTGACTTACAGAAATGAGGTGTGTGGTCTGTAATAATTGAAATTGCAAAACGAACATATCGCACGCTGATCAGTGGTTAGTAAGTTGCGAAAACAAACGCCAATCAGATATCTCTGCTGCAAGCTTTCCAAGCTGTGATATCAAGACAAGTAACGTCAACGCAAAACAGAAGAAGGTAAGAAATATTATGGCAAGCGTGAAGAAGGAAAAGCATAAGAAGGACAGAAACCATTGTTGTTGGAAGGAGAGGAACAAAAAAACGGACGTACAATAAAGCTGAAGACATTGAGGAATTAGTAGAGACAAGAAGAAACAGTGCAACGGTAGCCTATACTGCTATTGAATTGGATTTGCTGCTGTAACTAAATAAACACGTTACTAGAATACTAGAATAGATGAATTAGAAGAATCTATGTCGTCACAAAATGTTTAATAACAGTGTGAAAACATTTTTTATTGTTAGAATCAATTGTGAGTATTTGAAAAAAATTTTTTATCTGAAGTAGGACATAAAGAACAGCCATGTACTTCGACAAGAATGGTTAAAACACTAGCCTTTGTCAATAATAAAAAATAATTATATAAGATAGTTATATAAGATATATATATTTCAATCACTTTCTGCTACAGTCCGTTTCTTGATGTATATAATACTATAATACTTATAACTAATTTACCTCAAGATATATTTTTTCCTTTAGGAACATGTTTCGGGAGATCCTGTTCTCCCATCTTCAGCCTTCGCCATCTTGCTTCTGGTGCAGTATTTGTGTGTTGGCTTCTGGATGTTATTAAGGTGGTTTGTTGGTCTTTGGTCATTCAATGTTGCATTATTGTGTGTGGTTGTGGTATCTGTTTTTGTATTTTGTGTATTTTCGATGTTGAGTGCTTTGAATATTGTGTCATGTTTTGTATTGATTTGTATTTGTTCTGGTATTAATTTGTTTTGTGTTTTATGTTTGTAAATCTGTAAATTTTCCCAAATGTTCATTATGGTGCCTTTGTGTGGTATATGTTTTATTAGTGTTACATTGGTTATGTCTGGGAATTCATGTCCTGTGTTTATTGCATGTGTGGCTAAATTGGATTTATATATATTTGGTTTTTTGTATGCATTTAGGTGTTCAAAATAACGTTTTTTCAGCTGTTTTTTTGTTTGTCCTATATAACATTTATTGCAATCTTGGCATTCAATTTTGTATATACCGTTGGTTGTTGTATTATCTTTGTTGTGTGAGCTATTTAGATTTTGTAATTTATTTTTATTAGTTTTGTATGCTATTTTTATATCTGTGTTTTTAAATAGTTTTGTCATTTTATTATTTATATATGTGAATGTGGCCCATTTTTTGTTGTTGTTATTATTTATGTGTTGTTCAGTTTGATTAATTCTTAATTGTTCAGTTTTTATTTTGTATTTGATTTTATTTTCTATTTTGATCATAGTATTTTTATTGTATCCATTTGCATAACCAATTTGGTATATTATATTTCTTTCTTTGTCAGTTCCTTGTTTGTTTAGGGGTATTTTGTAAAGCAAAATTTATCAACAGAAAGAAGGTTTAGCAATGGGATCACCATTATCAAGCATAATAGCAGAAATATTCCTACAACATATAGACACCAAAATACAAAATATCATAAAAACACATGACCCAGATGGCATATGGATAAGATATGTAGATGATGGACTATATGTATCAAATAACAAAAACACAAATGCAGAGAACATACTGAAACAAATCAATAACATACATCCCAAAATACAATTCACACAAGAAAAAGAAAAACATAACAAAATCAACTATTTAGACATAACCATCACAAGATACAACAAACACATACAATATGCAATATATAGAAAACCAACTTCCACTAACATCATTATACCTAACCATTCTGACCACCCACCACAACATAAAATGGCAGCATTTTATTCGTTATTTAACAGAATGTACAAAATACCCCTAAACAAACAAGGAACTGACAAAGAAAGAAATATAATATACCAAATTGGTTATGCAAATGGATACAATAAAAATACTATGATCAAAATAGAAAATAAAATCAAATACAAAATAAAAACTGAACAATTAAGAATTAATCAAACTGAACAACACATAAATAATAACAACAACAAAAAATGGGCCACATTCACATATATAAATAATAAAATGACAAAACTATTTAAAAACACAGATATAAAAATAGCATACAAAACTAATAAAAATAAATTGCAAAATCTAAATAGCTCACACAACAAAGATAATACAACAACCAACGGTATATACAAAATTGAATGCCAAGATTGCAATAAATGTTATATAGGACAAACAAAAAAACAGCTGAAAAAACGTTATTTTGAACACCTAAATGCATACAAAAAACCAAATATATATAAATCCAATTTAGCCACACATGCAATAAACACAGGACATGAATTCCCAGACATAACCAATGTAACACTAATAAAACATATACCACACAAAGGCACCATAATGAACATTTGGGAAAATTTACAGATTTACAAACATAAAACACAAAACAAATTAATACCAGAACAAATACAAATCAATACAAAACATGACACAATATTCAAAGCACTCAACATCGAAAATACACAAAATACAAAAACAGATACCACAACCACACACAATAATGCAACATTGAATGACCAAAGACCAACAAACCACCTTAATAACATCCAGAAGCCAACACACAAATACTGCACCAGAAGCAAGATGGCGAAGGCTGAAGATGGGAGAACAGGATCTCCCGAAACATGTTCCTAAAGGAAAAAATATATCTTGAGGTAAATTAGTTATAAGTATTATAGTCTTATATATATAATATATATATATTTATATTTATATATAAATATTTATAATAATAATAGTATGTTTTTCTTTTTTTTATAATTAATAATAAAAAAGAAAAACATACTATTATATATATATACATATATATATTATACATGTATATAATAATATTAATACTAATATATTTTTATTTTTAACTAAAAACATACTATATTTATATATTTTATATTTTGAAATTTGTGGGATGTAACTGTACAATAATCTATTCAATTATTTAATTTTACTATAATTTAAATTGTTAAGTACTATTCAATTCCGTAAATATATTTTAATTAATAAAATATGAAAATATTGATATGAGGGAGTATGAGTCTATGTGTGCATATTCACATAATGATTATAAATCTATTGAGATGAAATAAAGCATCCCAGTTGTTATTAATTATACATAAAATGAAAAGATTAAAAAAATAAATAAAAATATTTAATAAGGTGCCTGAACGAAAAGGATTACTTTGATAGAATTTAAATTATGTAATATTTTACTCCTATTATGTTGGCAGAATTAAACTGTCTTTTAACATCAAAAATTAATGTTCTTCATAAACTACAACATAATATAAAAGATAAGCTAAGGTTAAGCTAATGGGTTCATACCTCATTTATGGAAAGTTATCCTCTTTTTAATTAAAAATAATTCCTCTTATATAATATTTATGGCGTTCTTATTTTTTGGTATTATTTTATCGATTTGCTCAAACAATTGGCTGGGTTGTTGAATGGGAATCGAAATAAATATAGTATCATTTTTGCCTTTTATAATGAATAAAATGAGAGTTTACTCATCTGAGTCAATAATTAAATATTATATTATTCAAAGAATAGGCTCAAGATTATTATTTTTATCGGTTATTATTTTGAGAATATTATTTCAGGTAAATTATTTTATTTTAATTAGTTTAATAATTAAAATTGGGTCTCCCCCATTTCATTATTGATATGTTTCAGTAATTGATGGTTTGTCCTGAGTGGTATCTTTTATAATTATAACCATTCAAAGGATTATTCCCATTATTTTATTGAGTTACCTAGACACAAGATTGATTTTATTTATTATTTGATCATGTTTTTGGGGGTCATTAGGTGGTTTATGTTATTCATCAATTCGAAAAATTTTAGCAAATTCATCAATTTATAATTTAAATTGAATTTTTAGAGGGGTTATACTAATAAATTATATATGGCTGGTATATTTTTTAATTTATTCCTCGTCTTTATTTTTGGCTTGCTATTTGTTTAGAATAAATAACATGAATTATTTAAATCAAATTTTTATTTTGTTTGATAATAAAATTAAATCATTAATGTTGATGGTTATTTTTATATCAATAGGTGGATTACCACCATTCTTGGGATTTTTCCCAAAATTTATAATAATTTATTGTCTTTTAGCTAGTAAAATATATTTTTTGTTTAATTTCAGTAATAACTGCTTAATCAGTCTTATTTTATTATTTACGAATTGTAATAACAGGGTTGATGATAAATAATGTAACCTTAAAGTTGTCAACTATTAGGCCAAGTAGTACATTATTTATAATAAATTTTTGATTGATTGGATTTATAGCTGTGACCTTATTTAATATTGTAAGTTAATAAGGTTTTAAGTTAATAAAACTATTATCCTTCAAAGTTAAAAGTATAATTTTTTATAAGCCTTAGATTTATTTTTATCACCTTCAAATTTGCAATTTAATATTATTATTAAATATAAGACTATAGGAAAATGAAGAATAAAAGATTATCGAGAGGAAAAATATCCATAAATAAATTTACAGTTTATTACCTAATTCAGTCATCTCAATTGGGAATAAATTAATATTTAGTTATGAATAAGTGATTTTTCTCAACTAATCATGAAGACATTGGAACGTTATATTTCATTTTCGGAATTTGATCAGGGATGGTGGGTACGACTTTAAGAGTTCTGATTCGAGTTGAATTAGGTATTCCTGGATCCTTTATTGGAGATGACCAGATTTATAATGTGATTGTTACTGCTCATGCTTTTGTTATAATTTTTTTATAGTAATACCAATTATAATTGGGGGATTTGGAAATTGATTAGTCCCTGTAATAATTGGTGCTCCTGATATAGCTTTTCCTCCGATAAATAATATAAGTTTCTGATTATTACCACCTTCATTAACATTATTATTAATTGGTAGAATAGTTGATAGAGGGGCAGGTACTGGGTGGACAGTGTACTCCCCATTATCAAGAGGTGCGGCACATTCAGGATCTTGTGTTGATTTAACTATTTTTTCCCTTCATTTGGCTGGAGCTAGATCAATCTTGGGTGCAGTTAATTTTATTAGAACAATTTTTAATATACGCTCGACAGGAATATATATGGATCGTTTACCTTTATTTGTATGGGCAGTTTTAATTACTGCTGTTTTATTATTACTTTCATTACCAGTTTTAGCTGGTGCAATCACAATATTATTAATTGATCGAAATTTAAATACGTCTTTTTTTTATCCTTCAGGTGGGGGAGACCCAATTTTATACCAGCTTTTATTTTGATTTTTTGATTTTTTAGACACTCTGAAGTATATATTTTAATTTTACCTGGGTTTGGATTAATTTCTCATATTATTATTCAAGAGAGAGGAAAAATTGAATCGTTTGTGTCACTAGGAATAATTTATGCTATGATATCAATTGGTATTTTAGGATTTGTTGTATGAGCACATCATATATTTACAGTTGGAATAGATGTTGATACACGGGCTTATTTTACTTCTGCTACGATAATTATTGCTGTTCCTACTGGAATTAAGGTCATTAGATGATTAGCAACTTTGAGAGGAAGAAAAATTAAGATTTCTCCTTCAATTTTATGGGCAGTGGGGGTTGTTTTTCTCTTTACTATTGGTGGTTTAACTGGCGTGATTTTAGCTAACTCATCAATTGATACTGTACTGCATGATACGTACTATGTTGTAGCTCATTTTCATTATGTATTATCTATAGGTGCAGTGTTTGCAATTTTAGGAAGATTTATTCATTGATATCCTTTATTTACTGGGCTGTCTTTAAATTCTAATTGGTTAAAAATTCATTTTTTAATTATATTTATTGGGGTAAATTTAACTTTTTTTCCTCAACATTTTTTAGGATTAAGAGGCATACCTCGTCGTTATTCAGATTATCCAGATGCATTTATCGTGGAATATTTTATCTTCTATTGGAAGAAGAATTTCATTTTTTGGAATTTTATTTTTATTATTTATTATTTGAGAAAGATTTATTTCACATTGATTGATATTATATTCAACTAATATAAATTCTTCTATTGAATGATTACAAAAACTTCCCCCATCTGAGCACTCATATAGTGAAATTCCATTATTAGTTCAATTCTAATATAGCAGATGAAGTGCAATGAATTTAAGATTCGTATATAAAATAATTTTTTGTTAGAAATTTCTAATTGGTCTTACATTAATATACAAGATGCTATATCACCATTAATAGAACAGTTAATATTTTTTCACAATCATACGTTAATTATTTTAATTATTATTACTTCAATAGTTGCTTATATAATAACAACTATCATACTTAATAATATTGTAAATTGACTTTTGTTATAAGGAAAATTAATTGAATTTTTGTGAACACTTCTTCCAGCTTTAACTTTAATTTTTATTGGATTTCCATCCTTGCGATTATTATACTTATTGGATGAGATTAATAAGCCTTTAATAACTCTAAAAATTATTGGTCATCAATGATACTGATCATATGAATATTCAGATTTTTTGAATATTGAATCTGATTCATATATGAAACCTCATAATGAAATGTCAATTAGAGAGTTTTTTCTACTAGAAGTAGACAATCGAACGATTTTACCTTCTAATACTCAAATTCGATTATTAATTTCATCTTTCGATGTTATTCACTCATGAGCTATACCATCAATGAGAATTAGGGTAGATGCTGTACCTGGCCGATTAAATCAAGCAAGAATATTTATTAATCGACCTGGTATATCATTTGGTCAATGTTCTGAAATTTGTGGGGCAAATCACAAATTTATGCCTATTGTTATTGAAAGAGTTAGTTCTAAGTATTTCATTAAATGATAATAAATTATTCATTAAGTGGCTAAAAGTAAGTAATGGTCTCTTAAACCAATTCATAGTAACTAACGACTACTTTTAATGGTGAAAAGTTAGTTTATTACAAAACATTAATCTGTCAGATTTAAGAAACTACGAATGGTATTTTTCTATTCCACAAATATCTCCAATAAATTAATCCTTTCTATTTTTCTTTTTTTTGTTGATTGTTATTTTAATTATAACTTTTATTTATTTTTATTTTATAAAAATTCCAAAAACTAATTTAACTGATAATTTTAGTAACTTATATAATTGATTATGATAACAAATTTATTTTCAACTTTTGATCCATCAACAGGATTATTTTCATTAAATTGATTAAGTTCATTAACTTTACTATTATTTATACCCCTGGGGATTTGATTTATTCCCAATCGTTATAATTTTTTTTTTAACGGTTGGGGGTGTATATAACGTTACCAAATCTCATAGATTTGGAGTTATATGTAAAAGGTTTTCAAAATCAAATGTAAAATAAATTTAAATCGTTAGAATCATGTCTCGTGCTGTAGCGAGCATTCAAATGAATTGTACAGCGATCAACGGCAATGTCCGGTGGCGTTACGTAAGCACACACAGTTATAACAATTAGGGACACGCCCTAATTTTAAATTATTAATATTTCGTAAACCGGTAAATATAGGCAAAAACCAAAATAGCCAAAATGTTTGCCGAAATATTAGTAATAGAATGTGCAAATTCCAATGCATATAATTAAAGACTAAAAGACATAATTAATTTTATTTAAATAACTCCCATAGTGAGTGAGCTACGGGGTAGAGCTTTGAATATGTTATAGTTATAAAAATTATCAATCAGATGTATATTTTAGAATAAGCATAACTTGGCTTGCAGCCAAGATAATCGCAATATAAATTGCAACCGGACATACGGACCGACAAATTGAATCCGGGGTTCTCAGAATATTAAGAATAATAACAATTCTCAAACTGTGGGAATTATTTTTCGTTCTCTCGAAGTGAGGTGATTAAATTACAAGTAGAAGGGGGAGTGTTTCAGCCAATCAGATCATTCTAAAAATTTGGACGAACCGTTAGATTCGGGCTGAACACAGGCACTCATCAAAAAAGACTCGACGTATGAAGACGTCTACCTACGATCGTCTTATTTCACTCATCTGTAACGACTCGACGTGAACACGTATACTCACGACAGTCTTATTTAACTCGACTGTAACGACTCGAACTGTGAAGACGTCTACTTACGATACTCTTATTTGTCGACAAATAAGCGTACAGCTCAATACTTTAACCTGTTGGCGTACGCATGTAAGAGATCGAGTATATACTACGTGAAGTCACATCAAGAGTACAACAGAACGAGGCCGTCTAGTACGTGGTACGAGCTGAAGAACTGACGTAGCAGAGCGACACCCGAGACGAGATACACACACCAGGAGTACAGCATGTACCGGACCGAGGGCCTGAAGCAGTTGCAGCCGTTAAAACCACAGACGTTAAACCATCAACAGTTGCAGAAGGAGGAGTGTTGCTGATTCCGAACTCTTTGCTGGAAACCCAAGACGCAGAGGAAATCATCGCAACTAGCCGATTCGACCAGGACACCGAGGAATTCCAGGAGAACCTCATCACGATCTTCAGTACCAGGAAAGTCAAAACAATTTATACACTTCTCAAAAGATTATTTTTCTTTTTCTTTTTAAATCATTGTAAAGTTAAATTAATTCAGATGCCGATAAAACAGAGACTCTAAATTAATAACAAACATTCATGTTGTGATAAGCTGTATAACACGTATAAGCTTAAGTAATAATCAATAGATAAGAATTAGACATAGATAACAAGCGCTATATAAATATTAACATTGAATTACTTAGAGACTTATACTGCAGTATACG
Source organism: Magicicada septendecula (assembly GCA_034769895.1). Classification (NCBI taxonomy): domain Eukaryota; kingdom Metazoa; phylum Arthropoda; class Insecta; order Hemiptera; family Cicadidae; genus Magicicada; species Magicicada septendecula. The sequence goes on along the minus strand of CM068373.1, from coordinate 247,707,160 downwards.
TGAAACAAATCACAAGTAAATAAAAAGCACGCTGAACTAGATTCACTGCTAATTTATTTCAAAGTATTTTAAACGCATCTTAAAGTAATAAAATCAGTATAAAAGCATTGCAAATTCATAAATTAAATTATTTTAAAATCAACCTTTTTGAAATCAATAAAAACATAATTCGTATAAATTCAAAAAGTAAAAAAAAAATACAAGCTCGTTTTCTGAATGCTAATACCCATTCAGACAACATTATACAAGATACTAATTACTGTTTTAGTACGTAAGGATTGCTCTAGCTATAAGTTTTCATTCATATGTGCTATTAGAGTAATAAACCCCCAATGTTATACCCAACACTGTATTTTTATTCTTGTACTACAAGCCTACCAACTTCACGAAACTATCCAAAATAATTATAACGATATTATTGTGTTTTTTTTGTACACTTGAATTACCCTACTTGCGAATTCAAAACACAAATTCCTACGCCTTTAGTCGGAAGAAGTCGCAAGAACGCACAGCAGGTAGGTAATCTCACACTACAATCATTTATATGCTTATATTGATAAAAATAAATAAAGCGTACGTACAAAAGCAAAGTAAAATAAAGTTATAAATGGCGCGACCAACCGTGGGGCCCGATTATTCATAAAATTTTATAAAATATTAAATCATAAAGTAAATTTAATTAAAGAAAATAATTTAAAACAAATTTTGCTGTTTTGATTAGTAAAACAGCTGGCGTCCAACTCCAACAATCCCAAAGAAAGTTTTGTGAATTGGTATAAGTACAGCAATAAAGTGTCTAAAAGTATTGTGTAAAAATGGAGACAGACAAAATGTTGAAACAATTGTTACAAGAAATGAAACAAAACGCGGCAGAAATGAAACAAACAAACGCGGAATTAACAGCTAAAATAGACGCGAAATTTGAACAATGTGCAGCCAAAGCTGAACTAAACAACGCGGAATTAACAGCTAAAATAGACGCACAAAAAACAAGTTTAACCGAGACACTAGAACAGAGTAACGCGGATATAAATGCGGAGATAAGACAAACCGATGCAAAAATCAATGCAAAATTCGAACAAGTAAATAAAGAAATAACTGCTAAAATCGATGAAAGCGTGAAAGGCTTAGATTCTAAAATCACCGAAGTCGGCGAGAAAGTTCATACGGTCGAGACAAGGATAAACGAACGGTTTAAGGTTTTTGAGACCACGATGCATAAATCGTTTATTGAACAGGTTTCGCGCATGGAGGGGCGATTTAAAGAACACATCGGCAGATGCGAAAAACAAGCCGCTGATGCAGCTAAAAAAGTTGATACGCTCGAAGTACGAATACAAGCTGACGCAACGGAAACACAACGCCAAGTTGCTAGGCTAGACGCGTCGATTGTAGAAACGCGTTCTGATATGGACACAAATAGAGAAAATGTATTACAAATACTTAACGATGAGATTTCTAAAGTACGACAGGAAGTACGTAGGAAGTAGGCTCCAAGTATTTTAGTACAAGGGCAAGCAGACAAAAAGAACTGAGTGTATTTCACTGGCGAAAATAACGAAAACCCGTTCGAGTTCTTGCTAACTTGCGAAAACGAAATGACAAGAGTAGGTTCGCGATTAGAGGACCAAGACCGGATACAATGGGTCGTTAACGCGATGCGGGATTCAGCGAGGAGATGGTATAATATAATACGTGATAAAATTACCACATACGCGGAATTCAGACAGATGTTCGAAAACCATTATTGGAATTCGCACACGCAGAGGCTTTTGCGAAACGAACTTGAATACGGACGTTATGACCGGAAGCAGGGTATAACGCCTGAAAATTATATTATACAACAAGTTGAACGCGTTAAAAAACATTTAACACCAGCGTTTTCCGAAGTCGACATAGTCAATAAATTGGCGTACCACTTTAACCATAATATTCGTGTAGCCGCATTTACGCAAGGAATACGCTCGGTTGATGAATTATTAATATTAGTATCTCAAAGCGAAACTGTTTTTGATTTCGGCGGGTGGAGGTATAACCCGAATTATAATCAAAATAATGATGGCCAAAATAGACGTGGACAATATCATACCCAAACCGATCCGAGGCCCAGTACCAGTTCGGCTTCACAACAAACACCGCCGAAACCGCCAAATAAACCCTTTGAGTATAAGGGTACGCAAAATTTCGGCAGGCAGAAACCACAAAACAGAGGCAACGATGGGACTCCAACGAACCATTCAAACAGTCGCTATATCAAACACCGGTACGACCGCACAAACGAGCAAAGCAGAAACCGTTAGAGACCCTGTCGCAAATGTAAAACACTATCACCCTACAAAAAACGTGCAACCAGGCGCATCCAAAAAGGATGTGCAATAAGCCCTGCAAAAATGTTTAGAAATAAGAGTGTTAGATATAAGAATAATATTATACGTGAAAAATGTGATTTTTGTAATGTAACTCGAGTGCCTGTTAACAATGTGTTCCCGCCGGATGTAAGAGAGCCGTTGTTAGAGTCCAATACAACACAAAAAAGCCCGCCTAGCACAGCGTGTCCGGTATTACAGGCGCATGTAAACGGCGTTCCCACGCAGGTACTTCTGGATACCGGTAGCGTCGTATCTGGTATTAGCGAAAGGTTTTTACGTGCGAACAAAAAATATTTTCGTACAGCCCCATCGCTTCCAATCAACCAATTCTACATACCCACAGCTACAGACACTAGAAAAAAAATTTACACGCAACGTTATTTAACAATCGCGGTACAAAATGTGCAATTTGAAGTGTGTGTAGTAGAGATAAAAAATTTAATACGTGACGTATTATTGGGAGTTGATGTATTGCAGCAAATGCACGCGGAAATCGACATTAGAGAACGCCTGTTAAAATGCAACATTAACGACACAACAGAATACACACCAGCGGAGTTAGACTCTGGACTAAAACCGGAAAGATTTTGGCATGAATATTTGCACACGCCAAAAACAAGTAACCTACCTCTGCCGGTTCAGTGTAAGAATAAACTAGTAAGAGAGAGAATAGCGGCAAAAGGACGAAGGAGAGCGGAAAGGTTCAACACCAGTCATAAACTGACGAACATTGCGTTAGGTGAGAAAGTACTTCTAAAGGCAAACCCGGTTGGACGCCGAGACTTGAACGTAGCAACGAAGTTTTTCCGGTTGTACAACGGGCCCTACCTATTAGCCGAACAGCTTACACCTCACACGTTCATCGTCACGACGCTCGACTGAAAAAAGACCATAGGAAAATATCACGCAGCCTCATTAAGAAAATATTATGCGTAATATAAAAGTCTTAGCCGCGTTGATACAAAACGATAGAAACAATGTAAATATAAATCGTATAGGGCTAAAAATGATTTAAATACTAATAATAATTATTAAAATAAAATTAAATGTATTGGAAATAAATAATAATAATTGTAGATAAGTTTTAAATAAATAACAATCAGTTCGTAGCGCTGGAAAAAACACACACACAAACGTGTACGCTCTTACAACATACAGGCGTGAAAAAGCGGACCGTTGCAGGAAATTCACTTACAATGCGACGACACGCGCACTAGTAAACACAGCTGGTTTTTAAACGCACAGGCTATTAACGGCATCAGCACCGTGATAAAAGTGTAGGCAAACGGAAGCGCATTCCTGAGCGCGCGTGCCCGCAATTGTCTGTCACTATCTGTGAAATTCTTTCTTAAACGTTGCTATAAACTAGTACCCATGCTACAAACATTGTTACACAGTATTTTGGCACATGATGTTAATTTATTAGAATTACGTTGTATATGAATCTTGTATGATGAAGGGTATTTATATCACTGTATGTTTTAGTAAATAAATAGAACAATGTGTGATTTGTAAAGCATAAAGAATGTACATGTAGAAAAAAAAAATAACTGTATAGTCTACATTCATTTTTTTTTTTTAACGGGTGGGGGTGTATATAACGTTACCAAATCTCATAGATTTGGAGTTATATGTAAAAGGTTTTCAAAATCAAATGTAAAATAAATTTAAATCGCTAGAATCATGTCTCGTGCTGTAGCGAGCATTCAAATGAATTGTACAGCGACCAACGACAATGTCCGGTGGCGTTACGTAAGCACACACAGTTATAACAATTAGGGACACGCCCTAATTTTAAATTATTAATATTTCGTAAACCGGTAAATATAGGCAAAAACCAAAATAGCCAAAATGTTTGCCGAAATATTAGTAATAGGATGTGCAAATTCCAATGCATATAATTAAAGACTAAAAGACATAATTAATTTTATTTAAATAACTCCCATAGTGAGCGAGCTACGGGGTAGAGCTTTGAATATGTTATAGTTATAAAAATTATCAATCAGATGTATATTTTAGAATAAGCATAACTTGGCTTGCAGCCAAGATAATCGCAATATAAATTGCAACCGGACATACGGACCGACAAATTGAATCCGGAGTTTTTCAGAATATTAAGAATAATAACAATTCTCAAACTGTGGGAATTATTTTTCGTTCTCTCGAAATGAGGTGATTAAATTACAAGTAGAAGGGGGAGTGTTTCAGCCAATCAGATCATTCTAAAAATTTGGACGATCCGTTAGATTCGGGCTGAACACAGGCACTCATCAAAAAAGACTTGACGTATGAAGACGTCTACCTACGATCGTCTTATTTCACTCATCTGTAACGACTCGACGTGAACACGTATACTCACGACAGTCTTATTTAACTCGACTGTAACGACTCGAACTGTGAAGACGTCTACTTACGATACTCTTATTTGTCGACAAATAAGCGTACAGCTCAATACTTTAACCTGTTGGCGTACGCATGCAAGAGATCGAGTATATCCTACGTGAAGTCACATCAAGAGTACAACAGAACGAGGCCGTCTAGTACGTGGTACGAGCTGAAGAACTGACGTAGCAGAGCGACACCCGAGACGAGATACACACACCAGGAGTACAGCATGTACCGGACCGAGGGCCTGAAGCAGTTGCAGCCGTTAAAACCACAGACGTTAAACCATCAACAGTTGCAGAAGGAGGAGTGTTGCTGATTTCGAACTCTATGCTGGGAACCCAAGACGCAGAGGAAATCATCGCCACTAGCCGATTCGACCAGGACACCGAGGAATTCCAGGAGGACCTCATCACGATCTTCAGTACCAGGAAAGTCAAAACAATTTATACCCTTCTCAAAAGATTATTTTTCTTTTTCTTTTTAAATCATTGTAAAGTTAAATTAATTCAGATGCCGATAAAACAGAGACTCTAAATTAATAACAAACATTCATGTTGTGATAAGCTGTATAACACGTATAAGCTTAAGTAATAATCAATAGATAAGAATTAGACGTAGATAACAAGCGCTATATAAATATTAACATTGAATTACTTAGAGACTTATACTGCAGTATACGTGAAACAAATCACAAGTAAATAAAAAGCACGCTGAACTAGATTCACTGCTAATTTATTTCAAAGTATTTTAAACGCATCTTAAAGTAATAAAATCAGTATAAAAGCATTGCAAATTCATAAATTAAATTATTTTAAAATCAACCTTTTTGAAATCAATAAAAACATAATTCGTATAAATTCAAAAAGTAAAAAAAAATATAAGCTCGTTTTTTGAATGCTAATACCCATTCAGAAAACATTATACAAGATACTAATTACTGTTTTAGTACGTAAGGATTGCTCTAGCTATAAGTTTTCATTCATATGTGCTATTAGAGTAATAAACCCCCAATGTTATACCCAACACTGTATTTTTATTCTTGTACTACAAGCCTACCAACTTCACGAAACTATCCAAAATAATTATAACGATATTATTGTTTTTTTTGTACACTTGAATTACCCTACTTGCGAATTCAAAACACAAATTCCTACGCCTTTAGTCGGAAGAAGTCGCAAGAACGCACAGCAGGTAGGTAATCTCACACTACAATCATTTATATGCTTATATTGATAAAAATAAATAAAGCGTACGTACAAAAGCAAAGTAAAATAAAGTTATAAATGGCGCGACCAACCGTGGGGCCCGATTATTCATAAAATTTGATAAAATATTAAATCATAAAGTAAATTTAATTAAAGAAAGTAATTTAAAACAAATTTTGCTGTTTTGATTAGTAAAACAGCTGGCGTCCAACTCCAACAATCCCAAAGAAAGTTTTGTGAATTGGTATAAGTACAGCAATAAAGTGTCTAAAAGTATTGTGTAAAAATGGAGACAGACAAAATGTTGAAACAATTGTTACAAGAAATGAAACAAAACGCGGCAGAAATGAAACAAACAAACGCGGAATTAACAGCTAAAATAGACGCGAAATTTGAACAAAGCTGAACTAAACAACGCGGAATTAACAGCTAAAATAGACGCACAAAAAACAAGTTTAACCGAGACACTAGAACAGAGTAACGCGGATATAAATGCGGAGATAAGACAAACCGATGCAAAAATCAATGCAAAATTCGAACAAGTAAATAAAGAAATAACTGCTAAAATCGATGAAAGCGTGAAAGGCTTAGATTCTAAAATCACCGAAGTCGGCGAGAAAGTTCATACGGTCGAGACAAGGATAAACGAACGGTTTAAGGTTTTTGAGACCACGATGCATAAATCGTTTATTGAACAGGTTTCGCGCATGGAGGGGCGATTTAAAGAACACATCGGCAGATGCGAAAAACAAGCCGCTGATGCAGCTAAAAAAGTTGATACGCTCGAAGTACGAATACAAGCTGACGCAACGGAAACACAACGCCAAGTTGCTAGGCTAGACGCGTCGATTGTAGAAACGCGTTCTGATATTGACACAAATAGAGAACATGTATTACAAATACTTAACGATGAGATTTCTAAAGTACGACAGGAAGTACGTAGGAAGTCGGCTCCAAATATTTTAGTACAAGGGCAGGCAGACGAAAAGAACTGGGTGTATTTCACTGGCGAAAATAACGAAAACCCGTTCGAGTTCTTGCTAACTTGCGAAAACGAAATGACAAGAGTAGGTTCGCGATTAGAGGACCAAGACCGGATACAATGGGTCGTTAACGCGATGCGGGATTCAGCGAGGAGATGGTATAATATAATACGTGATAAAATTACCACATACGCGGAATTCAGACAGATGTTCGAAAACCATTATTGGAATTCGCACACGCAGAGGCTTTTGCGAAACGAACTTGAATACGGACGTTATGACCGGAAGCAGGGTATAACGCCTGAAAATTATATTATACAACAAGTTGAACGCGTTAAAAAACATTTAACACCAGCGTTTTCCGAAGTCGACATAGTCAATAAATTGGCGTACCACTTTAACCATAATATTCGTGTAGCCGCATTTACGCAAGGAATACGCTCGGTTGATGAATTATTAATATTAGTATCTCAAAGCGAAACTGTTTTTGATTTCGGCGGGTGGAGGTATAACCCGAATTATAATCAAAATAATGATGGCCAAAATAGACGTGGACAATATCATACCCAAACCGATCCGAGGCCCAGTACCAGTTCGGCTTCACAACAAACACCGCCGAAACCGCCAAATAAACCCTTTGAGTATAAGGGTACGCAAAATTTCGGCAGGCAGAAACCACAAAACAGAGGCAACGATGGGACTCCAACGAACCATTCAAACAGTCGCTATATCAAACACCGGTACGACCGCACAAACGAGCAAAGCAGAAACCGTTAGAGACCCTGTCGCAAATGTAAAACACTATCACCCTACAAAAAACGTGCAACCAGGCGCATCCAAAAAGGATGTGCAATAAGCCCTGCAAAAATGTTTAGAAATAAGAGTGTTAGATATAAGAATAATATTATACGTGAAAAATGTGATTTTTGTAATGTAACTCGAGTGCCTGTTAACAATGTGTTCCCGCCGGATGTAAGAGAGCCGTTGTTAGAGTCCAATACAACACAAAAAAGCCCGCCTAGCACAGCGTGTCCGGTATTACAGGCGCATGTAAACGGCGTTCCCACGCAGGTACTTCTGGATACCGGTAGCGTCGTATCTGGTATTAGCGAAAGGTTTTTACGTGCGAACAAAAAATATTTTCGTACAGCCCCATCGCTTCCAATCAACCAATTCTACATACCCACAGCTACAGACACTAGAAAAAAAATTTACACGCAACGTTATTTAACAATCGCGGTACAAAATGTGCAATTTGAAGTGTGTGTAGTAGAGATAAAAAATTTAATACGTGACGTATTATTGGGAGTTGATGTATTGCAGCAAATGCACGCGGAAATCGACATTAGAGAACGCCTGTTAAAATGCAACATTAACGACACAACAGAATACACACCAGCGGAGTTAGACTCTGGACTAAAACCGGAAAGATTTTGGCATGAATATTTGCACACGCCAAAAACAAGTAACCTACCTCTGCCGGTTCAGTGTAAGAATAAACTAGTAAGAGAGAGAATAGCGGCAAAAGGACGAAGGAGAGCGGAAAGGTTCAACACCAGTCATAAACTGACGAACATTGCGTTAGGTGAGAAAGTACTTCTAAAGGCAAACCCGGTTGGACGCCGAGACTTGAACGTAGCAACGAAGTTTTTCCGGTTGTACAACGGGCCCTACCTATTAGCCGAACAGCTTACACCTCACACGTTCATCGTCACGACGCTCGACTGAAAAAAGACCATAGGAAAATATCACGCAGCCTCATTAAGAAAATATTATGCGTAATATAAAAGTCTTAGCCGCGTTGATACAAAACGATAGAAACAATGTAAATATAAATCGTATAGGGCTAAAAATGATTTAAATACTAATAATAATTATTAAAATAAAATTAAATGTATTGGAAATAAATAATAATAATTGTAGATAAGTTTTAAATAAATAACAATCAGTTCGTAGCGCTGGAAAAAACACACACACAAACGTGTACGCTCTTACAACATACAGGCGTGAAAAAGCGGACCGTTGCAGGAAATTCACTTACAATGCGACGACACGCGCACTAGTAAACACAGCTGGTTTTTAAACGCACAGGCTATTAACGGCATCAGCACCGTGATAAAAGTGTAGGCAAACGGAAGCGCATTCCTGAGCGCGCGTGCCCGCAATTGTCTGTCACTATCTGTGAAATTCTTTCTTAAACGTTGCTATAAACTAGTACCCATGCTACAAACATTGTTACACAGTATTTTGGCACATGATGTTAATTTATTAGAATTACGTTGTATATGAATCTTGTATGATGAAGGGTATTTATATCACTGTATGTTTTAGTAAATAAATAGAACAATGTGTGATTTGTAAAGCATAAAGAATGTACATGTAGAAAAAAAAAATAACTGTATAGTCTACATTCATTTTTTTTTTTTAACGGGTGGGGGTGTATATAACGTTACCAAATCTCATAGATTTGGAGTTATATGTAAAAGGTTTTCAAAATCAAATGTAAAATAAATTTAAATCGCTAGAATCATGTCTCGTGCTGTAGCGAGCATTCAAATGAATTGTACAGCGACCAACGACAATGTCCGGTGGCGTTACGTAAGCACACACAGTTATAACAATTAGGGACACGCCCTAATTTTAAATTATTAATATTTCGTAAACCGGTAAATATAGGCAAAAACCAAAATAGCCAAAATGTTTGCCGAAATATTAGTAATAGGATGTGCAAATTCCAATGCATATAATTAAAGACTAAAAGACATAATTAATTTTATTTAAATAACTCCCATAGTGAGCGAGCTACGGGGTAGAGCTTTGAATATGTTATAGTTATAAAAATTATCAATCAGATGTATATTTTAGAATAAGCATAACTTGGCTTGCAGCCAAGATAATCGCAATATAAATTGCAACCGGACATACGGACCGACAAATTGAATCCGGAGTTTTTCAGAATATTAAGAATAATAACAATTCTCAAACTGTGGGAATTATTTTTCGTTCTCTCGAAATGAGGTGATTAAATTACAAGTAGAAGGGGGAGTGTTTCAGCCAATCAGATCATTCTAAAAATTTGGACGATCCGTTAGATTCGGGCTGAACACAGGCACTCATCAAAAAAGACTTGACGTATGAAGACGTCTACCTACGATCGTCTTATTTCACTCATCTGTAACGACTCGACGTGAACACGTATACTCACGACAGTCTTATTTAACTCGACTGTAACGACTCGAACTGTGAAGACGTCTACTTACGATACTCTTATTTGTCGACAAATAAGCGTACAGCTCAATACTTTAACCTGTTGGCGTACGCATGCAAGAGATCGAGTATATCCTACGTGAAGTCACATCAAGAGTACAACAGAACGAGGCCGTCTAGTACGTGGTACGAGCTGAAGAACTGACGTAGCAGAGCGACACCCGAGACGAGATACACACACCAGGAGTACAGCATGTACCGGACCGAGGGCCTGAAGCAGTTGCAGCCGTTAAAACCACAGACGTTAAACCATCAACAGTTGCAGAAGGAGGAGTGTTGCTGATTTCGAACTCTATGCTGGGAACCCAAGACGCAGAGGAAATCATCGCCACTAGCCGATTCGACCAGGACACCGAGGAATTCCAGGAGGACCTCATCACGATCTTCAGTACCAGGAAAGTCAAAACAATTTATACCCTTCTCAAAAGATTATTTTTCTTTTTCTTTTTAAATCATTGTAAAGTTAAATTAATTCAGATGCCGATAAAACAGAGACTCTAAATTAATAACAAACATTCATGTTGTGATAAGCTGTATAACACGTATAAGCTTAAGTAATAATCAATAGATAAGAATTAGACGTAGATAACAAGCGCTATATAAATATTAACATTGAATTACTTAGAGACTTATACTGGAGTATACGTGAAACAAATCACAAGTAAATAAAAAGCACGCTGAACTAGATTCACTGCTAATTTATTTCAAAGTATTTTAAACGCATCTTAAAGTAATAAAATCAGTATAAAAGCATTGCAAATTCATAAATTAAATTATTTTAAAATCAACCTTTTTGAAATCAATAAAAACATAATTCGTATAAATTCAAAAAGTAAAAAAAAATATAAGCTCGTTTTTTGAATGCTAATACCCATTCAGAAAACATTATACAAGATACTAATTACTGTTTTAGTACGTAAGGATTGCTCTAGCTATAAGTTTTCATTCATATGTGCTATTAGAGTAATAAACCCCCAATGTTATACCCAACACTGTATTTTTATTCTTGTACTACAAGCCTACCAACTTCACGAAACTGTCCAAAATAATTATAACGATATTATTGTTTTTTTTGTACACTTGAATTACCCTACTTGCGAATTCAAAACACAAATTCCTACGCCTTTAGTCGGAAGAAGTCGCAAGAACGCACAGCAGGTAGGTAATCTCACACTACAATCATTTATATGCTTATATTGATAAAAATAAATAAAGCGTACGTACAAAAGCAAAGTAAAATAAAGTTATAAATGGCGCGACCAACCGTGGGGCCCGATTATTCATAAAATTTGATAAAATATTAAATCATAAAGTAAATTTAATTAAAGAAAGTAATTTAAAACAAATTTTGCTGTTTTGATTAGTAAAACAGCTGGCGTCCAACTCCAACAATCCCAAAGAAAGTTTTGTGAATTGGTACAAGTACAGCAATAAAGTGTCTAAAAGTATTGTGTAAAAATGGAGACAGACAAAATGTTGAAACAATTGTTACAAGAAATGAAACAAAACGCGGCAGAAATGAAACAAACAAACGCGGAATTAACAGCTAAAATAGACGCGAAATTTGAACAATGTGCAGCCAAAGCTGAACTAAACAACGCGGAATTAACAGCTAAAATAGACGCACAAAAAACAAGTTTAACCGAGACACTAGAACAGAGTAACGCGGATATAAATGCGGAGATAAGACAAACCGATGCAAAAATCAATGCAAAATTCGAACAAGTAAATAAAGAAATAACTGCTAAAATCGATGAAAGCGTGAAAGGCTTAGATTCTAAAATCACCGAAGTCGGCGAGAAAGTTCATACGGTCGAGACAAGGATAAACGAACGGTTTAAGGTTTTTGAGACCACGATGCATAAATCGTTTATTGAACAGGTTTCGCGCATGGAGGGGCGATTTAAAGAACACATCGGCAGATGCGAAAAACAAACCGCTGATGCAGCTAAAAAAGTTGATACGCTCGAAGTACGAATACAAGCTGACGCAACGGAAACACAACGCCAAGTTGCTAGGCTAGACGCGTCGATTGTAGAAACGCGTTCTGATATTGACACAAATAGAGAAAATGTATTACAAATACTTAACGATGAGATTTCTAAAGTACGACAGGAAGTACGTAGGAAGTAGGCTCCAAATATTTTAGTACAAGGGCAAGCAGACAAAAAGAACTGAGTGTATTTCACTGGCGAAAATAACGAAAACCCGTTCGAGTTCTTGCTAACTTGCGAAAACGAAATGACAAGAGAAGGTTCGCGATTAGAGGACCAAGACCGGATACAATGGGTCGTTAACGCGATGCGGGATTCAGCGAGGAGATGGTATAATATAATACGTGATAAAATTACCACATACGCGGAATTCAGACAGACGTTCGAAAACCATTATTGGAATTCGCACACGCAGAGGCTTTTGCGAAACGAACTTGAATACGGACGTTATGACCGGAAGCAGGGTATAACGCCTGAAAATTATATTATACAACAAGTTGAACGCGTTAAAAAACATTTAACACCAGCGTTTTCCGAAGTCGACATAGTCAATAAATTGGCGTACCACTTTAACCATAATATTCGTGTAGCCGCATTTACGCAAGGAATACGCGCGGTTGATGAATTATATTAGTATCTCAAAGCGAAACTGTTTTTGATTTCGGCGGGTGGAGGTATAACCCGAATTATAATCAAAATAATGATGGCCAAAATAGACGTGGACAATATCATACCCAAACCGATCCGAGGCCCAGTACCAGTTCGGCTTCACAACAAACACCGCCGAAACCGCCAAATAAACCCTTTGAGTATAAGGGTACGCAAAATTTCGGCAGGCAGAAACCACAAAACAGAGGCAACGATGGGACTCCAACGAACCATTCAAACAGTCGCTATATCAAACACCGGTACGACCGCACAAACGAGCAAAGCAGAAACCGTTAGAGACCCTGTCGCAAATGTAAAACACTATCACCCTACAAAAAACGTGCAACCAGGCGCATCCAAAAAGGATGTGCAATAAGCCCTGCAAAAATGTTTAGAAATAAGAGTGTTAGATATAAGAATAATATTATACGTGAAAAATGTGATTTTTGTAATGTAACTCGAGTGCTTGTTAACAATGTGTTCCCGCCGGATGTAAGAGAGCCGTTGTTAGAGTCCAATACAACACAAAAAAGCCCGCCTAGCACAGCGTGTCCGGTATTACAGGCGCATGTAAACGGCGTTCCCACGCAGGTACTTCTGGATACCGGTAGCGTCGTATCTGGTATTAGCGAAAGGTTTTTACGTGCGAACAAAAAATATTTTCGTACAGCCCCATCGCTTCCAATCAACCAATTCTACATACCCACAGCTACAGACACTAGAAAAAAAATTGACACGCAACGTTATTTAACAATCGCGGTACAAAATGTGCAATTTGAAGTGTGTGTAGTAGAGATAAAAAATTTAATACGTGACGTATTATTGGGAGTTGATGTATTGCAGCAAATGCACGCGGAAATCGACATTAGAGAACGCCTGTTAAAATGCAACATTAACGACACAACAGAATACACACCAGCGGAGTTAGACTCTGGACTAAAACCAGAAAGATTTTGGCATGAATATTTGCACACGCCAAAAACAAGTAACCTACCTCTGCCGGTTCAGTGTAAGAATAAACTAGTAAGAGAGAGAATAGCGGCAAAAGGACGAAGGAGAGCGGAAAGGTTCAACACCAGTCATAAACTGACGAACATTGCGTTAGGTGAGAAAGTACTTCTAAAGGCAAACCCGGTTGGACGCCGAGACTTGAACGTAGCAACGAAGTTTTTCCGGTTGTACAACGGGCCCTACCTATTAGCCGAACAGCTTACACCTCACACGTTCATCGTCACGACGCTCGACTGAAAAAAGACCATAGGAAAATATCACGCAGCCTCATTAAGAAAATATTATGCGTAATATAAAAGTCTTAGCCGCGTTGATACAAAACGATAGAAACAATGTAAATATAAATCGTATAGGGCTAAAAATGATTTAAATACTAATAATAATTGTTAAAATAAAATTAAATGTATTGGAAATAAATAATAATAATTGTAGATAAGTTTTAAATAAATAACAATCAGTTCGTAGCGCTGGAAAAAACACACACACAAACGTGTACGCTCTTACAACATACAGGCGTGAAAAAGCGGACCGTTGCAGGAAATTCACTTACAATGCGACGACACGCGCACTAGTAAACACAGCTGGTTTTTAAACGCACAGGCTATTAACGGCATCAGCACCGTGATAAAAGTGTAGGCAAACGGAAGCGCATTCCTGAGCGCGCGTGCCCGCAATTGTCTGTCACTATCTGTGAAATTCTTTCTTAAACGTTGCTATAAACTAGTACCCATGCTACAAACATTGTTACACAGTATTTTGGCACATGATGTTAATTTATTAGAATTACGTTGTATATGAATCTTGTATGATGAAGGGTATTTATATCACTGTATGTTTTAGTAAATAAATAGAACAATGTGTGATTTGTAAAGCATAAAGAATGTACATGTAGAAAAAAAAAATAACTGTATAGTCTACATTCATTTTTTTTTTTTTAACGGGTGGGGGTGTATATAACGTTACCAAATCTCATAGATTTGGAGTTATATGTAAAAGGTTTTCAAAATCAAATGTAAAATAAATTTAAATCGCTAGAATCATGTCTCGTGCTGTAGCGAGCATTCAAATGAATTGTACAGCGACCAACGACAATGTCCGGTGGCGTTACGTAAGCACACACAGTTATAACAATTAGGGACACGCCCTAATTTTAAATTATTAAAATTTCGTAAACCGATAAATATAGGCCAAACCAAAATAACCAAAATGTTTGCCAAAATATTAGTAATAGGGTGTGCAAATTCCAATGCATATAATTAAAGACTAAAAGAGATAATTAATTTTATTTAAATAACTCCCATAGTGAGTGAGCTACGGGGTAGAGCTTTGAATATGTTATAGTTATAAAAATTATCAATCAGATGTATATTTTAGAATAAGCATAACTTGGCTTGCAGCCAAGATAATCGCAATATAAATTGCAACCGGACATACGGACCGACAAATTGAATCCGGAGTTTTTCAGAATATTAAGAATAATAACAATTCTCAAACTGTGGGAATTATTTTTCGTTCTCTCGAAGTGAGGTGATTAAATTACAAATAGAAGGGGGAGTGTTTCAGCCAATCAGATCATTCTAAAAATTTGGACGAACCGTTAGATTCGGGCTGAACACAGGCACTCATCAAAAAAGACTCGACGTATGAAGACGTCTACCTACGATCGTCTTATTTCACTCATCTGTAACGACTCGACGTGAACACGTATACTCACGACAGTCTTATTTAACTCGACTGTAACGACTCGAACTGTGAAGACGTCTACTTACGATACTCTTATTTGTCGACAAATAAGCGTACAGCTCAATACTTTAACCTGTTGGCGTACGCATGTAAGAGATCGAGTATATACTACGTGAAGTCACATCAAGAGTACAACAGAACGAGGCCGTCTAGTACGTGGTACGAGCTGAAGAACTGACGTAGCAGAGCGACACCCGAGACGAGATACACACACCAGGAGTACAGCATGTACCGGACCGAGCGCCTGAAGCAGTTGCAGCCGTTAAAACCACAGACGTTAAACCATCAACAGTTGCAGAAGGAGGAGTGTTGCTGATTCCGAACTCTTTGCTGGGAACCCAAGACGCAGAGGAAATCATCGCCACTAGCCGATTCGACCAGGACACCGAGGAATTCCAGGAGGACCTCATCACGATCTTCAGTACCAGGAAAGTCAAAACAATTTATACACTTCTCAAAAGATTATTTTTCTTTTTCTTTTTAAATCATTGTAAAGTTAAATTAATTCAGATGCCGATAAAACAGAGACTCTAAATTAATAACAAACATTCATGTTGTGATAAGCTGTATAACACGTATAAGCTTAAGTAATAATCAATAGATAAGAATTAGACGTAGATAACAAGCGCTATATAAATATTAACATTGAATTACTTAGAGACTTATACTGCAGTATACGTGAAACAAATCACAAGTAAATAAAAAGCACGCTGAACTAGATTCACGGTTAATTTATTTCAAAGTATTTTAAACGCATCTTAAAGTAATAAAATCAGTATAAAAGCATTGCAAATTCATAAATTAAATTATTTTAAAATCAACCTTTTTGAAATCAATAAAAACATAATTCGTATAAATTCAAAAAGTAAAAAAAAATATAAGCTCGTTTTTTGAATACTAATACCCATTCAGAAAACATTATACAAGATACTAATTACTGTTTTAGTACGTAAGGATTGCTCTAGCTATAAGTTTTTATTCATATGTGCTATTAGAGTAATAAACCCCCAATGTTATACCCAACACTGTATTTTTATTCTTGTACTACAAGCCTACCAACTTCACGAAACTATCCAAAATAATTATAACGATATTATTGTTTTTTTTGTACACTTGAATTACCCTACTTGCGAATTCAAAACACAAATTCCTACGCCTTTAGTCGGAAGAAGTCGCAAGAACGCACAGCAGGTAGGTAATCTCACACTACAATCATTTATATGCTTATATTGATAAAAATAAATAAAGCGTACGTACAAAAGCAAAGTAAAATAAAGTTATAAATGGCGCGACCAACCGTGGGGCCCGATTATTCATAAAATTTGATAAAATATTAAATCATAAAGTAAATTTAATTAAAGAAAGTAATTTAAAACAAATTTTGCTGTTTTGATTAGTAAAACAGCTGGCGTCCAACTCCAACAATCCCAAAGAAAGTTTTGTGAATTGGTACAAGTACAGCAATAAAGTGTCTAAAAGTATTGTGTAAAAATGGAGACAGACAAAATGTTGAAACAATTGTTACAAGAAATGAAACAAAACGCGGCAGAAATGAAACAAACAAACGCGGAATTAACAGCTAAAATAGACGCGAAATTTGAACAAAGCTGAACTAAACAACGCGGAATTAACAGCTAAAATAGACGCACAAAAAACAAGTTTAACCGAGACACTAGAACAGAGTAACGCGGATATAAATGCGGAGATAAGACAAACCGATGCAAAAATCAATGCAAAATTCGAACAAGTAAATAAAGAAATAACTGCTAAAATCGATGAAAGCGTGAAAGGCTTAGATTCTAAAATCACCGAAGTCGGCGAGAAAGTTCATACGGTCGAGACAAGGATAAACGAACGGTTTAAGGTTTTTGAGACCACGATGCATAAATCGTTTATTGAACAGGTTTCGCGCATGGAGGGGCGATTTAAAGAACACATCGGCAGATGCGAAAAACAAACCGCTGATGCAGCTAAAAAAGTTGATACGCTCGAAGTACGAATACAAGCTGACGCAACGGAAACACAACGCCAAGTTGCTAGGCTAGACGCGTCGATTGTAGAAACGCGTTCTGATATTGACACAAATAGAGAAAATGTATTACAAATACTTAACGATGAGATTTCTAAAGTACGACAGGAAGTACGTAGGAAGTAGGCTCCAAATATTTTAGTACAAGGGCAAGCAGACAAAAAGAACTGAGTGTATTTCATTGGCGAAAATAACGAAAACCCGTTCGAGTTCTTGCTAACTTGCGAAAACGAAATGACAAGAGTAGGTTCGCGATTAGAGGACCAAGACCGGATACAATGGGTCGTTAACGCGATGCGGGATTCAGCGAGGAGATGGTATAATATAATACGTGATAAAATTACCACATACGCGGAATTCAGACAGATGTTCGAAAACCATTATTGGAATTCGCACACGCAGAGGCTTTTGCGAAACGAACTTGAATACGGACGTTATGACCGGAAGCAGGGTATAACGCCTGAAAATTATATTATACAACAAGTTGAACGCGTTAAAAAACATTTAACACCAGCGTTTTCCGAAGTCGACATAGTCAATAAATTGGCGTACCACTTTAACCATAATATTCGTGTAGCCGCATTTACGCAAGGAATACGCGCGGTTGATGAATTATATTAGTATCTCAAAGCGAAACTGTTTTTGATTTCGGCGGGTGGAGGTATAACCCGAATTATAATCAAAATAATGATGGCCAAAATAGACGTGGACAATATCATACCCAAACCGATCCGAGGCCCAGTACCAGTTCGGCTTCACAACAAACACCGCCGAAACCGCCAAATAAACCCTTTGAGTATAAGGGTACGCAAAATTTCGGCAGGCAGAAACCACAAAACAGAGGCAACGATGGGACTCCAACGAACCATTCAAACAGTCTCTATATCAAACACCGGTACGACCGCACAAACGAGCAAAGCAGAAACCGTTAGAGACCCTGTCGCAAATGTAAAACACTATCACCCTACAAAAAACGTGCAACCAGGCGCATCCAAAAAGGATGTGCAATAAGCCCTGCAAAAATGTTTAGAAATAAGAGTGTTAGATATAAGAATAATATTATACGTGAAAAATGTGATTTTTGTAATGTAACTCGAGTGCCTGTTAACAATGTGTTCCCGCCGGATGTAAGAGAGCCGTTGTTAGAGTCCAATACAACACAAAAAAGCCCGCCTAGCACAGCGTGTCCGGTATTACAGGCGCATGTAAACGGCGTTCCCACGCAGGTACTTCTGGATACCGGTAGCGTCGTATCTGGTATTAGCGAAAGGTTTTTACGTGCGAACAAAAAATATTTTCGTACAGCCCCATCGCTTCCAATCAACCAATTCTACATACCCACAGCTACAGACACTAGAAAAAAAATTGACACGCAACGTTATTTAACAATCGCGGTACAAAATGTGCAATTTGAAGTGTGTGTAGTAGAGATAAAAAATTTAATACGTGACGTATTATTGGGAGTTGATGTATTGCAGCAAATGCACGCGGAAATCGACATTAGAGAACGCCTGTTAAAATGCAACATTAACGACACAACAGAATACACACCAGCGGAGTTAGACTCTGGACTAAAACCGGAAAGATTTTGGCATGAATATTTGCACACGCCAAAAACAAGTAACCTACCTCTGCCGGTTCAGTGTAAGAATAAACTAGTAAGAGAGAGAATAGCGGCAAAAGGACGAAGGAGAGCGGAAAGGTTCAACACCAGTCATAAACTGACGAACATTGCGTTAGGTGAGAAAGTACTTCTAAAGGCAAACCCGGTTGGACGCCGAGACTTGAATGTAGCAACGAAGTTTTTCCGGTTGTACAACGGGCCCTACCTATTAGCCGAACAGCTTACACCTC
Organism: Magicicada septendecula; assembly: GCA_034769895.1. Taxonomy (NCBI): domain Eukaryota; kingdom Metazoa; phylum Arthropoda; class Insecta; order Hemiptera; family Cicadidae; genus Magicicada; species Magicicada septendecula. The sequence goes on along the minus strand of CM068373.1, from coordinate 247,687,669 downwards.
ACACGTTCATCGTCACGACGCTCGACTGAAAAAAGACCATAGGAAAATATCACGCAGCCTCATTAAGAAAATATTATGCGTAATATAAAAGTCTTAGCCGCGTTGATACAAAACGATAGAAACAATGTAAATATAAATCGTATAGGGCTAAAAATGATTTAAATACTAATAATAATTGTTAAAATAAAATTAAATGTATTGGAAATAAATAATAATAATTGTAGATAAGTTTTAAATAAATAACAATCAGTTCGTAGCGCTGGAAAAAACACACACACAAACGTGTACGCTCTTACAACATACAGGCGTGAAAAAGCGGACCGTTGCAGGAAATTCACTTACAATGCGACGACACGCGCACTAGTAAACACAGCTGGTTTTTAAACGCACAGGCTATTAACGGCATCAGCACCGTGATAAAAGTGTAGGCAAACGGAAGCGCATTCCTGAGCGCGCGTGCCCGCAATTGTCTGTCACTATCTGTGAAATTCTTTCTTAAACGTTGCTATAAACTAGTACCCATGCTACAAACATTGTTACACAGTATTTTGGCACATGATGTTAATTTATTAGAATTACGTTGTATATGAATCTTGTATGATGAAGGGTATTTATATCACTGTATGTTTTAGTAAATAAATAGAACAATGTGTGATTTGTAAAGCATAAAGAATGTACATGTAGAAAAAAAAATAACTGTATAGTCTACATTCATTTTTTTTTTTTTTAACGGGTGGGGGTGTATATAACGTTACCAAATCTCATAGATTTGGAGTTATATGTAAAAGGTTTTCAAAATCAAATGTAAAATAAATTTAAATCGCTAGAATCATGTCTCGTGCTGTAGCGAGCATTCAAATGAATTGTACAGCGACCAACGACAATGTCCGGTGGCGTTACGTAAGCACACACAGTTATAACAATTAGGGACACGCCCTAATTTTAAATTATTAAAATTTCGTAAACCGATAAATATAGGCCAAACCAAAATAACCAAAATGTTTGCCAAAATATTAGTAATAGGGTGTGCAAATTCCAATGCATATAATTAAAGACTAAAAGAGATAATTAATTTTATTTAAATAACTCCCATAGTGAGTGAGCTACGGGGTAGAGCTTTGAATATGTTATAGTTATAAAAATTATCAATCAGATGTATATTTTAGAATAAGCATAACTTGGCTTGCAGCCAAGATAATCGCAATATAAATTGCAACCGGACATACGGACCGACAAATTGAATCCGGAGTTTTTCAGAATATTAAGAATAATAACAATTCTCAAACTGTGGGAATTATTTTTCGTTCTCTCGAAGTGAGGTGATTAAATTACAAATAGAAGGGGGAGTGTTTCAGCCAATCAGATCATTCTAAAAATTTGGACGAACCGTTAGATTCGGGCTGAACACAGGCACTCATCAAAAAAGACTCGACGTATGAAGACGTCTACCTACGATCGTCTTATTTCACTCATCTGTAACGACTCGACGTGAACACGTATACTCACGACAGTCTTATTTAACTCGACTGTAACGACTCGAACTGTGAAGACGTCTACTTACGATACTCTTATTTGTCGACAAATAAGCGTACAGCTCAATACTTTAACCTGTTGGCGTACGCATGTAAGAGATCGAGTATATACTACGTGAAGTCACATCAAGAGTACAACAGAACGAGGCCGTCTAGTACGTGGTACGAGCTGAAGAACTGACGTAGCAGAGCGACACCCGAGACGAGATACACACACCAGGAGTACAGCATGTACCGGACCGAGCGCCTGAAGCAGTTGCAGCCGTTAAAACCACAGACGTTAAACCATCAACAGTTGCAGAAGGAGGAGTGTTGCTGATTCCGAACTCTTTGCTGGGAACCCAAGACGCAGAGGAAATCATCGCCACTAGCCGATTCGACCAGGACACCGAGGAATTCCAGGAGGACCTCATCACGATCTTCAGTACCAGGAAAGTCAAAACAATTTATACACTTCTCAAAAGATTATTTTTCTTTTTCTTTTTAAATCATTGTAAAGTTAAATTAATTCAGATGCCGATAAAACAGAGACTCTAAATTAATAACAAACATTCATGTTGTGATAAGCTGTATAACACGTATAAGCTTAAGTAATAATCAATAGATAAGAATTAGACGTAGATAACAAGCGCTATATAAATATTAACATTGAATTACTTAGAGACTTATACTGCAGTATACGTGAAACAAATCACAAGTAAATAAAAAGCACGCTGAACTAGATTCACGGTTAATTTATTTCAAAGTATTTTAAACGCATCTTAAAGTAATAAAATCAGTATAAAAGCATTGCAAATTCATAAATTAAATTATTTTAAAATCAACCTTTTTGAAATCAATAAAAACATAATTCGTATAAATTCAAAAAGTAAAAAAAAATATAAGCTCGTTTTTTGAATACTAATACCCATTCAGAAAACATTATACAAGATACTAATTACTGTTTTAGTACGTAAGGATTGCTCTAGCTATAAGTTTTTATTCATATGTGCTATTAGAGTAATAAACCCCCAATGTTATACCCAACACTGTATTTTTATTCTTGTACTACAAGCCTACCAACTTCACGAAACTATCCAAAATAATTATAACGATATTATTGTTTTTTTTGTACACTTGAATTACCCTACTTGCGAATTCAAAACACAAATTCCTACGCCTTTAGTCGGAAGAAGTCGCAAGAACGCACAGCAGGTAGGTAATCTCACACTACAATCATTTATATGCTTATATTGATAAAAATAAATAAAGCGTACGTACAAAAGCAAAGTAAAATAAAGTTATAAATGGCGCGACCAACCGTGGGGCCCGATTATTCATAAAATTTGATAAAATATTAAATCATAAAGTAAATTTAATTAAAGAAAGTAATTTAAAACAAATTTTGCTGTTTTGATTAGTAAAACAGCTGGCGTCCAACTCCAACAATCCCAAAGAAAGTTTTGTGAATTGGTACAAGTACAGCAATAAAGTGTCTAAAAGTATTGTGTAAAAATGGAGACAGACAAAATGTTGAAACAATTGTTACAAGAAATGAAACAAAACGCGGCAGAAATGAAACAAACAAACGCGGAATTAACAGATAAAATAGACGCGAAATTTGAACAAAGCTGAACTAAACAACGCGGAATTAACAGCTAAAATAGACGCACAAAAAACAAGTTTAACCGAGACACTAGAACAGAGTAACGCGGATATAAATGCGGAGATAAGACAAACCGATGCAAAAATCAATGCAAAATTCGAACAAGTAAATAAAGAAATAACTGCTAAAATCGATGAAAGCGTGAAAGGCTTAGATTCTAAAATCACCGAAGTCGGCGAGAAAGTTCATACGGTCGAGACAAGGATAAACGAACGGTTTAAGGTTTTTGAGACCACGATGCATAAATCGTTTATTGAACAGGTTTCGCGCATGGAGGGGCGATTTAAAGAACACATCGGCAGATGCGAAAAACAAACCGCTGATGCAGCTAAAAAAGTTGATACGCTCGAAGTACGAATACAAGCTGACGCAACGGAAACACAACGCCAAGTTGCTAGGCTAGACGCGTCGATTGTAGAAACGCGTTCTGATATTGACACAAATAGAGAAAATGTATTACAAATACTTAACGATGAGATTTCTAAAGTACGACAGGAAGTACGTAGGAAGTAGGCTCCAAATATTTTAGTACAAGGGCAAGCAGACAAAAAGAACTGAGTGTATTTCACTGGCGAAAATAACGAAAACCCGTTCGAGTTCTTGCTAACTTGCGAAAACGAAATGACAAGAGTAGGTTCGCGATTAGAGGACCAAGACCGGATACAATGGGTCGTTAACGCGATGCGGGATTCAGCGAGGAGATGGTATAATATAATACGTGATAAAATTACCACATACGCGGAATTCAGACAGATGTTCGAAAACCATTATTGGAATTCGCACACGCAGAGGCTTTTGCGAAACGAACTTGAATACGGACGTTATGACCGGAAGCAGGGTATAACGCCTGAAAATTATATTATACAACAAGTTGAACGCGTTAAAAAACATTTAACACCAGCGTTTTCCGAAGTCGACATAGTCAATAAATTGGCGTACCACTTTAACCATAATATTCGTGTAGCCGCATTTACGCAAGGAATACGCGCGGTTGATGAATTATATTAGTATCTCAAAGCGAAACTGTTTTTGATTTCGGCGGGTGGAGGTATAACCCGAATTATAATCAAAATAATGATGGCCAAAATAGACGTGGACAATATCATACCCAAACCGATCCGAGGCCCAGTACCAGTTCGGCTTCACAACAAACACCGCCGAAACCGCCAAATAAACCCTTTGAGTATAAGGGTACGCAAAATTTCGGCAGGCAGAAACCACAAAACAGAGGCAACGATGGGACTCCAACGAACCATTCAAACAGTCGCTATATCAAACACCGGTACGACCGCACAAACGAGCAAAGCAGAAACCGTTAGAGACCCTGTCGCAAATGTAAAACACTATCACCCTACAAAAAACGTGCAACCAGGCGCATCCAAAAAGGATGTGCAATAAGCCCTGCAAAAATGTTTAGAAATAAGAGTGTTAGATATAAGAATAATATTATACGTGAAAAATGTGATTTTTGTAATGTAACTCGAGTGCCTGTTAACAATGTGTTCCCGCCGGATGTAAGAGAGCCGTTGTTAGAGTCCAATACAACACAAAAAAGCCCGCCTAGCACAGCGTGTCCGGTATTACAGGCGCATGTAAACGGCGTTCCCACGCAGGTACTTCTGGATACCGGTAGCGTCGTATCTGGTATTAGCGAAAGGTTTTTACGTGCGAACAAAAAATATTTTCGTACAGCCCCATCGCTTCCAATCAACCAATTCTACATACCCACAGCTACAGACACTAGAAAAAAAATTGACACGCAACGTTATTTAACAATCGCGGTACAAAATGTGCAATTTGAAGTGTGTGTAGTAGAGATAAAAAATTTAATACGTGACGTATTATTGGGAGTTGATGTATTGCAGCAAATGCACGCGGAAATCGACATTAGAGAACGCCTGTTAAAATGCAACATTAACGACACAACAGAATACACACCAGCGGAGTTAGACTCTGGACTAAAACCGGAAAGATTTTGGCATGAATATTTGCACACGCCAAAAACAAGTAACCTACCTCTGCCGGTTCAGTGTAAGAATAAACTAGTAAGAGAGAGAATAGCGGCAAAAGGACGAAGGAGAGCGGAAAGGTTCAACACCAGTCATAAACTGACGAACATTGCGTTAGGTGAGAAAGTACTTCTAAAGGCAAACCCGGTTGGACGCCGAGACTTGAACGTAGCAACGAAGTTTTTCCGGTTGTACAACGGGCCCTACCTATTAGCCGAACAGCTTACACCTCACACGTTCATCGTCACGACGCTCGACTGAAAAAAGACTATAGGAAAATATCACGCAGCCTCATTAAGAAAATATTATGCGTAATATAAAAGTCTTAGCCGCGTTGATACAAAACGATAGAAACAATGTAAATATAAATCGTATAGGGCTAAAAATGATTTAAATACTAATAATAATTGTTAAAATAAAATTAAATGTATTGGAAATAAATAATAATAATTGTAGATAAGTTTTAAATAAATAACAATCAGTTCGTAGCGCTGGAAAAAACACACACACAAACGTGTACGCTCTTACAACATACAGGCGTGAAAAAGCGGACCGTTGCAGGAAATTCACTTACAATGCGACGACACGCGCACTAGTAAACACAGCTGGTTTTTAAACGCACAGGCTATTAACGGCATCAGCACCGTGATAAAAGTGTAGGCAAACGGAAGCGCATTCCTGAGCGCGCGTGCCCGCAATTGTCTGTCACTATCTGTGAAATTCTTTCTTAAACGTTGCTATAAACTAGTACCCCTGCTACAAACATTGTTACACAGTATTTTGGCACATTATGTTAATTTATTAGAATTACGTTGTATATGAATCTTGTATGATGAAGGGTATTTATATCACTGTATGTTTTAGTAAATAAATAGAACAATGTGTGATTTGTAAAGCATAAAGAATGTACATGTAGAAAAAAAAAATAACTGTATAGTCTACATTCATTTTTTTTTTTAACGGGTGGGGGTGTATATAACGTTACCAAATCTCATAGATTTGGAGTTATATGTAAAAGGTTTTCAAAATCAAATGTAAAATAAATTTAAATCGCTAGAATCATGTCTCGTGCTGTAGCGAGCATTCAAATGAATTGTACAGCGACCAACGACAATGTCCGGTGGCGTTACGTAAGCACACACAGTTATAACAATTAGGGACACGCCCTAATTTTAAATTATTAAAATTTCGTAAACCGATAAATATAGGCCAAACCAATATAACCAAAACGTTTGCCAAAATATTAGTAATAGGGTGTGCAAATTCCAATGCATATAATTAAAGACTAAAAGAGATAATTAATTTTATTTAAATAACTCCCATAGTGAGTGAGCTACGGGGTAGAGCTTTGAATATGTTATAGTTATAAAAATTATCAATCAGATGTATATTTTAGAATAAGCATAACTTGGCTTGCAGCCAAGATAATCGCAATATAAATTGCAACCGGACATACGGACCGACAAATTGAATCCGGAGTTTTTCAGAATATTAAGAATAATAACAATTCTCAAACTGTGGGAATTATTTTTCGTTCTCTCGAAGTGAGGTGATTAAATTACAAATAGAAGGGGGAGTGTTTCAGCCAATCAGATCATTCTAAAAATTTGGACGCACCGTTAGATTCGGGCTGAACACAGGCACTCATCAAAAAAGACTCGACGTATGAAGACGTCTACCTACGATTGTCTTATTTCACTCATCTGTAACGACTCGACGTGAACACGTATACTCACGACAGTCTTATTTAACTCGACTGTAACGACTCGAACTGTGAAGACGTCTACTTACGATACTCTTATTTGTCGACAAATAAGCGTACAGCTCAATACTTTAACCTGTTGGCGTACGCATGTAAGAGATCGAGTCACACGATCTCTACGTGAAGTCACATCAAGAGTACAACAGAACGAGGCCGTCTAGTACGTGGTACGAGCTGAAGAACTGACGTAGCAGAGCGACACCCGAGACGAGATACACACACCAGGAGTACAGCATGTACCGGACCGAGGGCCTGAAGCAGTTGCAGCCGTTAAAACCACAGACGTTAAACCATCAACAGTTGCAGAAGGAGGAGTGTTGCTGATTCCGAACTCTTTGCTGGGAACCCAAGACGCAGAGGAAATCATCGCCACTAGCCGATTCGACCAGGACACCGAGGAATTCCAGGAGGACCTCATCACGATCTTCAGTACCAGGAAAGTCAAAACAATTTATACACTTCTCAAAAGATTATTTTTCTTTTTCTTTTTAAATCATTGTAAAGTTAAATTAATTCAGATGCCGATAAAACAGAGACTCTAAATTAATAACAAACATTCATGTTGTGATAAGCTGTATAACACGTATAAGCTTAAGTAATAATCAATAGATAAGAATTAGACGTAGATAACAAGCGCTATATAAATATTAACATTGAATTACTTAGAGACTTATACTGCAGTATACGTGAAACAAATCACAAGTAAATAAAAAGCACGCTGAACTAGATTCACGGTTAATTTATTTCAAAGTATTTTAAACGCATCTTAAAGTAATAAAATCAGTATAAAAGCATTGCAAATTCATAAATTAAATTATTTTAAAATCAACCTTTTTGAAATCAATAAAAACATAATTCGTATAAATTCAAAAAGTAAAAAAAAATATAAGCTCGTTTTTTGAATACTAATACCCATTCAGAAAACATTATACAAGATACTAATTACTGTTTTAGTACGTAAGGATTGCTCTAGCTATAAGTTTTTATTCATATGTGCTATTAGAGTAATAAACCCCCAATGTTATACCCAACACTGTATTTTTATTCTTGTACTACAAGCCTACCAACTTCACGAAACTATCCAAAATAATTATAACGATATTATTGTTTTTTTTGTACACTTGAATTACCCTACTTGCGAATTCAAAACACAAATTCCTACGCCTTTAGTCGGAAGAAGTCGCAAGAACGCACAGCAGGTAGGTAATCTCACACTACAATCATTTATATGCTTATATTGATAAAAATAAATAAAGCGTACGTACAAAAGCAAAGTAAAATAAAGTTATAAATGGCGCGACCAACCGTGGGGCCCGATTATTCATAAAATTTGATAAAATATTAAATCATAAAGTAAATTTAATTAAAGAAAATAATTTAAAACAAATTTTGCTGTTTTGATTAGTAAAACAGCTGGCGTCCAACTCCAACAATCCCAAAGAAAGTTTTGTGAATTGGTATAAGTACAGCAATAAAGTGTCTAAAAGTATTGTGTAAAAATGGAGACAGACAAAATGTTGAAACAATTGTTACAAGAAATGAAACAAAACGCGGCAGAAATGAAACAAACAAACGCGGAATTAACAGCTAAAATAGACGCGAAATTTGAACAAAGCTGAACTAAACAACGCGGAATTAACAGATAAAATAGACGCACAAAAAACAAGTTTAACCGAGACACTAGAACAGAGTAACGCGGATCTAAATGAGGAGATAAGACAAACCGATGCAAAAATCAATGCAAAATTCGAACAAGTAAATAAAGAAATAACTGCTAAAATCGATGAAAGCGTGAAAGGCTTAGATTCTAAAATCACCGAAGTCGGCGAGAAAGTTCATACGGTCGAGACAAGGATAAACGAACGGTTTAAGGTTTTTGAGACCACGATGCATAAATCGTTTATTGAACAGGTTTCGCGCATGGAGGGGCGATTTAAAGAACACATCGGCAGATGCGAAAAACAAACCGCTAATGCAGCTAAAAAAGTTGATACGCTCGAAGTACGAATACAAGCTGACGCAACGGAAACACAACGCCAAGTCGCTAGGCTAGACGCGTCGATTGTAGAAACGCGTTCTGATATTGACACAAATAGAGAACATGTATTACAAATACTTAACGATGAGATTTCTAAAGTACGACAGGAAGTACGTAGGAAGTCGGCTCCAAATATTTTAGTACAAGGGCAGGCAGACGAAAAGAACTGGGTGTATTTCACTGGCGAAAATAACGAAAACCCGTTCGAGTTCTTGCTAACTTGCGAAAACGAAATGACAAGAGTAGGTTCGCGATTAGAGGACCAAGACCGGATACAATGGGTCGTTAACGCGATGCGGGATTCAGCGAGGAGATGGTATAATATAACACGTGATAAAATTACCACATACGCGGAATTCAGACAGATGTTGGAAAACCGTTATTGGAATTCGCACACGCAGAGGCTTTTGCGAAACGAACTTGAATACGGACGTTATGACCGGAAGCAGGGTATAACGCCTGAAAATTATATTATACAACAAGTTGAACGCGTTAAAAAACATTTAACACCAGCGTTTTCCGAAGTCGACATAGTCAATAAATTGGCGTACCACTTTAACCATAATATTCGTGTAGCCGCATTTACGCAAGGAATACGCGCGGTTGATGAATTATATTAGTATCTCAAAGCGAAACTGTTTTTGATTTCGGCGGGTGGAGGTATAACCCGAATTATAATCAAAATAATGATGGCCAAAATAGACGTGGACAATATCATACCCAAACCGATCCGAGGCCCAGTACCAGTTCGGCTTCACAACAAACACCGCCGAAACCGCCAAATAAACCCTTTGAGTATAAGGGTACGCAAAATTTCGGCAGGCAGAAACCACAAAACAGAGGCAACGATGGGACTCCAACGAACCATTCAAACAGTCGCTATATCAAACACCGGTACGACCGCACAAACGAGCAAAGCAGAAACCGTTAGAGACCCTGTCGCAAATGTAAAACACTATCACCCTACAAAAAACGTGCAACCAGGCGCATCCAAAAAGGATGTGCAATAAGCCCTGCAAAAATGTTTAGAAATAAGAGTGTTAGATATAAGAATAATATTATACGTGAAAAATGTGATTTTTGTAATGTAACTCGAGTGCCTGTTAACAATGTGTTCCCGCCGGATGTAAGAGAGCCGTTGTTAGAGTCCAATACAACACAAAAAAGCCCGCCTAGCACAGCGTGTCCGGTATTACAGGCGCATGTAAACGGCGTTCCCACGCAGGTACTTCTGGATACCGGTAGCGTCGTATCTGGTATTAGCGAAAGGTTTTTACGTGCGAACAAAAAATATTTTCGTACAGCCCCATCGCTTCCAATCAACCAATTCTACATACCCACAGCTACAGTCACTAGAAAAAAAATTGACACGCAACGTTATTTAACAATCGCGGTACAAAATGTGCAATTTGAAGTGTGTGTAGTAGAGATACAAAATTTAATACGTGACGTATTATTGGGAGTTGATGTATTGCAGCAAATGCACGCGGAAATCGACATTAGAGAACGCCTGTTAAAATGCAACATTAACGACACAACAGAATACACACCAGCGGAGTTAGACTCTGGACTAAAACCGGAAAGATTTTGGCATGAATATTTGCACACGCCAAAAACAAGTAACCTACCTCTGCCGGTTCAGTGTAAGAATAAACTAGTAAGAGAGAGAATAGCGGCAAAAGGACGAAGGAGAGCGGAAAGGTTCAACACCAGTCATAAACTGACGAACATTGCGTTAGGTGAGAAAGTACTTCTAAAGGCAAACCCGGTTGGACGCCGAGACTTGAACGTAGCAACGAAGTTTTTCCGGTTGTACAACGGGCCCTACCTATTAGCCGAACAGCTTACACCTCACACGTTCATCGTCACGACGCTCGACTGAAAAAAGACCATAGGAAAATATCACGCAGCCTCATTAAGAAAATATTATGCGTAATATAAAAGTCTTAGCCGCGTTGATACAAAACGATAGAAACAATGTAAATATAAATCGTATAGGGCTAAAAATGATTTAAATACTAATAATAATTGTTAAAATAAAATTAAATGTATTGGAAATAAATAATAATAATTGTAGATAAGTTTTAAATAAATAACAATCAGTTCGTAGCGCTGGAAAAAACACACACACAAACGTGTACGCTCTTACAACATACAGGCGTGAAAAAGCGGACCGTTGCAGGAAATTCACTTACAATGCGACGACACGCGCACTAGTAAACACAGCTGGTTTTTAAACGCACAGGCTATTAACGGCATCAGCACCGTGATAAAAGTGTAGGCAAACGGAAGCGCATTCCTGAGCGCGCGTGCCCGCAATTGTCTGTCACTATCTGTGAAATTCTTTCTTAAACGTTGCTATAAACTAGTACCCATGCTACAAACATTGTTACACAGTATTTTGGCACATGATGTTAATTTATTAGAATTACGTTGTATATGAATCTTGTATGATGAAGGGTATTTATATCATTGTATGTTTTAGTAAATAAATAGAACAATGTGTGATTTGTAAAGCATAAAGAATGTACATGTAGAAAAAAAAATAACTGTATAGTCTACATTCATTTTTTTTTTTTAACGGGTGGGGGTGTATATAACGTTACCAAATCTCATAGATTTGGAGTTATATGTAAAAGGTTTTCAAAATCAAATGTAAAATAAATTTAAATCGCTAGAATCATGTCTCGTGCTGTAGCGAGCATTCAAATGAATTGTACAGCGACCAACGACAATGTCCGGTGGCGTTACGTAAGCACACACAGTTATAACAATTAGGGACACGCCCTAATTTTAAATTATTAAAATTTCGTAAACCGATAAATATAGGCCAAACCAATATAACCAAAACGTTTGCCAAAATATTAGTAATAGGGTGTGCAAATTCCAATGCATATAATTAAAGACTAAAAGAGATAATTAATTTTATTTAAATAACTCCCATAGTGAGTGAGCTACGGGGTAGAGCTTTGAATATGTTATAGTTATAAAAATTATCAATCAGATGTATATTTTAGAATAAGCATAACTTGGCTTGCAGCCAAGATAATCGCAATATAAATTGCAACCGGACATACGGACCGACAAATTGAATCCGGAGTTTTTCAGAATATTAAGAATAATAACAATTCTCAAACTGTGGGAATTATTTTTCGTTCTCTCGAAGTGAGGTGATTAAATTACAAATAGAAGGGGGAGTGTTTCAGCCAATCAGATCATTCTAAAAATTTGGACGCACCGTTAGATTCGGGCTGAACACAGGCACTCATCAAAAAAGACTCGACGTATGAAGACGTCTACCTACGATTGTCTTATTTCACTCATCTGTAACGACTCGACGTGAACACGTATACTCACGACAGTCTTATTTAACTCGACTGTAACGACTCGAACTGTGAAGACGTCTACTTACGATACTCTTATTTGTCGACAAATAAGCGTACAGCTCAATACTTTAACCTGTTGGCGTACGCATGTAAGAGATCGAGTCACACGATCTCTACGTGAAGTCACATCAAGAGTACAACAGAACGAGGCCGTCTAGTACGTGGTACGAGCTGAAGAACTGACGTAGCAGAGCGACACCCGAGACGAGATACACACACCAGGAGTACAGCATGTACCGGACCGAGGGCCTGAAGCAGTTGCAGCCGTTAAAACCACAGACGTTAAACCATCAACAGTTGCAGAAGGAGGAGTGTTGCTGATTCCGAACTCTTTGCTGGGAACCCAAGACGCAGAGGAAATCATCGCCACTAGCCGATTCGACCAGGACACCGAGGAATTCCAGGAGGACCTCATCACGATCTTCAGTACCAGGAAAGTCAAAACAATTTATACACTTCTCAAAAGATTATTTTTCTTTTTCTTTTTAAATCATTGTAAAGTTAAATTAATTCAGATGCCGATAAAACAGAGACTCTAAATTAATAACAAACATTCATGTTGTGATAAGCTGTATAACACGTATAAGCTTAAGTAATAATCAATAGATAAGAATTAGACGTAGATAACAAGCGCTATATAAATATTAACATTGAATTACTTAGAGACTTATACTGCAGTATACGTGAAACAAATCACAAGTAAATAAAAAGCACGCTGAACTAGATTCACGGTTAATTTATTTCAAAGTATTTTAAACGCATCTTAAAGTAATAAAATCAGTATAAAAGCATTGCAAATTCATAAATTAAATTATTTTAAAATCAACCTTTTTGAAATCAATAAAAACATAATTCGTATAAATTCAAAAAGTAAAAAAAAATATAAGCTCGTTTTTTGAATACTAATACCCATTCAGAAAACATTATACAAGATACTAATTACTGTTTTAGTACGTAAGGATTGCTCTAGCTATAAGTTTTTATTCATATGTGCTATTAGAGTAATAAACCCCCAATGTTATACCCAACACTGTATTTTTATTCTTGTACTACAAGCCTACCAACTTCACGAAACTATCCAAAATAATTATAACGATATTATTGTTTTTTTTGTACACTTGAATTACCCTACTTGCGAATTCAAAACACAAATTCCTACGCCTTTAGTCGGAAGAAGTCGCAAGAACGCACAGCAGGTAGGTAATCTCACACTACAATCATTTATATGCTTATATTGATAAAAATAAATAAAGCGTACGTACAAAAGCAAAGTAAAATAAAGTTATAAATGGCGCGACCAACCGTGGGGCCCGATTATTCATAAAATTTGATAAAATATTAAATCATAAAGTAAATTTAATTAAAGAAAATAATTTAAAACAAATTTTGCTGTTTTGATTAGTAAAACAGCTGGCGTCCAACTCCAACAATCCCAAAGAAAGTTTTGTGAATTGGTATAAGTACAGCAATAAAGTGTCTAAAAGTATTGTGTAAAAATGGAGACAGACAAAATGTTGAAACAATTGTTACAAGAAATGAAACAAAACGCGGCAGAAATGAAACAAACAAACGCGGAATTAACAGCTAAAATAGACGCGAAATTTGAACAAAGCTGAACTAAACAACGCGGAATTAACAGCTAAAATAGACGCACAAAAAACAAGTTTAACCGAGACACTAGAACAGAGTAACGCGGATATAAATGCGGAGATAAGACAAACCGATGCAAAAATCAATGCAAAATTCGAACAAGTAAATAAAGAAATAACTGCTAAAATCGATGAAAGCGTGAAAGGCTTAGATTCTAAAATCACCGAAGTCGGCGAGAAAGTTCATACGGTCGAGACAAGGATAAACGAACGGTTTAAGGTTTTTGAGACCACGATGCATAAATCGTTTATTGAACAGGTTTCGCGCATGGAGGGGCGATTTAAAGAACACATCGGCAGATGCGAAAAACAAACCGCTGATGCAGCTAAAAAAGTTGATACGCTCGAAGTACGAATACAAGCTGACGCAACGGAAACACAACGCCAAGTCGCTAGGCTAGACGCGTCGATTGTAGAAACGCGTTCTGATATTGACACAAATAGAGAACATGTATTACAAATACTTAACGATGAGATTTCTAAAGTACGACAGGAAGTACGTAGGAAGTCGGCTCCAAATATTTTAGTACAAGGGCAGGCAGACGAAAAGAACTGGGTGTATTTCACTGGCGAAAATAACGAAAACCCGTTCGAGTTCTTGCTAACTTGCGAAAACGAAATGACAAGAGTAGGTTCGCGATTAGAGGACCAAGACCGGATACAATGGGTCGTTAACGCGATGCGGGATTCAGCAAGGAGATGGTATAATATAACACGTGATAAAATTACCACATACGCGGAATTCAGACAGATGTTGGAAAACCGTTATTGGAATTCGCACACGCAGAGGCTTTTGCGAAACGAACTTGAATACGGACGTTATGACCGGAAGCAGGGTATAACGCCTGAAAATTATATTATACAACAAGTTGAACGCTTTAAAAAACATTTAACACCAGCGTTTTCCGAAGTCGACATTGTCAATAAATTGGCGTACCACTTTAACCATAATATTCGTGTAGCCGCATTTACGCAAGGAATACGCGCGGTTGATGAATTATATTAGTATCTCAAAGCGAAACTGTTTTTGATTTCGGCGGGTGGAGGTATAACCCGAATTATAATCAAAATAATGATGGCCAAAATAGACGTGGACAATATCATACCCAAACCGATCCGAGGCCCAGTACCAGTTCGGCTTCACAACAAACACCGCCGAAACCGCCAAATAAACCCTTTGAGTATAAGGGTACGCAAAATTTCGGCAGGCAGAAACCACAAAACAGAGGCAACGATGGGACTCCAACGAACCATTCAAACAGTCGCTATATCAAACACCGGTACGACCGCACAAACGAGCAAAGCAGAAACCGTTAGAGACCCTGTCGCAAATGTAAAACACTATCACCCTACAAAAAACGTGCAACAAGGCGCATCCAAAAAGGATGTGCAATAAGCCCTGCAAAAATGTTTAGAAATAAGAGTGTTAGATATAAGAATAATATTATACGTGAAAAATGTGATTTTTGTAATGTAACTTGAGTGCCTGTTAACAATGTGTTCCCGCCGGATGTAAGAGAGCCGTTGTTAGAGTCCAATACAACACAAAAAAGCCCGCCTAGCACAGCGTGTCCGGTATTACAGGCGCATGTAAACGGCGTTCCCACGCAGGTGCTTCTGGATACCGGTATCGTCGTATCTGGTATTAGCGAAAGGTACACACAAACGTGTACGCTCTTACAACATACAGGCGTGAAAAAGCGGACCGTTGCAGGAAATGCACTTACAATGCGACGACACGCGCACTAGTAAACACAGCTGGTTTTTAAACGCACAGGCTATTAACGGCGTCAACAGGACCTTGTACCAAAATATTTGGAGCGGATCTCCTCCGTACCTCCTGTCGTACTTTCAAAATCTCGTCGTTTAACGCTTGTAAGACACTCTCTTTATTAGAGTCTATGTTAGATCGCGTCTCTACAATTGAAGCGTCTAATCTATCTACTCGTCGTTGCGTTTCCGTCACGTCGGCTTGAATCTTTATCTCTAGAGAGTCGACTTTCTTTGAAACTTCTTGCGTTTGTTTTTCGCAGCGGCTAATATGCCCCTTGAACCGGCCCTCCATACGTGTTCCTTGTTCAATAAACGATTTTTGCATAGTGGTCTCAAAAACCTTAAACCGTTCATTTATTTTGGTATCGACCGTATGTACTTTTTCAGCGATTTCAGCTACTTTCGCGGTTAACTCTTTATTACTCTCTTCGATTTTTTTATTGCTTTCCGCGATTTCGGTGACTCTAGCGTCTAAATTTTTCGCGCTTTCGTCTATTCTCGCGGTCAATTCTTTACTACTTTCTTTATTGCTTTGCTTAATCTCGGCGTTTATGTCGGCGTTACTGTGTTCTAATGCTTCGGTTAGACTAACTCTTTGTGCCTCGATGTTAGATTTTAACTCTGCATTATTTAGCTCAGCATTGGCTGTTATCTGTTCAAATTTCGCCTTCATGTTAGCGGTTAATTCCGCGTTAGCTTGTTCCGCTTTAGCCGCGTTTTGTTTAATTTCTTGTAACAACTGTTTAAACATTTTTTCCGTATCCATTTTAAATACACAACAATTTCAAATATACAGAACAATATCAAATACACAGAATAGTTTCAATACACAAAATAATTTCACTGCTGTACGAGCACCAGTCACAAAACTCTTTGGGGATTGTTCAGTTGGACGCCAGCTGTTTTAAGAGTTAAAACAGCAAAGTTTGTTTTAACGTGAAAATTAAATTTAAATTGAATTTAATTAATTTTCTCGTGCCCCACGAAATTGGAGCGCCATTTATAACTAGCACTTTATATGCGTTGTTGTTGTGTCGTGTTGTGTATGAGTACCTACCTGCTGTCCGATCTTGCGGATTCTTCCGACTAGGGCGTGTGGATTTTGGATTTGAAGTTCGCAAGCTAGTAATCTCAAATTTATCGCAACAACACACAAAATAAGTTACTTTAAAGGGGGTGAGTTTTGTGAGACTGGTAGGATTTATCGTACAACAATAAAACACTGTAATATGGGGTAATAAAACGTTGTTTATTACTCCAACAACACACAAGAATAAAATGGTTATTATATTATCAATTTCTTACAGTCTAAACAATGAATCAATGTTGACCAATGTTTTTCGATTGGTTAATGATTGAAAAGAAACTAAACTCGTTATTTGGCGAGTCAATTGCAATTGAAAATTTAATTAATTAATTGATTTAATTTAATTAAATTGCTTTAACTAAATTGAATTTAACTGCTAATGAAACAAAATATAAAACTCTGAAGTTAATTAGAATAATTTTCAAAAATAAATTAGACGTGACAGTCTAGTTCACGTTATTTCATTTCTAGTGATTTGACTTCTGTTATACTGCAGTATGAACTAATAATTAGATTGTTAGTTAAGATTTGTATAGCGCTTTTATATTACTTCTATTTTCTTAACTACAGCTTACTAATGACTTAGACTGCTATACAGATTATCACAATGAATTTATTCTTAATTACTAGAGTCTTTGATTTTTGTATGGCACCTGAATTGTTTGAATTACAATGTTTTAATTGAAAAGATAGAAAACTTGATGTTGAAAAATAAATAAGTGGATTTTGCTTTCCTGTTATTGAAGAGGATGTTGTTCCGATTGTCCCTCGTTGATTACGGTCCGATCGCTAGAGAAAGTAATCTGCTTAGAGCTGCTGGATTCGGTCGTTGAGTTCAAAATTCGGCAACACTCTGCTTTCTTGCTGTTCGTGAATATTTTAACGTCTGCGGCTCTCTGCTGGAACTGGTTTCTGTCCCTCGTCGATTCGCACGTCGCATCAGCGTGTGTGTGTGTTTCGTTCGAGTGGTAGCTCTGCTCGTCAGCTGTTCACCAATGATTTAGACAGCCTCTCTGCTGTATTCTTGAAGTCTGGTCTTGAAGTCTGGTGGATCTCTTGCGTGCTTATGACTAGCTGGTAGTACACAATAAGCTTGGTTGATGTAATGAAGAGTATCTCGCCTTTACGCAACAATTACGAGCTATACAGTTGATCTGTAATTACTGTGTTCGTAATTGCGTGTGTGTTGACCACGTAGAGTCTTCTGATGGATCTTCACCACTATGGTTACGAGACGATCGAAGAATGACGTCTTTACTTCGTGAGTACTGGCAGAAGAGTGATGTTTCAGCCCGAAAACACCGCGCTGGTTGGGGTTTGGTCAAATGATTTGATTGGCTGACACACTCTCCCTACTACATAAAATTTGAATTCCCTTGGTCCGTGAGAATGAAGTTAGATTCCCACAGACGGAGAATTAATATTATTTTTAATACTATTTTTCCGGTGGAACCAAATTGTCGGTCCAGATTTCCTGTGCTTATTTAATTTTGCAATATCTTGGTTGCAAACCAAGTTGTGCGAAATCTAAAATATACAATCTGTCAGAAATTATAGTATCTATGACATATTCAAATCTCATTAATGTAGCTCTATTTTTACAGGAGTTATTCAATTAATTTAATTAACTCTTTTATTTGTTAATTATATTGCGTAAAATTTGCACACGTCATTATTAATATTTCGGCAAACATTTTGGCTATCTTGGATTTCGCCTTAATTTATTAGTCTCCGAGATATTAATAATTAACACTTTGGGTGTGGCTCTTCCTGGTACAGCGAGCTGATTACATAACGGCCACGTGTGCGTCGCTTTACAAAGCATTATTTTCAACGCTCTACATACAAATGGAGTTTTGACTGTTATAATTTATTTAAACATGATTTTATTATGCAGGCGACATATAACCCCAAATAATTAATATTTGGTGCTGTTATATTATATATATTATCTTAATATAATTAAATCTTTTCTGAAGAATAAAATGGTAATTAATATTAAAAGAATTGATATATTTCTTAATAATCATATATTAAATGATAAAGGGGTAAAAAATAATGAAAATAAAATTAATTTAAAGATAGTAATAACAACTGGTCATTACCATGTGATCGAAAAAAATTGATTAATCTCGATAATCCTATAACTCCTTCACAAACTCTAAATGTTAATAAGACTATTAATATATATATATATATATATATATATATATATATATTGCAACACATCTTTTTATGATTTCTTTCATTATGGATTATGAGTTTTACAGGGACCTGGTTAGGGTATATCATGCCAACACTTACCTGCAGTATATGGTACTTTTCTGCTTTGCCGGCTATTAGGTGTGGGATTTGGGCTTATTAGGTATCAGGTAACGAGTTGGGACGATGTGTTTCCAAAAGAATTATTTTAGGAAGCTGAGTTGTATAAATTGTGAATAAATGAAAACTACCTTTTTAGTATATCTTTCCAAAGATTATAATTGTCACCCTCAAGGTGCTTATCTTTAAACAAATCATAATAATAATAAGAATTTCAAATATTTAACACAATTTACGGCGGGTTCCACCATTTTATATTCTCTCTTGAATATTACTTTACACATATTTTCTCTAGTGATATATTGTTATAATGCTTACGTCTAACAATCACATATTAAAATCATATATCTTAGTACATAATTTATAAGTTCCTGAAAATAAGACATACAATACACAGTATATACACAAAACATATAACATGGAAATATACACACATATATGGGCAGTTTCACACTGTCTGCCTGTAATTATAATTCATTTATAAAAATCATTTTTTTTTTATATTGAATTTAATTATTTAATAAAATGGAAATACTGAATTGATTTCATTCTATGAAATCCGTAACCCTGTTCTTTATACATGAGAAAATAAAATACGAACTTTTTAAATGAATATAACAAGGGTTATAGTTATCGTTATCTCTATGTTAATTATTCTTTATACAGTGCACAATCTCATGAAAACATTTGCTTAGAGTCTTTCTGCACTCTTATTAACATATTATTATAATGATCACACATTATCTAAATGTTCTGTCTTTTTGAATAAATGTCTCTATATGATATATAGTACAACATTTAAAAGTGTCTTTAGGCTTTAGTCATACCGCCTATATAAAAACAAGGTTTATCAATTATTTAAAACTGTTCAATTTCGCTTATAGCGGCTTTTCATTTGCTTGTTGTGTTTTACAACATTATTATGAACCCTGAACCATATCAGGTCACCTGTTTTGATGATTTCATGTTACACAGATGTACACGGGTCTCATGCGTCGGCGTTGAGTACAGCTATTCCTCTCGAAACCTCCGTCAGCGTCGCTTAGCGGTGTATGAACAGCTAGGCTAGGCGTCGTTCCTTTATCGTCATGGACACAGCGTCTCTGGCCTCGGGTATAGTCTGATGTCCGTAGTACGTAGTTGTAGTAACTCAGGTGTCTGCCGGTCTCATTGAAGCGTCTTCTGCAGCGTATCGTTCCGTGTGTACGACTCAACGAATACTTTATGAATGCGCGAGACAGATGCTCGTTTTGGCTCACTGTTTATAGGGCAAAGCCACGTGTGCAAATGAGTTTCTATCGGCGAATATCTCAACAATCCTTTATTTATTTAGGTAACAAAGTTGTTTGTTAGACGTGTCTTGAACACAGTTATTAGCTATGTATACACGCGATCTTTAATTAGCACCGCGAAAGGTGTGAAATAGTAAAACGCTTATAGTTCACGACACTCTCACTATCTCGTTATGTGTTTGGTGTCTAAATAAAGCTACATTTCCGCACTATTCACTGGTCAACCTAGTTCTTCTTAATCTTTTGTCATTTTTTTATTATTTAAGTTTTAAAACACTTCTGACATGTGCCGACAAAATTATACATATTTATGCAGGTGGACTGTTATCTGTTTTGTTTGCTATATAAAATCCTATCTGTACCCTTCTAAATGTACAATTGTAGCAGATAACGCTTATTATGCGTACTCCAGTTAGAACGATAAACATTGATAACAATGTTTCGTTATAACACTCCCCCACTTGCTTTAAAAAAATTGTTTGTGCTTTACATAACATTTTTTTTTTTTTTTTTTTTTTTTATCTATGTTTAGTACATACACAGTCAGTTATATTACATGTTTATTAGAAAGAATATAAAATCTTATCTTAAAGTAACAATCACATATGGGTATTATTGGATATAATGACGCAGAGATGACGCATGGTACTTTCCAACGTCCTTTTTCTTCACTGGGTCATATACCATGTAGGTGTGTGGTCCTAGACGACTCCTTAGTTCATATGGGCCACAGAATAATCTGAAGAATTTCTTGGAAGTGTTTAATATACTACTTCCCACAGGATTTGTCTTTATCAATACCTTATCACCAATCTGGAATCTTGTCAATCGGTGAGTTCTATTATACCGGTCTCTCCTTTTACCTGCTTGATGATATAACTGTCGTTCAGCTCTGTTTATTTTTATTTGAATTGGCAAATCTACATTATAATTTTCCGGTTTATTAATCATGTTGTGCCAGAATCTTTTAGGTATTTTATTCTCACTTAATTCTAACGGTGTGTATCCTGTAGCTTCACTATAATTGTGATTCATTGCATCTTCGAAAAATTGTAGATAGTCAGGCCATTTACTCTGTTGATTGTAGCAATATAACCTCATGTACTTGCCTAACTCTCTATTTATTCTTTCAGCAAGATTAGTTTGTGGATGCCTTATGGATGTAAGTATAGGTTTTATACCTTGTCTTGTCAATGCGTCCTTCCATAATTTATTACCAAACTGCTTACCTTGATCTGTCAACACTTTATCCATTTTTCCATACTTTGGTATATACTTCTGGGTGATGACGTTCAGAACAGATTTCATGGTGGGTCTTCGTACAGCATATAACTTTACTAGCTTGGTAAACACATCTACCGTCACAATTATATGGCGGTACCCACGACTTGATCGCGGGAGTGGTCCAAGGAAATCAAGTGCAACTATATCCCCCTTCTTCTTAGTTCTGATACTCCCCATTTCAACGCAAGTGTTTAAATTCGGATGTTTGGCTGTTTGACAATCATGGCATTTCCTAACAATTATTTTAATTTTTCTGAACATATTATTACAGGTGAAGGCTTCTTTCATAGTTAAATAGCACTTCAATGGAGATGCATGAGCTAGACTACGATGACATGGCATAATTAATTGCTGTAACATGTCATGAGATAGCACAACTTTCCAATCATAATTAATAAGCTTAAATAAAATTCCATCTTTCACATAATAATTTATAGGTAACGGATTATTTTTTATATTCTGTAATCGCTGATCTTTATCTTGCTCTCTAGCGAGATTACGTAGTAATTCTTGTACTTCTCTCTCGGGTTTGTATGTTATGTTGCTAAGTACCCTGACATCTTGTGGTTTAGCTTCATGTGTTTCTTTACAGACTCCAGAATGTAGTCATTGATTTTCAGTCTTCGATGTGGACGGTTTATTACGTTCATCAGTGTTTCTCGGTGTCTCTTTCTGTTTTTTCTCAACGGTAATCGCATGCGTATTTGCATTCCTATCGGATGTCCATGGTTTCGAAAATCGTTTCGACGAATTCGGCCATCGGTAACCTCCTTTGTAATTACCTCTTTCATTATTTTGCTCCTGCTTCTCATATGTTCGTCCATCTTCATGGCGTCTATCATATGATACATTTTTGTTTTTCGGATATTTTTCATCGTCTGTACGTCTATCTTCTCTGCCTTTATCTTCTTGGCGATATCTTTGCGAATACCACGTACCTCTATCTTGATTTTGGTTCCGGTTATCTCGCTGAACTCCTCTTGGTGGGTCTCGTTCACGGATTACACCCTCCATCTGTGTTAAAAGTATTAATAGATCTTCAATGGTAGCTATACCCTGAACATGTATAGCTAGTTGGATGTTCCTGCTGAAATGATTAGCAAGCTTAATGACTAATTCTTTTTGTGTTAAAGCGGGACGTAAATGTTTACTCCTCTCTACTAACATAATGACGTATTCATCTTCAGACAGCTTACCTGGATTATATTTACCAAATTCCAGTGTATTTCGTATTCTCATTTGTATGTATTCATTCCAATACCTCCGTTCGAATGCTAGTTTAAATTCTTCATACGTTTTTAAATCGTCATTCACCATCGTGAACCAACTGGCTGCTGCATCTTTTAAGTAATGACTTACAAAGTCTATTTTATCTTTGTCACTGAGAATAGATCCAATACTATCCATTTCTTTCTCACATTTGATACGAAATTCAATGGGATTTTCCCCTCTGGATCCTCTAAAATAGTTAATGGGTCTCTCTTCTCTAGGTACGGTCGAGTATACTAACGCTTGTGTTGGTAGTCTTCTCACTTCTCGTGTAAGTCGGTCTACTTCACCTTTTAACTTGACTTCCAGCTGATCTACCCTGTTGTCATGGTGTTGGATAGATTTCTTGATGGTGTCGTCTGCTGCGGCGAGACTTTTTGTTTCTTCTTCAATTTTCATGGTCTTCCTGACATTACTCTGCACCAACTCGCTGATGACTTGTATCTTGGTATCTTGTCGATGCGTAATTTTTTCGAGTTTCTGGTCCAGTATGTCGGCCATAGATTTAAAATTTTGTTGTAGTCTTTTTCGCTGCTCTTCGAAATTTTCATTCATCACCACCGCTTGTTGTTTTAGAGACTCTTTAACTTTACCTTCTAAGGTCTCCATTCGTTCCATAATTTCTACCTTACTTTCAGCATTATACGCGTATAGTTTCTGAATTTCTGACGTGCTTGCTTCCAATCTTCTCATAGTTTCAGCACCACTAGTTTTTATTTCTTCAAACCTTTTTACGTTTTCAGCGTTGCTGGCTTCCAATCTTCTCATAGTTTCAGCACCACTAGTTTTTATTTCTTCAAACCTTTTTACGTTTTCAGCGTTGCTGGCTTCCAATCTTCTCATAGTTTCAGCACCACTAGTTTTTATTTCTTCAAACCTTTTTACGTTTTCAGCGTTGCTGGCTTCTAACTTCTTCATTATGTCGGCTAAACTGACCTCTTGTTTATGTGCCATGTTTAAATTTTAATTTGGTGAACCGATTTTAAAATATTTATTATTAATTTGTATATTATTAATTATTTGGATTATTATTAAATACTGTATTGGTAGTCATTTATTCATCAACATACAACCATTATCTTGGGCGCCTGTAGTATCAGTTTCTGATAACCACAATATTTATCTAAGCTCCCCTTTGTTTACTCTACTGATAACGCTAACTGTACGTTCTTATCAGCTACATTCCACATATAAATGCACGTTTTATAATAATTACACATCAACTCTAAATATTTGTTCTACGTGAATTTATATTTATTTAACTTCTAACTAATTTTTAATTTTTTTCGTATTATGTTTTTTTTTTTTATTTATTTAATCGTGCCCCACGTTGGGCGCCATTTTCTTTTGCAACACATCTTTTTATGATTTCTTTCATTATGGATTATGAGTTTTACAGGGACCTGGTTAGGGTATATCATGCCAACACTTACCTGCAGTATATGGTACTTTTCTGCTTTGCCGGCTATTAGGTGTGGGATTTGGGCTTATTAGGTATCAGGTAACGAGTTGGGACGATGTGTTTCCAAAAGAATTATTTTAGGAAGCTGAGTTGTATAAATTGTGAATAAATGAAAACTACCTTTTTAGTATATCTTTCCAAAGATTATAATTGTCACCCTCAAGGTGCTTATCTTTAAACAAATCATAATAATAATAAGAATTTCAAATATTTAACACAATTTACGGCGGGTTCCACCATTTTATATTCTCTCTTGAATATTACTTTACACATATTTTCTCTAGTGATATATTGTTATAATGCTTACGTCTAACAATCACATATTAAAATCATATATCTTAGTACATAATTTATAAGTTCCTGAAAATAAGACATACAATACACAGTATATACACAAAACATATAACATGGAAATATACACACATATATGGGCAGTTTCACACTGTCTGCCTGTAATTATAATTCATTTATAAAAATCATTTTTTTTTTATATTGAATTTAATTATTTAATAAAATGGAAATACTGAATTGATTTCATTCTATGAAATCCGTAACCCTGTTCTTTATACATGAGAAAATAAAATACGAACTTTTTAAATGAATATAACAAGGGTTATAGTTATCGTTATCTCTATGTTAATTATTCTTTATACAGTGCACAATCTCATGAAAACATTTGCTTAGAGTCTTTCTGCACTCTTATTAACATATTATTATAATGATCACACATTATCTAAATGTTCTGTCTTTTTGAATAAATGTCTCTATATGATATACAGTACAACATTTAAAAGTGTCTTTAGGCTTTAGTCATACCGCCTATATAAAAACAAGGTTTATCAATTATTTAAAACTGTTCAATTTCGCTTATAGCGGCTTTTCATTTGCTTGTTGTGTTTTACAACATTATTATGAACCCTGAACCATATCAGGTCACCTGTTTTGATGATTTCATGTTACACAGATGTACACGGGTCTCATGCGTCGGCGTTGAGTACAGCTATTCCTCTCGAAACCTCCGTCAGCGTCGCTTAGCGGTGTATGAACAGCTAGGCTAGGCGTCGTTCCTTTATCGTCATGGACACAGCGTCTCTGGCCTCGGGTATAGTCTGATGTCCGTAGTACGTAGTTGTAGTAACTCAGGTGTCTGCCGGTCTCATTGAAGCGTCTTCTGCAGCGTATCGTTCCGTGTGTACGACTCAACGAATACTTTATGAATGCGCGAGACAGATGCTCGTTTTGGCTCACTGTTTATAGGGCAAAGCCACGTGTGCAAATGAGTTTCTATCGGCGAATATCTCAACAATCCTTTATTTATTTAGGTAACAAAGTTGTTTGTTAGACGTGTCTTGAACACAGTTATTAGCTATGTATACACGCGATCTTTAATTAGCACCGCGAAAGGTGTGAAATAGTAAAACGCTTATAGTTCACGACACTCTCACTATCTCGTTATGTGTTTGGTGTCTAAATAAAGCTACATTTCCGCACTATTCACTGGTCAACCTAGTTCTTCTTAATCTTTTGTCATTTTTTTATTATTTAAGTTTTAAAACACTTCTGACATGTGCCGACAAAATTATACATATTTATGCAGGTGGACTGTTATCTGTTTTGTTTGCTATATAAAATCCTATCTGTACCCTTCTAAATGTACAATTGTAGCAGATAACGCTTATTATGCGTACTCCAGTTAGAACGATAAACATTGATAACAATGTTTCGTTATAATATATATATATATATTGTAAGCAAATGTGTTACAAACGCTTTCTGATCTTCTTCCTTTTTAATTAATCCCCAATGTTTGGGCTAGCCAATTTGTAACAGTCCTGGTTACAAAATTAAAGTAAGAGGTTCGTTTAAATAAACCTCCACGCTAGTAAGGTTTCGCTCCGCTGTGGGTAGTGTCGCTTGGTAACAAGTCGCTGATTAACTCTTTTAAGCCCCACTGTTGCGAGCATCAATCTGTAACAAGACCCTGTATGCAGTCTTTAAAAATAAAGATAATAAAGAAAAAATTTTATTTCAAAAAAATATATAAAAAAAATTTGTTTTTTTTAATTAATGTCTGTAATTGAGAATTAATCCTGTTTTAATGTTTTAGTAAAATTTTAATAATTAATAAGGTATTTATTAATTATTTAGCACTTCTTGAAGATCTTAACAAAGTCCGGAGTTAATCAGTTTAACTCCGGTCAGCAATCGATTTATGATTTTTCGGGCTGGTCCAATATCTCACTTTAAAAAAAATATTTTCTTCTTCTGGAAGTCGTTGCATTAATAAATAACCTTAAATTAGCATTTGAAATAAGTTATAGATACAAACAATTGAAATAAATGGATTTATTAACAAAATTAAGAAAGGATCAATGTTTAATCGTTTGTGAGCAATTGTCGACTCCGTCTCAGGAATTAATCGATTTGTTCATACAGTTGAAAAATTATTACAAGTATTATAAAAGGTTCTTGGAGCGATTATATTAATAGTCAGAGAAGGGTAAACGAGAAAGTATAACATTTACAAATAAAGTGTTTTCAATAACTATTAACTAACAAAATGTGATTAAATTTTATAAAATAAGTAATATTGTTGATTTGTCAGACCAATACGGCAAACGCTGAAGTCGCTCAATGTAGTTGGCACTGCTCGGCATTTTTAAGATGGCCGCTCGAAACGATGATGAGGTTATCTGCGATGTCGTCGTGTTAAAATCTCACAGCAAAATTACCTTCATATATGTTTTAAATGTCCCCGAACTGGTGTAACTTGTCTAATATTTTGTTTGGTGTATTCTGGAATGGTGTTTAGTGATCACTGGTGTTAATTATGTTATATGTTTTTGGTGTTCACTTCTCTTTATTCACTACGCAAAAAACGGTTATACTGTTGTAGACGAAATTGTCACAAATATGTAGTTTTACTGTTTTTATACACTGGTATTATGTAGTATTTATGTTGTTTTCACTATTGTGGTTAAAGTTTTCAGTGGTTTTAGTTAGAAAAGTGTTTAATTTACGTAACTTTTGTTTCACTTAATTTTATTGGGTAACCATAGTACACCATTTTTCTCGGTTTCAAGGAACGTAATATCACATGAACTGCTCAGATTGATCATTAACAAAGAACTAACTAACTTCCTTCTCGTTAGTCAAAATCTGGCCCAGTTAATCTTTGAAAAAGTATTGTTAAAATATTTCGATTTCCCATATACATGATACAAAAATACATTATATATGGAATTTATTTAGTTTATTCATCACCTTCATGAATTATGAACCTTATCATTGGTTTAATTCTCTCATTCTCTTTAAATTGATATATTATAGTCCATATCTGTTGACATTTTTGTGGAAATTACCAAATTTCTTTCTTTTTGGAAATCTAGGCTCAAAAACTGGTTTCCGCCTTCATATAATTTTTCTGCCATTTTAATTGTTATTAAAACTATTATAATAAATTTCAAATAGTCATATTTCTCTTCCTTTCCTTAATTACATATAAATTGAACCTTTGAACTGGTTTTTTGTGTTAATCTCTGAATTTAACACTCCTCTTTCAAAATAATGAATTTATATATTTCAAAAATTTACAATATTTTAAAGTATATTTCTATTTTATCATTTTAACTCCTAGGTTCATTCACAGTAGTTGTTAACTGATTTACCTTACCTAAATATTGCCATTTTTCAGGTTTATAAGTGAATTAACTGGTTTATATTGTTTCTGTGAATTCATCAAATGGCCTAGAGTTTAGAATTTTATATTTCTGGCTTTCTCAAATAAATTTAATCCTACTCCTCCTCTGACTTTAAACAGTTATTATGACATAAAAATAAAATGGTTTATAAACTTATGGTGATGTATAACATCTAATTAATTCTACTGTTATATAAAAATAATAATGAACATTACTCAGCATTCTAAGAAATTGAACATATTGCTGACATTGTTTGATAACATACATTTAACTCTTTTTTTTAATTAACACAGCATACCTACTGAAACATTATTAATGGTATGTATGCTGTTATTTGGCAAACATAATTTATTTTAAACACATATAAATCTTTTTGACTAAAAACTCTTACAAACATATTGAGTTTATGGCTGTGAACAAATAGCCATTTTAAACATTTTTAAACCTATGAATACTTAAATTAATTCCAGTCCTTTCTAGTCTAAACCATTATTATTTATTATCCCCTTCATCAGTAAACATGTCCACCCATACTCTAGTTACTGTCATTTCTACAAATGTCTTTTAATAACAAAGTGACATTAAAATAATAAAATATTGGAAATCTTCCAATTTAATATTTTATGATGATGTGTATTATTGAATATAAAAGTTGTTATCTAGCATATTGTTAAGTCATAGTATCACTACAACTTTAAGTTTATTGTATTTCCAAAAACACTTGCACTAGTTCACTTTCACTGGTGGTTCTGATATTTTGAGTCTTATTATCTCAGACCAGACCTTTAGTCATCATGGACTGTTAAGACTTGTTTATTTTTTTTGTCACACAATAGCTTTAGTTGGTTCACTTCTTATAATACTATACAACACTTTTGGCTTATTAATAATTACATTTTATAGGGTTTTGGGATGTTATACTTTCTTTAATTGTCTATATGGGTTTGGGGTTTCATGGTAGTTAATAATAGGTTTTATAATGGTGTTTCTTCCATACTATTTCTTCCTCTCTTCTTGTCTTCTTTCTTGTCTTCATTCTTGTCCTTCTTCTTGTCTTCATTCTTGTCTTTCTTCTGGTCTTCCTTCTTCTTGTGTTTGGGGTGTTTTGTTGTTTCACCACTCCTAAACTGATTCTTCCTTCTTGATTCTGTGGTATCTTCTTTGTTTACTGCTCCTAACTTCCTGGGTAAATTCCTGATTTTATAATATGAGTTACTCTTAATTATTTTTTTAATTTTTTAATAGTGGTTTTTATATAATGCAATGAGGATTTTTATTTTATTGTGGTTTATTCCTTTGAATTCATTAAATTTCATTCGATATTATATTAGTATATGTAATGTAATTATTGTTTATTATCTTATATGAATTAATAAGTAGTGGATTTTCTGTCACGCTACAGAATGCCCTTCTCCAGAAGTGATTTTTTCAGACTATACTTGCTTTGTCTGAAACAATTGCTTATGACAATTATTCTAGGTTTGTTATTATTCTCGACTTCCTTCCATTTTAAAAATTCTCTTATTTATAGTTGAGCTTATATCCTTCTCATTCTCACTTGATCTTCCTTGATAGTAATAGTCATCTGAGTTTCATATTTATTATTTTATTTTCATATTTCTTCTTAGTATTTTCTCCTTGGGATATTTCCTCCCTATCGTTCCCTACTTTGTGAGCTGGTTCAGTTCAGAGAGGCACTGTACGCTACTTCCTCTGCTGTCCAATACTTCACACATATTTGAGTACAGAGGCAAATCATCTCTGCTCAAAAAACATATTAATACTGCTGGAATTATCTACAGACAGATTAAAAAATTATTCAGAATAGTACACATTTGTTACTATTTAAAAAATATCTTTGGGATACTTCACTTATTACTTATTATATTGCTCAGAGATTTTAATATTCCTATCTCAGTTGTTCTTCTGACTCTTTAACTTGATGGTTCATTCATTTGATATAATGGTAGGAAGCTCTTCTATTAGTACATTTGCAATTTTTCTTATCATATAAAGTTTTTGGTTATAAATTCTTTATTACTTTCTGGTTTTTTATTACAATCTGCATTGATTTATTGTAGCATATTGTTATGACATTTTTAGTTTGTTTCTTTGTTTATATTAGTTCCACATGTTCTATGTTCTAGAACTTTCTTATAACTGTCGTTATTACAATTGACATTTAATTCATTATCATTTCATATTAATTGTTTAATTACATATATCTTTGATATTATTCTCACATTACTCCTGTCATGGTTATTATTCTTTCGAATAAATGTTTTAATTAATTTTATAGTGAGGTCATAATTTCTCCTCATATCACTTCAAAGTTTTATTACCTCATAATTCCACACAAGTTTTTGTATTTTATTATATTTAATCACTCAAATCGTATCACATTTTTTTTTATTCCCTTTCGTATCATTTTATGGAAAGGTTTTTACAATTTATATTGAAATTAGACATGATCATACTTCTCTAGAATTATTTGTTTTAATTCTAAAGTCTGTTTCCTTTATTCATATCATTATGATCCTTTATAAACATAGTAAATATATTTTATGATTGCCATAAATATGGTATTAATTCTCTTCTGTTTATTTCACCAAAGTGTTTTATAAATAATTGGCTTGGTAAGTTGTGCTTACTTTGTTTAAAATTTTGATGATTTATACACAATTCATAATTCTTCTTATATTATTTTTTCCAAATGGTTTTTCTCAAATCTTTGGTATGTAAGATTGTCTTACATTGTTTTTGGAATTTAGACGATTTCTTCTAAATTCTTAGTATATTTCCTTAAAGTTTTTCTGAAATAATTTGTATGTAAGGTGTTCTTACAATCTTTTTAAATTTAGATGATTTCTAAATTCTTTCTTCTTATATTTTTGCCAAAATGTTTCTTTCAAATCTGGTATGTAAGGTGTACTTACAATCTTTTTAGAATTTACATGATTTTTTCTAAATTGTTTTTGTTCTCTTTTCCAAACAGTTTTTCTCAAATAATTGTATGTAAGGTGGGCTTACAATACTTTTTAGAATTTGGATGATTATTCAAAATATTTCTTCATGGATGCCTGGTTATAGACACACTTAATTTTATTGGAACCCATCTCCTTAATTTCGTACGTGTTGTTATTATTATTTTTGGAAACTATATAGGGTCCAGTGTATAGAAGCAATAATTTTTTTAGTTATCCCTTCTAAAGAACTGGGTAACTCCCTATTCTTCAACAACACCTTCTCTCCAACGGTATAAGTAATAATCTTACCCATGTTTTTATTGTATTTAATCCGCCGTTTCTCCTGATCTTCGGCCACCTTATTATAAAATTGAACTTTATTAAAGATATATTTATTCTCTCTTGGGAACTCCAATATTTCCTCGATCCCCTTAGGGGTTGTCTTTCGTACATGGCGGAGTATGGGGTAGTTCCTATGGCTGGGTGGTATGCCAGGTTGAGGAATTCTTCAGTGGCCTCCAAGTATTCTTGCCACCTCCTCTGCTGATCGTGGCAATACGTTCTTAGTAGGCGCCCCACCTCTCGCAATACTCTTTCGGCCGGGTTACTGCTCGGGTGGTATACCGATGTTTTATAGGTATGAACCCCCATTGACAGTAGTGTATCCCGCCATTTTCTCCCCTTGAATTGTGTTCCGTGATCGGTGATGATCGAAACTGGTTTTCCGACGTCTGGGAAGTACTGGTTGGTCAGGATGTCGAGAACTTTATTTGTAGTCGCCCGATTCGCTGGGTATAGCTTGATGAACTTGGTAAAATGGTCCATCACGATGACGAGATATTTGTATCTGTGACGTCCCCCATTGCGGGGAAATGGCCCACAGATGTCCAGGAATACTTTCTCTAGTTTCGATTGAGAGGTTATCGGAATCATTTGCCCTTCTCTTTTCTCGTTTTTGGTCTTTACGAGTTGGCAAATGCGGCAGTTTCTTATGTACTTTCGTACCTTCCGATTGATGTCTTTTATGTGGCAGCTCTCTTCCAGGGCCTTTACCACCTTTAAGGCGCCCATATGCCCATATCGAACATGATAATTATACACTATCTCCTTTTCGATATGGGTTGGAATAATAACCTTCCATTCCTCCTTATATAAAGATGGTCGTGAAAACAGGATTCCGTTATGGATTTTATAATATTGGGAGGTAGTTTCGTCCCCTGCTTCCCATCTTGTTAGAATAGAGATTAACTTCGGGTCAGCTTGTTGGTGTGTGCTCAGGTGTTCCAAAATTGATTGTAGACCGGCGCTGTTGCTTAGAATATGGTATACTTTAAGTATACTCTCCTTTTCCCCCTCGAACGTCTGTTTATTAATGTTTACTCTAGACAATACGTCCGCGACGACATTCTTCTTTCCGGGGATATACTGACCACTTAAGGTCATATTCTTGCAGCAATAGTATCCACCGTGTCAACCTTCCATGGCTTAACTTACATCTCTTTAGGAACGATATTGACTTATGGTCTGTCCGGACGGTAACGGAATAACCAAGGATATAAGTGCGGAATTTTCCACACGCGAACACTACACTTAACAATTCCTTTTCTGTAACGTGGTAGTTCTTCTCACACTGATTCAATACTCTACTGGCAAAGCAGATCACGAGATGTTCGCCCTCCTCATCCTCCTGATATAATGTAGTGCCGAGGCTGATGTCACTGGCATCGCAATTAAGAAAGAAAGGTTTGCTAAAATCCGGATGGCGAAGTATGATGGGTTCAAGGAATTTTTGTTTAATTAAAGATAATATATTGTGTTGTTCATTACCCCAGATCCATTTATTTTTGGATGACAGTTGAGGCTGAAATCTGGCGGTCAGTTCAGAGTACTTTTCCTGGAACTTGCGGTAGTAATTACAGAGTCCCAGGAACGACTGTAATTGCCTTCGATTCTTAGGTGTAGGAAAGTTCTGAACCGCTTCGACTTTTTCAGCCGACGGTGAGATTACCTGGTCATTCAATATGAACCCCAAGAATTGAATTTCCTTGGCGATAAAATGAGATTTTGCTAATTTTAGCGTAATATTATTTGCCGCTAGCTTCTGTAATACGTGTTCCACACGGTAGCAGTGTTCCTCCCAAGTTTCTGAGGACACTAGCAAGTCATCAACGTATACGGTGGTGAACTGTAGTGCTTCTTGGCCAAGTATCTGGTCCATGCAGTGCACAAAGACTGCGACTGAATTTACCAGTCCGAAGGTCAACCTCTTAGACTGGTAGTTCCGCCCTTCGAATATGAAGGCCAGATACTGGCGACTCTGTGGATGTAATTCCACCTGCCAGTACCCGCACACCGTATCCCAGGTACTAAAGTACTTGGTGCCGTGGAACCGTTTCAAAATCTCCTCAATCTCACCGGGCGAAGTCCTGTCATTTATGATCATTTTATTTATTTCACGCCCACCTAGGCACAAACGGACTTGTCCGTTTTTCTTAGGAATAGCCACGATAGGACTTGTATATGGGGTTTGGCTACTCTCTATTATGTCACGGTTAATCATTTGTTTTATTTCAGCTCTTACAGCTTCCTTTCGTGATTGCGCGATGGGGTAAGACTTCCGGTTAAACTCCACTGTGTCTCGGAACTGTAGAGTACACTGAAAGTTTTTCACTTTACCGGGCTCATCAGAAAAGACTGATTTATATTTCTTATAGATGTCTATTAATTTGTTCGCTTGGTATAAGGTTAATTTTTCGCCGGTTATACCGCTCCGGAAATCCCTGATCTCCTGGATTTTTTGTGACCATAAGTCTTCATTGAAAGTATCGTCTATTTTTTGTTCAATTATAGATGTTGGATGGATATAGTTAATTTTGCGAATTTGTTGGTGGATACTCTCGGGAATGACTTGGTCACTACCCACCAAGTTAGCCGTCCAAGTATGTCCGTTGGTAAACAGAGACAATTTCTCAGTTCTTAAATCAATGATGGCGGAATTCCTCCTGAGCACATCACACCCGACCAGTATATTAAACGGCAGCCCGCTCGCCACCAAGAATTCCATATCAATTGCTATACCACAGCTCATCACACTGGCGGAGACTTGCCTTCGTATTGTTTTATTTTGTCGGCCGGTTGCACCCAACAAAATAATATTGTTCAATGGCAACGTTGGTAAAGTTCTCCCGCACTCTCGCTGTATTCTCTCCAACTCAGTCGTACTTATGATTGATACGTTTGAACCAGTATCGATCATCAACCTAGCGGGGATGCCTTCTACCTCCGCGTTGACATGTATGATTTCGTTATTAAAGTTATTGGTGGGATTATTGTCGTCCTCTTCCAATAACTCATGTCGGATGTTCTTTAGGTAGTTACACCCGATGACCGTGATACGATTATTATTATGTGCTCTGTTAAACTCATCATTATTATACCCAGTATTTAGGAGCAGTAACGGGTTCTGGCGATTTATTACTGCCTGCGCCCATTTAAAGGCTCGACATCATTGTTCCTTTGAGTCATACTTGTTGAAGCATCATTTGGGATGCTTAGAGTGGGCCCCTGTCGTTCTGTCCTGTGGTCTTCCGGTCGTTCGTGGTTGGTCCTCCGTTCAGCGTCGTCTAAACTAGTACTCCTTCTCGCCGGATAGTACCTTGGTTGGTCCCGTTCTAGGCTCCTCCGCCTATCTTCATATTCACGGTAGCTGTTTGTTGTTGTATCTTCGCTGTCGACCATCTACTGCTCGTATGAAATTCACTCGTGGACGGGGAAACCTATTATTACTGGGATTACCATTATTTGGACTTGCACGATTATTATTATTATGGTAACGATCATTACCATAATTGGGGCTTCTCTGACTATTTGGGTTAGGAGGGTAGGGATTTCGGTTACCCTGATAACCATTAGTGGGTCGACTCGGGTTCACATGGTTTGGACCTGTATTATTATTATTATTTTGATTGGTATTGTTAAAACTATTATTATTTTGCGGGTATGCACGGCCTCCTTGGTACCCAGTGTTGGTGTTGTTCGTACCCAGGTTGTTGTTCGGATACGTCCTAGGTTCGGGCCTATCGTTTCTTCTCCGGCTTTGTCGGTAGTATTCTTCGTTCTCTTAGTTTTCGAGGAGTTCGGTCATTGCCTGGATTGTTTTGATTTGGCTGCCTCTCCTCGCTCGAATGACTTCTTCGTCATAATGGTATGACAACTTATTTATCAGGCATTCCTCAGGTATGGCCGGTTATAAATGCTTGGCCATACATACCTTGCCGAGGAAATATGCCGTCATTGAACTACCGACTTGTGGTTTGTAATGGCCGTGGCATATGTTATCCCTTATTAAGTTTTGAGTCGTTTCCGACCAATACTTAGCCTTGAAGAGGCTCTTAAATTGCTGATAGCTTTCGATGTCGCTCCGGTTGGCCATCCACCAATGATCATTCACCTCCCGAAACGACTCGTCTAGGATTTCCCGGTTCTGGACCCATCGGTTCCCTCTATGCTTTTCCAGGTATTCCTCGATGCGGGCCAAGAACTCCATGGGCTTCCGCTTATACTGCCGGAAATTAAGCCATTCTCTGTTTTCTGACATGGGGAAATTATTATATCCAGTTGGTCGATTTCTTATAATTTCTATCTCCTCCTGACTCTGACGCACTTGTCCCGTGATATTCGTCATAGCGGCTTCCACGCCGTCGCATCTTTCGGTGACATGTGTCCGCACTTTATTTATTTCTTCCAAGGCAAATTTCTTGTTTTCTTCCAGTTTCGTTTCCTGTTGTTCCTTGACATGTGTAATCTCTGTATGTATTACCTCCCGGACTTCCAGCACTTCGTTTTCTGTCTGACGACATCTTTCGTCCACTTCCCTGATCTGCTGGTTAACAACCACGACTTCCTGTTCTAACTTTTTGACGATGGATTTCTTCGTGTCTGTTATCTTTTTATTCAACTCTTCCTTTGCCAACTCGATCCTCTCGTCTAATTTGTTCATGTTCTCCTGGTTGGCTTCCCTTAGTTCTTCTCTCAGCAGTTGGTTATCCTCTCTCAATTCTTCCAACCTTTCCCCCATCGTCTCTTCCATTTTCTTGTTATTTTCCCTTAATTCTTCTTTTAATTGTTGGTTGTCACTTTCTATTTTCTTACTGGTTTCTTCCATCTTCTCTTCCAAATTCTTATTATTTTCTTCCAACTTCTTTTCCGTCTTCTTACTCAAGGATTGGTTGTCCTCCTTCAGATCTTCCATCTTCTTATTCAAATTCTTACTGGTTTCTTCAATCCTCTTGTTGGTATTTTCTATGCCTTTATTTATTCCACCCAAATCTTCCTTGGTGGACTGGTTGTTGTCATCCATTTTCTTATTTAAATCTTGATTCACCTGTAAGAGCATTTCCATTATCTTCTCTTCCATTGTTTTAGTTTTCTCCTTCTCCTTCTCTGGGACATTGACTTCCCCTGTCTGCGTTGTTACTTCAGGTTGTTCCTCTGGTGGTGCTGGTTGTTTCGGTTCCACCGGGTTTACCAACACTTCCGGATCTTCCACGGGTGTTGCCTCCTTATCCCCAATGTCAACTTCTTTTTCGGCCTCTGCCGCCCTCTTTTTCGAAGTAGCTCGTCTTTGCATTTTTCTTCTGTTTCTATTAAATAACCGCTGCCAGGCTTATATTATCAAGCCCCACGTTGGGCGCCAATTTGTAAGCAAATGTGTTACAAACGCTTTCTGATCTTCTTCCTTTTTAATTAATCCCACTGTTTGGGCTAGACAATTTGTAACAGTCCTGGTTACAAAATTAAAGTAAGAGGTTCGTTTAAATAAACCTCCACGCTAGTAAGGTTTCGCTCCGCTGTGGGTAGTGTCGCTTGGTAACAAGTCGCTGATTAACTCTTTAAGCCCCACGTTGGGCGCCAATTTGTAAGCAAATGTGTTACAAACGCTTTCTGATCTTCTTCCTTTTTAAGTAATCCCCACTGTTTGGGCTAGCCAATTTGTAACAGTCCTGGTTACAAAATTAAAGTAAGAGGTTCGTTTAAATAAACCTCCACGCTAGTAAGGTTTCGCTCCGCTGTGGGTAGTGTCGCTTGGTAACAAGTCGCTGATTAACTCTTTTAAGCCCCACTGTTGCGAGCGTCAATTTGTAACAAGACCCTGTATGCAGTCTTTACAAATAAAGATAATAAAGAAAAAATTTTATTTAAAAAAAAATAAAAAATAAATTTTGTTTGTTTTAATTAATGTCTGTAATTGAGAATTAATCCTGTTTTAATGTTTTAGTAAAATTTTAATAATTAATAAGGTATTTATTAATTATTTAGCACTTCTTGAAGATCTTAACAAAGTCCGGAGTTAATCAGATTAACTCCGGTCAGCAATCGATTTATGATTTTTCGGGCTGGTCCAATATCTCACTTTAAAAAAAATATTTTCTTCTTCTGGAAGTCTCGTTGCATTAATAAATAACCTTAAATTAGCATGTGAAATAAGTTATAGATACAAACAATTGAAATAAATGGATTTATTAACAAAATTAAGAAAGGATCAATGTTTAATCGATTGTGAGCAATTGTCGACTCCGTCTCAGGAAATAATCGATTTGTTCATACAGTTGAAAAATTATTACAAGTATTATAAAAGGTTCTTGGAGCGATTATATTAATAGTCAGAGAAGGGTAAACGAGAAAGTATAACATTTACAAATAAAGTGTTTTCAATAACTATTAACTAACAAAATGTGATTAAATTTTATAAAATAAGTAATATTGTTGATTTGTCAGACCAATACGGCAAGCGCTGAAGTCACTCAATGTAGTTGGCACTGCTCGGCATTTCTAAGATGGCCGCTCGAAACGATGATGAGGTTATCTGCGATGTCGTCGTGTTAAAATCTCACAGCAAAATTACCTTCATATATGTTTTAAATGTCCCCGAACTGGTGTAACTTGTCTAATATTTTGTTTGGTGTATTCTGGAATGGTGTTTAGTGATCACTGGTGTTAATTATGTTATATGTTTTTGGTGTTCACTTCTCTTTATTCACTACGCAAAAAACGGTTATACTGTTGTAGACGAAATTGTCACAAATATGTAGTTTTACTGTTTTTATGCACTGGTATTATGTAGTATTTATGTTGTTTTCACTATTGTGGTTAAAGTTTTCAGTGGTTTTAGTTGGAAAAGTGTTTAATTTACGTAACTTTCGTTTCACTTAATTTTATTGGGTAACCTTAGTACACCATTTTTCTCGGTTTCAAGGAACGTAATGTCACATGAACTGCTCAGATTGATCATTAACAAAGAACTAACTAACTTCCTTCACGTTAGTCAAAATCTGGCACAGTTAATCTTTGAAAAGTATAGTTAAAATAATTTCGACTTCCCATATACATGATACAAAAATACATTATATATGGAATTTATTTAGTTTATTCATCACCTTCATGAATTATGAACCTTATCATTGGTTTAATTCTCTCATTCTCTTTAAATTGATATATTATAGTCCATATCTGTTGACATTTTTGTGGATATTACCAAATTTCTTTCTTTTTGGAAATCTAGGCTCAAAAACTGGTTTCCGCCTTCATATAATTTTTCTGCCATTTTAATAGTTATTAATACCATTATAATAAATTTCAAATGGTCATCTTTCTCTTCCTTTCCTTAAATACATATAAATTGAACCTTTGAACTGGTTTTTTGTGTTAATCTCTGAATTTAACACTCCTCTTTAAAAATAATTAATTTATATGCTTCAAAAATTTACAATATTTTAAGGTATATTTCCATATTATCATTATAGATATCTCCTAGGTTCATTCACAGTAGTTGTTAACTGATTTACCTTACCTAAATCTTGCTAGTTTACAGGATTTATAAGTGAATTAACTGGTTTATATGGTTTCTGTGAATTCATTAAATGGCCTAGAGTTGGGAATTTAACATTTCTGGCTTCTCAAATAAATTTAATCCTACTCCTCCTCTGACTTTAGACAGTTATTATGACATAAAAATAAAATGGTTTATAAACTTGTTGTGATGTGTAGCATCTGATTAATACTACTGTTATATAAAAATAATAATGAACATTACTCAGCATTCTAAAAAATTGAACATATTGCTGACATTGTTTGAAAACATACATTTAACTCTTTTTTTTAATTAACACAGCATACCTACTGAAACATTTTAAATGGTATGTATGCTGTTATTTAACAAACATAATTTATTCTAAACACATATAAATCTTATTGACTAAGAACTCTTTAAAACATATGGAGTTTATGGCTGTGATCAAATAGCCATTTTGAACATTGTAAACCTATGAACATTTAAATTAATTCCAGTCCTTTCTGGTCTAAACCATTATTATTTATTATCCCCTTATTCAGTAAACATTTCCACCCATACTTTAGTTATGGTCATTTCTACAAATGTCTTGTAATAACAAAGTGACATTAAAATAATAAAATATTGGAAATCTTCCATTTTATTATTTTATGATTTGTGAATTATTAAATATAAAAGTTGTTATCTAGCATATTGTTAAGTCATAGTATCACTACAACTTTAAGTTTATTGTATTTCCAAAAACACTTGCACTAGTTCACTTTCACTGGTGGTTCTGATATTTTGAGTCTTATTATCTCAGACCAGACCTTTAGTCATCATGGACTGTTAAGTCTTGTTTATTTTTTTTGTCACACAATAACTTCAGTTGGTGCACCTCTTATCATGCTATACAACACTTTTGGTTTATTGATAATTACATTTTATAGGGTTTTGGGATGTTATACTTTCTTTAATTTTCTCTATGGGTTTGGGGTTAATGGCAGTTAATAATAGGTTTTATAATGGTGTTTCTTCCATACTATTTCTTCCTTTCTTCTTGTCTTCTTTCTTGTCTTCACTCTTGTCCTTCTTCTTGTCTTCATTCTTGTCTTTCTTCTTGTCTTCATTCTTGTGTTTCTTCTTGTCTTCATTCTTGGGTAAACCAAGGTACTTCGTGTTATCTTGACTGATGTTTGGTTTGGAGTATCTAATTCCTTTTCTGATACTGACTTTGCTCTTCTTTCTTGGTTTCAGGGTATGGTTTACTTCCTGATAATAAACTCTACTCTTCCTTCTTCTTGTTTTTTGGGGTATTTTGTTGTTTCACCACTCCTAAACTGATTCTTCCTTCTTGATTTTGTGGTATCTTCTTTGTTTACTGCTCCTAACTTCCTGGGTAGATTCCTGATTTTATAATATGAGTTACTCTTAGTTATTTCTTTAATTTTTTATAGTGGTTTTTATATAATGTAATTATGGTCTTTAATTTATTGTGGTTTTTTCCTTTGAATTCATTAAATTTCATTCGATATTATATTAGTATATGTAATGTAATTATTGTTTATTATCTTAATTGAATTAATAAGTAGTGGATTTTCTGTCACGCTACAATATATATATATATATATATATATATATATATAGTAACGTAACGAAGTTAAGGCCCCATACGTTACACAAAAACGTCATCACTATCAAAATAAAACAATACCCAATGTGTGCAATAATTAAGGTCAGGAAGGTAAACCTTCATATAATAAACATATTAATAATACCTAGTAAGGTTACTAGGTAATAAAATAATAAAATGTCTATAAATATAAAATATAGAGTGATCAGTGGAAGGTGTAAACAATAAACATAGTGTCCAATGATGTGAAATTACTATAGACAGTTTGAACTGAGAGTAGACTAGTTAATTGGTATTTAAGATCTTATAAGATGTACATGTTATTATGTTTTATCATGATGTTTTGTTCTCATGGTATTTATGTTGTCTTTTATATGTAGCAGGTGTGAAGCAATTGCTTTAAGAAAGTATCAAGTAATTGATACTAATTTCATTCATGTTAAACTTTATAAGAATAACTATTTGTGTACTTACTTTGAGTAATTAATGGAGATATCGTTAGATAATATTTGTAAACTTGACCAGGAAGGCAATAATTGTTAATAAATTGCCAAGGGGTCATTATAATTATGTTATAAACAGATGAAGGGTTCAATAATAAAATAAATAATAATAAATTGAAATCAGGATAAAATAAAATTAGAATGATTGGCCATAAGCCAGTGACTCATTGTACAGTAGGTCAGGTCAGAAAAGTTAAATTAAAAATAAAAAAAATTATAACACATGTGATAAAACAAATAGGCCTAAAATTAGTAATTTGTAAAAGGAAAATAATACCTTTTAAACTAAGTCGATCAAGAAGAAAATGTAGTAAAATGTATATAGTTTAATAATGCATATTACGTGAAAGTTTTATATGATTTAATGTAATTTTAATAAGGGAGTATTTTATTAAATAAGTGCAAGAATATTTTCTAATTACGGCTCTAGGATAACAAATATTATCCAATAACAGAAGAAGAAATGGACGACTGAATGCAAGATATCTTGTTGATTTCAACACTTAATTGTTATATGTGAATGGGTTGAGTTCAGTGATACAAATCCAGAAAATAAACTAAAAACCTAATGATTAAAGTATAATAAATGAAAATTCAAAAATACTAATCCATTAAAAGGACAGTGGATCGACTGCCGAAGCTATCCCTCAACAAATATAATTCGATCAACTAATAAATTTAACGAATTTCTAAAAAACAAATTAATCAACCCATTAATGGCAAATAAATAATAATGAAGAGTAACCAGAAATAAATGAAGACAACCCATAGACTGGAGATGCCAAATTAATTAAATATATTAAAAACACAAATAAATTTAAATAACGTCCAAAACCTCACTTTACAAAACCGAACGAAGTCTTAATACTACACAAAGTCCATTGGGACCTGTAACCACCAGAACCGGGAAGATTCACGAAGATCAGAACTGAAACTTCTACTACATCTTGGGACATCAATACCAAACTTTTATTGAGAAGACCGAGGCTGATATTTTCCAGACATTGAATCAACATACTGTTCTCGTCTCTGCGTAGCGAAACACGACCACATTAAGTACCTTGTCAAAGTACGGTAAAAAACCAGCTTATGTTTGCACTTTATATAATAAGATTTTATAACTAAATTGTAATACCTAGTAACCTTAAATTGCATTACCTGACCTTACTAATAGTCACAAGAATTCCATGTACCCTGAGATGAAAAACAAATTAAAAAATATAATAAAATTTTAAAACATCTAAATATGAATTCAATAACGAATCGATTCAATCCTGTGTAATCGATGTGTTGTATCTGTGGCATGAGGAAGCATCTGTTTTAATTTGAATTAAAAATATATATAAAATAAAGAATCCTTCTTGAATTTGACGATTTCTTGTTATTGGTAGAGTAATTAGTGCATTTTGAATAAGTTGTAATTTACAGAGAAAGGAACGTGAGAAATACAGCAAGCGGAACAACTTAATCTAGAATAACAGGCCGATTGTAAACAACAGCGCTCGTCTACGGAC
Organism: Magicicada septendecula; assembly: GCA_034769895.1. NCBI lineage: Eukaryota > Metazoa > Arthropoda > Insecta > Hemiptera > Cicadidae > Magicicada > Magicicada septendecula. The sequence goes on along the minus strand of CM068373.1, from coordinate 247,645,014 downwards.
AGCTGGTGAATACGGGAGAATATAAAACGAATACGTTTCATCCATTCTCCTCTCTCCGCTCTCTCCATAGTGTATGCAGGCTAGGCTTGAAGAAATATATTGAATTACCCAATATATTAACTGAAATAGAGCGTTATTCCTTCGTAAAGCACTTAAATACTATCTAAAATAGAGATATTATCAATAATTGAATAATATAACCCACATAAAATATGTCCCCTTATAAATAGATTGATATTGCAGTATTCAAGAGAGACCACTTACAACTTCAAAAAATAAAATAAAAACAAAACAATTAACTCAAAAAACAACAAAAATAATTGGGTTACAATTTAACGAACCCAACAGTGGGGCATAAATTACAAATTGACGCCGACAACGTTGGGGCTTTTGAACATTATCTAATTCAATCAATAAGTACATCAACTGAAGATCATTACACTATATATCGTTTAATTCAATTGATAAAAATACAGAGAATATACAGAATAATCTCAAAATTATTAATTCTAATCTTAATAAACTCATTATAATATGCTTTCGATTTAAGCACAAGGAAATAATGCCTGATATAAATATAATTAAATATAAGAAAGGTAATGATAGATTCATTTGTTTTAATAGTTCAAGAAAGATTTAGATCTTGTAAATCTAAGATAAATTAGAAATTTTAAAACTTCAGAAGAGAATGGAAAGTCATTTCAAGCACCCAAAGCTTATATTTTTATTAAATTATCTTCTGTATGAAAATTGCAATAATTATAATTCTATTATCAATAAATTTTATTTTTATAAAACATCCGTTATCAATAGGATCAATTTTATTGATACAAACTATTCTTGCTAGTATTATTTGCATATTTTATTTAAATTCATATTTTTTTCTTATATTTTATTTTTTATTTTTATTGGAGGAATATTAGTTTTATTTATAAATATATCAAGAATTGCTTCAAACGAAAAGCTTTATTTTTCAATAAAATTATTATTATCAAATATAATCATTGGAACTTTACTTATAACTATAAATATTATTAGATTTAAGATAGATAATGTTAATAAATTATTATAAATAAATAATTTATATGATAGATTCATAATTAAGAAATTATATATATTTCCATCAGGAATTATAACTATCATAATGGTTGTTTATCTTCTATTCACGCTGATTGTCGTTGTGAATATTATTAGAATCAATCTTTCTCCTTTACGAAGAAAATTTTAATAAATGTTAAATATCACTCGACGTACACACCCATTAATTAAAATAATTAATAACTCATTAATTGATCTACCAACTGCTTCAAATTTATCATATTGATGAAATTACGGGTCACTATTGGGAATATGTTTAATTATTCAAATTTTAACTGGATTATTTTTATCAATACATTATAATGCAGATGTGACAAGAGCATTTAACAGATTAAGACACATTTGTCGCGATATTAATTGTGGATGAATATTACGAATTTCACACGCAAATGGGGCTTCATTATTTTTTATTTGTGTACATTTACATGTTGGACGAGGATTACATTATGGCTCATATAAGAATTTTGAGACTTGAGCTGTAGGAATAATCATTTTATTAATTTTGATAGCTACTGCTTTTTTAAGGTATGTCCTTCCATGGGGGCAGATATCATTTTGAGGGGCAACAGTCATTACAAATTTATTGTCAGCAATCCCATACCTTGGGACAACCTTAGTAAATTGAATTTGGGGAGGATTTGCTGTTGATAATGCAACATTAACTCGATTTTACTCTTTTCATTTTATTATATCATTTGTTGTTTTAGCATTAACAATTGTACATCTTATTTTCTTACATGTTACAGGATCAAATAACCCATTGGGAATTAGTTAAAATAATGATAAAATTCCATTTCATCCTTATTTTTCCATTAAAGATATATTAGGATTTTTATTAATTTTAGTTATTTTTTTTGTTATATTATACTTGAGCCATATAAATTGAGTGATCCTGATAATTTTATTCCAGCAAATCCATTAGTTACTCCAAAGCATATTCAACCAGAATGATACTTTTTATTTGCATATTCAATTCTACGGTCTATTCCTAATAAATTGGGGGGAGTAATTGCGTTATTTATATCAATTTTTATTTTTATTTTTGTTCCTTTTATGAATAATTCAAAATTTATGGGATTATTAAATTATCCTATTAATCAAATCTTATTCTTATATTTATTTATTATTCTAATTTTATTAACCTGAATTGGAGCTCGTCCTGTTGAATACCCATATATTAAAATTGGAATAATTTTAACAGTAATTTATTTTATATATTTTATTTTAGACCCAGTAATTAAATCTTTTTGAGATAAAGTAATTAACTAGTTAATTAGCTTATAGATAAAGCGTTTATTCTGAAAATAAAGAAAAGAACATTGATTCTATTAACTTACAAGTAAGGCAATTTTTAATGAATTAAATAATAGATTTAATCATGAGAAAAAAATTAGTAAATTTAAACTTACTGGTAAATATGATTTTCATGCCAAATATATCAACTTATCATAACGATAGAGAGGTAATGTGCCACGAACTCAAATAAATAAAAATAAAATTATTGTTAGTTGAATAGGAAAAATCAAAGAATCAATTTTTCTTCCTAGAAATATTAAACAAAATATTATACTCATAAAAATAATTCTAGCATATTCAGCTAAAAAAATAAACGCAAATCCCATTCCTCTGTATTCAACATTAAATCCAGATACTAATTCTGATTCCCCCTCAGAAAAATCAAATGGTGATCGGTTAGTTTCAGCTATAGCTGATGAAATTCAACAAATTCTTAAAGGAAAAAATAAAAATGTTAATCATATCAATTGTTGAAAAAAATAAAATTCAATTAAATTAAAGCTTTCAATTATTATAACAGGGCACAAAATAATTAATACAAGTCTAACTTCATATGAAATAGTTTGAGCAATTGATCGAATTCAACCTAATATAGCGTAATTAGAATTTGATGATCAGCCTGTAATTATTAAACTATAAACCCCTATTCTTGTACAACAACAACAAAATATTATACCTATATTAAATGGAACACAATTAATCAAACATGAATAAATAGCTCATAATAATAAAGAATTGAATAAACCTAACATTGGTCTAATTATATAAATTAAATAATTTGATAATATTGGTATATTTCTTTCTTTCAAAAATAATTTAATAGCATCAGAAAATGGCTGTAAAATACCAATTAATCCTACTTTATTTGGACCTTTTCGAATTTGAATATATCTTAAAATCTTTCGTTCTATTAAAGTTAAAAATGCAACACCAACTAAGATAAACAAAACAGTAATTAAAATAGTAATTAAAAACATTTTCTACATGTAATATTATTACATAATTACATTCTAAATTTAATGCACTTTTTGCTAAAATAGAATAAATTAAATTATTTGATATGGTCCTTTCGTACTAATATCAAAAATATATTAGTAGATAGAAACCAACCTGGCTCACGCCGATTTGAACTCAGATCATGTAAGAAATTAAAGGTCGAACAGACCTAGAATATTTAAATTTTGCTTTAAATTCTTTTCTTAATCCAACATCGAGGTCGCAACCTAATTTATCGATACGAACTCTCCAAATTAATTACGCTGTTATCCCTAAGGTAATTTAATCTTATAATCAAAAAATTTGATCAATTAAACATTAATTTATGAAAAATTCATTTAAAGTTTTATTTATTAAAATGTCACCCCAACAAAAAATAAAATAAATTTTTTAGTTGTTAATTCTAAACTTTAGTAAAATAGATTTTATTTAAAACTCTATAGAGTCTTCTCGTCCCACTCATTTATTTAAGATTTTTTACTTAAACTCTAAATTCAACTTATTTTAATTAAAAAAGAAAATTTTTCATCCATTCATTCATACAGCCTTCAATTAAAAGACTAATTATTATGCTACCTTTGCACGGTCAATTTACCGCGGCCATTAAAATATCATTGGGCAGAATAGACCTTTAATATTTTATTAAAGGACATGTTTTTGGTAAACAGGTGAAAATTATATTTGCCTAATTCTTAAATACAACTTATTGTAATTTACTAATATAACCATTTTAATAAAAATATTTTAATTAATATAATTTTCTTAATATATATCTAAAATATATTAAATGTAGTTAAAGTGAAAATAAAATTTAACTTAGGCCTACTCATATAAGAAGGCTGATTGCAAGCCTATTTAATTAATTGTAAATTAAAATATTATAGAAATTATATTTAGCTTATCCTTAATATAATTAAATAAATATAAAACTTTATATCAAAATATAAATCATAATATTTATTTTAAAATAAATTTAATTCTTAAGAAACCAAAAATATTATAGTTCGAGAAAATTTCATTACCAAAATTTTATCAATATTTATATACATTTTTATATGTAATTAATTAACCCTGATACAAAAGGTACAAATTATAATTTTACTTTTCTATATTTATTATTTATCTTCACAGTTAAGTTAAAAATATTTATTCCATAAATAGTACTAAAACTAAATAATTATTTTTATTTAAAATAATTTTAATAAATTCATCATATATTTAAATTATAATTCAAATTATATTGATAAATCAATATTTTTTATTAGTGTAAATAATATGCCTAAAGCTTTAATTTGCATTCTAGCTACACTTTCCAGTACAGCTACTTTGTTACGACTTATCCCACTTTATAATGGGAGTGACGGGCGATGTGTACATAATTTAGAACCTGAATTCAAATAATGATATTTATTAAGTTTTACTTTGAAATCCAATTTCACGATTTTCATCATAGAAAACAATTCATTTTTATAATAATGTAATCCATTTTTTCTTTAACATTAACTGCATCTTGACCTGACATTATATTAATAAAATATATGAAAATTATTCTGGTGAAACATTCTTGACAGAGGTATACAAGTATATATAAAGTGAAATCTATCGTGGATTATCGATTATAAAACAGATTCCTCTGATTAGATAAATTACCTCCAAATTCTTTGAATTTAGAGATCATAACTATTAATAATCTAGTCATTTAATTTACACTTTCAATAATAGGGTATCTAATCCTAGTTTTATATAAAAGTTTCTCAGACATAAAAATAAATACATATTTAAATATCATTTCACCAAAATTTAAAAAACTTATTATTAATATATTTTTAACTGAAACTAATACAATAAAATTTAGAAAATCGTATAACCGCAACTGCTGGCACGAATTTTGTCCTCTATAAATAAATTTATTACTTCTAAAATTAATAATTAATAATAATAAATACTGCGCCCCCTAATATCTATCATTCAGATAAATAACAATCAATTTAAAATTATACATGTAATATAATTAAATATCTAATTTATAAGCTATAATAAAACTTTACTTTTACTTATTTACCAATAACATTGATTTACAATACTCCAAACAATCTCTTTCAAGCAATATTCACGTATAAATGTATTTATTTTTTTCAATGTTTCCTCACAATAATAAAAGAATTCATGGCTGGCGAATTTTCCTCCTTAGAGTTAGAAGATAAACTTTTGTATCAGATTATAAATTATGGTATCGAAATATTTTAATCAGGGCCTTTCAAGTAATATTCATTTATTTAAGTATTTTGAATCTTAAAATATTTATTATACTATATAGTATGTTTTTAGTTAAAAATAAAAATAAATTAGTATTAATATTATTATATACATGTATAATATATATGTATATATATAATAGAATGTTTTTCTTTTTTTTATTAATTATAAAAAAACAAAAACATACTATTATTATTATAAATATTTATATATAAATATATATATTTTGTGATGTTTTCAATTTGTTTCTTCTGCGAGTAGATAATATTGTATATTCTTTTTAACACCTGACGCACGTTTCACTGAAAAATATCAATATCAGTGATAAGGTTTACCTTGTTGAAAAAGGACTTAAGTTCGAAATTAGATTGAGAGAGCATGCGAGAGTAGAAGGAGACAGAACTACGAATTCGCTCTATGCGAGACATTTTAATGAAACAGGGCATAGGTTTTTAGACCCAACAGAGAACGTCGAAATAGTAAGGTTAGAGAATAACATAAGTAAACGCAAATTGTATGAAGAATTAGAAATATTGAAAGTAAGGAAAAAGAATAGTAATGCGCTGATGAACATAAAGATTGAATTTAGTAATGAGGATATATTTTACTATATTTTGAAAGAGTGGTGTATAAAAGGTGTAATACGGTTACAGGATAGGTTCAGAAGGTAGAAAGCTGTAGGAGATTTCTAGAGGATAATGTATATGACGAGGTCAGGTTGACTGAGTAAGGGGCGGGGCTAACAAGGACTGGGCGGTAAGCACTGCCTCCTATTGGTTGAATGTAACCGGTGATGCGTGGGAGGGTTAGTGTATATATATATATATATATATATAAGGGAAGTAGGTATTTTAATGTTGTTGTAGGAAGAACAAGATAATGGTTGCGAAACCGAAAGGCCTCGTTCGAGGAAAAAGCGTATATAGCAGGGAAGCAACAAAATTTGACAAAGTTGTGATGAAGACTGCTAACATAGAGAAAATAACTGATAATAATAAAAAAACTTCAGAAAATAAGAACATAAACAAGGCACCATTACCTGTGGCATTGCCAGTTTATGCCAAGGCTCCAAAATTTAATGGGAACATTTAGTAAGTGACTTACCTTTACCAATTTGAAGCAGCTGTAATCTCAAACAAATGACCAGAAGAAAGAAATGGCCTTTTATTTTGTCTCGCTAAAGAAGATACCCAAGAAGGTATCAAAGACCAATAGCATGATACCTTCTTCTGATTGGCTGGTGGCAGGGCCGGTTTTACCTAACGGCGGCCGCCGGGGGCCTCGCGCCAGGGGGGGGCCTCGCGAGGAGGGATTTTTTTATTGTATAAAATTAAATATGTAGGATTTGATGCAGGGAACAAGCAGCTGATGCGAAAGTACAAGCTTCTGGTTTTAGAAAATCTATGGAGCGATTTGAGACAATATTTCTCACCCATATGTGGAACGAAAGTTTAAGTCGCATAAATAATGTAAACAAAGTATTGCAGAAGCCAACATTGACCCTTTCGACATCAGTGACGGTATTGAATTCCCTTACAGATTACATTTCCAAGAAAAGGGACAGTTTCGAAAGATACGTCACAAAAGCAGAAGTAATTTTTGGATCTACTTACAAAGAGTCTGAGAAAACGCGCACTACCAAACGTAGTTCAAGGATTACCTATTTTGATAAAACCCAAACACCAGAAAATGTCCTTACAGGGAAAGATAAACTTAAAATAGAAACTTTTCTACCTATTATAGACACATTAGTTACTAATCTAAAAGAAAGATCTTCAAAATATGAGACAGTAGCTAAGAGATTTGGATTTTTAGAATATTTGGTCGTTCTAAATGAAAGTGACTTAAGTTTCTTGCAACGCTTTTTCGGAAAGATACAAAGATGATGTTTGTGGAAATGAACTGCTCAAAGAGTGCCTTCATCTTCAAAGTTTTTTAAAAGAGAACTTGGATTTGGACAAGCTTTTTCTGAAGATAACCGAAGATGACAGCGATGGTGAAAAAGACGATGACGACATCACAGGTGGAATATTTGAGCAAGAGGATCATGAAGGAGGAGAGAAGGTCCAAGATGAAGTTCATGGCACTGGATCTCATTCTTCGTCAAATAGACTTAACCTGAAGATCACGTACAAACACTTGCAAGAAAATGGACTTTTAACTGCTTTCCCAAATGTCGAAATTTGCTTAAGAATATTTTTGTGCATGATGGTGTCTAACGCATCTGGAGAAAGAACATTTTCTAAACTAAAAATTGTGAAAAGTTTTCATAGAAGTAGTCTTAAACAAGAGCGATTAAACTCTTTAAGCATCCTAAGTATAGAAAATGACATTTTGCGTAAGCTAAACTTTCATGACGTAATTGATGATTTCGCTGCAAAGAAATGTAGAAGGAAGGCGTTTTAAAAGTGTTTGATTTTATTGATGTATATTTTATTCAGCCACTGTCCAAATTTGCGTTAATTGTGTTAATGACTTGTTCAGAGTACTGAAGCAAACTCTAACATAATTATATTTCTTTATAGAATGTACTATGTAACATATTTGTTTTTTTACTTATGTTAATAAAGTAACCAACCTATAGTAAGTAACCTAGTTTTAAAGACCTACAGTACTAAAACCACTTTAATAATTTGTACAAAGAAGGTAAAATGAAACTTAGCTCTTTTTTATTTTGTGGGTTTCAATCTGATGTTAATAAAGTAATTATTCAAAGACTTTTGTATTTGTGATGTTTTGATGATTATTACAGTCCCTTGTTTATTGGTAGTAATGCAGATATAATTTATATATGTTTATTTATCACTGAATGAAATATATATATATGTGTGTGTGGGGGGGCCTCATTTTCGAATCCGCCAGGGGCCTCAGAGGTTCTAAAACCGGCCTTGGCTGGTGGCATCAGACAGTAACTTCACTGGACTTCGAAATTTTGTAAATGCAGGTACCCTTCTTACGGGCACTATCCTTAACCACAGTACTGTGGTCACTGAGTATGACATCTATGTCAGAGTGTGTAGCCTTCTTAGCACTGAATATGGCCGTCGAAGGCACGGCTGAAACGTGTGCAATTAACAACTTTGTACCACAACCTTATAGCCTGGCAAGCAACATCGACGCCGGCGGTGAAAGCCTCAGACATAATTTGACTTTTATACCAGTAGTTTTACAATTTCCCAATTCGCATTAAATACAATTATTAATAAATGTCACCAAGAATCTGTTACATCCTGAGCAGTTTAATTTGTAAACACCAGGTAAATCAAATTTTTATTGTTGTTTTATGTGTGTTCTGTTTTGTTTTTTAGTTCTGTATGCAATGCTGTATTCTGATTTTTTAAATTTTCGGCCTATTTTTGCAGTGTTGTAATTTATATATGTTAGTGTTATGAATTTGTTGTTTTCTGTCTTTAATCTATGTGTTTGTTTTCTGTTTTCTGTAGGAGTTTATTAATTATTGTTTTATTGTATCCGTTATCTTTTGCTAAATATTTTATTGTGTTTAATTCACCTCGGTAATCTTTTTTGCCTAGTGGGATGTTGTTTAGTCTGTGTATTATAGTTCTGAAGGCTGATAGTTTGTGTTGTATTGGGTGATTGACGGAGTGATATATCATTGTAGTGGATTTTCCGTATATATTAAATTTGAGTCTGTTCTAGTTGTGTAATGGTGAGGTCTAGGAAGTTAATACCTCCATCGATCGGCATTGTCTGTTAGTAAAGAGACGCGAAACCTTTGTGTACCAGTGTAATAATTGAACTCGTAAATTTTTTATGGATGTGGTCACCGGAAGAAGAGGCTAGAGAGAACAACCTGAAAAGTTGACAACTGAGAAGCAATAACACAGTGACAACTGTGACGACTACAAGAAATAATTGTAATTACCCTCCATCGTAGAAACGGGGGATACAGTGGGGCTTTCATAGCCGTTTGGAGGAACTGGATTACGCGGATGACCTGTGCCTTCTTGCAGAAAGCCTACAAGATATGGAAATTAAATTAAACGATCTGAAAATAGAAGCCAAACAAGTAGGCTTCAAGATAAATAACAAAAAGGTCAAGGAAATGCGTATTAACTACAGAAATAATTCTGATTTGGTACTAGGCGGAAGAGTTATAGAAAGGGTTGAGGAATTTTGCTATCTGGGTAGCATGGTTAGTCAGGATAGAGGTGCTCTTAAGGATGTTATAAGTCGTATAAATAAAGCAAAAGGAGCATTTGCCCAGTTAAGACCAGTATGGAGATCACCCCATGTACGCAGAAAGACAAAACTCAGAATGTTTGATTCAAATATCAAACCGGTGTTGCCGTATGGATGTGAGACCTGGAAAGTGACAAAGGACATTACCATAAGGTTGCAGACTTTTATAAACCATTGCCTGAGGAACATAATAAGAATTTGGTGGCCCAAGACTATCTCGAACAGAGATCAATGAGAGGCCACAAGTCAGAGTACCATCCAAATACAAATAAAGAGGAGAAAATTGAGGTGGATCGGTCAAACCCTGAGAAGACCACCAGAAAATATCGCTGTACAGGTACTGAATTGGAATCCGCAAGATAGCCGCAGACGTGGAAGACCGAGGAACACCTGTAAGAGAACTGCGGAAGGAGAGCTGGCTGGTCTCAACAAGATATGGAGGGAGTTGAAAGCCCTGACAATGGATAGAACACGCTGGAGAAATTTCGTCGTGGCTCTGTGTTCCACCTAGGAATTTAAGGACTTTAGTCAAGTAAGTCAAGTCCATTGTTGAAAAAAGCGGGATACGGTTTGAACTACAGAAATCAAATATGTTTACGGAACGCAACATCCAAAAGAAAATACAGAATGTTGAATCGATAGTAAAGAGTGTGAATCTCGAACTAGCGCGAGAAACAGACAGAAGGGAGGGGTGATTGGTATTCATTCTTCGTGTAATCACGTCTCAGTAATTACAAACTCGGTCTATAAATACCGTCGACACTAAGTCTTAATTACGCTTCGCCCGGCTCTGGAGAAATAAAAACACAGCAGCAGCCCACACGCAGAACCTTCTTTTTCACTGACGCAGATCAATACATGATAAGTCTTGTTAGACTTAGTCTGACTTTTACTAACATATGTTCCAGATATTTTAAAATAACCATTATCTATGACAGAAACACCTTAACTGTTTATTATAGAGATGTCATCATCATCATAATCTTCACGGATTAAACCAAGGATGGTTTGTTCCGGTCTCAAATAGGCAATGATTAGAGCTGGTCACTCCAGCGCTTCCTCGGACGTCTCACACCTCTCCGTCCCCTCGGCCTATAGTTACACAGTTGTTTGAGGATGCGGCAGTCATCCATTCGGCAAAGATGTTCGCACCAATTCAGTCGATACTGGGCGATCCTGTCCAGTATACTCATAATATTCAGTTCCTGCCGTATATCTGTGTTTCTTCTATGATCATGGAATGTATACCCTGCCACGTGCCTGAGAAATCTCATTTCCACCGTTCGGATGCGACTGGCCTGGTCTTTCGTTAAAGTCTAATTCTCAGACCCATCAAGAAATGTGGGAAGAGCCATCGCCTTGTAAAATTTTAGGTGTGCTGCTTTACTTGGTGACTTAAGGATTTCCCTAATGGTCCCGCACATAAGATTAGACTTATGCAACTTATTCACAACGCCGTTGCTTCCATTATAAGACACACTGTAGCCCAGATAATTAAAATTTTAAACTTGTTCCATAACAGTACCATATCTGTATAACAATTTTTGCCTGTACATTACAGAGATGTAATTAATAAATTGCATAAACACGTTGATACACGAGGTTTGATCAAAACGTTCACGCAATTCTTGATTAGTTTAAAATTGTGCCTCCATTCATCGACACTTATACTGCCCACTTCAAAGTAGTCTCAGTCGAATGTAAAACATTAAGTTTCGCAGTCTTCAAAATATTTCAAGCATGATCTTTTTTGTATAGACTTGAGCTCGCTTAGCGATTTTCGTTTTACGTCTTCAACGGTCGCGAAACATTGTCCTTTCGTGGAAATTATCACTATTGGGAGGAGGTAAGATCCCGTTGGTACATATCTGGTGAATACAGCAGTTGCCGTGTCATCATTATGACGTTTTCTTTTGCCTAGTCTGGCAAAATTCTTAACAAGCAATGACGTGCGTCCAGGCGCATTATTGGGCTGCAGTTTTCATAAATTATTCTTCCTTAATCTGGTGGTTTTCTATAAAAAAAACTTAATGCAAATGGCGTAAAATGTTCGAATAGTACTCTTTATTTACCACTGGGTACCTAACGATGAAATTTCATGCAACACATAAACATAATCTTCATCTGTCAAACGATCTTCAACTCATTTACGGCAGTAATGAGTAAACCGTTTGTTCATGCACAGAAATCTTGCCAGAAGCCTTCTGAACACATTTACCAGGACAGAGCAGTTTATCTCACAGTTTACACAAGATTTAAACCATGTTCTTTACTCTTGCATTGTAGAATGACAAAGAAATCGCCTAATACACTTAAGGATGACGTACTCAATTAGCTGTGAAATCTAAACTATGCATCAAACAGAGCTAAACTTTTAGATTATTGTCACTAACATGTGTACTAACGTCTCATAAAAACAGTTTTTTAATCGAACACTTGTAGCGGTGGAAATTGCAAAATTCCACGAACGTTTTGATCAACACTCGTGTATGGTCTATACGAGTTAGGTCTATGGTCATAATAAACAGTTAGGCCAACTTGAGAAATAGATCAGACGCGGACAATAAGATTAAGATTTTCATGACAACAGCTGTGTACCAACACGTATAGTGGTGACTTTTGGTGAAAATAAACGGCAAGAACAAAGTGTTGCCTGTCAAAGTAAAACGATGAAATTTTTATAAGATTCCCAAGTTTTATGAAATTGTTTAGTTTTGTTTTTCTTCTTATCATCATTACCATATTCTTCACAACACGGCTTAGACAAGGTGATGCCTGTTCCGCCTTCAAAGATCCTCCAGTCATCTCTTCCAGTGTCTACCCAAACACCTGCGTCCTATAGGTTTGTATTTCCAGACTTGCTTCGCCAGTCTGGAATCTGACATTCCTTTTAAGTGTTCTTTCCACCGTTGTTTGTAATCTTTTAATTTTTCATTTAAGTTAAAGACTTGTAACTCTTCTCTTATGGATTCATTCTTTATACCGTCAAGTTTACAACTCCTTTTAACTGTTCTTAAGAACGCCGCTGTTTCTCTTTTAAGCGTATTTATTAATCAAGCTTAAGCAATTTCACTTGTGTTAATTTCTCCTATCTCCTTTAATAAATTTCCTTAATCTAAGACAAACTCAATTTTAAGTATCGTTAGAATCTTTTTCTCCATTTCTTATAATTCATAAAAATTTAGTTACTAATTATTTATGTAGTTTTATATAAATAAGTGTATTCATGTTTTGTATCTTCGATTTTATAATCCTTTATCTGCCAACATAAAAAGTAAAAAAAAAACAATTTTTTTCTAACATTTGAAATCTTGGTTAATGAATAGGTCAGTTGAATACTTTTATCATCCTGCATATCATTAATAATAATTTTAAGAGATGCTATCATTAACAGAAGAAATTTAATTTGTGTTTGTGTTTTATTTGTAAAGAGTAGAGCTAGATTAAGTTGTGACGTAAACGTATTCACGATTTGTTTATTACTAAAGTATTACGTAACAATACGCTTTTGATTACAAATTTAAAGGTATTTTAAATGTAAAAACCAAACTCGCGTCTCTCAGCTTGTTTCAGTTTCTTGCAAATTAAAATACAAAATTTAATGTTTTTTAAACAAATTGTATAATTAAAAGCATAACATAACTTAAAAAGCATAACATGTTTCCTTAAATAAATGTTATAAAATTCTTTGAAAACAAAAACGGATAGGGTTGCTTAAAAACGCAAGTCATTCAGCTACCCCTAGCCTGCCCAGACTTCATTAATTTAAATGCATTTCAAGAGAATTCACAGACAATATTCTCGGAATTTTATTTATATTAAAAAGTTTACGTCGAAAGTAAAGTATTCATTCTGCTTGAAGAAAGCTTTGTTAACTTTCAACTGAATTTAAAATCATCTGTCAGTTGAGTTAATTAGGTCGAGCCGTAGTAGCAGTGACATAAATGCGCTCTTTTGTCTGATGAAATATTGTTATAATTTTCCTGGTTTATTGTATCTATTGTTTCTTGTTGTGTACTAAAAACAACTATATTATACTGTGAAGTATAAATCTCTACACTACTCACCTTCACCAGTACTGAACGTTGTTTCTCCCTTTGTATTGTGTACACATTGATTCTATTGTTTCTTGTTGTGTACTAAAAACAACTATATTATACTGTGAAGTATAAATCTCTACACTACTCACCTTCACCAGTACTGAACGTTGTTCCTCCCTTTGTATTGTGTACACATTGATTCTATTGTTTCTTGTTGTGTACTAAAAACAACTATATTATACTGTGAAGTATGAATCTCTACACTACTCACCTTCACCAGCACTGAACGTTGTCTCTCCCCTTGTATTGTGTACATATTGATTCTATTTTTTCTTTTTTTTTTACTTTAAGGATCCCCCAATTTGATTTTAGTTACCGGGAACCACCCTCGTCGGCGTTTCGGATTTGCAACAAAATTATTCATCATCACCATCGGTAGATGAACTGGCAAGCGGTAGGGCACCTCATTGTCCTGGAGTTGAGAAATCGGCCCCGAAGGCGGATGAACTAGTTACTAATGAACAGCATTGGGATGTAGAAGCCAACGAGAAACCGCTACATTAGATATCTCTAGTAATATCATCATGGCCATGTTCAAGACAAAATCATACGGAGCTTCAAGTTCCCCAATCGGATCTCCGTGGGGATCAGCAGTTTTGAACAGCTATGAAGAAAAAAAGCATATAACTAATGTTGAAGTTTTTAGAAAGATAAAGAAAGTTACTAACACAGTGAAGAAAAGAAAGCTTCAGTATCTGGGACATCTCATGAGAAATGAACAGAGATTTTTCTTATTGCAGTCCATACTACAGGGAAAAATACTTGGAAAGAGAAGAGTTGGGCGAAATTCATGGCTGAGAAATTCAAGAACCTGGTTTGTCATGAATACAACTAACTTATTCCGTACAGCGGTGCAGAAAGTTTTAAAATAGCCTGTATAATATTCAACATCCGAAACGGATAGGAACTATCAGAAGAAAGTCATCGGTAGCTCCATAGCCCACCGTGGGCCTCAGGTTTCCCTATCCGATTTCCGACGCTCGTATGAATTCTGTAAGTACATACGATTCTGTGAAACGATCCTATGAGTTCTGTGGGATAATTCATAGGTACCTGAAAATAAACCACCGAAGGATACCCGAACGAAGTTTTATAAAACTGTAGCAGTCCCCACATTAATGTATGCTAGTGAAACATGGACTCTTGGTAAAAGGGGCGTGTAGAGGTTATAGGCAGCCGAAATGAAGTTTCTAAGAGGGACGCATGGTTGTTCTCTCTTGGACCGGAGAAGGAACGAGGATATTAGACGCGATTTAAATATTGTATTATTGCACCAGACAATTGAAGACCGCAGATGAAAAGTGTGAACACTTGAACCCCATGCCTGATATCCGTCTACCTGTGGCTGGCTTAGGTTATCACCCTACCGGGAAGAGACATATCGATAGACCGAGTTGGAGATGGGTTCCGGAACAGGTCTAAGGCCTAGTCCTTGGAGTGATGATGATGATGATGACTTCCCTATCCTTAGCCAATGTTCACCAATTTTTCACTTCAAGCACTTTCACATCCTCTAGGATTCCATCAATCCATCGTAGTCTGGGTCTTACACATCCTCTCTTTCCTTCTGGTATGCATTTCATAATCCTCTTAAGAACATCCTCCTCATTCTTTCTCTGTACATTTCCTACCCATCTTAGCCTAGCTATCTTAATTGATGTCACAATATCAGGCGATCTATATAGCCCAGAGAGCTCTCTGTTGTACCTTATTCTCCACTCTCCACTTTCCCTAATCGGTCCATAAATTTTCCTAAATAGTTTCCTCTCAAAAGCTGCAAGCCGAAACAAGTCGCCCTTTGGCAGCACCCATCTTTTACCAACTTCTTACATCAGGACCGGTTTTACTAATGTTCTACATAGTCTTGCTTTGGTTTCACGGTGTAGAAGTTGTGATTTAAAGTATTTCGTCAGCTCATAGTAGCATCTGTTAGCATTCTGAATTATTTTACTTATCTCTTCATTTATATCATTAGTTTTATTTACTAGAGAGCCCAAAAACGAAAAACCTGAGACCCTTTCAAAGTTAAAATACATAATTTTTAAATGTGACGCTGATGGGTTACTAGTTCTCCTATTTTTTACAATCGTAGATTTAGTTTTCTCCTCAGTTACCGTTAGCCCCATTTCCTCAGTTGAATGGGATAATGCTGTGAATGCCTTCTAGTAATAATTTTTAGTAGTGACTTTTAATAAGTAAAGCGACGCTTTCAACGCTTCCGTTGAAGCTACGTCACTGCTATAGAGTCACTTTTACTACTTTTCATGGAAAACAATCTATAAGAGTTACTGAGAAAATCTATATAAAATATATATTTGGTGTTCTGCCCTAAGACAGGTTTTTAAATAGTAAAAGCTCTTCAAGCTGTTTTATCTCATGCCAATCTTTTCGTTTCTTCGTAACACCCTCTGATTTTAATGCTATCAATTAACTTCAATCTTCTACGCCCTCTTCTTTTTTCTCCTTTTATGACACCCTCCATGGCAGTTGTAAGCAAGCAGTTTCTTCTTAAACAATCACCTAACCAATTCCCTTTCCTATTTTCTATTACCTTCAGGATTCTTCTCTCTTCCTCTATTCTTCTTAAAACTTCATCATTCCTTAGTTTATCAACCCACCTTACTTTTGCCATTGCTTGCCAAACCCACATCTCAAATGTTTCTAATCTTTTCTCATCCTCCTTCCTCAGTGTCCATGTCTCTGCACCATATAAAACAACGCTCCACACATAACATTTGGCCAACCTTTCCCTTAAATTCTTATTAATTTTGCCACACAGCAGTATTTTCTTCCCATTAAATGCCTCTTTCGCTATAGCAATTCTTGCTCTAATTTCACGAGTGCAGGATATATCTTCACATATCAAGCTTTCATCAAAATACATTTTTTATGTTCGAATGCGTAGTAGGTCTAATATGGGAACGTATTTATTAAAACAAAGAAACGTTAAATCGACATTGGTTGGTGCGAAAAGACGGCGCTAAGGAGCAGACACAGACAGAGGGCGTGAATTCCTCATTCCCCTTGTAATCATGTCTCAGCAATTACAGAGCAGTCTATAAATACCGCCATTAAGCCAAAATTACACACATCTCGAAGGAAACGAAAATACGACGAAGAAGCCGCCGAGCAGAATTTTCTGTCTCGCTCTACTGATCAATATTATACGCCTTCTGGAACTTTACTCGTAGTTTGTGAATGAACGCACTTGACTAACCTAAACGCGGTGGTTGACGATGACCTTTCACACTGATACACACATTGGACATTGCGTTATGATTCGTGTGAAGTGATAAATATTTGTTGGTTTTTAACTACGACTCATTGCTACGCTGTCGGCGCGGGTTCGATTCCCGCCGGGGCCATCTGATTTAGATACGACCGTTGCCCCTCGCAAGGTAATGGTAAACCAGTGAGAGGTATCCTGCCTAGTATAAAGCCTCCACAACTATGCCGTTCGGATCCGGCGTTAAACTGTAAGTCTCACATGCCTGTGAGACGCTCCGTAACACGGGCACCACGGGTATATGCGGGGAGGGAACAAACCAGTCGAAAGACTGAAGGACCCAATATATATAACGACGACTTAGTAAACTTAATGTTCTCAATAACTATTATTGTTACTGTGAACAGTACGTCTTGCATTGTTGTATTTAAAAGTGCTGACTTTGTTGTTGTTGTTGTTACTAAAGTATAGTTTGGATAAACGAGTTTAACAATACTCGTGATTGTTTTACAGTACCTGGTGTTGATTTAGTTTCACTAAAATAAAGAGTGAGATCACCGCGTATACGCAGGAAGACAAAACTCAGAATATTTGACTCAAATATCAAATCGGTGTTGCTGTATGGATGTGAGACCTGGAAAGCGACAAAGGACATTACCACAAGGTTACAGACTTTCATAAACCGTTGCCTGAGGAACATAATAAGAATTTGGTGGTTCAAGACTATTTTGAACAGAAATCAATGAGAGGCCACAAGTCAGAGTACCATCCAACTAAAAATAAAGAGGAGAAAATTGAGGTGGATCGGTCAAACCCTGAGAAGACCACCAGAAAATATCACTAGACAGGGACTGAATTGGAATCCGCGAGGTAGCCGCAGACGTGGAAGACCGAGGAACACCTGGAAGAGGACTATGGAAAGAAAGCTTGCTGGTGTCAACAAGATATGGAGGGAGGTGAAGTCCCTGGCAATGGACAGAACACGCTGGAGTAATTTCGTCGAGGCCCTATTTTCTACCTAGGAATTTAAAGACTTAGTTCCACCTAGCCAAGTAACTCAAAATAAAGAGTGCTTTCTTTCTTCCTAACAAAGAGTGGCAAAAAAAAAACACAGAATTTTTTTTATTTCTTGAGAAACTTTTTGAAACGACGTTGGCAACACTTATGAATTGTTGGTTGTTTTAGCATGAGTCGCAGGGAATGGGCCAGTGGGATGGTGTTCAATGCCTTATAAGGTTAAGGTCTTCTTCCTCTGATAGTTTCAATCCGTTTCGGATGTTGGATATCATACAGACTATTTTAACTTTTTAAATTTTTTAATTTTGAAGCCAGCCAATCGCCCTGTTTCAACCCTCTCGTAACATTAAAAAGTTCTGTCGTACCCGTTTGCAGTTTGACTTTGGCTGTCGTCTGTATCATTGTCAATCTTGTCAGATGTACTAATTTAATGGTAAAAAAAATAACGGTAATTGTAGAATTCAACTAATAAATGCAATTTACCAAAATATTATACAGAATCAAATAATAATATAAAGTCCTGAACACTGTAAGCTATAATGATAAAAACTGTATGTATTGTATCATTAAAACATACTTTAGTTACTGCAAGTATTTTATTTTATTTAAGTTGCTGAGAAATCCGTATCCAATAACTGAGTTCAATTATCGATTTAATGTTAAATCACTTTCTGTATTAGTTCACGTAAGCGGACTAGATGAAATCAAAGTTAAATTGATTTTAAAACAACATCGATCTTGGCACGTCTTCCCAGCTAACTCGATAAGGTTGCTCAGCGATTCCGCGGCCGCTCCCTGATGAATTTATTTTCATTCACAGTGCTAACATGATTGCAGTGTTCCTCCTTACATCTTGTTAAATGTATCAAGTTCTTCTCCTTCTGATAGTTTCTATCCGTTTCGGATGTTGGATACCATACAGGCTACTTTAACTTTCCGCACTGCTGTACGGAATAAGTCGTATTCATGTCAAACCAGGTCCTTAAATTTCTCAGCCACGATATTCTCGGTCGCCCAACCCCTCTCTTTCCAAGTACTTTTCTCTGTAGTATGGACTCCAATAAGTAAAATCTCTGTTCATTTCTCATGAGATGTCCCAGATACTGAAGCTTTCCTATCTTCACTGTGTTAATAACTTCCCTATCTTTCTTCATTTTTCTAAGAACCTCAACGTTAGTTATATGTGCTGTCCATGAACTGCTCAGTATTCTACGGTAGAGCGACATTTCAAAAGATTCCAATTTCTTAGTTGTGGCTTCAGTAAAGTCCATGATTCTACACCGTAGAAGATGACCGAGAATACGTAGCAGCGTAGATGTCTCATCTTTGTGTTTATTGTTAAATCGTAACTTTTTCGTACTCATTCTAGTGTACACTGCTCTTGCCTTTTCAATTGTGCTCTTTATTTCTTGAGAGTGGTCCCATTGTTCATTGACTATAGTGCCAAGATATGTAAATTTGTTTACACGTTCAACTGGCCTTTGGTTTATATTAAGGGTGCAGTTTGTGAACTTGTTCTTAAACAGTGTCATTAGCTTCGTTTTAATAACATTGATCTATACACCATATCGACGGCTGCTTTCTGTCAGTCTATTCATTAGTTGTTGCAGCCCTTCTACGCTATCTGCGAATATGACGGTATCATCCGCATAACGTATGTTATTTATTCTTTCATCGTACAGAGAGATTCCCACATCACATTTATCTAAAGCTTCTCTAAAAATACCTTCCGAGTAGATGTTGAATAAAAGCGGGGATAGTATACACCCTTGTCTTACTCCGCGCAGAATTTGTATCTCTTCCGTTTTCTCTTTATCTACTCTAACCACTGCAGATAGGTTTCAATACAGTGTAGCTATTATCCTTAGGTCTTTTCCATCTAATTCAATATTTTTCAGGATATCCATCATTTTCTGATATTTGACTCGGTCAAAGGCCTTCTGGTAATCGATGAAACGTGCAAAAAGTTAAGGTATTTTACAAAAAAAAAAAAAAAGTAACTGTGCTACCGCTGCTAGATGGGAATATATGAGTATACGAGAATATTTTAAAGTTGGAACTCAAGATACTATTCCATCTCAACATGAAGTCAGGTTATAGGCGAACAATTTTAGAAGATACGGGAAACGCATGGAAGCAAAAATCTACCTGAATATTTGGAACACCTCGCCCATTGCCTCGTCCGACTGTAGAATCAAGAATAGAAAAAAATTTAACTAAAATCTATGGACAGCGTTTGGTTTTAAACTTTTTTAATTTTATAATATCAGAGTCTAAAAAGAGATTAAAATTTGAACAAATTGTAAAAATCTATGTGGGGCACCGAATTATGAGAAATGTTACTAAAAATAAAACTCGGTATTTTTAATAATTTAACAAGATTAGCATCTGTCAAATATTAATTACCTGTAAAAATACAAAATTACTCAAAAATTTGTTTAAATAACAAAAATCCACAAGGAATATAAAATTAAAGAGAATTTTATTTAAAAGCTAAATATAGTGTTCAGTTTCTAAAATTTAACATTTTTAACTACCAGTGATCCAAAATTTGGATCAATAGTTGGTAAAAATTGTGCAAATTAATGCGGGATATAAAATTGAAGAGAATTTTAACCAAAATCTGTGTATAGCGTTTTGTTTTTAAATTTTTTAATTTTGAAATAGAGATTAAAAAAAGATTAAAATTTAAAAAAATTATAAAAATGCATGCCGGCTAGTAGAATAAAAGGAATTTTAACCCATATCAGAGTGCAGTTTTTTACTTTGAAAATTCGTTACATTTGTACGCAAAAAAGTGGAAGTCGAAATTTTGAAAACATTCTAAAAGTCCATGTGGAGCATCAAATTATTCAAAATAAAAACTCAGTACCCTTAGTAATTTAACAAAATTATCAAAAGTTACAAAAACCTTGATAACCACGGAGTTAGTCAATAAACTTTGCAAATTTTCGTGGATAACCTACAGACGTAAACGGCAAAATGGAATGTTCCCCTTGGCGAGAATCGAAACCAAGGCGTTTGAATAGGAGCCGACAGCCACCATGATCACTCCCACTGCCTGACACAATACTGGAATAATTTATTGTCTCTCCTTGTCAGCTGTATCTTGCCGCTGACACAATATAAAATGTCAGCGTGTACTTACATTAAGTTTCTGCCTTATACTTTGTACTAATTTGCATGCGTGGGTTCATTATAATAAAACACCCACGTTCGTGCCAACTAAACCGTGTAATATATAGCATACAGATCACATAAACCACGGACCTTTCCTCTCTGACATTGAAGCCAAATTAACCTTCAAACTAGCAACTTTATTACATTTGTATTTCTTCTTTTCCTTCAACGTCTTCTTCAGCTTCTTCTTCTTCTTCTTCTTTTCTTCTCTTCTCCTTTTTATCTTCGTCCTCCCCTCCTCCTCTTCTAGTTCCTCATCCTTGTCCTCCTTTCTTTACCCTCCTCCTCCTCCTACTCCTTTCCTTATCCACCACCTCCTTCTTTCCTTATCCTCCTCCTCTTTCCTCTGCTTTTCCTCCTCCTCATCCTCATTGTCTTCTTCTTCTTCTTCTTCTTCTTCTTCTTCTTCTTCTTCTTCTTCTTCTTCTTCTTCTTCTTCTTCTTCTTCTCTTTTCCTTGTTATCCTCCTCCTCCCCTCCTCCTCCTCCTCCTCCTCCTCCTCCTCGTCTTTCTTTTTCTTCTCTTCCTAGTCTTCCTGCTTCTTCTTCTTCTTCTTCTTCTTCTTTTTCTTCTTCTTCTTCTTCTTCTTCTCCTTCTCCTTCTCCTTCTTCTTCAATGACGCACGAGTCCATCAGTCGCCGCATTCCTAGTATCGTGGCCTTATCTTCTTCAGATCTCCTGTAACGTTACCTGGCCTTATAGTTTCTCTGTGTCGCAACCTGTTATATTAAGCACGTTCGGCGTTCGGCCGCTTCAATCTCTGCCTTTCCCAATTTATAATAGAATTGATTTTAAAGGAAATAATTTTTACTTTACCTACTAAAGTGTTATTTACTCGACAGAGAAAGATTTGAGAAATAAACAGAAATGAGTTCAATAAACAATGAACAAAAGTGGTGTGTGTGTGTGGGGGGGGGGCAAACGAGAAGGAGAGAACGGTGTAAAACATTATTATGAGGAAGGGAATAAGTTGTGTATATTAAAACGTTGTACGTCTGTCGCCACTGCTGTCCCCCTTCAACTAACCTTTTCATTTATAGATATTTCATCTAACTTTCTACAGTGCATTATTATGACCTTCTTTTCAGGATAATACTTTATTTATCAAAATTAAATACTTTACTCTTGTTAAAACGTAAAACGTTGCAGGAGTACCCCTCTCCCTTAACCGATCTTAACCAAAATCAATAGACCTTGAGTCCTCTACAACTCAGGCATGTATGCAAAAAATTATTTGATTCTGTTTGAATTTGAGGCAGTTCGCCATAGAAAAATTTCTACACACAGACACTTTTCAGAAAATGGCTTTTCTTTATATTTTGAGGGTAGTACACATAACGTATCTCAAACACAATTTTTTTTGGCATCACCATATTTCCATTTGCTTATGGAACATGGAAGTAAAAATTATCTAATACTGAAATTTACCTTATAATAAATGTATTTCGTTCAAAATAGTGAACGAGTTCTGCAACTCAATGTTGACAAATATTTATGTTATAAATAATAGGGCGAGACACTGTACCTATAAAGTTGAGTATGGGTGACGTTAAGAGAACTTGTTTTTTTTCTGAATTCACGATTCCGTAGTTTCCTACACTGAACGTAGGAGTTGCGTCTCCCATTTCACCTCAACGCCCACTGGCGCATCAACAACACGCTTTCACCAAATAGTGTTTTGTGTAGCGCGTTTGATTAGGCTGTACACACATCTTGGGTTATTTTTAGCACTACCACACTGCTGGCTGAGAACAAATTTCTTGAAATTAACATTTCAATAACTGAATTTCATGCCTCACACGTACGACCTGAAACAACCAAAACAAGTCAGAAACAGAACTTTTTTTTCGGGATTTCCCAATCACTGAGGAAAAGTGTCTAAAAATATTGTAACGTGGCAGAATAAAACTTTCTGATAAACTTAATTTGTAATTTACACTGCGTATACAGAGAAACTTGTAATGAAATGTCATCATCATCATCATCTGGAAGGATTAAACCAAGGATGGTTTGCTCCGGTCTCAAAGAGTCAAGAGTTGGTCACTCCAGCGCTTCCTCGGACGTCCCACACCTCTCCGTCCCTTCGGCTTATAGTTCTATGGTTGTTTGGGGATTCGGCAATCATCCATTTGGCAAATGTGTTCCCACCAATTCAACCGTTACTTGGCGATCCTGTCGAGTATACTCATAATATTCAGTTACTGCGGTATATTCAGTGTTCCTTCTATGATCATGGAGAGTATACCCTGCCACGTCCCTGAGAAATCTCATTTCAGCCGCTTGAATACGACTGGCCTGACCTTTCGTTAAAGTCCAATTCTCAGACCCATAAAGAAGTGTGGGAAGAGCCATCACCTTGTAGAATTTTAGGTGTGTTTCTTTACTTGGTAATTTTGAGAATTCGCTCAATGATCCCGCACATATTATTCACAACGTCGTTCCTTTATAAGACACATTGTAGCCCAGATATTCAATTGCTGACTTGTTCCAAGGCAGTACCATCTATAACAACTATTTTTGCCCGTACGGGATCAGTTCCACAAAAAACCATAATAAAATGTATAAGCAATTTATTTTCCTTCAGATCCTGTTTATATGGTGTTACAGTACTCAACAAAACGTGAACTACAGCAAATTTTCCCATTCACCCGTATTACTTGTTATTTTCATCAAACATCTATTATCTACGTCCTTTTACTCTCTAATAAAAGAGACACTAATATTTTGTACACTTAAAGAAGAAAACAAGGAAAGAGAAGTGATTTAAATATTATAATGTAATGGCCATACCTCAGTTACTCGTAATTGACTTGGATGGTAATGCGACTTGGATTAGAAAGGCCAAAAATATAAATAGAATACAAGGAGCGGAAATTAAGTTCTTGAGAGCTGTAAAGGGTTGTAGCAGGAGAGATCTTATCATAAATTATCATATTAAAATGGAGCTAGGCATAGCTGAAAGTTTAAATGAGAAAATCTCCCGGTACAAAACGCAGAGAGAATGGATCCAGCTAGATTTTCAATAAGATCCCTTGACTATCATCCAAGGGGAAGAGAATTGTGGTAAGACCCCGTAAATGATGGCTGGATGAATTCCATTAAGACTGAAGCAGGCTACTATACTAAAGGATGACGACGACGACGTCTAATATTTTGAAGCAAAAGTGATGAGTTAATTTATTTTGATTTCTTGCAGCATTTTGTATTTAAATATTGTCATAACTACGCCACAGCCGTAGCCTGGATGAGAGTTTCAGTGGATATGGAGGGCATACCACATAGGGTAAGTATAATCAGCAAAACCCAAGCGATGTTCTACCTGATGAATTATCTGTCAGTGAAACCAGCAAAACACCTCCCCTCCCTTGAAGGCGACGAGTACCTTACGCATAAAACTGGGCTATTCTGGCATGGATTGGTAATAGACACTCGTCTGTCTTGAACTACGCGCACCCGATCCTGGTGACAGCCCCCCCCCCCGACCGCCTGAAATCACACCGAATCGTAGAACGGCGATCTCTCCGGCTAATATATCGTCGTTCCCGCAGTACTAGAATTATCAACTTAGGCCTCTACTCCCTCAGTATTGGATCTTTTAAAATTTTGTTTTTTTTTGTCAGACACTTCCATATTAAATTTTTTGCGATGTTATTTAAGAAGTGGAGCTTCCTTTGCAAGTGATTATCATTTGTGACCAATAAAATCTGATCACCTGCAAACATCAGAGTCTTCAGCATTTTGCCCACAACTCTGTTTCCTCCATTTACACTGTTAAGCTAAATCCTAACAGTTTCATCCAAAATCCTGTTCATCCAAAAACAGGTTAAAAAGATCGGTTAATAAAGGGGAACCTTGTCTAACACCTCCATTTATTTTGATGTGGTTCCGTTGCTTTATTTGTATCCTGGTCCCTAGATACATGCTCTTGATCGCTTGTATTAAATGTAATAGAATGCTTCTATTTTCTAAAACTTTCCACAGTATCGACCTTGGTCATCTGTCAAAAGCTTTGCAATATTACAAATAATAGATGCGTCTCTAAATTTTGTTCTCTCCTTTTCTCTATAATCTGCTTAACACTAAGCAGAAATATTAAAATATTATCGATGCAGAGTCGTCCCTTTCTGAAACCCAAAATCTCTCTTATTCCAAGTACATAGATCGACCTTTTACACGTTCAATCATTTCACTCGCTACTCGACACTGAAGGTCTAACTTCTAGCCCATGCCCATTTTTTTTTTTTTTTTTAGCATAAACCCATTGTTTAAATTACTTAATCTGAAAAATAAAAACGTGCATTAATTTGGTGAGGACAGAGGACACCTCTTGTCAAATTGTATATAGATACTCATAGCTCTTGTATAGATCAAAAGTAGATACACAGAGACATTGCTTTTTTACATATATAAATATACTTTAATTCCCTAAATATTGGTCCAGTTTAAACTTGATTAATTTCTATTTGCGATTTCCGTGTCGATTCTTCATTGTTGCTACTCGCTGTTGATACTGCATCCTCAAATCGTGAGACGGTAATTATCAAACTTAATTATTACCAGTAAATTAAAAGACAACGTATTGTGAAAAAAGCATGTAACTACGTTCTTACTATAGTTAATTCAAGCAACAAAAAACATTACTTTTAGGGTTTCTCTTAATTTATTACTGTGACTGGAAGTTTCAGTTAATAAACTTGTGTGTGTGTGTGTGTGTGTGTGTGTGTGTGTGTGTGTGTGTGTGTGTGTGTGTGTGTGTGTGTGTGTGTGTGTGTGTGTGTGTGTGTGTGTGTGTGTGTGTGTGTGTGTGTGTGTGTGTGTGTGTGTGTGTGTGTGTGTGTGTGTGTGTGTGTGTGTGTGTGTGTGTGTGTGTGTGTGTGTGTGTGTCGCGCGTCATAACGTCCAATTCCATTACTTGAAAACAACCTAACCGCGCTTCCAATCACGCCGGATTTTAGTGTCAACGATAAATCCTACCGCGACAAAACAAATCAAACCAATTTGACTGAATTTGGCAGGTACGGAAATTAACTAAAGTTCAACAAGAGAAACACGTGTGGCAGCTTGGGGCGCGCACCGTTCTCATTGGTTCCAACCGCCTGTAGTCCACCCTGAATTTTTCATGACTGAAATTCAATTCTCTCTTGGTTGTTACGTTATAGAGGACGTGGTTGTTTACTCAGACGATTCGCAAGTGCTTCTTCAGTGACTGTGTTCATCTTTATTACGGGAAGGATGTATAAGACACCTAATGCTGGATGAACTTTCAGGGGCGTATTTACTAGACCGCCCCCCCCCCCAAGGGGGGTCGAAAAATTTGACGAATTTAGTTAATCTCTGTAATTTTATGCTGTTCCATTTTATTTCTTCAGCTGTATCCGCTAATGTGGTGATAGCTCTTTTGTAAATATACAAACAGGTTTATTACACTATCAGAGTATACGTTTGAAATATGAAATACAGGAAAATGAATCCAGTCAATAAGTATCTTTTAACAATGTTTCAATAACGTGTAATTTTTATTGTGTTATTAACGTTTACTTTAATGAGACTGATTTCAGGATGTTATCAAGCGTTTTTCAGCCACTTTAAAGACAGAAATGTTGATTAGTATTAATTTGTTTTTCTTTTGTGAAGCCGACCCGACCCCGGACCCCCCAAAGCTAAATTCTAGATACGTCATTGTGGACGTCAGCACACGGGGATTCAAAACAAATGCAAACATTTATCAGCAAAGATTTAGCACACCCTGATAACTTAATCTCATGAAAATACAAACTTACTTCTAAGATCACAAAAAGTCACGACGTGCCTACTCAGGATGTTATTGACGTCGTCCCAATCAAATTTTAACAACTCTTAAAGACCCTCATAATTAAAACAGGTGATAAGATTTGATCTAGTGAAAACATTTTATGAAACTCCATTGGAAACAGTGTACAGTGGTTCACGTTTGAACAACCTATTATCAATATTGATTTCAAATCGATTGCGAATAGGCCTATTATAAATAGAAATACATGTCAGCACTGTATACATTTAAATGTATATACTAACATAACGTGACCCAATCTTCTTCTTATTCCAAACCTCTTCTACCGCAAGGTGTAGAGGCTGAGCAAAGGTCTCGCCACCGTCGCTATAAATGAAAGTGGTAGTTGAAAGGGGAGGGATAATTTTTTGAAAATTATCTTTCTGATGTCGAATAAAGTAGTTCGTTTTAAAGGATAAGATACTTTAGTAATTACATAAATAAAACCATTGCTCAATAAAAGTGTAAATATCAAAAATGGGGTTGTTTGGTTAAGGGGTAGGGGTAGTTTACCTGTACTGTTTTGTGTTTTAATAAGAGTACACTACTTAATTTTGATAAATAAACTATCTTGAAAACAGGATCATAATAGATGAAATATCTATAAATGAAAATGGTACTTGAAGGGGGAGGGTGATTTTTTGAAAATTACTTTGCTGGTATGAAGTAAAGTACGTGCATTTAATGTTTAAGGATAAAAGCAATTACATAAAACCAATTACATAAAACCAATTAACCTTAGCAATTACATGTGATAAAACTATTACTCTATGAAAGTTAAATATCATTAATGATGGGGACGTTAAGGAGGACGGATGATTAACTGCATAGTTCAGTTTTTTTATAAGAATAAAGAACCTAATTTTTGTAGATAAAGTGACTCAAAAACAACATTATATTAAGCGGCCTTGGCTGCATTCCACTGCACTCCCAGCTCCCGCAGACAGCACCTCACATTGTCCTCCCAAGCACACTCTTCTGCAGCCCCTGGGTCTTCTCACAGCAATTCTTGCCTCATACAGTTGTTTTGGAAGTCTATGCCCTTTCCGTCCTCTAAACGTGTCCAAACCAGCGCAACTGTGCTTTCTTAATTTGATCTTTCAAAGGTACTGTCGTAAGACACACTCTTATGGTAGTATTTCTGACGGACATTTTACTGTATAGTTCAAGTATAGTAAATACAACACTTTGCGGTATCACCACAAACAACTCGACTTCCACAACTTCTGTGCGATAGTCTACACACACACAAATCACTGACACCGACACGGCCTTCGAAATTCCCGCCGACGAGACGCAAATAAGTCTGTAATTGACACCCTCACACCACACGTGTACACAAAAGTGACAGAAAAACAATAGCGGTGTTTACAAACAAGTGACCTTCACTGCCGGACAAAAGCTAAAGTTCCCACTCAGCTCACTCGGTAGGCGAACAACAATCCTCTACGCAGTAATTCGCATAGTGCTGCAGACCCCAGTGGCGTACCTATGGTGGTGTGGGGGTGCGGTCCGCGCCGGGTACCATTTTCAAATATGAATTTTTTTCTCAATTTAGAAAAAATATTGTTTTTTTAACTTTTAAATTTTCTGAGAGTACTAGATATTTATAAATATTATATCTATTATATGCATTATAATATGTATACATTTGTTAAATGTAATCTGCAAAGACTCTGGATTGCAGATATCCACAATTAAAATCAAGGTGATGGCTTTTTGTGGAACTGATCCCGTACGGGCAAAAATTGTTATAGATCGTACTGTCCTGGAACAAGTTAGCAGTTTTGAATACCTGTGATACAGTGTGTCTTATAATGCAAGCAACGACGTTGAACTACGTTGTAAATAAGTAGCATAAGTTTAACCTTATGTGCGGGACCATTAGGCGAACCCTTAAGTCAGCAAGTAAAGAAACGCGTAAAATTCTACAAGGTGATGGCTCTTCCCACACTTTTTTATGGGTCTAAGAATTGGACTTTAATGAAAGGCCAGGTCAGTCGTATCCAAGCGACTGAAATGAGATTTCTCAGGCACGTGGCAGAGTATACTCTCCATGATCATAGAAGAAACACAAATATACGGCAGGAACTGAATATTATGAGTATACTCGACAGGATCGCCCAGTATCGGCTAAATTGGTGGTAACATCTTTGCCGAATGGATGACTGCTGCATCCCCAAACAACTATGAACTATAAGCCGAGGGGACGGAGAGGTGTGGGACGTCCGGGGTAGGGCTGGAGTGACCAGCTGTAATATTTGCCTATTTGAGACCGGAACAAACCATCGTTGGTTTAAACCTTGAGGTTGATGATGATGATGGTATGTATTATGTAGAAGCTGTAACTTGACAAAGTAACCGAAAACAATAGCACCTACATTGAACTACATTGTGAACCAACGCAACGATGATAGATCAATCTTCTTTGCGATGTGACAGTGATTTACCAGTTAGTTGCCACCGACATAGACTCGCCCGATCCCGATTATGCATTATGCGCAAGTTTTCTTTAGCTTTTCTAAAATGAAAAAATCTTTACTGTTTCTTTCTTATTATTTAAAAACGTAAAAAACTTTCTGGAAAAAATGTATCTGAAGCAAAACGAAGGCGTTCGCCTAAGGGTGTCAAAGGTGCACATTCACCCCCAATGAATTCATCAATAAGAGAAATTTATCAAAAATCTATAATATAACATGTTTTTTTTATTTTTTTACAGAAAAACATTGTATATTGTATGTATTTACAATGAGTTATGGATTAACCAAATCTCATATTACTGAAGAGATTAAAGTATTTTTAAATCGAAATGTGTTTTGATCGATGAAGACCTTATTTATTCTTATAATTTTACTAATAGTCAGCAACAGAATATTGGTTCTGATAACAATTTTAGCGTAGCTTGAAGTATAATTTCAGTATCTGTAAGTGGCATGTGCTAGTAAAGTTTAATACGTAAGAAAATGTGCATAGGCTACCACAACTATAGTTAACATTGTGTTTGTGTAGTTACTGTGTTATTAAATATTGCGCTTGCATTGTTGAAAGAAAAGCTAAATTTACGTTGAAAATAAAGACATTGTAGTCGGTTATTAGCTTACTCAAATCTGAGTACCATTTAAACGATAATGTTTGGCGTTTTTAGGAGGGGTATCATTATGAGGAGGTGACAAATCTGAGCTCCGCACCGGGTACCAAATAGCCTAGGTAAGCCACTGCCAGACCATTCCATCATTTGGACATCAGTATACTACAAATCCACACTCACACTCCCTCGGACACATACTGAAACATACAGCCATAGTCAAAGACACAGATAAGTTAGTTGGTTTTGCATGCGATACAACTACTGTAACGAAATCTGTATGATACGAAAAGTCAAAATTAGGAATTTCCAAGCGACAATACGTAAATTTCTTCTCTCGGCTTTTGTCCCAATAACCGTACCCGCACTCATTTTTTATATTTCGATTATGCGATTATTGACATCGATATGTAGTGAATATCGCATATAATTTTAGTCGGATAAGAGAAATGGTGAAAATTTATTTGTGTACAAGTGTGTTATAAAATAGTTTGTTGACGATTGCAATCGTGTTTCATTGTCATATCCTTTTACGAAAAATGTTTCTAGTAATAATATAACTCCGATGTGTACCTGTGACGCCAAAAGTCGGCGTTGTTAGCTTAACATGCAAACTAAAATTAGACATGGAAACCAATATCCCTTACACATGGAAAACAACTCGAAGTAAGGCGGGTCCCTTTTTGTGACAGAACTCGTTTTCCAAAGGCAGGCATTTTTTCATTAATACTCTGTTTTCTGTGCACATTACAGAAAAAGCAACCAACTCGAAGTGAGGCGGGATGCTATACATGTCTCCAGTTTTTTGTGTTTTCCATAAAATTTGCTTATAGTGAAGTTTACGAGATTTTAGGAATATTCCTAAAGGAATATTTACCACCTAACGAATAAAAAATCTTGTTTTCATTTCTTAATACGTCGTTTGTTTTTGTTTTAATCTTACTATTCAGAAATAATTGTAGGTCTTAAAGTTTAGTTTACATTGTCTGTTGTTTTTGTTAAAAATACGTTATGTTTCTTTTTTCAATGTTTCTCTTTCCAGCACTGTGTAGACACATTAAACATCATATTATTTCCGAACCATGGCTTTTATTTCTTTAAACAGTAAGCTAAAAACTAAAACCATTATTACCTAACATCACAAAGGAAAGAAGATTTACTTTTGCTTTACATTAAGAAACAGAATAATTACAATTATTACACTTCTTCTTCTTCTTATTCTTCTTCTTCTTCTTCATTACATAGTAGTATATCGATACAATCCCACATTCGAAACACCGAAAATGTAGTACGGGTACGGATATTGGAACAGTTCCACGTTATGTAAAATGTTTACCCGAAGTCAACTAGAAGAAGACTTGATGGCAGCTATCCAGTCAGTAATACTTTATGGAGCGGAATTGTGGTCAGTGTCCCTGAATCACAAGATTTACAGAAAGAAACCAGCCCAGGTCCAAAGACGAAGTGCTCTTCGAGCTGCATCGGCCAAAAGCACGGTTTCCGAGCTCTTGGTCATTTCCGGAATGATGCCGATTGTCCTTTTTACCAATGAAGGTAAGATCGTCTTTCAGAGGAGGAAGAAGAAGGCAGGTGGTGAAGCTGCAAACCGAGAGGCCCAAAGCCAGATGCTGGAGAGCTGTCAGAGGGCTTGGAAGCATGAAGAGTGATGTTACTGGACAAGAAGTCTCATCAAGCAGGTGCAGCCGTGGACGGAGAGGAAGCATTGTGAGATCGACTATTACCTCTGACTTTCTGACTGGATACGGGTATTTTCAATCTTACGTGGAGAAAGTTGAGAAGGCCGAGTCGCCAGAGTTCCTGTACTGCCCGGGAGCTGTGTACGCTGCAGCCATACATTGAAGCTTGTCAAACAGTTCCAGGTTAGTGTCTTAGAAGAGGAAAGAGAGGAGTTTTTTCAGTGGATCGAGTATAATACTCAAACCCACAGACCCCGGAAGTGTGCACCCTTCCGGACATTTGTAGAGCAAATTTGTCCACCTGCCCTCGAAAAAAAGTAGTAGTAGCAGTAGTACAATCCACTTAGTAGTAGTAGTAGTACAATTTACTTGTATTTGTTACAAATAAATGTTAATAATATTTTAAAGAACATTTATGGGATTATTATCAACTGACATAAGTGGTTTAAATATAGAAAAAAATTCAAAAATGTTCCCTTTTATCGTAGAATAATATAATTAATTTTCGTGCATTTACCGTGGACTCTGCATTTCATTAAAGATAATGCTGCTCACAAGAGCACTTCACTGTGGTTTTATCGATTTTTTTTTAATAACTGTTTATTGTTATCACAAAGGACATTAGGAGAGATAACGCTGCACAGTCAACAGGTTAATATCCGTTTACTAAGCCCGGCCACAATTGGGTTTTTATTGACACAGTGGGAATCGATACTGCGAAACTGGCAATGTGATTATTAACTTTGATACGTTGTTTGGCTTCAAACTGTACAGCTGCTAAACCAAATTTCATTGTTTATTTATTTATTGTGTACTGTTAAAACCAGTAATGTATTGTCACGAGGATCGCGTGAATTACAATTTCACAACGGAATAAATTATTAAATCGATGGAAGAAATTGATAGTCGCATGTATTATTAACACGCCTGTAAAGCAATTAAACTCGTGAAAAGAGGCGTATTTACGAGGGGAACGAACAGGACCGGACCCCCCCCTCAAAGTGTCAAAAAAATTAGACAAATGTGGCTGATCTCTTAATTTTTAAGTTCTTTAATTAGTTTTTCAACTGTGTTTATCAGCTAGTAACTCTTCTTTTTTAATATACAAGCAGCTTTATTACACAGCATTTGCATGTACGTTTCAAATATGAAATACAGGAAAATCAATTCAGTCTGTATCTTCTCAATGTTTCAGTAACGCGTATTTGTATTGTGTTATTAGCGTATACTATAATTGGATTGATTTCAGGATGTTAAAACATGATTTCAGCCACTCTAAAAATAGTAATGCTGGTTGGTCTTAACTTTTTTATTTTCTTTGGTATGAAGCCGACTCGATCGGACCCCGGACCCCGGACCCCGGACCCCCCCAGAAAAAATTCTATATACGCCACTGCTCGTGTTAGCCGTCAATAATTTTCATAGTTATACACTTATTAACTACGTATTATACTCAGAAAATAAAAAGTTACAAAGTTCACTACCTCTTAATCTACAACCCCGCTCTGACAACACGCAACTCCGTGACATAAAGTGTGATCTTCTGCTTCCAAACGCTACAGCCTTGTATGACCTCTACTTACTTCTTCCTCCTGCTAGACCTGCTGTTCCTGCTGTTCGTCCTGTCTTGGCACTCACCATTTCGGATCGTAAAGTAACGTGGGCTCAGCCATTAATTTTATAAACTTTTATATCAGATAAGTTTCCAGACGTTTTCACATTAATTGCGAGGATGGTGTCAGAATCTTATAAAGTCTCAATCTTTGAGCTTTGCTTAATCATCGCGTGTGAAACGTCACCTAGTTATCAGTTTTAACCTTAGTTTCTCGATTTGTTCTAGTACGGTTTCTCTTTCATCCATAATGATTCGTCGTTTGTTTTTCGTTCAAACTCTTTTATTGTTAGCCTTAAAACACTAACATTACGCAGGCTTGCTGTTTGTACCGCGGTCAGTCATTTTTCAAATACGCCTTTACACTGCACGATTCAAAGCCAAAGGTACGTCCATTCCACCGTCACCTGCCAATTCTTTCCTTTTATTTTAGTTTGTTTCTGTCTAAGAAACATAACAGTTTTTTTTTAGTTTATGATTCCACCTAAGGAATTAAAACATTCTATGAGTCACAATATGAATTATTTGCCTCTTTTGAATCATATTTTTTAAAGTTCTCTGCTAGATGCCTCAAAATTGTTTACTTTTTACTTAGACATTTTTGTTAATGTCTCTAAATACTTTTTAAATTATCAGAAATTACTTTACACTATGTTCTTCACACCGTGTTGTGATAACGTATAAAAACAAACAGAATAATATGGCAATATTAAGAAAGTTGTAGCAAAAATGATGAAAGATATATGATAGATGAAAGAATCTAAAAGTCATAGGCCTATACGGGTGCGCGCAACAGCGCTAAAAATTGAATTGTGTTTGTACTTTTGCTTGTGTGTGAATCGTGTGTTTGTGTGGCGTGACTACGAGCTCCTCCTGGGGGAGGACAATATCATTAGCTTCTGGTGGGGAAAAGATTGGACCCCTACCCACATTTTCGTCAAGACAAATTCACTATTGAGAAATTCAATATTCTTGCATATATTTTTTTTCCAGAGTACGTGAAAATCTCTATAGACACTACAAACCCCGTAGTTCCTAGTACTGTAGGACTCTAACCCACTGAAAACACCTCCCTTAGTGCTACAACTGAGCAAGGTCATCCAGCACTTTCTCCTTCATGTTTCCTTCACGGGTGATGAGATGAAGCCCAGTGGCTAATCCCAAGATTATTCTGTCTTTCTCTCACGTAGAGTTTTATGGATCTATACATATTAATTGCTTTCTATTGCAATACCAGATCATGTGGCTTCTGTATTTTGAGTCGCCTCAGGACGTGTAGAGCTTATTCCACTAGGTGTCGCATTATTCGGTTATCGTGGATCTGAATCCTCTGATCATGTTGTCTGCATATTTTGTTATTATTTCGCTGACATATTCTACATTGAGGTGTCTATGTAGGTTGTTGTTCCCTATATACCAAGGGGCATTCACTATGCTTCTGAGTACTTTGTTCTTAAAGGTTTGCATCTTTTCTAAGTTTGTTTTCTTTGTACAGCCCCACAGCTGAATTCCGTAAGTCCAAACAGGTTTCAGAACTTGTTTGTACAACAGCAGTTTGTTTTCAACTGTTAGCCGCGAGTTTCTCCCTAACAGCTGGTACATTTTTCTGAATTTTATTTTGAGCTCCATCTTTTCTTTTTACATCCTCTTTCCATTTAAGCTTTTTATCCAGCGTCATACCTAGATACTTTGCTGTATTACCATATGGCACTTCCAGCCTATTAATATAAACGCTTACTGGATCTAACTTACATTTTTGTTGGTAAAGTTGATATGAACTGATTTGAATTCACTAAATTTGATTCTCCACCGCTTGGTCCATACACATACTTTAATATAATTTTATAAATTCTTTGCGTCTGAAAGTTTTTGAGTAAACCAACGTGAAGCGTAAGGAATGAAAAAATGTGGTTTGTATAAAAATTAAAGTAATAAATCTTAAGTCATTAGGAATTACGTTAATACTAAATTTGTATTTTTAATAAATCTATTGAAGATGAGAGTTTCTGGGGACATACTACGTTGAGTTGAAAGACAATTACATAACACTCTAGGTAATTTGAGATTGCTTTTCCACACGTTTCTCAACTAGCTTACAGCATATGGTCGGCACTAAGCTGGCTTCTATCAAATTCCAGAGCGCTTGTTAATTATGCAGCTCCGTCGACTCACTGGCCGGAAACTTACAGATTTATCTGGAACCTCTGCGGGTATATATAAGCGTCAGTAGCAGACTTAGCAGTTCACTTACACCTGGCGATATTACAAATGCTGATCAAAATGTTTATTGGGGTTTAGTGGAAAATAATTATCGTGTTAATTACTACAAAACTGTAATAAGGTAACATTTATTGTTGTGTGTTGGAGAAAATTAACTTGAATTATTGTGTAAGAGTGCCTGTTGATTTCTAACTGTCGTTTTTGTCTAACTAAATTTGTGATTCCATTGGTGTCAGTTATTCTCCTTCCATTGTATGACACGACGATCCATGTGACCGTCGTAGCAATATTTTGAATATCTCGGTTTTAACCCCTTCGCACTTTAATTTAAGGATGCTGTCTCAAATTATTTTTTAGACAACCATGGATTACATTCAAGTACGTTATTTTTTTATGTCATGCATCAATATAATCTTATAATGTTTCCGAATTAAAGCCAACAAGGAACTGTTAGTTTGCCTGTGCAAAGACGACAGTTCAAACAATGGAGAGATATTAAACTAGAGGAGTCGTGACACAAACAACTCTTTAAGGAAAAGTGAGTCTAAGCGAAAAAGGTAAATAATCTCAGACATTGTTTTCTATCGCGTGCGTAATTGTTTTTAAAAGCTGAAAATACGTACGTTGCGCGATTATTGTTATCAAGAAAAGTCTGTTTTATTAATTTACAAACATTGCAATCCCTTTTATTTCTACAATTGTTGATAATCCTAATTTTAACAGACGCGACTGGCTTGAAAATAAGCTTACGTTAAGTGATTATGAAATTTTACTGAAATTTTTAATAGCTGAGAGGGGGAATCGATCCCGTGATCACCTCGCCACTGCGTGTGTTAGTACAGGCAAATTAGACTTATCAGTGGAAATAATTCGGAACAAGCTGAAATTTGGTACACATGTTTGGATTAGGCCTAGAAACAACCCAGCAAAACTCAATTAAAATCAATGGTGGGAACGGCCGCCATCTTGAAAAATCCATTTCCGGTATGTGTTTTTCAGCATATTTTTTATTTTTGTGCAAAAACCATTCAAGATAGAATAAAATGTTGTACTAAGCCTTTTTTGTAGAACATAAAATTTTCTATGTAAAAAAAAATTATCTCTGTGACCCATAGACTTTCCGGCTGGAAACGGCCGCCATCTTGAGAATTATATTTCTGGTTTCGTGTTTTCCAGTATATTTTTGTGTTTTTATAAATGATTTTATACCAAAGAAAGATAGTATAAGAAAGATAATATATCCTATTAGGGGTTTAAGGTTTGATTACTGTTTTTTTACAAAGGGAAAAAGGGGTTTGAAAATATCAAATTTCATATTTTGTTAATATTGAGCGCTTTCTTATTTAATTAATTTCTTTTACTTTTATATTTTAGTTGATGTCATAGAGATTTTAAAAAAAAGTAAGGAGAAAAAATTAAGCTGTTCTAGCACAAATAAATCTCTACAACTCTTTAGTGATCAAATTTAAAATTTACATGCAAGATGTGCTGTAATATTGTTATTTACATATATTGCTGCCATGTCTGTCTGGCTTGTTTTTAATTATCGTACTATTTACTAGCATTATTTGAGCATTCTGGCAAAGAATAAATGAATAAAAATGTAAATATTCAATACATTTATTGGTGTTAAGTACAAACATTTTGTAATTTAAATGAAATAATATGTGACAATGTTTTAAAATAAGTCAAAATGTATGTAATAAGTCATTGGCTAAAAAAAAATATATATAAAGTCAAAACAAAATTTTTCTTGTTACTATTGATGTGCTCGGCCGATCAAAGTGGGAAGTCATTTCAATGGCCGACACCTCTTCATCTTCCTTAATTTAATCCTTTGTTGTTGCATTTTCAGGTTGGTTCAAATCTCCATCATAATCTTCTTCAAGGTTTTCTTCTACCTCTTCTGCCACAGGCTGTGGTGAGTTTTGGCAACCAATCCCCTTACAATGAGAGCCTGTTAAGGTGCACCTTAAACCTGCTTTCATGCACCCTTCCTGAATGGCAACCTTTAATACATCTGCACACAACCAACTTTAAAAGGTTTTCAGGTTCGGGAGGCTTTAAGGTGGTAACTGGAACTAAGGAATTCCCATGCTGTTTCTGCCATCCCCACTCTCAGGATCCAAAATATTTCCGTATCACAGCTGCACTTGGTGAAAGGCTCATAATATATGTTGATGGGCAGCTTCAGTTGTCGGTGGAAGACTTGCCAAGTTAACTTCATGTTTTCCTTTTGACACCAAATGACAGAATTTATTGTATATGTACTTGTTTAAAGAAGTTTCTATATCCTTTGCTCCGTAAATCCGCAGCAGACATTTTTCTCCGGCAGCTTGCGAGACTTCAGTCTGTGCTGACGTATCAGTGAAAACTGACAACATACCTCTAAGTCCAGGGTCAGATTGGACTAATTTGAAAATTTTCTTTCTCCCTTGATTAAATAATAAAAAAGTTGTGTCACAGCCACTTAATACATGCAGGAACAGTAGTTGGTCTTTGATGTCTTTGAAGTATTGCTGGTTGTCTTTTGAGTGGAATAATACATCGGGAATTTTGTAGACAGGTTTCAAAAAGTAGACAGAATTTTGTTGGGGTGTAAGTGCAGTCATCAGAATCAACAAGTCCACATCTTCCCCCACTACGACGACAGGCTTGGTGGTATTGCTTTGATACTCTACTATAGATGTTTGGACGATGAGTGTGTCTGCATCGTCATTGGCTTGGATAACAGTAACGCCTTCATCGTCAAATATCTTGGCCAGCTGGTTAATGAATCGTTAGTCAAATCCGACAAAAACTTGCTTTGTTAAACATTCTTCAAAGAGAATGTTTAAAGAGATTTTTAAAGAACGTCTCTGTCTTTCCATGTTTTTAGTTAGGACCGAACTAGAAACATAACCATCAAACACGACTATCGCATCATGACCATAGTGCTCTATCATATAATTACTGTACGTTTTGTATATACACTCGTAAGTCGTTTGAGAAGGCCAGACCACTTTGTGTAGAAGATTGCTCCCGTCAACTACATACATGCAATCCTGTAGATGAAAATCCGAAATCGGTCTGAAAATAGAGTAAAGAGCAGATTTGCGGGTCTTCCTCATACGCTTTCATCAACAATGACAATGGCACTGACGATAACTCATATTCAAAATATGAACATATTTCATTTTTGTCTTTCACAGTTCTAATCATTCTTTGATACAGGACGCTAGATGTCAAAGGTAACACAGTATCGTTTACTCAAGAGTGTGGATTAACTGCAAAGAGTGGCAAAAGTCTCGTTTTATGCTTGAATTTGACATCATGAAAGTTGTTTCCAGCATTTATTTTGACAAGATCTGTGCCAACTTCTTCAATGAGATGACAGTTGATGCTTTCATCCTTAATAATACCTGTTGCTAGGGACATAACGTTATGATATCTGGGAACCAGTGGTTGGTGATCTTTAAGCCACATTTCGAAAATCTCCAGATCTTTTACATCACGTTTGACAGAAGAGTGGCATGCAGAATAATGTGGATCACTCCCAGTGTACTCATGGCTGACGAAGATTTCTAATTGAGAGCATATTTCAACACACACTGGCATTTCCAGTATCCATTGTGCTAAAGTGGATACTCCTCTGCCATTGGTCAACCCCCCTGAAGTCTTCATAGATCTCAGTAGAGTCTGTTTTATAGTCATATCTGACCATATACCTGCCCAAGCCTTTACTGATCTATGTATTGAGAAATATCCCTTTTCAACGAATTCTTCATATTCAAAAGGAGTCAATTTGTCTTCGAACTCAACCATCCCTGCAAATATAAGTGCGCTGCTTTTGAATAATGTTAATGTCCAGCAGCATGAAACAAAGGGATCATGTGCCGCACACATTGTGCGCCACACCGAGCACAATAAATCCAATTTTTATAATTAATTGCTATTTTCATCCTGGTTTGCAATTTTCGAATTAGCATGCTACGTTTGAGCATGAAAAAGATATAAACTTGTGAAACGTAAATAACTAAAGCAAAGTTAATTTATGAAAACTTGTTAAACTACAATACGTTTTTGAATACATAAATGCAAATTTTTAAATTCATGTGAAATTCCATGCTCTATAAAAAAGGGCCAGTGCAATTGTATCCTATCTTGAACGGTTTTTACACACAAAACAAAAATATGCTGTAAACACATGCCGGAGATATATTTCTCAAGACGGCGGCCGTTCCCAGCCATAGAGTCTAAGCCCCACATAAAAGATTTTTTTTCAAATAAGAGGAAATTGTATGCTCTACAAAAAATTACCAATACAATTTTATCCTAGTTTGAATAGTTTTTGCACAAAAAATTAAACCGGAAATAGTTTTTTCAAGATGGCGGCCGTTCCCGGCCATTGATTTTAATTGAGTTTTGCTAGCTTATTTCTAGGCCTAACCCAAACACGTGTACCAAATTTCAGCTTGCTCCGAATTATTTCCACTGATCGCCCATTTTTCGTCTAATTTGCCTGTACTATGTGTAGGCCTATGTCTGCCAGTTTCAGAACGTTGATTGGATAATTTTCCGTACAAATTTGTAAACAGCTGTTGTGTTCATTAACAAACGAAGGAACGTTGAATGAATCGATAGTGAATGAAGCGAAACGCAAACGGTATCGAGTTAGAGAGCAGACTCCCACAGAATGGAGGGGGGGTGAGTGCCATTCTACGTGTAATCACGTCTCAGTAATTACAGAGCCGCTCTCTATAAATACCGCGTCAAGTAAGCCGCAATTACACGAGTCTCTGAAAGGAACAAAAATAGCGCAGCAAACCTCCCCCCCCCCCTGTGTTGTTGATCAATACACGTCCTGCAAAACTTTATCCTTTGTTAACAGAAGCGTCTGTCTGAAACTTTAAAAACACTGGATTCTTATAACATGTGCTGTTAGGGTGGGGGAGGAGTGTGTTCCACCATTACACCTCAGCGCTCCGCACTATTACAGTTCCCCGAAGGGACCCTTTCTTCCAGTCGCCTACCCAACCGCAAACCACATGCGCTTCCCAGGAGAGAGCTTTGGGGAAAACCCTGCTCTCCATCTGCTGGATATGTCAGCAAACGGGGCTGGAGATCTCTCCTCGAAAGGGGACTAACGAACTTAGCCGTTGCATTATGCAAAGGCACGAATGTCCGTAGAAAACACAACGTTGCCCAGTGAGGGCCTTGTGGAGGCACCGTTTCGGTACCCAGACAAGCGAACGATGGGGGCCAGTTAGGCACAGGCTCCGGCAGCGCAGGTTGTACAGACCTGAAATCTCGGGTCGCACTTCCCAACGCTGGACGCACGCTTTATTCCCATCATCATCCCTGATACCGCCGAAAATCGGATAACCCCACACCCCGTAAGACTGTGTGAGTTAGGGTGGGGGGTCTCGGAAGGAAATGGCGCCACCGGTAATCAACAGTACAGGCCCATCTCACAACACCCTAGGGTTAAAGACACAGAGGCCCACTGGATTCTCATAACAAAAAAAAAATGCCTTCTGGACTTCGCCATTCACGTCTCTTATACACGGAGCTCAACCAACGATGATGTTTTAGCCATATAAAAGGTTTGCCGGGTTCTGGAAACCTGACGGGGCCATCTAGTCAGACTGCTTGCTATAGTCATAAACGATCCCATTTATGACCTTAAAAGGGTCGCTTAGTGTTCCACAATACAATGACTGCAGGTATAACAGCTAAAATTTAGGATGGCCTCGTGAAATTGTTTGAGGTACATTTTAAAATAAAATGAGCGTACACGGATTGAACAATAACTATTCTGTTACTGTTTGTCCTAACAAAATAAGACTAATATCTTTAAGTACTTACCATATACTACACAACAAGAATTTCTCTGAAAAATGTATTAATTTTCTTGCCGTTGGTCTCTCTCACAATGACAAATAAAGGATACTTCAAAAATCCACGCAATTTAAAAGGACAACAAGGTGACGGGAAGAACGCATCAAAGTCGAAAGATCCAAAGTCCAAAGAACGCATCAAAGTCCCGTACATGTTTTTTCGCTAGACAGTTTTTTGCCCAACACCTCTAAATCAAGTTCCCACTTTGCCCGTAAATAATATTACATGTTTCCTCCACACTTTACACAGTCACTTGACTTCCTCACAAGCTTTCAGCCTTCAGCACAGTTTTTAAGTCCTCTCCAGTACATAATTTTTCAATAAATCTATACTGTTAAAATCTACCTCGCTGTTCAATTTGCAGCTTAAAATTTGATGTAACAAGACGCACTGGCACTGGATTACACACTGTAGTTTCAATATTCTACGGTTCAAGACAACACGATGTTGACAGAACACTGTACACCGACTAAATGAAATGGCCTTTAAGAAATTACACGTTACCACGTTGGCTGGGGATTTCCTTAAGTATGTATGAATAGACGACTTGCTTAGGTGCAATGAAAATAAACCCTTTCGAAGGTTGTTAACGTAATAGGCAGATAGTCTGATACGATGGCCCTGTCAGGTTTCTATAACCAGGTTTGCCATTGCCTAGGCCAAAAGCATGACAGTCGGAGGCTTTTGACGTAACTACACTGTATCTGCGCCCCATCAGATTGTGCCTATGGTAAATCGAATTTCTCGTTTTTAGTTCACATGGCTCGGCGTTGCCAGAAATAGTAGTCATCAACCGCAGTTTTTCATCTTCAATGGAGCCGACTCCTCTTATCGTCGTCATTCTGTTGTAGGTGTAGCCTACAACGTCGCTACTGTCCGGGTCGCAGTTAGTGGATAATGAAAGTTCCATCAGATGTGACGGACAGCTGCAAATAAGGCTTCGCCAAATAAGCAGTCCCAAACCGAGGCGGGAGCATTAGCAGGTGTGGTGGGCTGACCGGTGGCGTGGTCACACCAGCTAAAATCCACATAATTCCTGTGACATGGCGAGTACGTGCCGCCATCAAATAAGCACTGCCCCATACTCCCTTGTATGGTATGGAATAGATTCCCAAATGCTAGGAGACGGACACTCCCGAGATCAGGCTCCAAGCTGTAGAGAAACCAAGTGGCCTAGGAGGGTAAACTCCGATAGAAAATCTGGCATGGCAGGATGCATTCCTTGAGGTGGCATTCCCCCATCACCTGCCTACCTAACTACAGGCTGGTAACCTAAAATTTGTTTGAATACTCAGAATCTTCAAAAGCAGCCGGATGGATTTTATGAGTTATTACTACGCATAAAAAGGATAAGCAACTTTTGCTACTTGGAACGTACGTGGAAAATCTTAGAGAGAAAAGGCTATCCTTTACATTTAACTAGAGTGATCAACAATTTATATAACGGCACGGCTATTGTGATGTGATGGTTAATAGAGGTGTCAGACAAGGGTGCAGTGTTTCACCTACATTGTTTAATATACACTTGGATGATATGATCAGATAGTGAAAAGTTGAAAGTCAATCCAGGTATTTCCTGCCACCACATGCATAAATACTCTGTTATTTTTTGATGGCTAAGTGATACTCCAGAAGAGCAAAGATGCTGTGCTGGAGTCGATATACCACTTGAACTGTGTATGTGGCACATATAATTTTAAAATATCTCAAAGCAAAACGAAGGTTGTGGCCTTTAAAGGGAAATTCCCAATCCGTTCTAAAATAGTTGTTGGGGATAAGATTGTAGAGCAGGTACTGCACTTTGCTTTTCTTGGTTGTGACATAAGTAATGAACACGATGATGATAAGAATAAAAAAAATAAATAAGTATTAGATGATGTTCGGTACAGTACAACGAACATTATGAAACAAAACAAGAACTGATACTAAAATTAAGTTCTATAAAATAATGGCGGTGCCCGTTATTACATATGCTAGTAAAACATGGACGATAACTGGGAAAGTAAAGCAGCATATACAAACAGTTGAAATGAATTTTCTAATGCACGTGAGTGGTTATCGTCTAGGGACGTGGATCCCAAACTTTTAAGTCTACGGACCCCCCCAAAAATTAAAAATTTCAGGGACCCCGTCTCAGTTCTGAAACAAAACAAACAATAAATATGATACAAACTCTTATATTTAATTAAAATGTATTAAAATTCAATTCTCTTAACTTGCAAAATTATAATATTAATGATATCAAGCATACTTTAATGTGAATAATGAAGCTGCTTTTGAACAAGTTGCTCCCCAATATTGGGTTTAGTGTCTGATAATTTCAATATTTAGTCACTGTCGACAGTTAGTTTATTTCTTAACTTTGATTTCAAGTACGTGATCTGGGAGAATGCTGCTTCACACAAATAAGTAGAGGGAAACACAGTTAAACACTTTGCAAGTTCGGGACAGTCAGTCATTATATATAACCAGAAATCAGCTAGCTGCAATTGCGAAAACTGTAATTTTAATGAACTGTCAGTTGAAAGTTCTGCCAATGAATCTTCTTCTTGTAGTGTAAGAGAGAGGTTACTTGACAACCTATCAGCAAATGGATTCTTTATCCACATGTCATTATCATCCGTCACTGGAAAATATTCTCTTAGCTGCAAGTGCAGTTGCTCCAAATGAGAATTAACAACGTCGAGGATATCCTTTGGAACATTTTCTCCTGACATCTGGATGAAATCTGCCACGGAAGGAAATTGTTCGAAGATTTTAGAGTCTAATCTCTGAATCCACAGCTTCAATTTTTTGATCATCCCCTTGATTTTATCTCGAACCTAGAAATGGGCTTTTAAGGAAGACACAGTACTTATACGTGGACTGAAACAGCGCGATCAGTTCTGCGTTGATGCAGCGCTCTAGTCAATTCGCTGACAAACAGATCCGCTACACGACATGATTTAAAGACATTATTAAAGCCATTAGTTTGAAATTACTTTTACAATGACAATTAGTTTAAGCCAAAAAGAAAGAAAAAATATTGTAATCTACTACCAATTGTTTTAAGATTCTAAAATTTAAACTTTAGAGCATAAAAAATAGGAGAAAATTACAGTATATTCTATTTTATCTTAAAAAGTGTCCGCGGACCCCTGAAACATTGTCACGGACCCCACTTTGGGAACCACTAGTCTAGGGGATCAAATGCGTAATGAACATATGCGAGCCGAACTGGGTATATTCTCCATCAATGATAAGATAGAAGAACGAAAGCA
Organism: Magicicada septendecula; assembly: GCA_034769895.1. Lineage (NCBI taxonomy): Eukaryota > Metazoa > Arthropoda > Insecta > Hemiptera > Cicadidae > Magicicada > Magicicada septendecula. The sequence continues at coordinate 247,600,079 of CM068373.1, read as the reverse complement.
GCAGTGGATAGAGCACGTCTACAGAACGGATCACCAGAGGCTAGTAAAGCGTGCAGTAGACTACAAACCAGTTGGCAGATCTGTGGGTAGGCACCGTGAAGTGACGACGATGACAGAAACTTTAACATAATATTTAGAATTTACTGTGTCTTCTGTGTTTTCCTGTCGCAGTCGTTTTCTTATTAAACACACTAAATCCTTCAGATTTGTGCCTTTTCCCAGTGTGATGTACTAAGGTTCTATGAACCGTTCCATCATACGTGTCACCTGAATCTCTACTGGGTGTCCTTCTGTCCCAGTGGTGGATTGGCAGAGTTTAGGTGTGTATGGAAGCCCTGCTAAAAATATAAAACAAAATTATTATTATTATTATTATTATTATTATTATTATTATTATCGTGTTGTTATTATTTTGAAAACTTGACAAACTATATGATGATAATAGTAATAACAATAAAACTTCTCTTTCAATTACAAAAGTAATTTCCCTCAGTCCCTCATTTAAAAGTCGAGGAGGTGTCGACTGTTTCTCATCTGAGCAATTTCCTCCGTTTCTCATTTTAAATAAACATGTAATCCGCGGCACAGTTATTAAAATGATAATATTGAACAAAATAACAGTCTTCTCAGATCAGATAACTCGTTTCAGATCTGTGTGGCAATGCTGAATACAACCACAGATACAGAGTACACGGGCTTATCAAACAGGCCCTACGGTATAAAGCAATGTTTGACTCACGTGCGTTGTTGACCGTGTCAGTGGACGGTGAGGCGGAATGAAATTCAATATTCGACTCCTACGTTCAGCACTGCAAGCTGTCGAACACTTGAAACGCGACGTTCGAAAACAGTTTCCAGTTCGTATACTCTGTGCTGTGTGTTTAGTATCGCACCGTCTGTTACCCCGATTTAGAATACAAACGCTTTCTGTTTCAATTTCGTAAGTTTTTGACAGACACGACGATAAATCTCCTTGCGATCTCCCCTTCCCTGGATCCCACCTGTAATCACGTTGGCAACTGATTCAGATTCTCAGTTTCCCGCTATTTACAAATTGCCTACACCAGAATCCGCTGGTTAAACATTAAGAAATGTTTAAAAGTGTGTTATGTTGAAGTGTTCTAGAAATCCGCGAAATGAAAAAGTGTTTCTTAAAATGAAAAATCCGCGAATTTCGATTTTCATCTTACCCTATCGTTAGCTTCCTCCAGTACTTTACAGTATTTCCTTTCTCCTTTAAAGCAGAGAATTTCTTCTTCTTCTTCTTCTTCTTCTTCTTCTTCTTCTTCTTCTTCTTCTTCTTCTTCCTCTTCTTCTTCCTCTTCTACTACTACTACTACTACTACTACTACTACCACCACTACTACTTCTACTACTACTACTACTTCTTCTTCTTCCTCTACTACTACTACTACTACTACTACTACTACTACTACTACTACTACTACTACTACTACTACTTCTTCTTCTTCTTCTTCTTCTTCTTCTTCTTCTTATTATTATTATTATTATTATTATTATTATTATTATTCTCCTCCTCCTCCTCCTCCTCCTTCCAGGCCCTACAGTCTCTTCTAACTTTCCTCAGAATGTACAGTTTCTTTTCAGTACGTATCTAATCCAGTCTGCTTCCCTATGACGAACTTATTCAGTATTAATCTATTCTCGTCCTCTCTCCATGGCATGCCTTCATTTGTCACAGTGTTGAACGAGCGAAGCGAGTGCTCAGGTTTTACTCGACCGTTTGGCATTAATCAATCTGTCAATCTGTCTATCTATCTGTCTATCTGCCTGTCTGTCTGTCTGCGTGTCTGTTTGGGGTATGTCTCACGACAACTTTTGAGCTCATTAACTTTTAAGCGGATATATTTCTATGGGACCGGAACAGGTGTTTCGCCTAGTCCCAGATAGAAGAAAAAGAAGAAGAAGTATATTATTGATAATCTGTATTTGAGGGTTAGTGCTGCAGTACGGGTTATTCTGTCTGTATACTTAATTCTAATCAATCTTCGTTCTTCCCCCGTTGCGTCGAAGACCTGTTTTGATCGCCCTCTTTTTGAGTGTCCATGTTTAGCATTCTTTCTGCGGTAGTGACCTAACACGATATCTTTGCAACTGTACGATGAAAATCACAAAAACCGAGTGACTTACAAGCACTGACATAAACACAATTTAATATAACTACGCTGTTTAAAATTTACTCCATTTTTACGATTCTCGTTACTAACTTAAAAAAAATAAAATAAAATAACTGAAGTAATACTTTTGGCACTGATAAATGAGCTGGGAAAAAGTAATTACTGTATATACCACACCTCGCTTCAGACAACCGAAAGAATATAGTTAACAGTAACAAAACACTAATCTTCTTTTTACTTTGAATGGCAGTCACAATACCTTGTGGGTTTTTGTCTTCTCAACAATCCTCCTCCATTCTGCCCCTTCTTTGGCCATTCTCTTCAGCTTCATAATCCAGTCTCCTTCAGATCTTCCTCCACGTCATACCTTCGTTTTTTCCTATGTCTACCCTTCGTTCTTTCCTGCGAAGGTTTCCACTCAAAAGTCCTTCTTACACTACTACTCTCATCCGTCCACGCAACTTGTCTAATCCATACGAGACGTAGTAACTGAACACGTGTCACTACGTCAGCTCTTCCTATAATTTGGTCGAGTTCGTGATTCGTCCGGATACTCCACGTCCCATCAACATTTCATTTTGATCCATATATCTGTCTTAACATCTTTCGTTTAAATATTCCAAGTGCGTGTTCGTCTTTGTCTGTTATGGTCCATGCCTCACTACCGTAAGTTAATATTGGCCTTATTCAGATTTTATGTGAGGTTAACTTTATTATTCGATCTATCAGTTTAGATGTCATTAACTTTTTGTATTCGCAGTAGCAGCAATTGGCGTCTTGTAAACGTGATTTAATTTCAGCAGTCATCTTGTTGGTCTCGTTAATTTCAGTTCCTAAGTAGCTGAACACTTAGAAAATAAGCTTGCTGGACTCAACGTACAAAATACACACAAGAATTCACAATCTGCGATTAATAAGAGTCATTACAAATGCATTACTTCTTGAAGAGAAAATGGGTTTTAGAAAGCGTAGGTCTACTGAGGATGCGTTGTTTGTATTACGACAGATAATATAGAGTATAACCCGACAGAAAAGGCGGGAGTATAACCAGGAAACGCATATCGCTTTCGTTGATCTGGAAAAAGCATTTGATAATGTAGACCGTCAAAAGTTATGAAATATAATGGACAGAACAGGAAATCCACAGCATTTAATAAATTCAGTTAAGATCCTTTACAAAAGTACATCTTCAGTCCTGCATCTGAATGGTATGCTCTCAGGTGACATTCCAATAAATAAGGTAGTTAGGCAGGGATTCTGTATTTCCCCAATCTTGTTTAATATATACTATAACGATTTTGTCTATATCGTTAACGAACCACACGTTTGGTAGCACAATTTGTTTGCAACGATACTTACGTTATAAATTCACAACGGGTGTAATCGTAATAATAATAACAACGTGAATTGTTTAGAATCCTTCAAACATTTATTAATTAAAAATTTCAAAAGATTGCGAGTTAAAAACTTCATTAGTATTTGCATGTGTGTATTTGTAGTACACATACTTGTTAATAAAATACAAGTAATATCTCATATTAAGCATAGAAACATAAAATACAAACTTATAACTATAAATAACATTGATTATGATGTAATATTGCTCTCGACTTGCTCAATTTCTTTAATTCTTATTAAATTCTCTAATTTTTCTTTTTAAATTATTATTGCATATGCATCTCTTATTTATGACATATTAATTACTTTAAAAAAAATTACTATTTACTTTCAAAATTAATTTAAATATCATTGTTAAATTATCATTTCAAAAATATACTTTCATAAATTCAAATATTACTATAAATTACTATACTATAAGCAGTTACATTTAAAAATTATTCATTTCACTTTTTGAAATTATATTGTCTTTCTTTCATATTGTTTTATTATCTTTAATTGAGTCTTTTGTTTTTGATGAGTACATGGATTTATTTCACCTTAATCGTGGTGGTAATTCCTCAGCGTATCCCCTTCTGGTCCTGAATTCTTGATCCTGGTTGATCCTCCGTTGTCGGTGTCGTCCTGGAGTCCGCTCCCCATCCTCCGGATACTCTTGGTAGTCCGATGACTCGTACCGTACGGCTGGAATCTATACATGTATTTGGATGCTCCCTCGAGTAGTAGTAGAGGGAAAATGCCGGTTCTAACGCAAGTACCGTTATTCCCCCACCACCACCCCATGCCGCCTTTTGCGCGCCAAGTTCAAATATATGCCGTCTTTCGCGAACCTAAATCACTTTCACTTTCTATCAGCTGGACCCGCAGCATCCCAAATGGACCACAGCATCCACGAATTTCCGCGAATAAATTTTTTTATTTTTTTTTTATTTGATATTTTTATTTTTTAATTAAATTGATTTGCATATCCGTGAATATATGCCGCCTTAATTTTTTTAATTTGATATTTTTATTTTTTTTAATTAAATTGATTTGCATGTTCAAATTTGTCGTGTGTTATAATGTATATTAAATCTATATGATCAGGTGTACCAACCTCTGTATTATTATTATAGTGTATAGATATTTTATATGAGCAGGGTTGTCAACATTTTCTGTGGCGGGGGGAGAGAAATTCAAATATGTGTTATATAGTGTATATATTAAAATATGTGATCAGGGTTACCAATCTTACATTATTGTGTGTGTATAGAGCAGATCTGCCAACATTTTTTTTTCGCTTCTGTAGTGGGAAATTCATACTATATGATCATAATTGTTACTCTCTCTCTCTCTCTCTCTCTCTCTCTCTCTCTCTCTCTCTCTCTCTCTCTCACATTTGAATGTAAGTAAAACTATCTCTCTCTCTCTCACTCTCTCTTGTTGTCAAACGTTATGTTCAAGCCGTTTTCTCCTCTCCCTCTCTCTCTATTTCTCTCTCTCTCTCTCTCACTGTGTACATTGAGTAAATAATTTTAGCTCTCTCTCTCTCCCTCACATTACTAATCTTATATTATTGTGTGTGTATAGAGCAGATCTGCCAACATTTTTTTTTTCTCTTCTGTGGTGGGAGATTCAAACTATATGATCATAATTACTCTCTCTCTCTCTCTCTCTCTCTCTCTCTCTCTCTCTCTCTCTCTCTCTCTCCCTCTCTCTCTCTCTCTCTCTCTCACATTTGAATGTAAGTAAAACTATCTCTCTCTCTCTCTCACTCTCTCTTGTTGTCAAACGTTATGTTCAAGCCGTTTTCTCCTCTCCCTCTCTCTCTCTTTCTCTCTCTCTCTCACTGTGTACATTGAGTAAATAATTTTAGCTCTCTCTCTCTCTCTCTCTCTCTCTCTCACACACACTTGTTGTGTATGTCTCTCTCTCTCTGTGGTCAGTACCGTGCGCATGTATATGAAATTAGAAAGTTTATATTTATTCGACAAATATTAACGCTCTCTCGCTTGCAGACGTCGGAAGCAATTCCTAGTTTATAATGTAATTACCTGTGCGTGTATGTCTCTCTCTCGCTGCAAACGTTGACAAGAATTCCCTTATTCAAAGCGATTACGTTGTCACAGTACACAAACTTAAATATGCCTTACAGACCATTGTAATTTTAAAAATTCATTTTTGCATTAATTAAATATATATATCGTAAACAATGAAATAATAATATTTCGTAATTGTAAGATTTTTAATAAAACAATTATTAGTTTAAATAATAATTTTCATGATTGTAAGCAAAAGTTTTGTGTGCACACACATTGTGTATGTCTCTCTTTCGTTGCAAACATTGACAAGAATTCCCTTATTCAAAGCGATTTGTATGTGCACACGAACTTAAATATGGTTTACAGACCATTGTAATTTTAAAAATTCATTTTTGTATTAATTAAATATATATATATCGTAAACAATGAAATAATAATATTTCGTCATTAAAAAGTTATATTCAGTGTGGTAATTAGTGATAGAAAGATTAACTATGTATGTACACACACACACAACGATACAGAATTAGATATAGTTATTATTCGCTAACTTAAACCAGAGGTAATTAACCTTGTGTACGTCGTCTAAATCAGGCGCTCTACTTAAAATTCATTTTTGCATTAATTAAATATATATCGTAAACAATGACATAATAATATTTCGTCATTAGAAAGTTATATATTCAGTGTGGTAATTAGTGATAGAAAGATTAACTATGCACGCACACACACACACACACACAAGTTCACAGCAGTTTATAATGTAATTACCTGTACGTGTACTGTTACAGATGTCTCCTCAAAATCTGTTGTACAACATCTCTCGCTCGCAGACGTCGGAAGAAATTCCTAGTTTATAATGTAATTACCTATGTGTGTGCTGTTACAGACGACAAATCCATACGTTAACAGCTTCACAGTAAATGTTAGCCTATTGTGTGTGTGTGTGCTATGTAAATTGTTTGTATATCAATGAATAATATAATCGTGATAGTTTTAATGTAATGCGTATCGTGTATTGCTGCTGCTGCTGCTGCAAACGTCGGTAGAAATTCCCCATCTCTCTCGCTCGCAGACGTCGGAAGAAATTCCTAGTTTATAATGTAATTACCCACATTGTGTACCCACACACACACACACACACACACACGTGTTAGGCTGCAGCCTAACACGTGTGTATGTTATTTAAATAATACTTTAAATAACATACGTGTGTGTGTGTGTGTGTGTGTGTGTGTGTGTGTGTGTGTGTGTGTGTGTGTGTGTGTGTGTGTGTGTGTGTGTGTGTGTGTGTGTGTGTGTGTGTGTGTGTGTGTGTGTGTGTGTGTGTGTGTGTGTGCATTTTAACCTAACATGAAACGTGAATGGACCGCATTTTAACCTAACACACAACGTGTAACAAACCTAATTGGACCTATCACTCCCGTTGCGTCATGTACTGATGACCTAAACACTACACGTGTGTATGTTATGTTGCATTTTAACCTAACATGAAACGTGAATGGACCGCATTTTAACCTAACACACAACGTGTAACAAACCTAATTGGACCTATCACTCCCGTTGCGTCATGTAATGATGACCTAAACACTACACGTGTGTATGTTATGTTGCATTTTAACCTAACATGAAACGTGAATGGACCGCATTTTTACCTAACACACAACGTGTAACAAACCTAATTGGACCTATCACTCCCGTTGCGGCATGTTATTTAAATAATAATTTAAATAACATGTGAGTGATGATTCCGACATCAGGTACATCCTCGAAGTCGACCTACACTATCCTAATACCTTACACGACTTGCATTCCGACTACCCGCTTGCACCTGTGCGCTTGTGTGTGTGTGTGTGTGTGTGTGTGTGTGTGTGTGTGTGTGTGTGTGTGTGTGTGTGTGTGTGTGTGTGTGTGTGTGTGTGTACATAGTTAACATAGCTTAGACAAAATACAAATGTTAGCAAACGATAATGTATGGCTTTCATTATCGTTATGCTGCCGTCGTAACGTTAGATTGCTAATGACAGATACATGCAGTCTGATGTATAGGCTACTCATAGTACCATATCAATATCTGTAATGTTATTTATTTCCAACTAAAGTCAGAGACACCCCAGTAGTTTTTCACCTAGAACGTATACAAAAAAACCGATTCTTGTGTGTGTGTGTGTGTGTGTGTGTGTGTGTGTGTGTTGCGTTCAACCTAACATAAGTAACTATGCTAAACCAGTGTAAAGTCGTGTCAATGACCTCTTGTATTACAATGGTCAGTAAACTATATTTGTGTACATAGGTAGTATATATTGCAAGCACGAAATTATTATTTAAATCCGATATCTGTTTTTATTAAAATCATACAATGTCAAAAGAGGATAGTTGTCTGTTACGAACCAGTACTAACTCTCCTATATGATAATCTATTTGTTTGTACTCTTCTTGTATTGTCGTCTGGCTGGTGACAGCACGTAGCAGTCATTGACCTGATTGTGTGTGTGTGTGTGTGTGTGTGTGTGTGTGTGTGTGTGTGTCTGTGTGTGTGTGTGTGTGTGTGTGTGTGTGTTGCGTTCAACCTAACATGAGTGACTATGCTAAACCAGTGTAAAGTCATGTCAATGACCTCTTGTATTACAATGGTCAGTAAACTATATTTTAAATTTGTGTACATAGGTAGTATATATTGTAAGCACGAAATTATTATTTAAATCCGATATCTGTTTTTCTATAGAGGTTGCGTTTAACCTAACATGTGTGTGTAATGTATACAACGAATACTGTTCGGTAATAGCGGATCAGTGCTGCCTTCGTCACCCGCCCAAAAAGTCCATATCTTTTATTGACAATTTGTTTGCTTGCTGTACAATCTTCATCTTCGTGAATACCGAAAGCATACGGTTTTCAGCACGTGCTGTCACCTTTTTATAAAAGATCTTTCTTATGTGGTATTGAAACTATTGTCCTTCTTTTATGCTGAGTATAACACTCCATTACAATTGGAAACATAAATAGAGAAGAATAACAATATGTAATTCTTTGTATAGTAATCAGAAATGTATTTTAATGTAAAATATGTATTTCATTTATCTGCATACATCTTTGTGGGTTGAAATCTATGTATGCTGAAAATGTAAATTCTTGGATTAATGTTTGTCGGTTCGATTGTTTCCCTAATTTTGGTTAATGTACGAAAATACTTTCAGTATCGCTAACTTCTTAAAGCTTTAAGCAGTGAGGGAAAGCTTTTCCATCACGGACGATGACTCCTTGGGTTAAGCTGTTGTTGTATGTTACTAAAATCATAACAAATATTTTCATCCTAAGCATGTATTACTGTTTAGTAATAATTACAAACCAACAAAGGGATATACAGTTTGATGCTTTATGATTTTGTAAAATGTCTATATATACAAATAATATTATGAAATTACACTCTTCCCACGAACGGAATTCATAATGTTTGTCGATTCGATTGTTTTCCTAATTTTGACTAATGTACGAAAATACTTTCAGTATCGCTAACTTCTGAAAGTTTCCACTGCAGACAATGACTCTTGGGTACATGACTTACATCGACTTTCAAAACAAACACGCTAAGCTACCCCTACCCTACCGTTGTAAGATACAACAATATATATACGTGAAGAATGCAATTAGCCTTCATACCTCATTGTGAAATCGATAATTGCGTACATCAACATTTAAGAGGTGAGTAAAAAGATTTGAATACGTTACGTAGCGAACATTGTTATTGAAATTACAGCACTTCTAATCAACATAGTTGTTGGAAATATTTAAACGTAAAATTATTCACATTAAAACATTATCAAGTGCATTATTTATTGAATTTAATACATGGCTTGTTCAAATAAGTAAAAACGTCGCTAAGTGTGTGCGTGTGTGTATGTTTGTACGGATTTATTCTCAGTTGTATGAGCATGCGCAAATAATTCAAATGCACATACGTAGATGACTGAAAAAGAGATGATTTACATAATAAATGTACGCTTAGACCAATAGATTCTGCGTCGTACCTTCAGGGTTATCAAATTTCCAAAAACTTTCAACTGTTTGACCATTAGCTAAACATAGTGGAAAACTATAACTAACTGAAATACAGACGGCATGTCTGATGTTTCGTTCGCAATCAAAGAAACATACTGTGCAGTTTTTATTTCTTAAAGTGAACATAATTTTATTGTATGTACAGATTTTATTTAAACGGAAAATTATTCACATTATTAGATCTCGGTAGTTCACATACACAATCATGTTCACTCAAATAATTGATCTGTTGTGTTTGATATTTCTTTGTATTCATACACAGTCTTTTTATATTCAATCTATTAATATTATCTGAAACACAAACAGAACGTTATATACATTCGAGTTGTAAGTAAGACGCTGTTGTGAAGTTCACCGGTTATATATATATATATATATATATATATATATACATAGTGCGAGCGTCGATGTGTGTGCAACTGTACTAAAAAAGCTGTTATGCACATGCGCAAATAATTCAAATGCACATACGTAGATGACTGAAAAAGAGATGATTTACATAATAAATGTACGCTTAGACCAATAGATTCCGCGTCGTGCCTTCATGGTTATCAAATTTCCAAAAACTTTCAACTGGTTGATCATTAGCTAAACATAGTGGAAAACTATAACTAACTGAAATACAGACGGGATGTCTGATGTTTCGTTCGCAATCAAAGAAACATACTGTGCAGTTTTTATTTCTTAAAGTGAACATAATTTTATTGTATGTACAGATTTTATTTAAACGGAAAATTATTCACATTAAAACATTATCAAGTGCATTATTTATTGAATTTAATACATGACTTGTTCAAATAAGTAAAAACATCGCTAAGTGTGTGCGTGTGTGTATGTTTGTACGGATTTATTCTCAGTTGTATGTGACGGTACAGTTATTCTTACACAATTAGATTTGAAAGCCTTATGTATATATAGCACATAATATATATAGTACTGAAGCAGGTACTGTTATTATAGGAACAAGAAGATGAATACTTCTCGGAACATTGAACTTAAATGGTTAACTGTAGCCAAACATACCGCCAGTAAACGAGAGGGAGACGAGCAGAAGGTTAACAACAACAAGAACATTGAATTTAAATGGTTAACTGTAACCAAACAGGCTGCTAGTACACATGAGCAGAAGACTAACTGCAAAAATTTCAAGAAATTCCGTAAAGTAGGTCTTTTCTCTTATTTGTCAATCGTAAGCACTTATACGGTATTTTAAATTAATAAAACAGTAATATTTATATCATTAATACTGAAACATAATTTTATTGTATGTACAGATTTTATTTAAACGTAAAATTGTTCACATTAAAACATTAACAAGTGCATTTAATACAGGACTTGTTCAAATAAGTAGAAACATCGTTGTGTGTGTGTGTGTGTGTGTGTGTGTGTGTGTGTGTGTGTGTGTGTGTGTGTGTGTGTGTGTGTGTGTGTGTGTGTGTGTGTGTGTGTGTGTGTGTGTGTGTGTGTGTGTGTGTGTGTGTGTGTGTGTGTGTGTGTGTGTGTGTGTCTGCGGATTTATTCTCAGTTGTATGGAGCGGTACAGTTATTTTTACATAATTAGAGCGCGGTACAAATTGGTTGAAATGACAAACACGTTGAAAGCCTTTTGTATATATAGCACATAATGTATATGACTACTTTTACAACTGCTATGTACAGAGAAAATTTATTCAGACACATGTTTCGTCCAGCCACAACAGATTTTCTCAACGAATATATATATATGTTTCCTTTAATTGAAACAATTACAGCAAAATGTTTACTTGTGTAAGAAAATTAATTATTGTTTGTAGCTGTTTAAACACAAACAACTTTTGTTGTTGATGACGTGATTTTCTTCACCAAAAGTATGACTTTGTACTGTTTTGAGCTCTGGTAAATTTATCTTTAGGAGGACGTTGTTCTCTGGTAATGTTTATTTGATCACATAATTGTTTTCTGCCAACAAATTGGACTCTGACAAACTGATCAATAAGATCTTTTGTAAAACTTAATGATTCCGACTAGGTGATTGTAGATTTATTCTGTACTCAGTTTCCAAAATGTATCAATGAAAATACTAGGAGACTAAAATATATTGAGTACCAAATCGAAACTGAACGATTGTATCAGTAGTTAGAGAACAATTCTGTAATTTACAAATGTAATTTCTCATAACAAAATACTGCATTCCATTTCATTTGTGACGATTTAAATTGTACCAATAATCAAAATGATAAAAAATTTTAAAAATTAAGGTTACGAGCTCTTAAGCCATTTAAATCTCACTGTAATAATATAAAAACCTGTATGTACTCAGTATGAGAGGAAGAAGTAATTAGTAAGTACGAAGATACTCTAATAAAAAGACAAATTGTAAAGAGTTCTTAATATCGTATTTAACCCTTTGCTTGTTATCAGGCGCTGACCTGTTGATTCCAGACTCGACATGTTTTCCGAGTCTTCTGTAATTTAGAATAAGATAAAAAAACCTAATGTTAATAATTAAAAATCTGAAGACACAGATAGTCTCTAAAACAACTGATTTAAATTATGTATATTTATTTAGGGATAGTTTGTATAAATAAAAATGTTTACTTAAAGAGAAACAGGGACTATATTCTCGCGCAGTAATTGCCCCTCTACTTTTTGTTAGGTACCAGTCGAAGGGAGCAGAAATCGCTCTCTCGCTATGGTGACTTCATACAGTACAGACGTACGAGCTATGCTCTTACACTATGTTATCGATACTTTGTTTTACCTTAATGTTGTATACAAGATATTGCTGCTGAAAGCATATGTTATGTGTTAACCAGTATAGTTATGTAAAAAACAAGAGACTTAAAGTATAACTCGAAATATTAAAATGGTGTAAAACAAGATGACTTAGAACTTCAAGAACTAACAACACTTCCAACATCATACCTGGAGATGTGAACTACCAGAACTAACAAACTCTAGTAGACACGACAGAATATGCAGACCAGGACATCCGAGAATCTACAAGTACCATCGTAGAAGGTTCAATCTACCCTGCGGATTTTTGAGACCTCTACTGACGAAGACCAGACCGAGATGACGACGGCGCTATTCAGGATTCCCAAGACGGACACCCCAGGACGAGTTTTCTGCATACCAATAAAAAGGTGACTCGATAGCCTGTCTATCGAGGGTTACTAATATTTGTTACACAACACACCTTAAAAGAGACTTTTCAGAGACTAATAACTTTGTAAAGAAAAAAAAAATTAAATCTAAGAATTTAATGTAACTATTCAAACATCATACGTTGTAACAGTTTATATGCTAATGTATAGTAATATAATTCAAGTAATAATACCATTCTTCAAATGGTTTGTGCCGCGTTTTGGAAAACGCGGCGATGTTCCGATGTCTATATGGTGATTAATTAAAGTATTTACGTATTTGTCAACGCGACAGAAGTGGTCCTTTGGTACGGTCAGTTGGACTTTGTCATGCTGTATTGCCCCTTGTCCGCCCGACTCGCGCGCGCCCTATCGATGTTACGCACGGTTTTTTCAACAGCCGGTTTATTCAGTCCGACTTTAGCTATCAGCGCCTCACATTCTGGTCCCCGGCTGGCAGAGTAGATTGAACAGTTTTCGTCTCTCAGCTTCTTCTATGAATAAGTAGAAAGCTACGTGACCTCCGGTAAGTCCATTAGAATATGTATTTTAATTATTTATAAAAACAAATTGGGTTTATTTAAAATTAAAGTGGATGGGTTGAGATATACATTGCAGTGAATCCTTTAGCACATGGCGAGTTCAGGTTATAATTAGTTTTAGGTATGCTTTATCTCAACCCTGTTTAATTGATTGTAACGTTAGGGATATAATTATGTTTTATATTAATCTAGTAATGCTTCTACTGAATTAACTAAACTAAGATGGGGCGTAAGTCAGTAATTTTCTGATATCTGTATATGTCACGGACTTGTTAAAAGTTGCCAATTCCTGTAAGTGCGTCATGAAAACTTTTGCATAAAGGTTAATTAAAAGTATCATTATTATGGAGTGACTATATTTAGAAATATTCTATATTAACATATTCAATGGAGTTATTTTTTTGAAGTGATTTACCACATTCAATGGGATTCTTGACTTAGGCTATTTTTCGAGTTCATAAACCGGACAGTCCATGCTATGTCAGTGGGTAAATGTGGTAGTGTGTGTTTCATGAACTTATGAGTAATCCCAGATATAATTGTGCAGGGTTTCCGAGGTAGCCGGGAATCTGCCCCGCTCTGGAAGGATGGCCGAACAACTGCCTCCGACGATGTAATTTTAAAACATTCGTCAGCTGTGTCAGCCGGAAGGATGGACTGGAAACACACACTACTGAGCCCTCAACATACACCCTTTAAACCAGGTGAAATTTAACCATTTTTAACCTAAATCTTGGGGCCGAATTACTCTGTGAGACTTTCATGAAACGTTCCGGTGTGGACAGTTATTTCCGGATAATGGGTGGAATGTTTTAATTGCATTTTGTAAGGCTTACGCCTCCTCTATTACTATCATGTATATCTCGTTCTGAGAGTGAAAACTCGGCCGGGGTCACGCACCGCCCGGGTCGAGGGGAGTTCGGTAGATAGAGTTGAATCTCATTCTATTTCTGTTTTAAGCATGTTGGGATAATTATGTTAACGATTTTGCTCCATCTGGACACGTGTGTTATTATTCATTCATATCTGGGGGTGGTTTTAAACCGTGGGCGACTCCCGTTGGAGACGTCCACTGCAAGTCTGTCTGTGTCAGATCTTGCTAGATCCCGTCCGATGCCTGACCCTGCCGGTAGTCAAGTTTTGTAACACTGTGAGCTGACTTAATACTTTTATGACTTACATTCTGTATTACAAATTCTGTTCCACTGTTTAGCTAATTTGCACACTTTAAAATTACCATTGTCACAGTTTGTATTTACCAAAAAAAAAATCTTGTAACGATAATTCTAATTGCTCACTATAACAATTAGTTAACCATAAGAACACCCAAGATTAATCAATGTCAGTTATGAATACTCATGGTGGTCAAGTTCCACTATTTTTTTTTATTCTGTTTTGAAGGTAAAAAGAAACATAAAATGCAGTTAGGCAACCGGACATCCATGTGATGCTACTTTTCATAATAGTAATTGATGGGATTTAATTTGAATTGATTATTAAATATCGGCATGGGATTTGTGCGCGGGCCGCATGGCTTACAGAGAACATTCAGTTAACACTTATCTTGTTAAAACTTGGGGGCATGTCTGCTCCACTCCTGGGATATTTTAATTGAAGTTTTGGGGAGGGGGTTTTAGTCACCTATTAATTAAACAGTAAAGGGGGGGGCGGACACTTGGTCCGAATAAGGGGGGGTTATGGGTGTTGAACAAGATTATTATGTGCGCTGATAACCAGGGTGAACATGTGATGGGTTATTTAAATATAAACGTTTGTTGATGTTAATTATATGTGTGTGTTGTTTTACATAATTGTTACTTGTCATATTGATTATGCCTGTGTATATTTCTGTATATTTATGCCTTGTTATAAAAAGTGATTACTTGCAGGTCGAAGCTGTGTGCCATTTTATAATTGTATTATTTTATAACTATAATTTGTCATTTATGTAACATTCCACGCTTTGTTAGTCAATGATGGGTCAGCTATTAATACTCATTCAACCCTTAGTGCTGTTAATAGTTATTATTCCTTGTTCAACTTTTGGCAAGGCACATATTAAGGAACTTATATTTAACGATCACAAGACTTGTTTACCTTGCCTTTAGAGGCTCATATGTTGCACTAGCCAAGAACAATAAATTGTTGTTGTTATCTTAAGTTCAGTGTTTCATTTGCAAGTCCCATCATACTGGACCCAGCACAATTTAAGCTTCTCTAGGCCCTTGCCTAGTTCTAAATAACTTGTAACCTCTCTTTCAAAACCAACAAGCAAGGAGATAGAAATTTAAAAAAGGAATAAAATAAATACTAAAAGCACCGAGAGGTTACAAATGGTAGCAGAGCGTGGTTCATTCTAGGCTTGAACCCTTGGGTCCTGGTGTGTGATGGGGCTTGCAAACTTGGAGATAGTCTGGCAAATAGAATGGCACTTAATAGTTGACATGAAATGTGGAAGTATATAAGTTTTTTTTTATGAATTATTGTTAAATGTTTTGAATTGTAAACCTGAGGCCGCCACGGGCACGTGTTGTAGTTGGGTTGTTGTTTTGAAATTGGACATTGCCGGAGATCGCGTGGGGATGTGTTCCCGTATTATTTTTTGAAAGTAATTGCGCGTGCGGTTAGTGGGATGCGGTATGGCCCGACTGGAAGTTGGTATCGTCCGATTGTAATGGTGACAATGTTGTAGTCGAAATGTCGTATATTGTGGTTAGTGTTAGGTGGTGTGGATTGTATGTTGGTGTTAGTGTCTGATGTTGTTTCTTCTTGAGTCTGGCGACTGACGGAGTGTTAGTTCCGGAGAGGGTCAGGTTTCCGCAGCGCTAGGAAACCCGGGGGTCTACTCAAAGGAAGGACAGTACTTGAGTTTTTCCGATTCTTGTTAAAATGTTTTTGTAGGTTGTGTTTGTGTTAGGTGTTTAGTGGGAATTTGTTTTATGATTGTTTGTTTTGCATTGTGCAATTCTGGCGGCGGTATGCTATCAGGAGTTGCCCCACCCTCTTACAGGCGTTCTCCAGAAATTTCCGGTGGTGGATGGATTTGATGAGGACCAGCTGTTGGTTTTCTTGGACCTGGTCCTGCAGGTGGCTGATTTCCCAGGGGTGTCCGATGGGGAGGTCTTGTATCTTATATACCCGTATTGCCGGAGTACGTTGGCTGGTCTGGTCACCAAGGCCCTGCGTCGGGGTGACAGTGTTGATGCTTTCCATGGGGAGGTGTTGAACTTCTTCATACCCACTCGACGACGCTTCATGCTTGAGTTGGAAAGATTCTATCGCCCACAGGCCTACGGAGAGGCGTTAGGAGATTTCGTGCGCGATATACGGAAAGCTGCCCGGGTGTTAAGATTGGGGTTGCCCGAGACAGAAGTTATCCAAGCAATTCTGCAGGGACTGACTCCCCAAGAGAGATCTCGTTTGGCATTCGCGGACCGTCCACGTGGTTTTGCGGATCTTGAACAGCTGTGTGTGTTTTCAAGGACGGTCCAGGCGGCTGACGAGTCCCGAGGAAGAGATGCTACAGATGTCCAATCCTCCAGTGGTTCATCAGGAAGAGCCAAAAGGGACAAACATGGAGGTTGGAGGAAAACCCAAGAGACGCTTAGAAAGCCTGAATATTCCGGAAGTGATGGAGGCTACAAGGGGGTGGCAAGTGTGAAGACGGTAACAACAGCTACAGCACAGAAAACAAGGAAACATGAAATTAACAGGGGAAAAAGAAATTATGTTAGGGAACAGGCAGCGGCAAGTAGGGAGCCTGTACCAAGGCGTTATCCCTATTCGGAGAAAAAGGAAACTTTAAAGGTTCCAGAGGAATTACAAATGCCCAAGAGAGTAGTAGATGAAGAAAAGGAAGCGGAAGTAGAAGAGTGGTATGACTCCGTGGGAACAATACAGGAGGATAAGAGCGCGTCAGTTAATACTGAATTACCGGACTCCAGGAGGACGTCATGGTTGAATCCAGAGGCCGCAGAATTTGTTCCGGTATTTACATCTCGGTTCGTGAGGGATCCAGATCCTGTAACATCACCATCGCCAGTAGAAATTAATGTAGTCATTGCACATGAACCTGGACGGCTGGATTCCAGGGTGGAAGATGTTGAGGACGTTGTGGTTGCTGAAAGTGGTCAAAGAGTGGAATCGACAGAAGAGTCAGAAGAGCGGTCTGCAGATGCTGCGCAGGTGAGTATAGTTGTAGGTGTTAGGGAGACTGTAGAGTCTGAAGTTGCAGATGGACACAGGGATGTCCGGGCTGCAAGTGTTTCTGAGGTTGTGGATGGACAAGGGGATGTCCATGCCGCAAGTGTAGTAGAAGTAGATGAGGTAGAAGTTGAGGAGAAATTGGGTGGCAGCGTTGTAGAGTTTGTGAGTGAGAGTGAAGTAGTGAGTGAAGATGTGCAGACGCCTTCTGTAAGCAGTGTTGAGGATTCCGAGGAACGGGAGGAAGTTTCAGGTGGACCAGGTGAGCAACGAGAGGAGGACGAGGATGTGCAGTGTTCAGATGGTGGTAGTGGAAGTGATGGCGATGACGTTGGTGATGAACGTGTTGATGAAAATGAGATCGGAGAGGAGGTTGAAGCTGGATCAGAGGAGCAACGGGAAGACACAGAGGAGGCGCAGTGTCAGGAGGTTGCTTTGGATTATGTGGACGAAGAAGGGGAAGTTGTAGAAAAGGAAGAAATTGTAGCAGAGGAGTTAGACGATGAGCATAATCCAAGGCGGAGTGAAAGTAGTGAGGTAAGTTGCCTTGATTCTGATTCCGAAGAAACCAGTCAGTACAGCTCAACACGAGATAATTTCTTAGAGAGTGGGGTCCGAAAGGAGCGAATACCTAAAGTGCGGCATAGAAAGGTAAGAAGCAGAGGTTAACGGGTAGCGGGTAGATGTTCCCCACACTCCCAGTGGTGTTCATCTATTTCAGGGTTGCGCCCCTGCCCACGCGAGCCTTGGTTTCCTCCATTCTTCCTTATTTCCGGAGGTAGCCAGGTCCTTACCCTCAGTCCTAGCTATTGCCCTTTAATGATCCTTGCCCCATTTCATCTTCCCAATTTTCCTACCACTCCCCTTAGTAAAAAAAAAAAAAAAAAAAAAATCTATCAAACGGAGTTAGAGAGAGACTTAGCTTGTGGTCCTCGAGATCGTCAGTTTCCCCTGTGTTAAAGGTTAGATGGAGTGATGGTGTGCTGTTGCTGATTGTTAATAGTTGTTGAGGTTGATGTTGTTCATTATAGGGTCCGAGCCATGCCGCATTCTCCGGTTTTCCTGGTGTTATTTTTTGTTGCGAGAGAAAGTTGTGTAGACGGTGCTGTAGAGAAGTAAAACCCCCTCGAGTTATGGTGTATTTGTTGAGTTGAGATTGGATTAATGTTCGTGTGCCCTAGGTGCGGTCCTCTCTGTCTGGCTAAGCGGGGCCGTCCGCCCTTGTGTAGGGAAGTGGGCCAGCCATATGGCAAGGTTGGAGATGCCTTGTGGGTGCATGTGGCTGGTCGGTCCGAGAGAGGGACGAGAGGTAGTACGGTCGCTCACATGCCAAGGTGGGAGATACCTTGTTTGGTCCTAGGACGAGCATGTGAGTGGGACCGGTGGGAGTAATTGGTGGTCACCGGAGAGGGTGACGTGTTGGGGGGGTCCCGTGGGGTTGGCACGGCGGAGAGGGTCGCATGGGGATTGGTGGTTCTCCTGGGAGCGAGTCTGCCTGGCCAACTCACCCACGATGTCCACCGGAGTTTTTTTTTATGGGAGTACACTGCAGGGTACTTTCCCGCGTTTGAAGGTGAGGCAACCGGGTTGCCCTTTTGGGGTGGGGGTGTGCCGCGTTTTGGAAAACGCGGCGATGTTCCGATGTCTATATGGTGATTAATTAAAGTATTTACGTATTTGTCAACGCGACAGAAGTGGTCCTTTGGTACGGTCAGTTGGACTTTGTCATGCTGTATTGCCCCTTGTCCGCCCGACTCGCGCGCGCCCTATCGATGTTACGCACGGTTTTTTCAACAGCCGGTTTATTCAGTCCGACTTTAGCTATCAGCGCCTCACATTCTGGTCCCCGGCTGGCAGAGTAGATTGAACAGTTTTCGTCTCCCAGCTTCTTCTATGAATAAGTAGAAAGCTACGTGACCTCCGGTAAGTCCATTAGAATATGTATTTTAATTATTTATAAAAACAAATTGGGTTTATTTAAAATTAAAGTGGATGCGTTGAGATATACATTGCAGTGAATCCTTTAGCACATGGCGAGTTCAGGTTATAATTAGTTTTAGGTATGCTTTATCTCAACCCTGTTTAATTGATTGTAACGTTAGGGATATAATTATGTTTTATATTAATCTAGTAATGCTTCTACTGAATTAACTAAACTAAGATGGGGCGTAAGTCAGTAATTTTCTGATATCTGTATATGTCACGGACTTGTTAAAAGTTGCCAATTCCTGTAAGTGCGTCATGAAAACTTTTGCATAAAGGTTAATTAAAAGTATCATTATTATGGAGTGACTATATTTAGAAATATTCTATATTAACATATTCAATGGAGTTATTTTTTTGAAGTGATTTACCACATTCAATGGGATTCTTGACTTAGGCTATTTTTCGAGTTCATAAACCGGACAGTCCATGCTATGTCAGTGGGTAAATGTGGTAGTGTGTGTTTCATGAACTTATGAGTAATCCCAGATATAATTGTGCAGGGTTTCCGAGGTAGCCGGGAATCTGCCCCGCTCTGGAAGGATGGCCGAACAACTGCCTCCGACGATGTAATTTTAAAACCTTCGTCAGCTGTGTCAGCCGGAAGGATGGACTGGACACACACACTACTGAGCCCTCAACATACACCCTTCAAACCAGGTGAAATTTAACCATTTTTAACCTAAATCTTGGGGCCGAATTACTCTGTGAGACTTTCATGAAACGTTCCGGTGTGGACAGTTATTTCCGGATAATGGGTGGAATGTTTTAATTGCATTTTGTAAGGCTTACGCCTCCTCTATTACTATCATGTATATCTCGTTCTGAGAGTGAAAACTCGGCCGGGGTCACGCACCGCCCGGGTCGAGGGGAGTTCGGTAGATAGAGTTGAATCTCATTCTATTTCTGTTTTAAGCATGTTGGGATAATTATGTTAACGATTTTGCTCCATCTGGACACGTGTGTTATTATTCATTCATATCTGGGGGTGGTTTTAAACCGTGGGCGACTCCCGTTGGAGACGTCCACTGCAAGTCTGTCTGTGTCAGATCTTGCTAGATCCCGTCCGATGCCTGACCCTGCCGGTAGTCAAGTTTTGTAACACTGTGAGCTGACTTAATACTTTTATGACTTATATTCTGTATTACAAATTCTGTTCCACTGTTTAGCTAATTTGCACACTTTAAAATTACCATTGTCACAGTTTGTATTTACCAAAAAAAAAATCTTGTAACGATAATTCTAATTGCTCACTATAACAATTAGTTAACCATAAGAACACCCAAGATTAATCAATGTCAGTTATGAATACTCATGGTGGTCAAGTTCCACTATTTTTTTTTATTCTGTTTTGAAGGTAAAAAGAAACATAAAATGCAGTTAGGCAACCGGACATCCATGTGATGCTACTTTTCATAATAGTAATTGATGGGATTTAATTTGAATTGATTATTAAATATCGGCATGGGATTTGTGCGCGGGCCGCATGGCTTACAGAGAACATTCAGTTAACACTTATCTTGTTAAAACTTGGGGGCATGTCTGCTCCACTCCTGGGATATTTTAATTGAAGTTTTGGGGAGGGGGTTTTAGTCACCTATTAATTAAACAGTAAAGGGGGGGGCGGACACTTGGTCCGAATAAGGGGGGTTATGGGTGTTGAACAAGATTATTATGTGCGCTGATAACCAGGGTGAACATGTGATGGGTTATTTAAATATAAACGTTTGTTGATGTTAATTATATGTGTGTGTTGTTTTACATAATTGTTACTTGTCATATTGATTATGCCTGTGTATATTTCTGTATATTTATGCCTTGTTATAAAAAGTGATTACTTGCAGGTCGAAGCTGTGTGCCATTTTATAATTGTATTATTTTATAACTATAATTTGTCATTTATGTAACATTCCACGCTTTGTTAGTCAATGATGGGTCAGCTATTAATACTCATTCAACCCTTAGTGCTGTTAATAGTTATTATTCCTTGTTCAACTTTTGGCAAGGCACATATTAAGGAACTTATATTTAACGATCACAAGACTTGTTTATCTTGCCTTTAGAGGCTCATATGTTGTACTAGCCAAGAACAATAAATTGTTGTTGTTATCTTAAGTTCAGTGTTTCATTTGCAAGTCCCATCATACTGGACCCAGCACAATTTTAGCTTCTCTAGGCCCTTGCCTAGTTCTAAATAACTTGTAACCTCTCTTTCAAAACCAACAAGCAAGGAGATAGAAATTTAAAAAAGGAATAAAATAAATACTAAAAGCACCGAGAGGTTACAGGTTAAATAAAAGAAAGTCTTGCAAGCTAGTATCATGAATTGAGTATAACTAAAAGTTTTAATGAATAAATACCGAAGGTTACCCGGATCCGAGGTATAGCTAAATAGAATCAATTTTGATCCCAAAGTTTAAAGAAAGCATTCAAATAACTTTAATAATTTAATTAGTAATGTCATGGGATCTGTCAGTAAATGTTTTTAAATGTTAAATAAAAAGAAGTCGTCTTGTTACACACATATAAGGAGTGCTTAAATCAATAGTATACCTTCCCATTGTTTCCTTACTCAGTTAGTAAGTAATTTGTTATATTAATTATTTGTGATACATTCTGTTACAACGTAGGCAGCCCATCTAATTAACGGAGTTTAATTACGATGGGTTCCCTGGATTTGTAACGCTGCGAACAGACGTTACAAAATTGCGCCACTCTGCTAATGATTTATATAAAGTTGTTGTAAGCATCGCGACGCAAACAAAATTGCGTCACTCCTTTAAAAAAAAAAAAAAAAAAAAAAAAAAAAAGGAAACAAAGGAAAGAGTTTTATTTGTGTATTGAGTGTCACAAACAAAATTGCGCCACTTGTGACATGTAAACAAAATTGCATCACTATGCTTAGATAATTTGTATGATCAATAACTGAATATATAATATTGATCTATGCACTCAGAAAGTTACCTTAATAACTTTAATGTTCAAAACATATTTAATATTTTATTAAGTTACGTAAATGATAGTATGTATAAGTTGAAATATCCTTAGCGTCATACAATGCAAAAGCTATGTGCCAGTAGGAACCTGCATTACTCTATATAATTACTTGCATACATGAATTGTGACCAAACATAACAATTTTGGTCAACCGAACAATCTGTAACAGGTTTGTTTACGACAATCCGTGACCCGTTGTTTCCTGATTCATTCTGCACAGTGTATGTCCAACATATAGCTTACATACACTTGTATGTGTTAAAAAAAAAAAGTTAATAAAAATAACTTTGTTAATAATAAAGTATGTAATGTAGACCCAGGTAATTAAGTAGAAGTTCGTAATTTGTGAACAAAATAATTAATTTATTTAATTGGGAAAGTATATGAATGAACGGAGTCAAAGTGTTGCCAAGCGTAATAATAATAATAGATTTGTTGAATAAGATTGTGCTCCCCTTCTCTTGTTTATACCGGTAGTTGTGTTATTCAGTCGCATTGTGTAGTGAACAATAAGAGTAAAACCCCCTTTCTCACTGGCACACGCTCAACCTTCCTTTGTTAACTAAATACAGAGGGTGACCTACATTCCAGAAAACAGCTGATCGGCTATTTAACTTGATGAACTTGATAAATATGTGTGTGGAATTTCTGTCTCTCCCTTAGAAGAGAAATGGTTCTTTTCTAATTTGTGTAAATTGATTACTTAAGAATTTATTATATATATGTGTAATATGTGTGTAGGGTAGCTAGTATTAATTTTAAGTACGTGCTAATGTGTTAGAACCAAATGGCCCAATTTAACCCGGATTTGTTGTTAAAAGACGAGCTGTCTTACGAAGCCCTTTTGCGTGGACTACCTCATGCTAATGTAACAGTCGCGGAATTACGAAGGTCAATTCGCGAATGTGGATTTGATGCCCCGGTCCAATTAAACTATCTAAGCCAACTCGATTATGAAAGCGAGAAAGAAATTTGTAATGCCAAGTATAGTGAACTATACTTATTGTCTCAAACCCTCCAAGACGAAAAATCTCCGGCAATAATTTTGCGGACTACCCAGAGAATAGAGCATTTAACCAGGCGAATAAAAAATTTGTCGATCTGGCCGAATCTCACAGCAATACCCGTTGATGTGCAAAAGCTAGCAGACGAAGCTCTAGGCTGCTTACCTTCAATTATTAACGACCTAAGACGAAAATCAGACTCATTCAGGATGGACGAAATAGAGAAGTCATTAATGAAATTACACATCTCCCCAGTACAATCCCCCACCACTGGTTTACCCCCGCCTAACACGGATCGGAACTCACCCATCGTATCGCAAGTGCAAGCGAACCCAGAACAAAATACTGATACAGATGTAAATGCCCCTCCTCCCGAGCATTTTCAGTTTCGTCCCGGAAATCATGAATTGACCACCACCTCCAATGAATCCAATCGCCCTCATCGAGGAATTACACCTATGAACTATAACGCGGATCTATACGGTAAAATGACTCATCCTGTGGAGAAGATTTTAACCGAAATCCCTTATACAGATGGCTTAAATGTTTCTAAGTTACTAACATTCATTAGTTATCTTCTTCAGATAAAAGATCTACAGCAGCTGAATGACTGGCAAATCTTACAAGTTCTGTTACCAAAGTGTAAACCCCCGTTAAAAAACCGTGTCCTAGAAGCCCTAACCTCTACATTTCCAGTAGAAGAGCTACATAGCTCTATAATAAAACACTTTATTCCCACCGGCATCTATGAGGAAATAAAAAGAAAGACAGTACTCCGAGTACAAGGACATCAGGAGAGATTAGCTCACTACATCTCCGATATTAGGGAGTCCTCTCGACTACTACGTGTAAGCTGGAATGAAACACAACTGGTGGACACCATTTTAATAGGAGTGTCACCTGAAGAAAGATCTCGACTATCATTGATGAATAGACCCAATACAATTGCTGATCTAGACAGTGCAGTATCCATTCTTCAAATGTATGGTACTCAGATCAAAATAGGGAAGCAATGAAAACCTCTGGAACTAATAGACATCAATTGCGAGCACTACTGCCTGATGTAACAACCTCGTATGAAAGACAAGTTTCTAGTAGACCTCACCAAGTGCGCAAAGCTGGTAAGTTAAGTGTAAACCCAGATAAAGCGGAAACCAAGTACCCACCTCGCAGAAAACCCACCTGTTATAATTGTGGCAAATATGGGCACATAAGAAGAGAGTGCAAAAGTAAGCCATTGGAACGGAATAACCCCAATTCAAAAAACATGTAAGGCAGGGAGACCCGAAAACCTGTGTCTTCCGCAGCTACTCGAAATTGGGTAAACTAAAAGAAACCAATAATAATAATAATAATGAATTATTCTGTAACCAAGTGAAAAACAAAAAAGGTGCGAAAGAAATCGACCCCTATGTGAGAGAATTTCGTGAAAAGTGTAATGCTATTAATAAATGTAAATGGAAAAAAAATCTACTACCATTAATACGAGTCGATTTAGGCGTTACATCCCCCATCGCCTTAATTGATTCGGGATCTAGTAGAACTTTAATCAGCCAAGAATTAGCGGACATGTTAGCTAAACATCATCTAGTAAAACGGAACCAACCAGTGAAAATAAAGTGTGCTACCGCTGATAAACGTAAAATAAACATAAACCTGAGTATTACCGTTAAGGTTAAAAGAAAAAACCTAACTTGGATGTTCACAATGTTAGTATGTAAAGAATTAGGACCTGATTTAATATTAGGTGCAGATTTTATTAGTAAGACAGGAATGATTCTTGACATCTACGAGCAAGTATTTTATTTCAGATTTGACCGTACAAGGAAACATAAATTTGATAGTAGTAAAGAAAAATATTGTTCGTCAATTGCACATGTAAAACACCAAGACTCAGATTTATCTCACCTAGAAAGAAGAGATAGAGTGAGAATACTAAAATTAATAAAAGAATTTTCCTCGGTTCTTACACCTAAACTAGGACTTACGAACCTAATAGAGTATAAAATTAATCTGAGTGATCAGAAAGTAATACGACTACCTCCGTACAAGTTGTCGCCTCCCAAGATGGAAGTAATGCGAAACCATATCAACAAGTTATTGGACCAAGGAGTCATAGAACCCTCTACGTCCCCATATTCTTCACCCTCCTTTTTAGTACCAAAAGGACAAGATAAACACCGACTAGTTGTAGACTACAGGCAATTAAATAAAAAAATAGAATTTGAATCAATCCCTCTTCCAGACATCCATAGTGCGTTTCATTATTTTACTAAAGCTATGGTCTTTACGGTAATGGATCTGAATCAAGCTTTTCACCAAATACCCCTTTCAGAAGAATCAAAACGTCTAACCGCGTTTGCAGTTCCTTTTAACTTGTACCAATTTACTAGGGTACCCTTTGGAATATCTCAAGGAAGTTCCGTATGTAGTAGACTATTGGAAAAGATATTTCACGACATTAAATTTAAATATGTGTACCACTATTTGGACGACATCGTTATATACAGTGAATCAATGGAACAACATCTCAAACATTTGCGTGAAGTGTTATCTCGTTTACTAAGAGCAGGATTAACGGTGAACCCAAATAAGGTAAGTTTTGCCGTCCCTCAGTTTTCTTTCTTAGGACACATCGTGAAAGCGAATGGAAAGGTAAGCATTGACCCCGAACGTACCCGCGCTATTAGAGAATTTGCACCCCCACGAGATGCAAAAGGTATAGCCCGATTTTTAGGTATGGTGAATTATTTCCACAAATATATTCCCCATCTTGCCGAAATAGCAGCACCCCTAAACTCCTTACGAAAGAAGGGAACGAAGTTCGAATGGAGCTCAATACATCAAAACGCGTTTGAGCAACTTAAAGAAAGTATTATATCTCCCCCAGTTTTGCAACTAGCGGATTTCACAAAACCATTCGTCGTGCAAACCGACAGTTCCAGTGTAGCGTTAGGTGCAGTGATATACCAAGAGATAGATAACTGTAGACTACCAATTAGTTATGCATCACGAACACTGAGCGATCAAGAAAGAAAGTATTCCGCATATGAATTGGAATGTTTAGCAATTGTTTTTGCATTCGAAAAGTTTAAACCCTTCCTGGAACATAAAGAATTCCTTTTGGAAACCGACAATCAGGCGTTATCATGGTTATTGAATCACCCTAAACAGTTAGGACGAATTGGCAGATGGATATTGAAATTAAACTGCTACAAATTCAGAGTGCAGCATATTAAAGGTACTCAAAATGTAGTCGCCGATACCCTGTCCCGTATGTTCCAGTCACCCACTAAAACTTCCGAAAACATAGTGAAGCCGGAAATAGCAAGTGCTAACGCCGTAATTACTGAATTCCCCCTTGCCTTTACAAACATTGCCCTGTATCAACAACAAGACCCCTTACTGAAGCCTATTATAGAACAACTTACCCAAGGTATTAAATCCGAGAAGTACGTATTGAGTAAGAATGTACTGTGTCTCAAGATAAGAGACGGAAAGGAATTAAGAATAATAGCCCCGGATGTAATTAAGCCCATGCTGATGGAATACTTCCATTCATCTACCATAGGAGCCCATATGGGAATCAATAAGACGATACATCGTATTCGAAAGGAATATCATTGGAACAATATGAACTGCGAAATAGCTAACTTCGTAAAGAAATGTTCATTATGCGCCCTTAGTAAACCAGCCAGAAATACTCAAGTAAGCCAATTGATATCAGAAATCCCAAAGACTCCTTTTTCGAAACTTTATCTAGATTTCTCAGGTCCGTATCCACGATCCAAATCAGGAAATACCATGTTACTGATCTGTGTAGATTCGTTCACCAAATTTGTGTGGATGTATCCCATGCGACGAGCATTAGCGTCGACAACTGTTAAAATACTACAGGAAAGACTATTTAAAGACTACGGTACTCCAGTACGTATAGTATCTGATAACGGTCCACAGTTTAAAGCAAAAGAATTTAAGAATATGTGTTTCAAGTTAGGGATAGACCATATAACCACTACAGAGTATCGACCGCAAGGCAATATTGCTGAAAGGTATCTACGAAACCTCAAATCTGCGCTAATCGCCTATCATGCGAACGATCACACGTCGTGGGACCAAAATCTATCCTGGATTCAATACGCTTTTAATTCAGCTTACCACGAAGGTCACAAGTCGACCCCGTTCGAGTTACTATACAAGTATCGACCAAACCACCCTTTGTCCACAAGATGGAATATACACGATCTGCTGCCTCCGCAAATAACGGATAAGCAGATAAAGCGAATATGGAACAAAGCCCGCTCTAACTTAAGAGCAAGCTTGGAAAAATCCAGAAGATACCACGAGAAAGGTAATCACAGCAACTCAGTCAGGTACCAAGTAGGTGACTTAGTAATGTACAAGACTCACCCCATTAGTAGTACGATTGATAAGACCACCTCTAAACTATCATTCCGATGGTGTGGCCCTTACCAAATCCAGAAGTACCTAACTCCAGTTACAGTAGCCCTGTGCGAAACTGCGACTCAGAAATATGTGCGGAGAACGCATATTTCACAGCTAAAGTTATATAAGAAGAAGAGACGGAATAGTATAACCCGAAATAGAAAAGGGAATAGTAGGCAGTAAAGAAAATTATATTTCTGAAACAACGTGGAAAAATGTAAAACGTAGAGTTTGGAAACGAGGCCTGATCAACCTGAGTTCCAGTTCTGCAAAGCATACATTAATGAATACTCATTAACTAGATGGGTACTAACACTCATTAACTACATGAGTTATCTAGGACTCACAGAAGACAAGATAGAATTCTAAATAGTAAAGATTTAGAAAGTTACTCTACAGAAGAGAGAGTAAGACAAACAAAAACCTCGGTAGTAGATTTAAGTGATAGAGATAAGAAAGAGTTTTGTGTTTTAATTGTGTAAATATTAAGTGTAAATAGTATGTATAAAAAAAAAGGTAGTTAATAAGAATATATAAAGTATACTGTGTTGTAACTATATGAAATAACTATGTGGACAACGTTGTAAAGTGTCCAACAACTATGTGAAAGAAATTACACACACTGACCCCATTCATACTCCAAGTCCCCAGAAGAAAAAAAAAACCAAAAACCGTAAAGTGCAAATTAAGCGGTGGAGTATGTGACGATTTAAATTGTACCAATAATCAAAATAATAAAAAATTTTAAAAATTAAGGTTGCGAGCTCTTAAGCCATTTAAATCTCACTGTAATAATATAAAAACCTGTATGTACTCAGTATGAGAGGAAGAAGTAATTAGTAAGTACGAAGATACTCTAATAAAAAGACAAATTGTAAAGAGTTATTAATATCGTATTTAACCCTTTGCTTGTTATCAGGCGCTGACCTGTTGATTCCAGACTCGACATGTTTTCCGAGTCTTCTGTAATTTAGAATAAGATAAAAAAACCTAATGTTAATAATTAAAAATCTGAAGACACAGATAGTCTCTAAAACAACTGATTTAAATTATGTATATTTATTTAGGGATAGTTTGTATAAATAAAAATGTTTACTTAAAGAGAAACAGGGACTATATTCTCGCGCAGTAATTGCCCCTCTACTTTTTGTTAGGTACCAGTCGAAGGGAGCAGAAATCGCTCTCTCGCTATGGTGACTTCATACAGTACAGACGTACGAGCTATGCTCTTACACTATGTTATCGATACTTTGTTTTACCTTAATGTTGTATACAAAAAATTGCTGCTGAAAGCATATGTTATGTGTTAACCAGTATAGTTATGTAAAAAACAAGAGACTTAAAGTATAACTCGAAATATTAAAATGGTGTAAAACAAGATGACTTAGAACTTCAAGAACTAACAACACTTCCAACATCATACCTGGAGATGTGAACTACCAGAACTAACAAACTCTAGTAGACACGACAGAATATGCAGACCAGGACATCCGAGAATCTACAAGTACCATCGTAGAAGGTTCAATCTACCCTGCGGACTTTTGAGACCTCTACTGACGAAGACCAGACCGAGATGACGACGGCGCTATTCAGGATTCCCAAGACGGACACCCCAGGACGAGTTTTCTGCATACCAATAAAAAGGTGACTCGATAGCCTGTCTATCGAGGGTTACTAATATTTGTTACACAACACACCTTAAAAGAGACTTTTCAGAGACTAATAACTTTGTAAAGAAAAAAAAATTAAATCTAAGAATTTAATGTAACTATTCAAACATCATACGTTGTAACAGTTTATATGCTAATGTATAGTAATATAATTCAAGTAATAATACCATTCTTCAAATGGTTAAATAAAAGAAAGTCTTGCAAGCTAATATCATGAATTGAGTATAACTAAAAGTTTTAATGAATAAATACCGAAGGTTACCCGGATCCGAGGTATAGCTAAATAGAATCAATTTTGATCCCAAAGTTTAAAGAAAGCATTCAAATAACTTTAATAATTTAATTAGTAATGTCATGGGATCTGTCAGTAAATGTTTTTAAATGTTAAATAAAGAGAAGTCGTCTTGTTACACACATATAAGGAGTGCTTAAATCAATAGTATACCTTCCCATTGTTTCCTTACACAGTTAGTAAGTAATTTGTTATATTAATTATTTGTGATACATTCTGTTATAACGTAGGCAGCCCATCTAATTAACGGAGTTTAATTACGATGGGTTCCCTGGATTTGTAACGCGGCGAACAGACGTTACACATTTTATATTCAAACTATTATCTGAAACAGAACGTTATACAGATTGTAACGTTTAAATTTGAATGTTACATTTGAATAAAAGAATGAAAAGAATTGTAAAGTATGTCTTTTCTCTCTTATTTGTTAATCGTAAGCAATTATACAGTATTTTAAATTAATAAAACAGTGGTATTTTGTACTATTAATACTGATTGCATGTTTTATTTAATGCTTTGTCTTAGGTTTTACCATTAAACAGAAGTATTGTACCACAAATTATTGTTACGTTTTTATGTTTATGAAAACCCCATAAAAGTGAAGTCCAAGGACTGCCTTAATGTAGTACCAAATGAAGAAGAAGAAGAGCTTATTGAAGATTGCTTCACAAATTAAAAAATTCATAATATGTAATATATATTTTATTTGTAAATATATTCTGTATTTTTTTGTTTTATATATTTTTATTTTGAAACATTTGAACCCTTTGAAGTTCACATAAAGTCATGTGATTTGTACATTTTACTAACAAAGACACGTCTGTTCATACTAAATGTGTGTGTGTGTGTGTGTGTGTGTGTGTGTGTGTGTGTGTGTGTGTGTGTGTGTGTGTGTGTGTGTGTGTGTGTGTGTGTGTGTGTGTGTGTGTGTGTGTGTGTGTGTGTGTGTGTGTGTGAGAGAGAGAGAGAGAGAGTTGATCCTTGTCTCATTCTTGTTATAGTCTTAAAAACAAAAGGTTGTCGAACCAACATCATTTTTATTTGAAAATAGTTTCATTGTAAATATCACTTATTATTATTGCTACTACAATTTATATGTCGTTAGAATTTTTAAAATTACAATGGTCTGTAAACCATATTTACGTTTGTGTACACATACAAATCGCCTTGAATAAGGGAATTCTTGTCAACGTTTGCAGCGAGAGAGAGACATACACAATGTGGGTAATTACATTATAAACTAGGAATTTCTTCCGACGTCTGCGAGCGAGAGAGATGGGGAATTTCTACCGACGTTTGCAGCAGCAGCAGCAGCAATACACGATACGCATTACATTAAAACTATCACGATTATATTATTCATTGATGTACAAACAATTTACATAGCACACACACACAATAGGCTAACATTTACTGTGAAGCTGTTAACGTATGGATTTGTCGTCTGTAACAGCACACACATAGGTAATTATATTATAAACTAGGAATTTCTTCCGACGTCTGCGAGCGAGAGATGTTGTACAACAGATTTTGAGGAGACATCTGTAACAGTACACGTACAGGTAATTACATTATAAACTGCTGTCAACTTGTGTGTGTGTGTGTGTGTGTGTGTGCGCGCGTGCATAGTTAATCTTTCTATCACTAATTACCACACTGAATATATAACTTTCTAATGACGAAATATTATTATTTCATTTTTTACGATATATATTTAATTAATGCAAAAATGAATTTTAAGTAGAGCGCCTGATTTAGACGACGTACACAAGGTTAATTACCTCTGGTTTAAGTTAGCGAATAATAACTATATCTAATTCTGTATCGTTGTGTGTGTGTGTGTGTGTGTGTGTGTGTGTGTGTGTGTGTGTGTGTGTGTGTGTGTGTGTGTGTGTGTGTGTGTGTGTGTGTGTGTGTGTGTGTGTACATAGTTAATCTTTCTATCACTAATTACCACACTGAATATAACTTTTTAATGACGAAATATTATTATTTCATTGTTTACGATATATATATATTTAATTAATACAAAAATGAATTTTTAAAATTACAATGGTCTGCAAACCATATTTAAGTTCGTGTGCACATACAAATCGCTTTGAATAAGGGAATTCTTGTCAACTTTTGCAACGAAAGAGAGACATACACAATGTGTGTGCACACAAAACTTTTGCTTACAATCATGAAAATTATTATTTAAACTAATAATTGTTTTATTAAAAATCTTACAATTACGAAATATTATTATTTCATTGTTTACGATATATATATTTAATTAATGCAAAAATGAATTTTTAAAATTACAATGGTCTGTAAGGCATATTTAAGTTTGTGTACTGTGACAACGTAATCGCTTTGAATAAGGGAATTCTTGTCAACGTTTGCAGCGAGAGAGAGACATACACGCACAGGTAATTACATTATAAACTAGGAATTGCTTCCGACGTCTGCGAGCGAGAGAGAGAGAGAGAGAGAGAGAGAGAGAGAGAGGGCGTTAATATTTGTCGAATAAATATAAACTTTCTAATTTCATATACATGCGCACGGTACTGACCACAGAGAGAGAGAGACATACACAACAAGTGTGTGAGAGAGAGAGAGAGAGCTAAAATTATTTACTCAATGTACACAGTGAGAGAGAGAGAGAGAAAGAGGGAGAGAGGGAGAGGAGAAAACGGCTTGAACATAACGTTTGACAACAAGAGAGAGTGAGAGAGAGAGAGAGATAGTTTTACTTACATTCAAATGTGAGAGAGAGAGAGAGAGAGAGAGAGAGAGAGAGAGAGAGAGAGAGAGAGAGAGAGAGAGAGAGAGAGAGAGAGAGAGAGAGAGAGAGAGAGAGAGAGAGAGTAACAATTATGATCATATAGTTTGAATTTCCCACTACAGAAGAGAAAAAAAAAAATGTTGGCAGATCTGCTCTATACACACACAATAATATAAGATTAGTAATGTGAGGGAGAGAGAGAGAGCTAAAATTATTTACTCAATGTACACAGTGAGAGAGAGAGAGAGAAAGAGAGAGAGAGGGAGAGGAGAAAACGGCTTGAACATAACGTTTGACAACAAGAGAGAGTGAGAGAGAGAGAGAGAGAGTTTTACTTACATTCAAATGTGTGAGAGAGAGAGAGAGAGAGTAACAATTATGATCATATAGTTTGAATTTCCCACTACAGAAGCGAAAAAAAAAAATGTTGGCAGATCTGCTCTATACACACACAATAATGTAACATTGGTAACCCTGATCATATATTTTAATATATACACTATATAACACATATTTGAATTTCTCTCCCCCCGCCACAGAAAATGTTGACAACCCTGCTCATATAAAATATCTATACACTATAATAATAATACAGAGGTTGGTACACCTGATCATATAGATTTAATATACATTATAACACACGACAAATTTGAACATGCAAATCAATTTAATTAAAAAAAATAAAAATATCAAATTAAAAAAATTAAGGCGGCATATATTCACGGATATGCAAATCAATTTAATTAAAAAATAAAAATATCAAATTAAAAAAAAATTAAAAAATTTATTCGCGGAAATTCGTGGATGCTGTGGTCCATTTGGGATGCTGCGGGTCCAGCTGATAGAAAGTGAAAGTGATTTAGGTTCGCGAAAGACGGCATATATTTGAACTTGGCGCGCAAAAGGCGGCATGGGGTGGTGGTGGGGGAATAACGGTACTTGCGTTAGAACCGGCATTTTCCCTCTACTCCCTCGTCTCCAGTAATAGCCTCTGGCTGCAGCGGTGATCTCACGAAAGTGATGAAGTTGTCGGGCATAGACTCCGGCTGCAGCTGTGGTTGAACGAAAAAGAGAAAAAGGGTGGTGTGTCTCGCGTATTTATACTCTTGGGCGCAAAAATCATGTCTCGACAATTCTCTGCATGAATCAGTCTGTCGTAGCGTCCCTTTATAAACACGATTATTTACACACTTATTTCACTGGTCTTCGCAACATGCGAAGTCTTTTGCAAATTATCCGATATTCATCTGGTCGGAAATTTTTATATGTACAACTGTGTGTTAACCGCTTTTCTCTATCTTAATTACTATAGGTTTTATTTACATTTATTTGCATTGTATTTACACTTTATATTGTTTTCGCACAATCTTTTGTATACGCGTGCGTCTTTATATTATTCACACTGTGGTGTATTTTGTTTTGTGATATTTTACACACGCTTATCACAATTTAAATAATTTATTTATTGATTAACGTTATTTTAGGGGTGACGCTTTGCAGGAATTAACTGGCCGCACTCACACACGTAAGACACACGTGTACACAGACGCAGCTGTGTGTAGCGTGACTTTCCTATTCAAGCAGGCAAATTCGTTGTTCCCCTTTACAGCTTTCTATCTGAATTATTATACTACTGACAATATTGATTATTTATTTTAATTTACATAAATTATCTTAACTAATTGTGCAATGCACAGTACCATACACTTACGTACTGTTGTAATACACTGACGGCATGTTGAGAGCATGGAAATCCAGAGTGACTTCGGGAATACAGCTTAACAAATCAATTTGTATGGTTCCCTGCTGTATACGGATGACATAGTTCTTATTCAAGAAAATGAGGATGACTTACAAAGAGCTATGTTTCAAGTACTTGAAGTGGCAGGAGAGTACTCACTGACAATTTCAGTAAGAAAGACCAAAACCATGGCCTTTAAAGGTAAATATCCAGTGAGGACTAAGATAGTTATGAACAACAGCACTTTAGACAAGTGAGCCGTTTCAAATATCTCGGCTGTGCAGTAAGCTATGAATCTGAATATGATATAAGAGAGAAGAGAAATAAATTTAGGAATATTTGTGGTACGATTCATAGAAATCTCAGAAACAAAACAAGACACAGCACAAGGATTAAATTTTATAAAATAATTGGAATACCCACATTGATTTATGCGAGTGAGGCGTGGGCCACAAAAAAGGAATGCGGCAAGACTCAGAGTGCTTAAATGCAGTTCCTTCGAAATACTTTAAATTATACATCGCAAGATAGAATTAAGAATGAGGATATCAGAGCAGAACTCGAAGTAAAGGACTTAAATGAAATTATTTCAATTCACAGAAGACAGGATGACAATCTGCAAAGGATGACAGAGGCTCGATTGCCAAAAGCGGCACTAAACTATAAAGCCACTGGTAGAAGAGACGTGGGTCATCCAAGGATGAGATGGGTGCCGGAACACGTTTATATAACCTAATCCTTGAACAGGAGAAGAAGAAGAAGAAGAAATAGCTGAACATTTCAGCATGACTGAATGTATACTTAGCTATAGTAAAGTCATTATTATTAAAGATTTCGGTACTTATGTATTTAGTTTTATATTTTCAGTACATATATATACATGGCCCTTTGTTAAATATTTCAACGTCTAACTTTTCCAACATAGCCTTCAAAACTGTTCTAATTCTGGAAACTATTACCACATCCTCATCATGAGCACACACAAAATCATTAAAATAATAATAATTCAAGTTTCTTACCATTTATCCAAGGACACATAACAAGAAATCAGTATCCATTAATGCCAAACTTAGGCATTATTCAACAGTAATTCGCCCGGAAGCACTTTATGCAGCTGCGTGTCTGACTCTGAACGAAAAAATGATGATGGAAGAACTGGAAGTCAAAGAAAGAAAATATTAAGCAAAATCTTGGGATCAATAAAAGATGGAGAACAGTACAGAAGACCCCACGACAATGAACTGTACACACGTGTTGAAAAAATCACAGACGTATTAGAAAAAGAAGAATTACTTTCTACGGACATGTTCAAAGAATGAATCCTGACAGACTAACAGAGAAGCTTTTTAACTATTTCAGGAAGCTCAAAATGTCCAATACGTGGTTCAAAATAAAAAGACATAGAAGAACTCCAGATTACTCAAGAAGACATTGGAGAACGCTTGCCACTCAAAAAGAAATTAAAAAATGCCCAAGGTTTTCAGGAAAACCCCTAGAAGATGACAGGTGCCATCTGGACTGACGAAAGGAGGGAGATACAGCGATCAAGAATGAAGGAGATGTGGGAGAGGAGGAATAGAGAGGAGAAGAAGGGAGGAACCGGTTGAACCAAACATAGTCCACAGTGGCTCATATGCAAAAAAAAAATTAAGTGTCTTAAGCAATACTAGAGAATCTACTTACAGCAAAAAACAAACATAAAATAACTCTACTATTTTAGGTAATAATACATTTTATTAGTACACAAATTCAATTTTCAAGATACAAAATAATTGCAAACAATTTAGTCGGCCAGTTTTCACACACGTTTTTCGTTTTTCACCATAGCAATTATCTTTTGCTGTAAACTGTTGGGCGCAGCGTCTAAATTATTCGCCGCTCCGCCCGATTGTTTTCCTGCGCCGCCCAAATTGGTCGTCTCGCCATCGCCGCCGGCCAAATTAGAAGCTGCACCGCCCCCGAAATTCGCTGTTCCATCTTCTGAGTTCGAGGCTGCTCCTCTCGTCGAATGCGGCTGCACTTTTTTGACCTGCTTTAGTATCTTAGCGTCTTTGATATCATTAACAGCTGCGGCCGCTATTGCTGCTGCTGCTGCTGAGGAATCGACAGTGGCGATATTGTGTTTCGACGGATTGGAAGCGCTCTTCATAGATGAAGAAGAAGAACTGGCGGAAACATTCTTCTTAGACAACCACATTTCTTTTATCATATCGGACACTTTCTCGCCGATCATAATGCAGGCGGCGTTAGTCATTCCGTGAAGCGTTGTCGGCATTACGGACGCGTCGGCCACGCGAAGGTTTCGCACTCCTCTGACCTGAAGGAACGGGTTCACGACGGCGGACGGATCGGCGTCCGGCCCCATCTTGCACGTGCCGACCGGATTGTAAAACGTGCCCGACACTTGATTCATCGCGCAGTTCCAGTACGAATAATTGTTGTTCTCTTCTTCTTCCTCGTCTCTGCACTGAGGATACTCGACGAAGCGTAAGCTGGCGCCTTCGCATTTCATTGCCTCGGTTTTCATCAGTTTCTCTATGAACCTGATTCCGTTCAGCATCAACGCTCTGTCCTCCTGTTCGGTCAGATAGTTTGTGAGTATACCCGGTTGTCGGAAAGGATCGTTGGACAACAATCGGACCGTGCCGCGACTTTTCGGTTGCATCACCACGGGTATCGGAATCAACAGATCGCTTTCGCTGTTCAATTTCAGGTAAAAGTCTATCATGTCTTTGTTGAGCTCGATGCTTTTTAAAAAATTCGTCAACCTGGTGACGTCGTTGTGTTGGGCGTGGATGATGAACACGGCTATGTCGGGAACGTCGTTCTCGTCGTTGTGAATGTAGCCCAACAGTTCCGAAAGTCCGATGTTCGACAGATAACCGGTGCGAAAATTCAGGTATTCGTATATGTCTTCCATAACGTTGATATACGTTCTAGGTACGTTGTGGTTTGCTAACGCGACCGGCATTCCGATGAACATGACGGGATCCTGAAGGTTACAGCCCACCTGAAGGTGTTGGACCAGCGGAATCTTCATTTCTTCAAGATGCGATTTCGGTCCGATACCTGACAACAACAATAACTTCGGACTCCCGACAGCGCCGGCCGATACTATTACTTCTTTGCGCGCTCTCACAGTCCGTAGTTTCTTCTCCTTTTTCCAATAATAAGCAACCCCATAAGCTTGTTTAGTCTCCTTGTTTATGAGTATTTGAGTCACCGTCGCGTATTTTATCACGAACAAATTTTTCCTGTCCTTGACGGGACTCAAAAACGCTTTGGCCGTGCTGTATCGTTCGCCGTTTTTCAGCGTACCGTGTGTCGGCGACGAAAATCCGAGCTTAATGATACAGTTTATGTCCACCGACCTGCCGTATCCCAACTCCAAAGCGGCTCTCTGTATTGACTTTATCAACGGCTCATCGCTGCCGAACCGCGATATCGGCAGAGGTCCGCCGGTGCTGTGACATTTCGTCTCGTTCTTGCATTTCATCAGATTTCCGTCCAACATGTCTTCCGATTTTTTGAAATACCGTAAGACTTCGGGGTATCCCCAGCCGAAATTGCCGTCCGACGCCCATCGGTCGTAATTTGAAAAGTGTCCTCGGTCGTAGACCAGCGCGTTTATAGCGCTAGTACCGCCCAGACACTTGCCTCTCGGCCAGTGGTTCATTTTTCCCAACATCCCTTGGAACAGCTTGTTTTCTCGGCCCGTTTTGTACTTCCAGTCCATCGGCGTCTTTTGCAAGCTCAAAAGCATGCCGGGTATCGCCGCCGTGGTCGGTGGATCGCCTCCGGCTTCTAAAAGCAGAACCTTCCATTCGGCTATTTCAGACAAACGGTTCGCTATTACGCAACCCGACGATCCCGCGCCCACGACGATGAAATCGAAAACTTCGTTAGTCTTGACGTAACGTCCCTTGTCTTCGGGATAATTCGAAGGAGGATCTATGTTGCACTGAGCGGCCATTATCGTGTTGACGAGATGCATGAACGTTTGACCGGCCAAACCCGTCGAATTGCCGGGACAAGGATCTTCAATCTGCAAGCCGGTCACTTTAGTCTCGGAAAATCTTCCCATCATAATTTTGACAACAAAATAACACTCACTTCGTATTAAATTTAAACTAACCTTTTTCCAGACATTATTTTCTTAATTTGAATTAAAAACACGAACATCGCACATGAAACAATATCTGATAAAATAAATAGTTAACATAAACGTTATAACAAGAATTGCCCGCACATAACAAACAAAATCATATGGTGTTACTTAATCTGTCATGTTTGTTGTAAAAATGGCCAATTCCTTATTACTACGTCATGGAGCTGATACCCGACATAGAGATATATAAAAATTATTTTAAGTATTTCCGTTTCACAATTTATTTCCGTTTAAGTAGTTCGTCTTTATTTTGCATTAACTCTTCAATATTTTTCGCAGGTTCTCTATACGATGAATAGTTCTTCAATATTGAATATTTCTGCAACTAAAATTTATTATTGTATTTTCACCTGACGTACTGTTCCCTGATTATGTCAGTATCATCAGAGATTTATAAGTTAATTCATTTATATGATACTGATACAATCAGTCAAACGTGCGTCAGGTGACAAAACAATAATAAATTTTACTTGCAGAGGTATTTAATATTTGAAGAACTATTCATTAAGTCAGTAATGTAAAGTAAATTGGTACTTTTCCAATAACTGTACCTACACTCATTTTCGATATTTCGATTATGGGATTAGTCCTATTGGCATCGAGATGTAGTGAATATTGGATAAAATTTATGTTAGATAATATAAATTGCGAAAATTTATTTGTGCATGCTATAAAATAGCTTGTTGATGATTGCAATAATTTTTTATTGTCATATTTCTTCGAAAAATGTCTCTAGGACAATAATATATTTCTGATGTGTGCCTGTGACGCCAAAAGTTGACGGTGTTATGTTAAGATGCAGACTAAAAGTACACATGAAAACCAAGATGCCTTTAAAAACAATTCACGCTTTTTGTGAAAACCACGTAAAAAAAACCAACTCAAAGTAAGGCAAGGGCCACCCTGTTACTATGCGTGCCTGCTACTATACATGTCTCCCATTTTGTGGCAGAACGGTCGACGGCAGGCAGAAGCACTCAGCTCTAACCTAACACTCGTTACTCATTCCCAAACGAACTACTGAAATCGAACGACTGAACTAAGAATGAACTAACTAGCGTCTACCTGTACGTTTTTCTATCCAGAATGTGAAAGCAGCACAATGGGGGGGGGGGGCAACACCGTCACTGTATCTGCTGACACTAGCACCGTTTTGGCCCGCCTTGATATCAGTTTGGTTGAGCTATACACTATTGTTGTAAGCGTACCTTGCTGTTCAAATTTAACCTAATGTAACAAATGTCAAAGCATTATTTGTTTTCCTTTGTGTAATAAACACCGCCTAGAGAAGTTTTAAATTCTAATTATTCAAGATTAGGTGAGAATAGGTTGCCTTTTTTGTTATATGTTAATTCGTTAAATTTGTTTAAAGTGCAATTTTTGTTGTACAAAATAAGAGATATCGAAATGTTCAATCTGTGAAGGACGCATGGCCACCTGCGAAAATTTTGAATAGTTTATAAATAGATCCGTTTCAGCTGACTTAGCAAGGGAAATTGCAGTAAATTAACTATTACTAATGTCTAATTAAGTAATAAATATAAATACCTAAACAGTTATAAGGTGGTTTAATAAATTCTATAAAAGATGAATAGTCTGTTTCTATGGGGAATTGGTTGCTCCTCATATAACTTCATTATAAAAAACTCTGTACCGGCCAACCTGAAATGAAATGAAGACATTTTTCGTTAAAATTTTTATGTTTGTTTTGAACTCATTTTTGGTATGTGTTTGTGATGTGTAGTTAATATTATCCGAATCAAATACAAATGACAATTTTAAATAAGCCATATTTCTTTCGGTGGTGATGTCAGAAATTGTAACAGTGCGTAAAGTATATAATCTTAATTCCAGTTTATAATATTTTATTTGATTTATTAAAATTAAATTGTGTTTCTGTACTACTCACAATTACTGTATGTATCCTACTGACGGAAGTAGGCCTACTATGAAAAACTATGCTGGATACCAAATAACTGTAATGCGATGATTTGCACATTAATGGAAAAATTACTGCAAATAATGTCACGTTAACTAATGCAAGAAAACGAATAAAAAACGATTAGTTCTAATAAACACTTTGGTTATTTATCAATGTTTTTATAGTTCGCTTTTAATTTTTCCGTCAAAAGCAGAATCGATTGCTAAATAATTTCATTTTGTAACAATTACCTATTTCGAATTGCTGTTATGAATGATGATGGGGCTCACAAAATTCCTAAGATAATTGAAAAATGCTGTTACTCAATCTTTTACGATTAAATAAAATTGTTAATAAACACGAGAGGACACTCGTAGGAACACCGCCAAACAAACTGAAAATAAGTTACGGCCTGTAGGTTAAGTTTACAAAATCTCTCACTGTTGACGTAGTTCTTAGACTCGGAGATAGAGCGGCATTGTTGTCCCCTGGTGTCTCCCCCCTCCCACAATGTGCCTCACATTCTGGATAGGAAAACGTACAGGTAGACGCTAGTGTTATTTTTGCCTATGTCGTTCGCGAACGACACACCACTAGCGCACACATCCTGAGCAAGACACTTTCAAGACGACACACCACTAGCGCACACATCCTGAGCAAGACACTTTCAAGACGATCAGCAATACATCTTGTGATATGATTTTCCATTTAAATTAATCCCAATATGTTTGTTTCCTACTGCAATATGTTTGTGGTATTGCAAAATATCGTACATTTAAAACATTATCATATTACATTAACCACACACCTACCCTTACTTCAATAGCCATCAATATCTTAATTTAAAATCAATTCATTTACTTTAATTAATAAATTATTATTAATATCTGTAATGTGATGGTATTATTATTTATTCTGTAAACAAAAGTCTGGTGGAAGCAACCATTTTACTACAGAATTCGCTACATGCGATTGAAAAATGGGCAAAGAAGTGGAGAATTTCAATTAAATGGAACTAAATCAGCACACATCACCTTCACAAAATGCCACGGGACAACATCAATTGTGAAATTAAATAACAAGGCTATCCCGGTAGCCGACTCTGTAAAATACTTGGGCATCCATTTGGACAAGAAACTGACTTGGCGCAACCACATTTGGATGAAGAGAAAACAACTGGACACCAAGTTTCCCAAGCATTATTGGCTATTGGGCAGAAAATCATTACTGTCAATGCGAAACAAGCTGTTGGTGTATAACACTGTGTTCAAGCCTGTGTGGACATATGGCTTAAAGCTTTGGGGAACTGCATCTAAATCCAATGGTAAGGTTTCAGACCAAGGTGTTGCGTGCATAACCAACACACCGTGGTTCTTCAGCAACAAAGACATCTATAGAGACCTGGACCTGCCCTCAGTCAGTGAAACCATTGCGAAGTTCAGCGACAGATATGTGAAACGGCTTGAAGAGCACACGAATCCTTTAGCCATAAATCTACTAGACACAGCCTACAGACAAAAGACGTGTAAAGTTAACATTTCCTCTGGACTTACCTAGACTCTAACACTATAAGTATATTATACATAACCTGTTACTTTTAAATACTCATACACAGAACTAGTCAATGGACTAGTTTTCTTCATGCCATCTATTCAGTGAACACTTATGCTTATTGTTATGTATTAACAGAGTGCATAAATAAACGTAAAAAAATATTATTAATTAATAAGTAATTGACCTAGAAGAAATTAAATTTTATTGAAAAGTGTGGTAATTCTTAGTGTAAAGTATAGTTTGATATCAAAACTGTTAATCAATACTGTATGCATTAATAATTACTAACAAATTTACAAAACTGCCGTTACAAATTGAAATTAGATATTAGACTAGAGCGTGTATTTGTGTTTTACATCCATGTTGCTGTATACCAATAATAGTAATAATAATACATTGTAAATTCTCGTTTAGTGGATGATGCGCACCGTGAGGACCAAAATGCTGATTATAATCCGGCCCGGAGGACCAAAAATATGGCTGATCCCGGCCCAAGTGGGCCGAAACAGTTTAAGAAAAGTAACGTCCCGCAAGTGCGGACCGGAAGAGTTAATTTGTTCAGCCCGAGCGGGCGAAAATTATGTATCTTGCGTTAAATATTTGTCTGCTGGTCTTCCATTATGATTGAAGATGTTGTGTAGGATGTATTAAATTACATTAAGAAATAAGAGAAGTGGACTGTATACGAATAGCTTTAATAATTTGAATGATCACATTACAGCTGTAATAAATTGAAAGAAGGCTGGCTAATGCTGCATATTGAATTAATATAAATTTAGTAAGAATGCAGTTATGGCGCTAGTCGGCCATAACCGAGAATAAGTTAATTATGGCGCTAGTTGGCCATAAGCGAGAATGTAAGGGCCTAAAGCCTACATTTAATGTCGACAATGACAGAGAATAGTTCGGCGAGCCGAACGCCGAGAAGACTGAATGTGCACTGGTCAAGTACGATTACGCGAACGTTGATGAGATATAAATCAGATTAGCCAACCTAGTAAAATAAAATCATCGCGCTACCGTCCATAAGCTGCCCGTCAAAAATCAAAAAGATTTTTAATACATTCTTTAATAAATTATAATACATTTACAATTCAATTTGAAATAGTGGAGTTTAAATAATTAGAATCAGCTTCAAGGCTGAGTTGAACCTTGAGTTGAGATTAGATAACGGCAATCGGCCGCTAATTTGAG
Organism: Magicicada septendecula; assembly: GCA_034769895.1. NCBI lineage: Eukaryota > Metazoa > Arthropoda > Insecta > Hemiptera > Cicadidae > Magicicada > Magicicada septendecula. The sequence continues at coordinate 247,556,856 of CM068373.1, read as the reverse complement.
ATAAGCATGCAGATAGGCGACTGTAGGCCAAGGCTTGGCAAACATCTGTTTCATGTACCACTAAGTCTGGTTAACCAATATTACTGACACAAGTGCGCAGTACGTAACATTACAAAACATGAACGAGAAATACATAATATGCAAGTCATAGAGTTAGCTTAATGCTAGCTAAGGTCCGTAGACCTGTACAGAAGTTCATTACATGAATAAAATTGTTGTTGAACATGTTACAGTTGCATGTTTCATTGTATATTCAGGAGGGCGACATGTATCGACCTAAATACGCTATTCCTGAAGTTTCAGGAATTTACAATGTATGCCAACGTGTGAGCAAGCTAGATGCTGAATGTAGCCCAGATATGACGTGTACGTCATAATTTAAATAAAGAATTGTGCATGCTTACTTACAAAAATGAATAAAATATAAGTACAATATAAATAAATTAGACAAGGCAGTTACACACGGTAGACGCTTACAATAGTTTACATCGACACAATTTATGTGAATACAACAATAATAATTTGCATAATTACAAGATAAATAATTGTAATGTCAGCCAACAATACAATACTGAAATTACAGAAACAATTTAACAATTTAAGACATTCACAAAATAGTACATATTTATCAGCAACAATATAAAGAAATGAATGCATGGTTACTTGACAGCAAACATGCGAATATTATGTAATAACATTAATAAATAAGACCACCCAAAGACATGCAGTACACCCCATGAGATCAATGAAAGTGTGACATAGTATGCCACAAAAATTAACATACAATACAAATATTAAGATATCACCAGAACTGTGATACTCAGAAGCGTGCCATGACGCAAAATTGACAAAAATATTGTGACAATCCATCACAATCATGTTGACCAAATGGTCGTAATAAATAATAAGTCAATGGCGGAATAAGCCGCATTGTGCTGTAACCATAGTGTCACATCTCGTCTCGCGCTGGCAATAGACATAATTTATGTATTGGTCTCCGCAAAACACCCGTAGGCGTGCGAATGTCCACGACGCGAACCAAATTATCTGGGCCGGGAAATGTGGCGATGATCACGCCAAATTTCCAGGCTAATGGAGGCAAGTTGTCCTCAATGAGCAAGGCTGAGTCACCAATGGAAACATTATCTTTGGCAAACTTCCACTTGTGACGCTGTTGCAGCTGGTGCAAATAATCGCGAGACCATGCCTTCCAAATGCCCTGGACAAACCTCTGAAGTAATTGCCAACGACCAAGGCGAGAAACAGGAACGTGAGAAAGGTCTGGGTCAGGAATCGCAGTTAGGGGCGCGCAGATCAAAAAATGGCCAGGTGTAAGTGGCACCGGGTCATTAACATCCGAAGAAATAGCAAATAAAGGTCGAGAGTTCAGACATGCCTCTATCTGAGACAAAACGGTTGTGAACTCTTCGAAGTTTAGTATAGATTTGCCTACCACGCGCCGCAAATGAAATTTCAAACTCTTGATGCCGCTCTCCCAAAGGCCACCGAAATGAGGTGAGGAGGGCGGAATAAATGACCATGATATCCCCTGAGAGGATGTGAATGACTTGATCGAGGTGATGGCATCCTTATCGTGCCAAAAGTTGTAAATGTCATGTAAGATGGTGCGGGCCTTCCTGAAGTTCGTGCCGTTGTCGGAGTACAGTTGACTAGGTATACCCCGACGTGCCATAAAACGACGTAAAGCAGCTATAAATGCGCTGGCAGTAAGGTCGGACACCAATTCCAGGTGAATAGCCCTAGTTGCTAAGCAAACAAACAGAGACACGTACGCCTTAGTAAGAGTTCTAGACTTCTGCCCGCCATGACGAATCATGAAGGGACCACCATAATCAACCGCGCAAAATAGAAACGGCCTTGAAGGAGTGACTTTAGGGGATGGCAAGATGCCAAGCCTCTGAACCTGCTGTGTGGCGCTAAACCTGATGCACTTGAGACACTTACGAATAATGGAACGGATGACTGGCCGGGCATTAACAATCCACCAACGTTGACGCAGTGAATGATGCACGAGCTGCGCACCAGCATGAAGCAAACGAATGTGTTCGCGTTCGATGATAAGGCGTTTGACATGCGCCGATGGGGGTAGTACGATAGGATGTTTCGAGTCGTAAGATAACTGGGAATGCTGCAATCGTCCGCCCACGCGTATCACTCCAGTGTCGTCAAGAAACGGGTCGAGAGAGGCTAACTTGCTTCTGATGGAAACAGAAGATCCGTTCCGAAGACAACTAATTTCGCCTGGGAAGTGGGTCGATTGAGATTGCCTTATAAAGAAATTAAGAGACTGATGAATTTCCGCAGGGGTCAGATCGCCCGAAAGCCTGTCCGCAGATGAGTGCCTAATATTTCTGATGAAACGAAAACAGTAAGCGTATACACGTGTCAGCCGGTGTAACGAGGAAAAGTCCAACGATAAGTCAACAGCCAGGGTAGACATTAGCGAACGGTTATGTGTAGTTTTCTCTTCCGCGATGACTTCCGAAGATGATGGAGTGGCCGGTACGAAAGATGGGAAAGGATTAGACTCTGACGATTGAGACAGACAGCCAGGACTGTGCCACCAAAGCGAGCAATCGCGCAAAACGTCCGGGAGACACCCCCTAGAAATAATATCAGCAGGATTGCGTCGCGAATCAATGTGATGCCAGGTACAAGTTTGCGTGCGACGCTGAATTTCAGCAACCCTATTAGCGACGTATGTTTTCCAACGCGAAGACTGCGCATGAATCCAGTAAAGAGCCACCATAGAATCGGAATACAAATGTACATCCTCAATGAATGAATGAAGAGCAGGAATAATTTTAGACACAAGTCGCGATAATAACAAACAAGCGCAGAGCTCGATACGAGGTAATGACACTTGGCGCAAGGGAGCCACGCGAGATTTTGAACACAAAAGACGACAGGAAGCAGTAGCATCTTGATAAATGACTCGGACATACACACAACAGCCGAACCCTCTCTCGGAAGCATCCGAAAACCCATGCAACTGAACTGTAACCGCCTGATGGTTGCAACGAATAGATCGCGGGACCACTATTTTACCAATCAGACTTAATTTGTTACACAAAGAATGCCAATCCGACAGTGACTGACCGGAAATCGGTTCATCCCAACCAAGCTTACAAAGCCAGATTAAGTATATGAGTATGTATAAGTATACACATAAGTATATGTAGTAAGTGTGTGACGCTACTAAATTGATAGCGCCATGATCAATGAGTGTCATGTGCCCAAGATCCTTACATTCTTTGGTAAGGTCCGCGTAGTCGCGAGCGAGCTTGGGATCGCGCCTGAATCGACGCTCCAAGTTTAAAAACCTTGATTCGGCACTTGTGTAGGATTCCCCTAAGTGAGGATTATCAGACTTGAATGGGAGCGACACTATAAATCTACCCTCGTGGTTGCGCTGAGTGTAGCGCATAAAATGCTCTTCGCAAGCCGACTCGCCATTAGGGGTATCGCTGGGGATCGTTTCTGCCTCCCAAAATCTCTCAAGAGATTGCAGGATTTGGCTGTCATTGTTCCTTGCCAAGAACGAAACAGCAGGACCCTGGGTGTGGCAGTGCTTGGGCAGATTGCCGGCCAAAATGTAACCCAGTTTTGTCTCCTGAATGATAGGGAAGTTGGGTCCGCGTGTGTACTTATTAGCTAATATTAAATCTAGATAAAATTGAGCCCCCAATAGTATGTCGATCTGTGAAGATATATTAAAATCTGGGTCGGCGAGAAAAATTTTATTTGGAATGTGGAACCGGTTGATGTCAAACGATATTGAAGGCAGATTATGAGTTAAGTTAGATAAGACGGCAAATTTGGCCTCGAAACTATGTCTCTGATAGCGAGACATAATACGCATAGAAACAATGTCAGTAGCGCAACACGCTGTGTTGCTTATTCCTGTAATCGGAATATTAGATCGGGTTAGTTTGAGGTGCAATCTTTTCGCAAATGATTTCGTACAAAAATTGATCTGAGACCGGCGTCAAGAAGTGCCCGCGCCTTATGCCTATTGCCAGCCTGATCAATAACATATACAACTGCAGTGGATAAAAGTACATTGTTTTTACACTGTAATTTAAATGAGCAGTAGTTACTGCTGGCAGCTGCTGATTTCGGCACGTAATTAGCGTGCAGCAAGGTGTGGTGACCCTTTGAACAAATTTTACAAACCTGTTTACTTTTACAATTTGTTATCAAATGACCTGCTCTAAGGCAGTTAATACAACATTTATGGTTTGCCACCAATTGCCCCCGCTCAGCGGCACTTAATATGCGAAAATTATTACACATGTAAAGCGGGTGATCAGATTTACAGGACACACATGAATAATGCCTTGCCGTAGCATGATAACTCTTAAAGGTACTGCTGCCAGCAGTATTTCTTAAACTACATTTCGCAAACTTATTGTTTGTTTTTACACTAGGTTTATTGAATTGCTGTCCGGGTTCAATTGGCATAGTATTTTCTAAAAGCTGTCGGCGCAAATTCAAAAAATGAGTAAAGTCTTGAAAACTAGGCAAGTTGTCAGGGTCTATAGACTCCTTCCAACGTTTTAAAGTGATAGGGTCAAGTTTAGTGGAAAGCAATTGTATAGTAATAAACTCAAATAGGTTTACAGACAGCTTCATTGCCGCCAGCGAATTAACAGAAGACGTTATAGTATTCGTAAACTCAGCCAAGCTTTGGACTGAGTCCTTTATTGTGGACTTAACCTGAAGTAGGTTCTGTACATAATATTTTGCTAATATAAATGGATTATTGTACCTATCGGACAGCAAGTTCAACGCTATTACATAATTCTCTTGACAAATTGGTAATGATTTAATTAAGTCTAATGGTTCACACTTCACCGATGAATGCAAGTAATGCAGTTTCTGTACTGGTGTTAAATCTGATCTTGAATGCACCAGATCATTAAAAATTGAATAGAAATGTTGCCACTCAAGTATGTTGCCTGAGAAGCAGGGCAAACTTATCGGTTTTAAATGCACAGGCGTCGATAGTACAGGAGGCACAGTCTGAGTATTAACAGTGTCAAGAAGTTGTAAAATGTTTGCCTCAGTTGAGTATATCATTTCCTCAACCTCGACTCGGTCTGCCTGAGCAGTGCTCACGTCTTTACTTATAAGCTCTATCTCAGACTGTACTTCGTCGTACTTCGAGGCTAAGCTCTTAAGACTTTCTAATCTCACAGTCAAAAAATGTTTTGTGGTTACATTAATGTCAAATGAATTTACCGCGGATTGTATCCGCACTATCGCGGACTTTAATCCGCCTCTCCTTCTGGTCAGCACCTTGAGGCCTTCCTCAGACATTCTTTTACGCACCTTATTACTGTTGCTGGTGGTACCTGGTCAGCGACGTCCCGCAGCGTCGGCTCCTTGATGATGATGGTGAACAGCTGGCAAGATGACCACCTTGAGGCACTGCAGCCGGCAGGAACTTGCTATCACGTTGCCTGAAGACGACGAGCGAAGTGGCGACGCAAATCACGCCACGGTCGCATTAGCTGACGTGCTAACCCGCCCGTGATGGCCAGAAAAAGATACAAAAGACATTAAGTGGAAATCCAGGTCCGGAGTGACCAAAAATGGATGATGCGCACCGTGAGGACCAAAATGCTGATTATAATCCGGCCCGGAGGACCAAAAATATGGCTGATCCCGGCCCAAGTAGGCCGAAACAGTTTAAGAAAAGTAACGTCCCGCAAGTGCGGACCGGAAGAGTTAATTTGTTCAGCCCGAGCGGGCGAAAATTATGTATCTTGCGTTAAATATTTGTCTGCTGGTCTTCCATTATGATTGAAGATGTTGTGTAGGATGTATTAAATTACATTAAGAAATAAGAGAAGTGGACTGTATACGAATAGCTTTAATAATTTGAATGATCACATTACAGCTGTAATAAATTGAAAGAAGGCTGGCTAATGCTGCATATTGAATTAATATAAATTTAGTAAGAATGCAGTTATGGCGCTAGTCGGCCATAACCGAGAATAAGTTAATTATGGCGCTAGTTGGCCATAAGCGAGAATTTAAGGGCCTAAAGCCTACATTTAATGTCGACAATGACAGAGAATAGTTCGGCGAGCCGAACGCCGAGAAGACTGAATGTGCACTGGTCAAGTACGATTACGCGAACGTTGATGAGATATAAATCAGATTAGCCAACCTAGTAAAATAAAATCATCGCGCTACCGTCCATTTAGAATTGTTAAAATATTGATTGTGTATTAATTTTTACTTCCATATTCCTTAAGGAATGGAAGTATGGTGATGGCAAAAAAAATCGTGTTCGAGATTATTGCAGATTCTGATTCTACTACACTCAAAACATGAAAAAAAGTCGTTTTCCGAAAAGTGTCTGTGTGTGTGTCTGTCTGTCTGTGTGTCTGTAGATTTTTTTTCTATGGCAAACGATAACTGCCGCAAATTCAAACAGAATCAAATACTTTTTTGCATGCAGCCCTGATTTGCAGAGTACTCGCGACCTATTGTTTTTGGTGAAGGTCGGTCGAGGGAAAGGGGTAGTTTACCTGCAACGGTTTTTTTTTAGCAAGGGTAATTTTGTTTGTTTGGCAAACGATAACAGCCGCAAATTCAAACAGAATCAAATAATGTTTCGCATACAGCCCTGAATTGTAGAGTTCTCAAGATCTGTTGATTTTGGTGAAGATCGGTTAAGAGAAAGGGGTAGTTTACCTGTAACGTTTTATGTTTTAACAAGGGTATTTCCTATGGCAAACGATAACAGCCGCAAATTCAAACAGAATCAAAAGATTATTTGCATACAGCCCTAAATTGTAGAGTTCTCAAGACCTATTGTTTTTGGTGAAGATCGGTTGAGGGAAAGGGGTAGTTTATTTTTTTTGGCAAACGATAACAGCCGCAAATTCAAACAGAATCAAATAATGTTTCGCATACAGCCCTGAATTTTAGAGTTCTCAAGACCTATTGTTTTTGGTGAAGATCGGTTAAGGGAAAGGGGTAGTTTACCAGTAACGTTTTATGTTTTAACAAGGGTATTTCCTATGGCAAACGATAACAGCCGCAAATTCAAACAGAATCAAAAGATTATTTGCATACAGCCCTAAATTGTAGAGTTCTCAAGACCTGTTGTTTATGGTGAAGATCGGCTAAGGGAAAGGGGTAGTTTACTAGCAACGTTTTTTTAACAAGGGTATGTTCTATGGCAAACGATAACAGCCGCAAATTCAAACAGAATCAAATAATTTTTTGCATACAGCCCTGATTTGTAGAGTACTCAATATTTATTGTTTTTGGTGAAGATCGGTTGAGGGGAAGGGGTAGTTTACCTGCAACGTTTTTTATCAAGCGTATTTTCTATGGCAAACGATAACTGCCGCAAATTCAAACAGAATCAAATAATGTTTTGCATACGTCAGTGAATTGTAGAGGACTCAAGGCCTTTAGATTTTGGTGAAGATCGGTTAAGGGGAAGGGGTAGTTTACCTGCAACCTTTTACGTTTTAACAAGAGTAAAGTACTTGAAAATTCATTTAAACTTTTTCAAACAATGGTAATTGTTGAAAATAAAATAATTTTGTTGCCAGGCAATAAAATTATAATTTTTTCATTTTAATGTAAATCATGTATAAGAGAAAATATATCGCGCTTCGCAGGCGATATTAAGATTTAAATATAAATCTTAGAATATGGAAGTCATGTATGGTTCTCCATACCGATATTTAATTTGGTCATAACAAATAAATTCCTGTGAGAACTGTGTGTGTGTGTGTGTGTGTGTGTGTGTGCGTGTGTGTGTGTGTGTGTGCGTGTGTGTGTGCGTGTGTGTGTGTGTGTGTGTGTGTGTGTGTGTGTGTGTGTGTGTGTGTGTGTGTGTGTGTGTGTGTGTGTGTGTGTGTGTGTGTGTGTGTGTGTGTGTGTGTGTGTGTGTGTGTGTGTGTGTGTGTGTGTGTGTGTGTGTGTGTGTGTGTGTGTGTGTGTGTGTGTGTGTGTGTGTGTGTGTGTACATTATTCTTCATTTTATGACCAGCAAGTACCTAAGTGGTTTCATGTTGTGAACACTAGTAATGTACATTTTGAGGTAAATTTACTGAAAGCGTTTCATGAGCACATAAATGTTCACACACATTGTGTTCCATGTATTGATGTGTTAGTGGTAAATCTACCCAAGTCCACTCATGTGAATTTACGGAAAACTGAAATTAAAAGTTTTCAAGTGCAATGATATATCATAAAACCGATTTTCAAGGTTCATTTTTTTATTGATTACATAGGTGTTAAGAAATGAAAAGAAAAAGAGAAACGCATTAAAAACGTTGTTTTTGAACATCTTGAAACATCACTAAAACTTGGACTTGGGTAGTTTTACCACTGACCTTTTGATACCAGAAATTTACCAAGATCTCTATATTTACCAACATCCCCGGCAGTCTGTCTTAGGCATGGGCATATGCAGAATTTTACTTCAAGGAGGCAATAAATATTATGATCATGCATGCACTTTGTAACATGTTTTTCAGACTTGGGATTAACGATTTAAAAAATTAACGATTAAATTAATCGTTAAACATTTTTTTTAACTTTCAACTTATTCGTTAAATTTTAAAATGTTTAACTTTAATCATTAATCGTTAAATTTTTTTGTTAACGATTAAAAAATTAACGAGTTAAATTTTTTTTGCTTTCCAAGTGGTACAGTAGCCAAAATAGTTGTTGAATTCAATGTTGGAGAAAGTTTGTTCTAAGTATTCCTAATCATTTGGCAGACAATCGACTGGTTTCCCCCCCCCCCCCATGGCACCGTTAGGTCTCCTTTGTCTCTTTGTTGTCAACGTCTGGATGGCAAGGAGGGTTTTCTGTCTTTTGTTGAATTATTTGCATGGCTACCCCAGAGAAGTAGACAACAAATAACTTCTGTTTTGACATCTGAAATAGTGAGGATACAGTGTTGCTAACCTACATTTTAATAACACGCTGAGATCTAAATCGAAATTGCTTTATATGTGTTGAATATTGCAAGTGTTCATTTGGTGACAAGAACCGGCAACATTTATCAGCGGCTAGGTGAGCGCGTCATAAACTTTAGCAATGATTGGCTAGTTCAAAGAACGTAAAATGTCACTCCTCCTACCACCCACACATCACAAAGAAGGTTAATTTAAACATATTTTTCATTTCACAAATTTATCGTTCACTGTCCATTCTTATGTCCTTGTTGTCATTTTTATATTTGTGCAGTCAGAGTAGTGGAAATTTTTATTGTTGTGTTTCTACAGTTTTGTGTTGATTGTTTTCTAAATAGAGTAGTTTTTTGTTAAGTACCGGTATTTTTTTTTCACGAATTTATTACACTATCATTTATTATTTTACTTCCATATTCCTTAAGGAATGGAAGTATGGTGATGGCAAAAAAAATCGTGTTCGAGATTATTGCAGATTCTGATTGTACTACACTCAAAACATGAAAAAAGTCGTTTTCCGAAAAGTGTCTGTGTGTGTGTCTGTGTGTCTGTCTGTCTGTCTGTCTGTCTGTGTAGATTTTTTTTCGATGGCAAACGATAACTGCCGCAAATTCAAACAGAATCAAATAATTTTTTGCATACAGCCCTGATTTGTAGAGTACTCACGACCTATTGTTTTTGGTGAAGATCGGTTGAGGGAAAGGGTAGTTTACCTGCAACGGTTTTTTTTATCAAGGGAAATTTTTTTTGGCAAACGATAACAGCCGCAAATTCAAACAGAATTAAATAATGTTTCGTATACAGCCCTGAATTGTAGAGTTCTCAAGACCTATTGTTTTTGGTGAAGATCGGTTAAGGGAAAGGGGTAGTTTACCTGCAACGTTTTATGTTTTAACAAGGGTATTTTCTATGGCAAACGATAACAGCCGCAAATTCAAACAGAATCAAATAATTTTTTGCATACAGCCCTGATTTGTAGAGTACTCAAGACCTGTTGTTTTTGGTGAAGATCGGTTAAGGGGAAGGGGTAGTTTACCTGCACCGTTTTTTTATCAAGCGTATTTTCTATGGCAAACGATAACAGCCGCAAAATCAAACAGAATCAAATAATTTTTTGCATACGCCCCTGAATTGTAGAGGTCTCAAGGCTTTTTGATTTTGGTGAAGATCGGTTAAGGGGAAGGGGTAGTTTACCTGCAACCTTTTACGTTTTAACAAGAGTAAAGTACTTGAAAATTCATTTAAACTTTTGGAACAATGGTAATTGTTAAAAATAAAATAATTTTGTTGCCAGGCAATAAAATTATAATTTTTTCATTTTAATGTAAATCTGTACATAGTATAAAGTAAAGTCGGGCCGTTTTCTCTCTGTGTTTGAAATCGCTAATCTCAGGAAGTACTGAACGGATTTTATTCAAGTTTTCGCCAATAGATAGAGTGTCTATCGAGGGACATTTATGTGTAGAATTAATACATATATGTTGTACATTAGCTTAGCTATCACGGTTTATGTCAAGTAAGTGGTATAGTTTACATTTTATATATAAAAATGAATGTTTCTTTGTTTGTCCCGTATGCGTTCCTATACCATTCATCCGATTGCGATGAAACTTCGGTGAGTTGTTGTGCGCACGTCCGCGAAAGTTTCTTCCACATCTCCTCCTAAACCACTGTACCGATTTCAACCAAACTTGGCACAAATATTTTACGCAATGGGAGAACCAACATAGGATAGGTGTTTTTTCGATGGGGTCCTTTTGGGGGTTCTTTGGGGTCTTCCACATCGCCTCCTAAACCACTGGACCGATTTCAACCAAACTTGGCACAAATATTTTACGCAAAGGGAGAACCAACATAGGACAAGTGTTTTTTTTTCGATACGATCCTTTGGGGGGTCCTTTGGGGTCTTCCACGTCTCCACCTAAACCATTGGACCGATTTCAACCAAACTTGGCACAAATATTTTACGCAACGGGAGAACCAATATAGGACAGGTGTTTTTTTCGATACGATCCTCTGGGGGGTCCTTTGCGGTCTTAAAAAACTATTCGATCTGGTTACTATGGCAACCCAATAGAATAGATTCTATTCTAAATATATTATCGCATTAAATTGAAGACCACGCGAACGAAGTTGTGGGCAACAGCTATTTATTTTTAAGAAGCCTACTTTAATTAAACTTTATTAATTAAACTAACATTTTCATTACGTACAACGTGAAACTCCGTAGCGAAGCACGGGTATTCTGCTAGTCATGTATAAGAGAAAATATATCGTGCGTGGCAGGCAAGCATATCTCAGTTATGTACTGTTTACGTTTCCATTTTATTATTATCACTACCGCAATAAAAAGGCAGGGAAGACACACACACAATTCGCGTAATTTCTGGCCTCATTCATGTTTATTTTCTTACATTTGCACGGTTTTTAAATGGAAAGTGCCGAACCCATACCAACATAACGCATGCAAGCCGAAAAAGTGTCCAGCGTGGATAGCGATTTGCTTCCTGTGGATCGCTGGGCAGTGTAACTGCACGTGTTTACAGAGGACCGACTCATAGACAGACTTTTCGTCTTTGGGGAATGAACCCTCTGCAAGATGCTGAGGGTCCATGAGTGACTTCGGAGCGCTCCTTCTTTTCCTTTTTTGTTGCCGATATTTGGCCATAGTCCAATGTTTTCTACAAAACCAGACGTTTCGGCAATGCCATCGACTTCCATCATCAGTGAAAATCGAGTGCGATAACGTGAGGTGGTATACGTTAGTGACCACAGTACTGTGGTTAAGGCTGAAGCAGTAAGTAGAAAGAAGTAGTTTCTATGGTAATATTTCATTTCGAAAATGATTTTAAATATAAATCTTAGAATATGGAAGTCATGTATGGTTCTCCATACCGATATTTTATATTAATATGGCATCGTCACATTGGCTGCAAATTTCTAGATTTTATGAACATACTGAGAAAGTAGACGGTCTTAATTAAAATTTTAAGTGCTTGATGTGTGTGCCCAAGGAATATATATTAAACTTCGCTGATTGTAGTGTCTAATTTGAGGACACACATAAAGGTAAGTAGATTAATCTATATATATAAAACTCAAAGTCTGAGGATTTATTTGTATTGAATACAAATCCACACCGTTACACCGATTGCCACCAAATTTTGCACTGATAAGCTTTGACACAAAGCGAAAAACACTGTTTAACTTGGAATTTCATATTCTGCCCCGTTTGCACAATTTAGGCCCTTTTAATTATGTGATTTTGTTGACGTGTATAAAGATGTCAACAACACCATGGAGACTAGAATTAATTACCATATTAACAATTAAATAAACAAATGATTTTTAGCGGCATCGGAATTGTACCTTTATCCGTTCCTACAGTACATTTTCGATGTTTCTAATATGCGATTGTATCGATATATTACTATGTGAAAAAGTAGTAGTATGCTACTACTATTACTATTACTTTTACTTTATTGTATTATTGGAATTGTAGGCATCGATTTTTACTTATTTATTTATAGCCTATATCGATTTTCGAAGAAAATCTATATTTTAGCTGGCCTTGACACCGGTGACCTATTCAAAACTTGCATGGCATTCGTATCTTTCGTTGATTTTTTAAATCAATATTAGCGTACAGTGTATGTACGTTAACTACTATAAGTTAGCAGACCTCACTGCGTAGTGCGTAGTTGTTGATAAATCTGAATGACACCGAGTCGCTGTCCGACTTTAATTAACTATCGCCATTAATTAATTCTTTTCTCAGTTCAGCAACTTTGCGTGAGCGTTTGTAAAAAATCTCGGTAGCTCTGCTGCTGTGTTCGCTTTTTCTTTCTCTTTCTTTTCTAAAGAAGCCGTCAATTAAAATTTGCGGTCAATCAATTTTTTCAGTCGATTGATTAGTCTATCAAATTTGTCAAATCAAATTCTTAATCAAATATTATTTTTAATTAACTAAAAACTGAAGTGTCAAGTTTTTCTTCCGACATCACACCATTGTAAGTCGTACAAAAACTAAATATTCTTCACATTTTTCACGACCGGAAATTGATATCTGCTCTCTTTTGCTTTACTTAGTCAGTGATCCGCTGTGGTCTAACCCAAGACAAATGGAATGTGGAAAAATAGAGTCTGCTCTATAGCGCTTACCAAATGTACAAAGCAATAAAGAGTACTGTATTAAGTAGATGTAGGCTTAGGTGTTTTGAATTTTTCTGTTTGGAAGGTTACCCAAAGAGTCCTTTAATATTTCTCGGTGACCCAGGCTTCGCGGAGACGCTTAACTAATACATCCCACTGGCATTCGCTTCACAAATGACTTTTGTCTCGCCTCACGGCAGCTTTACATTCACAACGTTGTGGATTCTGAGTTCACCTCGTATGTACACTTTCCTCAACCTTTCCAACAAAGCTGAGGCGTAGCTAAGGGGGGCCAAGGGGGGCTATCGCCCCGGGTGGCATAACCAGGAGGGCGACAAAGTGAGCATAGACTTGAAAAAATTGTTTTCAGTTTATGAAACTACAGACAACTTATTTCTTTGATATAACTATTCCTTTCATAAAAGAAGCATACCATATTTAATATTTTTTGCGACTTTATAGTGAGTTGTTGTGCTGGAAAGAACTTTTAATCATACTGTATTAGCTCTGTATAGATAATCTTAATTGATATTCGTATACAGGCAAATATATTATTTGCAAACGTATAAAAAAAAAAAGTTACGTGGGCTACGTACGTGCAGTTCTTCCCGGTTCGATGGAGCTGACATGTTGATCATCAGTTGTTTATGAGTATCTTGAGTGTGCGGTATGTTTTTGGTTTGTGCGTCTATCTATAATACTTCACGTGTATTTTATCATACTAATACTATAATTGAAAATCGATTTTTTTTTATTTTACTTGAAGCTGATATGAAACGAATTAATCTCAGTGGCGCCCAAGTTCGGAAGAGGAGGAAAGGAAGATTAAGAACTACAAGTTCCAAAGAATTTATGAAGTCTTTTATTCAAGAAAAATCGACCCCTGAGTGTCAAAATATTACAATTAACAAGGAATTAACTTGCGATCATAAAATGGATGTTGTTAGCGACGAGGCTGTTGATAAATACAGTAAAGTTAACGACATGAATACTTCAAACCGTGAAAGTGTCAAAGTACAGTTACAACATTCACTTGGTTCTAGTACCATGGATCAAGTTGCATCTTGCAGTATTGAAATTACAAGCGATGAAGGACAGAACATTACTAGCAACAATGTAGACCGTGTTCCCGGTGCTGCTCTACAAGATATGGGAGCTTGGCCAAGCGAGATATCTCAATCCTTCCGAGATATAATAGTGAATAGAGGAACATGTCAGTTGCAGAACAAGGACAGCTATTTCCCTGAAGATGAAGCTGGACGATCCTTAAACAAGTATTGGTTTGATAAAACCTTGAAAAATAGCGAAAAGGTAAATCGCACGTGGAAGTGTTTTTCTCCAACTAAAAAATCTGTTTTACTTTTGTTACTCTTTATTTTCACAAAAAAAACTATCAAAGAAGCCATTTCAATAGTAAAAATTGGTTTTCGTCGTGGCGAAAGTTGAATTCCCGTATTCAGGATCATGGAAATAGTCTTGCTCATCGCTCTGCGTTTTTGGATTGGAAGGAATTGGAACGTTCTTTAAACAAAGGAGGACTTTGTGATGATCTACTTCAGGAACAAATGAGTAAAGCAGCTAAGACATGCATTGGAATCCTCGAACGGGTCATTGCCATAGTACAAACTCTTGCGCAACAAAATCTGCCACTGAGAGGATATCGAGAGTCAATTACTAACGATCCAAACGTAGTAACGATCAATTACTTACTAGAGATCTCATTTGGATTCAGTCTCTCGTAAATCTGGGTGCATATCATATGTTTCGCCAACTATTCAAAATTAAATAATAAGCCTGTTATGAGAAAGAATACACCGACTGAAACAATTGATACGAGGAAAGATGCAGCATTAAAAATTAATGCGATAGAAAACTATAAATTTGTGGCCTTGCTCTTTTTCTGGACATATTCTTTCTTCTATGGACAAAATCCAGAAAATCTTGCAGACCAAATGAATAAGCTTTATTCAAGCATTGACACTTTTGGAGACGGTAACGGACAAATTAAAAGTTTGGAGGAATGAGCTGTGTGACAATGTTATTAGTAAGGCAGAGCAGGTACATAATGAATGGGGTGTCAGTATCACAAAAACGATACGACGGAAGCGCACGACAGGGGAGTATGCACACGATTCTGCATTAACCGTTCGGCAAGAACCGACGTTCTCTAAAAGAAATTTTGGACAAAGTGTCAGTTGAAATTTCAAGCCGTTTCTCTAGCATAAAAGAGTTAGAAAAACGCTTTGGGTTCCTCTGTAAATTTGAGGCGTACGTAAATGATGAGGATATACATTTTAAGGAACAGCTTTCCCAAATCAATATTAAGTGACAATGCTTGCAAAACTGTATCCACATGACTTAAACAGTGAAGAATTGTTCAGTGACTTGAGAGACCTCATACTATTATTAAAAAGGGCAAAAGTTAACGGAGAACAAATGGACTTTACACCTCAGGGACTGCTACAATACATTTCTTCAATGTAATTAGAAGCCTACAAAACACTAGCAACAGCTTTAAAATTTTTTCTTACTTTACCAGAGTCTGTGTCTTCTTGTGAAAGATCGTTTAGTAAACTTAAATTAATTAAATCGTACCTACAGTCAACAATATCTCAAGACAGGGTATCAAATCTAGCGATACTTTCAACTGTAAACGACATTGCTCCGTCGTTAGATTATAGTGATTTAATAACCGTCTTTGCAGCAATTAAGACCAGGGAAGTTACATTTTAAAATGTCTCGTTTTAAACATTTATTAAATATTAAGTGTGTATTAATAGAAGTCGGAACTATTAACCTGTAATGGTAAGTGACTTATTTTATTACTTTTAATGTAGTTCTTTGTTTAACTTTATATTGCTTTAGGATATTGTTTTAACGATGCACTTTAGACCTAAAGGAATTTGTATGTTTATTACAACATTATCATGTTATAAATGTTTTATATTACAACATTTTTTATCGTCTACATTTGTTACTAATAAATGTATACAAATTGAATTCCGGTAATATATGTAATTTCTTAATTTTCACTTAACAAATATTCTTAAGACGTTTGCTGGGCGTGCTTTCATACAGAAATCTACACATTTGGATTTATTAAGTACTTTGTACACTGGATGGGCCTTCATTTTTGCTCTTTTGTCCCCTTTTAATTTTGAAGGCGAGGCCGGCCGACGATCTTCTTGCCCCGGGCGCCAAAAAGCCTAATTACGCCACTGCAACAAAGTACATTTCAACTTTCCGTAATTAGTGTCAGAGATGGTGGTTTTGGGAAGAGGAGAGGACAGAGAGGGGGAAGAGAGAGGGAGACACAGACAGACAGAGACAGAGAGTGAGAGAGAGGAGAGGAGAAAGATGGAAAGCTACAGTAGTAAAAATCACGGGATTTTTATTGGAGGTGGCTACTGATAACTTACTTGAAAATTATTAACGAGTATACTCAGCTAGACAAAGTGACCTTTTTCAATCCCCCTTGTAATTTCTTTTTAATAATAGATGACGCATTTCAAAGCATATGCTTCAACATCATATCATAAAATATCACTCGTAGGTTGTCATCGGTTAACAATCCTTTGCACTGTATACGCGTCAGTAGGTGCACACCTATTCACGTTTGGTCGACCACATTGAATATAATCATTATTACATAGCCAGTTTAATGAAGATGATTAAAATGTGTAGATTTAGTGTAAAAAACGCCCGAAAGTGTTTACCACAAACTATTCTACTTTTCATGTCTGCTATGTCTACACTAATTTTTATATTATAGCAGCCCTAGGCACTCATTTTGTACTTCACTGATAAAACTCTGCTACTCGTTCATATTCGTTTGAGCATATCTGACTGCATAGTAATGCGTTTTGATGTTTAGTGTCTCTACAGTAAATTCAACTCTGGTTGTATTTGCCTAATGTGAAAATAGGTTGGAAAGTTTTACTACTCTGAGTGACTGGATTAAACCAACAAAGCATGTGTGTGCACCGCGAGCGCAACATGCGCGCGCGCGTGCCAGAGTGAGTGCTGTAGTCAATGCAAGCCGCGCGCGCTCGCACTGAACCACAACACGCAGACTGCAACGCGGGACATGTCGGCTCAAGCGCTGCGGTGTGAGTCTGTACGCGTGGGCGACACATGCTTTCGCGTACCAGAGTTGGAGTAAATGCAAGCCGCGCGCGCTCGCACTGACACCCAACATGCAGACTGCAGCGCAAGCCGTGTGTCCGCCAAACGGGTGTGTGTGAGTGCGATGCCCGTGCCCTAATCGTAGCAATCAAAACAGCAAAAAAAAAACCGTATACCTCAAGTATTTCACAATGGGTAAACATTCCACGAGATGGATTTATTTGCAGAGACACCAACGGAATACGTGTGTAATCGTTGACAATTTGAATGAAAATAAATAAATTCATTAGTTTCGTTCAAATTGCTTAGAAACAGACAGTTTATTGTTAACATTACAACAATTAAAATTTAATAGTAAATTTTTGGAACTACGTAAAAGTCAAAAATTCATGTTAAATACTCTCATTTTGAAGAAAACGAGAGGTAAAATTTATTTTAACTAAAATTCATTAGATTTCAGAATTCACCTTAACTAAAAGAATTTAGATGCTAAAATTCTACTTTCTGTTACATAACCTAAAATATTAGAACGTCTTTGCCTGTACAATGTCAAATCTGCCTCAGTTGTATCTCCAGCTCCAAATTATTTTTTCACATCAACTTGTAGATTATAAAAGTAATCAATAGAGTAGTCTAATTTTATTATTGTCTGTTCTATCAAGTCATTTAATACTACATCCCCCTGCAGACACAGTATAATATCAGTAGTCGGTACTGTGAACTGAAAAATGCAATAGACAAACAATATTTAATTACCTGCTGCAATTAAAAATAATGTTAATATAATTTAATGATTAAAATAAAATCAACTATGATTTTTAATTATTAAATTATTAATGATGAGGTTTTTAGTGCTAAATATTTTATTTTATTTTTTCTGCAACGGAAATATTCATTAATTTTTTTAAAAAGCTTAATTTGTGGATTTATTTAACATGATTTTAATTATTTCAACATCCAAAACAGCTTGTTCAATAAAACAAAAAAAAAGAAAACAAATTTTTAACTTTTAACTTTTAAAAGTTAATTTGCAGTTAATTTGATTTTAACTTTAACTTTAATACGTTACTTTTTGCACCAATTAACTTTAACTCAGTTAATTTGGGGGGGGCACTAACTTTAACTTTAATCAGTTAAAAATTGTTATTAACTTTCCCAAGTCTGATATTTTTAGATACGCATATTTAATTATTATAAGGTAATGGCTGTGCCAGAGTTATTGCATGGTTCTGAAATTTTGGTTCTGTCAAAAGACACATCTGAGTAGAATACAGGCTTTGGAGATGAGATTCTTATGATCTGTTAAAGGTTGCACACGAAGAGATAGACTCTACAATAAAGGCATTCGTAAACAGTTGAACATTTTTAATATCCAAAATTGTATTGCAGAGAACAAAAAAAAAATGGATTTTTCATCTAAATAGAATGCCAAATGACAGATATCCTAAGGAAGCCTGTTGGACAGCGAAGTATAGGAAGACCAAGGAAGCATTGATGAAGTCTACATATCCCTTTGGGACTGCAACAGATGATTTGCCTAGTCCCTGATAAAAGAAGAAGAAGAGATATTTAATTATTATTGCTTATTATAAAATACATGACTCATATAATCAGTGCCAGATTTAAGATTTTTGAGGCCCTAGGCCATGTGTTTTGAGGCCCTAGGTCAGTTTCTGATAGACGTTTAACTGCAGGGTTATCATTACAAACTGGTGTAGTTTTTAAAAATTGATCTAGTTTTTGAGTGTTTTTGTTTCCAAAATGAGCTTCCCCTTTAATTTTTTTAGCTTACGTTTGTAGGCTCCACTAGCCGTGTGAATCTTTATGTTCATATCCATGATGAATACGTTTATTGTATGGATTCAATTCTATGTTCATAAAGTTTTCACACTAATAAATATCAATGAAGCAACATGCTGCCCACCACACAAAGCTAAAAACCATCTTTACATTCAAAACAAATTAAAAACTTAACCTCAAATAGCAAACCATTCTGTCACAATGCAGATAAACAATGATAACAAACAAGGGTGGTACCACAGTCGTGTAAATTCGAGGGCAATATAGGACATTCAAATTTTCCATACACAGATTAGTTTTCAAGGATCCCAATGTCATAAAAAAAAGCACGCAATATTTAAATAAGAACTGTCTTCTATTTGTATTATTAACAAAAACTGATCATTTAGTATCAAAAAATAATACTTAAATAAATCAAAGTGCCTCCTACTTTTATAAAAATAGTTCTGTTAAAAAAAATCTGTAACTTCCGGCCCTCTCTGAGCCCTCGGCCTAGTCAGCCTAGTGGTAAATCCGGCACTGCATATAATGCTTTATAGCTGAGTGAGTTATTTCTGAGGGGAGGGGGGTTTGAACTCTCGAAACGTCCGTCTGCCTACTTCCATGGCCATTCTCTGCCTTTGCTGCACCTTCCATCTACAAACTCGTTAATCCTGGAGATCTCAAGCAGTGTCCAACCAACCCATCTTGTTTACTCACTGTAGATCTCCACAATCTCCCTCTTCCTTTCCCCCATGTTTCCATAATCTGCTCACTATTCACTCACTATATTTTTACATTCTCCTACAGCACCTATACATTACAAATGCTTCTATTGTTTGTCTGCTGGCTTTCCTTATTTTCCAGGTTTCACATTCATAATATAACACACAATGCTCAAAACGCAAAATCAAGATTTTTCCTGTCTAATAATAAATGAAGAAAAATGTGCTATAATTGTTATTTGTTTAATCCAATATTCAACAATAACAAATTTGTCTTCTGGGAAAATGCCCTTTTGGCTTGTGTGTTAGTCTGCTTTTGTTGTTCTTCCTGCTTCATCCACCCCTAGTGACACTCCCATCTAAGTAGATGATTCATCTGCTTCTTCTATGCTACTCTGGATCCACGCAAAGGGAGATTTGGTCCCCTTCCACAGATTCATGACTTTCTGGCAAAGAAAATAATACAAAGACTCTTAGAAATCTATTCTCAGATATCTTGTAAAATATAACTTTAGTATATTATTTTTCAGTGAAAGGTTTGTGTGGATCAGTCAAAAATATAACAAAAAGTTTTAACTTATTTGTGTCGACGTTTTGACAGTGTTTATTGTTATCATCAGGACCTGTGTATGAATACAAAAGACATGTCAAACACAACAGAACAATTATTTGAGTGAATGTGTTTGTGTATGTGAGTGTGTGTGCATGTGGGTGCGTATTGTGTATGTGAAGGAGTTGAGATAGTTTGTTTTACATCTTCAAATGTTTTCTTTAAAGACAATGAGAAAATTATTATACAACAGAACTTAATTTATACAATATTACAATTTAAATTACTCATAATGTAATGGTATTTTTAATTAATTATAAAAACAGTAATCAACAATTAGATATTAGAATTGGTACAGAAAATGTTTATACATATACCAGTCAACATACAGCATAGTAAAATATATTATATCTGAATACAGATTAAGAGATGTTCAATTATGTACTAATTATTAAAAGTTATTTTTAACATGTTTTCACTCACTACTGGTATTAAAAACAATCATCAATTTAGAAAACTCTAAATTACATGAACAACATGTGAACAACATGACAATAACATGAACATTCTACACGTACACACAAAAGGCCAAAAACTAGACACTCTAGAACAATTGGAAATATACAAACACACGAAAACAAATAAAAACTACATCCTAAATGAACAGACACAATTCAAATCACACGCATTATTCGAACATATCACACCCCACACACACAACATCGATCTTTCTAAAATCGATTCCTTCGCCAACAAGATGGACAGTGCTACCAGCGGCAACCTCTAAAGAAGCTTTTTAAAAGTGAAAACCAGTTCAGGTTATAGGGTAAAACTTTTATGTTTTTACTCACAACACGTTTTGTGTTCCGAGTTGTAGTGAAATAAGTATATTTAGTTAAGTAACGGACACATCATGGACAATGAAATCCAAGAATTTACAATCCTTTTAAAAGTTTAAAGAATTTAAAAGTGACATGAGGTTTATGGTATTTGAGCTACTTTTCATTGATGTTTATAATTAAATAATAATTGCACTTATTAACATTCCTCATCTGTTTCTGAAGAAGATAGAATTGCATTACGTTGTCCTTCTTGTTCCTCTTGAGTACTGTCAATACGAAGCACATAATTTTTGGTGCTATCTAAGTTGTTATAAATGTCACTTAAAGTTCTTTACAACTGCTTTAAATTTTACTGCTTTCTAATCATCTACAGCTCGTTCTATGGAATTGGTGGTTGTTTCAGTTTCTGAGTCAATATGTATGTTGATCAGCATCACGTTTCCATTGTTAATACAGATCTCTAAAATTTCCCTTAAAAGCTTTATTCACAGACACATCTAGAGGATAAATTATAGATATTAACCTCCTAGAAACCATTGCTAAAACTTTCTTCCCAAAGCCTTTCTTTTATTTTTACAAACCACGTAGCTTTTACTTACTATTACTTGATTTGGGTTGGCAAGTTGTTAGCAGTGTTGCCAAATCTGCCATGAATTATCTGACCATTTGTACATAAGCACAATTTGGGAAACAAATTACATTATTTGTGTATAATGTAAACCCAAATTTTTGAAAAGAAAACTAAGATGAAATGTACACATTATAGATGCAACACTATGGTAAAGTGTTTTGCTATGTACATATCGTGTTTGGAGCATATGACTCAGAATAGTGGAACAAGGTTATCTGACATTTGAATTTGAATCAAGAGAACGAACTTACTCATAATAAATAAATCATCTAGAACTGTTAGATCTGCTAGCTCAAAATAAGTTGCTGATAAGAAAATACTTTCATTGCTCAAAGGAACATTACCAGACACACAGAAAGACTTGATCAGGATTGTGACTGTTGCACTAAATGAATATATCAAGTCTGAAATAGGCAATTCTCTCTTTATTTCTATTCTAGCAAAGATGAAACATTAGATGTCAATTGTAAGGATCAAATGACCATAATAATACTGTACAGTGTGAATGACAGAAGAGAAGACAGATTTATTAGTTTTTTATGATATTTCTAAGGAAAGAGCAGCTGCCAGAATGTCTAATGTCTTATTTCAATTATGATTTCAGCTTGGGGTATATACAAAAATAGTAGGTTTTCAGATATGTAGCTTAATGGCAATGGCGCCTCTGTAAAGACAGGGAAATAAGGGGGTTCTCAAAAGTTGGTTAGTCAATTCTGTCCAAATATATGTTCATCCACTCCTACAACCATTGGTCAAATTTTGCAGTGTTTAAAGGTTAAAATAATATCAAGTGCATCTGTTTATTTATGCCTTAATTGTTATCCACAGCATTTCCAGCAAATTGTAAATAGAATGTTTTTTGCTGACTGAAAAAGGTTTGAAGCTTCTGTTTCAAGGGTAGCTGTAACAATTATTAAATATTTAACAGAATTATACCAATTTGTTAGAGATAATTCATTCTGATGATTCAATGTGAAATAGTAACTTGGTAATCTTCACAGTAGCACTGAAGAGACCATAGTGATCTTCTCTTTCATACTCTGCAGTCACCAAAACTGATCATTGCAACTAATCACAAGTACATTTGGGCTTCTATCAAAAGTATCGAGGAAATAGTTTTAATAGCAGCTGTATCAAGAAAAACTGGAATAAAACTTGACATATAGCATCACAATAAAGGACAGTCTGAGGTGATTGACATTTGAAGTAAGAGATGCCCAGATCGTTCAAATGAAATCTAAATTTGAAGACTTTCCTCTTTTATAATTAATGGATTTAGTTAATGAGAACAATTTCAATACAATAGTAAAGCATCTGTGTATCCTGACAAATCAAAATAGGTACTTATATAAAACAACTTTATACAACAGTTGATAAAATATTTTGCAGCAAATAGTTTAGATTCCATTCATCAAGAAGTTACAAAACTACTTCACTTAGTGTCAAAGGTTTTCACAGTCCATGTTAATACCATTAGATGTTAAATTTTCCAGGCTATTTGGCCATGGTCTCATCTTTGAAACTACGTCTGTGATCAGTGGCGGCTGGTGAGATTTTAGTTTGGTGGGGCTGCACTACAATTTTCAACTTTCAACATTTACCGTTATCATATATTAGTGAAATTTATATACTATTACTAGGTCTTTTACCTGTGTTGAAGCTGAATCTGTGACAAAACATTGGTCCAATCCTCTTTGGTGCTGCTGCTGCTGTTGGTGATGATATTTATGATTATGATTAATTATGATTTAAGTTCAAAACATTAAAGGCCTACATGTTAAAATTCAAACAAATTATAATTTTTTATTTACACATTAACCTTATAGACATTAAAATTTTCAAATTAAAAAATAATAGTGAGTTATGTTCTTAAATAAAGTCAGAAATAAATCATTGTTTCTTCCACTATTTTATTTAAACATGAAGTCCATTCTCCTTTCTTTGCAACTGGAAAACTTATTGATAACTTTGTCATTAAAATTAATAATATTTTCAATCATTTCTTTTTCTATGCTTAACATTGCTAAAGCATCAAGACGCTCTTGTGTCATTGTACTTCTTAGGAAACTCTTAACTCTTTTCAATGTGGAGAAGCACCTCTCGGGCTCAGCAGTAGTCATGGGAGTATTTAGAATTATTTGGAGGAGAGTGAACACTTCTGTGCAGGACTCGGCAATTCCTGTATCCAACATGATTTTGTACGTTTTCATAAACTCTGAATTACTGCGGAATTCTTACCTCTCGTACAAAACAGATAGTTCAGTTTCCAACCCCCCAAACGTTCTTTACACAAGAAAGGGTAAGCTTCAATAGTTTCAGCAAATTCGGGTGAAGAACTTATATTGTCTTTGGAGAGGGAGACATTTAACAGTTTTGCTGCTGACAGGAGTTTATTAAAAGAAAATCTCTCTTTTATCTGATAAAAAATAATATCACACACCTCCTTTGCAGAAACAAGTTTATGCGATAATGTTTTCCTTTTCTTCATGAGTGGAGTGTCTTCTTGTTTGTCGTTAAAAGAAGGAAGTCTATGTCTTTCATTCATGATTGCTTCAAGAAATTTATTTACTGCATTATAGATACTACTGGAGTTTGCATTATGCTGCTGCAGCTGGTTATATAAAATATCCACATGAGACATGATGTGATGAGAAAATTCTAGCCAAAAGTTGAAGTCCTGGTCATTCAGCATACGGAGAATACCTCCAGCCGCTTGCACAGTGGAATGATTTTGTTCAATTTGAAATTTCTCAAAGCATACTATTAGACTTTCCTTGTTTTCAAAAATGGTGTTCACTAACCGGCTTTTAAAATTCCATCTTCTGTTTGATACTCGAGGTATTCGTTTACAAATACTGTCTAAAATAGATAATCGTGAGGGTGACTTCGAAAAAGATGCAGGTATAGCGGTAAGACTACTGAAAAAAATACGAGCTTGTGAGTTTTGTTATGCTGCCTTTTCTATAATTAAATTTAATTGATGCGCATAACAGTGCACAAAATGTTCATATTTGTGTGACTGTTGAATTATTTTATGCACACCTCCCTTCTCGCTACAAACGGGGGCTCCGTCGTAAGTCTGAGCTATAAGTTTGTCACTGTCGCCATTCAGGACTATATTTACCTGTTCTAAAATGCATTCTGCTAACACTTCAGCATTTTGGGTTTTTGGGTTAAAAAATCCCCAGAATCTTTCATGCACAATTCCATAATGAAAAACAATAACTTGCTGTGTAAGACCTGACACATTTGATGTATCATCCAACATTACTGATAAAAATTTAGATTATTTAATTTCAGCACGTATTTCATCACGACACACCTCAAGGATACAGTCTAGAAGTTCGTTCTGAATTGTCTTAGACGTTCCCTGAAACACGGTTGACTTCATAAAATGACTTTTAAGAGACTCATCTAACTTTCCAGCAAATTCTAACAATCCTTGAAATACACCAGGATTTGATGACTGTGAAGCTTCATCGTTACCACGTAACGGAAGCTCAAATTTTCCGCAAAACTTGACGCAATCAATAATGTTCGAGAGAATTTCTCGATTTTGTCTCACTTTTTCATTGTGTTTGTTTGTTTGTTTGTTTGTTGTTTGTAACCGTCACTTAACTGATGTGCAATGTTTACTTTCCCTAACATAGCTAAATCAATTACATTATTCATATGTTTTGCTGAATCTTCATGTTGTTTTTACTTTCTCGCCTAAATGTTTTAAATCATTTACTCCAACCTTTGTCCAAGTTGCATCACCTCCAAATAATAAACAAGGAAAGCAAAATAGTGCATTCTTTTCAGGACAGCCACACAACCACTTATGTTTGGAATAAATGGATACATTAAATTTCCTACAATAAGTCTGATATCTGCTTGACGATGACTGAGAAATTAATAAATCAGGAGTCTCGTGACCTAAATTATTAATTTCATTCTTCTCTGCTAACGATAATGATGAAAAACTGATGTTTTGCAAATATAAAACACTATTTTTATTTTTATTTTTATTTGTTTTAAAACTACAACGGTAGAAATTAGCACAGTCTACAAACACGGAACATGCCGTCAGCAAAAGATTTACTCGGGCTGGACTGAATGCAGTCCAAGTTTGGCTTGTTAACGAAGCATTCTCCCACCACGTGCCTCAAGCGCAGACGCAACGCTCACTTGCCTAAGTAGGACACAGCCCGCGTGTCACATACAGGCATCACGACCAATCACGACTATCAGTTGTGGCTGAACGCGAATATAAAAATGTATTCCTTATACTGGCGAATCTTTGAAGAATACATAATTTCCTAAATAAAAAGTTATTTAAATACGGTAATTAGTTTTCCTTGAAAATTGTAGGGAGGGCTGCAGCCCTGCAGCCCTTATGGACGAGCCGCCACTGTCTGTGATACTGCCAAACATTTGACAGCTTGAGCAGTATGTTTATCAGAGATGGGACTGATTGCATGATGTTAAATATTCGAAACATCAAAGAAACTCTTTGGTTCAAAGAAAGTTTAGTAACAAAGAACCAAACCTTTGCCGCATATCATCAGTCCTGCCTCTGATAAAGGCAACTGCTCGATCTGTTGAAACTTCAGATACTAGCAGAGATGGAGTTTCAAACATTAGACCACAGTCCCAATTTTTTAATATCTAATGGTACCTCACTTAGTTTTGACAACACCTACTGTAACGGTACAGAATTGTGTGCTACAAGGGTTTCAATTTAAATCAGTTAATTTTAAAGTAGTCAGTATTTACCTAAGGGGAACCTCATAGTAACCACAAAACATACAATGTTATTGTAGAATGTTTATGTCTGAGTCTGCCCAGCCAGACGTATTACGCAACAGCTTGCCAGCTCAGTCTTTGTGTAAATCACAGTAAGAACACTCTGTCACCAGTTTGCATAAGACAGTAGCAGATTACAGTCGTCTGCAAGTTTTACAAGTCAAACGGTGGCCTCGGGCGCAAGATAGGCCAAAAATACTATAATCGGCCTATCCAGTAAAACAACTAGTGAAGTGTGAACAATGTAGTGGTTTTAAAATATCTATAAAAGTGTACAAACAATAGCGCGGTAAACTACCTCCAAACCTAAGTGCTCGATTAAAGGAATGTCGGCCGACAAAAAAAAGCAAAATGTGATAAAACACGGTTCTATTCAGTGAATAATATTATTCAGCCAGTGAATAATTAACGCCAGTCAAAAGAAAAAATAACTTTAAATATCTTCCATTGATTTTCAGAGTGCGTGGTGAAATAAGTGCCTCAACAGTTTGACCAGGTCTACAACCAGGCTGAGTACTCGTATAATCAATTTCATATAATTCCAAATTTTTAACAACATTTAAATTTATACCTGGGAACCTTTCAAAGAATAATGAGATATCTAAGGGAAAGGGGTTTAAATAGAATGTTCATGTAAAAGAATGAATGTGTATGAGAATGGGGATAAATTATGTACTGGTTCAGTAAACACATAAATTGTTTGTTATAACTGTCATAGTTAAGTAAGATTGGTTCGCCAATTAATTTTATGGTTTTTGTGTGTTGTTAATTTTAAGAATGTCTTAATTTGCCAATAAGCATTTTGCGTATTAAATAAAATTCCAATCAGTTGTTCTAGCCAGTATAAACGGTGTTATTATATTTTCACCCCTCAACTCAAATAACCTTTCTGCAGCTGGTTTCATCTGTAGGACCCTGGAGTGTAGCCCGAAGGTAAGATATCATAATTTGAATTAAATACAGTTATCTCAATGGTGCCCGAATCAGGGACTCGATTGTTTTATTATATTATATAAATTAATTTCAATTGTCTCAATGGCGCCCGAACAGGGACTCGAATATATTATTATTTGCATAAAAATTCAGTTGTCTCATTGGCCCCCGAACAGGGACGGTGAGTGTAATTTTATATTACACGAACCAGACCTAACGGTAGTTCTAGTTGCAGAAAGGATTATTTGGGAGTGGGGGTGATGTGGTAAAGGATTGTAGGCTGTGATGAGAAATTAAGCTAAAGTGTGTATAATTGTATATGTAAACAATAACATACAAAATGGATAATAAGAATAAAATGAATCTGACCGACTCGGCAGTTACGAGTGAGTCAGGAGGGTGCTTAACCCCAATTATGTTCCAAGAAAATGTTTTAATTGAATCAGCTGTAGCGAATGATTCGGGGTTGGAGACAACTCCAAGCCGAATAGATGAAATTAATTTAGATGAAAATAATTTAACACGATCCATAGTAATTAGTGAGGCGGGAGCAAAATCTACTCCCGTAGCGACCAAAATAAAAGAAAGAGAAATGTCAATAGATGATCTATTTAACTTGATAAAAGGTAGTTTCAAGGAACAGCAAAATAATTTTAATGTACAGAATTTTAAATTTAACGAAATAAATAATCATTTGACAACAGCGACAAAAAATTTGATGCTAAATTTAATGAAATAAAGGGGGATATTAACGTAAAATTAGATGAACAGAATGTCAAGTTTAACTAAATTAAGGGGGAAATGAATGAAATAAATAAAAAAGTGACAGAGTCACAAAATAATATTGATGATAAACTAAATGAAATGAATGTTAAGTTAATAAACAGTTAGATAAGCTTGGGAGAAACTCATTATTATTGAAAATAATGAAGTAATGGAAACCAGGGTAAGTGAAAATAACGAAAAAATAAATGATAATGGTGTTAATTTCAGCGTCAAACAAGTGACAGTAGACAAGGTAAGTGGTGTTAAAATAAGTAATGAGGAAATATTATTGAACAAAAATAATAGTGATATAGTGAGTAATAATGGTAGTAATATTGAGAGTAGAAAATTAGTTGAGGTTAGAGGATTGTTAGTTAGTGATCATAATGAGTTAGAAAGGGAGTATAGGGATAGTTTAAATGAAGAGGGTGAACAGGGGGCAAATTTATATGGGGTTAAATGTGAAGCAGAGATTTCACGAGTTGTTTATGGGGATAAGAGATCCTCATTAGGACATTTGGGCGACAATGGGTCGGCAAATGGTCAAATAAGTTTTTTGTGTTTATCTGGTAGGGCCAGATGGTGTTTAAATAATAAAGTGGTTTTGCCCTCTGTGTGGAACGAGAATGTGAGATTGGGTGATGAACGTGATTATGAGAGAGGAAGAGAGAGTTAGAGTGGTTTAAGCTAAATAGAGGTTATGGAGAGTTGATAGAAAGGATGAATATTAAGAGAATTATGATAAATAATATAGACTCACTTTTTAGTACTTGTGTGGTAGAAAAAGATGATTACACTGGGGTTGACAATAATGAACACTTACCTGTTGTGAGGGTTAACGTATTAGTAACAGCTGACAACTATAGTGATGAAACTATAAATGATTTAATTGTTACAATAAATACTGATGGAGACATGACAAAAAATAATAATGCAGACTTGGTTTATGATAAAATAATAATGGGGGTAACCCTGAGCATTATTATTATGGTATATTGGAAAAAATGATTTTTTATGGTTATTACCAAATGATAGCCATATGAGATATGTAAATAAAAGTGAAAAATGTTGTGTGGGCATCCGATTAATTTTTGATGACGGGGGTTAGACAAAAAGTGAATGAACAATCAATTATTTGAGTTAATGGTATAATTACTTGGCTGATTTAGGTAATGAAGTGTGGTAACTAATAATTGGATATGACGAAAATTTGTAAATAAATGTGTTAGTGTTAAATGTATTGTGTCAAGGTTATATTGTTGGAATGTAGACTATAGCTTATGTAGCAGATGTTTGTAGTATGTTATAATAATAATAATAATATTTTATTTTGCTAAATAATTAATAGAAGGTACTAATGAATTTTATTTTGAATTGTGTTTAAATTAAAAATGTTTTAAATAATGTAACTAAAGCTAAATTGTTTTGATTAGAGGTGAAATGAAGCCAATTTAAAAATGTGAATTTTATTAATGAAGTCAAATTAATTTTGATTTAAAGTTTGATGTAAATGCAAAAATGAAACATAAATAGTAATTGATTAACATGTCAACAGTAAAAGATTTATAGAAACTAAAAAATTGAAGGAAGTGTTAGTGGTGATGTAATCAGGAATGTTGAGGCTGAGTCAGTGTTTATAAAACAAGTCTAGCATACAACTGTTGATATAAACAGGCACATTGTTTGTTTCGTGTGACTAAGGTTTACAGTCAGTCATGCTGGAGTTGACAACAACAAGAATGTTGTATTTTGATGAATCATTGCTATGAGTAAAATTATGAAACGAAAGAAATACAAGATGTGATGGAATGAAGGTAATTTTTTTTAATAATGTAATGAAGTGACTTAGTGTTTTGATTGTAATGCAGTTAAATTTTATGCGAGAGGATTTTGTTAATGGAGAATCATTTTGAAAAAATATAATAAAAGTAAATGAAATTGTTAATTAAATAAAATTAAATTTGAGCAGGAATTAAATTAATTGAAAAGGTGAATTTAATGTATTTAAATTTTATTTGGGTTTGAATTGTGTATTGAATAATAAGGCAATAATAATGGAAGTTTTAACAGAAAAGTAAAGTAAAAGTGATGATGAAAGGTAAACAGAAGGTTGAGTTAATGTTGGTGATGATTCATTTGTATTCTATGTACTTTTGGCGGGGAATAATGTTTTGTTAGGGGAGTAAAATTACCAATAGATAACTGGTATATGATTTTTATGTATTCAATGTACTAGATGTAAGTATACAGTAAGTTTATATTGCAAAAATTAAATACGCAACCAATACTTTGTTAATGAACCAGTACGACTAAGAGGAAACGAATCAGTTGGGGATATGGAATAATGGAAGGCCGTTTATTGATATTTCAATTGAATGTTTCAGAATCAGGTGATACTGTGGCGGGTGCCTATCTGATTTTATGGTGTTGGGATCTCGAGCAGAGAAGTCCAGTAAGGTCGGATGGATGCAGCCACAGCCACCGGACTAGGGGGGGGGGGTAAGTACCCATGATTTCAGTAAAGAACTCAGGGGGGTTGCGGCGCCATATCGACACTGATCCTCTTAGGTTTTAGGCAATGAGAGATTTTATGCCTCAGCATAAAACTTCTCATGGGGGGGGTATTGTAACGGTACAGAATTGTGTGCTACAAGGGTTTCAATTTAATTCAGTTAATTTTAAAGTAGTCAGTATTCACCTAAGGGGAACCTCATAGTAACCAGCAAAACATACAATGTTATTGTAGAATGTTTATGTCTGAGTCTGCCCAGCCAGACGTATTACGCAACAGCTTGCCAGCTCAGTCTCTGTGTAAATCACAGTAAGAACACTCTGTCACCAGTTTGCATCAGACAGTGGCAGATTACAGTCGTCTGCAAGTTTTACAAGTCAAACGGTGGCCTCGGGCGCAAGATAGGCCGAAAATACTATAATCGGCCTATCCAGTAAAACAACTAGTGAGTGTGAACAATGTAGTGGTTTTAAAATATCTATAAAAGTGTACAAACAATAGCGCGGTCAACTAACTCCAAACCGAAGTGCTCGAGTGAAGGAAAGTCTGCCGACAAAAAAAAAGCGAAATGTGTAAAAACACGGTTCTATTCAGTGAATAATATTATTCAGCCAGTGAATAATATTATTCAGCCAGTGAATAATATTATTCAGCCAGTGAATAATTAACGCCAGTCAAAAGAAAAAATTACTTTAAATATCTTCCATTGATTTTCGGAGTGCGTGGTGAAATAAGTGCCTCAACAGTTTGACCAGGTCTACAACCAGGCTGAGTACTCGTATAATCAATTTCATATAATTCCAAATTTTTAACAACATTTAAATTTATACCTGGGAACCTTTCAAAGAATAATGAGATATCTAAGGGAAAGGGGTTTAAATAGAATGTTCATGTAAAAGAATGAATGTGTATGAGAATGGGGATAAATTATGTACTGGTTCAGTAAACACATAAATTGTTTGTTATAACTGTCATAGTTAAGTAAGATTGGTTCGCCAATTAATTTTATGGTTTTTTATGTGTTGTTAATTTTAAGAATGTCTTAATTTGCCAATAAGCATTTTGCGTATTAAATAAAATTCCAATCAGTTGTTCTAGCCAGTATAAACGGTGTTATTATATTTTCACCCCTCAACTCAAATAACCTTTCTGCAGCTGGTTTCATCTGTAGGACCCTGGAGTGTAGTGTACTTAAATTCCCTCTGAACTCTCCTTTCCGATTTGCACACTCCCTTTCTGCCCAAGGTACAGATTGCAAGTTAACCATCCCTCCTTCCAATCCACCCCCTTCCCCCTCAAAATATCGAATAGTCTTCCCCACTGTACTCTGTCAAATGCTTTTTCAAGGTCTATATAAACAACATATAGCTCTTTGTCTTTTTCTATGCATCTTTCTCCAATTGTTCTAAGCAGCTCTATTGCATCCCTAGTCCCTTTACCTTTTCTGAAACCAAACTGCTCTTCCTCTAATGTGGTATCCAGTTTCCCATACATTCTTATATTCGACAGTCTTAACAACACTTTGGCTGCATGCAATATCGAACTAATAGTTATGAACTCTTCGCATATCTTTGCATTCTCCTTTTTCTCAATTGGTATCATTACTGTTGCCAAAAACAGTTCAGTTCATCAGTTCAGTATCACCATAAAATTTTGGAATTCACAACAGCTGTAACACTGCATAATCACAGATACCACTCATCAATTTTTATCTTTATTCTACATTTTTCTTTATGGGGTGAACAAAATACCATACAAAAATGTAAGTCTTCAATTAATGACAAAAATTAATTATTGTAAAATAAGGTCAAATAGATTAATCTGTATTGTAAAAAAAGTGAAAAGAACAACATTATTTTCTTGTATTGGCAACCCAACCATTGGTTTCTACTTTTCTTCATATTATGGTAGTGTGTATTTATTTATACAGATTAGTTTAAAGCCAAATCCAAATAGCTAACTAGAAAGAAGCTATAAGACAATGATCACTCGCAAGGATGGAGTGGCAAATCCAGTGGCAAAAATTAAACCCTAACATCACATCTGTGTAGCTTTACAAAATAACATCAACAAAATATATAACATACAAACACATGAAAACACATAAAAATGACATCCTAAACGAACAGACACAATTCAAATTACACACATTATTCGAACATATCACACCCCACACACACAACATCGATCCTTCAAAAGTCTATACCGTCACCAAGAACAAGACGGACAGTGCTTCCAGCCGCAGCCTCTGAAGAAGCTTTTTAAAAGCGAAAACTGGTTCAGGCTATAAGGTAAAACTTAAAAACTTTGTGTTTCGGGTTGGTAGTGATTTAATTATATTTAGTTAATTAACGGACACGTCATGGACAACGAAATCCAATAATATGTGTATGATACTTACATTTATATACCGGTACTTCTTTTATATATATACTGTATATATATATATATATATATATATGCACGTCTGTTGTTTTAGAATAATGATCTTGAAAACTAGGCTTCACAAGGCTGTATAACCAACAAATTTTGTTGGTTATAATAATAATTATTAATAAGAACTGGATTACTTATGCCTTACAAACAGTTTGGCAATGTCACGTGTGTTTTACTTATGTTTCAGTTAACATGGAATGCTTTCGTGCTTTTAAATGAACCGATCTCATATGAATTTATCATAATCATAGTTCGCATGATTCACAAGTTTTTATTTCTTGTGAAGGAGAACCCTAAACAAAATATTGCATTGGAAAGGTTAGGTCAAAAGTTAAAAAAAAAAATTATGCAGAATTTATATTTGATTCTTATACTTAGAAATGTCTCTGTTAAAATAAGTTTTAAAAATAATTCGGAAAATACAGTCTAAAATAATCTGAAAGGCAAAGTTAATCACCAATGCTTGTATTTTTGTAGTGTTTTTTGTTTCCAAACACCCGCTTTGAATTTCCACAGCTATCACAATAACGTAAATCAATACCGGTATTCTCCAAACTCCATCAAAATTACGAGAAATATTTATGTAATTTTGCTTCATGTTTAATTTTTGTGTGAAATATAAAAATAGTCCAAAAAAACTAATTAATTTGTACTTTTTAAATCGAATACAGGGAGGAAACATGCCAATATATTTTCTTGCCAGCGGCCATTTTGAGTAATGTCAACTTGCAAACGTGTCTGCTTGCAACTGAAAACTCATTGCACCAGTGTGGCAAGGTGGCAAGCATAGATAGGTTATACATCAACAAAAAGTGACGTGGTTACCGGCTGTTGGCTAGAAAATATATTTATTTTTTAGCCGTGCCTTATTCAAGTTATTTTAAAGTACTTAATAGGTCATAAGTGTTTTAATAAATTAGCTAAAATGATTCAAGGAGCTATAGATGAACTTAAACGTATGAATAAACGCCAGGTAAGATAAGTGTGAAATTTGACAAAAATTCTGATGTTTAAGATAAATAATAAGCGTGGATAACAATTCAATTTATGCACTTGAGAACCAGTGTTCTACAGTTTTATAATTATTTCGTTCGCACTAACTTCCACAAACACATTTTGATATAGGAAAAAACAATTTTTTGTAATGTATTCCTTGTTTAGTTTTAAAGAGAAGCA
This sequence comes from Magicicada septendecula, assembly GCA_034769895.1. Classification (NCBI taxonomy): domain Eukaryota; kingdom Metazoa; phylum Arthropoda; class Insecta; order Hemiptera; family Cicadidae; genus Magicicada; species Magicicada septendecula. Next base: position 247,522,467 of record CM068373.1, on the reverse strand, counting down.
ATACACTACACCAGGTATAGAAGTACTTTAAGATCGTGTTGTTCAAGACTATACTGTATTTTGTGCTTAAATAAAATGGAACGTTGTTTGTAAAATATCCTGATCCATGTTTAGATGTGATTGTTTACATTATTAATTATATCTACCAAGCTTCAGCTAAAATTTTTGTTACTAGTGTTTGTTAGTAAAATTGGTGATAACAAAAGAAAAAGTGTACGTGTAGAATGTATAAGCAGATTGTGTTTTCCAGATGTCATGTTTAGCTGCTGTTATAGGTGATAATTCATGTACGACTGAATAAGGAAAAAACAATGTTACTGTTTATTTTATGAAGTTTTTGTAATAAAAAGCTATGGTAGCTTTGAACAAAGAGGACGTTTGAAATATCTTTAATTCTTTTTCAAAGAAAGTATGTAACGACACAAAGTGACATTGTAGAGTGTCACAAAATGTTTTAGTTTAACAACAAAAGTAAATTTGGAAGAATTTGACTGATAAGTTTGATATATTCATTTGATTGTGCTCATTGTAATTTTGTAGACAATGTATTTTATGGGAAACAGTCCTAATTTTTTGCCATAAATATACTAAAGTATACCTAACCTATCGGTTTTTGCCACACCTGTCTTTTTTTTTAATATTAATTTTCTCTAAATCCATTCGGAATTCTAAATAGCTAGTTCTTTCTTCACTTTTTTTGTGTAAATTAATAATTTTTGTAAAAATACTGTTGAAATTTGTATGACTAGCCAAATAAACACACCTAACCTTTATTTTTCTTTACACATTATAGTACTCTAAGAAGTAATGCCTATAAGCATTGTAATTTTTTGTTAACATCAATCCATATGAAATTTAGATTGTTTCCTGTACATAATAAAAATACATATTTAGATTATGTATCCTGTAAATGAATTTTGCTGTTGTTCTCTTTCCAAAAATGAAAGAAAAGAGGAAAACAAGAAAAGACTATGAGATTCCAAGCATTCTAATAGGGGATTTTATAAACCAATTTTGAAACAACTTATACTAAAGGAACTGCGTATTATTACTTATGGAATTTATTAGCAATTTTTAAGATTCACTCCTGTGTTGTGTAAAAATAAATGATAGAATAAACAGTGATTCAGAATCCAAGCTTTAGAGGATACACACTAATACCCTACATTTTGTTTCAAAAGAAAGTTGTAAAAACATTTAGAGACCAAACTCTGCTTCAGTTCTCTGATAATGCAGCAGTATCTGATAGTATCATTCGGTGTCTGATAATGTATACATTTAAAACACTACTGTGGGTCCAACTTTTTGTGTAGACATAAGATATCAAATACATTGGTGGTAGGTCAATAACTGAGAACTTGATGAATACTAAACATGATTGCAATATTTGCACACTACTTTAGTACAAAAAAGCAATCAAAATGACTAATAATACTGCTTACAATCTGAGCTACTGTTTGCCAGCATGCAAATAAAAACTATAAATGTCTGACTATACTACAGGCCAGGTAAGCATGGAGTTAGTATAAACAATAATAAAGAAGTAGGTGGGAACAGTTGGTAAATCTAAATGATTACTACAGTTCACACTTTTGGCACTTACTCTTGAGTAATGTTAGGACTGCATAGACTTGTACTACTATCAGAAAATTATGACACGATGTATATAATGAGATAGGTATAATTAAATTAAAGATAACTATTACTTATTCAAAATATTTACATATTTTTTGTGAAATAACTGAATGACGATTTAGTGTGACAGTCTTTTTTTCATTGAATTAAACTATGGCATTATGAAATAGAATGAGTTACATTTGTTTATGCTTACTCCAAAGGTATGGAGTCTGAAATATAGGCTAGTTACTTTTCAGGTACGAGGGGGAGTCAGAAAGTTGGTGGTGCCACTTGCTTTTTTTTTTTAAGGAGATATGTTGATGAAAGTTGATGGCACCACTGGGAAAACTTTGGTTTTGTCAGTTGTAGAAACGGTTAGTCGTTGTTAGGCACGAAACTGTCACATCATTTCCATGTAGCATAAAAATTATAACTCCGCACAGTGACTCGTTTTCTGTGGGCAAGGAGGTATAAACCTACTGAAATTCATCACCATTTTAGGAAAGCGTATGATGACATGGCATTTTCACGCCAAGCCCTCCCAAAATGGTGTGAAGTGTTTGAAAATGATTCCACAGATATCGAGGGTGGTTACCAGCAAGGGAGGACATTAACTTCGACAACGGATGAGACTGTTGAACGCATTCACTAATTGTTGCTTGCAAGTACACAATTCACAGTGGGTAAAATTGCGACTGAATTGGACAGTATTTCACATGGAAGTGTGCACTGGATCATATTCAAGTGTCTGTAATGTCGAAAAGTTTACTCTCAACAGTTGTCTCGTATATTGACAGAAGTACATGCATCATGAAGGAACTCAATGAAAAATTTTTAAGTGGGAGGAACGGGAACACCGTCCTTACAGTCCTCACCTTGCTCCACGTGTTCTGGAAGAGCTATGATAAAGCAGCGATATCACACTAATGTTGAAATCCAAAATTCAGAATGGGAATAGTTACTGGATAATTGGGTAGGAATTTTTCAGCAGTGGCATAAAAAAACTCGTGTCATGCTATAATAAATATTTATATAAACTTGGCAGTTTTATAGAAAATTCCGTATTTAATTGTACCTCTAGATAAATAAAATAATTTGCATAAATATTCCACATTTTTTTAATTATAGTACACAGCTAACTTTTACACTATCCCTCGTATTTGTGGTTGTTGTCAGATACTAAAAATATTTCAGATAAAATGAAAACATAAGTTCTCAAAACATGCCTAATGTTTGTGGTATGGGTATGTGTATTTATGTTAATCTTTACTAGGACAAGAGGTATGCTAAATGAGCATTTAAAAATAACTAGTGTCCGACCGAAACATGATTTTCAGCCGAAACCGAAACCGTAACCGAACATTCGGCCCCTCTTCTAGTTTCGGCCGAAACCGAAACTTCGGTCGGTCTTTGACATAAACAAACAACATACTTACCATTGGTGTGACAACAGACACACCTAACAATTAAACGCCGGCCGACGAACTGAGGTCAAGCGGTATAGGCGACTGAATCCGTTCCGAACATGATCCGACTTCATCTGACAACTCACGAACGCTAGTTTCGGCCGAGCCGAAGTTTCGGCCAATTTTTGGCTGAAACCGAAACTGCGGCCGATACCAGCATTTTTGGCCAAAACCGAAACTTCCGTCGGTCTTTGAAAATAACAGTGACTGGAATAACTGTTCCAAAAAAATACCTGTTACCACTCTCACCATTACCAGTAACAGTGACAATGTCTGCATCCACTGAGAACAAGCTGAAACCAGTTATAGAGTGCATCATTACACTTAATAATTATATACTTATTACAATTATTTATGATATTGTGTATATCCTGGAGTCTTCAATCTTTCAACTGGTTTGTACTCTCCCTTGCATATACCCATGGTGCATGCGTTACGGAGGCTCTCACAGGTAATATGGGACCGACAGTTTAATGCCAGATCCGAACGGCATACTCAGGGGAGGACTTATGCTAGGCAGGATACCTCTCACTGGTTTGCTGTTGCCTTGCAAGGACAAACAGTTGAGTTACTAAATTAGTCTAAATTATAATTAATAAATTATTGTATTTTGGTTATTGGTTAATTCACTTCAGAATAGTGTTAATTTATGTCAATTAGTAAAAAATAACAATGGCTCAATATGTAATCCCTAACAAATTGAATTTGTGTTGAATTAATAAAGTTGTGTTAGTGATTATAATCACAAACAGAAATAATACTGTTGCACACCACTATAGAAAAATTATTCCGATTAGTGCTTTCAAGCTTCAAAGCTCATCGGCAACAGTAATCATCATTTCTGATCTGATCGTGAGCTGTGGAGCTTGAAAGCACAAATCAGAATAATATTTCTGTAGCGGTGTGCAACAGTGTTATTTCTGTTTGAATTTAAGTTGATATTATCTTCATATTTACGAGTTATAGTAATTGATGAAAACTTTTATTTATTCAGGATATTTTAAAGCAGGAAAACATTCTCATATAAAATCAGATTCAGTATCTTTTTTATCACAGTGCTATACTAAACAAAACCAAAGAAAAATTGCTTGTAATGTTCTGATAGGAAGACAGGATTAAAGGTCAGAAGATTTGTGACACCAGCAAGGCAAACATCTGCTCACTGGCACCAACCGAGAGGTCGGCGCGAACACCTGGCAGAGACATGACATCTGACAAGCTTACAGCGACCCAATCAGGGATCAGCAGAACTATGATAGGCTCATGGCACTTCATCGCCACTCCTCTATCGGAAGACATCGACACGGAGCCAACCGGAAGGGACAGGAAGAAGAAAAGAACGGATGTTCTTCGTACTCTTCGCCCTGTGACGAACCAGTGATGGACATCGGTGGGCCGGCAGTAGGCTCTACATGCCGATGCTGAAGGAAGAGGAGTATGCCACGAACAGCGGGCGCAGCCGCCAAACATCTCAGCGTAGCTTGGGCGGACCAAACATCACAGCGTTTTCGCCACATGGCCCTTTTAAGGGTCACCAAAAACGAAGAGTTGTACAATTGGCACCATTTGTCCTATATCAGATTGACTGGATCTACCCTTCTCTGCTCTATTACTGATGGTAAAAAGTGTGTTGGAATAGTGGATAATAAAACAACTTATGAGTTCTTGATCACTGTCTTCTAGTTGTATACAGTGTGGTCTGTATCAGGTCTTTAATACTTATGTAGGAACAGTGGAACATAGCCATATCGTCGCATTCATAATAGCATCAGCTGCTGTAAAACTGGCTCGGCTTGTACTCTTATGGTGGACCTGCACATGCGCAGTACTAAGTACTGATTGGAACATTTACTGTAGAAAATACTAATGAGCAGTCACTGTTATTTCATACTCGTTTACTTGTTAGCTAGGTAGTAGCGGGAGGGGGTCCCATGAGTCATTAGAACATTTATGGCTTATTTCAACCTTTGAGTCACGGGTAACATCTGCTCCTTAAAAGTGACTGTTACAAAATACCAGTTGGGTAAATATCAACCTACCTGTAACTATGACTTAAGACTTAAAAGTGAAATACGTTATGTATATCTGTGTATGATATAGAGTCAATCAGCCATTAATAATTTTATGTCTGTTCCTTTTGCAGTTTCTGTATCAGATACTGAGCTTTGGTATGATAGTGTCTTCAGCATTGATGATATGGAAAGGGTTAATGGTTGTTACTGGAAGTGAAAGTCCTATCGTTGTAGTACTTAGGTAAATATATATTTTTTAATTTTTAATGTTGTTTTAATTATATTAAAAATCTGTAAATTATATGTGTGCTACATGTATATGATAGTACAGTAAAGAAAATACTTTTCCTTCTGTGTTAGCAACTAGTAACAGACGCAGGCAATTAGACACAAGTGTCTGACACAGGAGGCAGTATATTTCAGTCATTAGTCATATGATTTTGTTATAACCTTTCTAGATCACAAATTAAAATAAAATTAAAGTAATTAATGCTCAGACTTTATTAGTATTAAAACACCTCCAACCATACAGTTTTGTTAATATTGTTACGACGGTCTACTTGATCGTCATAGGTACAGTGGAAAACAAAATAAGTACAAGACACCAATTAAGTCACTAATCACACCTTTAATTTTTACAGTTAAACAGTTCGTAATTAATAACACAGTCTCTACAACAAATCAAATGAAAATTGTTCACATGCAATAAAATGTCCACTAAAATTAAACACAATTGTATTACAATTATACCTTCCGATTATAAAACACCACTCTTAACTAATAACCACTAGAACGCGCACAGTAATATCGCGACTATAACTCTCGAACCGCACTGTCAATATATCGTACTAATACTGAACTGAATGTCGTTGAGTACTGGTATTTATACCGCCTCAAATTACTAGATTGTTCCATAATGCGTGTTAGCACCAGCGTGTGCGACGCAATTACTTGCGGCCTTGACACAGTTCGCACGGCTGGTGGCCTCGAGAAGACTATCCCAAATGCGTCTACAGTCACGTTGCCACACACATTAGAGCGAGATTCTTCTGGCACATTCGACAAACACTTAAATTGTTCTGTGATATCATAACACTGCCACTTGCTTGACTGAATGGTTGGCAGACCCTGACATTTTGGCCATGCAAAGCTTTATCTTCTCTTGGCCAACCTTCAGGACTTTATCTCTTAAGTCCACAATGAATCCGTAGGCATTCATAATGTCCGTGCCAAGAATCACTTCATCAACAATGTCTGCAACGAGCATCTGGTGGCTAAACTCGAGAAGACTAAGGCGTACACGTACGTCTACCTTTCCTAGCACCTTGACGGGGCTTCCAGTCACAGTCAGTATTGTACAAGAGCTAATTTGAGGCCGTCGGTTGCTGATTAAGTCCGGGCGCACAATAGACACTGTTGCGCCCGTGTCAACTCTAAATGATGTTGGTTTACCTTCCGCAAACCCATTAACAATCAAGTTTCCATTGGTCTTATGTAGCGTGGAAACTGTGTGCTGTTCTGAGGCTTTACTTCTCCAATTGGTTTGATCACTCTCTTCTCTCGGTATCTTCTTCTCCCAACAGTCTACCTGCAGATGACCACGTTTTCCATAGTTGTAACATTTCGGTCTTCTGTCTTTTTCAAATCGTTGCAACTCTCTTGAACTTTTGAATTGTTTGTCCGACAACATTGTTTTTCTGCACTCATCGTAACGGCAATGTGATACAGGGATCTTCTGACTACAATGTGATGGGACAAACCCATTAATGTAGCAGGACGCTGACTTGGCAGCTTCAAATTCTAGGGCGTGGACAAGAGCTTCTGAGCTATTTCGGTGCCTTGCCATTCGTAACACATGCTGAAGTTCACAATCTCCGATGCCATCAATAAATGTCTGCACCGCAAACCTTATTCGAAAATCTTCTGGTGCTTCAGGATAGGCCAATCTAATCAATCTGTCGATACTTGCTTCAAACTCTTGAAGACTCTCCCCGGAACGTTGTCTTGTTCTCAACTGAGCGTAGTACACATCTCGCAAATGTTTATCACCGTAGCGTAATTCTAGAGCTTTTATCAATTCGGCATAGGTGTTTTGGCCGTCAGGTGGCACCTTCTGTAGTAGTTCTGCCGTGGGCCATTTAATGAGAGAACGAGTGAAATTGCCATGTCTTTCTCCGTCTTGCGCATGCACCAGCTTCAAATTGGCGGAGGTACGTTGCCTAATGACTGCTTCCGTCAAAGGATGGAACTTTGACATGAACTGTCCCTACTGCAGGCAAAGTGACTTTCTCTATTAACTTATTTTCTGCGTCATTTTCTGTCTTTATCATTGGTACAGTCTGTTCATAAAGTCGTTTAGGTTGTATCTTCAGGCACTGCACAACTTCACTTTTAATTTGTTCTCTTATGTTTGCCATTGAGTTTTCTACTCCAGATATTTTATTTGACATGGATTCTTCTATGACAGACATTTTTGTAGACATTGATTCTTCTATGACAGATATTTTTGTTGACATCGATTCTTCAACAATCAAGACAGATTTTTCTACTTCAGCTATTTTTAATGTCATTGATTCTTGAACCTCCGATATTTTAGTAACTTGCTTATTAAGCTCACTACGCACGAGACCCAATTCTGCAGCGGTTTGTTCTTGTGTCTGCTTTTGCCCCTGTATTAACTCCTTGATGTTTTCTGTTTCATGGTTCCATTCTTCTTTTTGTCTTTCTTCTGTTTCCAGCATTAGTGCTTTCTGATGTTCCTCAGCCTCTTCTCTTTCCTGCCTGCGTTTTTCATCCTGTCGTTTTTCTGCTTCTTCTCTTTCTTGTCTTCGTTCTTCTTTTTGTCGTCTTTCTACTTCTTACTGTGTCTGCCGCAGCATGTTTGGAAAGCTTCCATCATCTGACTTGCATCCATTGTTTTCCGATTAATTACGAATTACACTCGTCTTGTACAAAGTGTCCACTGTTAACCGTACTATCCCACTTCTGACACCACTGTTACGACGGTCTACTTGATCGTCATAGGTACAGTGGAAAACAAAATAAGTACAAGACACCAATTAAGTCACTAATCACACCTTTAATTTTTACAGTTAAACAGTTCGTAATTAACAACACAGTCTCTACAACAAATCAAATGAAAATTGTTTACACGCAATAAAATGTCCACTAAAATTAAACACAATTGTATTACAATTATACCGTCCGATTATAAGACACCACTTTTAACTAATAACCACTTGAACGCGCACAGTAATATCGCGACTATAACTCTCGAACCGCACTGTCAATATATCGCACTAATACTGAACTGAACGTCGTGGAGTACTGGTATTTATACTGCCCCAAATTACTAGATTATTCCATAATGCGTGTTAACGCCAGCGTGTGCGACACAATTGCTTGCAGCCTTGACACAGTTCATGCGGCTGGCGGCCTCGAGAAGACTCTCGGAAATGCATCTACAGTCACATATGCCACACACATTAGAGCGAGATTCTTCTGGCACATTCGACAAACACGTAGTTTGTTCTGTGATCGTAACAATATTGAAAATGTAAAAATGTAATTTTTAAAATGAAATGATGTAATACAACTCTTTTTCTTTCTCTGTGGGGTGGGTAATAAACATCAGGGATTTTATTATGAGGTATATTATGTACTATAATCATTATATGTGCATTGTATTGTACATCGTATACGTCAATCGTTATTGTATGTATTGTATGTTAAAAGTTATATGTATTGTACAACGCATTACTATTCATTATAACATTTGTCACTGCTCCTGAATAATTTGATGTTAACTTTGTTCTGGGCAATGGAGCTTATGTCCATCATTGAAAGATCAGACTTGGACACTTTAGCTGCAGAAATTATATTCAGTAGTACAGTCTCCGTCTTCATAAGCTGCTGCACTTGTATGAATTAACAGCTGCTGCCTGCTTCTGAGTGGTATATTGTGTAACTGCCAAGAAGTCTTGCCTATATAGATATATAGACTCTAGATTAATCACTTTTGCCAGTTTTGCAATTCAAGACTCCCTCAATTCTGGATATCAAATTTTGTTTACCCTCTAAACTTCTTTCTTCTTCTTCAGGTAGTTTGTGTGCTTGTATATCTCAATTGCTTATCTTCATGTAGTGCAGCTTTTAAGACAGTTTTCATCTCTTCGAATGGTATCATGCGCTCCTTGTGTTCCAAAACATATTCTCCACAATGTTGATTCTCCAACTGACCAAGACAAAATTCCTGTATGTTTTCAGTTACGTCCTGTACACAGTTCTTTGCGATGCTCATATAAATATGGTCATACAAGTAAGAAGCAGTGACAAAAGATATTGCTGTTCATAAATCCATGAGGTTCAGTTGTGACTGCAATACTTTGCCTCTTCTTGACTGATGGCATTTTCCCAGGGTGGTGATTGGACTGTCCAAGTAGATAGAAGTTAATGTGCATAAGCTTGTAAAAGTCATTGTAACCCAGCTTCCAATCAACAATTTCAAATGTCCTTCATCACCAATACATCCAGAAAGACTGTCTACCTTATACTTTACCATCATGAATTCCATTGTAGGATGGATCCTGCTTAAATGGACCATAAACTCTTTAGAATCCCTCTTCTCCGTGAAGCAGTATTAAAATTTGTCTGTCTTTAAGAGTATCCTCTATTTGGACAGGTTTATAGAATGACGATTTATGAAATTGCATGACTAGAATATACCAGATCACACATCAATGTATATTAAAGAATTTTTGGTTAAAGATAAATAGAATTGGTTCAAGAATAAAAATATGTCAAGAGACATATTCCCCCTCACCAAAAAAAAAAGATGTATGTGTGTGTGTGTGTGTGTGCGCGCGCGCGCGCGCGCGTGTGCGCACCCTGTATTATGTTGTGATAAGTTGTTTGAATAATATGTAAATATTTGTTTAGTGGAAGTATGGAACCAGCATTCCATCGTGGCGACCTGTTGTTCTTAACAAATTACCAAGAGGAACCAGTTCGTGTTGGAGAAATCGTAGTCTTCAAAGTCGAGGGGCGGGACATTCCAATTGTACATAGGGTTTTAAAACTTCATGAACGGTAACAATACAGATTGTTAATAGTTAACCAATTGTTCTTAATAGTTTTACTTATCTTGTTCATGTTCATAAACATTAAGTATATAGATACGAACACGTGTACGTTTTGTAATTCACAGATGTAACTTCGTAGGGAGGTCGTTAGCAGTTCAAATATGCTTAAGTACTTGTCTGTTCTTAAAAAAAGTGTATCGCTTGAAATTCAGAAATAGTCCTTTGACGATCTTAAAATTTGTAAATAAAGTGATTGTTACACAACATTCCACTTAACATTAACGTGCATGATTCTACCCAACAAAAACAATGTCTTTTATATATACGAGGGCTACTCAGAAAGTAAGTTCAGTTAAAGGAAACTAAGAATGTATTTTCAAAACATTTTTATTGCTATTTGAAGTACGCAACTTAAACCACTTTTCTGTATAGTTTCCATCATTTTTGAAACACTTTTCGTATCGAGGCACCAGGTGTTGTATACCTTCATTGTAGAAATTTCCTGCCTGTGATTTGAACCATGTATTAACAGCTTGTTTGACATAATTGCCAACAAGGCAGGATTTCTGATGGTTGAAAAGGTAATATTCGCTTGGCGAGAGGTCTGGGTTGTAAGGCAGATGATCAGATTGTTGCCAGCTATACTTTGTGAGGAGATGTGCATTGCAGCTGCAATGTGTGTGTGTGTTTGTGTGTGTGTTTGTGTGAAGTGGCATGATTCATCGCAATGTCCCGCGCAAGCATCCTACGTAGCTTACTCTGGATCGGACTAAGCAAAAACATCATATCCATCTTGGTACCGTTGAATCGCTCACTGCTTCTTCTCCATAAATATCGGAAATCTGACGGTGAATTTCAATCATTTTAATGCCTATTGCATTCAAGAACCGAATCACATACCTACTTTCACATGTGGCGGGAGTCTCGAATTTCTTCAACATTATAAACACGTCCAGTGCATTATTACTCAGTGCATGGTTGTTTACAAATGGTGTCGTTGGCTTGCCAACAAATCAACAAACTGGCCGTGCATGCACAACAGCATGATGGCATCGATTTAAAAATGTAACTTTCTTTCTGAATAACTCTCGTGCATTTTTTTTTAAGTTTGTCCACTGTGTGATACTTATAGCATAACCTAATCCTCTTCTTCTCATTCTTCATGCCTCTGATAATTACTTCTCATTCACTGAGTTATATGAATAGAATGGTGAGATTGTATTAGCATTAACAAGTCGGACACAATACATATTAATGCAGTTCTTAGTATAGATACAGTAGGACATAAATTATCTGAACATCAGTATCTCAACTTGGCAGAAAAGAAACATCCTGTAATTCAGTATAATAATTATTATTGTTGACCATCATATACATGACACATTCAACCTCTTTTCTCTATTAATCAATTCAGTTTTTATTTTAATTATTTAATTCATTACCAATTTATTGTGAAAACAGAGTAGCATATTTAATTGTTTGTATTTTTTTTAATAGGCCTACAGTAATAATTTTTTAGCATATGAAAAAATGAATAAACAGTAGTATCAGTCTATGATGATAAGCCATTCATTAACACCTGCCATGTGATAGATCATTACATTGTTCCCGTACACAACACACAGTTGCTGATGAAAGCCCACTGTTATGCAATATTTTGCTTGCAGAAATCTTACTACTGAGTACACTCCACAGCTCGTGGAATTTTTAATCACAGCGCACATTTTAAAAATTATTAATGACACGCAGAAACACAACACAGTACTTTACCGGCTGCAGCCGGATGCTTACTGAGTTATGCCACCAAGATGGCAGTGCTAGCCTCACCGCTTCTACCACGACACTGAATCATAATGTACATTCTGGATAGCCATTGTATTTATGATGTTATTGTTATTGTTTTTTTTACCACATTCTCTCCTTTAGAATTTCATGTGTTTCCGTTCTTGCTGATTCTCTTTCACCTATTATTTCCTTTAGGCTGATAATTTTCCTTACGATCTTTTTCTGAAATATTTAACAAATTTTCTCATTTCTGTGTGTAAAGTGTATTCTGCCTGCCATGTATGTTGTTATAGTTCTTATTGCTACTTTCTGTACTCTTATGGGCATGCTTCTATCGGTTTTCAGGGTGTTACCTTTCTGCATGTACCTGTGTGTGTGTGTGTGTGTGTGTGTGTGTGTGTGTGTGTGTGTGTGTGTGTGTGTGTGTGTGTGTGTGTGTGTGTGTGTGTGTGTGTGTGTGTGTGTGTGTGTGTGTGTGTGTGTGTGTGTGTGTGTGTGTGTGTGTGTGTGTGTGTGTGTGTGTGTGTGTGACAGATCGCTCACAGTTTAATGATGACTCTGAAGTGGAGAGGTATTATAAACAGGATACTACCCTTTGGTTTGCCAAACCTTGCAATTGGAGAGTGACAATAAAAGCCAGACATTATTTTGCCAGCAGTAGCAATTGAATCCAAATCCAAGCTGCCTTGTGTACTAGTCAGTACACTGCTGATTATACCGTGTCCACTTCTACTCATCTTGATATAACATCTTATTATACGCTCTTCCAATATCCTGACTCTTAAGTTTCCCAACTCTGACTTTGTCATGGCATTATTTCCTCATTTTCTTCCAATACTGTGTGTGTCCATGTGTGTACGTGCATGACTCTGTAAGACATGACACGTGTCAGTCGTAAGACGTGAACAAAGGTTCATTTCTAGGCAGTAAATACATATGGAGGGGGTACTTTACATAGACTTTTACTTGAACATTCTTTGATTGGCCTTTTTGAAATTGCTTGCAGTGAAAACGGAACAGTGAAGTTTCTAACAAAAGGTGACAACAACAGTGTTGATGACCGAGGGCTGTACGCGCCTGGACAGTTGTGGTTAACCAAAAAAGACGTTGTTGGTCGCGCAAGAGGATTTTTACCGTATGTTGGAATGGTTACAATATACATGAACGAGTATCCAAAGTTTAAGGTAAATATATTGCATCGATTCGATTAATATTTGTTTATTAATCTTACTATAATCAATGAACCCATTGAATTTTTCACAATTTTGTGGGAGATGATGTCATATTTCAATGTTATTGACCATATGAAATTGATTACTGCAAAGTTTTTTTTGTAAGTCATATATGTCTAAAGGACTGCTTATGAAGAAACCCATAGTCTGCTATTATCAAGTACTGACAGTTGTCTTACTTTTCAAAAAATCGGTATTTGGCCAAGGCACATGTACTTGCTAAAAACTCACAATGTTATTAATGATGTTAATAAATTCAGTATTATTTTACCTTCCCTTTATATATTCTTACGACGGTCTACTGATCTTCATATGGTATAGTGGAAAACAAAATACAAGACACCAAATAAGTCACTAATCACCAGCTTTAATTATCACAATGAAACATGTTTGTAATTAACAAGATAGTCTCTTACAACAAGTAAAATAAAAATTGTTCACACACAATAATAATGTCAACTAATATAGTCTCGCACAATTATGAAACACAACATTTTGCCACAATACTTCGAACCACACTGGAATAAATCCCCACTACTCAACTGAGTAATTGCCAGCGTAAGACTGACTCTAAGCAGTAGCTGTCGTTGTTTTAATAGATAGCATAAGTGTTCCAGAATAATCCATAATGCGCGTCAACACTACACTAGAACATAATTGATTGCGGCCTTGAACACAGTGCACCGACCTGTATGGTCTGGAATAGTCTCGATGATGTAAGTTAAGAGTCACGTACGCACACAACATTACAGCGGGTTCTGCTGGGATAACCGGGAAACGTGTAGAAGATTCTGTAATGGCGTAACAATATGTATTTCTTTTCTGCTCTCTCAAATGACATATCTATTGTATTCTATTAAATGCTTTTGGAGTTACAGACTATTAAATTCATTTTTGTCATTGTTTTCAGCAGCACCAATACATTTCAGGTAGATCTAATTAAAGTCTTTTGTTATTACATACAATAAAATATTTTTGTTTTTAATTATACCCATAGGCAATTCAAGATTGCTTTATTTGTCTTTGTATTTCAATTGATTTGTATTTTGGATTTCAATTTGTATTTTATTTGTCTTTGTACTTAGTTGTCTTTTCCTTTCGTGAGCTTAATACTTGCTCAAGACGTATCAGGTCTATTGTCCCATCATTATAGTTGTTGGAGTATCTTCTCTTTACCTGAGAGCCATTCCACATCAAATCAACGCAGGGTATAAACCTGACCATCTCAGAATTTGATGAAATTTGGTATGTAGGTAGTCCTCATGGAGATTAATAAAAATACAAATTTTTTTTCAAATATCTCAAACGGTTTAGAAATTACGGCTATGTAAAGTTTTCAAAAAACAGCCAAAAACGCACGTCCGACATATTTTGAAATCACCACAGCTGCTCTCCTAATTGAGCTAGAGAGATGGGAGTGGTGTTATTTTACTCAGTTTTTCATGCAGTTTTCAATGATATACAGCACAACATACCTTTTCATAAAAAGTTTTTTTGTAAACACAAAATCAAAATTTTAAATTTAATTTTCTCAAAAAGTGCATTTTTGAAAATTTTTTAAAAATTCCTACAAATAGTTTAGACCTTTGGTAAGTGATTCTCGAAATTTCAAAGTGGGAGGCTAATGGGTTAATAGTTAAATAATAATTTAAAAAAAGAGCGTTTTATAAAACTGATAGTAGGCCTAGATATTAAAACATATTTCATTACTATATTAAATTATTTATACACTTTACATTAAATCTTTAACACTTACATCTTTAGCAAAATTTTATGTAGAACTTGATGATAGAGCTTGTGAAGTTGTTGTGGCTTCTTCAGGTGTTATTACATAAATCCTTCCAGTAGGAGTTGTAGGATCAACTTTGCTAAGCACGTCTGTCAGTGATATCCACAATACGTCCAGCTTCCTTGGATATGAAAATGATGATGAAGGGCCAGCAGGATGTAGAAATGTCACTTTTAGTTCATCCTCTTCTTCATTCTTCTCCAACGCATATGCCAGCCACCACTTTTGGTCATATACGGCCGTTATATAACCGCTTACTTCTGACATTTGTAGTTTTTCTGAGGATTTTTGGATGATCACTGTTCCTTCTGTTGTATCTTCAGAGAATATTTTTACACAAATCTTTGATACGCTTGAATGAACAGGTATATAAGCATGATACTGTTGAGTTCCCTTAATAGTTACTGCTTGGCTGAAACGGTCATTCAGAAATGTTTCGGACTCAACATACTCATCTTGTGTGGAGAAGGTGAAATTAATTCCAGATAAATTTTCAACTGCCCATTCATAAAGTTGGATAGGTGTTAAAATTTGGTTGTCATATGGACATTGCAGGCTTGCTCTTGCAGCAAGTCTCTTGACTGAGCCCCCAACCCCATCACATGGTCCTTTCCCATGTGCAGTTGCGGAAAAATGCCATTCAGCCTCTACACCAAAGTCTTGCTTGTGATAACATAAATTGATAAAATTTTTCTTATTTTTATATTGTGCAGCACACCCATCTGAGTAATAAAAAATCTTTTTTGGCACTGTTTGAAACTTTGTTGTCATGAACTCGACAAGTTTTTTTTGGAATGTATACACAGAAACAGTGTTATGCTCTAAACAAGGTGAAATTACAACAAAACTTGAGTGTTTAATTTTATCATCTTCTCTGTAATAAATCACAAAAGGGTGGATTGTCACATGTTCGCTTGCCCAGTGATAACTTTGAGCTTCATCCTGAACGACAATGTTATAGTTTTCAGAGAAATCTAAGTTTACTACAAACTCTGACTCTTTTAAATTTTCTTTTTTGTCATTAATGAATGAAGACTGCTGCTTTGCAATAAAATCATGTTTGATTAAGAGAGTCAGTTTGTCACAAAAAAACATTTATAAAATCTTCATTAGATTTCTGTAAAGTTTCAAGGTTGCAACGATCAACAGACACCCACTGACGATAGGTGACATTTTCTATAAGATTTTCTTCAAAAGCCTCTTCAATGATTTTGCGAATTGGGGCAACACCAGGGCATTCTCTACATTCACTCATATAGCAATTAATGTTTGGTGAATTACACAGCATTTTTGCCAAACAGTGTTTATATGTATTTAGTTGTCTATTTGTCAAAGCTCCTAATTTTGTATTTTCTATCATTAACTTTACGTTCTGGTGAATTGTGCATACACAAACTGCATGTGTGCCACTTTGGCCTGCCAATATGCAATGCTTTGGTCGATGAATAATCTACAACAGACCACTGCTGATTGTTATTTTAGTGACTTTATCCTTTGCATCCTGACACAAAATGCATAAAGTAAATTATAAAAACTATTTCTCATTTAATTTTGAAAAACTTACTGAGTAAATAATAAGACTAAAATGACTAAATTGTGGACATAATTTGTCTTAAAGACAGCCCCCCTTGGCACAGAATTATGGTAATAAACCATTGTAATACATTATGTAAAGGTACATAGTATTAAAATTACGCATCAGTTTTATAAAACGCTCTTTTTTAAAATTATTATTTAACTATGAACCCATTAGCCTCCCACTTTGAAATTTCGAGAATCACTTACCAAAGGTTTAAACTATTTATAGGAATTTTTAAAAAATTTTCAAAAATGCACTTTTTGAGAAAATTAAATTTAAAATTTTGATTTTGTTTTTACAAAAAAACTTTTTATGAAAAGGTATGTTGTGCTGTATATCAATGAAAACTGCATGAAAAACTGAGTAAAATAACACCACTCCCATCTCTCTAGCTCAATTAGGAGAGCAGCTGTGGTGATTTCAAAATATGTCGGACGTGCGTTTTTGGCCGTTTTTTGAAAACTTTACATAGCCGTAATTTCTAAACCGTTTGAGATATTTGAAAAAAAATGTGTATTTTTATTAATCTCCATGAGGACTACCTACATACCAAATTTCATCAAATTCTGAGATGGTCAGGTAAAATTTTTAATTTTAGCGCGTTGATTTGATACGGAATGACCCCTGAACACTTATTACTATATAAAAAAACTTATTATTTTAATTTAAGGTATTTGTAAATTTTTTATTCACAGACAGTAGAAAAAACTTTGACAGATGAAGTCAATAGTCATAAAAATTACTTAGCTATCCAACCACACGCTCTATAATTTAAAACATATGACGTTTCAACTTTAGCTATAATAGTCATTGGCAGCAGTGTGGTCTTCGTGTTGACGAGCCGTCTCTTTCGTCAGTATTTGAATCTCACCTAAAGGAAAGAATCAGCTGTAAACAGGAGACCATGCCACAACTTTTGTAGCTGAAGTCAAAATCTGACGTTGTGGGCCATTGTTTATTGAAAATGATTAACAACGACAATATGTTAGCAGTAACATTCAGTAATGTTTATAGAAACTAGGATTGTGCAGTAAGTATGAGAGGGTACAAAAAGAAAAGGAATTCATTTATATGAAATTGTATATTACTTGTATAGGCCCTGCTTTGAAACGTCCGTATCCTTCAAAGTACTTTCCATTTGAATGGATGTATTTGTCCACACATTTTTAAACTTATCAGTGACGATAGCTTTTAGTGCTTCTGCCTGCCTTAGCAAAACTTTTTCTTTGAGGTCTCGTTCATTAAAGGAAATAAAAAAAATAAAATAAAGTCACACAGGGTTAGGTTAGGTGAATATGGAGGACAAGACAAGTGTGTCATACCATTTTATGTAAAAAATTATTGAACACTCAGAGCTGTATGAGTAAGTGTGCTGTCATGATGTATAAAGGTCTTGACCTTTTACCATTTATACAAAATAATACAATAATAATACTACTAAAACTCACTGCTGCCAGAATTTTACTTACCGTCATAATCCCGTTAAACTTACCTTATTAAACTGCCCAGGTCGCCACGATATTTTATGGTTTAATATCGAAACCTTTACACTCTTGCCCTTATAAAAATTAACAAAATCCCACAGAACGTTAGATGAGGTTTTCAGCACAGAATAGGAAATGGTTATTGGCGTAATAACTACTCTAACACATCTTTACGTAAAATAAAATACTATTTTATTGATATTTCTTTCTATATTTTTAAATGTTACTTCTCTATATTACCAGTACTTTGATATTTTTCCCACACACACACTCTCTCTCATTCTTTACAATTTTGAAAAACCCCCGATTAATTGAGCTCTTTGGTTTATGGTTTACTTTAAAACTTTGGCCAACAACTAAATATATTTTTTCACTGTACCGTGCTTAACTTTTCTCGCTATCCAAATTGTTCCACCATCACGCAGTGCACTTTCACTTTTATCGTCACTTCGACCACATTAGACTGTTATTAAATTTTCGTTGCCGTTTTGTTTCACTACTTAACCCTTTGGACAGTGAAAACTCGGTCAGTATGCCGGGCCCCTGAAAGTGGAATTTTTTGAAATTTTGTAAAATGTATTTTAATGCAAAATTGTCAACTTCAATTATAAGCAAATTGATTAAAAATGTATATATAGTGTTAAATTAAAATTTTCTACTTACTTTAAAAGTTCTTCTGTGTGTGAAAAAATTAGACACTTCGTCACCCGATTCACAGTTTGTAATATATTCACGAATTTCGTCTTCAGTCAGATATTTAGACATTTTGCAAAGATAGTTTATCAGATTACTAAATCTATACTCAACACTAAATCCAATTTTACGTCCTATAATTTAAATAATACAAATAATAAACGTTATTTATAAACAAAAACACTGCTCACACCTTTACACTTTCGTACACAACGCAGAACGTAACCTCGAAACACAACGCTGCAGAGCACATGTAAAATTATTCACCACAGCCACGTAAATTACATCAGACTAAGAAGGAATGAATACCAAATGTTTCAGAAACTATCTGCTAGAGAGCAGCCCGAATACCATTCCAATAAACGACGTATGACAACAATACTAACGAAGCAAAAGTTGAAAACGTAAATATATGTGATTACTGAATTTGGCCCGTCTGACAAAAAAACGTGTATATACGTGATTACTGTTCAAAGGGTTAATTGCTGTAACATTTGGTATTTTCTGGTAGGCCTTGTACTACATTTTGACCTACCAGACAAAGTATTCCCGAGGCCACTCTTCACTTACGTCCGCTCAATGTGAATGTGTATTGCTCTTTGTCAATGACTGTTCTCTGCTACTGTCTGATGCAAGACTGGGGTGATAAAGTGTTCTTACTGTGATTTACATAGAGACTGAGCTGGCAAGCTGTTGTGTAATGCATCTGTGCTGGGCAGACTCAGACATCAAGCATAAACAGTCTGCAATAACAATGTATGTGTTGCTGGTTACAATGAGGTTCCCCTTAGGTGAATACTGACTACTTTAAAATTAAAACTGATTTGCATTATTATCTTTAACATACAATTCTGTACCGTTACAATACCCCCCCCCCCCGATGAGAGGTTTCATGCCTAAGCATAAAAACTCTCATTGCCTAAAACCTAAGAGAATCAGTGAAGATGTGGCGCCACAACCCCCCTTAGCTCTTTACTAAAATCATGGGTACTTACCCCCCTAGTCCGGTGGCTGTGGCTGCACCCATCCGACCTTACTGGACTTCTCTACTCGAGATCCCAACACCATAAAATCAGATAGGCACCTGCCACAGTATCACCTGACTCTATAACATTTAAGCAAAATATCAACAACGGGCCTTCCATTACTCCATATTCCACACTGATTTGTTTCCTCTTAGTTATACCGGTTCATTATTTGTCAAAGTACTGATTCTTTTTTATACGAAAAACAATATACATATGCCTACATAGCAATATAAACTTACTGTCTACTTACATTTATTTACATTGAATACATAAAAATCCCCTATAAATTGTATACTGTTCACAAAACACTATTGCCCAACAAAATTACAAATTTATTACATAACAGTCTTACTGTAAAATACATGTTACAGGTCACCAACATTTCTCCTTTAGATTTAAATAAAAGTTATAAACATTACAATATTAATCTCAAATTTCCAATTAAATAAAAACTTTAATCAATTCGCATTTATTTCACCATTCCAATCAAAATTCAACTCAAAATTAAGTTAAGTTCATTATTAAAATTCACCTTTTCAATTAATTTAATTCCTACTTAAATTTAATTTTATTTAATTAACAATTTCATTTACTTTGATTACATTTTTCAAAATGATTCTCCATTAACAAAATCCTCTTACATAAAGTTTAACTGCATTACAATCAAAACACTAAGTCACTTCATTACATTATTAAAAAAAATACCTTCATTCCATCACATCTTGTATTTTTTTTATTTCATAAGAAAATTCCTCTATGGCAATTATTTATCAAAATGAAACATTATTGTTGTTGTCAACTACAGCATGACTGTAAACATTAGTCACACAACATACTTACAATGTACCTGTGTACATCAACAGTTGTCTACAAGACTTGTTTTATAAACACTGACTCAGTCTCAACATTCCAGATTACAATACCACTAGCACTTCCTTCAAATTTCAGTTTAAATAAATATGTTAGTCTGTACGTTTTAATCAATTACTATTTGTTACAGCTCAAAGCAAAATTTAAATCAAAATTAATTTGACTTCATTAATTAAAATTCACATTTTTAAATTGGCTTCATTTCAATTCAAATCAAAACAATTTAACTTTTAACTACATTATTTAAAACACTTTTAATTTAAACACACAATACAAAATAAAATTTCTTAGTACCACCTGTTGATTATTTAGTAAAATAAAATATTATTATTTATTATTGTACCCTTCATTCTTATTACAAACATGTTTTACACCAGCTATAATCTACATTCCAACAATATAATCTTGACACAATACATTTAACACTAACACATTTATTTACAAATTTCCGTCGTATCCAATTATTATTTACCACACTTCATTACCTAAATCAGCCAAGTAATTCTACCATTGACTCAAATAATTAAATGTTCATTCATTAATTATCTAACCCCCGTCGTCGAAAATTAATTGGATGCCCACATAACATTTTTCATTTTTATGGATATACATCATATGGCTATCATTTGTGTTGTAATCATAAAAATTTGTTTTTTCCATTATACCATAATAATAATTCTCAGGGTTACCCCCCATTATTATTTTATCATAAGTCAAGTCTACATCAGTATTTTTTGTTAAGTCTCCATTTGTATCATTGTTCACAATTGAATCATTTATTTTTTCATCACTATAGTTGTCGGCTGTTACTACTAATACGCTAACCCTCACTACAGGTAAGTGTTTATTATCAGTATTGATCTCAATGTAATCATCTTTCGCTACTGCACAAGTACTAAAAGGTAAGTCTATATTATTTATCATAATTCTCTTAATATTCATCCTCTCTATCAACTCTCCATAACCTCTATTTAGCTTAAACCACTCCAACTCTCTTTCTCTCTCATAATCACTTTCATCACCCAATTTCACATTCTCACTCCACACAGAGGGTAATACCACAAAATTATTTAAACACCATCTGGCCGTATCAGATATACACAAAAACCTATATTGACCATTTGCCGACCCATCATCGCCCAAATGTCCTAGTGAGGATCTCTTATCCCCATAAACAACTTGTGAAATCTCTGCTTCACATTGAACCCCATATAAATTTGCCCCCTGTTCACCCTCTTCATTTAAACTATCTCTATACTCCCTTTCTCACTCATTATGATCACTAACTAGCAATCCTCTAACCTCAACTAATTTTCTGCTCTCAATATCACTACCACTATTACTCAATATATCACTACTATTTTTCTTCAATAATATTTTACTCTTGTTAACGTCATCATAACTAACATTATTAATCACCATGTTTACGGCCACCTGTTTTACATTTAAACTAACCTCTTTCTGATTATTATTTGTATTGACCTCACTTACCTCGTTTTTTATCTCTACTGCACTTAAATTAACACAGTTGTTTGTAAAAGTGTCGTCAACATTTTTACCTCCACTATCAAAACTACTCACCTGGATTAGGTCGCTTTCTTTATTTTCTTTTAATTTACATCTATTTCTTTCCCACTTTTCATCTTGTTTTTTCATTTCATTATTTAATCCCTTAATATCGTTTCTTAGTTCATCCAATTTACGGTCCCTTATGTCAAATTGTTTATTTATATAATTCATCAGATCAGCCCATGTTAGACCTTCCCCGTTTTCCGGTACCTTGGCCATACTTAATAAATATTATTATATAATACACTTTTATAAAAACTACAATAATTATTCACACATACGCCATTACCACAACCTATTTTCTGTGCCTCAAAACAGGTCTAATTCATATAGTATTTATACGAACATCCTGGCAGCGGCGCCACTGTAACGGTCTTGACCTTTTACCATTTATACAAAATAATACAGTAGAACCCCGTTAGTCCGATCCCCGCTAGTCCAAAATTCCGGATAATCCGAACCACCTCCAGGAACCAAATAGGCAAGGAAAGCTATAAAAACAACTGCAGATTTCATGAAGTGACAAATGATTTCATTACATTTCTAATAAAATGGTTACATTTTGCAAAATCAGTAGAAAATAATACTAACCACTGTAATACGTATTAATCAATAGGCCTACAATTACTGGAATAAAGTTCTTAAACAAAACTACACACTACAAAAACAGAATTCAATTATTGTACTGTACAGTACTTAGATTACAGTTCTATACTTTATTAACAAAATTTCCAAATAAACAATTCAATAATAACACTTCACTTATTCACTGGTTGCACAAAATCAGTTATTCTCTGCTGGCGTAAAGACGTGAATCTAGCAGATGACACAATATTCCACCAGCGTCTCATGAACATGATGTCCGCCGCTGTAGCGTTGGCATGCTGCTCCACATACTGCAGGGATATTTCTAGCGCCTTTGCTGCTTCTGAATGTGAAATGAGATGTTCTGAATCATCGGCTTCATCCATCACATCAGAATCTTCATCGAAGTCTTGTCTGATCAGGGAAACGATTTCCGTATCTGTCAAAACTTGGTGGTCTTCCATGTCAGCTGCCACCCACTCGTTCACATCTGTTTCGTCTGCTTCTTCACAAAAGGTGTGCTAACCGTTTTAAGTAACGACACTGTGGTGACCATCGCGTGTGTAACACAATCGGATCGTCACCCTCTTTCCAACGAAATATTTCTATACCGTAAAGTGAACATCGAACCCTGTCCAGTTCATTTATATAATGAAAGCCTGCGGCAACCATAACGGTCGGACTGATGAAATGCACAGGCCATGATGTAAAGGTTTTCAGTCTCTCGTTTTCGACTTCAAAGTCAGGCGTCAACTCTAATCCGCACATGTGGACAGTGTTGACAACAATGAGTTGTTACACCGGCGTTCACAAAATGTATACGATAATGTTGGCTTCACGTAATTCCTCCACAACGGAGATGATTTCGTTGCCGTGTCCGGTGTGACTGGCACATTTTGAACTTACCAGCAGTATCAACTGTTCAACCAGTTCGTTGGGATCGTTCCAGTGTACGTAATCGATACCACGTCCGCTTTATCTTTTAGTGCACATGAACTATGTTTCTGCTTACCAACCATTTTTATACAATATGCACTTAAAAAACAACACTGAAAACGTATGTAAGTTGGAATGCACACACAACGTCTCAGACTGACAGGTGTCTCACTACTGAAAGCAAGGCCATGAGAAGAAACAAACAAGAGTGGCGGAAGTGGGATTACTAAGAAACTGGCATGAATCATTGACGCCCTGGCGCGCCTGTGATAGTAAACAACAATACCACACTAGAAAACCATGGAACGTCAGTGTCAATACTGTTCACCTTATGGCCGGTTACACACACGGCGGATTTTTCTGTGGCGGACAATTGACCGTCGCTACTCACAGAAATCTAGCGTTTACACACAGTGCGGTAAAATCTCCGTCGCCGTTGTACGAGTCAGGTGACTGTTGGCATCGAAGTTTATTTTGTTAGTTGCTATGGCAACCAGAATGTTTTAACATGATAATTTTTTAGGCTGGGGGTCATTCCACCAAAATTTTACGCTTCCACACGTTCGATTCCACACGAACAAAACAACTCTAACGGTAGAAAAACCGCTGTGTGTGTAAACGTGCATTTGGTCGCATACGCCACTACTTGGACGGTGATGGTAAAACTACCGTCGACTCCAGTAGCAGTCGGCGGTTGCACAGCTACCGCCAACGGCAAATTGACCGCGCGTTTATTTTTCCGTTTAATGTGTAAGCTCTCATTTACTTCAGTGCGCTGCTGTTGGAACAGCGGCGACGGTCAATTGTCCGCTGCGGAAAAATCCGCCGTGTGTGTAACCGGCGTAACTGTACTGTATTACAGTACTGTACTACGTAATATTTTATGAAATATTCAACTCTTATAAACCGTAAAATGCATTCGTTGAATAAAAAACGGGCATATATATGAGTTACATACAAGTTAAAAACCATATTTAAATCAAATAAATAATTATAATTAATTAATAATAATTATTTCGGGTAATCCGAATTTTTGCCAATCCGAACCGGCCTCGGTCCCAATTAGTTCGGACTAGCGGGGTTCTACTGTACTACTAAAACTCACTGCTGCCAGAATTTTACTTACTGTCATAATCCCGTTAAACTTACCTTATTAAACTGCCCAGGTCGCCACGATATTTTATGGTTTAATATCGAACCTTTACACTCTTGCCCTTATAAAAATTAACATAATCCCGCTATCTGGCCACCCTTAAACTCAGAAAATCCCACAGAACGTTAGACAAGGTTTTCAGCACAGAATAGGAAATGGTTATGGCATAATAACTACTCTAACACATCTTTACATAAAATCAAATACTATTTTATTGATATTTCTTTCTATATTTTTAAATGTTACTTCTCTATGTTACCAGTACTTTGATATTTTTCCCACACACACACACACTCTCTCATTCTTTACAATTTTGAAAAACCCCCGATTAATTGAGCTCTTTGGTTTATGGTTTACTTTAAAACTTTGGCCAACAACTAAATATATTTTTTCACTGTACCGTACTTAACTTTTCTCGCTATCCAAATTGTTCCACCATCACGCAGTGCACTTTCACTTTTATCGTCACTTCGACCACATTAGACTGTTATTAAATTTTCGTTGCCGTTTTGTTTCACTACTTAACCCTTTGGACAGTGACAACTCGGTCAGTATGCCGGTCCCCTGAAAGTGGAATTTTTTGAAATTTTGTAAAATGTATTTTAATGCAAAATTGTCAACTTCAATTATAAGCAAATTGATTAAAAATGTATATATAGTGTTAAATTAAAATTTTCTACTTGTTTTAAAATTTCTTCTGTGTGTGAAAAAAATAGACACTTCGTCACCCGATTCACAGTTTGTAATATATTCACGAATTTCGTCTTCAGTCAGATATTTAGACATTTTGCAAAGATAGTTTATCAGATTACTAAATCTATACTCAACACTAAATCCAATTTTACGTCCTATAATTTAAATAATACAAATAATAAACGTTATTTATAAACAAAAACACTGCTCACACCTTTACACTTTCGTACACAACGCAGAACGTAACCTCGAAACACAACGCTGCAGAGCACATGTAAAATTATTCACCACAGCCACGTAAATTACATCAGACTAAGAAGGAATGAATACCAAATGTTTCAGAAACTATCTGCTAGAGGGCAGCCCGAATACCATTCCAATAAACGACGTATGACAACAATACTAACGAAGCAAAAGTTGAAAACGTAAATATATGTGATTACTGAATTTGGCCCGTCTGACAAAAAAACGTGTATATACGTGATTACTTTTCAAAGGGTTAATTGCTGTAACATTTGGTATTTTCTGGTAGGCCTTGTACTACATTTTGACCTACCAGACAAAGTATTCCCGAGGCCACTCTTCACTTACGTCCGCTCAATGTGAATGTGTATTGCTCTTTGTCAATGACTGTTCTCTGCTACTGTCTGATGCAAGACTGGGGTGATAAAGTGTTCTTACTGTGATTTACATAGAGACTGAGCTGGCAAGCTGTTGTGTAATGCATCTGTGCTGGGCAGACTCAGACATCAAGCATAAACAGTCTGCAATAACAATGTATGTGTTGCTGGTTACAATGAGGTTCCCCTTAGGTGAATACTGACTACTTTAAAATTAAAACTGATTTGCATTATTATCTTTAACATACAATTCTGTACCGTTACAATACCCCCCCCCCCAATGAGAGGTTTCATGCCTAAGCATAAAAACTCTCATTGCCTAAAACCTAAGAGAATCAGTGAAGATGTGGCGCCACAACCCCCCTTAGCTCTTTACTAAAATCATGGGTACTTACCCCCCTAGTCCGGTGGCTGTGGCTGCACCCATCCGACCTTACTGGACTTCTCTACTCGAGATCCCAACACCATAAAATCAGATAGGCACCTGCCACAGTATCACCTGACTCTATAACATTTAAGCAAAATATCAACAACGGGCCTTCCATTACTCCATATTCCACACTGATTCGTTTCCTCTTAGTTATACCGGTTCATTATTTGTCAAAGTACTGATTCTTTTTTATACGAAAAACAATATACATATGCCTACATAGCAATATAAACTTACTGTCTACTTACATTTATTTACATTGAATACATAAAAATCCCCTATAAATTGTATACTGTTCACAAAACACTATTGCCCACCAAAATTACAAATTTATTACATAACAGTCTTACTGTAAAATACATGTTACAGGTCACCAACATTTCTCCTTTAGATTTAAATAAAAGTTATAAACATTACAATATTAATCTCAAATTTCCAATTAAATAAAAACTTTAATCAATTCGCATTTATTTCACCATTCCAATCAAAATTCAACTCAAAATTAAGTTAAGTTCATTATTAAAATTCACCTTTTCAATTAATTTAATTCCTACTTAAATTTAATTTTATTTAATTAACAATTTCATTTACTTTGATTACATTTTTCAAAATGATTCTCCATTAACAAAATCCTCTTACATAAAATTTAACTGCATTACAATCAAAACACTAAGTCACTTCATTACATTATTAAAAAAAATACCTTCATTCCATCACATCTTGTATTTTTTTTATTTCATAAGAAAATTCCTCTATGGCAATTATTTATCAAAATGAAACATTATTGTTGTTGTCAACTACAGCATGACTGTAAACATTAGTCACACAACATACTTACAATGTACCTGTGTACATCAACAGTTGTCTACAAGACTTGTTTTATAAACACTGACTCAGTCTCAACATTCCAGATTATAATACCACTAGCACTTCCTTCAAATTTCAGTTTAAATAAATATGTTAGTCTGTACGTTTTAATCAATTACTATTTGTTACAGCTCAAAGCAAAATTTAAATCAAAATTAATTTGACTTCATTAATTAAAATTCACATTTTTAAATTGGCTTCATTTCAATTCAAATCAAAACAATTTAACTTTTAACTACATTATTTAAAACACTTTTAATTTAAACACACAATACAAAATAAAATTTCTTAGTACCACCTGTTGATTATTTAGTAAAATAAAATATTATTATTTATTATTGTACCCTTCATTCTTATTACAAACATGTTTTACACCAGCTATAATCTACATTCCAACAATATAATCTTGACACAATACATTTAACACTAACACATTTATTTACAAATTTCCGTCGTATCCAATTATTATTTACCACACTTCATTACCTAAATCAGCCAAGTAATTCTACCATTGACTCAAATAATTAAATGTTCATTCATTAATTATCTAACCCCCGTCGTCGAAAATTAATTGGATGCCCACATAACATTTTTCATTTTTATGGATATACATCATATGGCTATCATTTGTGTTGTAATCATAAAAATTTGTTTTTTCCATTATACCATAATAATAATTCTCAGGGTTACCCCCCATTATTATTTTATCATAAGTCAAGTCTACATCAGTATTTTTTGTTAAGTCTCCATTTGTATCATTGTTCACAATTGAATCATTTATTTTTTCATCACTATAGTTGTCGGCTGTTACTACTAATACGCTAACCCTCACTACAGGTAAGTGTTTATTATCAGTATTGATCTCAATGTAATCATCTTTCGCTACTGCACAAGTACTAAAAGGTAAGTCTATATTATTTATCATAATTCTCTTAATATTCATCCTCTCTATCAACTCTCCATAACCTCTATTTAGCTTAAACCACTCCAACTCTCTTTCTCTCTCATAATCACTTTCATCACCCAATTTCACATTCTCACTCCACACAGAGGGCAATACCACAAAATTATTTAAACACCATCTGGCCGTATCAGATATACACAAAAACCTATATTGACCATTTGCCGACCCATCATCGCCCAAATGTCCTAGTGAGGATCTCTTATCCCCATAAACAACTTGTGAAATCTCTGCTTCACATTGAACCCCATATAAATTTGCCCCCTGTTCACCCTCTTCATTTAAACTATCTCTATACTCCCTTTCTCACTCATTATGATCACTAACTAGCAATCCTCTAACCTCAACTAATTTTCTGCTCTCAATATCACTACCACTATTACTCAATATATCACTACTATTTTTCTTCAATAATATTTTACTCTTGTTAACGTCATCATAACTAACATTATTACTCACCATGTTTACGGCCACCTGTTTTACATTTAAACTAACCTCTTTCTGATTATTATTTGTATTGACCTCACTTACCTCGTTTTTTATCTCCACTGCACTTAAATTAACACAGTTGTTTGTAAAAGTGTCGTCAACATTTTTACCTCCACTATCAAAACTACTCACCTGGATTAGGTCGCTTTCTTTATTTTCTTTTAATTTACATCTATTTCTTTCCCACTTTTCATCTTGTTTTTTCATTTCATTATTTAATCCCTTAATATCGTTTCTTAGTTCATCCAATTTACGGTCCCTTATGTCAAATTGTTTATTTATATAATTCATCAGATCAGCCCATGTTAGACCTTCCCCGTTTTCCGGTACCTTGGCCATACTTAATAAATATTATTATATAATACACTTTTATAAAAACTACAATAATTATTCACACATACGCCATTACCACAACCTATTTTCTGTGCCTCAAAACAGGTCTAATTCATATAGTATTTATACGAACATCCTGGCAGCGGCGCCACTGTAACGGTCTTGACCTTTTACCATTTATACAAAATAATACAATAATAATACTACTAAAACTCACTGCTGCCAGAATTTTACTTACTGTCATAATCCCGTTAAACTTACCTTATTAAACTGCCCAGGTCGCCACGATATTTTATGGTTTAATATCGAACCTTTAAACTCTTGCCCTTATAAAAATTAACATAATCCCGCTATCTGGCCACCCTTAAACTCAGAAAATCCCACAGAACGTTAGACAAGGTTTTCAGCACAGAATAGGAAATGGTTATGGCATAATAACTACTCTAACACATCTTTACATAAAATCAAATACTATTTTATTGATATTTCTTTCTATATTTTTAAATGTTACTTCTCTATGTTACCAGTACTTTGATATTTTTCCCACACACACACACACACTCTTTCATTCTTTACAATTTTGAAAAACCCCCGATTAATTGAGCCCTTTGGTTTATGGTTTACTTTAAAACTTTGGCCAACAACTAAATATATTTTTTCACTGTACCGTACTTAACTTTTCTCGCTATCCAAATTGTTCCACCATCACGCAGTGCACTTTCACTTTTATCGTCCCTTCGACCACATTAGACTGTTATTAAATTTTCGTTGCGGTTTCGTTTCACTATTTAATTGCTGTAACATTTGGTATTTTCTGGTAGGCCTTGTACTACATTTTGACCTACCAGACAAAGTATTCCCGAGGCCACTCTTCACTTACGTCCGCTCAGTGTGAATGTGTATTGCCAACTCTGCTCTTTGTCAATGACTGTTCTCTGCTACTGTCTGATGCAAGACTGGGGTGATAAAGTGTTCTTACTGTGATTTACACAGAGACTGAGCTGGCAAGCTGTTGCGTAATGCGTCTGTGCTGGGCAGACTCAGACATGAAGCATAAACAGTCTGCAGTAACAATGTATGTGTTGCTGGTTACAATGAGGTTCCCCTTAGGTGAATACTGACTACTTCAAAATTAAAACTGATTTGCATTATTATCTTTAACATACAATTCTGTACCGTTACAATGATGGAAGAAACTGTCACCTGTTTGCCACATATCAGGATGTTTTTCTACAAGCTGTGACACAGCCTTTTCAGAACTTCCAAATAAAAACATAGATTGACTGTTTGCCCCTTGGATACAAATTCTGAGTGCACACTCTGTGTCACATCAGAGAATAAATGAACATTATTATCTTTAGACTTGCTTCACTTGTCGTGCTTTCTTGGGACTAGAAGATCACAGCTTTCCATTGACTGCATTGTCGCTTTATTTCCAGAGTGTAACTGAAGCAATAAGAGTCATCTTCGGTTATTGTTTTAGAAAAGAAATCACGATCACCTTCCAATTTGAGCAGGTGTGGCTCAAATTTCACTGCAGCTCATCTCAGCCCAAATCCCGCATTAAAATTCACTGTCAGGAAATCCATGGCACCCCAATCAATTCAACCAGTTCATCAGTGTGGTTCAACGGTGATCGTCCTGAGTGGCTAAACAAGTTTTTGTCATATTTTCCGAGGGGTTGAAGGGCATCCAGAACGACATTGATCATCAGTTGAAACATTTCACCTAGTTTGAAATGGGATAACCATTCATAAACTTGTTTTTTACTCATGGCAGCTTCATTGTAGGCTGTTTGTAGCATAATGCAGCTGATTCCGCTGCTTTCTTTCCCAAAAAAGCAGCAAAGTTTTACAACTGCACGTTGTTTGTGAGAATCAGCCATCACAAAATAGCCAGAAAAGTTGAACAATTTGCTAAAAAAAAATAATTACTGGAGCCACACACAACCTACCATAACAATGCTGACTGGCAGATTGACTCAGAAGGATCCCGTACCTATCAGTAATCACGTAGGCCTACATGTTATCGCCCACAGGTGCTGAGTCACTGAACGTTTAACGTGTGCACTGTTCGGTGGTTTTAAGGTAACTGACTGCGCGTATGGCTTGGCGTCCCTTACCTGGACCCCAGACTAAACTGTTTTTTTTTCTGGCTCTTCTGTGGCTTAGCAGGTGAGACGTCTTTTGTCTGATACAAGACTCTTTAAGAGTGCGAAAATGTGTTTTGAGCACGCATGCTCGTTAGAAACTGTGCACTTCCCATTTCCAAAGTCGCGCACAAAAATTCCATGCAGTCTGATGTTCTGTTTCACACACAAAAATCTGTCTTTGTACTATGTTATATAAAATGTTCCATTACAGTGTACACTCGGCTAGCGGTGGAAGCATGTATTATAAGAGCCCAGAGCCCCTTTTTTTCAGTACTCCCTCGTATTGTTATTTTTATTTCTAACAATAATTAACAATAATCGTATTGTTATTACTAACAATGCATTTCTCTTGTTTGTTCCAGTATGCAGTTTTATTATGTCTCGGATTATACGTAGTAATTCATAGAGAGTAAAACGCACAGCACTATGTCAACCATTGAATCATTGAGCACGATAATGACACCAACCTAATGTCATTATAAAGATATCATCATGTATCATCTACGTTTTGGTGGACTAAAATTTATCATTGAAATTCAATTTTTGTGTAAAGAATAAGTACGGTAATGACTATTCTTATTTTTTTTAGTTTTTATAATTATATTACAAATTTTGTTATACTTTGGGGTTGATTATATACTTTTCTGTGTATAGTATATATGTGTGTGGCTATAATATCTTCTTTTTACAGCAGTTAGTACAAGGTTAAAATTATTGTACTTAGGATATTCCTCTTGGTTTTAAATTATGCAGAAAGAGTGTGTTCGTTTAATCTGGTTACTGTCACAATTTCTCAGATGTCGTTACATAAAAAAGAAAACTATGTTATATTAATTGTGACTAATATAATATATGTATAAAATGTATTTGTTGTGTTATAATAATGAGTAACATCTGTATAATAATACAAAAAAATAATGTTCTTGTATAGTACATCTGTCTGAGAGGTTACTGTAGTACATTATAAATCCCATGTATTTTATTTTATCTATTTAAATGTTATAAAGGATTGTATATAATTAATAAAGAAACGTGTTATTAGATATTGTGAATATAAAATCATGTACTATATTATGAAACTCTCGAATCTCGAATACTGGTTTTTGTTGAAACAAAAAAAAAACTGGTTCCATTATTCACCTTATTAAAAAATGTGTTCACTTTGAGGTGTACAAAATTTAAACAAACAGTGTTAATAGTATCTTCACATTTCAATATTGTAAACAACATTCAGAGAGTGTTTAGAAATGTTATAAAATAAGGAATTAATAGCATTTATTATTTATTATGTATTAATAAATATTTATATTGAAGATCGTTTAGTAATAGAGTTTTGTATTCTACCCATTTTAAGTCAGCGTAGTTCTATTGTCATAATATTACGTCAAAATGTGAGTACTGTAGAGCATTGATTATCTGCTAGTTAATTACAGCAGCATTTTCTGAACAGGATTTCTGTTTAGTTTAGCACCCGCATAGTAAATATTATTCTGAGGAATTAAAAAATAAATTGATCCATGTAAGTAGAAAAATTATGTTACTTACTAAAGTTACAAAAAGTTAACGTACCAACATTCTAATTTTTGCAAATATAGTCCAAATTCTCCTCTCTTCTTTATTTGTCCAAGTATAATAGATTTACAAAGAGCATAACATATTAGATATTTGTAACATTTTATTATGTCCATATTATGCACTGAAAAAATCAAACAAGGACACCACGGTGTCCTTTTGAAATGAACATAAGACTGAATTCTAGAGCATAAGCTTGGGTGATGGGCCAATAGAGTAAAAACCATCTCTATATATACTTTCTGACCTAGCATGCTATGGCGGCAGTCCCAGCTATGTCCTGAACTGTTGGGGGACACGAATTCCGCCATTTGTAGGGCAACTAAAAATGCAAATTTAAATTGTTCATGCAACAAATTTATTTATGGCCTAAAAATACTGGTGTCATTTTGATGTATGTTGTCAATTTACCATATGTGTATTCCAAATAAAGCATATATGCAATTTATTGTACCAATCAGAAGCAACATCGACAGTTATG
This sequence comes from Magicicada septendecula, assembly GCA_034769895.1. Classification (NCBI taxonomy): domain Eukaryota; kingdom Metazoa; phylum Arthropoda; class Insecta; order Hemiptera; family Cicadidae; genus Magicicada; species Magicicada septendecula. The sequence continues at coordinate 247,488,990 of CM068373.1, read as the reverse complement.
ATATAACAGTCGATTAAAAGAGCATTTGCAAACCAGGTCCATAAGTGTGTTAGTGAAGTGACCATTAAGATAACAGCCGTTAGAAATTTTAATAATAGTTAAAAAACACTCCATTTGGAAGAAAATGAATGGAGCATAATTTAGCCATACAAAACTGTACAAAATTGTTAAAGTTCTGTATCACATCTTCATTTTGTTTTTGAGGTTCCCAACAAAAATGTATTGTGAAATGAATTATATACATATTTATATGAATATAGTTATATAATTGAGCCTCCAGGTGGTCTAGTGGCTAGCACGTGTGAGTCATGTGCGCGTGTTCCCAGGTGGAGGCTCCATACAGCATGCACTCAGCATCGTGAGGAAAACTGAGTAGCCACTGAGATAACAGCGGCACCTCCTGGCTGTGAATACTGCAACCAGCGACTGGCAACACGTACTAGCCATGCAACCATCCCACTAAACACAAAAGCCATGCGGTATGCCTTGGTGCTTCGCGAACTGTTGAGCAGAGGTTTTTTTGTACAGTTATATAATTATATTTTACATAAATTATAATTTATGTAGTTTATTATAATAATAAATTTATTATACGAGGCTTATCCAGAAAGTAAGTACCGTTTGGACATCAAGAAAATGATTCAAATTATTTTCAAATTAATTTATTTTTCAAAAATTCTACATACCTTAATCTATGTTTCTACGTAGTCACCATGCAAGTTGAGACATTTGTCGTATCTTGGCACTAATTTTAATATGCCCGCTTCAAAGAATTCGGCCGCCTGCGACTTCAATCACTGCTGGATGTTTAACTTTATCTCATCATCACTTTCAAACTTCTGGCCGGCAAGAAATTTCTTCAGATGCAAAAACAAATGGAAATCGCTGGGAGCCAAATCTGGACTGTAATGAGGATGACTGAATTGTTCCCAGCGAAATGAATCAACAAGCGCCGTCATTACATGTGCGGTATGTGGTATGCGTTGTCATGCAACGCATGTAAGTCAGTAGTCCACGCCTTTTGTTTTGTATTTCTCGCCGTAACGTTTTGAGTGTTTCACACTAAACTTCTGCGTTGATTGTTGTGCCTCGTTCCATAAATTCCACTAACAAAATTCCCTGACAGTCCCAAAAAACAGTGCACATGATTTTTTTTGCAGAAAGAGGTGGCTTTGCTTTCTTGGCTTTCAGGGAACCAGTATGCCGCCATTGCAGTGACTGTCGTTTAGTTTCTGGTGTCTTGTAAGAAACCCATGTTTCATCACCAGTGCCAATTCTTTTCAAAAAACAATATCCATCTTTTTCATAACGCTGCAAAAAATTCCAAGGCTGCTCCAATGCGTTTCGTTTTGTGACCGTCCATTAGCATTTTGGCACCCATCTCGAATACAGTTTTTTATAGTGTAAATGTTCAGTCACAATTTCGTGTAATAAAGATCTAGAAATGTTTGAAAAATCCATTGACAAATCAGAAATTGTGAATCGCCTATTGGAACGAACCTTCTCGTCAACACTGCGCAGCAATTCTTCGTTGATTAAGGACGGGCGACCACTATGCTCCTCATCGTGAACATTTTCTCTTCCATCGTTAAACATCCTAACCCACTTTCGCACCATACCTTCACTAATTGCATTCTGTCCATAAACTTCACAATCTGACGATGAATTTCATAAGGACGAAGATTTCTCGCATTCATTCTTATTTCACAACTGGCAGGCCGATCAATTTTTTAAAGCATGATTACCGATGTGTAGTAAACATAAATCGGAACGTAAACAAACAATATAGCTTGGCTACTTTGTCATCGAAGAGAAGGAAGTAACTACGCATGCGCGACCTTCATACTACAATATGCGCAGACAGTACTTACTTTCTGGGTAAGCCTCATAATTTATAACATATTTTTATTTATTTATTTTGTATGATTCATGGAGATTATGTGAGATTGGATAAATATTAGAATCTTTTATTAGGTAATCTTTAACACCAAGTTAATTTTCACATATGAGTTTTTGTAAATTTAATGTAAATATATTCATCCATCCCACTTTTTATAACATATCATTTTTCGCCGCAAAGCTCACTTAATCCCGTTATTTTTTTTAAAACAAGGATCAATGTACCATCAGCAAAATATTTTAATTTTTGTCACATAATAAAGTACCAACATAAAATTTAATTTTTTTGCCTTTCTCATTCTTACGACCATATGTATTCGTACAATTAAATTCAATACATGATTGCACCATACTAATTGACTATTTTACTGGAGTAATATCAATATGAAATACACACTTGAAAGTTTGTTGCTCTTAAATGGCGGAATCAGGAGACTCAATTTGGTGTGCGACAGTGCTGCTTATGCATCTAGTGTGTAATATATATGCTATATCCATGGCATTTTCATGGAAAGTTGAACAATAGCTCTTCTGAATCTCAAAGAATGTTCGTAGCTAATTTTCTCAGAACTGCGGTATACTGTAGATTGCCTTTCGTAAGATTCCATGGATGCTTTAATTAACAAAGAAAAATTATAGTTTATCTCCTTCAGAAATGTGACAGATAATTGTCTAGCTAATTGATGCTCTACCAGCATTTAACTCTTTTATAAATTTAAAACTGTTACTCGATACTGGTTATTAAGTTTGTTATAGGATTCAAGTAGTCTTTCAGTAGTATAAAAATAAATAAAAGACCATACCAAAATATGTGAATGTATAATGACTGTAAAAAAAGGTAGTTTCTATTTGTGTATAAATATCTAAGCTCAAATTTTGTTGAGCAAAATGAGTTTTCTTTGGTGGGATCAACTTTTATGACAGTGTGTGTAACTGTAACACAGTAATGATATATTGTTATGACGTCACAGAACAATGTACGTGTTTATCGAACGTTCCAGAGAGATCCAGAATGTAAGTGTGTGGCGTACGTGCTTCTAGATGCATTTGCGAGAGTCTTCTCGATGCCGCCAGCCGTGCGGACTGTGTCAAGGCCGCAGTTAATTACATAATTTATACGGACGCTAAGACGCAATTAGGTATCATCTAGATTTTTGGTGACTATAAATACAATTACTCAGGGACGCTCAAGTCAGTATTAGTGCGAGATACTGACAGTGCGGTTCGAGAGTTATAGCAGCGATATTACTGTGCGCGTTCAAGTGGTTATTAGTTAAGAGTGGTGTTTTATAATTGGACGGTATAATTGTAATACAATTGTGTTTAATTTTAGTGGACATTTTATTGCATGTGAACAATTTTCATGTGATTTGTTGTAGAGACTGTGTTGTTAATTATGAACTGTTTAACTGTAAAAATTAAAGGTGTGATTAGTGACTTAATTGGTATCTTGTATTTTTGTTTCCACTGTACCTACGACGATCGAGTAGACCGTCGTAACAGTGGTTTCAGAACTGGGATGAAACAGTTAACAGTGGATACTTTGTACAAGATGAGTGTGATGCGTAATTAATCGGTAAACATGGATCCCAGTCAGATGATGGAAGCTTTACAAACACTGCTGCAGCAGACAGGAAGAAGCAGAAAAACGACAGGATGAGAAACGCAGACAGGAGGCGGAAGAATCATAAAAACGATGACAGGAGGCAGAGGAACGAAAGCATGAAACAGAAGACATCAAAGCATTAATACAGGAGCAGAAACAGATGCACAAACATAGTACCACAGAATTGAGGTAAGCTTACTAGGTGAGCTCAATAAACAAGTTACTAAAATATGGGAGGTACAAGAATCAGTGATATTAAAAATAGCTGAAGTAGAAAAATCTGTGGCGAGTGTTGAAAAATCGATGTCTACAAAAATATCTGAAGTAGAAAAATCTGTCTTGACTGTGGAAGCAGCTATGTCAAAAAAAAATATCTGCAGCAGAAAACTCAATGGCAAACATAAGACAACAAATTAAAAGTGAAGTTGAACAGTGCATGAAGATTCAACCAAAACAAATTTCTGAACAGACTGTACCAGTGATAAGGACAGAAAAAGACAGAAAATAAGTGAATAGAGAAAGTCACTTTGCCTGCAGTAGGGACAGTTCATGTCAAAGCTCCATCCTTTGACGGAAGCAGTCACTGGGCAACGTACCTCCGTCAATTTGAAGCTGCTGCATGCGCAAATAATTGGACAGAGAAAGACAAGGCTGTTTCACTCGTTCTTGCATTAAAAGGACCTGCGGCGGAATTACTACAGAAAGTGCCACCTGACAGCCAAAACACCTATGCTGAATTGATAAAAGCTCTAGAATTACGCTACGGTGATAAACATTTGCGAGATGTGTACTACGCTCAGTTGAGAACAAGACCACAACGTTCCGGGGAGAGTCTTCAAGAGTTTGAAGCAAGTATCGACAGATTGATTAGATTGGCCTATCCTGGAAGCACCAGAAGACTTCCGAATAAGGTTTGCGGTGCAGACATTTATTGATGGCATCGGAGATTGTGAACTTCAGCAAGTGTTATGAACACCTACAAAACACCGAAATAGCTCAGAAGCTCTTGTTCATGCCGTAGAGTTTGAAGCTGCCAAGTCAGCGTCCCGCTACATTAATGGGTTTGTGCCATCACGTTGCAGTCAGAAGATCCCTGTTTAACATAGCCGTTGTGATGAGTGCAGAAAAACAATGTTGTCAGACAAACAATTCAGAAGTTCAAGAGAGTCGCAACGATTTGAAAAAGACAGAAGACCGAAATGTTACAACTGTGGAAAACGTGGTCATCTACAGGTAGACTGTTGGGAGAAGAAGATACCAAGAGAAGAGAGTGATCGCACCAATTGGAGAAGTAAAGCCCCAGAACAGCACACAGGTTCCACGCTACATAAGACCAGTGGAAACTTGATTGTTAATGGATTTGCGGAAGGTAAACCAACATCATTTACAGTTGACACGGGCGCAACACTGTCCATTGTGCGCCATGACTTAGTCAGCAACTGCCAGCCTCTAATTAGCTCTTGTACAATTCAGACTGTGACTGGACGCCCCGTCAAGGTGCTAGGATATGTAGACGTACGTGTACGTCTGGGTCTTCTGGAGTTTAGCCACCAAATGCTCGTTGCAGACATTGTCGATGAAGTGATTCTTGGCACGGACATTATGAATGCCTACGGATTCATTGTGGACTTAAGAGATAAAGTCCTGAAGGTTGGCCAAGAGAAGATAAAGCTTTGCATGGTTAAAATGACAGGGTCTACCAACCATTCGATTAAGCGAGTAGCATTAGTCGAAGAAAAAGTCAACAGGTCTGGTCCAGAGGAACCCTCCTTATTGCAAGCGGAAATGGGGGAAGAACTAGCAGAGGAAATACAAATAAGTGTAACGACAAAAGAAGCGATTGGAAAGCCAACTATGGGTGTCGAGACAAAACTCTTGCTAGTTCCTGAGCTGATAGAAGCGCCCGAGGGCAAAGTGGCTGAAGATGAGGTTACAAAAGAGGTTGTTGACGAGAACCAAACAAACTTGGATCAGCCAGTGGTAGTTAGGTCATCAGTACATGACGCAACGGGAGTGATTCCAGCAAAACTAGTGGTTTAGCGGAAGACTCGCATTCCTGGGAACGTTATGTTCGGATCACACGAGACTGAATTCGAAGAACCGGAGAATTATCTTTGGCAAGGACGTCCACCTAGACTGCCTGGTCGCGTATTACTTCAGAGATGGTTTGCCAGTTCGGGACGAACAGGCTTAAGGAGGAGGCAGTGTTACGACGTCACAGAACAATCTACGTGTTTATCAAACGTTACAGAGAGATCCAGAATGTAAGTGTGTGGCGTACGTGCTAGTAGACACATTTGCGAGAGTCTTCTCGATGCCGCCAGCCGTGTGGACTGTGTCAAGGCCGCAGTTAATTACGTAGTTCATACGGACGCTAAGACGCAATAGGAATCATCTAGATTTTTGGTGACTATAAATACAATTACTCAGGGACGCTCAAGTCAGTATTAGTGCGAGATATTGACAGTGCGGTTCGAGAGTTATAGTAGCGATATTACTGTGCACGTTCAAGTGCTTATTAGTTAAGAGTGGTGTTTTATAATTGGATGGTATAATTGTAATACAATTTTGTGTGAACAATTTTCATTTGATTTGTTGTAGAGACTGTTAATTATGAACTGTTTAACTGTAAAAATTATAGGTGTGCTTAGTGACTTAATTGGTGTCTTGTATTTTTGTTTCTACTGTACACTTTGTACTGATGATCGAGTAGTTCGTTATTTTGTTATTTTATTATTTTTTTATGTGTAATGTTATTCTGAATTTGCTTTAGTTGAACATGAACTTGTTATACCCATAAGAAATTAAGAATTATGCAAGCATTAAAGCACAAAAAAGTTTTAAGAAAAGCATTTATCAGCACACAGTCTATATTTTCTGTTTACACGTTTTACAGACCTGTCTTATTGTGAGTATGGCAATTGTCAAAAAGTATACTAATGTTGTTCATGCTCAGTTGTACATATATAGAGTTTAAAAAAAATTAAATACTCCAAGATGTGATGTCTTGGAAATTATAGGTATATTTAAAGGAATTATTAATGTTGGAATTTTGTTGTAGATGCACCAGATTCTGTCATAAAAATCCTTTTCTTCTCATTATATCCAACTTCCTTTGTCAGAAAATAAAAACATTGTAAAATCAGCAAACATATAAACATTTTTTTAGCACTGGATGCGTTGTGTAGACAACAATAACTAGCCAAGAAGGGTACAAGATAAAAACAACTCAAAATCAGAGAATGCAGATTTTGAGTTGTTTAAATAAGTGAACTTTTTTCTATTTTTTATGATTTTATGTATAAGATATTCACAATTGTATATCCAGCTGGGTTTTTCCTCTGTTGAAGTATTCAAGTAAACTAAATTTTACATGGAAGGGTTACCAGCCCCTTCCACAACCCCCAACATGGAGGACCAGGTGCATTGATTTTGGAGCACACAATCCCTAGACCAGGCCGCCTTCTCTAATGCTGATGAGCCCGGTCTGCCCATTCTAAATTGAGAAATTAGAATGAAAAAGAAAGACACCCTAGTGTCAGGGTCAGAAAGAACAAGAATGCCCTTCCTAGGGAAGAACCCTGTAAGAGAAAAATTGTGATTGATAATAGTGTTTTGGAGCAGGTATAACATTTTAATTATTTTGGATGTGATATATCTTATAGGAAGGACAACAATATCGAGAGAAAGTTAAATAAATTTATACCTGTGGAACAATAAGACAACTATTGAAGAAAAAGACAGAGGGTGACACAGCTAAAGTTCTATAAGGTCGTGGCTGTGCCGACTTTAATGTCTGGATGTGAAACATGGACTCTCCTCCTGCAAAAAGATATTTCAAAAATACAGGCCTCAGAAATTAAACTTTTAAGATTGGTTAAAGGATGTAGTTTGAGAGATCGTCTACGAAACGACAACATAAGGAAAGACCTGAAGTTTCAGTCAGTTCTGGAGAGAATAAAGGAATACAGGCAGAATTAGCATTTGAATATAGGTCAGTGAGGATGAGAGATCGTGGAAGACCCTGGAAAAAATGATCAGAGACTCTGGAGTCAAAACGGGCTGTAGCCCGAGCCATATAGTAAAGAAGATATTTCTAATTGTTACATGCTTTTGTTTAAACTGTACCCATTGAGATTTACATAAACTATTAATAGTTTAAAAAAGTCAAGTGGAGACAATCTGTATCAAATGAGAAGTGAAAAAGCATCTGGAAATGTCTGTAAAAGTTATACCAAATAATGAACATTGTTAAGTAAGTTGCATTTGCTGTTGAAGCGTATCTTTTTGAAAAGTTGGTATCTCCATATTTATAAATATATCTGGGATTTATTTTCAGATGTCAAAATATGATTTTCATTCTTTTTGGATACCTTGGGGGGGGGGGGTTGTTCTGTTGAAGTCGTAACTGTTTGCACAGAGGTTACTAATTCCATCAATTTCATGTCTTAATTTCAATACTTCTTTAGTTGTCATTCCAAAGGCTTTTAACTACATAATGTATATTAGTACCGGTAAGATTATAGTAAAATCATCAGAGCATTGTTAGGGGTAACTTTGTAACATTAAGGTTTTTTACAAAGTTGTATTGTAAACAACATAATGTGCTTAACCAATCATTGGCTACATTTTGTTCGCTCTAGTCAATTCAGTTAACCCAGAAAAACTGCCTAACCTCAGAATTTTCTGCAATAGAATGACCCGACATAAAATTTTTTGTATTATCTTCTACATTGTGTCTAGATAAACGTTTTGGGCAGTTTCACCCCTAAAGGGTGAAAATAATTTTTAAATGCTGGAAAATTATTTTTTTGTCAACTATTCGGAATGAATTGATGAAACTGCATACAATTATATTTTTCAGGTTGCTGAGTAAGAATTTAAGATCAAATTTATTGATCAGCGTCTAGGGGAGTGAAAGGGGACAATTTAAAGAAGATGAAATGTATAAAATAGCGTTATTAAAAAAAAATTCTTATAATATTCAGAAGTGATTTTTGAATAAAAACAAGTAAAAAATATGGTGGTAAGAATTTTATTGGTATATTATGTAGTACATGGTTTAAATCACATCTAAATACTGGAAATTTCTTTTCTAGTAAACTATTTGGAATGAATTATTGAAAATTGTATACTTATGTTTTCGTAGTCAAAAAAAGTCAAAATGGCTAATTTAAAGGAAGGCGTGAAACGTACAAAATGTCCATATCTTAGAATTCACTTTTCTTGTGATAGTCAAGTAAGTAAAACTGAAGAAAAAGACAAGTATGATAGTTGAAGAAAAAGATAAAACTGAAAAAAGAAATTACTTTTCAAAATAGTTAAATGTCTTCATTAATATAACATTTTATTAGTGCCCCAACGTACAACATCTTTTCTTAGATTATTTCTCTGTTGATATATGTAGTTAGAAATTCCGTTAAGTTTGCCCTTTTACCTCACAATACACAGTTTTCTAGTACAAGCAGTACATAATTTTTATACATTATTTTTAAAAAATAAGTTGATTTATCTGTACTTATGCCCCATATCGTCATTTAAAATGGTGTCTCGTTCGTATTGCATCTGATACACTTTCCTTCTCTAGCTATTAAAAATGTCATTTAAATTCCATAATCACTTAATGTAGGCATATTTCTATGCCAGTGAGAATCAGGTTTGTAAATAACTGTTGAAATAAAGAAAATTGCAATATTTGTAAATTAATAAAGTTAGACTTTTCTTAATAATGACAGCCACTCAGTATAAATAACATACATAATTGCAGCATTAACTTTGAAACACAAAGAACTTGCAACATCTGTGTATAAAATTATATGGAAAGAATCCTAAATTCCTCATTTTTCCTAAGGGAAAAGTGGAGTCCAACCTTTAAGCTAGTCTCGTCCCCCCCCCCCCTAGGAGTAGTGCCTATTTATGCCACTGCTTCAATAACAAACAAAGTTTTAAAGGATGTTTACCAAATGAACATACACTGCAGAAATTTAACAAATACATTATACTACAGTAGATCCCTGCACATGTAATTACTGGTAACAAAGCAACAGGTGTCCTGGCTAAGAAAGACAACACACATATTTAGTGTTATAACAGCAAAGGTTATTCTCAAAAAGAAACATCAACAGCTATAGCCAAGGAAAGCGCTAAGAGGAAACGGGAAAATATAGATGCTGACTGGGAAGGAACTAAAAACAAACCAAGAAAAGTCTTTGTTGCCTCCTTTAAGCATGATTGCCTTGCTGCGCGTTTCAAAATAAAAAACCGTCTTCACCTCCGAAGCAGGGACATAGCCCTGAGATGGTCCAGACACCCCCCCCCACACGAAAAACTGAAGAATACCAAAAACCTTATAACACTTAGGGTTAAGAGTCAGTATCATTCATAGAAAGATGGGATTCATGATAAGCACACTTACATTATATACTTCATCATCATATTATGCAAGGATTAAACCAAGAATGGTTTGTTGCGGTCTCAAGAGTCTTAGAGCGGGTCACTCCAGCACGTCCTTGGACACCCCACACCTCTCTGTCTCGTTGGCTTATAGTTCCATAGTTGTTTGGAGATGCGGCAGTCATCCATTTGGCAAAGATGTCCCCACCAATTCAGCCGATACTGGGTAATCCTGTCGAGTATACTCATAATTTCAGTTTCTGCCATGTATCTGTTTTTCTTCTATGATCATGGAGAGTATACCCTGCCACGTGCGTAAGAAATAAGAAATCTCACTTCAGCCGCTTGGATATGACTGGACTAGCCTTTCGTTAAAGTCCAATTCTCAGACCCATAAAGAAGTGTGGGAAAGGCCATCACCTTGTAGAATTTTAGATGTCTTTCTTTACTTGCTGACAAGAGTTCGCCTGATGGTCCCACACGTAATTATGTACAATTTTTTATGTTATTTCACAATAGGCCTACAGGGTGCCATTAAACAAACTTTGTTTTCAAGAAGTACAATATAGAAACCTAAACTCGGACTTTTTTTATTTTAAATTTAAAATTTCGGTATGGAGAACCATACGTGACTTCCATATTCTAAGATTTGAATTTAAAATCATTTTCGAAATGAAATATTACCATAGAAACTACTTCTTTCTACTTACTGCTTCAGCCTTAACCACAGTACTGTGGTCACTAACATATACCACCTCATGTTATCGCACTCGCTTTTCACAGATGATGGAAGTCGATGGCATTGCCGAAACGTCTGGTTTTGTAGAAAACATTGGACTACGGCCAAATATCCCGGGAAGGAGTTTAAACAAAAACTACTTCTTTGTTTCCGATAACGTTGTACACATATATATAAAAAGTATGCATAAAATTAATGGCTTGTATAAGTTAATGATTGATCTCCATTAAGTAGTGCTTAAGTTTCCAAAGTTTTAATATTATGATGTCCGTAATTAAAACATCAGAGCAGGTTTAGTGTGAATGAGGGTACACCGTGGACTAAAATTTTCAACATTTCCTATTGAGCGTTGCTTAGAGTAAAGCTGCGAATCTACAGTGTACGTTTCACAGAACAAACACGCGGAAAAGAAGGAGCGCTCCGAAGTCACTCATGGACCCTCAGCATCTCAGCCTCAGCATCATGTTTTATAACGGACATCATAATATTAAAACTTTGGAAACTTGAGCACTACTTAATGGAGATCAATCATTAACTTATACAAGCCATTAATTTTATGCATATTTTTTATATATATGTGTACAACGTTATCGGCAACAAAGAAGTAGTTTTTGTTAAAATTCCTTCCCGGGTTATTTGGCCGTAGTCCAATGTTTTCTACAAAATCAGACGTTTCGGCAATGCCATCGACTTCCATCATCAGTGAAAATCGAGTGCGATAACGTGAGGTGGTATATGTTAGTGACCACAGTACTGTGGTTAAGGCTGAAGCAGTAAGTAGAAAGAAGTAGTTTCTTTGGTAATATTTCATTTCGAAAATTATTTTAAATATAAATCTTAAAATATGGAAGTCATGTATGGTTCTCCATACTGATATTTAACAATTACCATTGTTTGAAAAAGTTTAAATGCATTTTCAAGTACTTTACTGTTGTTAAAACGTAAAAGGTTGCAGGTAAACTACCCCTTCCCCTTAACCGATCTTCACCAGAATCGAAAATCCTTGAGATCTCTACAATTCAGGGACGTATGCAAAAAATTATTTGATTCTGTTTGAATTTGCGGCTGTTATCGTTTGCCATAGAAAATACACTTGATAAAAAAACGTTGCAGGTAAACTACCCTTTCCCCTTAACTGATCTTCACCAAAAACAATAGGTCTTGAGTACTCTACAAATCAGGGCTGTATGCAAAAAAAATATTTGATTCTGTTTGAATTTGCGGCTGTTATCGTTTGCCATAGAAAATACCCTTGTTAAAAAAACGTTGCAGGTAAACTACCCCTTTCCCTTAACCGATCTTCACCAAAAACAATAGGTCTTGAGAACTCTACAATTTAGAGCTGTATGCAAATAATCTTTTGATTCTGTTTGAATTTGCGGCTGTTATCGTTTGCCATAGAAAATACCCTTGTTAAAACATAAAACGTTGTAGGTAAACTACCCCTTTCCCTTAACCGATCTTCACCAAAAACAATAGGTCTTGAGAACTCTACAATTCAGGGCTGTATGCGAAACATTATTTGATTATGTTTGAATTTGCGGCTGTTATCGTTTGCAAAAAAAAAAAAATTTCCCTTGATAAAAAAAAACCGTTGCAGGTAAACTACCCCTTTCCCTCAACCGATCTTCACCAAAAACAATATGTCGTGAGTACTCTACAAATCAGGTCTGTATGCAAAAAATTATTTGATTCTGTTTGAATTTGCGGCTGTTATCGTTTGCCATAGAAAAAAAATCTATAGACAGACAGACACACACACACACACACTTTTCGAAAAATGACTTTTTCATGTTTTGAGTGTAGTACAATCAGAATCTGCAATAATCTCGAACACGATTTTTTTTGCCATCACCATACTTCCATTTCCTTAAGGAATATGGAAGTAAAAATGATTTAACAGGCTTCTGTAGTAGGAGTCACGTTGTAGTGTGTTGGGACTGAATAAGTTAAATCCAAATTGTAATATTCACATTTGTCTATTCAAATCTGGAAAAAAAATAGAAAATAAATGTAAATGTTGTATTTTTCTTTTTGTTTAATTCCAGGATGTCCTAAAACCTGACTTTAGGGTTCTCTTATCTCTTCCTCTGGGGTAATTTGGACCCCCCCCCATTTTTCTGGATGGTAACATTCTGGAATAGGTATTCTCATCTTTCATTCCACACTTCAAATTCAATGTGGATCCCCCCTCTGAAACATAAGTTTGGCTATGTTTCTGCTTAGAAGAATAGATAATGACCATCATTTCTGCTCCCAAAAAATTGACATAAACCTTATAAACTCGTATAATATGAGTTGAGTATGTTGGGATGCCAGAAAGCTGATAAACAGAAGTCCGAGCTAGCCATAAGCAACACCAACACTTTTCTTCTCAATGAAGCACAAGTTAATGTGATGACTGCAAACATCACATATTTGTGATGAAGACACATGTATGTGCGAATTCAATTCAATTCATTAAGAAACCTCTGAAGATTCAGAATAATTCTGTGAAACGTGCATCCGGTGAAAATACAGTAATAGAATTAAATAAATATTACTTGCAGAAGTATTTATTATTTGATGATGTATTCATTATATAGAAAACCTGCAAGAAATATTGAAGAGTTACATACAAAATGAACTACATGTCTGTACAAAACACAAGAAAGCCTGCATGAAAATTCTGAAAACTGTATTTTTTCATTATGCATATGCTTTTAAATTGTTTTCCAAAATTTTATTAATCCATTGCCACATTCAGCAGACTGTACAAGGTTTAAATAACAAATGAAAGCATATTACTGTTTACTGTTTTTGTATTCTACAAGTTTTCGTTTTGAACAATTGTCATTGTACTCGGATTAGGAAAATTTGCTGCTTAAAAAAAATCATTAAACGATGATGGTTATCCAAGGAATTGTATGTTAATTATTTGCTTCAACCAGTTATGAGTCATAGGAACATTTAAAAATTTCCAAACCACCCATGTTTGTAAAATGTTTTGGGGAAAATAATGATATGACATCTAAACCTACGCTAAGAATATCTATTTTATGACATGGGTATGTTATTTTTTAATTGGATGGTTAGCAAAGCAGAACATTGGATGCTTGGCCTTGTTTGTCTGTCCGTACATATTTAGATATGATTGTTACATATCTATTGTTCTTCAAGGTTTTCAGCTGATATATAAAGTTAATCATGTCTATAGTTTGAAATTGCATAAAAGGGAAAACTTTCAGTAAAAATTCTATGTTAACACATAAAATCTAGTGTGTGTAGAGGTGGGTTACAAACAACACATATGTACATGCTGAGTAAAATAAAAAATTGATACTGTAAAATACACCAAAAAATGTGTGTGTGTGTGTGTGTGTGTGTGTGTGTGTGTGTGTGTGTGTGTGTGTGTGTGTGTGTGTGTACAGTAAACTTCCGATTATCCACAGAATTGGGTGGTGCGATTTCCACAGATAATCTGCCATATGTACAAAAGGGGACAGATATTAATGAAAATACTGTGTAACTATTGATCACATTTTCTGTGCAGTTTAAACACTAATTCACAAGAAACTGACATTTCATCAGAAGAAATTGTACTGATAAATTATCTGATATGTATCATCTACAGTGAGTATTTCTCAAGTTACTACCTATATACGTACAACATTTATATAGGCCTATAGAAAATCCAAGTAAACTCTTCCACGTTTTCTGCAGGGATTAAATTAAGGATATAATTACCACTAATGTATGAACTAAAAAATGTCAGAAAAATACATGCCAGTGAAATCACTGCTGACCTGTCGGTAAACATCACAGGCGACGTTCATGTCAACATCTAATTTTTCAGATCGGTTTACTAAGCTAGAACAGTACAATAGTTTTCAGTTATTCCATGTAAACATAAAGACAAACGTAATTTCATCATCATCAACTTCACGGAATAAACCAAGGATGGTTTGTTCCAGTCTCAAATAGAAAAGATTAGAGCTGGTCACTCCAGCGCTTCCTCGGATGTCTCACACCACTCTGTCCCCTCGGCTTATAGTTCCATGGTTGTTTGGGGATGCAGCAGTCATCCATTCGGCAAAGATGTTCCCACCAATTCAGCTGATACTGGGCAATCCTGTCGAGTATTCTCATAATACTCAGTTCGTGCCGTATATTTGTGTTTCTTCTTTGATCATGGAGAGTATACCCTACCGCATGCCTGAGAAATCTCATTTCAGCCGCTTGGATGCGACTAGCCTGGCCTTTCATTAAAGTCCAATTCTCAGACCCATAAAGAAGTGTGGGAAGAGCCATCACCTTGTAGAATTTTAGGTGTGTTCCTTTACTTGCTGACTTAAGGGTTCGCCTAATGGTCCTGCCCATAAGGTTGAACTTATGCAACTTGTTCACAACGTTGTTCCATGCATTATTAGACACGCCCAAGCACTCAAAATTG
Organism: Magicicada septendecula; assembly: GCA_034769895.1. Taxonomy (NCBI): domain Eukaryota; kingdom Metazoa; phylum Arthropoda; class Insecta; order Hemiptera; family Cicadidae; genus Magicicada; species Magicicada septendecula. The sequence continues at coordinate 247,473,921 of CM068373.1, read as the reverse complement.
CTAACTTGTTCCAGGAACAAACATAATTTACTGAGGAAATTAAATGTTCCCACAGTCGCAGTAAAGCGCACATGCTGAGATGATTCATGGTAATGAGTCATATGATGACTCAAAGGTGTTGAATGATAAAAAGCACTGCACCTGTTGCTTGGCGGTGGTACACCTTGTCCGTTGGACTTACCTTTGATAAATTTAAAACTATATTGTTTACGGTAGTTAATAAAATATTGTATTAATATTAGTGGAACAAAAGTTTTATTGTTTGGTTGAAATTTATTTTCGTTTATAAAAAATAAAAATTGCACGTTGCCACGAATAATCAGGAGTTTACTGTAATTACAAATTGTCATTTTTAAATATATTCAAATACCTGGTTAGTAGAGCCTAAATATATAATATTATAAATGATATAAAAAAAATATTCATTTCGGTTTCAATTGGTTTCAAAATTTTATTAATTTGTGTATACTGAAGATGATATTTTATACTGCTGAAAGAGTGTTATTATATAAAAATACAACATATTCTTTTAAAACAAATATTGATTTATTATTAAAAAACGTGTTTATAATATATTTAAGTACAGTAAACTCTCGATTTAACGGACAGAATTTGACAAACGAAAAGATTCAAAAAAATAAATAATTTTGAGACAAAAAAAATCACGATTAAGTTTTTGAAGTCCATGGTTGTGATTTAAATTTGGCGGTAGTTCGTAACTATAGAAACAGATACACATTTTCACTCTTGAATATTGGGCTATCTTCGTGATAATTCGTATGCACGCTCGGTTCACGTTCATACAGCGTCACTTCAGTTTATTCAGAATTCAGAGAACGCAGCGTGTACACTACATGTGTTCCTATAGTACGAACCTTGCACGTGTTAAATAGAGAGTGTCAACGAGTTTATACTTGCGTTGTTACAGCAAGGTCCATTACTTTATCAGTGAATTACAGCATAAGTATATCTGGCGTTAAGAAAAAACATGTGAACTTGAGTATAAAGCAAAAGCTTGAACTAATAAGTAAACTGGAAGGTGGCACATCTGTTGCACATGTTTGTGAACTGTATGGCATAAAGAAACAAACCGTTTCAGACATTTGAAAGAATAAAGATAAACTTATTCAGTTTTTGGATAAAGTACAGTGTTGATAGTTCGAAGAATGAGGGAGAAAGAAAACGCATTAAATTAGCCAAACACAAACAATTAGAGGATGCTCTGTTCAAATGGTTTATTCAACAAAGTTCTAGTGGCATTGTTTTTTGTAGTGTGGAGTTGCAGGCTGCTGCTGATAAACTGGCGAAACATGAGGGCATCCAGTTTCAGGCGAGTGATGGGTGGCTTTGGCGTTTTCGTAAATGGCATGGCATCACAAATAGGTCAACATGTGGTGAAGCACTGAGTGCAGACACTGAACAAGTTGAGCCGTTTTGTCAACATTACCACCTTCAGCTCTTTTTGGTGAACCTTACTACACCTTGAGCCATTCAAAGCAAGGGTTAATTTATAAAATTCGAATCAATCATTGAATGGAATCACCACTAAACTAATATTAATAATTATTGAAATTTTAATTATTACAGCTATCTTGTAATTGATATGTTAGGTATAATTTTACTAATAAATAACTGTTTACTTAACTCTTGCTTTGGGCAGTGACTCTTATAGTTTATCCCAGGGCGACAGTAATAAATAAACACAGTACTAAATGTTATAACTTGTATGTTTAATAACTTTGGCATTTAAATATTACATTTAATAATCTTGATTGATTAGTAATATCAACATGTAAATTTTATGATAAATTTCTTTTGATTGTGGGTTCTTTGAAACTGATTGAGTCACTAATAGTAAAATATCAAGAATTGACTCTAGATTACAATATTACATGAGTGTTCATTAAAATGTTTACGTGTTCGTTGAATTCCACAAATCTGCAAAGCGCTGTGTCAAATTCCTTTGAACGTTGTCCGTACTTGAAGTCCTGAGGTCCACTGCTGAGCCGTAGATCCTGGTGTATTTGACTCGTTGATTACCATTTCACTTATACACCATATTCACATACACTAGATACCATTCACTTTTAAGATCTAGAGAGAATGTGAATGTGCTGTATTACACACTATTTACTGAGCACATAATATATAAGTTATTGACGCTAAGTGCCTTCAACACAGGACAATATGCAGCAATCGTCAGCTTAATTGATACTTGACAAGTTCCGCTGTGGCATTTACTTTGCTCACCGTATGCGCACACTTCGAAATTTGGTTTAGATTCAGACGATTTTTTCTATATTCAATAAAGACTTATTATTTTACTCGAATACCGTTAATTACATCTGACTTCTCTACTGATTTACTTTCATTATTATTATTATTTAGACGATTCAATATAGTTATTAGTTTCACCCGTATTGTAACTTCACCGTATACTGAATACTATGTTCACTAATAATTATTTCTTAACAACACTATTTGCAAGTCTAATGATTGTAATTTCTCCGCAGACTGCCCCTTTCTCTAACTACTTTTTTTTTTTATAATACTCAACTAAGAACTACCCTCACCTAATCCTTACAGAACATTTCCCGATTGGCTACATGCGCCGCGAAATTCAATTCTACCCAACCGATCACAAAAATTCTCCCGCAAAAAAGATGGCACATTTTTTTATTCGTCCAACAACTGCGCTTTCAAAAATAGTGGGAAAAGACGTGTTACATGATTTCTCTCTCTCGGTCCTCTTCCTCACACATAACAGTCCTATTGTTGAAAGACGCTCAACTTTCACAAACTTTCATTTATTTTTTCTAGTTTTTAACACAATATAATTTTATGATAGGGTGTTTGCTACGTGACTTTTTCAGACTTTCCAGCCATCTGACGGTCGCCAGCTCAAGGCTGCGTTTCTTTGAAAAAACCCCGCACCTCTATTTCGTAACGGTACTCTCTTAGTATAGTTTCTATAGCCATATTTTATTTAATATCAATAAGACATGACTTCATCCCCGTAAAATTGCTTTATAGTCAATTTTAACGTCATATATGTCCCCCAATAGAATTAGATCAAATTTTGTATTGAAAATTGAGATTAATTATATTGTTGCGTCCCTATACCTATTTTAATTACATCTCAATTATAATTCTTAATCTAATATTTTGCTAAAATACTAATGCTTATCTATACATCATTTTATTTCAATTCATGTGGCTCAAATTCTTATATATAAAATTATATATATATTGTACATATATACTTCTATTTGGTTCACCCATTTATCCCATACATAATGTCGTTCACAATGTGTCAACAAACAGTCAGCTGTTATTTACAAAACATACCCCAGTTTTCACTAGACTTCCTACATGCCAGACCAGTCTGAGGGCGGCTAACTGACTTTCACTTTCTCCCCTACAGTGTCACTTACTGACTACTTTCTCCCTCGGCTTTAGTGTATATATCCCAAAATTTTACACAATTTCGCGTACATACTTAAACTTGTAACAATTTAATTCTACACAATTTGAATCAAGTATTATTATCTAATTGGTATTATTATCGTATTAACATAAATTTATTATAATTACTTATGATTAGTACACACATTTTTGTTTAGTGTTCTTACAATCTGTTCGAGAAATTTGTGTTTATGTTTGTTGTTACTGTGTGTTGTCATCTGTCACCCTTCATAGTATGGTTTTAACTGTCGTTTGTTGAATTTTCCCCTGATTCGTCCTGGCTGTAGAACATCTTCTAATTGATAAGTAGCTGTACCCAATTCCTAAACTATTTTATAGGGTCCTTCGAACATGTGACAGAACTTCCCTATTACCTTCTGATTGAAATCAGATATTGGATATGTGCGTAACAAGACCTTATCTCCGACTTTGAACTTTGTGGTTTTGTGAGCGGCATTTATCTGATCTGTCGCTTCTCTCCCTTTTCTTTTATTCGTAGATAAATCTTTTTGTAATCAATTGGCTGACCTTCCGGTACCATTTCCCGGCCGATATATCGGGTCCAATCTCCTTCTGGTTTTCTTCCCCATTGTTTACTATTTGCAGTTAATTTCTTATTAATTAATTTAATATCATTACTATGCTTTTTATCGTTTTCTTTAATTTGTTTTTCCGTTTCATTAAATCTATTGTTGATTTCAGCATAAATACTACTAATTTCATCCTTAATAATATTGTTAGTCTCTATTTTAAATTGTTTGATCTCTTCTTTGTTTTCTTTTTTGAGTTCGTTAAGTTGTATGGCTACTTCGTCCCTTATTATTTGACTTTGTTGTTGAATTTGTAGTGATAGCTGTTCAATTTGTTGTGTCTGCTGTGACGCTTGTTCTTGTAATTGTTTATTCACTTGCTCTCGTATTTGTTGTGATGTTTGTTCTTGCCGTTTCGATAGTTCTTGTATTTCTTTTGTGTTCTTCGTTATTCGTTTTGTATTTTCCATCATTTGTTTCTGTAATTCTTTTTTTGTTTCCGTCATTTGTTCTCGTAATTGTTGTACTTTCTGTTCGTGTAATTGTTTTGTGAATTCCTTCATTTGTTTCATCATTTGCTGTAACAATGTGGCCATGTCTGTGCTTATTTGTATCTGTTGTATTGTGGTACCCTCTCTCGTTAGTTCTGGTGTTATCTGTTGTGTCTCTGCTTCTTCATTGTCTTGTCCCCGCATCCCTGAATCTTGATTCTCAGTCTCGATTTGTGCCAGTGTGTCCGGGTCTCCTAACTGATTGTTGATATCAAACTCCATCTCACTATTATGACTTGTTGTTGTTTCTGTGTCCATGTTGTTATTTGAGTTTTTAGTGTTGTTGTCTGTGTGTCTGTTTCTCCTACTTCTACTTCGTGTAATCCTACGTTTTGCTTACACTATCGCTATTTCGTATTCTATTCTGTTCTTACTCTACTATTCTATTCGTGACTCAACACAGTTTGCCAAGCTTATTTGGGTCAACAAATATTATCCCCGAAAGCCACGCGTTGGGCGGCAAATACCATTTTCAGCTCTTTTTGGTGACCCTTACTACACCTTGAGCCGTTCAAAGCAAGGGTTAATTTATAAAATTCGAATCAATCATTGAATGGAATCATCACTAAACTAATATTAATAATTATTGAAATTTTAATTATTACAGCTATCTTGTAATTGATATGTTAGGTATAAATTTACTAATAAATAACTGTTTACTTAACTCTTGCTTTGGGCAGCGACTCTTATAGTTTATCCCAGGGCGCCAGTAATAAATAAACACAATATTAAATGTTATAACTTGTATGTTTGATAACTTTTGCATTTAAATATTACATTAAATAATCTTGATTGATTAGTAATATCAACATGTAAATTTTATGATAAATTTCTTTTGATTGTGGGTTCTTTGAAACTGATTAAGTCACTAATAGTAAAATATGAAGAATTGACTCTAGATTACAATATTACATGAGTGTTCATTAAAATGTTTACGTGTTCGTTGAATTCCACAAATCTGCAAAGCGCTGTGTCAAATTCCTTTGAACGTTGTCCGTACTTGGAAGTCCTGAGGTCCACTGCTGAGCCGTAGATCCTGGTGTATTTGACTCGTTGATTTCCATTTCACTTATACACCATATTCACATACACTAGATACCATTCACTTTTAAGATCTAGAGAGAATGTGAATGTGCTGTATTACACACTATTTACTGAGCACATAATATATAAGTTATTGACGCTAAGTGCCTTCAACACAGGACAATATGCAGCAAGCGTCAGCTTAATTGATACGTGACAAGTTCCGCTGTGGCATTTACTTTGCCCACCGTACGCGCACACTTCGAAATTTGGTTTAGATTCAGACGATTTTTTGTATATTCGATAAAGACTTTGGGAACCTAGAGAAATATCTCCAGTCAACCCAATACCACCTTGGTCCTGGTCAGTGCCGACTATGGAGACTGAACTGCCTTATGGGTTAACAAAGCAAGCACGTAGAGAAGAACTGAAGTAAGTTACCATGGAAGTGATCAAATCCAGATACGAGAACTACCTTCATATTTATACAGATGGCTCATTGAATACAAGTAATCATCATTCAGGCTCTAGTGTGTTCATACCGGATTTAAAAATTGAATATCCCATTCCACTGTTGGCATCATCAAGCCTGGAAACAGAATTACTGGCCATCTACACAGTTCTGCACTGAATTAGAGGCCATGCGGGTTTGCATTTTTACTGATTCCAAGTCATAATTGCAGGCGATTTCATCTTACAGACCAACACATTATTTTTACTATATACACAGCATTAACAATTACTTCAAGGCTTAAAGAAAGAAATATGCTTCCAGTGGATTCCGGGTCATATAGGGAATGGGGAATGAGAGAGCAGATGAACTCGCAAAGTTGGCGGCTAGTATGGAACCTAAACCACAAAAGGTGGAAATTCTTACATCAAGCAAACATATAAGGACGTGTGGACACATGACTGGAAAACATCGTCAGTCGCAAGAAAACTTTACGAGATTCAACAAACACCCAGTGATTTCGAGATGTATAAAAATACCAACAGACAAATCCAGACTTTCATTTCTAGAGCCAGAACAGGGCACATAATCACAGAACACTACCTCCACCGATTCAACCTGACTGAGTCCCCCTTGTGCAAGAGGTGTGGCACTGGGATTGAGACACAACTCCTGGAATGAGACACATCACCAGACATGCAAGAAAATAAGGGTGAAGGAGCAACTTAGTAAATTGGACCAAGACACAAAAATGAAAACAATTTTGAGAGATAAAAACTACTGGTTCTGGCTGCTCAAGTGTACGAGGTGCATCGTGCCATTGATTGCGGATGAATTGGACGCACATACCAAGAAGTAAGAAGTAAAGACTTATTATTTTACTCGAATACCGTTAATTACATCTGACTTCTCTACTGATTTACTTTCATTATTATTATTATTTAGACGATTCAATATAGTTATTAGTTTTACCCGTATTGTAACTTCACCGTATACTGAATACTATGTTCACTAATAATTATTTACTAACAACACTATTTGCGAGTCTAATGGATATAATTTCTCCGCAGACTGCCCCTTTCTCCAACTACTTTTTTTTTATAATACTCAACTAAGAACTACCCTCACCTAATCTTTACAGAACATTTCCCGATTGGCTACATGTGCCGCGAAATTCAGTTCTACCCAACCGATCACGAAAATTCTCCCGCAAAAAAGATGACGCGTTTTTTTATTCGTCCAACAACTGCGCGTTCAAAAATAGTGGGAAAAGACGCGTTACATGATTTCTCTCTCTCGACCCTCTTCCTCACACATAACGGTCCTATTGTTGAAAGACGCTCAACTTTCAAAAACTTTCATTTTTTTTCTAGTTTTAAACACAATATAATTTTATGATAGGGTGTTTGCTACGTGACTTTTTCAGACTTTCCAGCCGTCTGACAGTCGCCAGCTCAAGGCTGCGTTTCTTTGAAAAAAACCCCGCACCTCTATTTCATAACGGTACTTTCTTAGTATAGTTTCTATAGCTATATTTTATTTAATATCAATAAGACATGACTTCATCCCCGTAAAATTGCTTTATAGTCAATTTTAACGTCATAACATATAAAGGAAATGATCGAATCTGAGGGTCTCACTTTGTCTCAGGTTTACAATGCTGATGAGACTGGTCTCTACTTTCGTGCTGTGCCTGAAAATACTCTGGCACACAAACATGAAACTAGCACACCAGGCCGTAAACTCAACAAGGAGCAGATTTCTGCCCTACTGTGTGCGAATGCTGATGGTTCGCATCGACTTACTCCAGTTATAGTCAAAAATGCAAAGAAACCTCGTGCGATAAAGAGCATAATGAACCTGTTGCCAGTCATTTATGAAAGTTCAAAAAGTGCTTGGTTTACCTCCAGTATTTTTTCAGACTGGTTTTTTAATCATTTTGTGCCAGAAGTGCGATGTTTTCAAGAAGGGACTATGAAAAATCCATCACATGCAGTGAAAGCCGTCTTACTACTGGACAATGCACCGGCCCATCCCAATGCCGAGAAGTTAGTTAGCAACAACGGAAAAATAAAATGTGTCTTCCTCCCTCCGAATATCACTTCAATTTTATAGCCAATGGACCAAGGAGTCATTGTTGCCTGCAAAAGGCTGTACAAGAAGAAGTTTCTTGAAGAGGTGATGGTTGTCTTGGAGGACGAACAAGACCGTGAAAACCACACGAGAGGAGCTAGAATGCTGCAAAATCTGCATGCATACAACATCAAGTCCACCATCTTTAATTTTGCTGCCGCATGGAAGGAGATAAAGGAAACAACATTGGTTAATGGGTGGACACAGTTACTGAATGGGACTGAACCGGAGTACGATTTCAGAGAATTTGAAACATCCGATTTCTGTGAAACCATAAAGAAGGCTGGTGAAGAAGTAAACGAGAATGACATAGAACAGTGGCTAAACTTGGATGAGGGTGATCCAAGCTACCAAATCCTGAGTCAGGAAGATCGCGGAATCTGTTCTACACGACGATCAAGAAGATGGAGATGATGATGATGACAATGATGAAGGAACATCTGTTACAGGAGGTCCTAAATTACCAGCGATAAGAAACAGCATGGACGAAATTATCGCGTATATAGGGAAGTCTTCAGATCCAGAAGTGTGTGCTTACTATTATCATTTTAGACAGTTTAGATTTTTAATAATAAAGAAGCAACATTCTGGTGGAAAACAACTGACTCTTGATGCTTTTATCCAGCATAAATAAACAAAGGTGTGTGTATAAAATATTTGCATGATATTAATAGTATTAAAATTTCAAGTGTTATAGGCCTATTTTGATTTAAATATATCCTCAAAAAACAAAATTCGCGATTTAACGGACTTTTGATTTTACGGACGCCCCTCAGCCCCAATTAGTCCGTTAAATCGAGGGTTCACTATATATAATATATTATACTTAAATAAAATAAGCTCTGCCAGTCTTTATACAGTATACTACATAATTATGTGTGTGTGTGTGTGTGTGTGCGTGCGCGCGCGCGTGTGTGTAATATACTGTATTAATACCTGCTGCATTAATGTTTTCTTTTGTTTTGAAAATATGAAAACTATTAAATCTTCAAACAATTAAAATTAAAAGTTTTATTTATTTAAAGAACTTGTTCATTATCTTCAGTGGTTTGCAATGTGGGTGAAGATACAGAACAAACAAGAGCTTCAAGATCTTAGAAAATATAAATATGGTGCTGTAATTTTAATAACTGCAAAAGGGAATAATTATGCATGTTTTGTGGGGAGTGGAGGGGGTGAGAGGGTGGCATGAACTTGAAACGGTATGGCAGTATTGGTATTATTAGAAAGAGAGCAAGTAGCGTCCCATTCTGTCGTCTCTTCCTCATACTGTTTCAGTGAGATATTGACCCAAGTCTGCATGGGCATAACTTATTGGAATCTATAAATATAGGGGGTAGGTGGAGACGGCAGAATATAGGAACTGCTTATACTTTGTCAATTTCAAATATTCCAGGCACAGAGTGTTACAGCTGTCAAAATGCTTGCTTTCAGTACACGCACACTTTTTAACAACTTACTTCATAACTAGAAACAAAGTTGAAATTTTAAAGAGCACACAGAGAAGTTAATAAGTATCTGGTCCTTTTTTCATAGATAACTCAGTGCTTTGGGTAAAAAACTTGGTAAGTTGTTGAGTTATATTGCCATAACATGCATGTATGTGTGTGTTTGTGCGCACGCGGCTGTAGCAGACATTGTAATTATCTATTAATGCACAACGGTTCCTGTATTACAATCTGTATTGACTTTATATTCATTGTACGTGGCACATGTCAGTTTATTCGTGTAGCAAATTCAAAATTGAACCTGTTGATTTCTAGGCCATAGTACCGAAAATATGAATAAACCATTTGTGTTGCGTGTATGTATCCCTAGTTAACTATGTTAATAAAATTAACCAAATTATATGATAAGCAATTCTGCTAATTGTAAGCGAACGTTATACTCTTTCATTCACCAGATCATGCTCATCTCTTGTTTTCTAAGTATAGGCATATTTCTACATTGTCTCTTTAAAAAAACAAAAAGAAAAGGATATGTTAAGGGGAGATATACACTTTTTTTTTGTCCGATGCATTTTAAATGGGTGAACAGGGGTTTAGTTAGGTACCATTAATTAACTCATCTATTGAAGTTACGTATTTGAAATTTCTACCATACCTGAACATATATATTTGAAACATAATGTACTAGTTTGAAGCAATTTAAGAAAAAATACCAATGTCAAAAAAGAATTACTTTTTATAAATGTTTTGAAAAAACTTTTGTATTTCAAATTGTTGTAAAATGAATTTTTTAAAGGAAGAGATTAATTCTAGTACATTTTGATTGTTACATTGTACTGTTCAACCACAAAAAATTTGAACTTAATAGCACTTATAATTTTTTAAGAAAGTATATCTAATTGTTGAAATCCATGGTTACAGAAAACGCGCGCATAGCTAAACAACGGAAGCCAGAAAACAATGTGTAATATGTTTTATTTTATTTTTGTATGGTCACATTAATGTAGATAACCTCATTAAAGTATATATTTTCTTAATCAGGATTAAATGTGGAATTTTTGGGGGCAATAAAAACATTGTTTTTTTGACCAAAAAACTGTTGATCTCCCCTAAAATAAACGTTTAGTTTATACATTGCAAAAGTATAGCCTAAGTGTATACCAACTCATTACAAACAATTCATCGAAATTTTTTTGAGATATTTAAATTGTAGATTGTATGTAAATTGAAGTTGTATTTTGCTCAGAATACTATAATATATATTATTATCATATATTTTGTACTTTGTTATAATGACAGTCTCTATAATTCTGTTTAATTATAATACACTGTACAATAGTATGCTACCACTAATGGCAGATAAAGGCCAGTGTGCCCTTTCATTATGAGGCCCAGCTGTGATTTTGTATTGTGTAACTACAGATTTTATTCTGTATCTTCAGAGGTTTTATTAAATTATCCATTAACTATACTGTAAGTGAAACATTCAATTACAATTCAAATTACAGATTTTGTATTTTTTTGTTTTTTTTTTTGTAACATACGTAAATATTTTACTAATTATTTACGAATTTTCACAAAACCAAAAAAAACCGTGACCTACGAACTTCATCTTATAAAGTTAAACCAGCATCGTCTGATAATTACATGGATTTCAATTTTTGTCATTGTGCCTCTCAATATCAGTGCTCATTACTTGACACTTTTTGTGTACCAAAGTCTTATCAACGAATGGGCTTGTTTCTTTAATTTATTTTTGTCAAACAAATGTCCAGTATGGTTTTGGGACTTGCAAATATTTTTTAGTGACATTAACATCTTCTAAAATATTATTCCGAAAATTCTAAACGACTTGGAATGTGTATTTGCATATTGTGGGAATCAGTACATTAGCTGCAAATGGCCTTGTTACAAATAACCTATTTTCATTGTCAAAAGTGAATAAAAACTTTTTTTTTAACTTTGTTGGAACTTTTAAGAGGCTCTTAAACCACCTCTTTAGTCCGCCACTGACTTCCACTGTCTTCTGAGCACTTGTTTGCATCCATTGTTGTGAATACACACTGTACACAAGAATGAAATTTTGTGGTTGGTAGGGTGTATGATTTGAATTATTCTCAAAATACTATGTGAATATAATTTGTAATTTAAAAGAATAAAGAAAAACTGAAAACTGATTACATATCTGTGTTTGTATCCATCTACCCAAATATTGACACAACCAGTATGTACAGTTTATTGTTTTATAAGTTTCTGTCATTCTATTTGCACTGTTATTTCTTATACGTTTCACTCATTTTTACCAACTGCATAAGATGGTTTGTGACTTTTGATTACTGTTAATGTGAAATATAATCCACTATAGACATGTGATTTCTTGAAGGTACTGTGAAAAATTGTCTAAAGAAGAGAAAAGGAAAGAGGATAATAGTCACAAATATTAACAGTATTTTCACAATTATTAACAGTATTTATTTGCTCAAAGAGAGGGGGGGAGAGAGAGAGAGAGAGAGAGAGAGAGAGAGAGAGAGAGAGAGAGAGAATGATCTTCAAAACTCTTAAGCAATAAGTGATTTCTATCAGGTAAATCCTCTACTCAGATTGCTTTAATCATAATATTTGTCACTCGATGTTTTGAAGTCTAGAATCTGGGAGTGTCCTCAGAAGCTGAAAGACCTAACAGCTTCTGAAGACAATCCTAGATTCTAGCAATCGAGACATTAAGCAAAAAATATTATGATGAAAGCAGTCTGAGTAGAGGATTTACCTGAGGAGAGAGAGAGAGCATGTGTGTGTGAGTAGAGGATTTACCTGAGAAGAGAGAGAGAGAACACGCGCGCGCACGTGTGTGTGTGTGTGTGTGTGTGTGTGTGTGTGTGAACGCCACTCACCCCTATAGCCTACATACCCCTTAAAACCAAACAACACACTCCTCTTAAGCTACTCCTCACATTTTATGTAACACATTTTAAACTTGAAAAAAGTTACCCGTGTCTTAGGTCTCTCGGCATTGTTATACACCACAGAAACTGACAAACTGGATACATATGAATATTCATATCCATATGAGTATCTGGTCGGCCTTCAAAGGGTGCGCACCCATACTGTTGTGTGCAAGTACAAAGTAATGTGATTTTAACATTTAACGACTTCAACTGAGTGAATTAATCTGAAGATGGAACGTATATTCAGAAACATATTATTTTAAATAAAAAACGAAGTCACACAACAGATTTAAGGTAATTTATAAATTTATAGATAACAAAGTGATCTGGATACCAGTAACAATATGTATGTCATGATGTGAAGTATTTTGCACGTTTTCACATAATTTCAAAATTTTAAATTTTGGAGGATCTATTCCCTATACCCGTGAGTGTAGAGAATGTTTAATTTTTATGAAAGTAAAGCATTAATATTTTCCACCTTGAATAGAAGATAAAACTTAGCTGTTTTAATGTTTTAAACTAATGTTGGTACAAAGTGGAAAGAGCCTGTAGTAATGGCATTGTTGGAGAGAACGTCTGCTGACATTAGACGCAAGGAAGAAGAACGCTTAATGATCCAAGAGGGTATTGATCTGTGGAATCGAAACAAGCAGTTGAAACTGAGAGAGAAATTGGAAGATCAAAAACAAGTAAGTGTTTAAGTATATTGATTTTGCCTAGATGTTATTTGCTAACATATTGATGAGACAAACACTGACTTTACCCTAATCTGGCTTTAATTCTTGGATTTCGTTGTCCATGATGTGTCTGTTACTTAACTAAATACAACTATTACATTAACGACTCGGAACAAAGTTTTTTATGAGTAAAAACAAAGTTTTACTTTACAACCTGACCCGGTTTTCACTTTTAAAAAGCTTCTTCAGAGGTTGCCGCTGGCAGCGCTGTTCGTCCTGTTGTGGGCGACGGAATTGAATTCCGAAACATCGATGTTGTGTGTGTGGGGTGAGATATGTTCGAATAATGCGTGTGATTTGAATTGTGTCTGTTCGTTTAGGATGTCGTTTTTATTTGTTTTCATGTGTTTGTATATTTCCAATTGTTCTAGTTTTTGGCCTTTTGTGTGTATGTGTAGAATGTTCATGTTATTGTCGATGTTTTTGTATGTGTGGTTTGCTTCAATGAGGTGGTTTGCAAAGGTGGATTCTGTAGTGAAGTGGAGTGCCTTTGTGTGTTCAATGTATCTCTGTTTGAAGCTACGTCCTGTCTGGCCTATGTAGAATTTGTTGCAATTTGAGCAATTTAGTTTGTAAACACCGGGTAGATCGAATTTGTTTTGTGCTTTGTGTGTGTGTTCTGTTTTGTTAGTAGTTTTGTAAGTGATTCTGTATCCTGCTTTTTTGAATTTGTGGGCTATTTTTTCAGCTTGTTTGTTGATGTATGTTAGTGTTATGAATTTGTTGTTTTCTGTCTTTGTCTGTTGTTTGTTTTGTGTAGGAGTTTATTGACTATTGTTCTATTATATCCGTTAGATTCTGATAGATATTTTATCATGTTTAGTTCGTCTTTGTAGTCTTTTTCATCTAGGGGATGTTGTTAAGTCTATGTATCATGGTTCTGAAGGCAGCTAGTTTGTGTTGTATTGGGTGATTGGAGGAGTTGTGTATTAGTGTGTCAGTTGTAGTCGGTTTTCTGTATATACTGAATTTGTGCCTGTGTTCAAGTTTTGTGATGGAGAGGTCTAAGAAGTTTATGGTATTGTTGTGTTCGTATTCGGCAGTAAAGGTTATGTTTTTATGTATTTTGTTTAAGTGCGTTAGTAACTGTTCATATTGTCTTTTGTTTCCCCTGTATAGTATTAGAATGTCATCAACGTATCTATGCCAATATAGTATTTTATGTGAGTGTCTGTCATTGTTTGTGAGTATTTTTGTTTTTTCTAAGTGTTGGAGGAAGACTTCTGCTAGAATGCTGGATATGGGGGAGCCCATGGGTAGACCATCATTCTGTGTGTAATATTTATTGTTATAAGTAAAGTAGTTTTGTTTGTGATAATGTTCAGAGTTTCTGTCAAACAGAACAACACACCAGACAAACTTATCAACGAAATAACAGAAACTCTGTTATTCAAATCAATTCAAATCGCATGCATTATTCGAACATATCTCACCCCACACACAACATCGATCTTTCAAAATTCGATTCCGTCGCCCACAACAGGACGGACAGCGCTACCAGCGGCAACCTCTGAAGAAGCTTTTTAAAAGTGAAAACCAGTTCAGGTTGTAAGGTAAAACTTTATGTTTTTACTCATAAAAAACTTTGTGTTCCGAGTCGTTAATGTAATAGTTGTATTCTGGCTTTAATCTCCACTCTGCACCGGGTGCCAGTAAGTTTATTTTGGTAGTTCATAATTATAACCAGTAATAAACTATATTTTAAAGTCAAAATTATTAACAATTCAACTTTAAGAATTGTAAGGAAGAAACTCATATGAAATGTCTTTTCCTGAATGATGTGGTAGGAGAATAAATCTGATAAACCTAAAATTGCAGTTTCAATTTCAGTTTCTGTCCATTATTAGAGAGCTCATAACATTCAATGTAAAGAATCTTTAATTTCGTAGTGACCATCAATCAATGAATTTTAACTAGAAGGGTTTGCGAGGATCGATCAGAAAAGTATGACACAAATTTTAAATTATTTGTGTTGATGTTTCGACAATATTTATTGTCATCATCAGAACCTGTGTATGGATACAAGAGAAAATATCATGTAATAATGCAATTATTTTGATGATGTAAAACAAACTGTTTCAACTTCTTCACACACATGCACACACTCATGTACACAAACACATTCACTTAACTAATTTATCTGTTGTGTTTGATGCTGAGATTGGTTTTACATTTTTGCCAATACAAAATTAGTGTTCCAAGACAGTAGTGATATATTATAATTAGTTAATCAACAGACATGTCATGGACAATACAACCCAGGAATTTATATTTATATACATATTTAACATTTTATATCTGATGATAGTTAAATACTATTGAAACATTGTAAATTTGTGGGTACAGAATTGCCTACAAAACTACAAATAAAACAGAAAACACACTATCAAAATACACACACAAACAACAAAACAAATTTGATCTACCTGGTGTTTACAAACTAAGTTGCTCAGATTGCAAAAAATTCTACATAGGCCAGACAGGACATTGCTTCAAATAAAGATACAATGAACACACAAAGGCACTACACTCCACTACCAAATCCACCTTTGCAAACCACCTTATTGAAGCAAACCACACATACACAAACATCAAAACAACATGGATATTCTACACGTACACACAAAAGGCCGAAAACTAAACACTCTTGAACAACTGGAAATATACAAACCCATAAAAAACAACATCCTAAACGAACAGACACAATTCAAATCACACATATTATTCGAGCATATTAATCTCACACACACAACATCGATCCTTCAAAAGACAGCACCGTCGCTAAGAACAAGATGGACAGTGCTCACAGTGGCAGCCTCCGATGAAGCTTATAATAAGCGAAAACTGGTTCAGGCTATAATGTAAAAACTTTTAAATTTTACTAATAAAAAACTTTGTGTTTCAAGCCAGTAGTTATATGCTTATATTTAGTTAATCAACGGACACGTCATGACAATAAAATCCAAGAATAAGGAACTTTATTATAAAACAAGAGTACATTGTTGCAGCCAATCAATAAGAAGTTTAAAATACTGCTGTAGGTCACAGGACTGAATAAAAATAATTTATGCAAATGTATGCTGTATACTGACCTCAAAATAAATGGTAATTTTATAAAATAACTTTGACAACCAAATGTTCACTGAGAATGAATATCCTATTGTAAAAAATATATAGATTACTCGATTGAGTTCCAAATATGAAAGTTGAAAACTAACAGCCACAAAGTATTACTGAATGAAAACAAAAACCTTTATCATGTCAGAAACTTGATTGTTTTAATATTATTTATTTATTTACTGTGTTTTAACATACTTCATTAATTTATTTTATATTCTCTTAGTAAAGCTGTATTTACACTGGTAACACATTTACTAACGTTCAGTTACTAATCACTTATTATGTTCACTTATTAATGCTATTGCTTAGTTGGGGTATTTTAATTTGTTAATTTACGACTGTTTCATGCTGCAGCTTAACAGACTAAGACATGCTATAACAAAATACTGTACATTGTGCAATAACTACCAGCAACCTTTTCACTCTAAATACTTTTCGTTTTAAATTTATTACTACAAAACATAGTTTAATGAGAAAAACTTTCTGTACATTGTGGCTGAATAAAGTTTAATAGAAATACCTCTCATACTTTCGGGTAGAACAGCTGTTAGACATGTTGTTGTATTGATTCGGTAAAAATACATATTCATAAAACTTAAAATATTTGCATGTTGCATGTAAGAAAGCATGTCTCAGTCATGTCTTTGTACTGGTTCTGTGAAGACATATTCATACAGATTGTGATTTATACCAACACTAATAAAACTTCACCTTGTAAGTAAACTTATTAATAGAGAATCTATGTTTTCAGCTTTGTTTTAAATCTACTCATTGCTGAATCTAGTACACTTTAATTGAAACAAACATTTAATTAATATTTTCAAACTGTGAAGCTGTACTTAAGTATTGAGAACTGCGGTTACTGGATGAAAAATCCATCCAGTATGAAAACCAGCATGAAATCTGCTTCATGAAATATATCAATTTATTTATATACTTAGGTAGACATTAAAGTATACTATAGTTGTCTTGTTTGTTCATCATCTTCTTTCACTGCACTACACTTTATATATATTGAAAACTTTCTCAAGTGAAACTTACTTGTCTGTTTTGTATGTAGAACGCGTTTCGGCATCATGTTCGCCTTCTTCAGCTTTGCGACAGACTGCCAGTACCTAGTAACGTTTGTCTTACTTGTCTGTTTTGTATGTAGAACACGTTTCAGCGTCGTGTTCGCCTTCTTCAGCTTTGCGACAGACTGCCACCCCCACTATACCTTCCAACCAACAAACGTTACTAGGTACTGGCAGTCTGTCGCAAAGCTGAAGAAGGCGAACACGACGCCGAAACGCGTTCTACATACAAAACAGACAAGTAAGTTTCACTTGAGAAAGTTTTCAATATATATAAAGTAAAGTATACTGTTTTAATATTTTAATCCTGTGTTGTAGTTTATAATATTTTTAATTTTTAATCAAATTATTGAAATTTTAATTATCAATTATTAATAAAAAATGTATTTGTTAATTTCAAAATTAAATACTGAATGCTTATGTATAATACTATAATAAATACACCTACACATAGACTTGGATTTATTAATATATTGTGTTGAATGTAATTAATATATTAATTTAATCTATATAAACTTATAAATACAATATATTACTGCTAAAATTCTATACATTATTGAATGAGCAAAACAAGTTCTTAGTTCCAACTTGACTATTTTGTCTGTCTGTCTGTCTATTTGGGGTTCATCCCACAATAATTTTTGAACGCATCAACTGATTTTTGTAAAACTTAGCATGCATGTCCATTCTTTAACCTTACAGAACACTATTGTTTTTCAGGTTGATCCCCCAAAAAATAGGAGGGTAGGAGGCAAAAATATGAAGGAGTCAAAACTGTTGAAAAAAGTCACAAAAGCCCATGTGTGGTGTCAAATTAAAGGACATTTTAAGAAAATCTAATTAGTGCTCATTTTTTAAAATTTCAAGATTTCTGAATGTCAGGACCCAAAAGATGGGTGAAAATTTTAATAAAATCATAAAAATTCGCGTGGCTATCAAATTAAAGAAATTGTCAACTAACATCTTAACCTAGTGTTAATTTGGAAATTTCAAATTTATGGAACCCAGTACCCAAAAAGGAAATAGAAAATTTGAAAAAATCGTGGAAATTCATCAGGGGCCAGACTAAAAGAATTGTACCCCAAATGCTTATGTTTCAAATTTTAGAGATTACTGCATGATATTGTGCTCTATAATTGTTATTATTACAGAAATAGTACAGTAATCGGGATTATTGTAATTTTTCCCATGATTAAAATGTATCTAATATTTATTGGAATGTATGTATTTATGTATTAATAAATGAACTTAGTTCAAAATAGTAAGTTCTATGGCTCAGGGAGCTAACTAGTGTTTTATCTTCTTCTTCTGTACCTCATGGAGTAGGCACTTTGGCTGCTCTCCATCTTGCTCTCGGTCTTGCTACATCTCTTGTACCAAAGGGTCTATATCGAAATGCAACCTTAGGTAGTCGTCCATCCTCCATTCTGTCCAGATGCTGTAACCATTCCCTGTGATAGTCTGAACTTTATCATTTATAGAGAATACCTGTAGCTCTTCTGTAATATCCTCATTGTGCAAATGATCCTGTCTCATACAACCCTTTGTTCTTCTCAGAAGCTTCATTTCTGAAGTTTGAATCTGGTTTTTAATATTCTTTGTAAAACCCATGTTTCACATCCATATAGTAAACCAGGCATCTCCATTGTTTTCTAAAATTTAAGCCTTGTCTCTTTCCAACGCTCTATGTATGACGCCACACATCATCCTGAGGCAATATCTCATCTCCACGATCAGATGGTGTCATCAATATGTATATATTAAAAAGTGTAGGCGAAATATTATAATCCCTGCCTTACTCCTTTATTCATTAAAAATTCTTCAGTCTTTGTCTTCCCAGTATTTACTATTATTTTAGAGTTGCAACTAGTGTTTTATATTAATGATAAAACAAGACAAGTAATAGTATGACTGATTGCACACGCAGAACTGTGTAATGTGCATGGGTACTTACATAGACAGACAATAAACTATAGTCTTTAAGAGAGTTAACAGGCAACATGTTAAACTGAACACAATGATTGGCTTATTAATCTTGTCTGCTGTATCAGAAAAAAATTTGTTCACTGATAATTATCTTTGAGAATCTCAATTGTACGTCATTTATCAAACATACAGACAAACATTAGTAAATCTGTTCCAAACAATGAACAAATAATGCCGTTTCCAAATGATTATAATCTGAGACAAATGGAACGTTTGTCATTCACGCACCACAGAATACAAACAATGAAAGCATTAAATTGTAAACACACAGGTGTGGCATGTTCATTGAGGTTTAACTCTTGAATTAGTGCCTCCTATCAGTTGTGGAATGGTCCTGTGAAGCTCCACACACCAGTGTAGGTACTACTGTTGACTTTTTTTTGTTTCATTTTGAATGCTAACTTTTGACTCATGTACAGATTTTATATAACCTAACTGCACCTCACTTAAAAGTTTTAACGATCTTGATCATTAAAACAACATATTTTCACACACAACACAAATTGCTTGCTAATTGACATCAAACGTTTCACCCATTTATGATGTGGTATTTTCAGTAATTAAATTGAGACTTAACAAATTATATTTTACAGATACTTATTATTAGTACAAAAAGTATGTTTTTTATTCTTACAACTTAGTATGTTGATTATGTAATTTATAGTCATAATTTTAAATACATATCTATTGTGTTTGAGTTAATGAAGGTTGATGATTATGCGCTTTGTGGATAAACTTATTGGAGTGAGTTTGATTAACTATATAGAATATTACTGACTTGTAACATAAATTGATATTGACAAAAATGATAAAATTTACTTATGGCCTAAACTAGCTTTTGCTCATTAGAGCTTCATCAGAGGCTGCTGCAAGGAGCATGGTCTGTCCTGCTTTTGGTGACGGCGCTATCATTCATAAAAGATCGTTGTCTGTGTGTGTGTTGTTCAAATATATTCAAATAGTTTGTGTGATTTAAAGTGCCATAAGGTTATCATTTTTATCAATAACAATTTGTGTTCCAAGCCATTAGTATTCTATATAGTTAGTTAATAGCAACACACACATCATGGACAACAAAATCCGTGAATAAGTTAAACTTTAGCATTTCATCTTCATCCACAAATGCAGTATACAAACGATCAGGAATATTCATTAATATAGGATTTGTGGTTCTGATGTTAAACAAGAACTGTTATTTTTGAAACTAAGTCTGGTTTTTGAAGAAAAGTTTTTTCTGATTCAACATGTAACCATCACTTAATGTAACAAAATTAGCATACATCACATGCTTCAACCACAGACAGTGTACACACACACACACACACACACACACACACACACACACCAAAAATTTGTAAACAAGAATTATTAATTAATAAATAAGTTGTTGATTACAACATTTTATACTTAATGATGATGATGACAATGATTATAAACCATTGAAAAATATATTGTCAGTATGAACAAAATAAAAGTTTTGGCTGCAAACAAGGATAAATATTTGATAATATAGTATTATAAATTTAGTGTTTCCCAATATGGGCTTAATTGCTCCCTTGTAGATGCTGACACAGGAATATCCACTGGCTATAGGGAAAGTAAGGGAATGTTGAGGAGGAAGTGTGTAAAAATAAGGTGCTAAATTCCTTCCTAAAAATTTTCTTAAGCATTTTATGGTAAATTTTGTAACAAACTTTTATATGGGCATATACAAAATGGGGGTTTAGCAGAAAGTGCCATCTCATTTCCTAACATTATTTCTTAAAGTACACAGATTTAATTATTTTTGTTTATCATAAATGACAATCAGGCCTATCTTAAAATTACAAGAAAGGATATAATGTTATAGTATTTTAGTTGAGTGAAAAACCTTTGGGATCCAAACTAAAAACCTCCCTCCGGCTATGGTCATAAATTTGTATCCTTTAAATTGTTTTATCATCAATTTAAATTCTTTATGATATTATTTTAGAAAGTCCATGCAGCCTGTATATAACTTATAACTCATATAAAATAAAGTTTTCTTTGCAATAAATTCATATAGCAAGGACCAGTGCTGTTTGGATCCTTAACAATGAAATCACTTTGTTTCTGCACAGACACACATATGTGCATACGCCTGAAAATACTCCTGAAATAATGTTTGACTGTTTGAGGTACTGATTTGAAATTTGTTACATAAATTGCGTAAATAAAAATGGTCCAGGTAATATTCACTACAGAAAAGTAAACAGATAGGAATAATTGTTTTCACTGTCTTTAGGAATATTGGATAAATTTATTTTCAGCAGGGAAATAATTAGATGAAAAAGGGGTTTTTTACACTGAAAAAACATTTGAAAATACATTTTACACTGAAACCCAACATTGATGTCTTGTTTCCAGAATGTTAGGATACAGAATTCCAATTTGATTATTAATTCATGCATCACAACAGAAAAGAGGTTGTGGATGTAGTTGATTAAGAATAGAACATAATTTTTTTATTATAATTCAATTATATATTTGAATATTTAAAATTTATGAAATTAATTAAGAGAGAATATATTGCATTTTAGAATCAAAGTCTTTTGTTCAGTGAATACAGCAAAATCTTAAGGAAAAAATGAATATTTGTTCATAAATTTGCAAGTAGCATAAACAGTGAGGAACTAGAAAAAAATTCTTTAACCACATCGCCAAATCATATACTGTAGATATTTCAAGTATAATTGCCTTGGGATTGGGAAATTATAAGCTACCAAATACTAGTACTCAATAGTTTGAATTTAGAATTATTGACATCTATTTGTAATCGTAATCTGACCAATCAAAGTTTTTGTATAAAAAAGCTTAGAAATATTATAACTGTGTACATGCAAAAAAAAAATTAACAATACAATTTTTCTTATCTGATGTTAAAGGAAAAACAAGCAATGGAAAGTAATTCTGTTGCTAAGTAAATAAATACATAAATAATTTATTTACATTTCTATTGCCACAATTTGCTATTATATTACACTGAATATACATCAATAACAAAACTTTGATAAAAGATATTATGGAGAACAATGATGCTTAATAAACTAAATACCTACAACCAAAATATATATTATTATAACCACATACAATCGTATGGTTTGCAAGCCACACGCTGGTTGCGTCAATTCTGTGACGATATTTAATTGTAGATCCGTTGATGAATGTAACCAATTGCGTAGTTCTCTTGATGTTAGTTCACTCTCCTAGTTAAAAGTGTCGTCTGTGTCACTATATCTATGTCAGTGTATTATCTTGACAAGGTTATTATACATAAATCAAACTTTCATGTACCTGTGATGTAGTACTAGTCGTTCAGTTGGTCACAGGTGGTTAATAAACTGTCAAGCTTGTGATTGAGCAGTATGTTAATGCTGTAAAAGCTTTTTGTAAACACTTTTAATTTTTATTTGGGCACCATATGGGTTTCCGAGAGAAATGTCCCATAAAAAGAATTCTTCTGAATAAATTGATAGTTAATTCTGCTATTTAATTAATCAATAAATGATCAAATGGTTAGATTGAGATCATGCATTAAATTTCTGCTTGTTTGTTTACTATCAAATGCACCTCAGTAATTAGTAATACTGATTAATAACTAGTTGAAATAATTGTTGACTAATGTTGTTACTTTACAATACTGTTATTTATTATTCGTTATGGAATAACTTCAATGAAATACATTCTTTAGAAAAATTAACTAATGGATCACAAATCGTCCAGTTTCTTTACCTTGTCTAGCTCAGTTTAGTTAACAATGAAAACTCTAATTATTATCGATAAATTATTTATTATAGTTATTTATCTCAAGGGTGGCTTCTTTTAAGCTACAGAATAGAAGCCACTTTATTTCACAATGCTATTATGATATATCATATGGTTAGGTTAGACACATTTAATTATCGAAAGTTAATAAACGAAAAGTTCGTTTGTTCTGAATAGAATTGAGTTTAGTTATAAAAACGTTAACATATGAAATCTTATGTCGGAGTTTGTTAATTCCTCTAAATAACTTTGATACAGTGTTAGCTACTTATAGTCTTATTGTTTTATGCGTCAGTACAATTGTGTATTATTTTATACTGTTATTGGCTTAAATGTAAACAAGTAATTATGAGCACTGTACAACCTGTTGATTAATCGTAATGATTAATTTATTAACACTTTAACGATCTTATTCTATGATCGTGTTTACACTTCACTAATATTTTTGCACTGGAACGGGTTAATCTTCTTCTTAAATAAGCTACTGCTTTTTGGTTATGTTGATACTTAACCTCGTTCGATCACACGCACTACTGGTTAAAATTCACTACTATTGTCGATGCACAGATTGAATTACACTTCTTCTTTATCGTTGATTTATAAAATTTTGATGATTATTTGGTCTGGATTTGTTGTTGCTGGTTGAGTGAATTTAGACAAAATACCCTGTGTTTACAACTATCCACGTTTATATAGTTTTTTCAGCAAGCCGCTTAGAGCGCTCGAAGTCTTACTAACATCGTTCGTGATTGGTGCGAAATTATGTCATGATGATGTAATTCTATTAATAGGCATTACATATTTTTATTTTGGTGTCTGTTTTCAATGTTGATATTATTCGTCGTATTCAATCGTAATTCACCAATTTTATGATGCTAACGTTAATACGTATCTCAACTACTACAATTCCATTTCAGATTCTATTACTATCATTGTACAGCTTATTTATTTATCTTCATTTTGATATGGCTTGATGCCAGTTTAGTCACAGTTTTCATTAACATTTCATTAACTTAAACTTACTAGGACATTGTTTACATGTGTCGTCTGCTAAAAGTGGCAAATCCGACTATTAACTTTTTTCTAATATTCGTTTAATTATTCTTAATTTCTACTTTGAACATGATTAATTGATTAAAAGAATACCTTAATATATATAAATGCTGCATTCAGCTGAACAATATTAATTATCTGTCTACATATGTTGATTTACTAACATAAACTTTCATATTTTACTATTTTTATTTTAGCATGTCCTTCTCATCTCTTATTTGCATAATATCACCCATGTGGTGGTACTTTACATTCTTTTCATCATAGTCATGATTCTACTGCATTATGCTTAGTAGGGTTTCTAATTAACTCTTATTTCATTGATTTAAATTGGTCATTCAGGGTCTGTTATCATTATATTACAATGTTTTGTCCCTGACTATTATTATCTTTTGTACACATTTTAATTACTTATGAAGTTACCTAAACACATATAGTGCTTACATTTATAGTTATTCTTAATTTATAATAATACCTATTTGGCTTTCACATTATCTTTTACAGTTTGTGACTATTTCTAGCATAGTACATTATATTTGTCTTTTTTATCATTGTTCTACTTAGATCAGCTAATGTGCTGTTATTTATTCATAATATATAGTACAATATTATTCAAGTCAGTTGTTATTTTATTTATACTGTTTGATTTTATTTATCAAATGTTTTTATTGGGCTCACTTGACAGTTTATGTGGGAAACTTGTCTTGTCATTCTGTCTTTGTCATTCAGTTATTTATGTTGTAGTGTCATTTAGTACGTGTGGTGGATTCATCACTGTTTACTTGAATTCCTTCTCTTCATTTCTTCTTTATTGGTTTATTATTTATACTGTTACATTCTTTCTGGTTACTCAATTATAGGTCCTTTAGTATTATTCACTCTTCTGGTGTTCATTATTGTTATGGAACATTTTGTGATGTTACATATGCTCCCCTCTCAAAATTGATAATTTGAGAAAAACAAGTTCTGTGGTCTGATGAAAGTATCACCTTAACTTGGTTTAATTATACAACTACTGCTTTCTTCTTTATCTAACTTAATGATTTTTTGGTGTGTTGGTCTAGACTATGTTCATCGTTAGTCCTATCTCAGCTTACAAGTATTGGACAATTTTTTTATTCTCTTGGTGATTTGGTTATATTATACATTTATTCTTATTTTGATAATTTCCCTGTTCTCCTGTAGTAATACACTTTTCCTTCTCATTATACATATCCTGATTCTTGTGACAATTCTCCTTTGCTCTTTCATTTACCTCGAAGTTGTTGATTTACTCCTTGAAATATTATAATTCCCTAACATTTATAGCAGGTTCGGAGTCAGAGGGGCTCTCATCAGCATCCATTCTCCGCCGTTCCTTAACTATACACTCACCGATCAGAGGAATCTTCATCTCTGTCTGAGACAATAAAAAGTTGTACATAACAACAGTTGCACTATCACAACACATAAGACATAATATATTATTTATACTTCATTATAAGACATTATATTCATTAGAATACTCAAGGGATTAGAGGTTCCATTACATAAACTCCATTACTGTATCACTTCTGACGCTTTATCAATTCATTTAACATATTTCTTCTCACAGGTCATTATTAGTTATAACTTGACATATTTGTTATATAATCATAATCCTTGCTGTTATTCATCAATACTATTTTGAACATTGGTTTTGTGATTATTCATATTTTTTATTTTCACACTTATCTTCATCACCATATAATTATGCAGTTAATTCTTAAATTCATCATCATCTTATGTTATAGTCTTCTAGTCTTCTTCATTTATAGTTTCTTCTTTCTGTCTTTGGTTTTCACATTTTCACCTAATCTATTGGGTTAATTGTCAGTTAATTACATTTCATCTAAGTCATTTTCATTATTTCCTTTACCATCTTCATCAGTGTGTTAAAGATGTATTCTTTATGTGTTTAAAATCGCCTTCTATTTGTCTTGGTTATTACCATCAAAGTTGTATGTAGCCTTCTTTATGCTTTGTTATTGTTGGATATTATGTAATCTTACATAATTAATGGCTCTCATCACTCATAGTATTTCTTCAATGACGCTTGGTTGAATGTACCTTTGGTTTTCTTACTCACTGGGTCTGAAATTTCATATGTGTTGTTCTGGTTGTTCTTGGTGATGGTATACGGACCTGTATACAGCATGAGTAGTTTTTTCGTGATACCCTCCATTGTACTGGGTATTCTCGATTTTTTAGTAATATTCTATCCCCTGCTTGGTACTGCATTATTTTCTGTGGTGTTTTGCTCTGGTACTTTCTTCTTCTTTCTTCTATCTTCTCGATAATCTTCTCAAGAAATTGGACTTTGTTGAACTGGTATTCCTGGCTTTGGGGAAATTTAATAATGTCAGTGATTTCTCGTGGTGGTGGTTTCTCAAACATGGCATTATATGGGGTGGTTTCGATGGATTGGTGGTGAGCTAGATTTATGAAATCTTCTGCTGCAGGTATGTACTCATTCCATTTCCGCTGTTGGTTGGAACAGTATGTCCCGAGGATTCTCCCCACTTCTCTTAGCACTCTTTCTGCAGGGTTACTGCTGGGATGGTATACTGATGTTTTACAAGTTCTCACACCATGATCTAGCAGTGTGTCCTTCCACTTCTTCCCCTTGAATTGGGTTCCATGATCTGTTATGATAGTCTTCGGACTTCCCACTTCAGGTATATAGTTTTGTATTATGATAGTGAGTATCTTTTTGGCGGTGGCACGATTAATCAGGTATAATTTTGTGAATTTCGTGTAATGGTCAAATATTATTATGATGTATTTATACTGATGTCGACCTCCACTGCGAGCGAAAGGACCGCAGATGTCTACGACAACCTTTTCTAATTTGTTTGATAAAGTTATAGGTATCATTATCCCTTCTTTCTTCTCGTTGTTGCATTTTACTAATTGACATATGTGGCAATTCCTAATATAATTACGCACCCTTCTGTTTGTGTCCTTGATGTACAGGTGTTCTTCCAGTGCCCTTATCACTTTCAATGCTCCCATGTGTCCATAACGTATGTGATAATCGATGATGATTTCCTTCTCTAGCGTTCGGGGTATCACCAATTTCCAAGTATTATTGTGGTATCTTGTCTTGATAAATAAAAGATTGTGGTGTTTACAATAGTAAGGTATTATCCTATTGTCCTGTGCACCTAATCTCTGTTGAATCTGCAGTAACTTGGTGTCTTGCTTCTGGTGTTGTTCGATTCCTTTGACTATTTCTTCTAAGTCCGATCGACCCTTAATGATGTGATAGACTTTTGCAATCGTTTCCTTCTCTCCTTCATAGGTTTGAATGTTTATATTTATACATGACAATATTCTTCTATATTCTTATACGCTGCTATATTCTTCTTGCCTGAAATTTACTCCCAACTGATGTGAATTCCTGTAAGGCTAGGGTCCATCTTGTCAATCTACCGTGGCTTAATTTACAGTTCTTCAGGAATGATATGGACTTGTGGTCAGTCCGCACAGTTATTGAATATCCTAAAATATATGTCCGGAATTTTCCGCAGGCAAACACTATGCTTAACAGTTCTTTTTCTGTCACATTGTAATTTCGCTCGCACTTGTTCAGTGTTCTACTGGCGAAGCTTATAACCAGGTGGTTCCCTTCTTCGTCCTCTTGGTACAGTGCAGATCCTAAACTGATGTCGCTTGCATCACAATTCAAGTAGAACGGCTTATTGAAATCTGAGTGATGCAGCATTACAGTCTCCAGAAACTTGTTCTTAATCAATTGAAATACTGTGTCTTGATTTGGTCCCCATGTCCATTTGTTGGGTTTCTGTTACTCCTGGCTTGGCATGGTCCTGGATATGTCCAGAGTCCAGCGTCGTTCTCCAGTAGTGTGTGGTCCGTCCCAGAGAATTACTATCTGCTGAAAGGTGGATCTCAGTCGTCGGTTAGGCATCTAAAAAGCATCTCCTAACGTCCAGCATCCCGCATTGCTCTTGTAGCTTCTCCGTAGATACTCTGCTGACTTAAACGGTCTCGGTACTTTACGTTTCCCGAAATATCTTAAACATAATTACTGAACGTCTTTATTCATTCATAGATGAGACTTATAATAAAATAAAACTGTTCTGCCGATGGACAGCGTGTCCAACTGCAACTGTGTCTTGAAATGAAGAGAAGGGTTTTCGGTCGAACCCTTAATTTATACCCTCTCGAGATTCCGCACCTGTTGGTTCCGAAATCATCTTGTCGAGACCTGCAGATCACATGCTGGCCCCCACTCCCGAACCTTTTCATACATTTGCAATTTTTTGCAAATGGCAATGTTTTGCACGGAATCAAGATATCACAAATCATAGCTAATTTGATTAAGCACTCACTGTATTAATTTGAGCGTCTTAGGGTAATTTGCGTATTTTTGGCACATTTATTTTGCACTGTCTTCGCGTAGTGTGTCCTATTAACGTCATTTTCATACTGTGGATAACTATAAAATTTACACACACTTTTGTTTGTTTATACACTAATTAGTTTTCACACAGTGAATTAAAATAATTATTTTAGTAATTACTTGGGGAGGGTAGCTGAGATACCTGTCTGTACATGCATCACTAACACACACAAGATACATGCGTAACACACATACAATCGAGCAGGTGTTCCTTGCCTGCTGAAACAGGTTAATTTCTCCCCTAGTATAACAATGAAATATTTTTACAATCCCAGACCTGTCCATTTACCCCTAACTTATGTTAATTAAACAAATTTTAGATTTATTTAAATCAATGCTCAATACAGCATATGGCTGTATCGTTGCAATATATATATTGTAACGTACCGCCTATTTTAGGTGTGAGTGTGACGTCAGTTTTTTTTTTCAGTCTCGGATCAGTCAGAACACCCCTTAGCAATCGCCACTTATGAACTATAAAGACTGAAGTTTAGATAAAGTTGTTGGTAATGTTACTCAAACAAAGCAGAAATCGAGTGTGTGTGATTTGGGTCAAGTAGGGAAGTTGTTTAGCCTTATTTTGAAGAGAGAGCAAGTACCGTTTGTTTACCCTCGGTTTAGACGATTTATAAATTTTTCAAATATTCGCCGTGAACCGAATCAGCTGATTTTGAGACGAGTCTCCAAACATAGGTTAACCAGACGACACTGTGGCAGAATATGACCCGGTGGATCGTCTTCTTCTTATTTGTTCTGAAACTTATTACAACTACCCACTACAAGAAAGGCAACACATTTTTATTATTCAATATCATTTTTTCAATAATATTTATTGTTTATATCATTGGTTTTCTCCCTTCAGCCACAATACAAATACAGTATTACAATCGATAGTTTCATTAACTAGTAAATGATATCGACTTCATTGAGTAACAAGAAATTGTCATACAAATATAAAGGTTTGAGCGATTTTACAATTTTATCTTTTGTTTAAACATCAATCAACATATAATTCTTTTAGTTATTTTCCCCAGGGTTAAGGGTAAGTTCTTTTTGTTATGAGATGGTCAGAAATGGATAATTATACTACGCTTTACAAATATAGAAAAAATATTCAAAAATTTGTTTATTTCGCTTAGTACGTAGTTCCGGAAATGTCCGTAAGAGAGCAGATGGTGTTTGTTTTTATTAAAACATGTGGTTATGTTCTAATCGTTATGGACTACACGACCATTCCGTTGGAGGTTTCTTCGTTAAATATTAAAAAGAATGTTTATATTACCTCTCTTCTTGAAGTTCGTACTTGGGTGAAGCCGCTCCTCAGGTGGTGTTTGTATTTTGGTGGTAATTTCACAACCGTCTGGCGAATATTATCTCGTTAAAACTCAAATTCTGCTAGGCTATGCCTACTCGTCCAAAAATGGTTTTTTGTTCACTGTTATTATGGAGTATAGCAAGTTAACATTGATAACTAAGGTAGTAATACATCTTGTTTATACTGTTCTTTAATTTTGTAACAATTTTGTGCTTTTCAAAAGGTTCCAAAGGATATTTTACTAACTTTTTATCTCATCATTTTGTCAACTGGACAGGTTTAAATTTCAAATTCGATTAACAATACTTGTTATTTACGTTACTCTTAGTAACCCATAATTTTTATATATCTTTTTATTGGTTCTGCTATTTACTTTTTAGTATATAGGCAGTTTGTAATTATTATAAATTTATTTTTGATTTACAGAAAAATAATTCTTTTTAATTTTGGTTTCTTTCCCAATTTGATTTACATAATAGTTTTCTGTTTATTTTCTTATACCTTTGGATATAAGTATTTAATATTTTTATTAACTTTAAATGAATTTATATATATTATTTATTAATCCCTTATAGTATTCTTACACTGGACTATTTTCTTCTGCCATTTCCCTCATACAGTATTATTTTAATTTTTATTATCATTTGATATTTAAATCTTTTAAGTTTTTAACAACCCTGGGTTATCTTATACGATAAAACAATTATTTTATAAAATATAAAATTAACATAGGTACTACACAATATAAATCCTACAATAACTAAACAAAATACATAATTCTTCGTATTGTTTAAATTAGCAGCCATCCTTACTATGTCTTTTATGAATTTGCTAACTGCTATAATTTTTTATTCTTCGACTAAGCTTTTCGTCATTACTGACATCTTCAGGTCTTAAACAACACCTGAAAATTATAGCAGTTAGCAAATTCATAAAAGACATAGTAAAATACATAATTAGTTAGTAGCATCATGATCTACTATTATAGTTTATAATTCTCACATTTACAGTACAATTCTGTAAGAAGTTCCCTTCACCTTCACTTATTACCTCATTGGGTACACTATAACTCACTTGTCACTGTATATCACTTTAATTGTTTATAATGTTTAGTGATACAACTTAATTTACTTGATCCCTTTTTTGTTGAAGTTCCACTTTATGCAACACTCTGTTGTGCATTTCCACTTTGTCAAACTCTACTCTCTCTCCTGGAGGAAAATTTATCAACGAGGTAATTTCTCTTGGTGGTGGTTTATCAAACATTACCTGGTAAGGGCTAGTTCCGATAGTGTCATGGTATGACCAATTAAGGAAAGTCTCTGCTGGTTCGATGTATTGACTCCAGTTTTTATGTTCTTGGTGACAGTATGTACGTAGAATTCTGCCAACTTCCCTTAATACCCGTTCAGCAGGATTACTACTAGGGTGGTACACTGATGTTTTGTAGGTCCTTATTTGCCATTTTCTCAATTCTTCTTTCCACTTTTTACCCCGAAATTGCGTTCCATGATCTGTTATAACTGTTTCCGGTTTTCCCACCTCAGGTAAGTATTTTTGAATGATTACTTCTAGAATTTTCTTCGTTGTGGCTCTACTGATGGCGTAGAGTTTTGTATATTTCGTATAATGATCAAAGATAATGATTATATATTTATATTTATGTCTCCCTCCACTTCGGGGAAAAGGTCCACATATATCCAAAAATGTCTTTTCAAGTTTATTATTAGATTTTATTGCAACCATTGCGCCCATTCTCTTCTCATTATTTACTTTTACTAGCTGGCATATGTTACAGTTTTTTACTATTACTCGAACTCTCTTATTTATAGCTTTCACGTAACAGTGTTCAGATAGAGCTTTAATAACTTTGAGTGATCCCATGTGACCATATCTTTCATGATAATCCTTAATAAGGGCTATTTCTGTTGCTTCTGGCACATACATCTTCCATACATGATCCTTAATGGTAGGACGAATAAAAAGGATTTCTTCATAAACACAGAAAAATTTCATTATTATAGGGACATTTTGTAATATTCTATCCTTAATTTTTGTTAATTTAGTGTCCCTTTGCTGCTCGATTTTTATTTTATTAATGATATCTTGTAACTCCTTTTTCATCTTAATAATGTAATATATTTTTCCAATACTTTCTGGTTCTATTTCACAAGTTCCTTTTTCTAGATTAATCCATGATAATCGGTCTGCTATTACATTCTTCTTACCTGGAATATATTCCCAGTCTAAATTATACTCTTGAAGTATTAATACCCATCGTGTGAGTCTGCCGTGGTTAAGTTTGCAATTTTTTAAAAATGAAATTGATCTATGATCGGTTCTGATGGTTACTGGTTATCCCAATATAAATGTTCGAAATTTTATACATGGGAACACAACACTCAGCAGTTCCTTTTCAGTTACTGTATAATTCCTCTCACAACTACTCAGTACTCTGCTTGCAAAACTGATGACCCCATGATTTCCTTCCTCATCTTCCTGATATAGCTCACTTCCAAGGCTAATGTTACTAGCATCACAATTTATGAAAAAACGTTTATTAAAATTTGGGTGATGTAACATGATGCTGTCAAGAAATTTATTTTTTACTATCTGAAAATTATTATCTTCACTTTCTTCCCATTTCCACTTGTTTTTCTTTGAAAGTAAACATTGGAATTTGGCTGTTACTTCTGAATAATTCTGTTGAAATTTCCTATAATAGTTGCATATCCTCAAAAAGGATTGTAATTGTTTCAAGTTTTTTGGTTTAGGAAAATCTTGGATAGCCTTTACTTTTTCAGGAGATGGTTTAATTCCAGTAGCAGATAAAATGAACCCTAAAAATGGTAGTTCATGTGTGATAAATTTAGATTTATCCAGTTTTAAAGTTATATTATGTTGCAAGAGTTTATTTAACACTGTTTCCACTCGGTTACAATGCTCCTCCCAAGTACAAGACGTAATTAATATGTCATCCACATATATGGTAGTAAAATCTAAAACTTCCTTACCTAAAATTTGGTCCATGCATTGGATGAACATGGCCACAGAATTTACCAATCCGAAAGGCAAACGCTTAAAATGATAATTTCGTCCTTCGAATATGAAAGCAACATATTGTCTGCTGTCAGGGTGCAACTCTATTTGTCAATATCCACAGACTGCATCCCAAGTACTCATGTACTTGCATCCATAGAATTTTTTCATTATTTCTTCAATCTCACCTGGA
Organism: Magicicada septendecula; assembly: GCA_034769895.1. Classification (NCBI taxonomy): domain Eukaryota; kingdom Metazoa; phylum Arthropoda; class Insecta; order Hemiptera; family Cicadidae; genus Magicicada; species Magicicada septendecula. The sequence goes on along the minus strand of CM068373.1, from coordinate 247,440,629 downwards.
GACGTGCGATCGTTAATGAGCATTTTATTCAACTCCCGAGCATCAAGACATAGTCTGACTTGAATATCTTTCTTCGGTATAGCTACCAATGGGCTGGTATACGGAGAACTACTTCTTTCAATTATGCCTTCTAATATCATTCTTTGAATTTCTTTCCTTGCTGCCTCTTTCAAAGCTTGAGCAATAGGGTATGATCGTTTATTAAAATTTACATTTTCCTTGAACTTTAGTTCACACAAGAAGTTTTTTTGCTTTTCCTGGTGATTCTGAGAATACTGATTTATATTTATTATAAATTTTTATAAGCTGTTGTTTTTGTTCTACACTAATTATTTCCGGTGCCTGCCTATTCTGAAACTCAATTATCTCTTCTATCTTCTCTTGCCAAATCTTTGATTCTGTTACTTCTGTATTTTTACCTAGGGTTAATCTATTATCCTCCCTAACAAAAAATGAGCTCGGACACTGAGGGGCACTTTGGCTACCAATTATCTCAGCCGTTAACTCACCATTTTCTGTGCTCAAGGTTACTATACCCCTGGCCAGATTTATAATTGCAGTGTGTCGCCGTAGCATATCGCACCCTATTAACACCCTAAACGGTAGCCCTTTTGCTACTAAAAATCCCATAGGTATTCCTATTCCATTAGTGGTAACATTCAAAGACACTTGTTTCCTGATGGTTTTATTTTCTTGGATTTCGTTGTCCATGACGTGTCCGTTACTTAACTAAATATCACTATAATATTGACGACTCGGAACACTAAGTTTTTTATAAGTAAAAACGTAAAGTTTTACCTTACAGGTGAAAGCCGGTTTAGGCTGTAAGGTAAAACTTTACGTTTTTACTTATAAAAAACTTAGTGTTCCGAGTCGTCAATATTATAGTGATATTTAGGTTTTATTTTGTTTCCCTGTGGCACCAACAATTGTTAAATTATTAATTGGTAAAGTAGGTATTCTCTCAGTAGTTAGCTCAGTAATACGATCTAGTTCTAATTGATCAATAATTGAAATATTGGCTCCTGTATCAATCATGGCCTCTGCTGACACTCCATTTAATTTTATTTGTATATAGACTATGTCATTGTTTGGTGATGACTCTTTAATTGCTCTTTCTTCCATTAATTCTGACTGTATATTTTTTTTAAAATTATTTCTGATAATGGTTATTGGTTTGTTTAATTTATTATTATAATTGGGTTTGTGGTAAATTCTGTGCCCTGTTGTTTCTAGCAGTGACGGGCAATCACATCTTCTCACTGCTGGTACCCGTTTCCCCTATTTCCATCATTATCATTATTCGATTCAACATTTTCATTATGTTGAATATTGCTTATTGGTCTCCTTTCTTCATCATTATTTCTGAATCTAGGTTGCTCTTCACTCCTACTCCTTTGTTGACCTTCTTCTCGGTGATAAGAATCGTGTCTGTAATTTCGACTGTTATAATTTGGCCATCTTCCTCGATATCTATTATTAAAATAATTGTTATTAGCATGTACATAATTTACTCTAGGTCGATTCTCTCTTGGTGGTTCATTCTTCCGCTCCTCAGTATTCCCTGACCTCCATCTACTTCTCCTATAATAAGATTCCTGCTCATAATTTTCTAGTAACGCTTCCATGCCTCCAATAGTTTTTATCTGTCCACTTAATCGTGCACTGATGATCTTCTCTTCGAAATGATACGCAATTTTGGTCACTAGACACTCTTCCGGGATCTTTGGGTCTAAATACTTTGCTATACACACCTTCCCCAAAAAGTAAGCAGTAGGTGTTTGTCCCATTGTACGGTCATACCTACCATGACAAATATCGTCCCTAATAATGTTTTGTACTGACTCCGACCAATACTTAAGTTTGAACATTGTTTTGAAACCCCCATAATCACACACCTCGTTCCTGATTACCGTCCACCAATTATCATTGATGTTTTTAAAAGATTCGTCTAATATACCTTTGATCATATTCCATCGATTCTCCTTTGATCTATTCAAAATTTCGTCTATTCTCCCTAAAAATTCGAGTGGGTTCCTGCGATAATCCCGAAAGTTTACACTTTCCTTACTATCTTGAAAAACATGATGACTGTTGCATGCAGATCTAGAACTTATTCTATCTACATCACATTGAAAATTGGTTTGTATTTGTTGCAAATTATCTAATTTCTCTGCTTGGCTATTACACTGATTTTTTACATTCTCTACTGTTTTATGAAACTCCGAAAATTTACAGTTTAGACTGCCTTTGATACTATCTAACTGGTCATTGTTTTCTTGGCGTATGGCCATTACACGAACTTGATTATTTTGTTCTTCCTTTTCCATTAGGGCGTCAATTCCTGTTTTAATTAGTTCCATCTTTTCTTCTGTTTTATCCAACCTTTGATTGGTTTCTATTACTTTCTTCTCTGCCTCTTCCTTATATTCATCTACTCTTTGGCTAAGCGTATTACTGACCAGTTCAATTTTACCTCTAGATTTTCTCTTAATTCCTTGTTGAAATTCTCCATCTTACCCTCAATTTGTTTTAAATTCTCATTATTCTCTTCAAATTTTGCATTCATCTCTTCTCTTTGTCCTTCAACAGTTTCTTTCAGTTCATGGTATTGTTCATTCATGGTTTGTTTGATATCTCCATGAATGGTCTCTATTTTTTCATTTAGTTGTTTGACTAAACTTTCCTGAATGCTATCTATTTTCTCATTGGTCTGTCTATTTTGTTCCTCCTGTTTCTTAAAATTCTCCTTATTTTCCTCCTTGGTTTGCTTTGAGTTTTCCTCCTGTCTCCTAAAATTTTCATCTATTTTGTCAAATTTTTCGCTCAAGGTTTCATTTTGTTTCCTTGAGTTTTCCTCATTGGTTTGTTTTAAAGATTCCTCCTGTTTCCTAAATTGTTCAGCCATAAATTTCATCATGTCTTGCCAATTAGGTTCTTCTCTGGCTACCGCTTTGTCTGGTTGGTCCCCTTGGGCATCCTCTTCAACTATTTCCTTTTCCGTGTTCATAATTGCTTCAGTTTCTTCTTTATCACCCATTGGTCGTTCCATTTCATCGTCCATAACTATTTCTATCTCTCGTTCCTGTCCACCTTCTTCCTTCTCCTTTTCTTCTGCCCTCTTCTTCGATCTGCCTCTGGTATTATGCATTTCTTGTTTTCTCATAACTGCCGACGATAATTAGATTTTTTGGTATATTAATTTATCGAATATCTCAAAATTCTTTTCTAATTACAGCCCTTTTACGTTGAGCGCCAATTTGTAACGTAGCGGTTCTAATCAAAGGTTTCCGCCTCTCCAAGAGTGTAGTGCAATTACGGGTTTAGTTAATTCAGCCCCACTGTTGTAAGCGCCAATCTGTAACGTACCGCCTATTTTAGGTGTGAGTGTGACGTCCGTTTTCTTTTTTCAGTCTCGGATCAGTCAGAACACCCCTTAGCAATCGCCACTTATGAACTATAAAGACTGAAGTTTAAATAAAGTTGTTGGTAATGTTACTCAAACAAAGCAGAAATCGAGTGTGTGTGATTTGGATCAAGTAGGGAAGTTGTTTAGTTTTATTTTGAAGAGAGAGCAAGTACCGTTTGTTTACCCTCGGTTTAGACGATTTATAAATTTTTCAAATATTCGCCGTGAACCAAATCAGCTGATTTTGAGACGAGTCTCCAAACATAGGTTAACCAGACAACACTGTGGCAGAATATGACCCGGTGGATCGTCTTCTTCTTATTTGTTCTGAAACTTATTACAACTACCCACTACAAGAAAGGCAACACATTTTTATTATTCAATATCATTTTTTCAATAATATTTATTGTTTATATCATTGGTTTTCTCCCTTCAGCCACAATACAAATACAGTATTACAATCGATAGTTTCATTAACTAGTAAATGATATCGACTTCATTGAGTAACAAGAAATTGTCATACAAATATAAAGGTTTGAGCGATTTTACAATTTTATCTTTTGTTTAAACATCAATCAACATATAATTCTTTTAGTTATTTTCCCCAGGGTTAAGGGTAAGTTCTTTTTGTTATGAGATGGTCAGAAATGGATAATTATACTACGCTTTACAAATATAGAAAAAATATTCAAAAATTTGTTTATTTCGCTTAGTACGTAGTTCCGGAAATGTCCGTAAGAGAGCAGATGGTGTTTGTTTTTATTAAAACATGTGGTTATGTTCTAATCGTTATGGACTACACGACCATTCCGTTGGAGGTTTCTTCGTTAAATATTAAAAAGAATGTTTATATTACCTCTCTTCTTGAAGTTCGTACTTGGGTGAAGCCGCTCCTCAGGTGGTGTTTGTATTTTGGTGGTAATTTCACAACCGTCTGGCGAATATTATCTCGTTAAAACTCAAATTCTGCTAGGCTATGCCTACTCGTCCAAAAATGGTTTTTTGTTCACTGTTATTATGGAGTATAGCAAGTTAACATTGATAACTAAGGTAGTAATACATCTTGTTTATACTGTTCTTTAATTTTGTAACAATTTTGTGCTTTTCAAAAGGTTCCAAAGGATATTTTACTAACTTTTTATCTCATCATTTTGTCAACTGGACAGGTTTAAATTTCAAATTCGATTAACAATACTTGTTATTTACGTTACTCTTAGTAACCCATAATTTTTATATATCTTTTTATTGGTTCTGCTATTTACTTTTTAGTATATAGGCAGTTTGTAATTATTATAAATTTATTTTTGATTTACAGAAAAATAATTCTTTTTAATTTTGGTTTCTTTCCCAATTTGATTTACATAATAGTTTTCTGTTTATTTTCTTATACCTTTGGATATAAGTATTTAATATTTTTATTAACTTTAAATGAATTTATATATATTATTTATTAATCCCTTATAGTATTCTTACACTGGACTATTTTCTTCTGCCATTTCCCTCATACAGTATTATTTTAATTTTTATTATCATTTGATATTTAAATCTTTTAAGTTTTTAACAACCCTGGGTTATCTTATACGATAAAACAATTATTTTATAAAATATAAAATTAACATAGGTACTACACAATATAAATCCTACAATAACTAAACAAAATACATAATTCTTCGTATTGTTTAAATTAGCAGCCATCCTTACTATGTCTTTTATGAATTTGCTAACTGCTATAATTTTTTATTCTTCGACTAAGCTTTTCGTCATTACTGACATCTTCAGGTCTTAAACAACACCTGAAAATTATAGCAGTTAGCAAATTCATAAAAGACATAGTAAAATACATAATTAGTTAGTAGCATCATGATCTACTATTATAGTTTATAATTCTCACATTTACAGTACAATTCTGTAAGAAGTTCCCTTCACCTTCACTTATTACCTCATTGGGTACACTATAACTCACTTGTCACTGTATATCACTTTAATTGTTTATAATGTTTAGTGATACAACTTAATTTACTTGATCCCTTTTTTGTTGAAGTTCCACTTTATGCAACACTCTGTTGTGCATTTCCACTTTGTCAAACTCTACTCTCTCTCCTGGAGGAAAATTTATCAACGAGGTAATTTCTCTTGGTGGTGGTTTATCAAACATTACCTGGTAAGGGCTAGTTCCGATAGTGTCATGGTATGACCAATTAAGGAAAGTCTCTGCTGGTTCGATGTATTGACTCCAGTTTTTATGTTCTTGGTGACAGTATGTACGTAGAATTCTGCCAACTTCCCTTAATACCCGTTCAGCAGGATTACTACTAGGGTGGTACACTGATGTTTTGTAGGTCCTTATTTGCCATTTTCTCAATTCTTCTTTCCACTTTTTACCCCGAAATTGCGTTCCATGATCTGTTATAACTGTTTCCGGTTTTCCCACCTCAGGTAAGTATTTTTGAATGATTACTTCTAGAATTTTCTTCGTTGTGGCTCTACTGATGGCGTAGAGTTTTGTATATTTCGTATAATGATCAAAGATAATGATTATATATTTATATTTATGTCTCCCTCCACTTCGGGGAAAAGGTCCACATATATCCAAAAATGTCTTTTCAAGTTTATTATTAGATTTTATTGCAACCATTGCGCCCATTCTCTTCTCATTATTTACTTTTACTAGCTGGCATATGTTACAGTTTTTTACTATTACTCGAACTCTCTTATTTATAGCTTTCACGTAACAGTGTTCAGATAGAGCTTTAATAACTTTGAGTGATCCCATGTGACCATATCTTTCATGATAATCCTTAATAAGGGCTATTTCTGTTGCTTCTGGCACATACATCTTCCATACATGATCCTTAATGGTAGGACGAATAAAAAGGATTTCTTCATAAACACAGAAAAATTTCATTATTATAGGGTCATTTTGTAATATTCTATCCTTAATTTTTGTTAATTTAGTGTCCCTTTGCTGCTCGATTTTTATTTTATTAATGATATCTTGTAACTCCTTTTTCATCTTAATAATGTAATATATTTTTCCAATACTTTCTGGTTCTATTTCACAAGTTCCTTTTTCTAGATTAATCCATGATAATCGGTCTGCTATTACATTCTTCTTACCTGGAATATATTCCCAGTCTAAATTATACTCTTGAAGTATTAATACCCATCGTGTGAGTCTGCCGTGGTTAAGTTTGCAATTTTTTAAAAATGAAATTGATCTATGATCGGTTCTGATGGTTACTGGTTATCCCAATATAAATGTTCGAAATTTTATACATGGGAACACAACACTCAGCAGTTCCTTTTCAGTTATTGTATAATTCCTCTCACAACTACTCAGTACTCTGCTTGCAAAACTGATGACCCCATGATTTCCTTCCTCATCTTCCTGATATAGCTCACTTCCAAGGCTAATGTTACTAGCATCACAATTTATGAAAAAACGTTTATTAAAATTTGGGTGATGTAACATGATGCTGTCAAGAAATTTATTTTTTACTATCTGAAAATTATTATCTTCACTTTCTTCCCATTTCCACTTGTTTTTCTTTGAAAGTAAACATTGGAATTTGGCTGTTACTTCTGAATAATTCTGTTGAAATTTCCTATAATAGTTGCATATCCTCAAAAAGGATTGTAATTGTTTCAAGTTTTTTGGTTTAGGAAAATCTTGGATAGCCTTTACTTTTTCAGGAGATGGTTTAATTCCAGTAGCAGATAAAATGAACCCTAAAAATGGTAGTTCATGTGTGATAAATTTAGATTTATCCAGTTTTAAAGTTATATTATGTTGCAAGAGTTTATTTAACACTGTTTCCACTCGGTTACAATGCTCCTCCCAAGTACAAGACGTAATTAATATGTCATCCACATATATGGTAGTAAAATCTAAAACTTCCTTACCTAAAATTTGGTCCATGCATTGGATGAACATGGCCACAGAATTTACCAATCCGAAAGGCAAACGCTTAAAATGATAATTTCGTCCTTCGAATATGAAAGCAACATATTGTCTGCTGTCAGGGTGCAACTCTATTTGTCAATATCCACAGACTGCATCCCAAGTACTCATGTACTTGCATCCATAGAATTTTTTCATTATTTCTTCAATCTCACCTGGAGACGTGCGATCGTTAATGAGCATTTTATTCAACTCCCGAGCATCAAGACATAGTCTGACTTGACCATCTTTCTTCGGTATAGCTACCAATGGGCTGGTATACGGAGAACTACTTCTTTCAATTATGCCTTCTAATATCATTCTTTGAATTTCTTTCCTTGCTGCCTCTTTCAAAGCTTGAGCAATAGGGTATGATCGTTTATTAAAATTTACATTTTCCTTGAACTTTAGTTCACACAAGAAGTTTTTTTGCTTTTCCTGGTGATTCTGAGAATACTGATTTATATTTATTATAAATTTTTATAAGCTGTTGTTTTTGTTCTACACTAATTATTTCCGGTGCCTGCCTATTCTGAAACTCAATTATCTCTTCTATCTTCTCTTGCCAAATCTTTGATTCTGTTACTTCTGTATTTTTACCTAGGGTTAATCTATTATCCTCCCTAACAAAAAATGAGCTCGGACACTGAGGGGCACTTTGGCTACCAATTATCTCAGCCGTTAACTCACCATTTTCTGTGCTCAAGGTTACTATACCCCTGGCCAGATTTATAATTGCAGTGTGTCGCCGTAGCATATCGCACCCTATTAACACCCTAAACGGTAGCCCTTTTGCTACTAAAAATCCCATAGGTATTCCTATTCCATTAGTGGTAACATTCAAAGACACTTGTTTCCTGATGGTTTTATTTTCTTGGATTTCGTTGTCCATGACGTGTCCGTTACTTAACTAAATATCACTATAATATTGACGACTCGGAACACTAAGTTTTTTATAAGTAAAAACGTAAAGTTTTACCTTACAGGTGAATGCCGGTTTAGGCTGTAAGGTAAAACTTTACGTTTTTACTTATAAAAAACTTAGTGTTCCGAGTCGTCAATATTATAGTGATATTTAGGTTTTATTTTGTTTCCCTGTGGCACCAACAATTGTTAAATTATTAATTGGTAAAGTAGGTATTCTCTCAGTAGTTAGCTCAGTAATACGATCTAGTTCTAATTGATCAATAATTGAAATATTGGCTCCTGTATCAATCATGGCCTCTGCTGACACTCCATTTAATTTTATTTGTATATAGACTATGTCATTGTTTGGTGATGACTCTTTAATTGCTCTTTCTTCCATTAATTCTGACTGTATATTTTTTTTAAAATTATTTCTGATAATGGTTATTGGTTTGTTTAATTTATTATTATAATTGGGTTTGTGGTAAATTCTGTGCCCTGTTGTTTCTAGCAGTGACGGGCAATCACATCTTCTCACTGCTGGTACCCGTTTCCCCTATTTCCATCATTATCATTATTCGATTCAACATTTTCATTATGTTGAATATTGCTTATTGGTCTCCTTTCTTCATCATTATTTCTGAATCTAGGTTGCTCTTCACTCCTACTCCTTTGTTGACCTTCTTCTCGGTGATAAGAATCGTGTCTGTAATTTCGACTGTTATAATTTGGCCATCTTCCTCGATATCTATTATTAAAATAATTGTTATTAGCATGTACATAATTTACTCTAGGTCGATTCTCTCTTGGTGGTTCATTCTTCCGCTCCTCAGTATTCCCTGACCTCCATCTACTTCTCCTATAATAAGATTCCTGCTCATAATTTTCTAGTAACGCTTCCATGCCTCCAATAGTTTTTATCTGTCCACTTAATCGTGCACTGATGATCTTCTCTTCGAAATGATACGCAATTTTGGTCACTAGACACTCTTCCGGGATCTTTGGGTCTAAATACTTTGCTATACACACCTTCCCCAAAAAGTAAGCAGTAGGTGTTTGTCCCATTGTACGGTCATACCTACCATGACAAATATCGTCCCTAATAATGTTTTGTACTGACTCCGACCAATACTTAAGTTTGAACATTGTTTTGAAACCCCCATAATCACACACCTCGTTCCTGATTACCGTCCACCAATTATCATTGATGTTTTTAAAAGATTCGTCTAATATACCTTTGATCATATTCCATCGATTCTCCTTTGATCTATTCAAAATTTCGTCTATTCTCCCTAAAAATTCGAGTGGGTTCCTGCGATAATCCCGAAAGTTTACACTTTCCTTACTATCTTGAAAAACATGATGACTGTTGCATGCAGATCTAGAACTTATTCTATCTACATCACATTGAAAATTGGTTTGTATTTGTTGCAAATTATCTAATTTCTCTGCTTGGCTATTACACTGATTTTTTACATTCTCTACTGTTTTATGAAACTCCGAAAATTTACAGTTTAGACTGCCTTTGATACTATCTAACTGGTCATTGTTTTCTTGGCGTATGGCCATTACACGAACTTGATTATTTTGTTCTTCCTTTTCCATTCGGGCGTCAATTCCTGTTTTAATTAGTTCCATCTTTTCTTCTGTTTTATCCAACCTTTGATTGGTTTCTATTACTTTCTTCTCTGCCTCTTCCTTATATTCATCTACTCTTTGGCTAAGCGTATTACTGACCAGTTCAATTTTACTCTCTAGATTTTCTCTTAATTCCTTGTTGAAATTCTCCATCTTACCCTCAATTTGTTTTAAATTCTCATTATTCTCTTCAAATTTTGCATTCATCTCTTCTCTTTGTCCTTCAACAGTTTCTTTCAGTTCATGGTATTGTTCATTCATGGTTTGTTTGATATTTCCATGAATGGTCTCTATTTTTTCATTTAGTTGTTTGACTAAACTTTCCTGAATGCTATCTATTTTCTCATTGGTCTGTCTATTTTGTTCCTCCTGTTTCTTAAAATTCTCCTTATTTTCCTCCTTGGTTTGCTTTGAGTTTTCCTCCTGTCTCCTAAAATTTTCATCTATTTTGTCAAATTTTTCGCTCAAGGTTTCATTTTGTTTCCTTGAGTTTTCCTCATTGGTTTGTTTTAAAGATTCCTCCTGTTTCCTAAATTGTTCAGCCATAAATTTCATCATGTCTTGCCAATTAGGTTCTTCTCTGGCTACCGCTTTGTCTGGTTGGTCCCCTTGGGCATCCTCTTCAACTATTTCCTTTTCCGTGTTCATAATTGCTTCAGTTTCTTCTTTATCACCCATTGGTCGTTCCATTTCATCGTCCATAACTATTTCTATCTCTCGTTCCTGTCCACCTTCTTCCTTCTCCTTTTCTTCTGCCCTCTTCTTCGATCTGCCTCTGGTATTATGCATTTCTTGTTTTCTCATAACTGCCGACGATAATTAGATTTTTTGGTATATTAATTTATCGAATATCTCAAAATTCTTTTCTAATTACAGCCCTTTTACGTTGAGCGCCAATTTGTAACGTAGCGGTTCTAATCAAAGGTTTCCGCCTCTCCAAGAGTGTAGTGCAATTACGGGTTTAGTTAATTCAGCCCCACTGTTGTAAGCGCCAATCTGTAACGTACCGCCTATTTTAGGTGTGAGTGTGACGTCCGTTTTTTTTTTTTCAGTCTCGGATCAGTCAGAACACCCCTTAGCAATCGCCACTTATGAACTATAAAGACTGAAGTTTAAATAAAGTTGTTGGTAATGTTACTCAAACAAAGCAGAAATCGAGTGTGTGTGATTTGGATCAAGTAGGGAAGTTGTTTAGTTTTATTTTGAAGAGAGAGCAAGTACCGTTTGTTTACCCTCGGTTTAGACGATTTATAAATTTTTCAAATATTCGCCGTGAACCGAATCAGCTGATTTTGAGACGAGTCTCCAAACATAGGTTAACCAGACGACACTGTGGCAGAATATGACCCGGTGGATCGTCTTCTTCTTATTTGTTCTGAAACGTATTACAACTACCCACTACAAGAAAGGCAACACATTTTTATTATTCAATATCATTTTTTCAATAATATTTATTGTTTATATCATTGGTTTTCTCCCTTCAGCCACAATACAAATACAGCATTACAATCGATAGTTTCATTAACTAGTAAATGATATCGACTTCATTGAGTAACAAGAAATTGTCATACAAATATAAAGGTTTGAGCGATTTTACAATTTTATCTTTTGTTTAAACATCAATCAACATATAATTCTTTTAGTTATTTTCCCCAGGGTTAAGGGTAAGTTCTTTTTGTTATGAGATGGTCAGAAATGGATAATTATACTACGCTTTACAAATATAGAAAAAATATTCAAAAATTTGTTTATTTCGCTTAGTACGTAGTTCCGGAAATGTCCGTAAGAGAGCAGATGGTGTTTGTTTTTATTAAAACATGTGGTTATGTTCTAATCGTTATGGACTACACGACCATTCCGTTGGAGGTTTCTTCGTTAAATATTAAAAAGAATGTTTATATTACCTCTCTTCTTGAAGTTCGTACTTGGGTGAAGCCGCTCCTCAGGTGGTGTTTGTATTTTGGTGGTAATTTCACAACCGTCTGGCGAATATTATCTCGTTAAAACTCAAATTCTGCTAGGCTATGCCTACTCGTCCAAAAATGGTTTTTTGTTCACTGTTATTATGGAGTATAGCAAGTTAACATTGATAACTAAGGTAGTAATACATCTTGTTTATACTGTTCTTTAATTTTGTAACAATTTTGTGCTTTTCAAAAGGTTCCAAAGGATATTTTACTAACTTTTTATCTCATCATTTTGTCAACTGGACAGGTTTAAATTTCAAATTCGATTAACAATACTTGTTATTTACGTTACTCTTAGTAACCCATAATTTTTATATATCTTTTTATTGGTTCTGCTATTTACTTTTTAGTATATAGGTAGTTTGTAATTATTATAAATTTATTTTTGATTTACAGAAAAATAATTCTTTTTAATTTTGGTTTCTTTCCCAATTTGATTTACATAATAGTTTTCTGTTTATTTTCTTATACCTTTGGATATAAGTATTTAATATTTTTATTAACTTTAAATGAATTTATATATATTATTTATTAATCTCTTATAGTATTCTTACACTGGACTATTTTCTTCTGCCATTTCCCTCATACAGTATTATTTTAATTTTTATTATCATTTGATATTTAAATCTTTTAAGTTTTTAACAACCCTGGGTTATCTTATACGATAAAACAATTATTTTATAAAATATAAAATTAACATAGGTACTACACAATATAAATCCTACAATAACTAAACAAAATACATAATTCTTCGTATTGTTTAAATTAGCAGCCATCCGTACTATGTCTTTTATGAATTTGCTAACTGCTATAATTTTTTATTCTTCGACTAAGCTTTTCGTCATTACTGACATCTTCAGGTCTTAAACAACACCTGAAAATTATAGCAGTTAGCAAATTTATAAAAGACATCGTAAAATACATAATTAGTTAGTAGCATCATGATCTACTATTATAGTTTATAATTCTCACATTTACAGTACAATTCTGTAAGAAGTTCCCTTCACCTTCACTTATTACCTCATTGGGTACACTATAACTCACTTGTCACTGTATATCACTTTAATTGTTTATAATGTTTAGTGATACAACTTAATTTACTTGATCCCTTTTTTGTTGAAGTTCCACTTTATGCAACACTCTGTTGTGCATTTCCACTTTGTCAAACTCTACTCTCTCTCCTGGAGGAAAATTTATCAACGAGGTAAATACCTCTTGGTGGTGGTTTATCAAACATTACCTGGTAAGGGCTAGTTCCGATAGTGTCATGGTATGACCAATTAAGGAAAGTCTCTGCTGGTTCGATGTATTGACTCCAGTTTTTATGTTCTTGGTGACAGTATGTACGTAGAATTCTGCCAACTTCCCTTAATACCCGTTCAGCAGGATTACTACTAGGGTGGTACACTGATGTTTTGTAGGTCCTTATTTGCCATTTTCTCAATTCTTCTTTCCACTTTTTACCCCGAAATTGCGTTCCATGATCTGTTATAACTGTTTCCGGTTTTCCCACCTCAGGTAAGTATTTTTGAATGATTACTTCTAGAATTTTCTTCGTTGTGGCTCTACTGATGGCGTAGAGTTTTGTATATTTCGTATAATGATCAAAGATAATGATTATATATTTATATTTATGTCTCCCTCCACTTCGGGGAAAAGGTCCACATATATCCAAAAATGTCTTTTCAAGTTTATTATTAGATTTTATTGCAACCATTGCGCCCATTCTCTTCTCATTATTTACTTTTACTAGCTGGCATATGTTACAGTTTTTTACTATTACTCGAACTCTCTTATTTATAGCTTTCACGTAACAGTGTTCAGATAGAGCTTTAATAACTTTGAGTGATCCCATGTGACCATATCTTTCATGATAATCCTTAATCAGGGCTATTTCTGTTGCTTCTGGCACATACATCTTCCATACATGATCCTTAATGGTAGGACGAATAAAAAGGATTTCTTCATAAACACAGAAAAATTTCATTATTATAGGGTCATTTTGTAATATTCGTTCCTTAATTTTTGTTAATTTAGTGTCCCTTTGCTGCTCGATTTTTATTTTATTAATGATATCTTGTAACTCCTTTTTCATCTTAATAATGTAATATATTTTTCCAATACTTTCTGGTTCTATTTCACAAGTTCCTTTTTCTAGATTAATCCATGATAATCGGTCTGCTATTACATTCTTCTTACCTGGAATATATTCCCAGTCTAAATTATACTCTTGAAGTATTAATACCCATCGTGTGAGTCTGCCGTGGTTAAGTTTGCAATTTTTTAAAAATGAAATTGATCTATGATCGGTTCTGATGGTTACTGGTTATCCCAATATAAATGTTCGAAATTTTATACATGGGAACACAACACTCAGCAGTTCCTTTTCAGTTACTGTATAATTCCTCTCACAACTACTCAGTACTCTGCTTGCAAAACTGATGACCCCATGATTTCCTTCCTCATCTTCCTGATATAGCTCACTTCCAAGGCTAATGTTACTAGCATCACAATTTATGAAAAAACGTTTATTAAAATTTGGGTGATGTAACATGATGCTGTCAAGAAATTTATTTTTTACTATCTGAAAATTATTATCTTCACTTTCTTCCCATTTCCACTTGTTTTTCTTTGAAAGTAAACATTGGAATTTGGCTGTTACTTCTGAATAATTCTGTTGAAATTTCCTATAATAGTTGCATATCCTCAAAAAGGATTGTAATTGTTTCAAGTTTTTTGGTTTAGGAAAATCTTGGATAGCCTTTACTTTTTCAGGAGATGGTTTAATTCCAGTAGCAGATAAAATGAACCCTAAAAATGGTAGTTCATGTGTGATAAATTTAGATTTATCCAGTTTTAAAGTTATATTATGTTGCAAGAGTTTATTTAACACTGTTTCCACTCGGTTACAATGCTCCTCCCAAGTACAAGACGTAATTAATATGTCATCCACATATATGGTAGTAAAATCTAAAACTTCCTTACCTAAAATTTGGTCCATGCATTGGATGAACATGGCCACAGAATTTACCAATCCGAAAGGCAAACGCTTAAAATGATAATTTCGTCCTTCGAATATGAAAGCAACATATTGTCTGCTGTCAGGGTGCAACTCTATTTGTCAATATCCACAGACTGCATCCCAAGTACTCATGTACTTGCATCCATAGAATTTTTTCATTATTTCTTCAATCTCACCTGGAGACGTGCGATCGTTAATGAGCATTTTATTCAACTCCCGAGCATCAAGACATAGTCTGACTTGACCATCTTTCTTCGGTATAGCTACCAATTAGCTGGTATACGGAGAACTACTTCTTTCAATTATGCCTTCTAATATCATTCTTTGAATTTCTTTCCTTGCTGCCTCTTTCAAAGCTTGAGCAATAGGGTATGATCGTTTATTAAAATTTACATTTTCCTTGAACTTTAGTTCACACAAGAAGTTTTTTTGCTTTTCCTGGTGATTCTGAGAATACTGATTTATATTTATTATAAATTTTTATAAGCTGTTGTTTTTGTTCTACACTAATTATTTCCGGTGCCTGCCTATTCTGAAACTCAATTATCTCTTCTATCTTCTCTTGCCAAATCTTTGATTCTGTTACTTCTGTATTTTTACCTAGGGTTAATCTATTATCCTCCCTAACAAAAAATGAGCTCGGACACTGAGGGGCACTTTGGCTACCAATTATCTCAGCCGTTAACTCACCATTTTCTGTGCTCAAGGTTACTATACCCCTGGCCAGATTTATAATTGCAGTGTGTCGCCGTAGCATATCGCACCCTATTAACACCCTAAACGGTAGCCCTTTTGCTACTAAAAATCCCATAGGTATTCCTATTCCATTAGTGGTAACATTCAAAGACACTTGTTTCCTGATGGTTTTATTTTCTTGGATTTCGTTGTCCATGACGTGTCCGTTACTTAACTAAATATCACTATAATATTGACGACTCGGAACACTAAGTTTTTTATAAGTAAAAACGTAAAGTTTTACCTTACAGGTGAAAGCCGGTTTAGGCTGTAAGGTAAAACTTTACGTTTTTACTTATAAAAAACTTAGTGTTCCGAGTCGTCAATATTATAGTGATATTTAGGTTTTATTTTGTTTCCCTGTGGCACCAACAATTGTTAAATTATTAATTGGTAAAGTAGGTATTCTCTCAGTAGTTAGCTCAGTAATACGATCTAGTTCTAATTGATCAATAATTGAAATATTGGCTCCTGTATCAATCATGGCCTCTGCTGACACTCCATTTAATTTTATTTGTATATAGACTATGTCATTGTTTGGTGATGACTCTTTAATTGCTCTTTCTTCCATTAATTCTGACTGTATATTTTTTTAAAAATTATTTCTGATAATGGTTATTGGTTTGTTTAATTTATTATTATAATTGGGTTTGTGGTAAATTCTGTGCCCTGTTGTTTCTAGCAGTGACGGGCAATCACATCTTCTCACTGCTGGTACCCGTTTCCCCTATTTCCATCATTATCATTATTCGATTCAACATTTTCATTATGTTGAATATTGCTTATTGGTCTCCTTTCTTCATCAATATTTCTGAATCTAGGTTGCTCTTCACTCCTACTCCTTTGTTGACCTTCTTCTCGGTGATAAGAATCATGTCTGTAATTTCGACTGTTATAATTTGGCCATCTTCCTCGATATCTATTATTAAAATAATTGTTATTAGCATGTACATAATTTACTCTAGGTCGATTCCCCCTTGGTGGTTCATTCTTCCGCTCCTCAGTATTCCCTGACCTCCATCTACTTCTCCTATAATAAGATTCCTGCTCATAATTTTCTAGTAACGCTTCCATGCCTCCAATAGTTTTTATCTGTCCACTTAATCGTGCACTGATGATCTTCTCTTCGAAATGATACGCAATTTTGGTCACTAGACACTCTTCCGGGATCTTTGGGTCTAAATACTTTGCTATACACACCTTCCCCAAAAAGTAAGCAGTAGGTGTTTGTCCCATTGTACGGTCATACCTACCATGACAAATATCGTCCCTAATAATGTTTTGTACTGACTCCGACCAATACTTAAGTTTGAACATTGTTTTGAAACCCCCATAATCACACACCTCGTTCCTGATTACCGTCCACCAATTATCATTGATGTTTTTAAAAGATTCGTCTAATATACCTTTGATCATATTCCATCGATTCTCCTTTGATCTATTCAAAATTTCGTCTATTCTCCCTAAAAATTCGAGTGGGTTCCTGCGATAATCCCGAAAGTTTACACTTTCCTTACTATCTTGAAAAACATGATGACTGTTGCATGCAGATCTAGAACTTATTCTATCTACATCACATTGAAAATTGGTTTGTATTTGTTGCAAATTATCTAATTTCTCTGCTTGGCTATTACACTGATTTTTTACATTCTCTACTGTTTTATGAAACTCCGAAAATTTACAGTTTAGACTGCCTTTGATACTATCTAACTGGTCATTGTTTTCTTGGCGTATGGCCATTACACGAACTTGATTATTTTGTTCTTCCTTTTCCATTCGGCCGTCAATTCCTGTTTTAATTAGTTCCATCTTTTCTTCTGTTTTATCCAACCTTTGATTGGTTTCTATTACTTTCTTCTCTGCCTCTTCCTTATATTCATCTACTCTTTGGCTAAGCGTATTACTGACCAGTTCAATTTTACTCTCTAGATTTTCTCTTAATTCCTTGTTGAAATTCTCCATCTTACCCTCAATTTGTTTTAAATTCTCATTATTCTCTTCAAATTTTGCATTCATCTCTTCTCTTTGTCCTTCAACAGTTTCTTTCAGTTCATGGTATTGTTCATTCATGGTTTGTTTGATATTTCCATGAATGGTCTCTATTTTTTCATTTAGTTGTTTGACTAAACTTTCCTGAATGCTATCTATTTTCTCATTGGTCTGTCTATTTTGTTCCTCCTGTTTCTTAAAATTCTCCTTATTTTCCTCCTTGGTTTGCTTTGAGTTTTCCTCCTGTCTCCTAAAATTTTCATCTATTTTGTCAAATTTTTCGCTCAAGGTTTCATTTTGTTTCCTTGAGTTTTCCTCATTGGTTTGTTTTAAAGATTCCTCCTGTTTCCTAAATTGTTCAGCCATAAATTTCATCATGTCTTGCCAATTAGGTTCTTCTCTGGCTACCGCTTTGTCTGGTTGGTCCCCTTGGGCATCCTCTTCAACTATTTCCTTTTCCGTGTTCATAATTGCTTCAGTTTCTTCTTTATCACCCATTGGTCATTCCATTTCATTGTCCGTAACTATTTCTATCTCTCGTTCCTGTCCACCTTCTTCCTTCTCCTTTTCTTCTGCCCTCTTCTTCGATCTGCCTCTGGTATTATGCATTTCTTGTTTTCTCATAACTGCCGACGATAATTAGATTTTTTGGTATATTAATTTATCGAATATCTCAAAATTCTTTTCTAATTACAGCCCTTTTACGTTGAGCGCCAATTTGTAACGTAGCGGTTCTAATCAAAGGTTTCCGCCTCTCCAAGAGTGTAGTGCAATTACGGGTTTAGTTAATTCAGCCCCACTGTTGTAAGCGCCAATCTGTAACGTACCGCCTATTTTAGGTGTGAGTGTGACGTCCGTTTTTTTTTTTCAGTCTCGGATCAGTCAGAACACCCCTTAGCAATCGCCACTTATGAACTATAAAGACTGAAGTTTAA
Source organism: Magicicada septendecula (assembly GCA_034769895.1). Lineage (NCBI taxonomy): Eukaryota > Metazoa > Arthropoda > Insecta > Hemiptera > Cicadidae > Magicicada > Magicicada septendecula. The sequence continues at coordinate 247,422,088 of CM068373.1, read as the reverse complement.
ATAAAGTTGTTGGTAATGTTACTCAAACAAAGCAGAAATCGAGTGTGTGTGATTTGGGTCAAGTAGGGAAGTTGTTTAGCCTTATTTTGAAGAGAGAGCAAGTACCGTTTGTTTACCCTCGGTTTAGACGATTTATAAATTTTTCAAATATTCGCCGTGAACCGAATCAGCTGATTTTGAGACGAGTCTCCAAACATAGGTTAACCAGACGACACTGTGGCAGAATATGACCCGGTGGATCGTCTTCTTCTTATTTGTTCTGAAACTTATTACAAGTACCCACTACAAGAAAGGCAACACATTTTTATTATTCAATATCATTTTTTCAATAATATTTATTGTTTATATCATTGGTTTTCTCCCTTCAGCCACAATACAAATACAGTATTACAATCGACAGTTTCATTAACTAGTAAATGATATCGACTTCATTGAGTAACAAGAAATTGTCATAAAAATATAAAGGTTTGAGCGATTTTACAATTTTATCTTTTGTTTAAACATCAATCAACATATAATTCTTTTAGTTATTTTCCCCAGGGTTAAGGGTAAGTTCTTTTTGTTATGAGATGGTCAGAAATGGATAATTATACTACGCTTTACAAATATAGAAAAAATATTCAAAAATTTGTTTATTTCGCTTAGTATGTAGTTCCGGAAATGTCCGTAAGAGAGCAGATGGCGTTGGTTTTTATTAAAACATGTGGTTATGTTCTAATCGTTATGGACTACACGACCATTCCGTTGGAGGTTTCTTCGTTAAATATTAAAAAGTTTGTTTATATTACCTCTCTTCTTGAAGTTCTTACTTGGGTGAAGCCGCTCCTCAGGTGGTGTTTGTATTTTGGTGGTAATTTCACAACCGTCTGGCGAATATTATCTCGTTAAAACTCAAATTCTGCTAGGCTATGCCTACTCGTCCAAAAATGGTTTTTTGTTCACTGTTATTATGGAGTATAGCAAGTTAACATTGATAACTAAGGTAGTAATACATCTTGTTTATACTGTTCTTTAATTTTGTAACAATTTTGTGCTTTTCAAAAGGTTCCAAAGGATATTTTAGTAACTTTTTATCTCATCATTTTGTCAACTGGACAGGTTTAAATTTCAAATTCGATTAACAATACTTGTTATTTACGTTACTCTTAGTAACCCATAATTTTTATATATCTTTTTATTGGTTCTGCTATTTACTTTTTAGTATATAGGCAGTTTGTAATTATTATAAATTTATTTTTGATTTACAGAAAAATAATTCTTTTTAATTTTGGTTTCTTTCCCAATTTGATTTACATAATAGTTTTCTGTTTATTTTCTTATACCTTTGGATATAAGTATTTAATATTTTTATTAACTTTAAATGAATTTATATATATTATTTATTAATCTCTTATAGTATTCTTACACTGGACTATTTTCTTCTGCCATTTCCCTCATACAGTATTATTTTAATTTTTATTATCATTTGATATTTAAATCTTTTAACTTTTTAACAACCCTGGGTTATCTTATACGATAAAACAATTATTTTATAAAATATAAAATTAACATAGGTACTACACAATATAAATCCTACAATAACTAAACAAAATACATAATTAGTTAGTAGCATCATGATCTACTATTATAGTTTATAATTCTCACATTTACAGTACAATTCTGTAAGAAGTTCCCTTCACCTTCACTTATTACCTCATTGGGTACACTATAACTCACTTGTCACTGTATATCACTTTAATTGTTTATAATGTTTAGTGATACAACTTAATTTACTTGATCCCTTTTTTGTTGAAGTTCCACTTTATGCAACACTCTGTTGTGCATTTCCACTTTGTCAAACTCTACTCTCTCTCCTGGAGGAAAATTTATCAACGAGGTAATTTCTCTTGGTGGTGGTTTATCAAACATTACCTGGTAAGGGCTAGTTCCGATAGTGTCATGGTATGACCAATTAAGGAAAGTCTCTGCTGGTTCGATGTATTGACTCCAGTTTTTATGTTCTTGGTGACAGTATGTACGTAGAATTCTGCCAACTTCCCTTAATACCCGTTCAGCAGGATTACTACTAGGGTGGTACACTGATGTTTTGTAGGTCCTTATTTGCCATTTTCTCAATTCTTCTTTCCACTTTTTACCCCGAAATTGCGTTCCATGATCTGTTATAACTGTTTCCGGTTTTCCCACCTCAGGTAAGTATTTTTGAATGATTACTTCTAGAATTTTCTTCGTTGTGGCTCTACTGATGGCGTTGAGTTTTGTATATTTCGTATAATGATCAAAGATAATGATTATATATTTATATTTATGTCTCCCTCCACTTCGGGGAAAAGGTCCACATATATCCAAAAATGTCTTTTCAAGTTTATTATTAGATTTTATTGCAACCATTGCGCCCATTCTCTTCTCATTATTTACTTTTACTAGCTGGCATATGTTACAGTTTTTTACTATTACTCGAACTCTCTTATTTATAGCTTTCACGTAACAGTGTTCAGATAGAGCTTTAATAACTTTGAGTGATCCCATGTGACCATATCTTTCATGATAATCCTTAATCAGGGCTATTTCTGTTGCTTCTGGCACATACATCTTCCATACATGATCCTTAATGGTAGGACGAATAAAAAGGATTTCTTCATAAACACAGAAAAATTTCATTATTATAGGGTCATTTTGTAATATTCGTTCCTTAATTTTTGTTAATTTAGTGTCCCTTTGCTGCTCGATTTTTATTTTATTAATGATATCTTGTAACTCCTTTTTCATCTTAATAATGTAATATATTTTTCCAATACTTTCTGGTTCTATTTCACAAGTTCCTTTTTCTAGATTAATCCATGATAATCGGTCTGCTATTACATTCTTCTTACCTGGAATATATTCCCAGTCTAAATTATACTCTTGAAGTATTAATACCCATCGTGTGAGTCTGCCGTGGTTAAGTTTGCAATTTTTTAAAAATGAAATTGATCTATGATCGGTTCTGATGGTTACTGGTTATCCCAATATAAATGTTCGAAATTTTATACATGGGAACACAACACTCAGCAGTTCCTTTTCAGTTACTGTATAATTCCTCTCACAACTACTCAGTACTCTGCTTGCAAAACTGATGACCCCATGATTTCCTTCCTCATCTTCCTGATATAGCTCACTTCCAAGGCTAATGTTACTAGCATCACAATTTATGAAAAAACGTTTATTAAAATTTGGGTGATGTAACATGATGCTGTCAAGAAATTTATTTTTTACTATCTGAAAATTATTATCTTCACTTTCTTCCCATTTCCACTTGTTTTTCTTTGAAAGTAAACATTGGAATTTGGCTGTTACTTCTGAATAATTCTGTTGAAATTTCCTATAATAGTTGCATATCCTCAAAAAGGATTGTAATTGTTTCAAGTTTTTTGGTTTAGGAAAATCTTGGATAGCCTTTACTTTTTCAGGAGATGGTTTAATTCCAGTAGCAGATAAAATGAACCCTAAAAATGGTAGTTCATGTGTGATAAATTTAGATTTATCCAGTTTTAAAGTTATATTGTGTTGCAAGAGTTATTTAACACTGTTTCCACTCGGTTACAATGCTCCTCCCAAGTACAAGACGTAATTAATATGTCATCCACATATATGGTAGTAAAATCTAAAACTTCCTTACCTAAAATTTGGTCCATGCATTGGATGAACATGGGCACAGAATTTACCAATCAGAAAGGCAAACGCTTAAAATGATAATTTCGTCCTTCGAATATGAAAGCAACATATTGTCTGCTGTCAGGGTGCAACTCTATTTGCCAATATCCACAGACTGCATCCCAAGTACTCATGTACTTGCATCCATAGAATTTTTTCATTATTTCTTCAATCTCACCTGGAGACGTGCGATCGTTAATGAGCATTTTATTCAACTCCCGAGCATCAAGACATAGTCTGACTTGACCATCTTTCTTCGGTATAGCTACCAATGGGCTGGTATACGGAGAACTACTTCTTTCAATTATGCCTTCTAATATCATTCTTTGAATTTCTTTCCTTGCTGCCTCTTTCAAAGCTTGAGCAATAGGGTATGATCGTTTATTAAAATTTACATTTTCCTTGAACTTTAGTTCACACAAGAAGTTTTTTGCTTTTCCTGGTGATTCTGAGAATACTGATTTATATTTATTATAAATTTTTATAAGCTGTTGTTTTTGTTCTACACTAATTATTTCCGGTGCCTGCCTATTCTGAAACTCAATTATCTCTTCTATCTTCTCTTGCCAAATCTTTGATTCTGTTACTTCTGTATTTTTACCTAGGGTTAATCTATTATCCTCCCTAACAAAAAATGAGCTCGGACACTGAGGGGCACTTTGGCTACCAATTATCTCAGCCGTTAACTCACCATTTTCTGTGCTCAAGGTTACTATACCCCTGGCCAGATTTATAATTGCAGTGTGTCGCCGTAGCATATCGCACCCTATTAACACCCTAAACGGTAGCCCTTTTGCTACTAAAAATCCCATAGGTATTCCTATTCCATTAGTGGTAACATTCAAAGACACTTGTTTCCTGATGGTTTTATTTTCTTGGATTTCGTTGTCCATGACGTGTCCGTTACTTAACTAAATATCACTATAATATTGACGACTCGGAACACTAAGTTTTTTATAAGTAAAAACGTAAAGTTTTACCTTACAGGTGAAAGCTGGTTTAGGCTGTAAGGTAAAACTTTACGTTTTTACTTATAAAAAACTTAGTGTTCCGAGTCGTCAATATTATAGTGATATTTAGGTTTTATTTTGTTTCCCTGTGGCACCAACAATTGTTAAATTATTAATTGGTAAAGTAGGTATTCTCTCAGTAGTTAGCTCAGTAATACGATCTAGTTCTAATTGATCAATAATTGAAATATTGGCTCCTGTATCAATCATGGCCTCTGCTGACACTCCATTTAATTTTATTTGTATATAGACTATGTCATTGTTTGGTGATGACTCTTTAATTGCTCTTTCTTCCATTAATTCTGACTGTATATTTTTTTTAAAATTATTTCTGATAATGGTTATTGGTTTGTTTAATTTATTATTATAATTGGGTTTGTGGTAAATTCTGTGCCCTGTTGTTTCTAGCAGTGACGGGCAATCATATCTTCTCACTGCTGGTACCCGTTTCCCCTATTTCCATCATTATCATTATTCGATTCAACATTTTCATTATGTTGAATATTGCTTATTGGTCTCCTTTCTTCATCATTATTTCTGAATCTAGGTTGCTCTTCACTCCTACTCCTTTGTTGACCTTCTTCTCGGTGATAAGAATCGTGTCTGTAATTTCGACTGTTATAATTTGGCCATCTTCCTCGATATCTATTATTAAAATAATTGTTATTAGCATGTACATAATTTACTCTAGGTCGATTCTCTCTTGGTGGTTCATTCTTCCGCTCCTCAGTATTCCCTGACCTCCATCTACTTCTCCTATAATAAGATTCCTGCTCATAATTTTCTAGTAACGCTTCCATGCCTCCAATAGTTTTTATCTGTCCACTTAATCGTGCACTGATGATCTTCTCTTCGAAATGATACGCAATTTTGGTCACTAGACACTCTTCCGGGATCTTTGGGTCTAAATACTTTGCTATACACACCTTCCCCAAAAAGTAAGCAGTAGGTGTTTGTCCCATTGTACGGTCATACCTACCATGACAAATATCGTCCCTAATAATGTTTTGTACTGACTCCGACCAATACTTAAGTTTGAACATTGTTTTGAAACCCCCATAATCACACACCTCGTTCCTGATTACCGTCCACCAATTATCATTGATGTTTTTAAAAGATTCGTCTAATATACCTGTGATCATATTCCATCGATTCTCCTTTGATCTATTCAAAATTTCGTCTATTCTCCCTAAAAATTCGAGTGGGTTCCTGCGATAATCCCGAAAGTTTACACTTTCCTTACTATCTTGAAAAACATGATGACTGTTGCATGCAGATCTAGAACTTATTCTATCTACATCACATTGAAAATTGGTTTGTATTTGTTGCAAATTATCTAATTTCTCTGCTTGGCTATTACACTGATTTTTTACATTCTCTACTGTTTTATGAAACTCCGAAAATTTACAGTTTAGACTGCCTTTGATACTATCTAACTGGTCATTGTTTTCTTGGCGTATGGCCATTACACGAACTTGATTATTTTGTTCTTCCTTTTCCATTCGGGCGTCAATTCCTGTTTTAATTAGTTCCATCTTTTCTTCTGTTTTATCCAACCTTTGATTGGTTTCTATTACTTTCTTCTCTGCCTCTTCCTTATATTCATCTACTCTTTGGCTAAGCGTATTACTGACCAGTTCAATTTTACTCTCTAGATTTTCTCTTAATTCCTTGTTGAAATTCTCCATCTTACCCTCAATTTGTTTTAAATTCTCATTATTCTCTTCAAATTTTGCATTCATCTCTTCTCTTTGTCCTTCAACAGTTTCTTTCAGTTCATGGTATTGTTCATTCATGGTTTGTTTGATATTTCCATGAATGGTCTCTATTTTTTCATTTAGTTGTTTGACTAAACTTTCCTGAATGCTATCTATTTTCTCATTGGTCTGTCTATTTTGTTCCTCCTGTTTCTTAAAATTCTCCTTATTTTCCTCCTTGGTTTGCTTTGAGTTTTCCTCCTGTCTCCTAAAATTTTCATCTATTTTGTCAAATTTTTCGCTCAAGGTTTCATTTTGTTTCCTTGAGTTTTCCTCATTGGTTTGTTTTAAAGATTCCTCCTGTTTCCTAAATTGTTCAGCCATAAATTTCATCATGTCTTGCCAATTAGGTTCTTCTCTGGCTACCGCTTTGTCTGGTTGGTCCCCTTGGGCATCCTCTTCAACTATTTCCTTTTCCGTGTTCATAATTGCTTCAGTTTCTTCTTTATCACCCATTGGTCATTCCATTTCATTGTCCGTAACTATTTCTATCTCTCGTTCCTGTCCACCTTCTTCCTTCTCCTTTTCTTCTGCCCTCTTCTTCGATCTGCCTCTGGTATTATGCATTTCTTGTTTTCTCATAACTGCCGACGATAATTAGATTTTTTGGTATATTAATTTATCGAATATCTCAAAATTCTTTTCTAATTACAGCCCTTTTACGTTGAGCGCCAATTTGTAACGTAGCGGTTCTAATCAAAGGTTTCCGCCTCTCCAAGAGTGTAGTGCAATTACGGGTTTAGTTAATTCAGCCCCACTGTTGTAAGCGCCAATCTGTAACGTACCGCCTATTTTAGGTGTGAGTGTGACGTCCGTTTTTTTTTTTCAGTCTCGGATCAGTCAGAACACCCCTTAGCAATCGCCACTTATGAACTATAAAGACTGAAGTTTAAATAAAGTTGTTGGTAATGTTACTCAAACAAAGCAGAAATCGAGTGTGTGTGATTTGGGTCAAGTAGGGAAGTTGTTTAGCCTTATTTTGAAGAGAGAGCAAGTACCGTTTGTTTACCCTCGGTTTAGACGATTTATAAATTTTTCAAATATTCGCCGTGAACCGAATCAGCTGATTTTGAGACGAGTCTCCAAACATAGGTTAACCAGACGACACTGTGGCAGAATATGACCCGGTGGATCGTCTTCTTCTTATTTGTTCTGAAACTTATTACAAGTACCCACTACAAGAAAGGCAACACATTTTTATTATTCAATATCATTTTTTCAATAATATTTATTGTTTATATCATTGGTTTTCTCCCTTCAGCCACAATACAAATACAGTATTACAATCGATAGTTTCATTAACTAGTAAATGATATCGACTTCATTGAGTAACAAGAAATTGTCATAAAAATATAAAGGTTTGAGCGATTTTACAATTTTATCTTTTGTTTAAACATCAATCAACATATAATTCTTTTAGTTATTTTCCCCAGGGTTAAGGGTAAGTTCTTTTTGTTATGAGATGGTCAGAAATGGATAATTATACTACGCTTTACAAATATAGAAAAAATATTCAAAAATTTGTTTATTTCGCTTAGTATGTAGTTCCGGAAATGTCCGTAAGAGAGCAGATGGCGTTGGTTTTTATTAAAACATGTGGTTATGTTCTAATCGTTATGGACTACACGACCATTCCGTTGGAGGTTTCTTCGTTAAATATTAAAAAGTTTGTTTATATTACCTCTCTTCTTGAAGTTCTTACTTGGGTGAAGCCGCTCCTCAGGTGGTGTTTTTATTTTGGTGGTAATTTCACAACCGTCTGGCGAATATTATCTCGTTAAAACTCAAATTCTGCTAGGCTATGCCTACTCGTCCAAAAATGGTTTTTTGTTCACTGTTATTATGGAGTATAGCAAGTTAACATTGATAACTAAGGTAGTAATACATCTTGTTTATACTGTTCTTTAATTTTGTAACAATTTTGTGCTTTTCAAAAGGTTCCAAAGGATATTTTAGTAACTTTTTATCTCATCATTTTGTCAACTGGACAGGTTTAAATTTCAAATTCGATTAACAATACTTGTTATTTACGTTACTCTTAGTAACCCATAATTTTTATATATCTTTTTATTGGTTCTGCTATTTACTTTTTAGTATATAGGCAGTTTGTAATTATTATAAATTTATTTTTGATTTACAGAAAAATAATTCTTTTTAATTTTGGTTTCTTTCCCAATTTGATTTACATAATAGTTTTCTGTTTATTTTCTTATACCTTTGGATATAAGTATTTAATATTTTTATTAACTTTAAATGAATTTATATATATTATTTATTAATCTCTTATAGTATTCTTACACTGGACTATTTTCTTCTGCCATTTCCCTCATACAGTATTATTTTAATTTTTATTATCATTTGATATTTAAATCTTTTAAGTTTTTAACAACCCTGGGTTATCTTATACGATAAAACAATTATTTTATAAAATATAAAATTAACATAGGTACTACACAATATAAATCCTACAATAACTAAACAAAATACATAATTAGTTAGTAGCATCATGATCTACTATTATAGTTTATAATTCTCACATTTACAGTACAATTCTGTAAGAAGTTCCCTTCACCTTCACTTATTACCTCATTGGGTACACTATAACTCACTTGTCACTGTATATCACTTTAATTGTTTATAATGTTTAGTGATACAACTTAATTTACTTGATCCCTTTTTTGTTGAAGTTCCACTTTATGCAACACTCTGTTGTGCATTTCCACTTTGTCAAACTCTACTCTCTCTCCTGGAGGAAAATTTATCAACGAGGTAATTTCTCTTGGTGGTGGTTTATCAAACATTACCTGGTAAGGGCTAGTTCCGATAGTGTCATGGTATGACCAATTAAGGAAAGTCTCTGCTGGTTCGATGTATTGACTCCAGTTTTTATGTTCTTGGTGACAGTATGTACGTAGAATTCTGCCAACTTCCCTTAATACCCGTTCAGCAGGATTACTACTAGGGTGGTACACTGATGTTTTGTAGGTCCTTATTTGCCATTTTCTCAATTCTTCTTTCCACTTTTTACCCCGAAATTGCGTTCCATGATCTGTTATAACTGTTTCCGGTTTTCCCACCTCAGGTAAGTATTTTTGAATGATTACTTCTAGAATTTTCTTCGTTGTGGCTCTACTGATGGCGTTGAGTTTTGTATATTTCGTATAATGATCAAAGATAATGATTATATATTTATATTTATGTCTCCCTCCACTTCGGGGAAAAGGTCCACATATATCCAAAAATGTCTTTTCAAGTTTATTATTAGATTTTATTGCAACCATTGCGCCCATTCTCTTCTCATTATTTACTTTTACTAGCTGGCATATGTTACAGTTTTTTACTATTACTCGAACTCTCTTATTTATAGCTTTCACGTAACAGTGTTCAGATAGAGCTTTAATAACTTTGAGTGATCCCATGTGACCATATCTTTCATGATAATCCTTAATCAGGGCTATTTCTGTTGCTTCTGGCACATACATCTTCCATACATGATCCTTAATGGTAGGACGAATAAAAAGGATTTCTTCATAAACACAGAAAAATTTCATTATTATAGGGTCATTTTGTAATATTCGTTCCTTAATTTTTGTTAATTTAGTGTCCCTTTGCTGCTCGATTTTTATTTTATTAATGATATCTTGTAACTCCTTTTTCATCTTAATAATGTAATATATTTTTCCAATACTTTCTGGTTCTATTTCACAAGTTCCTTTTTCTAGATTAATCCATGATAATCGGTCTGCTATTACATTCTTCTTACCTGGAATATATTCCCAGTCTAAATTATACTCTTGAAGTATTAATACCCATCGTGTGAGTCTGCCGTGGTTAAGTTTGCAATTTTTTAAAAATGAAATTGATCTATGATCGGTTCTGATGGTTACTGGTTATCCCAATATAAATGTTCGAAATTTTATACATGGGAACACAACACTCAGCAGTTCCTTTTCAGTTACTGTATAATTCCTCTCACAACTACTCAGTACTCTGCTTGCAAAACTGATGACCCCATGATTTCCTTCCTCATCTTCCTGATATAGCTCACTTCCAAGGCTAATGTTACTAGCATCACAATTTATGAAAAAACGTTTATTAAAATTTGGGTGATGTAACATGATGCTGTCAAGAAATTTATTTTTTACTATCTGAAAATTATTATCTTCACTTTCTTCCCATTTCCACTTGTTTTTCTTTGAAAGTAAACATTGGAATTTGGCTGTTACTTCTGAATAATTCTGTTGAAATTTCCTATAATAGTTGCATATCCTCAAAAAGGATTGTAATTGTTTCAAGTTTTTTGGTTTAGGAAAATCTTGGATAGCCTTTACTTTTTCAGGAGATGGTTTAATTCCAGTAGCAGATAAAATGAACCCTAAAAATGGTAGTTCATGTGTGATAAATTTAGATTTATCCAGTTTTAAAGTTATATTGTGTTGCAAGAGTTATTTAACACTGTTTCCACTCGGTTACAATGCTCCTCCCAAGTACAAGACGTAATTAATATGTCATCCACATATATGGTAGTAAAATCTAAAACTTCCTTACCTAAAATTTGGTCCATGCATTGGATGAACATGGCCACAGAATTTACCAATCAGAAAGGCAAACGCTTAAAATGATAATTTCGTCCTTCGAATATGAAAGCAACATATTGTCTGCTGTCAGGGTGCAACTCTATTTGCCAATATCCACAGACTGCATCCCAAGTACTCATGTACTTGCATCCATAGAATTTTTTCATTATTTCTTCAATCTCACCTGGAGACGTGCGATCGTTAATGAGCATTTTATTCAACTCCCGAGCATCAAGACATAGTCTGACTTGACCATCTTTCTTCGGTATAGCTACCAATGGGCTGGTATACGGAGAACTACTTCTTTCAATTATGCCTTCTAATATCATTCTTTGAATTTCTTTCCTTGCTGCCTCTTTCAAAGCTTGAGCAATAGGGTATGATCGTTTATTAAAATTTACATTTTCCTTGAACTTTAGTTCACACAAGAAGTTTTTTGCTTTTCCTGGTGATTCTGAGAATACTGATTTATATTTATTATAAATTTTTATAAGCTGTTGTTTTTGTTCTACACTAATTATTTCCGGTGCCTGCCTATTCTGAAACTCAATTATCTCTTCTATCTTCTCTTGCCAAATCTTTGATTCTGTTACTTCTGTATTTTTACCTAGGGTTAATCTATTATCCTCCCTAACAAAAAATGAGCTCGGACACTGAGGGGCACTTTGGCTACCAATTATCTCAGCCGTTAACTCACGATTTTCTGTGCTCAAGGTTACTATACCCCTGGCCAGATTTATAATTGCAGTGTGTCGCCGTAGCATATCGCACCCTATTAACACCCTAAACGGTAGCCCTTTTGCTACTAAAAATCCCATAGGTATTCCTATTCCATTAGTGGTAACATTCAAAGACACTTGTTTCCTGATGGTTTTATTTTCTTGGATTTCGTTGTCCATGACGTGTCCGTTACTTAACTAAATATCACTATAATATTGACGACTCGGAACACTAAGTTTTTTATAAGTAAAAACGTAAAGTTTTACCTTACAGGTGAAAGCTGGTTTAGGCTGTAAGGTAAAACTTTACGTTTTTACTTATAAAAAACTTAGTGTTCCGAGTCGTCAATATTATAGTGATATTTAGGTTTTATTTTGTTTCCCTGTGGCACCAACAATTGTTAAATTATTAATTGGTAAAGTAGGTATTCTCTCAGTAGTTAGCTCAGTAATACGATCTAGTTCTAATTGATCAATAATTGAAATATTGGCTCCTGTATCAATCATGGCCTCTGCTGACACTCCATTTAATTTTATTTGTATATAGACTATGTCATTGTTTGGTGATGACTCTTTAATTGCTCTTTCTTCCATTAATTCTGACTGTATAGTTTTTTTAAAATTATTTCTGATAATGGTTATTGGTTTGTTTAATTTATTATTATAATTGGGTTTGTGGTAAATTCTGTGCCCTGTTGTTTCTAGCAGTGATGGGCAATCACATCTTCTCACTGCTGGTACCCGTTTCCCCTATTTCCATCATTATCATTATTCGATTCAACATTTTCATTATGTTGAATATTGCTTATTGGTCTCCTTTCTTCATCATTATTTCTGAATCTAGGTTGCTCTTCACTCCTACTCCTTTGTTGACCTTCTTCTCGGTGATAAGAATCGTGTCTGTAATTTCGACTGTTATAATTTGGCCATCTTCCTCGATATCTATTATTAAAATAATTGTTATTAGCATGTACATAATTTACTCTAGGTCGATTCTCTCTTGGTGGTTCATTCTTCCGCTCCTCAGTATTCCCTGACCTCCATCTACTTCTCCTATAATAAGATTCCTGCTCATAATTTTCTAGTAACGCTTCCATGCCTCCAATAGTTTTTATCTGTCCACTTAATCGTGCACTGATGATCTTCTCTTCGAAATGATACGCAATTTTGGTCACTAGACACTCTTCCGGGATCTTTGGGTCTAAATACTTTGCTATACACACCTTCCCCAAAAAGTAAGCAGTAGGTGTTTGTCCCATTGTACGGTCATACCTACCATGACAAATATCGTCCCTAATAATGTTTTGTACTGACTCCGACCAATACTTAAGTTTGAACATTGTTTTGAAACCCCCATAATCACACACCTCGTTCCTGATTACCGTCCACCAATTATCATTGATGTTTTTAAAAGATTCGTCTAATATACCTTTGATCATATTCCATCGATTCTCCTTTGATCTATTCAAAATTTCGTCTATTCTCCCTAAAAATTCGAGTGGGTTCCTGCGATAATCCCGAAAGTTTACACTTTCCTTACTATCTTGAAAAACATGATGACTGTTGCATGCAGATCTAGAACTTATTCTATCTACATCACATTGAAAATTGGTTTGTATTTGTTGCAAATTATCTAATTTCTCTGCTTGGCTATTACACTGATTTTTTACATTCTCTACTGTTTTATGAAACTCCGAAAATTTACAGTTTAGACTGCCTTTGATACTATCTAACTGGTCATTGTTTTCTTGGCGTATGGCCATTACACGAACTTGATTATTTTGTTCTTCCTTTTCCATTCGGGCGTCAATTCCTGTTTTAATTAGTTCCATCTTTTCTTCTGTTTTATCCAACCTTTGATTGGTTTCTATTACTTTCTTCTCTGCCTCTTCCTTATATTCATCTACTCTTTGGCTAAGCGTATTACTGACCAGTTCAATTTTACTCTCTAGATTTTCTCTTAATTCCTTGTTGAAATTCTCCATCTTACCCACAATTTGTTTTAAATTCTCATTATTCTCTTCAAATTTTGCATTCATCTCTTCTCTTTGTCCTTCAACAGTTTCTTTCAGTTCATGGTATTGTTCATTCATGGTTTGTTTGATATTTCCATGAATGGTCTCTATTTTTTCATTTAGTTGTTTGACTAAACTTTCCTGAATGCTGTCTATTTTCTCATTGGTCTGTCTATTTTGTTCCTCCTGTTTCTTAAAATTCTCCTTATTTTCCTCCTTGGTTTGCTTTGAGTTTTCCTCCTGTCTCCTAAAATTTTCATCTATTTTGCCAAATTTTTCGCTCAAGGTTTCATTTTGTTTCCTTGAGTTTTCCTCATTGGTTTGTTTTAAAGATTCCTCCTGTTTCCTAAATTGTTCAGCCATAAATTTCATCATGTCTTGCCAATTAGGTTCTTCTCTGGCTACCGCTTTGTCTGGTTGGTCCCCTTGGGCATCCTCTTCAACTATTTCTTTTTCCGTGTTCATAATTGCTTCAGTTTCTTCTTTATCACCCATTGGTCGTTCCATTTCATCGTCCGTAACTATTTCTATCTCTCGTTCCTGTCCACCTTCTTCCTTCTCCTTTTCTTCTGCCCTCTTCTTCGATCTGCCTCTGGTATTATGCATTTCTTGTTTTCTCATAACTGCCGACGATAATTAGATTTTTTGGTATATTAATTTATCGAATATCTCAAAATTCTTTTCTAATTACAGCCCTTTTACGTTGAGCGCCAATTTGTAACGTAGCGGTTCTAATCAAAGGTTTCCGCCTCTCCAAGAGTGTAGTGCAATTACGGGTTTAGTTAATTCAGCCCCACTGTTGTAAGCGCCAATCTGTAACGTACCGCCTATTTTAGGTGTGAGTGTGATGTCCGTTTTTTTTTTTTCAGTCTCGGATCAGTCAGAACACCCCTTAGCAATCGCCACTTATGAACTATAAAGACTGAAGTTTAAATAAAGTTGTTGGTAATGTTACTCAAACAAAGCAGAAATCGAGTGTGTGTGATTTGGGTCAAGTAGGGAAGTTGTTTAGCCTTATTTTGAAGAGAGAGCAAGTACCGTTTGTTTACCCTCGGTTTAGACGATTTATAAATTTTTCAAATATTCGCCGTGAACCGAATCAGCTGATTTTGAGACGAGTCTCCAAACATAGGTTAACCAGACGACACTGTGGCAGAATATGACCCGGTGGATCGTCTTCTTCTTATTTGTTCTGAAACTTATTACAACTACCCACTACAAGAAAGGCAACACATTTTTATTATTCAATATCATTTTTTCAATAATATTTATTGTTTATATCATTGGTTTTCTCCCTTCAGCCACAATACAAATACAGTATTACAATCGATAGTTTCATTAACTAGTAAATGATATCGACTTCATTGAGTAACAAGAAATTGTCATACAAATATAAAGGTTTGAGCGATTTTACAATTTTATCTTTTGTTTAAACATCAATCAACATATAATTCTTTTAGTTATTTTCCCCAGGGTTAAGGGTAAGTTCTTTTTGTTATGAGATGGTCAGAAATGGATAATTATACTACGCTTTACAAATATAGAAAAAATATTCAAAAATTTGTTTATTTTGCTTAGTACGTAGTTCCGGAAATCTCCGTAAGAGAGCAGATGGCGTTTGTTTTTATTAAAACATGTGGTTATGTTCTAATCGTTATGGACTACACGACCATTCCGTTGGAGGTTTCTTCGTTAAATATTAAAAAGAATGTTTATATTACCTCTCTTCTTGAAGTTCTTACTTGGGTGAAGCCGCTCCTCAGGTGGTGTTTGTATTTTGGTGGTAATTTCACAACCGTCTGGCGAATATTATCTCGTTAAAACTCAAATTCTGCTAGGCTATGCCTACTCGTCCAAAAATGGTTTTTTGTTCACTGTTATTATGGAGTATAGCAAGTTAACATTGATAACTAAGGTAGTAATACATCTTGTTTATACTGTTCTTTAATTTTGTAACAATTTTGTGCTTTTCAAAAGGTTCCAAAGGATATTTTAATAACTTTTTATCTCATCATTTTGTCAACTGGACAGGTTTAAATTTCAAATTCGATTAACAATACTTGTTATTTACGTTACTCTTAGTAACCCATAATTTTTATATATCTTTTTATTGGTTCTGCTATTTACTTTTTAGTATATAGGCAGTTTGTAATTATTATAAATTTATTTTTGATTTACAGAAAAATAATTCTTTTTAATTTTGGTTTCTTTCCCAATTTGATTTACATAATAGTTTTCTGTTTATTTTCTTATACCTTTGGATATAAGTATTTAATATTTTTATTAACTTTAAATGAATTTATATATATTATTTATTAATCTCTTATAGTATTCTTACACTGGACTATTTTCTTCTGCCATTTCCCTCATACAGTATTATTTTAATTTTTATTATCATTTGATATTTAAATCTTTTAAGTTTTTAACAACCCTGGGTTATCTTATACGATAAAACAATTATTATATAAAATATAAAATTAACATAGGTACTACACAATATAAATCCTACAATAACTAAACAAAATACATAATTCTTCGTATTGTTTAAATTAGCAGCCATCCTTACTATGTCTTTTATGAATTTGCTAACTGCTATAATTTTTTATTCTTCGACTAAGCTTTTCGTCATTACTGACATCTTCAGGTCTTAAACAACACCTGAAAATTATAGCAGTTAGCAAATTCATAAAAGACATAGTAAAATACATAATTAGTTAGTAGCATCATGATCTACTATTATAGTTTATAATTCTCACATTTACAGTACAATTCTGTAAGAAGTTCCCTTCACCTTCACTTATTACCTCATTGGGTACACTATAACTCACTTGTCACTGTATATCACTTTAATTGTTTATAATGTTTAGTGATACAACTTAATTTACTTGATCCCTTTTTTGTTGAAGTTCCACTTTATGCAACACTCTGTTGTGCATTTCCACTTTGTCAAACTCTACTCTCTCTCCTAGAGGAAAATTTATCAACGAGGTAATTTCTCTTGGTGGTGGTTTATCAAACATTACCTGGTAAGGGCTAGTTCCGATAGTGTCATGGTATGACCAATTAAGGAAAGTCTCTGCTGGTTCGATGTATTGACTCCAGTTTTTATGTTCTTGGTGACAGTATGTACGTAGAATTCTGCCAACTTCCCTTAATACCCGTTCAGCAGGATTACTACTAGGGTGGTACACTGATGTTTTGTAGGTCCTTATTTGCCATTTTCTCAATTCTTCTTTCCACTTTTTACCCCGAAATTGCGTTCCATGATCTGT
Organism: Magicicada septendecula; assembly: GCA_034769895.1. Classification (NCBI taxonomy): domain Eukaryota; kingdom Metazoa; phylum Arthropoda; class Insecta; order Hemiptera; family Cicadidae; genus Magicicada; species Magicicada septendecula. Next base: position 247,405,048 of record CM068373.1, on the reverse strand, counting down.
TATAACTGTTTCCGGTTTTCCCACCTCAGGTAAGTATTTTTGAATGATTACTTCTAGAATTTTCTTCGTTGTGGCTCTACTGATGGCGTAGAGTTTTGTATATTTCGTATAATGATCAAAGATAATGATTATATATTTATATTTATGTCTCCCTCCACTTCGGGGAAAAGGTCCACATATATCCAAAAATGTCTTTTCAAGTTTATTATTAGATTTTATTGCAACCATTGCGCCCATTCTCTTCTCATTATTTACTTTTACTAGCTGGCATATGTTACAGTTTTTTACTATTACTCGAACTCTCTTATTTATAGCTTTCACGTAACAGTGTTCAGATAGAGCTTTAATAACTTTGAGTGATCCCATGTGACCATATCTTTCATGATAATCCTTAATCAGGGCTATTTCTGTTGCTTCTGGCACATACATCTTCCATACATGATCCTTAATGGTAGGACGAATAAAAAGGATTTCTTCATAAACACAGAAAAATTTCATTATTATAGGGTCATTTTGTAATATTCGTTCCTTAATTTTTGTTAATTTAGTGTCCCTTTGCTGCTCGATTTTTATTTTATTAATGATATCTTGTAACTCCTTTTTCATCTTAATAATGTAATATATTTTTCCAATACTTTCTGGTTCTATTTCACAAGTTCCTTTTTCTAGATTAATCCATGATAATCGGTCTGCTATTACATTCTTCTTACCTGGAATATATTCCCAGTCTAAATTATACTCTTGAAGTATTAATACCCATCGTGTGAGTCTGCCGTGGTTAAGTTTGCAATTTTTTAAAAATGAAATTGATCTATGATCGGTTCTGATGGTTACTGGTTATCCCAATATAAATGTTCGAAATTTTATACATGGGAACACAACACTCAGCAGTTCCTTTTCAGTTACTGTATAATTCCTCTCACAACTACTCAGTACTCTGCTTGCAAAACTGATGACCCCATGATTTCCTTCCTCATCTTCCTGATATAGCTCACTTCCAAGGCTAATGTTACTAGCATCACAATTTATGAAAAAACGTTTATTAAAATTTGGGTGATGTAACATGATGCTGTCAAGAAATTTATTTTTTACTATCTGAAAATTATTATCTTCACTTTCTTCCCATTTCCACTTGTTTTTCTTTGAAAGTAAACATTGGAATTTGGCTGTTACTTCTGAATAATTCTGTTGAAATTTCCTATAATAGTTGCATATCCTCAAAAAGGATTGTAATTGTTTCAAGTTTTTTGGTTTAGGAAAATCTTGGATAGCCTTTACTTTTTCAGGAGATGGTTTAATTCCAGTAGCAGATAAAATGAACCCTAAAAATGGTAGTTCATGTGTGATAAATTTAGATTTATCCAGTTTTAAAGTTATATTGTGTTGCAAGAGTTATTTAACACTGTTTCCACTCGGTTACAATGCTCCTCCCAAGTACAAGACGTAATTAATATGTCATCCACATATATGGTAGTAAAATCTAAAACTTCCTTACCTAAAATTTGGTCCATGCATTGGATGAACATGGCCACAGAATTTACCAATCCGAAAGGCAAACGCTTAAAATGATAATTTCGTCCTTCGAATATGAAAGCAACATATTGTCTGCTGTCAGGGTGCAACTCTATTTGCCAATATCCACAGACTGCATCCCAAGTACTCATGTACTTGCATCCATAGAATTTTTTCATTATTTCTTCAATCTCACCTGGAGACGTGCGATCGTTAATGAGCATTTTATTCAACTCCCGAGCATCAAGACATAGTCTGACTTGACCATCTTTCTTCGGTATAGCTACCAATGGGCTGGTATACGGAGAACTACTTCTTTCAATTATGCCTTCTAATATCATTCTTTGAATTTCTTTCCTTGCTGCCTCTTTCAAAGCTTGAGCAATAGGGTATGATCGTTTATTAAAATTTACATTTTCCTTGAACTTTAGTTCACACAAGAAGTTTTTTTGCTTTTCCTGGTGATTCTGAGAATACTGATTTATATTTATTATAAATTTTATAAGCTGTTGTTTTTGTTCTACACTAATTATTTCCGGTGCCTGCCTATTCTGAAACTCAATTATCTCTTCTATCTTCTCTTGCCAAATCTTTGATTCTGTTACTTCTGTATTTTTACCTAGGGTTAATCTATTATCCTCCCTAACAAAAAATGAGCTCGGACACTGAGGGGCACTTTGGCTACCAATTATCTCAGCCGTTAACTCACCATTTTCTGTGCTCAAGGTTACTATACCCCTGGCCAGATTTATAATTGCAGTGTGTCGCCGTAGCATATCGCACCCTATTAACATCCTAAACGGTAGCCCTTTTGCTACTAAAAATCCCATAGGTATTCCTATTCCATTAGTGGTAACATTCAAAGACACTTGTTTCCTGATGGTTTTATTTTCTTGGATTTCGTTGTCCATGACGTGTCCGTTACTTAACTAAATATCACTATAATATTGACGACTCGGAACACTAAGTTTTTTATAAGTAAAAACGTAAAGTTTTACCTTACAGGTGAAAGCCGGTTTAGGCTGTAAGGTAAAACTTTACGTTTTTACTTATAAAAAACTTAGTGTTCCGAGTCGTCAATATTATAGTGATATTTAGGTTTTATTTTGTTTCCCTGTGGCACCAACAATTGTTAAATTATTAATTGGTAAAGTAGGTATTCTCTCAGTAGTTAGCTCAGTAATACGATCTAGTTCTAATTGATCAATAATTGAAATATTGGCTCCTGTATCAATCATGGCCTCTGCTGACACTCCATTTAATTTTATTTGTATATAGACTATGTCATTGTTTGGTGATGACTCTTTAATTGCTCTTTCTTCCATTAATTCTGACTGTATATTTTTTTTTAAATTATTTCTGATAATGGTTATTGGTTTGTTTAATTTATTATTATAATTGGGTTTGTGGTAAATTCTGTGCCCTGTTGTTTCTAGCAGTGACGGGCAATCACATCTTCTCACTGCTGGTACCCGTTTCCCCTATTTCCATCATTATCATTATTCGATTCAACATTTTCATTATGTTGAATATTGCTTATTGGTCTCCTTTCTTCATCATTATTTCTGAATCTAGGTTGCTCTTCACTCCTACTCCTTTGTTGACCTTCTTCTCGGTGATAAGAATCGTGTCTGTAATTTCGACTGTTATAATTTGGCCATCTTCCTCGATATCTATTATTAAAATAATTGTTATTAGCATGTACATAATTTACTCTAGGTCGATTCTCTCTTGGTGGTTCATTCTTCCGCTCCTCAGTATTCCCTGACCTCCATCTACTTCTCCTATAATAAGATTCCTGCTCATAATTTTCTAGTAACGCTTCCATGCCTCCAATAGTTTTTATCTGTCCACTTAATCGTGCACTGATGATCTTCTCTTCGAAATGATACGCAATTTTGGTCACTAGACACTCTTCCGGGATCTTTGGGTCTAAATACTTTGCTATACACACCTTCCCCAAAAAGTAAGCAGTAGGTGTTTGTCCCATTGTACGGTCATACCTACCATGACAAATATCGTCCCTAATAATGTTTTGTACTGACTCCGACCAATACTTAAGTTTGAACATTGTTTTGAAACCCCCATAATCACACACCTCGTTCCTGATTACCGTCCACCAATTATCATTGATGTTTTTAAAAGATTCGTCTAATATACCTTTGATCATATTCCATCGATTCTCCTTTGATCTATTCAAAATTTCGTCTATTCTCCCTAAAAATTCGAGTGGGTTCCTGCGATAATCCCGAAAGTTTACACTTTCCTTACTATCTTGAAAAACATGATGACTGTTGCATGCAGATCTAGAACTTATTCTATCTACATCACATTGAAAATTGGTTTGTATTTGTTGCAAATTATCTAATTTCTCTGCTTGGCTATTACACTGATTTTTTACATTCTCTACTGTTTTATGAAACTCCGAAAATTTACAGTTTAGACTGCCTTTGATACTATCTAACTGGTCATTGTTTTCTTGGCGTATGGCCATTACACGAACTTGATTATTTTGTTCTTCCTTTTCCATTCGGCCGTCAATTCCTGTTTTAATTAGTTCCATCTTTTCTTCTGTTTTATCCAACCTTTGATTGGTTTCTATTACTTTCTTCTCTGCCTCTTCCTTATATTCATCTACTCTTTGGCTAAGCGTATTACTGACCAGTTCAATTTTACCTCTAGATTTTCTCTTAATTCCTTGTTGAAATTCTCCATCTTACCCTCAATTTGTTTTAAATTCTCATTATTCTCTTCAAATTTTGCATTCATCTCTTCTCTTTGTCCTTCAACAGTTTCTTTCAGTTCATGGTATTGTTCATTCATGGTTTGTTTGATATTTCCATGAATGGTCTCTATTTTTTCATTTAGTTGTTTGACTAAACTTTCCTGAATGCTGTCTATTTTCTCATTGGTCTGTCTATTTTGTTCCTCCTGTTTCTTAAAATTCTCCTTATTTTCCTCCTTGGTTTGCTTTGAGTTTTCCACCTGTCTCCTAAAATTTTCATCTATTTTGTCAAATTTTTCGCTCAAGGTTTCATTTTGTTTCCTTGAGTTTTCCTCATTGGTTTGTTTTAAAGATTCCTCCTGTTTCCTAAATTGTTCAGCCATAAATTTCATCATGTCTTGCCAATTAGGTTCTTCTCTGGCTACCGCTTTGTCTGGTTGGTCCCCTTGGGCATCCTCTTCAACTATTTCTTTTTCCGTGTTCATAATTGCTTCAGTTTCTTCTTTATCACCCATTGGTCGTTCCATTTCATCGTCCGTAACTATTTCTATCTCTCGTTCCTGTCCACCTTCTTCCTTCTCCTTTTCTTCTGCCCTCTTCTTCGATCTGCCTCTGGTATTATGCATTTCTTGTTTTCTCATAACTGCCGACGATAATTAGATTTTTTGGTATATTAATTTATCGAATATCTCAAAATTCTTTTCTAATTACAGCCCTTTTACGTTGAGCGCCAATTTGTAACGTAGCGGTTCTAATCAAAGGTTTCCGCCTCTCCAAGAGTGTAGTGCAATTACGGGTTTAGTTAATTCAGCCCCACTGTTGTAAGCGCCAATCTGTAACGTACCGCCTATTTTAGGTGTGAGTGTGATGTCCGTTTTTTTTTTTTCAGTCTCGGATCAGTCAGAACACCCCTTAGCAATCGCCACTTATGAACTATAAAGACTGAAGTTTAAATAAAGTTGTTGGTAATGTTACTCAAACAAAGCAGAAATCGAGTGTGTGTGATTTGGGTCAAGTAGGGAAGTTGTTTAGCCTTATTTTGAAGAGAGAGCAAGTACCGTTTGTTTACCCTCGGTTTAGACGATTTATAAATTTTTCAAATATTCGCCGTGAACCGAATCAGCTGATTTTGAGACGAGTCTCCAAACATAGGTTAACCAGACGACACTGTGGCAGAATATGACCCGGTGGATCGTCTTCTTCTTATTTGTTCTGAAACTTATTACAACTACCCACTACAAGAAAGGCAACACATTTTTATTATTCAATATCATTTTTTCAATAATATTTATTGTTTATATCATTGGTTTTCTCCCTTCAGCCACAATACAAATACAGTATTACAATCGATAGTTTCATTAACTAGTAAATGATATCGACTTCATTGAGTAACAAGAAATTGTCATACAAATATAAAGGTTTGAGCGATTTTACAATTTTATCTTTTGTTTAAACATCAATCAACATATAATTCTTTTAGTTATTTTCCCCAGGGTTAAGGGTAAGTTCTTTTTGTTATGAGATGGTCAGAAATGGATAATTATACTACGCTTTACAAATATAGAAAAAATATTCAAAAATTTGTTTATTTGGCTTAGTACGTAGTTCCGGAAATCTCCGTAAGAGAGCAGATGGCGTTTGTTTTTATTAAAACATGTGGTTATGTTCTAATCGTTATGGACTACACGACCATTCCGTTGGAGGTTTCTTCGTTAAATATTAAAAAGAATGTTTATATTACCTCTCTTCTTGAAGTTCTTACTTGGGTGAAGCCGCTCCTCAGGTGGTGTTTGTATTTTGGTGGTAATTTCACAACCGTCTGGCGAATATTATCTCGTTAAAACTCAAATTCTGCTAGGCTATGCCTACTCGTCCAAAAATGGTTTTTTGTTCACTGTTATTATGGAGTATAGCAAGTTAACATTGATAACTAAGGTAGTAATACATCTTGTTTATACTGTTCTTTAATTTTGTAACAATTTTGTGCTTTTCAAAAGGTTCCAAAGGATATTTTAATAACTTTTTATCTCATCATTTTGTCAACTGGACAGGTTTAAATTTCAAATTCGATTAACAATACTTGTTATTTACGTTACTCTTAGTAACCCATAATTTTTATATATCTTTTTATTGGTTCTGCTATTTACTTTTTAGTATATAGGCAGTTTGTAATTATTATAAATTTATTTTTGATTTACAGAAAAATAATTCTTTTTAATTTTGGTTTCTTTCCCAATTTGATTTACATAATAGTTTTCTGTTTATTTTCTTATACCTTTGGATATAAGTATTTAATATTTTTATTAACTTTAAATGAATTTATATATATTATTTATTAATCTCTTATAGTATTCTTACACTGGACTATTTTCTTCTGCCATTTCCCTCATACAGTATTATTTTAATTTTTATTATCATTTGATATTTAAATCTTTTAAGTTTTTAACAACCCTGGGTTATCTTATACGATAAAACAATTATTTTATAAAATATAATATTAACATAGGTACTACACAATATAAATCCTACAATAACTAAACAAAATACATAATTCTTCGTATTGTTTAAATTAGCAGCCATCCTTACTATGTCTTTTATGAATTTGCTAACTGCTATAATTTTTTATTCTTCGACTAAGCTTTTCGTCATTACTGACATCTTCAGGTCTTAAACAACACCTGAAAATTATAGCAGTTAGCAAATTCATAAAAGACATAGTAAAATACATAATTAGTTAGTAGCATCATGATCTACTATTATAGTTTATAATTCTCACATTTACAGTACAATTCTGTAAGAAGTTCCCTTCACCTTCACTTATTACCTCATTGGGTACACTATAACTCACTTGTCACTGTATATCACTTTAATTGTTTATAATGTTTAGTGATACAACTTAATTTACTTGATCCCTTTTTTGTTGAAGTTCCACTTTATGCAACACTCTGTTGTGCATTTCCACTTTGTCAAACTCTACTCTCTCTCCTGGAGGAAAATTTATCAACGAGGTAATTTCTCTTGGTGGTGGTTTATCAAACATTACCTGGTAAGGGCTAGTTCCGATAGTGTCATGGTATGACCAATTAAGGAAAGTCTCTGCTGGTTCGATGTATTGACTCCAGTTTTTATGTTCTTGGTGACAGTATGTACGTAGAATTCTGCCAACTTCCCTTAATACCCGTTCAGCAGGATTACTACTAGGGTGGTACACTGATGTTTTGTAGGTCCTTATTTGCCATTTTCTCAATTCTTCTTTCCACTTTTTACCCCGAAATTGCGTTCCATGATCTGTTATAACTGTTTCCGGTTTTCCCACCTCAGGTAAGTATTTTTGAATGATTACTTCTAGAATTTTCTTCGTTGTGGCTCTACTGATGGCGTAGAGTTTTGTATATTTCGTATAATGATCAAAGATAATGATTATATATTTATATTTATGTCTCCCTCCACTTCGGGGAAAAGGTCCACATATATCCAAAAATGTCTTTTCAAGTTTATTATTAGATTTTATTGCAACCATTGCGCCCATTCTCTTCTCATTATTTACTTTTACTAGCTGGCATATGTTACAGTTTTTTACTATTACTCGAACTCTCTTATTTATAGCTTTCACGTAACAGTGTTCAGATAGAGCTTTAATAACTTTGAGTGATCCCATGTGACCATATCTTTCATGATAATCCTTAATCAGGGCTATTTCTGTTGCTTCTGGCACATACATCTTCCATACATGATCCTTAATGGTAGGACGAATAAAAAGGATTTCTTCATAAACACAGAAAAATTTCATTATTATAGGGTCATTTTGTAATATTCGTTCCTTAATTTTTGTTAATTTAGTGTCCCTTTGCTGCTCGATTTTTATTTTATTAATGATATCTTGTAACTCCTTTTTCATCTTAATAATGTAATATATTTTTCCAATACTTTCTGGTTCTATTTCACAAGTTCCTTTTTCTAGATTAATCCATGATAATCGGTCTGCTATTACATTCTTCTTACCTGGAATATATTCCCAGTCTAAATTATACTCTTGAAGTTTTAATACCCATCGTGTGAGTCTGCCGTGGTTAAGTTTGCAATTTTTTAAAAATGAAATTGATCTATGATCGGTTCTGATGGTTACTGGTTATCCCAATATAAATGTTCGAAATTTTATACATGGGAACACAACACTCAGCAGTTCCTTTTCAGTTACTGTATAATTCCTCTCACAACTACTCAGTACTCTGCTTGCAAAACTGATGACCCCATGATTTCCTTCCTCATCTTCCTGATATAGCTCACTTCCAAGGCTAATGTTACTAGCATCACAATTTATGAAAAAACGTTTATTAAAATTTGGGTGATGTAACATGATGCTGTCAAGAAATTTATTTTTTACTATCTGAAAATTATTATCTTCACTTTCTTCCCATTTCCACTTGTTTTTCTTTGAAAGTAAACATTGGAATTTGGCTGTTACTTCTGAATAATTCTGTTGAAATTTCCTATAATAGTTGCATATCCTCAAAAAGGATTGTAATTGTTTCAAGTTTTTTGGTTTAGGAAAATCTTGGATAGCCTTTACTTTTTCAGGAGATGGTTTAATTCCAGTAGCAGATAAAATGAACCCTAAAAATGGTAGTTCATGTGTGATAAATTTAGATTTATCCAGTTTTAAAGTTATATTGTGTTGCAAGAGTTATTTAACACTGTTTCCACTCGGTTACAATGCTCCTCCCAAGTACAAGACGTAATTAATATGTCATCCACATATATGGTAGTAAAATCTAAAACTTCCTTACCTAAAATTTGGTCCATGCATTGGATGAACATGGCCACAGAATTTACCAATCAGAAAGGCAAACGCTTAAAATGATAATTTCGTCCTTCGAATATGAAAGCAACATATTGTCTGCTGTCAGGGTGCAACTCTATTTGCCAATATCCACAGACTGCATCCCAAGTACTCATGTACTTGCATCCATAGAATTTTTTCATTATTTCTTCAATCTCACCTGGAGACGTGCGATCGTTAATGAGCATTTTATTCAACTCCCGAGCATCAAGACATAGTCTGACTTGACCATCTTTCTTCGGTATAGCTACCAATGGGCTGGTATACGGAGAACTACTTCTTTCAATTATGCCTTCTAATATCATTCTTTGAATTTCTTTCCTTGCTGCCTCTTTCAAAGCTTGAGCAATAGGGTATGATCGTTTATTAAAATTTACATTTTCCTTGAACTTTAGTTCACACAAGAAGTTTTTTGCTTTTCCTGGTGATTCTGAGAATACTGATTTATATTTATTATAAATTTTTATAAGCTGTTGTTTTTGTTCTACACTAATTATTTCCGGTGCCTGCCTATTCTGAAACTCAATTATCTCTTCTATCTTCTCTTGCCAAATCTTTGATTCTGTTACTTCTGTATTTTTACCTAGGGTTAATCTATTATCCTCCCTAACAAAAAATGAGCTCGGACACTGAGGGGCACTTTGGCTACCAATTATCTCAGCCGTTAACTCACGATTTTCTGTGCTCAAGGTTACTATACCCCTGGCCAGATTTATAATTGCAGTGTGTCGCCGTAGCATATCGCACCCTATTAACACCCTAAACGGTAGCCCTTTTGCTACTAAAAATCCCATAGGTATTCCTATTCCATTAGTGGTAACATTCAAAGACACTTGTTTCCTGATGGTTTTATTTTCTTGGATTTCGTTGTCCATGACGTGTCCGTTACTTAACTAAATATCACTATAATATTGACGACTCGGAACACTAAGTTTTTTATAAGTAAAAACGTAAAGTTTTACCTTACAGGTGAAAGCTGGTTTAGGCTGTAAGGTAAAACTTTACGTTTTTACTTATAAAAAACTTAGTGTTCCGAGTCGTCAATATTATAGTGATATTTAGGTTTTATTTTGTTTCCCTGTGGCACCAACAATTGTTAAATTATTAATTGGTAAAGTAGGTATTCTCTCAGTAGTTAGCTCAGTAATACGATCTAGTTCTAATTGATCAATAATTGAAATATTGGCTCCTGTATCAATCATGGCCTCTGCTGACACTCCATTTAATTTTATTTGTATATAGACTATGTCATTGTTTGGTGATGACTCTTTAATTGCTCTTTCTTCCATTAATTCTGACTGTATATTTTTTTTTAAATTATTTCTGATAATGGTTATTGGTTTGTTTAATTTATTATTATAATTGGGTTTGTGGTAAATTCTGTGCCCTGTTGTTTCTAGCAGTGACGGGCAATCACATCTTCTCACTGCTGGTACCCGTTTCCCCTATTTCCATCATTATCATTATTCGATTCAACATTTTCATTATGTTGAATATTGCTTATTGGTCTCCTTTCTTCATCATTATTTCTGAATCTAGGTTGCTCTTCACTCCTACTCCTTTGTTGACCTTCTTCTCGGTGATAAGAATCGTGTCTGTAATTTCGACTGTTATAATTTGGCCATCTTCCTCGATATCTATTATTAAAATAATTGTTATTAGCATGTACATAATTTACTCTAGGTCGATTCTCTCTTGGTGGTTCATTCTTCCGCTCCTCAGTATTCCCTGACCTCCATCTACTTCTCCTATAATAAGATTCCTGCTCATAATTTTCTAGTAACGCTTCCATGCCTCCAATAGTTTTTATCTGTCCACTTAATCATGCACTGATGATCTTCTCTTCGAAATGATACGCAATTTTGGTCACTAGACACTCTTCCGGGATCTTTGGGTCTAAATACTTTGCTATACACACCTTCCCCAAAAAGTAAGCAGTAGGTGTTTGTCCCATTGTACGGTCATACCTACCATGACAAATATCGTCCCTAATAATGTTTTGTACTGACTCCGACCAATACTTAAGTTTGAACATTGTTTTGAAACCCCCATAATCACACACCTCGTTCCTGATTACCGTCCACCAATTATCATTGATGTTTTTAAAAGATTCGTCTAATATACCTTTGATCATATTCCATCGATTCTCCTTTGATCTATTCAAAATTTCGTCTATTCTCCCTAAAAATTCGAGTGGGTTCCTGCGATAATCCCGAAAGTTTACACTTTCCTTACTATCTTGAAAAACATGATGACTGTTGCATGCAGATCTAGAACTTATTCTATCTACATCACATTGAAAATTGGTTTGTATTTGTTGCAAATTATCTAATTTCTCTGCTTGGCTATTACACTGATTTTTTACATTCTCTACTGTTTTATGAAACTCCGAAAATTTACAGTTTAGACTGCCTTTGATACTATCTAACTGGTCATTGTTTTCTTGGCGTATGGCCATTACACGAACTTGATTATTTTGTTCTTCCTTTTCCATTCGGGCGTCAATTCCTGTTTTAATTAGTTCCATCTTTTCTTCTGTTTTATCCAACCTTTGATTGGTTTCTATTACTTTCTTCTCTGCCTCTTCCTTATATTCATCTACTCTTTGGCTAAGCGTATTACTGACCAGTTCAATTTTACTCTCTAGATTTTCTCTTAATTCCTTGTTGAAATTCTCCATCTTACCCTCAATTTGTTTTAAATTCTCATTATTCTCTTCAAATTTTGCATTCATCTCTTCTCTTTGTCCTTCAACAGTTTCTTTCAGTTCATGGTATTGTTCATTCATGGTTTGTTTGATATTTCCATGAATGGTCTCTATTTTTTCATTTAGTTGTTTGACTAAACTTTCCTGAATGCTATCTATTTTCTCATTGGTCTGTCTATTTTGTTCCTCCTGTTTCTTAAAATTCTCCTTATTTTCCTCCTTGGTTTGCTTTGAGTTTTCCTCCTGTCTCCTAAAATTTTCATCTATTTTGTCAAATTTTTCGCTCAAGGTTTCATTTTGTTTCCTTGAGTTTTCCTCATTGGTTTGTTTTAAAGATTCCTCCTGTTTCCTAAATTGTTCAGCCATAAATTTCATCATGTCTTGCCAATTAGGTTCTTCTCTGGCTACCGCTTTGTCTGGTTGGTCCCCTTGGGCATCCTCTTCAACTATTTCCTTTTCCGTGTTCATAATTGCTTCAGTTTCTTCTTTATCACCCATTGGTCATTCCATTTCATTGTCCGTAACTATTTCTATCTCTCGTTCCTGTCCACCTTCTTCCTTCTCCTTTTCTTCTGCCCTCTTCTTCGATCTGCCTCTGGTATTATGCATTTCTTGTTTTCTCATAACTGCCGACGATAATTAGATTTTTTGGTATATTAATTTATCGAATATCTCAAAATTCTTTTCTAATTACAGCCCTTTTACGTTGAGCGCCAATTTGTAACGTAGCGGTTCTAATCAAAGGTTTCCGCCTCTCCAAGAGTGTAGTGCAATTACGGGTTTAGTTAATTCAGCCCCACTGTTGTAAGCGCCAATCTGTAACGTACCGCCTATTTTAGGTGTGAGTGTGATGTCCGTTTTTTTTTTTCAGTCTCGGATCAGTCAGAACACCCCTTAGCAATCGCCACTTATGAACTATAAAGACTGAAGTTTAAATAAAGTTGTTGGTAATGTTACTCAAACAAAGCAGAAATCGAGTGTGTGTGATTTGGGTCAAGTAGGGAAGTTGTTTAGCCTTATTTTGAAGAGAGAGCAAGTACCGTTTGTTTACCCTCGGTTTAGACGATTTATAAATTTTTCAAATATTCGCCGTGAACCGAATCAGCTGATTTTGAGACGAGTCTCCAAACATAGGTTAACCAGACGACACTGTGGCAGAATATGACCCGGTGGATCGTCTTCTTCTTATTTGTTCTGAAACTTATTACAACTACCCACTACAAGAAAGGCAACACATTTTTATTATTCAATATCATTTTTTCAATAATATTTATTGTTTATATCATTGGTTTTCTCCCTTCAGCCACAATACAAATACAGTATTACAATCGATAGTTTCATTAACTAGTAAATGATATCGACTTCATTGAGTAACAAGAAATTGTCATACAAATATAAAGGTTTGAGCGATTTTACAATTTTATCTTTTGTTTAAACATCAATCAACATATAATTCTTTTAGTTATTTTCCCCAGGGTTAAGGGTAAGTTCTTTTTGTTATGAGATGGTCAGAAATGGATAATTATACTACGCTTTACAAATATAGAAAAAATATTCAAAAATTTGTTTATTTCGCTTAGTACGTAGTTCCGGAAATGTCCGTAAGAGAGCAGATGGCGTTTGTTTTTATTAAAACATGTGGTTATGTTCTAATCGTTATGGACTACACGACCATTCCGTTGGAGGTTTCTTCGTTAAATATTAAAAAGAATGTTTATATTACCTCTCTTCTTGAAGTTCTTACTTGGGTGAAGCCGCTCCTCAGGTGGTGTTTGTATTTTGGTGGTAATTTCACAACCGTCTGGCGAATATTATCTCGTTAAAACTCAAATTCTGCTAGGCTATGCCTACTCGTCCAAAAATGGTTTTTTGTTCACTGTTATTATGGAGTATAGCAAGTTAACATTGATAACTAAGGTAGTAATACATCTTGTTTATACTGTTCTTTAATTTTGTAACAATTTTGTGCTTTTCAAAAGGTTCCAAAGGATATTTTAATAACTTTTTATCTCATCATTTTGTCAACTGGACAGGTTTAAATTTCAAATTCGATTAACAATACTTGTTATTTACGTTACTCTTAGTAACCCATAATTTTTATATATCTTTTTATTGGTTCTGCTATTTACTTTTTAGTATATAGGCAGTTTGTAATTATTATAAATTTATTTTTGATTTACAGAAAAATAATTCTTTTTAATTTTGGTTTCTTTCCCAATTTGATTTACATAATAGTTTTCTGTTTATTTTCTTATACCTTTGGATATAAGTATTTAATATTTTTATTAACTTTAAATGAATTTATATATATTATTTATTAATCTCTTATAGTATTCTTACACTGGACTATTTTCTTCTGCCATTTCCCTCATACAGTATTATTTTAATTTTTATTATCATTTGATATTTAAATCTTTTAAGTTTTTAACAACCCTGGGTTATCTTATACGATAAAACAATTATTATATAAAATATAAAATTAACATAGGTACTACACAATATAAATCCTACAATAACTAAACAAAATACATAATTCTTCGTATTGTTTAAATTAGCAGCCATCCTTACTATGTCTTTTATGAATTTGCTAACTGCTATAATTTTTTATTCTTCGACTAAGCTTTTCGTCATTACTGACATCTTCAGGTCTTAAACAACACCTGAAAATTATAGCAGTTAGCAAATTCATAAAAGACATAGTAAAATACATAATTAGTTAGTAGCATCATGATCTACTATTATAGTTTATAATTCTCACATTTACAGTACAATTCTGTAAGAAGTTCCCTTCACCTTCACTTATTACCTCATTGGGTACACTATAACTCACTTGTCACTGTATATCACTTTAATTGTTTATAATGTTTAGTGATACAACTTAATTTACTTGATCCCTTTTTTGTTGAAGTTCCACTTTATGCAACACTCTGTTGTGCATTTCCACTTTGTCAAACTCTACTCTCTCTCCTGGAGGAAAATTTATCAACGAGGTAATTTCTCTTGGTGGTGGTTTATCAAACATTACCTGGTAAGGGCTAGTTCCGATAGTGTCATGGTATGACCAATTAAGGAAAGTCTCTGCTGGTTCGATGTATTGACTCCAGTTTTTATGTTCTTGGTGACAGTATGTACGTAGAATTCTGCCAACTTCCCTTAATACCCGTTCAGCAGGATTACTACTAGGGTGGTACACTGATGTTTTGTAGGTCCTTATTTGCCATTTTCTCAATTCTTCTTTCCACTTTTTACCCCGAAATTGCGTTCCATGATCTGTTATAACTGTTTCCGGTTTTCCCACCTCAGGTAAGTATTTTTGAATGATTACTTCTAGAATTTTCTTCGTTGTGGCTCTACTGATGGCGTAGAGTTTTGTATATTTCGTATAATGATCAAAGATAATGATTATATATTTATATTTATGTCTCCCTCCACTTCGGGGAAAAGGTCCACATATATCCAAAAATGTCTTTTCAAGTTTATTATTAGATTTTATTGCAACCATTGCGCCCATTCTCTTCTCATTATTTACTTTTACTAGCTGGCATATGTTACAGTTTTTTACTATTACTCGAACTCTCTTATTTATAGCTTTCACGTAACAGTGTTCAGATAGAGCTTTAATAACTTTGAGTGATCCCATGTGACCATATCTTTCATGATAATCCTTAATCAGGGCTATTTCTGTTGCTTCTGGCACATACATCTTCCATACATGATCCTTAATGGTAGGACGAATAAAAAGGATTTCTTCATAAACACAGAAAAATTTCATTATTATAGGGTCATTTTGTAATATTCGTTCCTTAATTTTTGTTAATTTAGTGTCCCTTTGCTGCTCGATTTTTATTTTATTAATGATATCTTGTAACTCCTTTTTCATCTTAATAATGTAATATATTTTTCCAATACTTTCTGGTTCTATTTCACAAGTTCCTTTTTCTAGATTAATCCATGATAATCGGTCTGCTATTACATTCTTCTTACCTGGAATATATTCCCAGTCTAAATTATACTCTTGAAGTATTAATACCCATCGTGTGAGTCTGCCGTGGTTAAGTTTGCAATTTTTTAAAAATGAAATTGATCTATGATCGGTTCTGATGGTTACTGGTTATCCCAATATAAATGTTCGAAATTTTATACATGGGAACACAACACTCAGCAGTTCCTTTTCAGTTACTGTATAATTCCTCTCACAACTACTCAGTACTCTGCTTGCAAAACTGATGACCCCATGATTTCCTTCCTCATCTTCCTGATATAGCTCACTTCCAAGGCTAATGTTACTAGCATCACAATTTATGAAAAAACGTTTATTAAAATTTGGGTGATGTAACATGATGCTGTCAAGAAATTTATTTTTTACTATCTGAAAATTATTATCTTCACTTTCTTCCCATTTCCACTTGTTTTTCTTTGAAAGTAAACATTGGAATTTGGCTGTTACTTCTGAATAATTCTGTTGAAAATTCCTATAATAGTTGCATATCCTCAAAAAGGATTGTAATTGTTTCAAGTTTTTTGGTTTAGGAAAATCTTGGATAGCCTTTACTTTTTCAGGAGATGGTTTAATTCCAGTAGCAGATAAAATGAACCCTAAAAATGGTAGTTCATGTGTGATAAATTTAGATTTATCCAGTTTTAAAGTTATATTGTGTTGCAAGAGTTATTTAACACTGTTTCCACTCGGTTACAATGCTCCTCCCAAGTACAAGACGTAATTAATATGTCATCCACATATATGGTAGTAAAATCTAAAACTTCCTTACCTAAAATTTGGTCCATGCATTGGATGAACATGGCCACAGAATTTACCAATCCGAAAGGCAAACGCTTAAAATGATAATTTCGTCCTTCGAATATGAAAGCAACATATTGTCTGCTGTCAGGGTGCAACTCTATTTGCCAATATCCACAGACTGCATCCCAAGTACTCATGTACTTGCATCCATAGAATTTTTTCATTATTTCTTCAATCTCACCTGGAGACGTGCGATCGTTAATGAGCATTTTATTCAACTCCCGAGCATCAAGACATAGTCTGACTTGACCATCTTTCTTCGGTATAGCTACCAATGGGCTGGTATACGGAGAACTACTTCTTTCAATTATGCCTTCTAATATCATTCTTTGAATTTCTTTCCTTGCTGCCTCTTTCAAAGCTTGAGCAATAGGGTATGATCGTTTATTAAAATTTACATTTTCCTTGAACTTTAGTTCACACAAGAAGTTTTTTTGCTTTTCCTGGTGATTCTGAGAATACTGATTTATATTTATTATAAATTTTTATAAGCTGTTGTTTTTGTTCTACACTAATTATTTCCGGTGCCTGCCTATTCTGAAACTCAATTATCTCTTCTATCTTCTCTTGCCAAATCTTTGATTCTGTTACTTCTGTATTTTTACCTAGGGTTAATCTATTATCCTCCCTAACAAAAAATGAGCTCGGACACTGAGGGGCACTTTGGCTACCAATTATCTCAGCCGTTAACTCACCATTTTCTGTGCTCAAGGTTACTATACCCCTGGCCAGATTTATAATTGCAGTGTGTCGCCGTAGCATATCGCACCCTATTAACATCCTAAACGGTAGCCCTTTTGCTACTAAAAATCCCATAGGTATTCCTATTCCATTAGTGGTAACATTCAAAGACACTTGTTTCCTGATGGTTTTATTTTCTTGGATTTCGTTGTCCATGACGTGTCCGTTACTTAACTAAATATCACTATAATATTGACGACTCGGAACACTAAGTTTTTTATAAGTAAAAACGTAAAGTTTTACCTTACAGGTGAAAGCCGGTTTAGGCTGTAAGGTAAAACTTTACGTTTTTACTTATAAAAAACTTAGTGTTCCGAGTCGTCAATATTATAGTGATATTTAGGTTTTATTTTGTTTCCCTGTGGCACCAACAATTGTTAAATTATTAATTGGTAAAGTAGGTATTCTCTCAGTAGTTAGCTCAGTAATACGATCTAGTTCTAATTGATCAATAATTGAAATATTGGCTCCTGTATCAATCATGGCCTCTGCTGACAATCCATTTAATTTTATTTGTATATAGACTATGTCATTGTTTGGTGATGACTCTTTAATTGCTCTTTCTTCCATTAATTCTGACTGTATATTTTTTTAAAAATTATTTCTGATAATGGTTATTGGTTTGTTTAATTTATTATTATAATTGGGTTTGTGGTAAATTCTGTGCCCTGTTGTTTCTAGCAGTGACGGGCAATCACATCTTCTCACTGCTGGTACCCGTTTCCCCTATTTCCATCATTATCATTATTCGATTCAACATTTTCATTATGTTGAATATTGCTTATTGGTCTCCTTTCTTCATCATTATTTCTGAATCTAGGTTGCTCTTCACTCCTACTCCTTTGTTGACCTTCTTCTCGGTGATAAGAATCGTGTCTGTAATTTCGACTGTTATAATTTGGCCATCTTCCTCGATATCTATTATTAAAATAATTGTTATTAGCATGTACATAATTTACTCTAGGTCGATTCTCTCTTGGTGGTTCATTCTTCCGCTCCTCAGTATTCCCTGACCTCCATCTACTTCTCCTATAATAAGATTCCTGCTCATAATTTTCTAGTAACGCTTCCATGCCTCCAATAGTTTTTATCTGTCCACTTAATCGTGCACTGATGATCTTCTCTTCGAAATGATACGCAATTTTGGTCACTAGACACTCTTCCGGGATCTTTGGGTCTAAATACTTTGCTATACACACCTTCCCCAAAAAGTAAGCAGTAGGTGTTTGTCCCATTGTACGGTCATACCTACCATGACAAATATCGTCCCTAATAATGTTTTGTACTGACTCCGACCAATACTTAAGTTTGAACATTGTTTTGAAACCCCCATAATCACACACCTCGTTCCTGATTACCGTCCACCAATTATCATTGATGTTTTTAAAAGATTCGTCTAATATACCTTTGATCATATTCCATCGATTCTCCTTTGATCTATTCAAAATTTCGTCTATTCTCCCTAAAAATTCGAGTGGGTTCCTGCGATAATCCCGAAAGTTTACACTTTCCTTACTATCTTGAAAAACATGATGACTGTTGCATGCAGATCTAGAACTTATTCTATCTACATCACATTGAAAATTGGTTTGTATTTGTTGCAAATTATCTAATTTCTCTGCTTGGCTATTACACTGATTTTTTACATTCTCTACTGTTTTATGAAACTCCGAAAATTTACAGTTTAGACTGCCTTTGATACTATCTAACTGGTCATTGTTTTCTTGGCGTATGGCCATTACACGAACTTGATTATTTTGTTCTTCCTTTTCCATTCGGCCGTCAATTCCTGTTTTAATTAGTTCCATCTTTTCTTCTGTTTTATCCAACCTTTGATTGGTTTCTATTACTTTCTTCTCTGCCTCTTCCTTATATTCATCTACTCTTTGGCTAAGCGTATTACTGACCAGTTCAATTTTACTCTCTAGATTTTCTCTTAATTCCTTGTTGAAATTCTCCATCTTACCCTCAATTTGTTTTAAATTCTCATTATTCTCTTCAAATTTTGCATTCATCTCTTCTCTTTGTCCTTCAACAGTTTCTTTCAGTTCATGGTATTGTTCATTCATGGTTTGTTTGATATTTCCATGAATGGTCTCTATTTTTTCATTTAGTTGTTTGACTAAACTTTCCTGAATGCTGTCTATTTTCTCATTGGTCTGTCTATTTTGTTCCTCCTGTTTCTTAAAATTCTCCTTATTTTCCTCCTTGGTTTGCTTTGAGTTTTCCTCCTGTCTCCTAAAATTTTCATCTATTTTGTCAAATTTTTCGCTCAAGGTTTCATTTTGTTTCCTTGAGTTTTCCTCATTGGTTTGTTTTAAAGATTCCTCCTGTTTCCTAAATTGTTCAGCCATAAATTTCATCATGTCTTGCCAATTAGGTTCTTCTCTGGCTACCGCTTTGTCTGGTTGGTCCCCTTGGGCATCCTCTTCAACTATTTCTTTTTCCGTGTTCATAATTGCTTCAGTTTCTTCTTTATCACCCATTGGTCGTTCCATTTCATCGTCCGTAACTATTTCTATCTCTCGTTCCTGTCCACCTTCTTCCTTCTCCTTTTCTTCTGCCCTCTTCTTCGATCTGCCTCTGGTATTATGCATTTCTTGTTTTCTCATAACTGCCGACGATAATTAGATTTTTTGGTATATTAATTTATCGAATATCTCAAAATTCTTTTCTAATTACAGCCCTTTTACGTTGAGCGCCAATTTGTAACGTAGCGGTTCTAATCAAAGGTTTCCGCCTCTCCAAGAGTGTAGTGCAATTACGGGTTTAGTTAATTCAGCCCCACTGTTGTAAGCGCCAATCTGTAACGTACCGCCTATTTTAGGTGTGAGTGTGATGTCCGTTTTTTTTTTTTCAGTCTCGGATCAGTCAGAACACCCCTTAGCAATCGCCACTTATGAACTATAAAGACTGAAGTTTAAATAAAGTTGTTGGTAATGTTACTCAAACAAAGCAGAAATCGAGTGTGTGTGATTTGGGTCAAGTAGGGAAGTTGTTTAGCCTTATTTTGAAGAGAGAGCAAGTACCGTTTGTTTACCCTCGGTTTAGACGATTTATAAATTTTTCAAATATTCGCCGTGAACCGAATCAGCTGATTTTGAGACGAGTCTCCAAACATAGGTTAACCAGACGACACTGTGGCAGAATATGACCCGGTGGATCGTCTTCTTCTTATTTGTTCTGAAACTTATTACAACTACCCACTACAAGAAAGGCAACACATTTTTATTATTCAATATCATTTTTTCAATAATATTTATTGTTTATATCATTGGTTTTCTCCCTTCAGCCACAATACAAATACAGTATTACAATCGATAGTTTCATTAACTAGTAAATGATATCGACTTCATTGAGTAACAAGAAATTGTCATACAAATATAAAGGTTTGAGCGATTTTACAATTTTATCTTTTGTTTAAACATCAATCAACATATAATTCTTTTAGTTATTTTCCCCAGGGTTAAGGGTAAGTTCTTTTTGTTATGAGATGGTCAGAAATGGATAATTATACTACGCTTTACAAATATAGAAAAAATATTCAAAAATTTGTTTATTTTGCTTAGTACGTAGTTCCGGAAATCTCCGTAAGAGAGCAGATGGCGTTTGTTTTTATTAAAACATGTGGTTATGTTCTAATCGTTATGGACTACACGACCATTCCGTTGGAGGTTTCTTCGTTAAATATTAAAAAGAATGTTTATATTACCTCTCTTCTTGAAGTTCTTACTTGGGTGAAGCCGCTCCTCAGGTGGTGTTTGTATTTTGGTGGTAATTTCACAACCGTCTGGCGAATATTATCTCGTTAAAACTCAAATTCTGCTAGGCTATGCCTACTCGTCCAAAAATGGTTTATTTGTTCACTGTTATTATGGAGTATAGCAAGTTAACATTGATAACTAAGGTAGTAATACATCTTGTTTATACTGTTCTTTAATTTTGTAACAATTTTGTGCTTTTCAAAAGGTTCCAAAGGATATTTTAATAACTTTTTATCTCATCATTTTGTCAACTGGACAGGTTTAAATTTCAAATTCGATTAACAATACTTGTTATTTACGTTACTCTTAGTAACCCATAATTTTTATATATCTTTTTATTGGTTCTGCTATTTACTTTTTAGTATATAGGCAGTTTGTAATTATTATAAATTTATTTTTGATTTACAGAAAAATAATTCTTTTTAATTTTGGTTTCTTTCCCAATTTGATTTACATAATAGTTTTCTGTTTATTTTCTTATACCTTTGGATATAAGTATTTAATATTTTTATTAACTTTAAATGAATTTATATATATTATTTATTAATCTCTTATAGTATTCTTACACTGGACTATTTTCTTCTGCCATTTCCCTCATACAGTATTATTTTAATTTTTATTATCATTTGATATTTAAATCTTTTAAGTTTTTAACAACCCTGGGTTATCTTATACGATAAAACAATTATTATATAAAATATAAAATTAACATAGGTACTACACAATATAAATCCTACAATAACTAAACAAAATACATAATTCTTCGTATTGTTTAAATTAGCAGCCATCCTTACTATGTCTTTTATGAATTTGCTAACTGCTATAATTTTTTATTCTTCGACTAAGCTTTTCGTCATTACTGACATCTTCAGGTCTTAAACAACACCTGAAAATTATAGCAGTTAGCAAATTCATAAAAGACATAGTAAAATACATAATTAGTTAGTAGCATCATGATCTACTATTATAGTTTATAATTCTCACATTTACAGTACAATTCTGTAAGAAGTTCCCTTCACCTTCACTTATTACCTCATTGGGTACACTATAACTCACTTGTCACTGTATATCACTTTAATTGTTTATAATGTTTAGTGATACAACTTAATTTACTTGATCCCTTTTTTGTTGAAGTTCCACTTTATGCAACACTCTGTTGTGCATTTCCACTTTGTCAAACTCTACTCTCTCTCCTGGAGGAAAATTTATCAACGAGGTAATTTCTCTTGGTGGTGGTTTATCAAACATTACCTGGTAAGGGCTAGTTCCGATAGTGTCATGGTATGACCAATTAAGGAAAGTCTCTGCTGGTTCGATGTATTGACTCCAGTTTTTATGTTCTTGGTGACAGTATGTACGTAGAATTCTGCCAACTTCCCTTAATACCCGTTCAGCAGGATTACTACTAGGGTGGTACACTGATGTTTTGTAGGTCCTTATTTGCCATTTTCTCAATTCTTCTTTCCACTTTTTACCCCGAAATTGCGTTCCATGATCTGTTATAACTGTTTCCGGTTTTCCCACCTCAGGTAAGTATTTTTGAATGATTACTTCTAGAATTTTCTTCGTTGTGGCTCTACTGATGGCGTAGAGTTTTGTATATTTCGTATAATGATCAAAGATAATGATTATATATTTATATTTATGTCTCCCTCCACTTCGGGGAAAAGGTCCACATATATCCAAAAATGTCTTTTCAAGTTTATTATTAGATTTTATTGCAACCATTGCGCCCATTCTCTTCTCATTATTTACTTTTACTAGCTGGCATATGTTACAGTTTTTTACTATTACTCGAACTCTCTTATTTATAGCTTTCACGTAACAGTGTTCAGATAGAGCTTTAATAACTTTGAGTGATCCCATGTGACCATATCTTTCATGATAATCCTTAATCAGGGCTATTTCTGTTGCTTCTGGCACATACATCTTCCATACATGATCCTTAATGGTAGGACGAATAAAAAGGATTTCTTCATAAACACAGAAAAATTTCATTATTATAGGGTCATTTTGTAATATTCGTTCCTTAATTTTTGTTAATTTAGTGTCCCTTTGCTGCTCGATTTTTATTTTATTAATGATATCTTGTAACTCCTTTTTCATCTTAATAATGTAATATATTTTTCCAATACTTTCTGGTTCTATTTCACAAGTTCCTTTTTCTAGATTAATCCATGATAATCGGTCTGCTATTACATTCTTCTTACCTGGAATATATTCCCAGTCTAAATTATACTCTTGAAGTATTAATACCCATCGTGTGAGTCTGCCGTGGTTAAGTTTGCAATTTTTTAAAAATGAAATTGATCTATGATCGGTTCTGATGGTTACTGGTTATCCCAATATAAATGTTCGAAATTTTATACATGGGAACACAACACTCAGCAGTTCCTTTTCAGTTACTGTATAATTCCTCTCACAACTACTCAGTACTCTGCTTGCAAAACTGATGACCCCATGATTTCCTTCCTCATCTTCCTGATATAGCTCACTTCCAAGGCTAATGTTACTAGCATCACAATTTATGAAAAAACGTTTATTAAAATTTGGGTGATGTAACATGATGCTGTCAAGAAATTTATTTTTTACTATCTGAAAATTATTATCTTCACTTTCTTCCCATTTCCACTTGTTTTTCTTTGAAAGTAAACATTGGAATTTGGCTGTTACTTCTGAATAATTCTGTTGAAATTTCCTATAATAGTTGCATATCCTCAAAAAGGATTGTAATTGTTTCAAGTTTTTTGGTTTAGGAAAATCTTGGATAGCCTTTACTTTTTCAGGAGATGGTTTAATTCCAGTAGCAGATAAAATGAACCCTAAAAATGGTAGTTCATGTGTGATAAATTTAGATTTATCCAGTTTTAAAGTTATATTGTGTTGCAAGAGTTATTTAACACTGTTTCCACTCGGTTACAATGCTCCTCCCAAGTACAAGACGTAATTAATATGTCATCCACATATATGGTAGTAAAATCTAAAACTTCCTTACCTAAAATCTGGTCCATGCATTGGATGAACATGGCCACAGAATTTACCAATCCGAAAGGCAAACGCTTAAAATGATAATTTCGTCCTTCGAATATGAAAGCAACATATTGTCTGCTGTCAGGGTGCAACTCTATTTGCCAATATCCACAGACTGCATCCCAAGTACTCATGTACTTGCATCCATAGAATTTTTTCATTATTTCTTCAATCTCACCTGGAGACGTGCGATCGTTAATGAGCATTTTATTCAACTCCCGAGCATCAAGACATAGTCTGACTTGACCATCTTTCTTCGGTATAGCTACCAATGGGCTGGTATACGGAGAACTACTTCTTTCAATTATGCCTTCTAATATCATTCTTTGAATTTCTTTCCTTGCTGCCTCTTTCAAAGCTTGAGCAATAGGGTATGATCGTTTATTAAAATTTACATTTTCCTTGAACTTTAGTTCACACAAGAAGTTTTTTTGCTTTTCCTGGTGATTCTGAGAATACTGATTTATATTTATTATAAATTTTTATAAGCTGTTGTTTTTGTTCTACACTAATTATTTCCGGTGCCTGCCTATTCTGAAACTCAATTATCTCTTCTATCTTCTCTTGCCAAATCTTTGATTCTGTTACTTCTGTATTTTTACCTAGGGTTAATCTATTATCCTCCCTAACAAAAAATGAGCTCGGACACTGAGGGGCACTTTGGCTACCAATTATCTCAGCCGTTAACTCACCATTTTCTGTGCTCAAGGTTACTATACCCCTGGCCAGATTTATAATTGCAGTGTGTCGCCGTAGCATATCGCACCCTATTAACATCCTAAACGGTAGCCCTTTTGCTACTAAAAATCCCATAGGTATTCCTATTCCATTAGTGGTAACATTCAAAGACACTTGTTTCCTGATGGTTTTATTTTCTTGGATTTCGTTGTCCATGACGTGTCCGTTACTTAACTAAATATCACTATAATATTGACGACTCGGAACACTAAGTTTTTTATAAGTAAAAACGTAAAGTTTTACCTTACAGGTGAAAGCCGGTTTAGGCTGTAAGGTAAAACTTTACGTTTTTACTTATAAAAAACTTAGTGTTCCGAGTCGTCAATATTATAGTGATATTTAGGTATTATTTTGTTTCCCTGTGGCACCAACAATTGTTAAATTATTAATTGGTAAAGTAGGTATTCTCTCAGTAGTTAGCTCAGTAATACGATCTAGTTCTAATTGATCAATAATTGAAATATTGGCTCCTGTATCAATCATGGCCTCTGCTGACAATCCATTTAATTTTATTTGTATATAGACTATGTCATTGTTTGGTGATGACTCTTTAATTGCTCTTTCTTCCATTAATTCTGACTGTATATTTTTTTAAAAATTATTTCTGATAATGGTTATTGGTTTGTTTAATTTATTATTATAATTGGGTTTGTGGTAAATTCTGTGCCCTGTTGTTTCTAGCAGTGACGGGCAATCACATCTTCTCACTGCTGGTACCCGTTTCCCCTATTTCCATCATTATCATTATTCGATTCAACATTTTCATTATGTTGAATATTGCTTATTGGTCTCCTTTCTTCATCATTATTTCTGAATCTAGGTTGCTCTTCACTCCTACTCCTTTGTTGACCTTCTTCTCGGTGATAAGAATCGTGTCTGTAATTTCGACTGTTATAATTTGGCCATCTTCCTCGATATCTATTATTAAAATAATTGTTATTAGCATGTACATAATTTACTCTAGGTCGATTCTCTCTTGGTGGTTCATTCTTCCGCTCCTCAGTATTCCCTGACCTCCATCTACTTCTCCTATAATAAGATTCCTGCTCATAATTTTCTAGTAACGCTTCCATGCCTCCAATAGTTTTTATCTGTCCACTTAATCGTGCACTGATGATCTTCTCTTCGAAATGATACGCAATTTTGGTCACTAGACACTCTTCCGGGATCTTTGGGTCTAAATACTTTGCTATACACACCTTCCCCAAAAAGTAAGCAGTAGGTGTTTGTCCCATTGTACGGTCATACCTACCATGACAAATATCGTCCCTAATAATGTTTTGTACTGACTCCGACCAATACTTAAGTTTGAACATTGTTTTGAAACCCCCATAATCACACACCTCGTTCCTGATTACCGTCCACCAATTATCATTGATGTTTTTAAAAGATTCGTCTAATATACCTTTGATCATATTCCATCGATTCTCCTTTGATCTATTCAAAATTTCGTCTATTCTCCCTAAAAATTCGAGTGGGTTCCTGCGATAATCCCGAAAGTTTACACTTTCCTTACTATCTTGAAAAACATGATGACTGTTGCATGCAGATCTAGAACTTATTCTATCTACATCACATTGAAAATTGGTTTGTATTTGTTGCAAATTATCTAATTTCTCTGCTTGGCTATTACACTGATTTTTTACATTCTCTACTGTTTTATGAAACTCCGAAAATTTACAGTTTAGACTGCCTTTGATACTATCTAACTGGTCATTGTTTTCTTGGCGTATGGCCATTACACGAACTTGATTATTTTGTTCTTCCTTTTCCATTCGGCCGTCAATTCCTGTTTTAATTAGTTCCATCTTTTCTTCTGTTTTATCCAACCTTTGATTGGTTTCTATTACTTTCTTCTCTGCCTCTTCCTTATATTCATCTACTCTTTGGCTAAGCGTATTACTGACCAGTTCAATTTTACTCTCTAGATTTTCTCTTAATTCCTTGTTGAAATTCTCCATCTTACCCTCAATTTGTTTTAAATTCTCATTATTCTCTTCAAATTTTGCATTCATCTCTTCTCTTTGTCCTTCAACAGTTTCTTTCAGTTCATGGTATTGTTCATTCATGGTTTGTTTGATATTTCCATGAATGGTCTCTATTTTTTCATTTAGTTGTTTGACTAAACTTTCCTGAATGCTGTCTATTTTCTCATTGGTCTGTCTATTTTGTTCCTCCTGTTTCTTAAAATTCTCCTTATTTTCCTCCTTGGTTTGCTTTGAGTTTTCCTTCTGTCTCCTAAAATTTTCATCTATTTTGTCAAATTTTTCGCTCAAGGTTTCATTTTGTTTCCTTGAGTTTTCCTCATTGGTTTGTTTTAAAGATTCCTCCTGTTTCCTAAATTGTTCAGCCATAAATTTCATCATGTCTTGCCAATTAGGTTCTTCTCTGGCTACCGCTTTGTCTGGTTGGTCCCCTTTGGCATCCTCTTCAACTATTTCTTTTTCCGTGTTCATAATTGCTTCAGTTTCTTCTTTATCACCCATTGGTCGTTCCATTTCATCGTCCGTAACTATTTCTATCTCTCGTTCCTGTCCACCTTCTTCCTTCTCCTTTTCTTCTGCCCTCTTCTTCGATCTGCCTCTGGTATTATGCATTTCTTGTTTTCTCATAACTGCCGACGATAATTAGATTTTTTGGTATATTAATTTATCGAATATCTCAAAATTCTTTTCTAATTACAGCCCTTTTACGTTGAGCGCCAATTTGTAACGTAGCGGTTCTAATCAAAGGTTTCCGCCTCTCCAAGAGTGTAGTGCAATTACGGGTTTAGTTAATTCAGCCCCACTGTTGTAAGCGCCAATCTGTAACGTACCGCCTATTTTAGGTGTGAGTGTGATGTCCGTTTTTTTTTTTTCAGTCTCGGATCAGTCAGAACACCCCTTAGCAATCGCCACTTATGAACTATAAAGACTGAAGTTTAAATAAAGTTGTTGGTAATGTTACTCAAACAAAGCAGAAATCGAGTGTGTGTGATTTGGGTCAAGTAGGGAAGTTGTTTAGCCTTATTTTGAAGAGAGAGCAAGTACCGTTTGTTTACCCTCGGTTTAGACGATTTATAAATTTTTCAAATATTCGCCGTGAACCGAATCAGCTGATTTTGAGACGAGTCTCCAAACATAGGTTAACCAGACGACACTGTGGCAGAATATGACCCGGTGGATCGTCTTCTTCTTATTTGTTCTGAAACTTATTACAACTACCCACTACAAGAAAGGCAACACATTTTTATTATTCAATATCATTTTTTCAATAATATTTATTGTTTATATCATTGGTTTTCTCCCTTCAGCCACAATACAAATACAGTATTACAATCGATAGTTTCATTAACTAGTAAATGATATCGACTTCATTGAGTAACAAGAAATTGTCATACAAATATAAAGGTTTGAGCGATTTTACAATTTTATCTTTTGTTTAAACATCAATCAACATATAATTCTTTTAGTTATTTTCCCCAGGGTTAAGGGTAAGTTCTTTTTGTTATGAGATGGTCAGAAATGGATAATTATACTACGCTTTACAAATATAGAAAAAATATTCAAAAATTTGTTTATTTCGCTTAGTACGTAGTTCCGGAAATGTCCGTAAGAGAGCAGATGGCGTTTGTTTTTATTAAAACATGTGGTTATGTTCTAATCGTTATGGACTACACGACCATTCCGTTGGAGGTTTCTTCGTTAAATATTAAAAAGAATGTTTATATTACCTCTCTTCTTGAAGTTCTTACTTGGGTGAAGCCGCTCCTCAGGTGGTGTTTGTATTTTGGTGGTAATTTCACAACCGTCTGGCGAATATTATCTCGTTAAAACTCAAATTCTGCTAGGCTATGCCTACTCGTCCAAAAATGGTTTATTTGTTCACTGTTATTATGGAGTATAGCAAGTTAACATTGATAACTAAGGTAGTAATACATCTTGTTTATACTGTTCTTTAATTTTGTAACAATTTTGTGCTTTTCAAAAGGTTCCAAAGGATATTTTAATAACTTTTTATCTCATCATTTTGTCAACTGGACAGGTTTAAATTTCAAATTCGATTAACAATACTTGTTATTTACGTTACTCTTAGTAACCCATAATTTTTATATATCTTTTTATTGGTTCTGCTATTTACTTTTTAGTATATAGGCAGTTTGTAATTATTATAAATTTATTTTTGATTTACAGAAAAATAATTCTTTTTAATTTTGGTTTCTTTCCCAATTTGATTTACATAATAGTTTTCTGTTTATTTTCTTATACCTTTGGATATAAGTATTTAATATTTTTATTAACTTTAAATGAATTTATATATATTATTTATTAATCCCTTATAGTATTCTTACACTGGACTATTTTCTTCTGCCATTTCCCTCATACAGTATTATTTTAATTTTTATTATCATTTGATATTTAAATCTTTTAAGTTTTTAACAACCCTGGGTTATCTTATACGATAAAACAATTATTTTATAAAATATAAAATTAACATAGGTACTACACAATATAAATCCTACAATAACTAAACAAAATACATAATTCTTCGTATTGTTTAAATTAGCAGCCATCCTTACTATGTCTTTTATGAATTTGCTAACTGCTATAATTTTTTATTCTTCGACTAAGCTTTTCGTCATTACTGACATCTTCAGGTCTTAAACAACACCTGAAAATTATAGCAGTTAGCAAATTCATAAAAGACATAGTAAAATACATAATTAGTTAGTAGCATCATGATCTACTATTATAGTTTATAATTCTCACATTTACAGTACAATTCTGTAAGAAGTTCCCTTCACCTTCACTTATTACCTCATTGGGTACACTATAACTCACTTGTCACTGTATATCACTTTAATTGTTTATAATGTTTAGTGATACAACTTAATTTACTTGATCCCTTTTTTGTTGAAGTTCCACTTTATGCAACACTCTGTTGTGCATTTCCACTTTGTCAAACTCTACTCTCTCTCCTGGAGGAAAATTTATCAACGAGGTAATTTCTCTTGGTGGTGGTTTATCAAACATTACCTGGTAAGGGCTAGTTCCGATAGTGTCATGGTATGACCAATTAAGGAAAGTCTCTGCTGGTTCGATGTATTGACTCCAGTTTTTATGTTCTTGGTGACAGTATGTACGTAGAATTCTGCCAACTTCCCTTAATACCCGTTCAGCAGGATTACTACTAGGGTGGTACACTGATGTTTTGTAGGTCCTTATTTGCCATTTTCTCAATTCTTCTTTCCACTTTTTACCCCGAAATTGCGTTCCATGATCTGTTATAACTGTTTCCGGTTTTCCCACCTCAGGTAAGTATTTTTGAATGATTACTTCTAGAATTTTCTTCGTTGTGGCTCTACTGATGGCGTAGAGTTTTGTATATTTCGTATAATGATCAAAGATAATGATTATATATTTATATTTATGTCTCCCTCCACTTCGGGGAAAAGGTCCACATATATCCAAAAATGTCTTTTCAAGTTTATTATTAGATTTTATTGCAACCATTGCGCCCATTCTCTTCTCATTATTTACTTTTACTAGCTGGCATATGTTACAGTTTTTTACTATTACTCGAACTCTCTTATTTATAGCTTTCACGTAACAGTGTTCAGATAGAGCTTTAATAACTTTGAGTGATCCCATGTGACCATATCTTTCATGATAATCCTTAATCAGGGCTATTTCTGTTGCTTCTGGCACATACATCTTCCATACATGATCCTTAATGGTAGGACGAATAAAAAGGATTTCTTCATAAACACAGAAAAATTTCATTATTATAGGGTCATTTTGTAATATTCGTTCCTTAATTTTTGTTAATTTAGTGTCCCTTTGCTGCTCGATTTTTATTTTATTAATGATATCTTGTAACTCCTTTTTCATCTTAATAATGTAATATATTTTTCCAATACTTTCTGGTTCTATTTCACAAGTTCCTTTTTCTAGATTAATCCATGATAATCGGTCTGCTATTACATTCTTCTTACCTGGAATATATTCCCAGTCTAAATTATACTCTTGAAGTATTAATACCCATCGTGTGAGTCTGCCGTGGTTAAGTTTGCAATTTTTTAAAAATGAAATTGATCTATGATCGGTTCTGATGGTTACTGGTTATCCCAATATAAATGTTCGAAATTTTATACATGGGAACACAACACTCAGCAGTTCCTTTTCAGTTACTGTATAATTCCTCTCACAACTACTCAGTACTTTGCTTGCAAAACTGATGACCCCATGATTTCCTTCCTCATCTTCCTGATATAGCTCACTTCCAAGGCTAATGTTACTAGCATCACAATTTATGAAAAAACGTTTATTAAAATTTGGGTGATGTAACATGATGCTGTCAAGAAATTTATTTTTTACTATCTGAAAATTATTATCTTCACTTTCTTCCCATTTCCACTTGTTTTTCTTTGAAAGTAAACATTGGAATTTGGCTGTTACTTCTGAATAATTCTGTTGAAATTTCCTATAATAGTTGCATATCCTCAAAAAGGATTGTAATTGTTTCAAGTTTTTTGGTTTAGGAAAATCTTGGATAGCCTTTACTTTTTCAGGAGATGGTTTAATTCCAGTAGCAGATAAAATGAACCCTAAAAATGGTAGTTCATGTGTGATAAATTTAGATTTATCCAGTTTTAAAGTTATATTGTGTTGCAAGAGTTATTTAACACTGTTTCCACTCGGTTACAATGCTCCTCCCAAGTACAAGACGTAATTAATATGTCATCCACATATATGGTAGTAAAATCTAAAACTTCCTTACCTAAAATTTGGTCCATGCATTGGATGAACATGGCCACAGAATTTACCAATCAGAAAGGCAAACGCTTAAAATGATAATTTCGTCCTTCGAATATGAAAGCAACATATTGTCTGCTGTCAGGGTGCAACTCTATTTGCCAATATCCACAGACTGCATCCCAAGTACTCATGTACTTGCATCCATAGAATTTTTTCATTATTTCTTCAATCTCACCTGGAGACGTGCGATCGTTAATGAGCATTTTATTCAACTCCCGAGCATCAAGACATAGTCTGACTTGACCATCTTTCTTCGGTATAGCTACCAATGGGCTGGTATACGGAGAACTACTTCTTTCAATTATGCCTTCTAATATCATTCTTTGAATTTCTTTCCTTGCTGCCTCTTTCAAAGCTTGAGCAATAGGGTATGATCGTTTATTAAAATTTACATTTTCCTTGAACTTTAGTTCACACAAGAAGTTTTTTTGCTTTTCCTGGTGATTCTGAGAATACTGATTTATATTTATTATAAATTTTTATAAGCTGTTGTTTTTGTTCTACACTAATTATTTCCGGTGCCTGCCTATTCTGAAACTCAATTATCTCTTCTATCTTCTCTTGCCAAATCTTTGATTCTGTTACTTCTGTATTTTTACCTAGGGTTAATCTATTATCCTCCCTAACAAAAAATGAGCTCGGACACTGAGGGGCACTTTGGCTACCAATTATCTCAGCCGTTAACTCACCATTTTCTGTGCTCAAGGTTACTATACCCCTGGCCAGATTTATAATTGCAGTGTGTCGCCGTAGCATATCGCACCCTATTAACATCCTAAACGGTAGCCCTTTTGCTACTAAAAATCCCATAGGTATTCCTATTCCATTAGTGGTAACATTCAAAGACACTTGTTTCCTGATGGTTTTATTTTCTTGGATTTCGTTGTCCATGACGTGTCCGTTACTTAACTAAATATCACTATAATATTGACGACTCGGAACACTAAGTTTTTTATAAGTAAAAACGTAAAGTTTTACCTTACAGGTGAAAGCCGGTTTAGGCTGTAAGGTAAAACTTTACGTTTTTACTTATAAAAAACTTAGTGTTCCGAGTCGTCAATATTATAGTGATATTTAGGTTTTATTTTGTTTCCCTGTGGCACCAACAATTGTTAAATTATTAATTGGTAAAGTAGGTATTCTCTCAGTAGTTAGCTCAGTAATACGATCTAGTTCTAATTGATCAATAATTGAAATATTGGCTCCTGTATCAATCATGGCCTCTGCTGACAATCCATTTAATTTTATTTGTATATAGACTATGTCATTGTTTGGTGATGACTCTTTAATTGCTCTTTCTTCCATTAATTCTGACTGTATATTTTTTTAAAAATTATTTCTGATAATGGTTATTGGTTTGTTTAATTTATTATTATAATTGGGTTTGTGGTAAATTCTGTGCCCTGTTGTTTCTAGCAGTGACGGGCAATC
Organism: Magicicada septendecula; assembly: GCA_034769895.1. NCBI lineage: Eukaryota > Metazoa > Arthropoda > Insecta > Hemiptera > Cicadidae > Magicicada > Magicicada septendecula. The sequence continues at coordinate 247,371,962 of CM068373.1, read as the reverse complement.
ACATCTTCTCACTGCTGGTACCCGTTTCCCCTATTTCCATCATTATCATTATTCGATTCAACATTTTCATTATGTTGAATATTGCTTATTGGTCTCCTTTCTTCATCATTATTTCTGAATCTAGGTTGCTCTTCACTCCTACTCCTTTGTTGACCTTCTTCTCGGTGATAAGAATCGTGTCTGTAATTTCGACTGTTATAATTTGGCCATCTTCCTCGATATCTATTATTAAAATAATTGTTATTAGCATGTACATAATTTACTCTAGGTCGATTCTCTCTTGGTGGTTCATTCTTCCGCTCCTCAGTATTCCCTGACCTCCATCTACTTCTCCTATAATAAGATTCCTGCTCATAATTTTCTAGTAACGCTTCCATGCCTCCAATAGTTTTTATCTGTCCACTTAATCGTGCACTGATGATCTTCTCTTCGAAATGATACGCAATTTTGGTCACTAGACACTCTTCCGGGATCTTTGGGTCTAAATACTTTGCTATACACACCTTCCCCAAAAAGTAAGCAGTAGGTGTTTGTCCCATTGTACGGTCATACCTACCATGACAAATATCGTCCCTAATAATGTTTTGTACTGACTCCGACCAATACTTAAGTTTGAACATTGTTTTGAAACCCCCATAATCACACACCTCGTTCCTGATTACCGTCCACCAATTATCATTGATGTTTTTAAAAGATTCGTCTAATATACCTTTGATCATATTCCATCGATTCTCCTTTGATCTATTCAAAATTTCGTCTATTCTCCCTAAAAATTCGAGTGGGTTCCTGCGATAATCCCGAAAGTTTACACTTTCCTTACTATCTTGAAAAACATGATGACTGTTGCATGCAGATCTAGAACTTATTCTATCTACATCACATTGAAAATTGGTTTGTATTTGTTGCAAATTATCTAATTTCTCTGCTTGGCTATTACACTGATTTTTTACATTCTCTACTGTTTTATGAAACTCCGAAAATTTACAGTTTAGACTGCCTTTGATACTATCTAACTGGTCATTGTTTTCTTGGCGTATGGCCATTACACGAACTTGATTATTTTGTTCTTCCTTTTCCATTCGGGCGTCAATTCCTGTTTTAATTAGTTCCATCTTTTCTTCTGTTTTATCCAACCTTTGATTGGTTTCTATTACTTTCTTCTCTGCCTCTTCCTTATATTCATCTACTCTTTGGCTAAGCGTATTACTGACCAGTTCAATTTTACTCTCTAGATTTTCTCTTAATTCCTTGTTGAAATTCTCCATCTTACCCTCAATTTGTTTTAAATTCTCATTATTCTCTTCAAATTTTGCATTCATCTCTTCTCTTTGTCCTTCAACAGTTTCTTTCAGTTCATGGTATTGTTCATTCATGGTTTGTTTGATATTTCCATGAATGGTCTCTATTTTTTCATTTAGTTGTTTGACTAAACTTTCCTGAATGCTGTCTATTTTCTCATTGGTCTGTCTATTTTGTTCCTCCTGTTTCTTAAAATTCTCCTTATTTTCCTCCTTGGTTTGCTTTGAGTTTTCCTCCTGTCTCCTAAAATTTTCATCTATTTTGTCAAATTTTTCGCTCAAGGTTTCATTTTGTTTCCTTGAGTTTTCCTCATTGGTTTGTTTTAAAGATTCCTCCTGTTTCCTAAATTGTTCAGCCATAAATTTCATCATGTCTTGCCAATTAGGTTCTTCTCTGGCTACCGCTTTGTCTGGTTGGTCCCCTTGGGCATCCTCTTCAACTATTTCTTTTTCCGTGTTCATAATTGCTTCAGTTTCTTCTTTATCACCCATTGGTCGTTCCATTTCATCGTCCGTAACTATTTCTATCTCTCGTTCCTGTCCACCTTCTTCCTTCTCCTTTTCTTCTGCCCTCTTCTTCGATCTGCCTCTGGTATTATGCATTTCTTGTTTTCTCATAACTGCCGACGATAATTAGATTTTTTGGTATATTAATTTATCGAATATCTCAAAATTCTTTTCTAATTACAGCCCTTTTACGTTGAGCGCCAATTTGTAACGTAGCGGTTCTAATCAAAGGTTTCCGCCTCTCCAAGAGTGTAGTGCAATTACGGGTTTAGTTAATTCAGCCCCACTGTTGTAAGCGCCAATCTGTAACGTACCGCCTATTTTAGGTGTGAGTGTGATGTCCGTTTTTTTTTTTTCAGTCTCGGATCAGTCAGAACACCCCTTAGCAATCGCCACTTATGAACTATAAAGACTGAAGTTTAAATAAAGTTGTTGGTAATGTTACTCAAACAAAGCAGAAATCGAGTGTGTGTGATTTGGGTCAAGTAGGGAAGTTGTTTAGCCTTATTTTGAAGAGAGAGCAAGTACCGTTTGTTTACCCTCGGTTTAGACGATTTATAAATTTTTCAAATATTCGCCGTGAACCGAATCAGCTGATTTTGAGACGAGTCTCCAAACATAGGTTAACCAGACGACACTGTGGCAGAATATGACCCGGTGGATCGTCTTCTTCTTATTTGTTCTGAAACTTATTACAACTACCCACTACAAGAAAGGCAACACATTTTTATTATTCAATATCATTTTTTCAATAATATTTATTGTTTATATCATTGGTTTTCTCCCTTCAGCCACAATACAAATACAGTATTACAATCGATAGTTTCATTAACTAGTAAATGATATCGACTTCATTGAGTAACAAGAAATTGTCATACAAATATAAAGGTTTGAGCGATTTTACAATTTTATCTTTTGTTTAAACATCAATCAACATATAATTCTTTTAGTTATTTTCCCCAGGGTTAAGGGTAAGTTCTTTTTGTTATGAGATGGTCAGAAATGGATAATTATACTACGCTTTACAAATATAGAAAAAATATTCAAAAATTTGTTTATTTCGCTTAGTACGTAGTTCCGGAAATGTCCGTAAGAGAGCAGATGGCGTTTGTTTTTATTAAAACATGTGGTTATGTTCTAATCGTTATGGACTACACGACCATTCCGTTGGAGGTTTCTTCGTTAAATATTAAAAAGAATGTTTATATTACCTCTCTTCTTGAAGTTCTTACTTGGGTGAAGCCGCTCCTCAGGTGGTGTTTGTATTTTGGTGGTAATTTCACAACCGTCTGGCGAATATTATCTCGTTAAAACTCAAATTCTGCTAGGCTATGCCTACTCGTCCAAAAATGGTTTTTTGTTCACTGTTATTATGGAGTATAGCAAGTTAACATTGATAACTAAGGTAGTAATACATCTTGTTTATACTGTTCTTTAATTTTGTAACAATTTTGTGCTTTTCAAAAGGTTCCAAAGGATATTTTAATAACTTTTTATCTCATCATTTTGTCAACTGGACAGGTTTAAATTTCAAATTCGATTAACAATACTTGTTATTTACGTTACTCTTAGTAACCCATAATTTTTATATATCTTTTTATTGGTTCTGCTATTTACTTTTTAGTATATAGGCAGTTTGTAATTATTATAAATTTATTTTTGATTTACAGAAAAATAATTCTTTTTAATTTTGGTTTCTTTCCCAATTTGATTTACATAATAGTTTTCTGTTTATTTTCTTATACCTTTGGATATAAGTATTTAATATTTTTATTAACTTTAAATGAATTTATATATATTATTTATTAATCTCTTATAGTATTCTTACACTGGACTATTTTCTTCTGCCATTTCCCTCATACAGTATTATTTTAATTTTTATTATCATTTGATATTTAAATCTTTTAAGTTTTTAACAACCCTGGGTTATCTTATACGATAAAACAATTATTTTATAAAATATAATATTAACATAGGTACTACACAATATAAATCCTACAATAACTAAACAAAATACATAATTCTTCGTATTGTTTAAATTAGCAGCCATCCTTACTATGTCTTTTATGAATTTGCTAACTGCTATAATTTTTTATTCTTCGACTAAGCTTTTCGTCATTACTGACATCTTCAGGTCTTAAACAACACCTGAAAATTATAGCAGTTAGCAAATTCATAAAAGACATAGTAAAATACATAATTAGTTAGTAGCATCATGATCTACTATTATAGTTTATAATTCTCACATTTACAGTACAATTCTGTAAGAAGTTCCCTTCACCTTCACTTATTACCTCATTGGGTACACTATAACTCACTTGTCACTGTATATCACTTTAATTGTTTATAATGTTTAGTGATACAACTTAATTTACTTGATCCCTTTTTTGTTGAAGTTCCACTTTATGCAACACTCTGTTGTGCATTTCCACTTTGTCAAACTCTACTCTCTCTCCTGGAGGAAAATTTATCAACGAGGTAATTTCTCTTGGTGGTGGTTTATCAAACATTACCTGGTAAGGGCTAGTTCCGATAGTGTCATGGTATGACCAATTAAGGAAAGTCTCTGCTGGTTCGATGTATTGACTCCAGTTTTTATGTTCTTGGTGACAGTATGTACGTAGAATTCTGCCAACTTCCCTTAATACCCGTTCAGCAGGATTACTACTAGGGTGGTACACTGATGTTTTGTAGGTCCTTATTTGCCATTTTCTCAATTCTTCTTTCCACTTTTTACCCCGAAATTGCGTTCCATGATCTGTTATAACTGTTTCCGGTTTTCCCACCTCAGGTAAGTATTTTTGAATGATTACTTCTAGAATTTTCTTCGTTGTGGCTCTACTGATGGCGTAGAGTTTTGTATATTTCGTATAATGATCAAAGATAATGATTATATATTTATATTTATGTCTCCCTCCACTTCGGGGAAAAGGTCCACATATATCCAAAAATGTCTTTTCAAGTTTATTATTAGATTTTATTGCAACCATTGCGCCCATTCTCTTCTCATTATTTACTTTTACTAGCTGGCATATGTTACAGTTTTTTACTATTACTCGAACTCTCTTATTTATAGCTTTCACGTAACAGTGTTCAGATAGAGCTTTAATAACTTTGAGTGATCCCATGTGACCATATCTTTCATGATAATCCTTAATCAGGGCTATTTCTGTTGCTTCTGGCACATACATCTTCCATACATGATCCTTAATGGTAGGACGAATAAAAAGGATTTCTTCATAAACACAGAAAAATTTCATTATTATAGGGTCATTTTGTAATATTCGTTCCTTAATTTTTGTTAATTTAGTGTCCCTTTGCTGCTCGATTTTTATTTTATTAATGATATCTTGTAACTCCTTTTTCATCTTAATAATGTAATATATTTTTCCAATACTTTCTGGTTCTATTTCACAAGTTCCTTTTTCTAGATTAATCCATGATAATCGGTCTGCTATTACATTCTTCTTACCTGGAATATATTCCCAGTCTAAATTATACTCTTGAAGTATTAATACCCATCGTGTGAGTCTGCCGTGGTTAAGTTTGCAATTTTTTAAAAATGAAATTGATCTATGATCGGTTCTGATGGTTACTGGTTATCCCAATATAAATGTTCGAAATTTTATACATGGGAACACAACACTCAGCAGTTCCTTTTCAGTTACTGTATAATTCCTCTCACAACTACTCAGTACTTTGCTTGCAAAACTGATGACCCCATGATTTCCTTCCTCATCTTCCTGATATAGCTCACTTCCAAGGCTAATGTTACTAGCATCACAATTTATGAAAAAACGTTTATTAAAATTTGGGTGATGTAACATGATGCTGTCAAGAAATTTATTTTTTACTATCTGAAAATTATTATCTTCACTTTCTTCCCATTTCCACTTGTTTTTCTTTGAAAGTAAACATTGGAATTTGGCTGTTACTTCTGAATAATTCTGTTGAAATTTCCTATAATAGTTGCATATCCTCAAAAAGGATTGTAATTGTTTCAAGTTTTTTGGTTTAGGAAAATCTTGGATAGCCTTTACTTTTTCAGGAGATGGTTTAATTCCAGTAGCAGATAAAATGAACCCTAAAAATGGTAGTTCATGTGTGATAAATTTAGATTTATCCAGTTTTAAAGTTATATTGTGTTGCAAGAGTTATTTAACACTGTTTCCACTCGGTTACAATGCTCCTCCCAAGTACAAGACGTAATTAATATGTCATCCACATATATGGTAGTAAAATCTAAAACTTCCTTACCTAAAATTTGGTCCATGCATTGGATGAACATGGCCACAGAATTTACCAATCAGAAAGGCAAACGCTTAAAATGATAATTTCGTCCTTCGAATATGAAAGCAACATATTGTCTGCTGTCAGGGTGCAACTCTATTTGCCAATATCCACAGACTGCATCCCAAGTACTCATGTACTTGCATCCATAGAATTTTTTCATTATTTCTTCAATCTCACCTGGAGACGTGCGATCGTTAATGAGCATTTTATTCAACTCCCGAGCATCAAGACATAGTCTGACTTGACCATCTTTCTTCGGTATAGCTACCAATGGGCTGGTATACGGAGAACTACTTCTTTCAATTATGCCTTCTAATATCATTCTTTGAATTTCTTTCCTTGCTGCCTCTTTCAAAGCTTGAGCAATAGGGTATGATCGTTTATTAAAATTTACATTTTCCTTGAACTTTAGTTCACACAAGAAGTTTTTTGCTTTTCCTGGTGATTCTGAGAATACTGATTTATATTTATTATAAATTTTTATAAGCTGTTGTTTTTGTTCTACACTAATTATTTCCGGTGCCTGCCTATTCTGAAACTCAATTATCTCTTCTATCTTCTCTTGCCAAATCTTTGATTCTGTTACTTCTGTATTTTTACCTAGGGTTAATCTATTATCCTCCCTAACAAAAAATGAGCTCGGACACTGAGGGGCACTTTGGCTACCAATTATCTCAGCCGTTAACTCACCATTTTCTGTGCTCAAGGTTACTATACCCCTGGCCAGATTTATAATTGCAGTGTGTCGCCGTAGCATATCGCACCCTATTAACACCCTAAACGGTAGCCCTTTTGCTACTAAAAATCCCATAGGTATTCCTATTCCATTAGTGGTAACATTCAAAGACACTTGTTTCCTGATGGTTTTATTTTCTTGGATTTCGTTGTCCATGACGTGTCCGTTACTTAACTAAATATCACTATAATATTGACGACTCGGAACACTAAGTTTTTTATAAGTAAAAACGTAAAGTTTTACCTTACAGGTGAAAGCCGGTTTAGGCTGTAAGGTAAAACTTTACGTTTTTACTTATAAAAAACTTAGTGTTCCGAGTCGTCAATATTATAGTGATATTTAGGTTTTATTTTGTTTCCCTGTGGCACCAACAATTGTTAAATTATTAATTGGTAAAGTAGGTATTCTCTCAGTAGTTAGCTCAGTAATACGATCTAGTTCTAATTGATCAATAATTGAAATATTGGCTCCTGTATCAATCATGGCCTCTGCTGACACTCCATTTAATTTTATTTGTATATAGACTATGTCATTGTTTGGTGATGACTCTTTAATTGCTCTTTCTTCCATTAATTCTGACTGTATATTTTTTTAAAAATTATTTCTGATAATGGTTATTGGTTTGTTTAATTTATTATTATAATTGTGTTTGTGGTAAATTCTGTGCCCTGTTGTTTCTAGCAGTGACGGGCAATCACATCTTCTCACTGCTGGTACCCGTTTCCCCTATTTCCATCATTATCATTATTCGATTCAACATTTTCATTATGTTGAATATTGCTTATTGGTCTCCTTTCTTCATCATTATTTCTGAATCTAGGTTGCTCTTCACTCCTACTCCTTTGTTGACCTTCTTCTCGGTGATAAGAATCGTGTCTGTAATTTCGACTGTTATAATTTGGCCATCTTCCTCGATATCTATTATTAAAATAATTGTTATTAGCATGTACATAATTTACTCTAGGTCGATTCTCTCTTGGTGGTTCATTCTTCCGCTCCTCAGTATTCCCTGACCTCCATCTACTTCTCCTATAATAAGATTCCTGCTCATAATTTTCTAGTAACGCTTCCATGCCTCCAATAGTTTTTATCTGTCCACTTAATCGTGCACTGATGATCTTCTCTTCGAAATGATACGCAATTTTGGTCACTAGACACTCTTCCGGGATCTTTGGGTCTAAATACTTTGCTATACACACCTTCCCCAAAAAGTAAGCAGTAGGTGTTTGTCCCATTGTACGGTCATACCTACCATGACAAATATCGTCCCTAATAATGTTTTGTACTGACTCCGACCAATACTTAAGTTTGAACATTGTTTTGAAACCCCCATAATCACACCTCGTTCCTGATTACCGTCCACCAATTATCATTGATGTTTTTAAAAGATTCGTCTAATATACCTTTGATCATATTCCATCGATTCTCCTTTGATCTATTCAAAATTTCGTCTATTCTCCCTAAAAATTCGAGTGGGTTCCTGCGATAATCCCGAAAGTTTACACTTTCCTTACTATCTTGAAAAACATGATGACTGTTGCATGCAGATCTAGAACTTATTCTATCTACATCACATTGAAAATTGGTTTGTATTTGTTGCAAATTATCTAATTTCTCTGCTTGGCTATTACACTGATTTTTTACATTCTCTACTGTTTTATGAAACTCCGAAAATTTACAGTTTAGACTGCCTTTGATACTATCTAACTGGTCATTGTTTTCTTGGCGTATGGCCATTACACGAACTTGATTATTTTGTTCTTCCTTTTCCATTCGGGCGTCAATTCCTGTTTTAATTAGTTCCATCTTTTCTTCTGTTTTATCCAACCTTTGATTGGTTTCTATTACTTTCTTCTCTGCCTCTTCCTTATATTCATCTACTCTTTGGCTAAGCGTATTACTGACCAGTTCAATTTTACTCTCTAGATTTTCTCTTAATTCCTTGTTGAAATTCTCCATCTTACCCTCAATTTGTTTTAAATTCTCATTATTCTCTTCAAATTTTGCATTCATCTCTTCTCTTTGTCCTTCAACAGTTTCTTTCAGTTCATGGTATTGTTCATTCATGGTTTGTTTGATATTTCCATGAATGGTCTCTATTTTTTCATTTAGTTGTTTGACTAAACTTTCCTGAATGCTATCTATTTTCTCATTGGTCTGTCTATTTTGTTCCTCCTGTTTCTTAAAATTCTCCTTATTTTCCTCCTTGGTTTGCTTTGAGTTTTCCTCCTGTCTCCTAAAATTTTCATCTATTTTGTCAAATTTTTCGCTCAAGGTTTCATTTTGTTTCCTTGAGTTTTCCTCATTGGTTTGTTTTAAAGATTCCTCCTGTTTCCTAAATTGTTCAGCCATAAATTTCATCATGTCTTGCCAATTAGGTTCTTCTCTGGCTACCGCTTTGTCTGGTTGGTCCCCTTGGGCATCCTCTTCAACTATTTCTTTTTCCGTGTTCATAATTGCTTCAGTTTCTTCTTTATCACCCATTGGTCGTTCCATTTCATCGTCCGTAACTATTTCTATCTCTCGTTCCTGTCCACCTTCTTCCTTCTCCTTTTCTTCTGCCCTCTTCTTCGATCTGCCTCTGGTATTATGCATTTCTTGTTTTCTCATAACTGCCGACGATAATTAGATTTTTTGGTATATTAATTTATCGAATATCTCAAAATTCTTTTCTAATTACAGCCCTTTTACGTTGAGCGCCAATTTGTAACGTAGCGGTTCTAATCAAAGGTTTCCGCCTCTCCAAGAGTGTAGTGCAATTACGGGTTTAGTTAATTCAGCCCCACTGTTGTAAGCGCCAATCTGTAACGTACCGCCTATTTTAGGTGTGAGTGTGACGTCCGTTTTTTTTTTTCAGTCTCGGATCAGTCAGAACACCCCTTAGCAATCGCCACTTATGAACTATAAAGACTGAAGTTTAAATAAAGTTGTTGGTAATGTTACTCAAACAAAGCAGAAATCGAGTGTGTGTGATTTGGGTCAAGTAGGGAAGTTGTTTAGCCTTATTTTGAAGAGAGAGCAAGTACCGTTTGTTTACCCTCGGTTTAGACGATTTATAAATTTTTCAAATATTCGCCGTGAACCGAATCAGCTGATTTTGAGACGAGTCTCCAAACATAGGTTAACCAGACGACACTGTGGCAGAATATGACCCGGTGGATCGTCTTCTTCTTATTTGTTCTGAAACTTATTACAACTACCCACTACAAGAAAGGCAACACATTTTTATTATTCAATATCATTTTTTCAATAATATTTATTGTTTATATCATTGGTTTTCTCCCTTCAGCCACAATACAAATACAGTATTACAATCGATAGTTTCATTAACTAGTAAATGATATTGACTTCATTGAGTAACAAGAAATTGTCATAAAAATATAAAGGTTTGAGCGATTTTACAATTTTATCTTTTGTTTAAACATCAATCAACATATAATTCTTTTAGTTATTTTCCCCAGGGTTAAGGGTAAGTTCTTTTTGTTATGAGATGGTCAGAAATGGATAATTATACTACGCTTTACAAATATAGAAAAAATATTCAAAAATTTGTTTATTTCGCTTAGTACGTAGTTCCGGAAATGTCCGTAAGAGAGCAGATGGCGTTTGTTTTTATTAAAACATGTGGTTATGTTCTAATCGTTATGGACTACACGACCATTCCGTTGGAGGTTTCTTCGTTAAATATTAAAACGAATGTTTATATTACCTCTCTTCTTGAAGTTCTTACTTGGGTGAAGCCGCTCCTCAGGTGGTGTTTGTATTTTGGTGGTAATTTCACAACCGTCTGGCGAATATTATCTCGTTAAAACTCAAATTCTGCTAGGCTATGCCTACTCGTCCAAAAATGGTTTTTTGTTCACTGTTATTATGGAGTATAGCAAGTTAACATTGATAACTAAGGTAGTAATACATCTTGTTTATACTGTTCTTTAATTTTGTAACAATTTTGTGCTTTTCAAAAGGTTCCAAAAGGATATTTTAATAACTTTTTATCTCATCATTTTGTCAACTGGACAGGTTTAAATTTCAAATTCGATTAACAATACTTGTTATTTACGTTACTCTTAGTAACCCATAATTTTTATATATCTTTTTATTGGTTCTGCTATTTACTTTTTAGTATATAGGCAGTTTGTAATTATTATAAATTTATTTTTGATTTACAGAAAAATAATTCTTTTTAATTTTGGTTTCTTTCCCAATTTGATTTACATAATAGTTTTCTGTTTATTTTCTTATACCTTTGGATATAAGTATTTAATATTTTTATTAACTTTAAATGAATTTATATATATTATTTATTAATCTCTTATAGTATTCTTACACTGGACTATTTTCTTCTGCCATTTCCCTCATACAGTATTATTTTAATTTTTATTATCATTTGATATTTAAATCTTTTAAGTTTTTAACAACCCTGGGTTATCTTATACGATAAAACAATTATTTTATAAAATATAATATTAACATAGGTACTACACAATATAAATCCTACAATAACTAAACAAAATACATAATTCTTCGTATTGTTTAAATTAGCAGCCATCCTTACTATGTCTTTTATGAATTTGCTAACTGCTATAATTTTTTATTCTTCGACTAAGCTTTTCGTCATTACTGACATCTTCAGGTCTTAAACAACACCTGAAAATTATAGCAGTTAGCAAATTCATAAAAGACATAGTAAAATACATAATTAGTTAGTAGCATCATGATCTACTATTATAGTTTATAATTCTCACATTTACAGTACAATTCTGTAAGAAGTTCCCTTCACCTTCACTTATTACCTCATTGGGTACACTATAACTCACTTGTCACTGTATATCACTTTAATTGTTTATAATGTTTAGTGATACAACTTAATTTACTTGATCCCTTTTTTGTTGAAGTTCCACTTTATGCAACACTCTGTTGTGCATTTCCACTTTGTCAAACTCTACTCTCTCTCCTGGAGGAAAATTTATCAACGAGGTAATTTCTCTTGGTGGTGGTTTATCAAACATTACCTGGTAAGGGCTAGTTCCGATAGTGTCATGGTATGACCAATTAAGGAAAGTCTCTGCTGGTTCGATGTATTGACTCCAGTTTTTATGTTCTTGGTGACAGTATGTACGTAGAATTCTGCCAACTTCCCTTAATACCCGTTCAGCAGGATTACTACTAGGGTGGTACACTGATGTTTTGTAGGTCCTTATTTGCCATTTTCTCAATTCTTCTTTCCACTTTTTACCCCGAAATTGCCTTCCATGATCTGTTATTACTGTTTCCGGTTTTCCCACCTCAGGTAAGTATTTTTGAATGATTACTTCTAGAATTTTCTTCGTTGTGGCTCTACTGATGGCGTAGAGTTTTGTATATTTCGTATAATGATCAAAGCTAATGATTATATATTTATATTTATGTCTCCCTCCACTTCGGGGAAAAGGTCCACATATATCCAAAAATGTCTTTTCAAGTTTATTATTAGATTTTATTGCAACCATTGCGCCCATTCTCTTCTCATTATTTACTTTTACTACCTGGCATATGTTACAGTTTTTTACTATTACTCGAACTCTCTTATTTATAGCTTTCACGTAACAGTGTTCAGATAGAGCTTTAATAACTTTGAGTGATCCCATGTGACCATATCTTTCATGATAATCCTTAATCAGGGCTATTTCTGTTGCTTCTGGCACATACATCTTCCATACATGATCCTTAATGGTAGGACGAATAAAAAGGATTTCTTCATAAACACAGAAAAATTTCATTGTTATAGGGTCATTTTGTAATATTCGTTCCTTAATTTTTGTTAATTTAGTGTCCCTTTGCTGCTCGATTTTTATTTTATTAATGATATCTTGTAACTCCTTTTTCATCTTAATAATGTAATATATTTTTCCAATACTTTCTGGTTCTATTTCACAAGTTCCTTTTTCTAGATTAATCCATGATAATCGGTCTGCTATTACATTCTTCTTACCTGGAATATATTCCCAGTCTAAATTATACTCTTGAAGTATTAATACCCATCGTGTGAGTCTGCCGTGGTTAAGTTTGCAATTTTTTAAAAATGAAATTGATCTATGATCGGTTCTGATGGTTACTGGTTATCCCAATATAAATGTTCGAAATTTTATACATGGGAACACAACACTCAGCAGTTCCTTTTCAGTTACTGTATAATTCCTCTCACAACTACTCAGTACTCTGCTTGCAAAACTGATGACCCCATGATTTCCTTCTTCATCTTCCTGATATAGCTCACTTCCAAGGCTAATGTTACTAGCATCACAATTTATGAAAAAACGTTTATTAAAATTTGGGTGATGTAACATGATGCTGTCAAGAAATTTATTTTTTACTATCTGAAAATTATTATCTTCACTTTCTTCCCATTTCCACTTGTTTTTCTTTGAAAGTAAACATTGGAATTTGGCTGTTACTTCTGAATAATTCTGTTGAAATTTCCTATAATAGTTGCATATCCTCAAAAAGGATTGTAATTGTTTCAAGTTTTTTGGTTTAGGAAAATCTTGGATAGCCTTTACTTTTTCAGGAGATGGTTTAATTCCAGTAGCAGATAAAATGAACCCTAAAAATGGTAGTTCATGTGTGATAAATTTAGATTTATCCAGTTTTAAAGTTATATTATGTTGCAAGAGTTTATTTAACACTGTTTCCACTCGGTTACAATGCTCCTCCCAAGTACAAGACGTAATTAATATGTCATCCACATATATGGTAGTAAAATCTAAATCTTCCTTACCTAAAATTTGGTCCATGCATTGGATGAACATGGCCACAGAATTTACCAATCCGAAAGGCAAACGCTTAAAATGATAATTTCGTCCTTCGAATATGAAAGCAACATATTGTCTGCTGTCAGGGTGCAACTCTATTTGCCAATATCCACAGACTGCATCCCAAGTACTCATGTACTTGCATCCATAGAATTTTTTCATTATTTCTTCAATCTCACCTGGAGACGTGCGATCGTTAATGAGCATTTTATTCAACTCCCGAGCATCAAGACATAGTCTGACTTGACCATCTTTCTTCGGTATAGCTACCAATGGGCTGGTATACGGAGAACTACTTCTTTCAATTATGCCTTCTAATATCATTCTTTGAATTTCTTTCCTTGCTGCCTCTTTCAAAGCTTGAGCAATAGGGTATGATCGTTTATTAAAATTTACATTTTCCTTGAACTTTAGTTCACTCAAGAAGTTTTTTTGCTTTTCCTGGTGATTCTGAGAATACTGATTTATATTTATTATAAATTTTTATAAGCTGTTGTTTTTGTTCTACACTAATTATTTCCGGTGCCTGCCTATTCTGAAACTCAATTATCTCTTCTATCTTCTCTTGCCAAATCTTTGATTCTGTTACTTCTGTATTTTTACCTAGGGTTAATCTATTATCCTCCCTAACAAAAAATGAGCTCGGACACTGAGGGGCACTTTGGCTACCAATTATCTCAGCCGTTAACTCACCATTTTCTGTGCTCAAGGTTACTATACCCCTGGCCAGATTTATAATTGCAGTGTGTCGCCGTAGCATATCGCACCCTATTAACACCCTAAACGGTAGCCCTTTTGCTACTAAAAATCCCATAGGTATTCCTATTCCATTAGTGGTAACATTCAAAGACACTTGTTTCCTGATGGTTTTATTTTCTTGGATTTCGTTGTCCATGACGTGTCCGTTACTTAACTAAATATCACTATAATATTGACGACTCGGAACACTAAGTTTTTTATAAGTAAAAACGTAAAGTTTTACCTTACAGGTGAAAGCCGGTTTAGGCTGTAAGGTAAAACTTTACGTTTTTACTTATAAAAAACTTAGTGTTCCGAGTCGTCAATATTATAGTGATATTTAGGTTTTATTTTGTTTCCCTGTGGCACCAACAATTGTTAAATTATTAATTGGTAAAGTAGGTATTCTCTCAGTAGTTAGCTCAGTAATACGATCTAGTTCTAATTGATCAATAATTGAAATATTGGCTCCTGTATCAATCATGGCCTCTGCTGACACTCCATTTAATTTTATTTGTATATAGACTATGTCATTGTTTGGTGATGACTCTTTAATTGCTCTTTCTTCCATTAATTCTGACTGTATATTTTTTTTTAAATTATTTCTGATAATGGTTATTGGTTTGTTTAATTTATTATTATAATTGGGTTTGTGGTAAATTCTGTGCCCTGTTGTTTCTAGCAGTGACGGGCAATCACATCTTCTCACTGCTGGTACCCGTTTCCCCTATTTCCATCATTATCATTATTCGATTCAACATTTTCATTATGTTGAATATTGCTTATTGGTCTCCTTTCTTCATCATTATTTCTGAATCTAGGTTGCTCTTCACTCCTACTCCTTTGTTGACCTTCTTCTCGGTGATAAGAATCGTGTCTGTAATTTCGACTGTTATAATTTGGCCATCTTCCTCGATATCTATTATTAAAATAATTGTTATTAGCATGTACATAATTTACTCTAGGTCGATTCTCTCTTGGTGGTTCATTCTTCCGCTCCTCAGTATTCCCTGACCTCCATCTACTTCTCCTATAATAAGATTCCTGCTCATAATTTTCTAGTAACGCTTCCATGCCTCCAATAGTTTTTATCTGTCCACTTAATCGTGCACTGATGATCTTCTCTTCGAAATGATACGCAATTTTGGTCACTAGACACTCTTCCGGGATCTTTGGGTCTAAATACTTTGCTATACACACCTTCCCCAAAAAGTAAGCAGTAGGTGTTTGTCCCATTGTACGGTCATACCTACCATGACAAATATCGTCCCTAATAATGTTTTGTACTGACTCCGACCAATACTTAAGTTTGAACATTGTTTTGAAACCCCCATAATCACACACCTCGTTCCTGATTACCGTCCACCAATTATCATTGATGTTTTTAAAAGATTCGTCTAATATACCTTTGATCATATTCCATCGATTCTCCTTTGATCTATTCAAAATTTCGTCTATTCTCCCTAAAAATTCGAGTGGGTTCCTGCGATAATCCCGAAAGTTTACACTTTCCTTACTATCTTGAAAAACATGATGACTGTTGCATGCAGATCTAGAACTTATTCTATCTACATCACATTGAAAATTGGTTTGAATTTGTTGCAAATTATCTAATTTCTCTGCTTGGCTATTACACTGATTTTTTACATTCTCTACTGTTTTATGAAACTCCGAAAATTTACAGTTTAGACTGCCTTTGATACTATCTAACTGGTCATTGTTTTCTTGGCGTATGGCCATTACACGAACTTGATTATTTTGTTCTTCCTTTTCCATTCGGGCGTCAATTCCTGTTTTAATTAGTTCCATCTTTTCTTCTGTTTTATCCAACCTTTGATTGGTTTCTATTACTTTCTTCTCTGCCTCTTCCTTATATTCATCTACTCTTTGGCTGTATTAGTGATGTATTAGTAACTCTATCAGCGTATTACTGACCAGTTCAATTTTACTCTCTAGATTTTCTCTTAATTCCTTGTTGAAATTCTCCATCTTACCCTTAATTTGTTTTAAATTCTCATTATTCTCTTCAAATTTTGCATTCATCGCTTCTCTTTGTCCTTCAACAGTTTCTTTCAGTTCATGGTATTGTTCATTCATGGTTTGTTTGATATTTCCATGAATGGTCTCTATTTTTTCATTTAGTTGTTTGACTAAACTTTCCTGAATGCTATCTATTTTCTCATTGGTCTGTCTATTTTGTTCCTCCTGTTTCTTAAAATTCTCCTTATTTTCCTCCTTGGTTTGCTTTGAGTTTTCCTCCTGTCTCCTAAAATTTTCATCTATTTTGTCAAATTTTTCGCTCAAGGTTTCATTTTGTTTCCTTGAGTTTTCCTCATTGGTTTGTTTTAAAGATTCCTCCTGTTTCCTAAATTGTTCAGCCATAAATTTCATCATGTCTTGCCAATTAGGTTCTTCTCTGGCTACCGCTTTGTCTGGTTGGTCCCCTTGGGCATCCTCTTCAACTATTTCCTTTTCCGCGTTCATAATTGCTTCAGTTTCTTCTTTATCACCCATTGGTCGTTCCATTTCATCGTCCGTAACTATTTCTATCTCTCGTTCCTGTCCACCTTCTTCCTTCTCCTTTTCTTCTGCCCTCTTCTTCGATCTGCCTCTGGTATTATGCATTTCTTGTTTTCTCATAACTGCCGACGATAATTAGATTTTTTGGTATATTAATTTATCGAATATCTCAAAATTCTTTTCTAATTACAGCCCTTTTACGTTGAGCGCCAATTTGTAACGTAGCGGTTCTAATCAAAGGTTTCCGCCTCTCCAAGAGTGTAGTGCAATTACGGGTTTAGTTAATTCAGCCCCACTGTTGTAAGCGCCAATCTGTAACGTACCGCCTATTTTAGGTGTGAGTGTGACGTCCGTTTTTTTTTTTCAGTCTCGGATCAGTCAGAACACCCCTTAGCAATCGCCACTTATGAACTATAAAGACTGAAGTTTAAATAAAGTTGTTGGTAATGTTACTCAAACAAAGCAGAAATCGAGTGTGTGTGATTTGGGTCAAGTAGGGAAGTTGTTTAGCCTTATTTTGAAGAGAGAGCAAGTACCGTTTGTTTACCCTCGGTTTAGACGATTTATAAATTTTTCAAATATTCGCCGTGAACCGAATCAGCTGATTTTGAGACGAGTCTCCAAACATAGGTTAACCAGACGACACTGTGGCAGAATATGACCCGGTGGATCGTCTTCTTCTTATTTGTTCTGAAACTTATTACAACTACCCACTACAAGAAAGGCAACACATTTTTATTATTCAATATCATTTTTTCAATAATATTTATTGTTTATATCATTGGTTTTCTCCCTTCAGCCACAATACAAATACAGTATTACAATCGATAGTTTCATTAACTAGTAAATGATATCGACTTCATTGAGTAACAAGAAATTGTCATAAAAATATAAAGGTTTGAGCGATTTTACAATTTTATCTTTTGTTTAAACATCAATCAACATATAATTCTTTTAGTTATTTTCCCCAGGGTTAAGGGTAAGTTCTTTTTGTTATGAGATGGTCAGAAATGGATAATTATACTACGCTTTACAAATATAGAAAAAATATTCAAAAATTTGTTTATTTCGCTTAGTACGTAGTTCCGGAAATGTCCGTAAGAGAGCAGATGGCGTTTGTTTTTATTAAAACATGTGGTTATGTTCTAATCGTTATGGACTACACGACCATTCCGTTGGAGGTTTCTTCGTTAAATATTAAAAAGAATGTTTATATTACCTCTCTTCTTGAAGTTCTTACTTGGGTGAAGCCGCTCCTCAGGTGGTGTTTGTATTTTGGTGGTAATTTCACAACCGTCTGGCGAATATTATCTCGTTAAAACTCAAATTCTGCTAGGCTATGCCTACTCGTCCAAAAATGGTTTTTTGTTCACTGTTATTATGGAGTATAGCAAGTTAACATTGATAACTAAGGTAGTAATACATCTTGTTTATACTGTTCTTTAATTTTGTAACAATTTTGTGCTTTTCAAAAGGTTCCAAAAGGATATTTTAATAACTTTTTATCTCATCATTTTGTCAACTGGACAGGTTTAAATTTCAAATTCGATTAACAATACTTGTTATTTACGTTACTCTTAGTAACCCATAATTTTTATATATCTTTTTATTGGTTCTGCTATTTACTTTTTAGTATATAGGCAGTTTGTAATTATTATAAATTTATTTTTGATTTACAGAAAAATAATTCTTTTTAATTTTGGTTTCTTTCCCAATTTGATTTACATAATAGTTTTCTGTTTATTTTCTTATACCTTTGGATATAAGTATTTAATATTTTTATTAACTTTAAATGAATTTATATATATTATTTATTAATCTCTTATAGTATTCTTACACTGGACTATTTTCTTCTGCCATTTCCCTCATACAGTATTATTTTAATTTTTATTATCATTTGATATTTAAATCTTTTAAGTTTTTAACAACCCTGGGTTATCTTATACGATAAAACAATTATTTTATAAAATATAAAATTAACATAGGTACTACACAATATAAATCCTACAATAACTAAACAAAATACATAATTAGTTAGTAGCATCATGATCTACTATTATAGTTTATAATTCTCACATTTACAGTACAATTCTGTAAGAAGTTCCCTTCACCTTCACTTATTACCTCATTGGGTACACTATAACTCACTTGTCACTGTATATCACTTTAATTGTTTATAATGTTTAGTGATACAACTTAATTTTGAGCTCGTTGTAGTTTACCCATTTCTGACCTTTATGGTACTACAAAAGTTATAATTTATTGGACCGGGTTATGTACCGTTACAATATATATATATATTGAAATGAATCCTTCCTGTGTAATAGGTTTATCTTATTATTAATATCGTGTGTTTGGTTTTTGTAATTTTTGTTCACCCGTTCTATTACTCGTATAGTAAATGTGTGCGTGACGAGCGTTTTTTAATTCGCTCGTTGGGTTTGTGGTAAGTATAGGTGTATAATTGAGGGTATTAATCAATTCAATTACTTCTGTGAATGTTATTCGTATGTAGCGAGTCGAGTCATACCTTTCTTACTACTTACGGGCAAACCGTATCTCTCGGCGTTCGGTTTGAATATTGCCGTCTCGCCACCTGATTGGCGCACGCCGTCTTGCAGTGTCGACTTCGCTAACTGTGGTGTTTTGTTGTTTTCACTTTAATAATTCTCTATATATTACCTTATTTTGTACGAATCAAACATACAGCGTTGCAGAACAATAAGATTTATTAAACCCTTTAATAATTTTTAGTTATTTTATAGTACATTGTTTTATATTGATACCGGCTTTTACAATTGCTCAGTTGGCAGGCTCAGTCGTTTGTATCATGGGGCGCCGCTTGGCGAATAATGTTTGGTTACAATAAAAATTGTCACAGGGCGTATTAAAAGTCCTTTTGACTACAAAAGTTTTGGATCAACGGCTAAAATGCACAAATTTATAATAATTCTTAAAACTAGGTACACAATATTTAATACATTAATGCATTCAAGTAAGTAATCATCAATGAGAGTTAGAATAGTTTTTGGTTAGGATTTTGACAACAAGTTATGTTTATTAATAATTTATTATAGATCAGTTATAATGGTTAATAATTGATTAAAGTTCAATAATAGTGATACTATAAATACCTTCAGTTCTTGTTCAAAATAGTGATCAGTGAAATGAAAATTGAGATTTGTTATTAGGGATAAAAAATGGGAATTTGTTTTTAGTGAGATTATTGTTTTATACTCATCAGTTCTCGTTGGGGCTTCCTCGATGTACATCTACTTCTTCCGGATGGATCTGGTCGTCTTCTACTCTTCGGATGTTCATCAATCTCGTTCAGATGGTTTTTCCGTAAAGTTCGGCTTCCCTCTCATTCCGCAGTCATTCGTCTTCTTCGGTTGTAGTAGATCGCTCCTTTTCTTCCTTCGGGATGAGTCGTCAGCTATTTTTCTTGAAGTCTTCTTAATTTCCACTGATAATTTTATTTTGTGAGTATTTTAATAATAATTAGTTTATCAGGTGTTCCATAGGTGGCTATTACTATCTTTCTTCCTTCTGATTTCGGTTAAAATTTACATATTTATGGTAAAATTTGGGTTGAGAGCTGCATACATCCGCCCTCCGCGTCAGTCAATAATGGATTAATAAATATTCCAACGGTTTTTTGGCAATAAATTTCGGTTGCTATGGTTACCTGTTAAATTATGCTAATTCTCATTGGTCGTTAATTTATGTCATTATTATATTCTAACGTTTTATTTTAGTTTAAATCTATAAAATATCTTCAAATTAAGATTTCTTCCTTATATTAATAACTATGTTTATTACATGAATACCATTGTTCAAAATTTTTGATGAGGATCATTTTGATACCCCTCATGGTTACTTTTGAGTAGCTAATCACATTTTTGTTATTTTTCTTATTTATATTTCATATATATTTTATCTAAAACTGGGTATTATTTATATATTTTGGTATTAGGCATACCTACTTAACTTGTTTAAACATTTGGTATATTCTGATTTGATACTGGACTATTTATTTGTTCTCAAATTTACAAAATTCTTCATTAACTGTTAGGCCTAGAGCCTAGATTTTCCTATACTACTATCTAACATTTCTTGTAACTCCTTACCTTTATATATGGTACCTTAAAACAATTTTTTACTAGAAACAAATAATAAACATTGGTGATTCTAACTACACCTCTTATTATAACAATAAACATTTTCTTGCCAGGTTCAAGCCTGAAATAAACTTCTAACTACATTTCTGTTTCTTACTACTATTTATTTTAACTATAATTCATTACATTATATTGGTTTTTTAAACAACAACAAAACTCTTATTATACTCCTATTAAACTGTACTTTACACAATATACTCTGCTCCCTCATTCCTTCACTAGAAAACAGTGTCTATCTTTCTTGTTTACCTTTCATTCTAATGACTTAATTTCTATCTTATTTCATAATTCTTACTAACTATTGCTTAAATTAAACACAGTATAATGAGTTCCTCTTACTTGCTAGCATAAAGTTTATCACAGGTCCTTCAGTTATTCTAATACAGTCTACTAATTAAAATACCCTTTTATGTTCACCCACTACACTTTTTCCTTCATAGAAGGTTTTTTATTTATTCACTTTCACTTTTATATGTAACATGCTATAACTGCATGTCACCACTTTTGTATTAATACACTCTTTATTCCACTCACCTGATATTATTCACTATGTTGTTTATTTATGTTAACATCATCATGTGGTTATTGGTTATGAGTATTTAGTTTATTTTCCCTTGACTAATGATCACTTTTGATTATTAACTGTGGCCTTTATTTGCCTCAGGGTATGATTTAATGGTTTTGATTATATTTATCACTATTCATTTGGGTGTGTTCATTATTAACTCCCTATCTTATATTTATAAGTACATTTCTTCATTAATAAAATATACACAACATTACTATCTTTCTTATTTGTCATTATTACCCTAGGTACATCTCATCTATGTTCTAACTACATTAGTGCATTTGTTTACATACATTTTATGGTCATTATTAGGGATTACAATGTTCATTGTCAATTTCTTGATTACATTTAGTTCTTGGTTCCTTCTTCCTTGTTCCATTGTTCTTCTTGTATTTATCCAATCTATTGAGTCAAGTCATCGTCAGTTTATTAGTCATTTGTCATTTTGTCATTTGGTTATTAATCTCTGAGTTTATAAGTTCTTGACCTTTGGAAGCATAATATTCCTAGAATAAATATACAAGTATTCCAGATTAGAAGTATTTTACATTATCAAGTTCATTTATCAATTTTATTTTCACTTATATAGTAATAAATTATATTATTAGAAAAACTAATTAAAATTAATGTTAAGCATGCAGAATATATAAAGATATTACTCAACAGATAAACAATTGAAGTTACAGGTTATGCTAGCTAATTATCATCCGTGGGGTCGTCCTGGCGGTGGAGCACCAAATCCAAATTCAATTCGAAGAAAAACAACTAACGTACATTTCATAGACAGTAAAGTGGTAAGCTGTACATTTTATTGTCATTCCATCATTTACTTACAGTATGACTAATAATATTTCAGAAATATAATAAAATGAAAATGTGGTCTGTAACCGATGGTGAAATTGTAAATTTCAAGAGTTGTGTTAATTTTTGTGTAACATATAACTTTGTTTGATGACATAGCACTTATCTCAAGAATCCAAGACCTGAAAGAGGGTTTCTTAAGTCTAGAAGAGGCCGCAACAATTTTAGGCCTAACAGTAAACAGAGAGAAGACGAAATACATTTTAACAGGCAAGAGAGAAGAGCACCCCTGGTAATTGAAGGACACAAATTTCAAAAGGTCGAAAAACCTGGGCTGACTAGTTATTGAGGACAACATTATGGCTGAAGAAATAAAAGAAAAGATATCTGCTGGTAACAAATGTTACTCCTCCCTACAAGGAATATTTAAATGTAAAAACATAAGCAGAGCACCAAGATTCGGCTCTGTAAAACAGTTCTTAAGCCAGCAGTTATCTACGGGTCCGAAAACAATGACAATGATACAGAAAATAACACAATGATAGTTACAGAAGAAGAGTGGTTTTGCAGGTGGGGAAGAAAAGTTCTCAGGAGGATATTTGGTGCAGTGAATGTCCAAGGAACATGGAGAATAAGGACGGATGCAGAGATACAGCAAATCTATGGAAAACCAGATATCGCCACTGACATAAAGAAAAGTAGAATCCAGTGGGCAGGGCATGTCCAGAGAATGTCAGAAACATCCACATTACAGAAAACTTTTATAGGAAGACCTGGTGGAAAAAGAAGGAGGGGCGGCCCTAAAAATGATGGTTGGATGATCTTGAGGACTACCTACACAAGCTCAGTGTAAGAAGATGGAGACTGAGAGCAGAGGATCGAGATGACTGGAGACGGATTGTCCAGGAGGCCAAGGCTCTCCAAGAGCTGTAACACCAACTGAGAGAGATATATAAAACAAGACAGTTATATAAAGTAGTTCAGAAAATATTGAAGCTTATATGTTATTATCTTGGCCTGTATGGTTGGATTTTATTTTTTCAAACACAGTGTACATTTATTAGCTA
Organism: Magicicada septendecula; assembly: GCA_034769895.1. Lineage (NCBI taxonomy): Eukaryota > Metazoa > Arthropoda > Insecta > Hemiptera > Cicadidae > Magicicada > Magicicada septendecula. The sequence goes on along the minus strand of CM068373.1, from coordinate 247,348,462 downwards.
CAGTATCTGTTTGTATGGCCAACTCATGCAGTGCAAAGTTGAGATTGTCAATAATGTACACTTTGAAATTGCATTTAGTTTTGTTGTTACTAACAAGGTTCCTTTTGTATAGTCAAATTGGTTTAGAAGAGGAAAAGTAGCCTACCGAGCTTGAACTTGTAGTATACAAGGTACCAAGTACTATACTTCAACAGTTATTTCTCTAAATACTCACACAGGCTGAACTGATCTTGTGGATTACAAAGAATTCAACATGACTTCATGATGCTGTCTGGGAATTGAACCTGAAATATCTGTATTAGGAGCCAAGCACCAAACTCACTGTTCTAAAAAACCCTTAATAGTTTAATAGTTTGGTCTCAGTTTAATTTAAAATAAACCTGTTGCATACGTCTTTTTTGTAGAGGAAGGTAAATATAAATTTAATTAACAATACCCCCACTATTTTGCCCTAGATATAGTGAAATCTACAATAGATGCTGAAAACAGGTCACTATGGAAGCATAGATCAGTTGTGTAGAAAATTATCATTATATTTATTTTCTGTGTGACAATAATTATAACGGACAATTTGAGCAATTGCTAATTTTACTCAATCAACTATGCTGAATGCAAAGAAATGGGTGTTTTAGAAAGCGGAGAGGTATTCAGACGCCAGAACCGTACGGCGGCATTAGTTGAAAGAAAATTAACTTGTAAAAAATCTGTAGAGTAAAGCGGTAGGTTAATAACGCCGGCGCTGGGGCTGACGACTATAATGAATGTACTTTTAGGCGAAGTCACGTTTTGGGACACAACTGTCATAAAATGTATTATTTGCTAAGATAGTAAGGGTGTTTGCCAAACGTTGTAAACTTAAGTGCATATAACACTAGGTACTGTTAGACGAGAGAGAGCGTTGTGTGAGAGAGATAACAATAGACGCTAGTTTTTTAAGCACGTGGAACACGGAAAAACGTTGGGCGAATCAGAAAAAGCGTCATGTATTACGCGGGAGGTTTTAGTTAAGCAGATTGGGCGAATTTGTATTTAGCGGTAGTATAAACCTATAGGAACATTTTGCTGTAGATCGTAGGTAAGGGACACTCAAAGCATGTATATTGTTACAACACAAATAAGCCACCCCAGCACCAGGGATAAAAAAGATGATTCTAAATACAAAATAATACTTCATATTAAATAAAATGCTTAATATAAATAAAATATAAAGAAAATGACACGATGAACGACGACATGACCTAGCCCAAGTGATTGAACCAACAAAAGGAAACAAAAGAAGAAGGGAATCACAAAAAACAAACAAGAATAAAACCAAAGAAGAGAAGAAAGTGATTCACCAGAACAAATGAAGAAGGGAAGAAACCCAACCCAAACAAAAATGAAACAAATTCATGGAATTGAATGACTCAATGTAACATGTTAAAATGAACCCAAAGGAGAAGGTGGAAAACCAAAGTATTAATCAAATACAATGAAAATGAAGAAGGAGGGGAATGAAAAAGAAACAAACCCACAATGAAGGGAAATAAATAAAAATGAAAACTAATGATGATACAAAAACCAGTAATAAAGAATATGAGCAAGAGAAATAATGCACTCAAATGTAATATTGGAAAAAAACCAATAATTAACCTATGAGAAAAAAAAGTAAATGTTATTATCCATTAATGGACAATACTAATGGAATTGAAGGAAACCCAATTAAACAATGTTAAATATAAATATAAAAAAACAAACTAACCCACAATTTAGAGTTAGGTGTAATGATAGAAATATAAAGACATAAAATTGTTAATAGTATTAATGAGATATTGTAATGAAAGAGATAGTACGGTAGTGAGATAGTAATTAGAGGGATTACCCATTCAGAAACACTTAAAAAACAAAAAAACATTTGTGAAGTGCAAAATGAAAGTGTAAAAACCCCAAAGTGTAGTGATAAAGAAAGTACACTAATAAAATTATAATAAACTATAAATAATTTAAAAGTGAAGGTGATGATTGAATGAGAATAGAGTAAAATAAAGAATGTTAATATAGTAAAAAATAGTGAATGGTAAAAGCACAAACAATTAATAAATCCTAAAGAAACACTAAATGATAAAAAGTGAAGTATGTTAGTAACTAAGAATAGCAGTATAAACTGATAAGACAGTAACTAGTTAAGAAAGAAGGTTATTATTAAATTTAAGTAAATACAATTATGATTAAAAGGGAGAATGCCCTGAAGGGAAACCAGATAGTGTTAACATGGAGGGAAAGTAAAGATTGTTTAAAAATTAAGGAGTTAAAAACAAATCAAAAAACACCCATGTTGTAAGGGATCATTATAAGTTCATAAAAGTGATGTTGTTTATCACACTAAAAGCTAATATAAAATAAGATGAATTGTAAACAAAGATTAGCAAATAATAGTTAAATAATTATTTAAGCAAGTTTATGAATTGGATATGGCTGGTAGAGTTATACAGACCATAGGTCTAAATATTGTATTTAATAAGATCAAAAAAATAGTAAATCATAGCCACATTGTTATTATTGGCAAAGGAAATAAGTAAAAAAGTTAAGAAATGTATGACTAGAAAACGAGGAAAACAAATAGTAAACAATTATGTGCAAACTAATACTGACATAATAATAACACATAAACAGACCCAAAACACAACAATAAATTATACAACCAATTATAATAACAAAATAAAACCCATTAGGCTAAAAGGAAATGTGGGTCCGGAAATGGAATGAAATAAGTCAAATACCATAATGACTACTTAGGCCTAGGGAAGTGCCTAACTGTCAAAAACAAGCAACTACAAATTGTAATAAGTTAAGTAAGAAATTAGCAAATCCGAGGCGAAGGACTCACCAAGGATAAATTGTAAATCATTTCTAAGACAAAATATTATAATAAGCATTTGAATATAAAAAGAAATGTAATTAACAAGTATTAACATAATTATAAAAGCATAAAACCTAAAATAACCCAAACTTGTGGGGTATCAAAATAATCTATGAAAGGAAATACATACTATAGTGACAATTATTAATAATCAGGAAGGAAGATAGAGGAATAACAGCAGTCAGAAGATATACTAGGATTTTGAAAAGAATTCAAATTTTGATAACAATGGATTTCAATCTCAGCCAATCAGAATTCTTTGGTTACCATAGAAACCACCATTGAAGACGAAAATTACCGTTGAATACCGTTACTCGTAAAGCGTCAGTCTACGAGGACAGAAGTCAAAGTTTGGAAGACCAATTTTTTAATAAAATAATGTAAAACAGTGAACGAAGTTCAAAACTGTGACTGGATAAGAAGCAGACGAACCATTAGAGCAGTCCATTCAAGATCCAGGACCATAAAACTGAGAATTAACAGAAAATAATGACCACATAATATATGAAAAGGACGCCAGACCTACGTGAGTCCATAGATCAATGAAAATAGAACTTATTGCAGCCCAATCCTCTTCCGAACCAATGAATGAAAACACCATGTGTTAAGTACCATTGAATTACCTTATTTCCAAAAACCAAATCACTCTAAATTTTACTAATATTAATTTAATCTCACTATAAGCCGAATATTTCTCTTTCAAAGATTATTTAAGAAAAATAAACACACTGAAAATTTGTTAACATAAAATCTAACCTATTGTTTAAACACAAACTTTCGAAACACATTTAACGACACTACAGAACAGATTGTAACATCACACCTTATTATTTATACACACTTAGAATAAGGTAAAATACTTTTATGGTAATCATCGGAATTATTTGCCTTATAATCAAAAGGATCCACCGATTTTGGAACAAAATTAATTGTAATAACAAAATGTTCAGCTGCCATGCTGATGCTAGCACATCGTTCCAGAATCGATTCGTCACTCTGAGTATAATTGTTTCATGATAAAGTTGGTGCAAAGTTGTTAATCAACTAATACATTTTATTTGTAAAAAACCTGAAAAATTTAATTATCAAACATTAAAATCACAATTACAGGGAGTAACCGTTGTTATTATTTCATAGGGCGTGCCATTATATTACTTGTGTTTATTTACGAAGGCTAGGTTTGATGAGCAGCGCTCAAGTTGCCATTTGCACAACTGCCTACACGATTCAGAAGGCGGCACGAGCGGGAATTATTTGAACGCTATGTACATCGTTAGCGCAAAATTGATGTAACGACCCCAGTGCGAGACGAATGCACTAACACTTTACACACATAAAACTGGTTCACATTTTACAGAGACATACCAAACTAATCGTTACAGATTTGGCTTCCATCGCAGGGCTTAAACGAAGACGGACATCCTACATCATTCGTTACAATATATTATGAACTTAGAGAGAAATAAGTTAGTCTTCTTTAAATCGGCGGAATTACAGGAAGAGACTCGCGTATGCTGTTTTTGCATTAAATATCTATTTTAATAAGTAATGTAAAGAATAAGTAAATTCGCAGAAGTAACAGAGTACGGGAACGTGATAATTACTAATACTAAAGTTAGCAAGTTTCTTAAACCGTAATAAGTAAATGAGTGGATGATCGCAGTTATAACAATCAACAAGAAGTAATAATACATATGAAGTTCCATTAATTCCAATACGTTGTAGTAAATCGCGGAAGAAGCGAATGAGTTCGGAGTAAAGTCATGACGGTGTAAGATAGTCGAGCCATACGCGACGTGAACTGTGTTAAATGCACTTAAGGTCAATTCAATAATCTTTGTGTCCAGAGTGTATAATTATATGACATAGTTATATGTATAATCCATATGTAAAGTGCAGTGTACCTCTGTGATAAAGTGAATCAGTGCAGTTTTAACCAGGATTAATGCACAACAACGGCTGCTGATGACTCACCGATCTACATCTTCAGGACCACGCACTTTGGAAGGAATCTTACGCAAGTAACGAATAATGAGCATTTAATTCTATGTTGTTTAATAAATATATATGTTTGTATTCAATATAGTGACTCAATCTGTCAGAAAAGGACTCATTGCTATTTAATAATATTCAATTTGTAAGATAAAACGATCCAATTCATATAAAGAAATTTTGTAATGTATAAATGCAAATGGTTCATTAAAAGTTAATTAATATACTTTAATTTGTGTTTATTATTACTGGCACCCTGAGGTATAATCAAGAGTCGGTACACTGGAATAAGTGGTATAGACTATTAAATAAATTATTAATATTATTATTGATCAAGGTAGTTTGTAATCTTATTTCTCACATGCTCGTAGGCCAACATAATTTTCAAATAAATAATTTAACTCTTTTATAAAGGCCTATCTAGAAGTGTATTACATTCTGTCGCCCAGAACATGGGACAATTGAGTCACTATTAAATAAATTATAAATTAAGAACAAGTAAAAGTTAAGAATAGAAATAGTATAAAACATAGTTTATGATTACGCGAATTAGGAGTAGGAGAGACAAAGACATACAAAACAACATTCACAACCTATACAGCAACATGAGCACTAACACAAATAACCAAAGCAACGCTATGGAATCTGAAATAAATAATCAATTAGGTGATCCAGACACGCTCGCAGACATTTCAGAGGAGGATCAAGCGTCAGGGACGCGGGGACAAAATGGACAGAACGATGAAAACGCAGAGACACAACAATTTACACCAACAGTAGTAACAGAAATTCAAGAATGACCGATAAGTCAGACACCACTAGAGACAGACAAAAACACTGATATATACACAATGCTACAACAATTATTAAAACAATCACAACAAATACAAGAAGAATCGAAAAATACAAAAGAACAGCTATCACAACAAATAAAAGAAGAATCGAAAAATACAAAAGAACAGATAGCACAACAAATTGCTGAACATGCGAAAAAACAGACAAACGGTTAGAACAACATGAGGTAAGATTAGAACAAGCATTACAACAAATGAAAAAACAAATTCATAAACAACACATAGAAATAAGAAACGAAGTCGCCATACAAATGGAACAAGAGAGAACAAACAACAAAAAACTGTTCCAAGACTGCCAAGGAGAGACGAACCACAAAATCCAAGACAATACCGATAAGATTACTGAGCTTAATATGAATACTAAACAGCAATTTGTAGAGTTGGACGAACGGCATAGCAATAACATTCAAATTATAAACAAAAGATGCGAAAACAACATGGCAGCAATTCAAGAATTACGAGCCGAAAAGATGGAAGAAGTGAAGAAAGTGTCGGAAGAAACTGACCTGCAAATATGACAGATACAACGAGAAGTTAGGAATAAATTAGCCTCAATTAATAACCAATCATGCAACCATAACATTACTCACGAACAAGTAAAAAATATCAAGTACAATGGAACTGGAGACTTCCCGATGGAGTTTATGAAGGAGATGGAAGATATCTACATGGAACATTACCAAGATCACGGCAACGTCGCATGGATCGGAAGGCACCTAGAAGGAGAGGCCGCAGTGTGGTGGAGATTGATCAAGAATAGCGTAACCAACTTCGCTGAATTCAAGGAACCCTTCACGAACAAATACTGGAGTGACATGATCCAAGAAAATGTAAGAAACGAGCTCGAGTTTGGACGTTATCAGATGGAGAGTGGTATGAGCATGATACAATACCTAGAACGGAAATTGCTAGAGAACAGACAATTAATTCCACTGATACCTGATCAATACCTGATCAGGAATATTGCAAAACATTATTCTCAATGGGTACAGATCGCCATTATTACTCGTAGGGTTATGACTATTAATGAGTTCGAACAAGTACTATCAGAATTCATGGATTTGAGGAGTGAAACAAGGACAATGACTCGGACACATTATGACAATCGACATGAACAAAAGCCATTGATGAGAGATGAAGAGGAGAGTGGAAGAAGGATAGAACAAGCATGGGCACACGAAAGTGAAAACCGAACAGCAAATCAACATTACAATAGACGACCAAACAAGTTTAGAAATGAACCAGAACCAGTCCCTTCGACTAGCGGTAACCAACATAACAAGAGCGCCACTGCAATGTCAAAAAACTAGGTCAGTTTTGTACAGATGAATTAGATTTAAGCACTATTAATAAGTATATTAATAACACTTTTGTAGATATAAGAGAAGATTTATTATGTAATGATGACATAAGTGTAAATTATAGTGTAAACAAGTGCCCGGAGACCAGTATATCATTAAATAGAGTGCCCATTTATGCATTACTTGATGCGGGAAGCCATGTAAACGCTATATCTGAACAATGGTTTAAAAATAAGAAGAAGGAATTGGGTAGCGTAGCAACCTTGAGACTTTCCAATACTGTCATCAAAGGAGCAACTGGAAATAAATCAAAAAGGGTGACGCAGCAGGTATGGTTAACAGCTAGAATCGGAGATGTGGAAGTTGACAGCGTATTCGTCGTAATACCAGAATTAGTAAAGGATTGTATCGTAGGTGTGGGGTTACTAGGAGAACATGGGTGCGTTATCGACTTACGCAACAAACAATTAATAATTCCAGAAAAAGAGGACCAAAAGGAAGCCACGGCAGAGATATTCCACGTAGAAATCACGTCTGGGAAAGAAGATATCAAAGAGACAATCAAACAAAAGGTGCGATCAATCGGCAGAATCACCGAGGCTGAAAAGAGTGAACTACAGAAAATCTTAATGGACAACAGAACAATATTCCGAAATACTCCCGGTAGGATTCAAGAGTACCAGCACAAATTTGAAGTTACAGATCGGACACCATATTGTCAGAAAGGGTGGCCGATTCCACTAAACTATCAGGATGCAGTTAAGTCCGAGATACAAAAGATGGAAGCACATGGTGTGACTGAAAGGGCGCAAACTCCATATATCAACCCAATTGTCACAGTGATCAAAAAGGACCAGACGGTCAGACTATGTTTGGATGCGCGCAAGCTGAATTCCGTTACCGTTCCTGAATACGAGGGAGCCATTCCGATAAACGAAATACTAACAAAATGTGGGAATATCAAAGTGATGTCCACGATAGACCTACGTAGTTCGTTGTGGCAGATCCCACTACATCAGGAATGTAGGGACTTCACAGGATTCTTATATGAAGGAAAGTGCTATCGATACACGGTGACGCCATTTGGACTTAAGACGAGTTTAGCTAGCTTGACGCGAGGACTAGACAGCGTGCTATCGAAGGAAGTAAAGGAGTTTACCATTTTGTACTTCGATGACTGTTTATGCATATCAAACAGTATCGCAGAACACTTACGGCACCTGAAATTATTATTACAAAATCTAAGAAGAGCCAATTTAACTGTTAACTTTAATAAATCGCAGTTGTTCCGAAAGGAAATTGATTATTTGGGTTACCGATTAACGACCACAGGTATTACCACCGCACCAGACAAAATCAGGGCTATACAGGAATTTTAGACACCAAAAAATCAGAAACAACTCAAAGGATTCCTTGGTTTTATTAATTTTTACAACAGATTTACCAGCAGATACGCCGAGGCTACCCAACCGTTATTGAATCTCCTTAAGAAGAACAGTGCTTTCAAGTGGACAAGCGAGATGGACCGACACTTTGAGACAGTCAAGAAGCTATTTATCGAGGCAGTAATTCTCAAGCATCCTGACCCCAACAAGCGATTTTATTTACAAACCGATGCGAGCCAGTATGTGTTGGGCGGACAGTTATATCAGTTAGACGATAACAAGGATATCGGAGTGGTTGCGTTCACTAGCCAAGTGGTGAGAGGAGCGGAACGGAACTACTTTACTACAGAGCTGGAACTGCTGAGTGTCGTCCATTGTTTACAAAAGTTCAGAACGTACGTGCTAGGAAAGGCCTTGACCATCATCACCGATAACAAGGCGTTAAGTTTCATTAAGAAATGTCATCTGAATAACTCCCGTATAACAAGGTGGACACTCGCCATCCAAGAATATGACTTCAAGATTATGCATTGTAGAGGTCGAGATAACATTGTAGCCGACATCTTAAGCAGACATCCGGAGGACATAAATGAAGTGCAGACCATAGACCAAATTGATGAATTTGAAATTAATCTTGTTAGTGTACACATCAATAAAGGAATTAAGAAGCAACTGAAAAATATACGTAGTTATCAATTAGCCGATACGAAACTGAAGAGGATTATTGAGTCCATTAAATCAAATGAATAACATAAACTTGCCAAAAAATACATTTGGCATAATGGAAAGCTATATCGTAAGGATAAGGGAGTATGGAAATTAATGTTTCCGGAGGAGTTGTGCCACAGTGTGATCACGGAACTACACGAAGTATACAGTCACGTAGGGAACCGGAGGACATATAAATTGTTAAAGGAGAATTTCACCGGAGATGCAATCAATAAAATCACCAAATTAATTACAAGAACCTGTATCACGTGTCAGAAGAATAAGGACCATTTTAAAAGGATGTTAGGAGAGACGAGACCGGTCATACCAAAGAAGAAAGGAGAACTGGTCAGCGTCGACTATTATGGACCGCTGCCGATTTCTACAGGGAAGGTGAGATATATTTTAACTATAATTGACAATTTCACTAAATATGTCAAATTATATAAACTGAGGCAAGCCACAACAACTGCCACCATTAAAAGAATTCAATTGTATTGTGAGGAGAAGGAAAACCAATAGCCATTCTATCAGATAATGGTACACAATTCACAAGCAATAGATGGACGACCGCGTTGACAGACATGGGTATCAAGACAAAATACACCGCAATTCGAAATCCCAATACAAATTTGGCCAAGAGAATAAACAGACAATTAGGAAATATGTTCAGGGCAATGACCTCCGATAAGCACACCAAATGGGCGCAGTTTCTTAAACTCATAGAGGCGTGCATTAACCAAACCTATCAGGAGACAATTGAGACTACACCTTTTGAACCGCAGTGGGGAAAGAAACCAGAGCGGGATTGGATAAAATATATTGACAGAGATATGATACCTCCAGACCAACCCATCAACTACCACAACATATACTTACGAATTAAGGAGAAGGGAGAGAAGAGAACAGACAAACTCAACAATACTCACCACATTACTAAGTTTCACCTAGGAGACCAAGTCTTGTTAAGGGCATATCCGATGTCTGATTTAAACAAAAAGATAATCGGAAAATTTTGTAACATATTCGAGAGCCCATATAAAATAAAGAAATCGGAACAGCAACTTACCAATTGGAAGATCCACTAAGACCAGGACATATCCGCGGGAACTTCAATGTGCGACAGCTAAAGCCGTATTATGAGAAAGGAACCCAAAATTTACACACACACAGAAACACCACATGAAAATTGAAAAACAAAATGTAATAGCACACATCCGAATATTGATGTAGTAGTTGTAAGTATCAAATTAAATGTAAGGGAAGTCAATGTAATAACATATAATGAAAGTTAGTCATGTAAGAAGTTACAAATGTTTAGAAAAATAAGTAATTGAGTAATGTCACAAAATGTTAAAAAGGGAAATTGCTATATGTAACAGATGTTATTGAAAGGGAAAGTAGGCCACCCATATTTAAAAGTAGTTTGACAAGTCAGGCATAGAGGGGCGGATAGTTTGTTTGTAAACAAACCATAAAACCAGCGACCAACCAAACCTGATATTTAGCATTCAGTAATAACTGAGTAGTGTTGTAATAAGATACTCACCCAGTTAGACTAAGAAAGTTAAGACAAGTAATTAAATTGAATATATTGTTAATTTTAATTACAATGAATTAATGTATTAATTATGTCAAGTTACTAGAATATATGAACAAAATACTTATAATTATAATAATTTTAGGGACGCATCAATAGAACTAGTTTACAATTTTGATAAAATTGAAATGCTACTTCTATGGGGGGACTTATATAACGGAAAATTTGAGCAATTGCTAATTTTACTCAATCAACTATGCTGAATGCAAAGAAATGGGTGTGTTTTACAAAGCAGAGAGGTATTGAGACGCCAGAACCATAGGCGGCATTAGTTGAAAGAAAATTAACTTGTAAAAAATCTGTAGAGTAAAGCGGTAGGTTAATAACGCCGGTGCTGGGGCTGACGACTATAATGAATGTACTTTTAGGCGAAGTCACGTTTTGGGACACAACTGTCATAAAATGTATTATTTGCTAAGATAGTAAGGGTGTTTGCCAAACGTTGTAAACTTAAGTGCATATAACAATAGGTACCGTTAGACGAGAGAGAGCGTTGTGTGAGAGAGATAACGATAGACGCTAGTTTTTTAAGCACGTGGAACACGGAAAAACGTTGGGCGAATCAGAAAAAGCGTCATGTATTGCGCGGGAGGTTTTAGTTAAGCAGATTGGGCAAATTTGTATTTAGCGGTAGTATAAACCTATAGGAACGTTTTGCTGTAGATCGTAGGTAAGGGACACTCAAAGCATGTATATATTATGAACTTGGAGAGAAATAAGTTAGTCTTCTTTATATCGGCGGAATTACAGGAAGAGACTCGCATACGCTGTTTTTGCATTAAATATCTATTTTAATAAGTAATGTAAAGAATAAGTAAATTCGCAGAAGTAACAGAGTACGGGAACGTGATAATTACTAATACTAAAGTTATCAAGTTTCTTAAACCGTAATAAGTAAATGAGTGGATGATTGGAGTTACAACAATCAACAAGAAGTAATAATACATATGAAGTTCCATTAATTCAATACGTTGTAGTAAATCGCGGAAGAGGCGAATGAGTTCGGAGTAAAGTCATGACGGTGTAAGATAGTCGAGCCATACGCGACGTGAACTGTGTTAAATGCACTTAAGGTCAATTCAATAATCTTTGTGTCCAGAGTGTATAATTATACGACATAGTTATATGTATAATCCATATGTAAAGTGCAGTGTACCTCTGTGATAAAGTGAATCAGTGCAGTTTTAACCAGGATTAATGCACAACAACGGCTGCTGATGACTCACCGATCTACAACATCTTCAGGACCACGCACTTTGGAAGGAATCTTACGCAAGTAACGAATAATGAACATTTAATTCTATGTTGTTTAATAAATATATATGTTTGTATTCAATATAGTGACTCAATCTGTCAGAAAAGGACTCATTGCTATTTAATAATATTCAATTTGTAAGATAAAACGATCTAATTCATATAAAGAAATTTTGTAATGTATAAATGCAAACGGTTCATTAAAAGTTAATTAATATACTTTATTTTGTGTTTATTATTACTGGCGCCCTGAGGTATAATCAAGAGTCGGTACACTGGAATAAGTGGTATAGACTATTAAATAAATTATTAATATTATTATTGATCAAGGTAGTTTGTAATCTTATTTCTCACATGCTCGTAGGCCAACATAATTTTCAAATAAATAATTTAACTCTTTTACAAAGGCCTATCTAGAAGTGTATTACATAATATTTAAAAGTTCACATTCTAGCTACCGCAGTTGCAACAATTTGGAACCACCAGCCACCACAATATCAAATTAAATCTGTATGGTTTTGACAGCCACCGTGCAGATTAATTTTACTTAATTTAATAAATTAACACTATATCTGATTAATTTTTCTTAAAAAGATCAAATAGACACATTATAACAATAAACTGTATTCAAAAGTCATTAAATTCTGTAACAAATATATTCATCTTCTCACCAAAATTGTTTCTTCAGTGAACAGATTCAATACAGATCTTACAAATATCTATTTGTTGTCTGAATACAGTGTTCCATTTAGTTTAATTTATTCTAACAAATAAACTTTAGTAATTAATGTAACTTAATACGCCACCGTTTACTTCCATTTCAGGGTCTAGGAAACAGCTTACGGGCTCCAGTGTTGAGAAGAATTGATCCAGCACTTCGATTTCAATCACATAAATCTACTCGTCGTTGTGTAGAAAACGACCTCAGATACCGAAAAACTGTACAGGATCAGCAAGTCTACAAACAGCAGCTTGGTCTGTAAATATCCCTACGAATTGTTAAATCCTTGCTTGCAATTAAAGATTTTAGACTATAAGGTATTTTAGAACAAAACAAATAAAACTATATATAGGCACTTGTATACACATGAAAAAGTGTATAGCAGACACCTTTTGGAGCTCCAGTGATGACAATGCAAACATATTGTACCAGTTCCCTTAATTTTCCATCAAATGGAATGTGAAATAAAAATATTTCTGCAATAATTTATATTATTAATTCCATTAGTTATAACACATATGAAGTTAATTGTTATATATTTATTACCCTGTAAATGAACACTAATTAATGTTGTCATTATTCACATTAAAAGTATGTTACTGCTACAATACCGATATCATGTGTATATTCTTTACACATTGAAGAATATTTGCATAAAATTAAAAAAAAATTTTTTTTTACGGAAGTGTAAAGTTCAAAAAATGAGGAAAACTCAAGAACTCCATAAAAACATAAATTTTAAAGTCAGCTCATTTTATGCCAATAAAACAGTAACAATTTTCATTATTATTTTCGATAAACTACACTTATATAGTATATATTGTAAACTTGTTTTTAATTTACATGCTTTTGTAACAAAATAAAATGTACATATATCAGTGGCACAAAACAAAACAAAAAAAAAACAAAAACTTATTACTTTATGTTGAGTATTTAAAATTAATTTTTACAATATATGTTTTTACGATATGAAAGTCGTATTCACCTTTAAAATGCCTTTTTATTTTTTCTCTATGACCATTTTTATGGTTTTTATGATAATTTACATGTTGCAGAGTCTGATAAGAAGAGCCTTCTTGTGCATCCGCGGGGCCGCATCTATCAATTTTTTACACAACTATTTACTTTTCACCTTGGCAACTGAGAATCTGAAAGAAAAAAGTTTAAAACAAAAAATGTAGAGAATTTTATGCACTTTCTTTTTTGTGTCTTGTGTTTTCTTTCTAAGTGTGTTATTTTCCGAGATAATTATGAAAAAAAGAATTTTTTGTACCTTCCCCCTCCCCTTTTTTGAATTCCCGCAACAGGATTCTGATAATTTTTTTTTACATTCCTTCTCATCCTTTTATCTAGCTCTATCTCAAAAATCTCAAAGACACCACTCAATTCGAGATTTTCTCTTTTATTTTGCTTCAGCAACTGTACTAATAATACAGTGCATAATATAATAAACAAACTTGTTATAACTGTTTTATTATTGCTGTACTAAATTCATATGAATTAACAGATTCATTCACATGTATGCTCCAGTTTACAAATTAATACATTGAATATCAATATAACAATTAATAAATTTATACAAGATATTCTTATATTTTGTAAGTTCATAGTGTAAGCTTTAGAAGAGACAAGTATTACGTGTATGCTCTACAGGTATTTTTTATTAGGCCTTACAATTGTTTCACCATTATGGCAGCTTCAGTGGGTAGAATTGAACAGTTCAAAAATATATGACTAACTGGATGTCATGGTATGGAGAACCATACATGACTTCCATGTTCTAAGATTTATATATAAAATCATTTACTTGAATTCCGTTTGATAATTTCTAAAAAAATATCCCCCGCCCTCAAACTATTTTCACTACCGGTATTTATAGATATTTTTGTTATTATGGGGTAATCGTTTAATATAATGTTATTTTCAAGCCATTTTATTTATAAAAATTAGGTACTTTATTCTTATGAAGAAACTGAACTACGCAGAGATAGTCATCCCTCCTCCTCAACCGATCCCCACCATTAATAATATTTACACTTTTATAGAGTACAGGCAGTCCCCGTTATACGCAGTCCCGCTTTACGCGATTTCGCTTTTACGCGGTTTAAAAAAAAAAAAATTTTCTTGAAGGGTTTTGTATTTGAGTTGAGTTGCGCCAAAGCGGTGATTGTTTGAAGTGTACAGTTAGTAATGGAGGGGCGGTGACGCGCTGTTCTCTCTCCTCAAGGTCAGTGGTCTCTTACCGCTTGCCTCTCCTCACCCCTACTTTCTCTGTCATTGTCTGTGTTTGTCTATTTTTACAACGTAGTCAGTCACCTCTCGCTATCGATCTCTGTCAGTAGCACTGCGCTGTGTACCTCGTCTAGCAATTATTTCCTGTTCACGTTTCATTGAGTGGTGAGTGTGACATTTCGTTCAGTGTTGTCGAGTTATTGAAAATGTCACAAAAACGCAAGGAACATTCAAGTGCGAGTACTAAAAAACGTGCGAGAAATTCTCTTTCATTGGAGATTAAACTGGAAGTTTCAAAATGTATCGATAAAGGCGAACGTGTTGTCGATATTCAGCAAGTAATGGGTCTTCCAGAGTCATCTATAAGGACGATCCGATTGAACGCAGATGCAGTTCGTAAAAGTGTTGAATCTTGTACGAATTTAAGTGTCACAAGAGTAGCTACATCGAGATCAGATTCAATGGAAAAAATGGAAAAGCTTTTGTCTACCTGGATTGAACACCACAACCAGCGGAATGCGCCTATTTCTATTGCAATCATTCAAGAAAAAGCTAAAAGTCTTTATGCAGAATTAACACAAGACAATGAAAATCCACCAACATTTAACGCTAGTAGAGGTTGGTTCAACCGTTTTAAGGCTCGCAACGCTTTTCACAGATTAAAAGTTGTGGGCGAGGTTGCTTCTGCTAATAATGAAGGAGCTGATGAATTCAGAGAAACTACATTTAAAAATATTATTGCAGAAGGTGGTTATATGGCAAAGCAAGTTTTCAATTTAGACGAGACTGGCCTATATTGGAAAAGAATGCCAAGCAGAACTTTTATTTCTATTGAAGAAAAAACTGCACCTGGTTTCAAAGGTGCTAAAGACCGTTGCACATTGCTTTTTGGGGGCAACGCCTTTGGCGATTGCAAATTAAAACCATTGATGATTTATCAATCAGAAACACCCAGAGCACTTAAAGGTTATGATAAAAGTAAACTGCCTGTGGTTTGGAAATCTAGTAAGAAAGGTTGGATGACAGGAAAATATTTTATGATTATGTTTCACAAGAGCTTCAAGAGGAACTAAAACGCAACTGTGAAAAGGAAAACATTTCAGTTTAAGGTTTTGATTCTTTTGGATAATGTGTCGAGCCATCCCTCAGAAATATGTGAGGTGAATGAAAGCATCAAGGTTGTGTTTCTTCCCCTTAATACTACTTCCATATTGCAGCCTATGGACCAAGGCGTAATTTCAGCGTTCAAAGCCAACTACCTTAAGGAGACACTCTCACAACTCATAAACTCATGTAATGCTAATGACCAGCTTTCAATTAAAGAATTCTGGAAATAGTTCAATATTAAGATGGCTATTGAAATCATAGATAAATGTTGGAAAGGACTGACACTTCACTGTATGAACAGGGTGTGGAAAAAACTATGGCCTCAGGTTACGGTGGAATCAATCAACAACAGTGAAGAAATTGATGGTGTCTCTCAAACGACCAAAGAAATAGTGAACTTGACTCACCAAGTTGGATTCACTGATGTTGACGAGGAAGATGTTTCTGCGCTTCTACAAGAAGAATATGATCTGAGCAACGAGGACCTGCTGTCCATGGAAGACAAAAATTGTGTGGAAGTGTCCGAGGAAGATGAAGAACCTGAATGTGTTAAAGTGTTAACCGGTAAAGGAATGTCAGAGGCTTTCCAAATGATCAATAATGCTTTAAGCTACTTTGAGAACAATGATCCCGATGAAACAAGAAGTGCAAAAGTTAAAAGAGAAGTTGAACATGTTATAAAGTGCTACCGTGAACTGTATAACTCGAAGTTAAAATCCTCAACTCAACTGTCCATAAAAAACTTTTTTTCACAAAGCAGTGTTGTGTCAAATGAACAGGAAACAAGCTCTTTCTGAGTCTACAGAAAATGTTGGTCACGAGTAATAATGTTAAATGTAAGTAAAAAACTGAATTTCTTTCAAAATATTTTACAGTAATTTTAATTTGGTAAAAACTATTGTACTGTATAACTTTTTTATTTTTATAACCTCTTACTGTATCTTTATTTAACATAATTTACTCAATTTATATGTGTGATACAGTACTATACAAATTTTTCATTTGCTGTATTGTTTATACTGATTTTGTTGTGTATTTCGTCAATAAATAAAATTAATTTCAATAACAAAACCGTTTGTTTTAATTACTAAAATCCTTTTTAACGTAAGCCTACTTGATCAATATCAATAGTAAGCTGTATGACATTTATTTGCCGCTATCGAGCCAGTCTATAAATAGTCCCCGTTGTACACGGTTTCGCTTTACATGGCACTTTGCCGGAACGCATCTACCGCGTATAACGGGGACTACCTGTAATAGTTTTGTCATATGTTATTGCTAATGTATCTTATCCTTCAAAATTAAATACTCATACTTCACTTGATATCAGCAAAGTAATTTTCAAAAAAATCACTCCCTCCCCCTTCAACTACCCTCTCCATTTATAAATATCTCATTTACCATTTTACAGTGGATTAATATGACTTTATTTTCAGGGCACTTATTTATCAAAATTAAGTACTTTACTCTTGTTAAAACACAAAATAATGCTGGTAAACTACTCTTCCTCCTCAACTGAACAACCCCATTTTTGATATTTACACTTTATTGAGTAACAGTTTCATTATATATAATTGTTAATGTATCTTATCCTTCAAAATGAAGTACTTAATTTGACACCAAAAAGGTAGTTTTCAAAAAACGACCCCCTCTCCCTTCAACTACCCTTTTCATTTATAGATATTTCATGTATCTTTCTACATTGGGTTATTATGACCTTCCTTTCAGGATACTTTACTTATCAAATTTAAATACTTTACTCTTGTTAAAACATAAAATGTTGCAGGTAAACTACCCCTTCCCCTTAACCGATCTTCACCAAAATCAATATCGTTTGCGGCAGTTATCATTCGCCATAGAAAAAATTCTATATAGAGACACACAGACAGACACTTTTTGGAAAATGACTTTTCTTCAAGCATTGATGATAGTGCAATCAGAATCAGCCCTTATCTTGAACATGATTTTTATTGTGATCACCATACTTCCATTTCTTTATGGAACATGGAAGTAAAAAATCTGTAGAACTAAACAAAACGTGTATTTATTAAATTGAAATATTATTTTAAATGTTCTACCAAGTTCTGAGCAATCGTTCAATCATATAATTTATGTGTATGCAATTTTTATATTAAAATGGAGAACACCTTATGAAGCAAGTGCTTTGAAATGAAGTGACGTATTAATTTTCATAAATCCAGTAAATAACGAACCCAGTAAATTGTTTACTGGGATTACTACAGTGGGATTACTAATTTATCGAAATGAGCATGCATTTCGTCTATTCTTTTATCAAAGTGAGAATTTCGGCTTTTAATTTCGTTTTTTATTTCGTCAAACTTCTCATTGAAATCACTTTTAATTTGAACGTTTTGTGTTGTAATTTCATTTTTTATTTCAGTAATTTCACTTTTTTGAACATCCATCTTTTTGTCTAACTTTAACAATAATTGCATCATTGCATTAATCTCATCTGGTTTATTTTCTGACCTAGTTGAAATGGATGTATTGACTTTCTCTGTCTCTACAGATGCAAGCATATCAGGCTCGTCAATCTGGCTAGTTTGTGTTGATTGCACATCCATCTCACTAGTCATATCTACATCAGTTGTACTGATTTCTAATGTTATATTGTCATTAGTACTCATTTTTCCTATTTTATCTTGCTAAAACATATATGTTTATAACCTAGAAATTTAACCCTATTTTACTCACGTGTTTGCGTACTTTCGCAATTACTTCAGGTAATTACTTCGCTTTCCTGGTAGGTATTACTCCACATAAAATTACGTTTTATGTAGAGTCCCTGTTCGGGCGCCAAATGTGAAGCTACTAACTTTGTGTCACATAAAATTAACTAATTTACTAATAAACATTGAATAATTAACGGGCGCCATGTTGCCAGATTGTGCAACAACATAGATATTAGGCTTACCTTTCGGTCCAGTATTCGTGTTCACGAACCAGTAATTGCGAAATATACCTGAAATAACTCACTCGTACTTGTATTTTTTACCAATGACATTACCTTTTATTATCAAAAAGACTCTAAGTACATATGAAATGATGATATATTTGTGAAATATGAAATGATACATAGAATGTGAAAGGTTAGGTAGTTAAATAGGTAGAAAGTTCAGAGTAGAAAGGAAATAAGAAATGAATAATGAAATAATAATAATAATAATATGAATATTAATAATAAATTTGAAATGAATTTTATAATTGTAATAAATAATTGATGGCTAATTAATGAAAGTTTAGAATTAATTACTTAATTGAAATTGTAATTTTTATAATTTAAATGCAAATTTAAATAGGTAGAATATCATGATTTTGATAAAGATTAAATATGAATTAACTATTTCAATATATTAATGTATCAATGTTGATTATGATGTATCATGTATTATGTATTATGTTTTATATACTAACATAGAAATTTTAACCTGATGTATAGGAAATAGTGTGTGTGGAGGAGAAAGAGGGGTAAATATTGTTAACAGCGCCAATTATTAACTGTTAATAATAATAATAATGATAATAATAATAATTTTAATTTCAATAAGGTTTTATTAATTATTTTTTCTATAACATGTTGTATCCATGTTTGAATATTTGGGAGATTTGAGGGGATTGGGAGATTTATATGGGGATTTCCATGTTTTATTTAAATATTTGTTTCTTTTATAATTACATTAATTATGAAACAGAAAGAGTTAATTATTATCGATGGGAATCGAAATAATTTTTACAATTCAGGGTAGTCCACGAAGAGAATGGCAATTATAGGTAATTCTTGTATTTTATATTTTTTTTTATATTTGTAGTTCAAGCAAACCCAGTGCTTATTAACACAAACCAGCACATAGCTAAGGGGAAACAGATCAGTTAAGGATAGAGTAGTATACCAAGCCACTATTTTGATATTTTTAATTTATTGTTTTAGTGTTTGGTGATGTTCTAACGGCGGTCCTGAGCTGGCCAGCGCGTCAGAGCAGGAGCGTTACGCGCCTGATTGGCCTTATGGTGTTGGGATCTCGAAGGAGAAGCCCAGTAAGGTCATGCAGGTTCTGTCATCGTCATCAGACCACGGGTGAGTTATTGTTTTTTTTTTATATATAAATTGTAAGGGGGTTGTGGCGACATATCCTGGCTGATCCCTTTAGGAAGTACGAATGGATCAATGAGAGTTTTTATGCTTCGGCACAAAATCTTTCATTGAGGGGGTTTTGTGATGGTACAATTCTGGTACAGTCCTAAATTTATAAAAACATGGTACAAAAGACCATAATTATTGTATTTAAATATTTTAACAATTATTTGGTAATAATTATTTAAATATTTCATAATCCCTGTAAAGTTTTGGTGAGTGGACTATATAATTATTTTATAAAACGCAGATGAGAATTGACAGGATTTCGATCGCTTTCATTGTGAAACGGCAAACACAGCAAAAAATCGTATGTCACAGATAGAGATAAAGTGACTAGCCCTGATGACGTCAGTGGAAGGAATGCACATTTTCTGTAAACAACTCGAGTCTGTAAACAACGAACAAAAGCCTGGTGACGTAGTTTTGCCCCACCTACGCAATGTTAAACAAAGACTCTATGTCATTTCCTTCTGGATTGTGAACGTAGCCGGCCGGCAAGAGGTTGATGGTATTGTACCATTGTGATGGTACAATTCTGGTACATACTAAATTTATAAAACATGGTACAAAAGACCATAATTATTGTATTCATTTATTGTTAACAATTATTTGGTAATAATTATTTAAATATTTCATAATCCCTGTAAAGTTTTGGTGAGTGGACTATATAATTATTTTATAAAACGCAGATGTGAATTGACAGGATTTTGATCGCTTTCATTGTGAACCAGCAAACACAGCAAAAAACCGTATGTAACATATAGCGATAACGAGACAAGCCCTGATGACGTCAGTGGAAGGAATGCACATTTTCTGTAAACAACTCGAGTCTGTAAACAACAAACAAAAGCCTGGTGACGTAGTTTTTGCCCCACCTACGCAATGCTAAACAAAGACTCTGGGTCATTTCCTTCTGGATTGTGAACGCAGCCGGCCGGCAAGAGGTTCACTAAGTGTGAAATTTAACTTTTACACCACCAAAAGTGGTTAAATAACTATTTAAAATTATCAGAACTGTTGGGGCGGTAAGCGACTGAACAGGTGTCATCGGCCGATGGATCGTCGAAACTGCGTGCGTTTAGAATCTGCCCAAAGTGTTTTCGTGGGTAGACACGACGGTGTGGGCCCGAAATCGATGTAAAGATTGTGCACGATCGACGAATCTTAGCAGTGCGGTGAGACCTGTCCAATATAATTTGGTGAGAACGTTCCAATATTCTTTTTATTATTTCAAATAAATCAACATCATTGTGTAATAATGACCAATTCAAAATTCATTCAATATTATTATAATGACCAATTTTAAACCAATTCAAAATTTAAATGAGCTCAGAATAAAATAAATTGTACCAGAGAATGAATGAGAGAGAGAGAGTGACCTAAATCTTTTAAGTGCTGGGTTGTGCAGGTATTATACTATATTATACTATGTTTATTATGTTTACAATGTTTATTTCTTATTAATGTTTACAAAATAAATGGACTACGCCCCGAGGCATAGTAACGTGCGTGTTTGGCACATAGTTCAATAGAATCATTTCATATGTACTTAGAGTCTTTTTCATAATAAAAGGTAATGTCATTGGTAAAAAATACAAGTACGAGTGAGTTATTTCAGGTATATTTCGCAATTACTGGTTCATTTAACATGAATACTGGACCGAAAGGTAAGCCTAATATCTATGTTGTTGCACAATCTGGCAACATGGCGCCCGTTAATTATTCACTGTTTATTAGTAAATTAGTTAATTTTATGTGACACAAAAGTTTGTAGCTTCACATATGGCGCCCGAACAGGGACTCTACATAAAACGTAATTTTATGTGGAGTAATACCTACCAGGAAAGCGAAATAATTACCTGAAGTAATTGCGAAAGTACGCAAACACGTGAGTAAAATAGGGTTAAATTTCTAGGTTATAAACATATATGTTTTAGCAAGATAAAATAGCAAAAATGAGTACTAATGACAATATAACATTAGAAATCAGTACAACTGATATAGATTTGACTAGTGAGATGGATGTTCAACCAACCCAAATTAGTCAGATTGACGAGGCAAATACACTTGCATCTGTAGAGAAAGTCACTACCTCCATCTCAACTAGGTCAGAAAATCAAACAGATGAAACAACTGCTGCTTTGATGCAATTACTGTTAAAGTTAGACAAAAAGCTAGATGAGCAAAAAATTGATTCTGATGTTCAATATACTAACTTGATGAACAAATTCGATGTAAGACTCGATAATTTTGATAAAATACTTAACGAGCAGAAAAATGAAATCAAAAATAGTTTTGAGGTAAATTGTGATGAATTAAAAAATGAAATTAAAAGACAAAATTTTAAGTTAGATAAAAGAATCGATGAAATGCATACGCATTTCGATAAACTGACAGAACAAACAGTAACGTAAGTAGACAAGATATTTGATATACCGAAGAGTAAAGTAAACGAGAATTACAAGAATAATAGTGGGGGTAGTAATGATGATACATTCACAGAAAATAATGTTAGTCTAAGTGCTAACAAAGTAAGTAACAGTGATAACTTGAATCATGAGTTTACAGGTATTAAGAATGAAATGATATTAGAAAAAGATGATGAGAGTATTATGAGTGAAAATGAGTTGTTTGAGTGTATTGAGTCAGAGAGAGAGCTTGGGGAAAGTATTTTTGTTAAAGGGGTGCAGGGGTTAGAATTTTCCTTTGATGTTGTGTTAGGGGGTGAAGTCAAGTCTTCACGTATTTTTAATAAGGACGAGAGTTCCTTAAATTTATATTTGGGAGACAATAGGTCTACAAATAAAGTTCCTTGGTGTTTTTGTGTACCTCATAAGTGGTGCAGTAATTTTGAGTTAGTGACCCCTGCATATTTGGAGAGAGAGAGTGTAACTTGGTGTTATGGTGAGAAATATATTAAGAGAGAAATTGTAGAGGGTGAGAGAAAGAGAGTAATAGAAATTTTTAAAGTAAATAGAAAGTATAGAGAACTTGTAGAAAGGTTAGGCGTAGAGATGGTGGATGGAAATAATGAATATTTACCTTGTAGTAAAAGTGAAATTGAAATAATAATAGGTGATGATAATAATGGTATCAAGTACTTACCTGTGGTAGTAATGGATGTAGCAGGAGATAATTACGATAATAACAAGATTATAACTTATGATCTTACTGATGTAGCCAGAACCACACTCGATCGTGACTTGATATATGATATTGAAATTGTGATTGAATATGAAATGTTTGATAATTATTATGAGTATAATGTTTCTAATAATAAAATTTATTCACTAAAAAATAAGATAAATAGACCTAAGATTAGAATGCTATTCAACGATGGAGGGTAGATTGTTCTATTGTGTAATGAACATTTAATATATGTGACAAGTGGTTTTGAATTGGACTGCATATGGACTGATTTTGATTAATGACAAAATAATGAAGTTGGATTGTATATTATTCATTGTGATTATGTATTAACATCAGTGTATTTATGTATTTTGATGTTGTGTATTACAGGTAAATTTTATATACACCATGTATGTAAATTACAGTGTAATTGTTTTAGTAAGTAACAGTTAACATGTTTTGTTTAACTAAAATAGTGAAAATTTTTAAATAATTAATAACTTGAAAATTAATTGCTGAATTAATATGGTACAAAAGAAAGTTGTACTAAATTTGTAACTGAAGGTGTAAATTATTAATTATAATAGAAAGTCTGTAATGAAGGTAATTCTTAATGAATAATAATAAATGATTAAGTAAGAATTGTAGCGGGTCAAATTTTGGGTGTTTTATTTTAACGGTTTGGGGCATTTATATTTTATTTATTTCGTTTTCGGGCGGACTGGTATAATAAATTTGTAAAACTGTAATTGTATTGTGCAACGTATAATAGTCAGTGTAACAGAACAGTGAAACAAAGAAATAAGGCGCAGTTGTTGTTGAGGAATGCGGCAGAGCATTTGCACCTCCACCAAAATTCTAAGAACTCTGTACATGTGTGTCAACGCTCAAGCGCAACTACACCCGCACGCGCTCAAAGGACGCTCTAACAAAAAACTCAAGATGGCCAGAGCGTAAAAAATATTCGTCGTCTTCTCTAAGACCTCACGGAAGTCGCATTAAACTCCGCCTACTGTTGGTGACATCATCAGAGCCAAGTCCAATATCGGCCTCTGGACATACACACATACCAGCTTTAATCCATATATAAAGTGGTTACTTCCCAACAAATGAAGCCGGAGCGACGAAAACATCATGGCAGTAGAGAACCAGTTTCCCTCCAGGAACAGGTACATGTACCTGTTACGTTCACCGTGACGGAACAGTCGACTTTAAGCAGAGACGCCATACAGTCAACAGGACGCCAACTACAGTAACAGACATCTAAAGTTTCGGTTTGGGCCCGGTTGGTCGAGTTTTCGCAAATGTATTTTACTCAATAAGACCGACCGGGACCCCAGAAGGTAACAAACATATCGGAGTGAGTAATACGGACAGTGATGTGGAGAGATTAAAGTGATAAAACAAATAGTGAAGTTACGGGACCAACCGCGTGTTCGGCCGGCATCGTGTTCGTGGACGGGCACCGCGGATAACAATCGGAATATTTAAAAATTG
Source organism: Magicicada septendecula (assembly GCA_034769895.1). Taxonomy (NCBI): domain Eukaryota; kingdom Metazoa; phylum Arthropoda; class Insecta; order Hemiptera; family Cicadidae; genus Magicicada; species Magicicada septendecula. The sequence continues at coordinate 247,323,627 of CM068373.1, read as the reverse complement.
AATAAATAAAGGGGAATGTATATAAAAAACAAAAGGTATGGAAGAGTGCGTGGGCAATATGGGCTGCCTTAGTCGTAAGTATAGTTTAAGGTAATTAAAACTGGATTGTGTAGCATTCTCATTCTGGTAATTATAACAATTAATCATGACTAATTCTTTTGTACTCATAGCAGTGAAAATTGACTTAATTCAGTAAAGTGATAGTTTACTTTGAAAATGTGTTAGACTAAGTTATTTCGTCATTGCCACTTCCTCATTTCTGTGTTAAAAATTCGTCTAAACGTTCCAGAATTTTCTGAATTATTAATTGGGTGGGTCAGATTGCTAAATTGTCCGTTTTATTTAAGGTGGAGTGTAAAGGTTTTCGATATTTTATCCTATATAAAAAATAATCGTGGCGACCTTGGTCTTCTGGTAAAATTTCAATAACAGGTAAGTGGATAGGATTGCGCACAGGTAAGTCCTGGTAGTGGTTATATTTATTTTATATATTTCGGCCTATTTTTTATTGTTACAAATGTCGACGCGCTGCCAGGATTTTCGTTTAATTATAATTTTATACGAGATAGACCTATTTTAATACACAGAAAATAGGATGTGGTAATGAAGAATTTATAAATATGATTTATCGTGTATAATTACGCACGTAGGTTAGGTTTGTTACAGTTAAGTACAAGATAAAAAATGGCAAATAATACCGAAGTCAGTTTCACTGATGATAAAATAGAAAGTATAGTGACACCTGTCCAAAGTAAACAAGAGATAGATAAAGATGAGAAAGTCATGAACATGTTACAACTGCTTTTAGAGCAACAAAGTATTAAATTACTGAGTGATTCTGACGCTAAATTCAATGTATTAAAAAATCTGAATAACGAGTTGAAACATGAAATACAAGAAATGAATAAACATTTAGAAAGCACTAATGAGACAATAATGACTAGTTTGAGTAAGTTAGAACAGAGTGTGGAGCGAATGGGAGCGAATGTGAGGAATCCAGATAGGAATAATACAAATGCAAATGGTAATGACAAATACAAAAATGTAGTACCAGATAAAGAGTTAACAAATAATAACAATGTTGAAAATAATGAATGTAATATTGAGAATAATAATGTGTTTGAGAAATTGGTATCAGAAAGTGATACGGAAAAAATAAATAAGGAGAGTATTAATGAAAGTATAGAATGCAGTGATTATGAGATGTTAATGTGTGTCAGTGAGTTAGACAGAGAGAGAAAAAATAATGTTGTAGTAGAGTGGGGACAGAGGGGAAATTTTCCTTTTATTATTTATGATGATTTAATGTGGTTACAAGAGTTTTTAAAGGGCAAGGGTCCCGTATTAGTAGAAGATTGGAGTTGTTTATTTTATTTGTATGATGTTATACCCTCTGTGTGGAATGATTTTATAAGTATGAGATGGTGTTATGATGAGAGAGATTTAAATAGAGAATTGTGTGTTGAGAGAGAGATAGAGTTATATGAATTAAAGAGAGATTATGATGAGTTGAAAGAAATATTAGAAGTGTATTTGAACAAGAATTATTTAATTGATAATACAAAAGTAACTAACCCGATATTGGAAATATTTACTGACGGAGATTTAACAGAAATACTTAACGTAGACTTGGTGAATGATTATTATGGTATAACGGATAAATTGAAATTGTTTGGTTATGACACCCAAGATTAATCTTTGACGATGGAGGGTAGACTGTAAAACAATAAAAGACAATTAAACATTATGTTTTATGGTTGTTTGACAAGGCAGATTTGGACAGAAGTGTGGAAAAAATGGAATAATAATTAACAAGAGTTGTAAATAAAATATAGCGAATTTATATGTGTGTATGTAAGATGATTGTTGTGATAATAATATTGAAATACTTGCAATTTAAATAAATAAACCAAATTAATTTTGAGAACCAGTAATCAGAGAATTATAATTGTTTGGATGGTGATGAATTCTATATTGTTAATAATTAATTTAATTGATTATGTAAATGTTGTATAATTAATTTTGTTGAAAATTCAGTTTGTTTTACGAGATGGAAATTTGGTAATGAATGATTAATTATTTAATTTAAATTAATAAATTTTGTGAAATGTTTCAGAGATGGTGGTGATTATGTTTTGTGGGCATATCATGTTAAATGGATTGTAAGTAGAAAAATTTTATAACCATGTGTAATAAAAATAGTTACAGGTGTGATTGAGGTGTTAATGCAATAGTGAAATTTTAATGCAATCATTGTGTTGAATAAATATAATAATTAAAAAATTTTTTATAATAAATGAAAAATGATATTTAATGATTATTAATAATAAATGTTGAAAAATTTCAAGAAAGTTAAACGGTAAAAGGTTATGAATAGGTTAAATGAGTGTTGATGCAAATATTATATGATAATGTATACAAAAATTTTAATTAGTTATTAAGTGGCTATTGAGGGGGTGGCCTGTGCTCTCACAAGTAGCGAAATGGGTTGGGGGTAGCAGTGAGTGTTACCTCCATTGGAGGCCAAACTGGCGATAAATGTGCGGCACACCTTATCCGTGTAAATTAAAAATTTTACACACATTACTAAATAACGTGTCGCACATAATAATATTGATGTGAAACAGGCAGCGAAATTAAAGTTAGATTTCCTCGACTTTTCGGGCGGTTACTGCCTTACCAGCACTAACCGTGGTTTTGGCTAGCGGCCAGCTATGGTCATACCAAGTCCCTTGACCATAGCTGACTTGAAATTGGTACAGATTTGAAATTCAATGGGGGGACATAAGAGGAAATCTCCGGAACTAGGGAACAGCGGCTGCCACTCTGTTCGAGGAGGAACAGCAGAGCCAGGTGGCAGAACCGTTTTAAGGGTGCATGATTTTATAACAAGAACATGTTGATGTTCACAACTTTAAAACTTAACAGCGGAAGCAGAGACACGGAGAGGTAAAAAACCTGCTCCAAAATATACCGTCTCTGTGGAAGCGAAAGGGCGAGACAGTCCTCCTTAATCTGAAATAGTGTGTGTGGCTGGGAGGTGACGTAAAGGAGTCACGAATTTAAAATTTTATGACGTAAAAGTTTTTGCTTATTCAAAGTTTAATTCAAATAAAACTGCTTGTGCTCTGTTCAGGTAATTAGCTGCTCAGATATTTAAAAATAAGGTGTTCATGCTATAATTTTAAGTGTATTATTTTATTGTTGTCTGTTAGATAAGCATTGATAAGAATATGTAATTTTATTATGTGTGTATTTGTTTAAGCCAATAAGTAAATCGTCTGGCAGGCTAACATAAATAACCAGAATCAGAGAAATGGGAAACAATGAGGTGAGAAGGGAGAATAAATAAAAATAAATATGTATATTCCATGTAATTTGTTCAATTTTAAGATGTATTTTCATTGTGTTAGGAGGATCAGCTGATCAGCAATAACGTCACTGGTATATTGGTTTGTAAATGTTACAAGTAATTAATGCTTAACGTACTACAGATATTTTGAAGTAAAGATAACAATAATATATAAGAAAGATATATGAGAAATAAAATAACAATAATTTATGCAAATTAATAAAAGATAATTCATGGGTGATAAATATTTTATGGGACACGTAGACCTGTCCAAATTGAATTAAAAGTTGAATGTGAAATGACAGAGATGATTATGCTGCAATGTTGTTTTTGAGTTAATGTAATGTAACAGAATCTTGAGAAATATTGACGTTGACACGGTAGTTGTGGAGAATTTATGTAGAGTTTTGAATGATATATATTTATGTTTATGTTATGTTTATTAATGAGGTTATTTTGTGTATTTGTAGTGAGGTAATGAGATTGAGAATTTTGGGGATGGCAATTTTGTATTAGAGGGTAGTGTAATGGAGGAGTCCGCAGCAAGGGTTGGGACGGGATAGGGATAGATTTTGTGGGGAAGGGGCCGCCTTAGGTAAAGACCAGGGGCCAAATAAGGGAAATGAGTTTTTTGGGGGCGGGGAAACACGTATCCTATATACAAAGGGTTAGAGAGTATTTTATAATGGGAGAAGGTGGCGAATTGTGTTAAATGATAAGTTGGGGTTGAGAGTGTCCTGATTAGTAGAGATTTTGATAGAGATGGGTGTCATGATAATTGAAGTTGATGAATATTAGAGTCAGAGGGAGAAAGTTTATATAAGTATAGAGATCTAATACAGTAAATGAGAACAAATGAATAATTTACATCACCCACAGTATATTAAAGTAAGATTGTTGAAAAGAAAGAGAGATTCATGATAAAGAATATACAATTGTTTATTTTTTTTTCAACCAGTGGCAGAATTTTGATAAAATTTGAAAATGATGTAAAGTCAAGAATTGTTTATTCTAAATAATTTAAATGTCAACTTGATTATTATATTAATATTTTGTTTATTTTAAATGTTGTATTTTATTATGTTTTGTAGTTCGAGGTAGGATATTACAGATGTTCAAAGTGTATTCAGAACTTATATATAACATATGTAGGTCAAGGGTTTTGGACTTGACCTAGTTACGATCAGCTGATGGGGTCATACACCTACTAAACTTGTATAGTAGGAATCCAATTTTAATTTGTTTGTTTGATTAATTCAAACCAATATTTGAATAATTTTCATAAATGTTGTTTAATAAATAAATTTAATAAAATTTTTTTAATGAATAAATTTAAATTTTTTTTTGGAATTTTAAAATTTTTGAAAATTTTAATTTTTTTGAAAAAAAAAAAACTTGATTTTTCACCTGCCAGCGAATGAATATGTTAGATAATGATTCTTTTATTATGTGTGCATTAACCATGTTTATTTTATTGTATTGCATTGTATTGGTAGAATATAAGTGGTTCTCATGTTAGAGTAAGGATGTGTTTATATTATTAGAAATGTCTAGGTTAAGTCATTTGAAACAAAAAATTAGAAAAAACAAGGAAGAGAATTTTTTGGTAAAAGATTTTTTTTTCAATATTGAATTTTTTGAATTTATAATAAATTTTAAAAGGAAGTTTTTATTTTTAATGTGTTATGATAATATGTAATGTTAGTGTGTGTGAGCCCAGTATCTGCTAAAGGCAGCCCAGCTTGCAAAAAGGGGAAACATATCGGCGGAGGAGCTGGAGTAATTTTAGCCAGGGGTTGAGGATTTTTGGGGGTAGCATGTTAGAAGGCGAGGCGCGTTGTGGTGCGAGTCTGATCGATTTCTCGGTGTTGGGATCTCTTACGGAGAAGTCCAGTGATCTCGTTCAGATGAGTCCATGGTCGCTGAGCCAGGGGGGTCGTGTACCCATGCAGATTATGAACCAGGGGGTTGATGGCACCAGTTCCTCACCGGTCCTCTTCGGGGTTGTCGATGAGCTTTCTTCTGTCGTGGACAGCAGAATTCTCATCGAGGGGGTATTGTAGCGGGTCAAATTTTGGGTGTTTTATTTTAACGGTTTGGGGCATTTATATTTTATTTATTTCGTTTTCGGGCGGACTGGTATAATAAATTTGTAAAACTGTAATTGTATTGTGCAACGTATAATAGTCAGTGTAACAGAACAGTGAAACAAAGAAATAAGGCGCAGTTGTTGTTGAGGAATGCGGCAGAGCATTTGCACCTCCACCAAAATTCTAAGAACTCTGTACATGTGTGTCAACGCTCAAGCGCAACTACACCCGCACGCGCTCAAAGGACGCTCTAACAAAAAACTCAAGATGGCCAGAGCGTAAAAAATATTCGTCGTCTTCTCTAAGACCTCACGGAAGTCGCATTAAACTCCGCCTACTGTTGGTGACATCATCAGAGCCAAGTCCAATATCGGCCTCTGGACATACACACATACCAGCTTTAATCCATATATAAAGTGGTTACTTCCCAACAAATGAAGCCGGAGCGATGAAAACATCATGGCAGTAGAGAACCAGTTTCCCTCCAGGAACAGGTACATGTACCTGTTACGTTCACCGTGACGGAACAGTCGACTTTAAGCAGAGACGCCATACAGTCAACAGGACGCCAACTACAGTAACAGACATCTAAAGTTTCGGTTTGGGCCCGGTTGGTCGAGTTTTCGCAAATGTATTTTACTCAATAAGACCGACCGGGACCCCAGAAGGTAACAAACATATCGGAGTGAGTAATACGGACAGTGATGTGGAGAGATTAAAGTGATAAAACAAATAGTGAAGTTACGGGACCAACCGCGTGTTCGGCCGGCATCGTGTTCGTGGACGGGCACCGCGGATAACAATCGGAATATTTAAAAATTGAATAAATAAAGGGGAATGTATATAAAAAACAAAAGGTATGGAAGAGTGCGTGGGCAATATGGGCTGCCTTAGTCGTAAGTATAGTTTAAGGTAATTAAAACTGGATTGTGTAGCATTCTCATTCTGGTAATTATAACAATTAATCATGACTAATTCTTTTGTACTCATAGCAGTGAAAATTGACTTAATTCAGTAAAGTGATAGTTTACTTTGAAAATGTGTTAGACTAAGTTATTTCGTCATTGCCACTTCCTCATTTCTGTGTTAAAAATTCGTCTAAACGTTCCGGAATTTTCTGAATTATTAATTGGGTGGGTCAGATTGCTAAATTGTCCGTTTTATTTAAGGTGGAGTGTAAAGGTTTTCGATATTTTATCCTATATAAAAAATAATCGTGGCGACCTTGGTCTTCTGGTAAAATTTCAATAACAGGTAAGTGGATAGGATTGCGCACAGGTAAGTCCTGGTAGTGGTTATATTTATTTTATATATTTCGGCCTATTTTTTATTGTTACAGAATGTATATTTGAAAAGTGAGATGTACTGTTATGAGTAGGTGAGAAATGAATTTTATAAGACAATTGTCAATGATTACAGTAAGGTAGAATGTTTAAACAGGGATAGAGCCTGGGTGTAGATAAAAGCACGTGAGTTATTTAATTGATGTAAAGGGAGTTAGATAGTTAAGAATTTTAAAGAAAATAATACCAAGAGAGTATTAGATATTTTAGGGACACAGTAGTTAGTGATTATTTGTAGAGGTAAGTAAAGTAAAGGTTTAACATATATTTGTTGCTAATGATATTTTGTAGTGGGGGTGAGGTGATAAGGAGTAGCCAACGTATAGCGTTGTGGCAGGTAATAGCGTAGTTTAAGGGAGTGTTTGCCGAATTTTTTGGAAGGGCAAAATGTTATGAATGTATATAGCCAGTTAGGGAACACCCATCTCTATACAAAGACGCGCGGTGCTATAGGATTTATCGTCGGAATGAAATTAGTGAAAGGTGATTATAATTGAGAAATTGGTGTCATCATAGGTAAATTTGGTTGTTAGTTAGAAGAAAGGTGAGTAAGATAAAAATAAGTAAAAGTATAGTGAATACAGGAGTCACCCAGACTAAACAATGATAAGAATGTGAAAGGTTAGGTAGTTAGGTAGGTAGAAAGTTCGGAGTAGAAAAGTAATAAGAAATGAATGAATTGAAATAATAATAATAATATAGTATGAATATTGTATTGCGACCGGTGCGTACGATTTAATCCACACTGTTGAGTTGTCAATTTACTATATTTCTCTCGTATGTATCTCTCTTTGATTATGTTAATATAATTCAATTTCTTAGATATCTGGGGTTGTGGGATATAATAATTTCGTTAATTATGATTAACTTATCTTTCTAGTTAAGATACCAGTGTTAGTGTGAAAGTAACTTATATAATTAGTGTTTTATTCTAAAATTCTGCTCAGCCCTAGTCTACCTTGCAGAGAATTATTGAAATTTCGTGTTTAATTCTATTCTCTTTGGTGTCAGAGAATTCCGCAACAAGCACTGCAGTTCCGGGACAACGAAATTTATAGGTTAATTCACCATGTACGGTAACTAGTTATTATACACTTAGTCTGTTAATTCTTATTCCCAACTCATTAAATAATACCCCAATAATAAGATCCTGAAATTCTACAAGGTTTCTTTATTACTTCATCTTGTTAACATTAAATAAGATTGGTTTTAACTGACATACGAAAGGCTATATGTTGCGTTAATCGATTATTGTTCGGTCCAATATTTTATTTTAGATTCAGTTATATATTTTGTTTTTTATAATTAATTTAATTCAGGGTGTGAAGGTTCTTGTAACTGCGGGGAAGATTAAAAATACATAGATAAGAATGCAAGATATTACAAATTTAAAGTGTTGTGTTGTTTAATAATATTTATACAATTGTAAATTACCAGACGTAGAACGAAGCGGCTCTTGAAGGCGGTTGATTTCTAACCTCGTGAAATGATGCCTCGTGTCGATCAGCAAGGAGATGGTTTTCTTTATTCTTTTCTTCAAGTTCAATAAAGTGGAATCCTTAGTCCTGGTTAACTCGGAAATACTGCTCCCTTGGTTTATTTACGGCCAGACTGGTGATTGTGTTCTTCGGCAAATTCTGGATCCAAATACGTTTTTTCTATCGTATGAAGTAAATAGTGATGTCCAATGTAGTTAAATGGTTATGATTTTCAGTGTGGTGTGTAGTATTAGTTCTTTACACAGTTGGTTCTTTATATTTTATTAATATTTTATTAAATTTTCAATAAATCTTCTTCTGATGTTGTACAATCCAAGTCATTCCTTGTGGAAGTCAATTACTTATTATTATTATTAGACGATACCATTATACAATTTGGTTAAATGTTGCTGGCATAATTCAGACAAATAACTATTAATATATTGTGATTTGCAACTGTATCGAAATAATTTAGAATAGGTGAATTATATTAACCATTTCTTTCGGTTTTAATCTCATCACGTTCAGATCATAAATTGCAATAATACCTATCAACAAATTATCTTAATTTTTGTTGTCCCTAGCAACAAATTTATTTTTATTCTTTTTCAATGTTTTTTATATAGTGATAATTTCATATATTATTCTTCCATTCCTTATTAATCTTCCATTATATCGGAATACAACTTTATTTATAGCTTGTTTACTAATTTCTACATATATTCTGCTGGTTTTTCAATCTTAGTCTGATTCTTTTCATAATTATTATTTTTCCGATATCAAACGTTATCAATCGATATCATTACACTATGGCATTATCATACTTCGTTTATATTGAGTTGGTTTATTATTTATTATTAATCATCAAATGTTTTTTCTAACTCCTTGAACCGTATCCATTAATTATTATTAACTTCTTTACCTAACCTTTATGTTTTGAGTTGTTATATAGTGTTATTGGCTGTTAGGCCTTTTATTCTATATGGACCTACCTTTGATTATAACTGGTTAACAACTATAGCCTTTTTACATAAGTTTATAAATATAATCAAACCTTAACTATTTACATTTACACAAACAATTATTCTTTTTATACCTAACAACAACTTTATCTTGATCTGTGGATCACATATAAGAAAATTGAGATCAATTAACACTAATTAACTGCTTTCCTCCACCTTTCTACAACAGTAATCAAATAATACATTTTGCTTCATTACTTGCTATTACATCAACAAGTAAGTTGCATAATCTAACACAAACTTTAACATAACATTCATGGTAACAAAATAACATCATTGAATTCAGAATCATTACTTTCGATTAATTAGTAATGTAAATTATTGTCTCATTTTTATCTAATTTCACTGTCATTTACTTTAACATTTTCGATATTGGTTTCTTTTTTACCATTCTTACAAGTATATTTGATTTATTTACTTTTCACTGAACATTGATTTCTTACTATTGTCTATTTTACAGGTTTGTTTTTTATTGTTATCCCTACCTTGCATCCTTATTCATTTTTACACAATTATAAATGTATTTATTTGACCTTTGTATTATTATGGGCGTTAAATATTTATTTACTTATTATATTTTTAATAATTCTATTTATGTAACATTGAGGACCGCATTTCTGTTGCGTTACAATATTAATAATAAATTTGATATAAATTTTATAATTATAATAAATAATTGATTACTAATTAATAAAAGTCTGATTACTAAGTAATAAAAGTCAAATATAGTTTATAAAGTATTAATTAATTAACTAAAATTGTAATTTTTATAATTTAAATGCAAACTTAAATAGATAGAATGTGTAAATTCTGATTAAGATTAAATATGAATTAACTATTTCAATGTATTAAATGTATTAATGTGGATTATGATGTATCAATGTATTATTATGTATTATGTTTTGTTAATATAGATATTTTAACATGATGTATAAGAAATAGTCTGTGTGGAGGAGAAAGAGGGGTAAATATTGTTAACAGCGCCAATTATTAACTGTTAATAATAATAATGATAATAACTTTAATTTCAATAAGGTTTGTTTAATTATTTTTTCCAAAAAATGTTTTTCTCCATGTTTGAATATTTGGGAGATTTGAGTGATATTGGGAGATTTATATGGGGATTTCCATGTTTTATTTAAATATTTGTTTCTTTTATAATTACATTAATTATGAAACAGAAAGAGTTAATTATTATCGATGGGAATCGAAACAATTCAGGGTAGTCCATGAAGAGAATGGCAATTCTATGTAATTCTTGCATTTTATATTTTTTTTTTATATTGTATTTCTAGTAGTTCAAGCAAACCCAGTGCTTATTAACACAAACCAGCACATAGCTAAGGGGAACCAGATCAGTTAAGGATAAAGTAATTTACCAAGCCACTATTTTGATATTTTAATTTATTGTTTCAGTGTTTGGTGATGTTATGACGGCAGTCCTGAGCTGGCCAGCGCGTCAGAGCAGGAGCGTTACGCGCCTAATTGGCCTTATGGTGTTGGGATCTCGAAGGAGAAGTCCAGTAAGGTCATACAGGTACTGTCATCGTCATCAGACCACGGGTGAGTTGATTTTTTTTATATAAATTGTAAGGGGATTGTGGCGACATATCCTGGCTGATCCCTTTAGGAAGTACGAATGGGTCAATGAAAGTTTTTATGCTTCGACACAAAATCTTTCATTGAGGGGGTTTTGTGATGGTACAATTCTGGTACAATACTAAATTTATAAAACATGGTACAAAAGACCATAATTATTGTATTCATTTATTTTTAACAATTATATGGTAATAATTATTTAAATATTTCATAATCCCTGTAAAGTTTTGGTGAGTGGACTATATAATTATTTTATAAAACGCAGATGTGAATTGACAGGATTTCGATCGCTTTCATTGTGAACCAGCAAACACAGCAAAAAACCGTATGTAACATATAGCGATAACGAGACAAGCCCTGATGACGTCAGTGGAAGGAATGCACATTTTCTGTAAACAACTCGAGTCTGTAAACAACAAACAAAAGCCTGGTGACGTAGTTTTTGCTCCACCTACGCAATGCTAAACAAAGACTCTGGGTCATTTCCTTCTGGATTGTGAACGCAGCCGGCCGGCAAGAGGTTCACTAATTGTGAAATTTAACTTTTACACCACCAAAAGTGGTTAAATAACTATTTAAAATTATAAGAAATGTTGGGGCGGTAAGCGACTGAACAGGTGTCATCGGCCGATGGATCGTCGAAACTGCGTGCGTTTAGAATCTGCCCAAAGTGTTTTCGTGGGTAGACACGACGGTGTGGGCCCGAAATCGATGTAAAGATTGTGCACGATCGACGAATCTTAGCAGTGCGGTGAGACCTGTCCAATATAATTTGGTGAGAACGTTCCAATATTCTTTTTATTATTTCAAGTAAATCAACATCATTGTGTAATAATGACCAATTCAAAATTCATTCAATATTATTATAATGACCAATTTTAAACCAATTCAAAATTTAAATGAGCTCAGAATAAAATAAATTGTACCAGAGAATGAATGAGAGAGAGAGAGAGAGAGAGAGAGACCTAAATCTTTTAAGTGCTGGGTTGTGCAGGTATTATACTATATTATACTATGTTTATTATGTTTACAATGTTTATTTCTTATTAATGTTTACAAAATAAATGGACTACGCCCCAAGGCATAGTTACGTGCGTGTTTGGCACATAGTTCAATAGAATCATTTCATATGTACTTAGAGTCTTTTTGATAATAAAAGGTAATGTCATTGGTAAAAAATACAAGTACGAGTGAGTTATTTCAGGTATATTTGGCAATTACTGGTTCGTTTAACACGAATACTGGACCGAAAGGTAAGCCTAATATCTATGTTGTTGCACAATCTGGCAACATGGCGCCCGTTAATTATATATAAAACATTGTATATAAAACACAACCCAGCACGTACATAACATTATAATCATAATAATTATCAAACATTTCATATTCATTCACAATTTCAATATCATATATCAAGTCACGATCGAGTATGGTTCTGTCTACATCAGTAAGATCATATGTTATAATCTTGTTATCATCGTAATTATCTCCTGCTACATCCATTACTACCACAGGTAAGTACTTGATACTATTATCATCACCTATTATTATTTCAATTTCACTTTTACTACAAGGTAAGTATTTATTATTTTCATCCACCATCTCTATTCCTAACTTTTCTACTAGTTCTCTGTACTTTCTATTTACTTTAAAAACTTCTATTACTTTCTTTCTCTCACAATACCTTTCTACACTTTCTCTCTTAATATATTTCTCACCATAACACCAAATTACACTCTCTCTCTCTCCAAATATGCAGGGGTCACTAACTCAAAATTACTGCACCACTTATGAGGTACACAAAAACACCAAGGAACTTTATTTGTAGACCTTTCGTCTCCCAAATATAAATTTAAGGAACTCTCGTCCTTATTAAAAATACGTGAAGACTTGACTTCACCCCCTAACACAACATCAAAGGAAAATTCTAACCCCTGCACCCCTTTTACAAAAATACTTTCTCTAAACTCTCTTTCTGACTCAATACACTCAAACACCTCATTTTCACTTATAATACTCTCATTATCATTTTCTAACACCATATCATTCTTACTACCTGTAAACTCATTATTCAAGTTATCACTGTTACTTACTTTATTAGCACTTAGACTAACATTATTTTCTGTGAATGTATCATCAGTACCACCCCCACTATTATTCTTGTAATTCTCGTCTACTTTACTCTTCGGTATATCAAATATCTTGTCTACTAACGTTACTGTTTGTTTTGTCAATTTATCGAAATGAGCATGCATTTCGTCTATTCTTTTATCAAAGTGAGACTTTCGGCTTTTAATTTCTCTCTTTATTTCGTCAAACTTCTCATTGAAATCACTTTTAATTTGAAAGTTTTGTGTTGTATTTTCATTTTTTATTTCAGTAATTTCACTTTTTTGAACATCCATCTTTTTGTCTAACTTTAACAATAATTGCAACATTGCATTAATCTCATCTGGTTTATTTTCTGACCTAGTTGAGATGGATGTAGTAACTTTCTCTGTCTCTACAGATACAACAGATGCAAGCGTATTTGCCTCGTCAATCTGACTAGTTTGGGTTGGTTGAACATCCATCTCACTAGTCAAATCTAAATCAGTTTGTGAAGCTACCAAATTTGTGTCACATAAAATTAACTAATTTACTAATAAACATTGGATAATTATCGGGCGCCATGTTGCCAGATTGTGCAACAACAGATGATATTAGGCTTACCTTTATTAGGTCCAAAATTCGTGTTAAACGAACCAGTAATTGCGAAATATACCTGAAATAACTCACTCGTGCTTGTAATTTTTTACCAATGACATTTATTATCAAAAAGACTCTACGTACATATGAAAATGATTCTACTGAAATATGTGCCAAACACGCACGTTACTATGCCTCGGGGCGTAGTCCCATTTATTTTGTAAACATTAATAAGAAATAAATATTGTAAATATAATAAACATAATGAAATATAGTATAATATGCTAAACAATACCTGCACAACCCAGCACTATAATATTTAGGTCAGTCTCTCTCTCTCTCTCTCTCTCTCTCATTCATTCTCTGGTACAATTTATTCTATTCTGAGCTCATTTAAATTTTGAATTGGTCATTCTTTTATGATGTTGATTTCATATAATATTGGAACGATCTCACCAAAATATCAGACAGCTAATACTTAGCTGCGGTTGTTTTTCCGGTAGAACATCGCACACCGCGAGTTCGCCGATTTCGCTACCGGTCACATCTCACTGATTACACCTTACCGAATGGTAAGGTGTCACTGTTATTACAACACTTTTGTTGTTAACCACTTTTGGTGGTGTAAAAGTTAAAATTCACACTTGGTGAACCTCTTGCCGGCCGGCTACGTTCACAATCCAGGAGGAAATGACACAGAGTCTTTGTTTAACATTGCGTAGGTGGGGCAAAACTACGTCACCAGGCTTTTGTTCGTTGTTTACAGACTCGAGTTGTTTACAGAAAATGTGCATTCCTTCCACTGACGTCATCAGGGCTAGTCACTTTATCTATCTGTGACATACGATTTTTTGCTGTGTTTGCTGTTTCACAATGAAAGCGATCGAAATCCTGTCAATTCTCATCTGCGTTTTATAAAATAATTATATAGTCCACTCACCAAAACTTTACAGGGATTATGAAATATTTAAATAATTATTACTAAATAATTGTTAAAATATTTAAATACAATAATTATGGTCTTTTGTACCATGTTTTTATAAATTTAGGATTGTACCAGAATTGTACCATCACAAGTTGTACTGATTTCTAATGTTATATTGTCATTAGTACTCATTTTTGCTATTTTATCTTGCTAAAACATATATGTTTATAACCTAGAAATTTGACCTTATTGTACTCACATGTTTGCGTACTTTCGCAATTACTTCAGGTAATTATTTCGCTTTCCTAGTAGGTATTACTCCACATAAAATTAAATTTTATGTAGAGTCCCTGTTATTTCGGGAGCCAAATGTGAAGCTACTAACTTTGTGTCACATAAAATTAACTAATTTACTAATAAACATTGGATAATTATCGGGCGCCATGTTGCCAGATTGTGCAACAACAGATGATATTAGGCTTACCTTTATTAGGTCCAAAATATACGTGTCAAACGAACCAGTAATTGCGAAATATACCTGAAATAACTCACTCGTGCTTGTAATTTTTTACCAATGACATTTATTATCAAGAAGACTCTACGTACATATGAAAATGATTCTACTGAAATATGTGCCAAACACGCACGTTACTATGCCTCGGGGCGTAGTCCCATTTATTTTGTAAACATTAATAAGAAATAAATATTGTAAATATAATAAACATAATGAAATATAGTATAATATGCTAAACAATACCTGCACAACCCAGCACTATAAATATTTAGGTCAGTCTCTTTCTCTCTCTCTCTCTCTCTCTCTCTCTCTCTCTCTCTCTCTCTCTCTCTCTCTCTCTCTCTCTCTCTCTCTCTCTCTCTCTCATTCATTCTCTGGTACAATTTATTCTATTCTGAGCTCATTTAAATTTTGAATTGGTCATTCTTTTATGATGTTGATTTCATATAATATTGGAACGATCTCACCAAAATATCGGACAGCTAATACTTAGCTGCGGTTGTTTTTCCGGTAGAACATCGCACACCGCGAGTTCGCCGATTTCGCTACCGGTCACATCTCACTGATTACACCTTACCGAATGGTAAGGTGTCACTGTTATTACAACACTTTTGTTGTTAACCACTTTTGGTGGTGTAAAAGTTAAAATTCACACTTGGTGAACCTCTTGCCGGCCGGCTACGTTCACAATCCAGGAGGAAATGACACAGAGTCTTTGTTTAACATTGCGTAGGTGGGGCAAAACTACGTCACCAGGCTTTTGTTCGTTGTTTACAGACTCGAGTTGTTTACAGAAAATGTGCATTCCTTCCACTGACGTCATCAGGGTTAGTCACTTTATCTATCTGTGACATACGATTTTTTGCTGTGTTTGCCGTTTCACAATGAAAGCGATCGAAATCCTGTCAATTCTCATCTGCGTTTTATAAAATAATTATATAGTCCACTCACCAAAACTTTACAGGGATTATGAAATATTTAAATAATTATTACTAAATAATTGTTAAAATATTTAAATACAATAATTATGGTCTTTTGTACCATGTTTTTATAAATTTAGGATTGTACCAGAATTGTACCATCACAAGTTGTACTGATTTCTAATGTTATATTGTCATTAGTACTCATTTTTGCTATTTTATCTTGCTAAAACATATATGTTTATAACCTAGAAATTTGACCTTATTGTACTCACATGTTTGCGTACTTTCGCAATTACTTCAGGTAATTATTTCGCTTTCCTAGTAGGTATTACTCCACATAAAATTAAATTTTATGTAGAGTCCCTGTTATTTCGGGAGCCAAATGTGAAGCTACTAACTTTGTGTCACATAAAATTAACTAATTTACTAATAAACATTGGATAATTATCGGGCGCCATGTTGCCAGATTGTGCAACAACAGATGATATTAGGCTTACCTTTATTAGGTCCAAAATATACGTGTCAAACGAACCAGTAATTGCGAAATATACCTGAAATAACTCACTCGTGCATGTAATTTTTTTACCAATGACATTTATTATCAAAAAGACTCTACGTACATATGAAAATGATTCTACTGAAATATGTGCCAAACATGCACGTTACTATGCCTCGGGGCGTAGTCCCATTTATTTTGTAAACATTAATAAGAAATAAACATTGTAAATATAACATTAATACAACATTGATACATTAATACATTGAAATAGTTAATTCATATTTAATCTTTATCAGAATCATGATATTCTACCTATTTAAATTTGCATTTAAATTATAAATATCGGTATGGAGAACCATACATGACTTCCATATTCTAAGATTTATATTTAAAATCATTTTCAGCCAAACAGCCAGGGAAGGAATTTTAACAAAAAAATACTTCTTTGTTGCCAATAACGTAGTACACATATAAAAAAAATTATCCCCTCCCCCTTCAACTATAATTTTGATTTATAGAAAATTACCCCCAGCCCGTTCAACTAGCCTCTTCATTTATAGATATTTCATCTACGTTTCTACAGTGGATTATTAAGATCTTATCAGGATACTTTATCAAAATTAAGTACTTTACTCATGATACAACAAAAAATGTTTCAGGTAAACTGCCCTTTCCCCGTAACCGATCTTCACCAAAATCAACAGACATTGAGTTCTCTATAGCTCAGGCACATATGTAAAAAAGTATTTGATTCTGTTTGAATTTACGGCAGTTATGGTTCGTCATATAAAAAATTACCCATGTTAAAACATAAAACATGAGATTTATAAAACATATCTAAGATTTATATTTAAAATCATTTTTGAAATAAAATATTTTCATAGAACCTACTAACGCTGGGGAAATCTGAGGAGCCAATCAGAGTTGGGCCTACCTGTCACTCTGCTGAATTTGGTGGAAAGCCCTGTCACTGTCGTCAAAGTATCAGCCTTGACAGGGTCCTCTTTTTCTGCAAAATGGGAGAGGCTTGAGATGGAGTGAGTGACATGGTCCCCACCTCAATGAAGAACCCATTGTTTTATAAAAATATATTTAAATTTTGAAAACTGAAAATTCTTTTCTTGTTGTAAATATTTATATTTTATAATCAAAATGACTTTATTTTTGTTACCTGGCAACAAAATTATTTTATTTTCAACAATTACCATTGTTTCAAAAAGTTTAAATAAATTTTCAAGTACTTTACTCTTGTTAAAACGTAAAAGGTTGCAGGTAAACTACCCCTTCCCCTTAACCGATCTTCACCAAAATCTAAAGGCCTTGAGTCCTCTACAATTCACTGACGTATGCAAAAAATTATTTGATTCTGTTTGAATTTGCGGCTGTTATCGTTTGCCATAGAAAATACTCTTGATAAAAAACGTTGCAGGTAAACTACCCCTTCCCCTCAACCGATCTTCACCAAAAACAATAGGTCTTGAGTACTCTACAAATCAGGGCTGTATGCAGAAAAATATTTGATTCTGTCTGAATTTGCGGCTGTTATCGTTTGCCATAGAAAATACCCTTGTTAAAAAAACGTTGTAGGTAAACTACCCCTTTCCCTTAACCGATCTTCACCAAAAACAATAGGTCTTGAGAACTCTACAATTCAGGGCTGTATGCGAAACATTATTTGATTCTGTTTGAATTTGCGGCTGTTATCGTTTGCCAAAAAAAAAAATTTCCCTTGATAAAAAAAACCGTTGCAGGTAAACTACCCCTTTCCCTCAACCGATCTTCACCAAAAACAATATGTCATGAGTACTCTACAAGTCAGGGCTGTATGCAAAAAATTATTTGATTCTGTTTGAATTTGCGGCAGTTATCGTTTGCCATAGAAAAAAAATCTACAGACAGACACACACACAGACACTTTTCGGAAAACGACTTTTTTCATGTTTTGAGTGTAGTAGAATCAGAATCTGCAATAATCTCGAACACGATTTTTTTTGCCATCACCATACTTCCATTCCTTAAGGAATATGGAAGTAAATATCGGTATGGAGAACCATACATGACTTCCATATTCTAAGATTTATATTTAAAATCATTTTCAGCCAAACAGCCAGGCTGTGTCTTACCTGCCTTTTTATTGCTGTATTAAATGAAAAATATTATATTACATTAAAATGAAAAAATTATAATTTTATTGCCTGGCAACAAAATTATTTTATTTTTAACAATTACCATTGTTTCAAAAAGTTTAAATAAATTTTCAAGTACTTTACTCTTGTTAAAACGTAAAAGGTTGCAGGTAAACTACCCCTTCCCCTTAACCGATCTTCACCAAAATCGAAAGTCATTGAGACCTCTACAATTCAGGGACGTATGCAAAAAATTATTTGATTCTGTTTGAATTTGCGGCTGTTATCGTTTGCCATAGAAAATACGCTTGATAAAAACCGTTGCAGGTAAACTACCCCTTCCCCTTAACCGATCTTCACCAAAAACAATAGGTCTTGAGTACTCTACAAATCAGGGCTGTATGCAAAACATTATTTGATTCTGTTTGAATTTGCGGCTGTTATCGTTTGCCATAGAAAATACCCTTGTTAAAAAAACGTTGCAGGTAAACTACCCCTTTCCCTCAACCGATCTTCACCAAAAACAATAGGTCTTGAGAACTCTATAATTTAGGGCTGTATGCAAATAATCTTTTGATTCTGTTTGAATTTGCGGCTGTTATCGTTTGCCATAGGAAATACCCTTGTTAAAACATAAAACGTTACTGGTAAACTACCCCTTTCCCTTAACCGATCTTCACCAAAATCAACAGATCTTGAGAACTCTACAATTCAGGGCTGTATGCGAAACATTATTTGATTCTGTTTGAATTTGCGGCTGTTATCGTTTGCCAAACAAACAAAATTACCCTTGCTAAAAAAAAAACCGTTGCAGGTAAACTACCCCTTTCCCTCAACCGATCTTCACCAAAAACAATAGGTCGCGAGTACTTTGCAAATCAGGGCTGTATGCAAAAAATTGTTTGATTCTGTTTGAATTTGCGGCAGTTATCGTTTGCCATAGAAAAAAAATCTACAGACACACAGACACACAGACAGACAGACAGACAGACACACACACAGACACTTTTCGGAAAACGACTTTTTTTCATGTTTTTAGTGTAGTAGAATCAGAATCTGCAATAATCTCGAACACGATTTTTTTTGCCATCACCATACTTCCATTCCTTAAGGAATATGGAAGTAAAATTACAATTTCAATTAAGTAATTAATTCTAAACTTTCATTAATTAGCCATCAATTATTTATTACAATTATAAAATTCTTTTCAAATTTATTATTAATATTCATATTATTATTATTATTATTTCATTATTCATTTCTTATTTCCTTTCTACTCTGAACTTTCTACCTATTTAACTACCTAACCTTTCACATTCTAATCATTGTTTAGTCTGGGTGACTCCTGTATTCACTATGCTTTTACTTATTATAATCTTACTCACCTTCTTCTAACTGACCACCAAATTTACCTATCATGACACCAAATTCTCAATTATAAACACCTTTCACTAATTTCATTCTGACGATAAATCCTATAGCACCGCGCGTCTTTGTACAGAGATGGGTGTTCCCTAACTGCCTATATACATTCATAATTTTTTGCCCTTCCAAAAAATTCGGCAAACACTCCCTTAAACTACGCTAATACCTGCCACAACGCTATACGTTGGCTACTCCTTATCACCTCACCCCCACTACAAAATATTATCAGCAACAAATATATGTTTAACCTTGACTTTACTCACCTCTACAAATAATCACTAACTACTGTGTCCCTAAATATCTAATACTCTCTTTGTATTATTTTCTTTAAAATTCTTAACTATCTAACTCCCATTAACTTTAATTAAATAACTCACATGCCTTTATTTTAATACACCTAGGCTATATTCCCTTTTTAACACTTTACCTTACTGTAATCATTGACACTTGCATTATAAAATTCATCTCTCACCTACTCATAACAGTACCTCTCAATCTTCAAATATATATTCTTACTTAATCATTTATTATTATTCATTAGGAATTACCTTCATTACTAATTAAATAATCATTTAACTTCATTAGAAACTTTCTATTACAATTAATAATTTACAACTTCAGTTACAAAGTTAGTACAACTTTCTTTTGTACCGTTTTAATTCAGTAATTAAGAGTAATAATCTTTAATTATTATTCAATTATTTAAACTTGTTTAGTTAAACAAAAACATGTTAATTGTTAATTATTAACACAATTATTAAAACATACATGTTGTACATAACATTTACCTGTAATACACAACATCAAAAACATAAATACGTTGACATATAAAACATATACAACAATGAAAATTATACAATCCAAACACATTATTTTGTCATTAATCGAAATCAGTCCATATGCAGTCCAATTCAAAACCACTTTTCACATATATTAAATGTTCATTTCACAATTAAAACAATCTATCCTCCATCGTTGAATAGCATTCTAATCTTAGGTCTATTTATCTTATTTTTTAGTGAATAAATTTTATTATTCTAACTTTCTAACTTTACACTCTGTTCATCGAATTTATTATTAATTCCTTTAATTTTGCTTAATAGTAACTGCATCATTGCAGATGTATCTGTCTTACTTACGCCTTGAGTTGAGATGGGGGTTATTGTAACTGGGTTTAATTCAGTAACACTGGTTTGACTAACTTGGTCCAGTTTAACATCCATCTCACTCTCAACTATTTCCTCTACATTATCACCTTTATTGGTATTCATTTTACTTATTTTAATATTACTTTATAACACAACCTTATAATATAACCTCGTGAAAGTTGGGTTATGTTTACGTATTTAAAATTGTGTTTATTACCTCAGATAACCCTTCCGCTCTCCTCGTAGGCTTACCCCACATAATATTTTTATGTAGAGTCCCTGATTGGGCGCCAAATGAGAAGCTACAAAATTTGTGTCACATAAAATTAACTAATTTACTAATAAACATTGAATAATTAACGGGCGCCATGTTGCCAGATTGTGCAACAACATAGATATTAGGGTTACCTTTCGGTCCAGAATTCGTGTTAATCGAACGATATGATAGCGGAAAGTGTTATCTGAAATAATTACTATTACTTGAAATGGTTACCAATGTTTACCTTTTATTATCAAAAAGACTACATACATATGAAAATGATTCTACTGAACTATGTGCCAAACACGCACGTTACTATGCCTCGGGGCGTAGTCCCATTTATTTTGTAAACATTAATAAGAAATAAACATTGTAAATATAATAAACATAATGAAATAGAGTATAATATGCTAAACAATACCTGCACAACCCAGCACTTAAAATATTTAGGTCACTCTCTCATTCTCTGGTACAATTATATTTTATGAGCTCATTTTTGAATAAATTTTGAATTGGTCATTCATTTATGATGTTGATTTACTTGAATAATATATTGAAAAATATTGGAGTGATCTCACCAATATCGGACAGGTCTCACTGCACTGCTCGGATCCGTTGATCGTGCTGGGTTGATCCGTTATATACGATTACGTGCTGGGTTGTGTAGGTATTGTTTAGCATATTATACTGTATTTCATTATGTTTATTATATTTACAATGTTTATTTCTTATTAATGTTTACAAAATAAATGGGACTACGCCCCGAGGCATAGTAACTTGCGTGTTTGGCACATATTTCAGTAGAATCATTTTCATATGTACGTAGAGTCTTTTTGATAATAAATGTCATTGGTAAAAAATTACAAGCACGAGTGAGTTATTTCAGGTATACTTCGCAATTACTGGTTCGTTTAACACGAATTTTGGACCTAATAAAGGTAACCCTAATATCATCTGTTGTTGCACAATCTGGCAACATGGCGCCCGATAATTATCCAATGTTTATTAGTAAATTAGTTAATTTTATGTGACACAAATTTGGTAGCTTCACAACTATATCTCATGATGATTGGTAATTCTTTAATGCAGAACTAGTAGTCATTGACAGAACAGACACAGTGCAATTTAAGAAAAAATAATAAAAAGTACTAAAATTACTCAGGGCAAACATGCAATGGCAATAATCAAAAACAATTAACAGAAAAACACTTTTTGCTTTATTTAGTAATAACAGTACGTACCATATCTTACTTAATGGTAAAAGTTACAGTTTCCAACATTTAAAAACATTTTTTGTCGAATACAATTAATATAAATATCACTATAATATTGACGACTCGGAACACTAAGTTTTTTATAAGTAAAAACGTAAAGTTTTACCTTACAGCCTAAACCGGCTTTCACCTATAGAAGGCTTCATCAGAGCCTCTGATGAAGCCTTCTATAGGTGAAAGCCGGTTTAGGCTGTAAGGTAAAACTTTACGTTTTTACTTATAAAAAACTTAGTGTTCCTATAACCTCTTCTCTTGAGTTATAACAGAGGGAACCCAAAGTAATTGGTTCGGCCAATTACTTCAGGCTGCCTTATTCGGGACGAGCTGAAATTTAAACAGAACAACACACAGTAAATATAAAAGGAATCATGGAAGGGAAACTGTTGATTTATGTACTCAGTATATGTGTGCATCAAGAAGATTTCCCTTTATTAAACATTTAAAATAAAACAAATGACATTTACTCAAAAAACAGATCCCATTACATTATTAATTAAATTATTAACTTGTTTAAATTGCGTTATATAGACTGTGGGATCACAACAAATTATATTTAGCTTTTTCCCCGGATCCGGGTAACCATTTGGTATTTAGTCTTTAAACTTTAAAATTTAATTATATTCAATTCAAGATATTAGCTTGCAAGACTGTTACTTTTACTTTTACTTTTAAGTTTCATTATTATTCCATTTGAAGAATGGTATTAATTATACTACGATACGTTAAAATCTAAACTGTTACAATTGCAAGAAGCCTGAATAGTTAAAATTAAATTCTTAGATTTAAATTTTTTATATTCTTATAAAGTCAATCGTCTCTGAAAGTCTCTTTAAGAGAGTATTGTGTTACAATTACTATTATTATTATCCCTCGATAGACGTGCTATCGAGTCACCTTTAATTTGGGATGTAGAAGTCTCCTCCATATGGTTACATCTTGGGAATCCTAAGAGCGTCGTCCTCGTCTAGGTCTGGTCTCAGTTGTTCACGGCTTAAACGTCTGCAGGATAGAGTGGGCCTTCTACACAGGTACTCGTTGATTCTCAGAAGTCTCGAACTGCATTATCGGTCGGGTCTACTAGAGTTGTAATTCTGATGATTCATGTCTCCAGGCAGGATGTTGTGGAGAGTCGTCAATCGGAGAAGATAGCTGTTATAGTTATTAACACTCGTACTCGTACTATTGGTTGTCACATATTTCTTCTTGTTACAACGTTTTTTTAATTTTTCTTTCTCTTAACGTTACACATTACACTCTTTTGTAGCAGTTAGTAAAATACATAAGAATTAATCCAAACTAATAAGCAATCACATAACATTTTAACAGAGCATTTCGCTCGTGCGTGTGCACTGCTTGGAGTCGTCATAGCGAGAGGGAGATTTTTCGTACGCTACCACCGGTACAGGACAATAGATAGTGGGGTGTTTATTCCGCGAGAATATAGTCCCGGTCTCTCTCTAAATAAAACTTTTTATTTATACAAACTATCGCTAGATAAAAATACATCATTTAAATTAGTTGTTTTTGTGACTATCTGTGTCTTCAGATTCTTTAATTATTAACATTATTTTTCTATATTATTTTAATTACAGAAGACTCGGTAAACATGTCGAGTCCGGTATCAACAGGTAGGCGCCTGATAACAAGCAAAGGGTTAAATGCGACAATAATAATTATTTACAATATGTCTTTTCTTTACCGTTTCTTTGCCCTTATTAATTACTACTTCCATTCACACTTAGTACCTACATGTTTTTTATTATCATTGTGAGATTTAAATGGTTAATTGTTCGCAACTTAAAATTTTTTTTTATTTCTTTATTTTTTTATAATTGTCACAATTTAAATCGTCACATTCCGAGTCGTCAATATTATAGTGCTATTTAGTTAAGTAACGGACACGTCATGGACAACGAAATCCAACAATTAATATATCTGGAATTGGCTATCAATTTTACTGTCAAAATATTGTGTAATATACTGACATGAAACCTTGCATGCTCAGCAAATATTGAGTACAGTGGGATGTCTGTTCATGATTCTGACTGTGGCACTGTAACCTACATGTATGGTTGTTCGCATCAAACCCATGACACACACATATTGTTTTGGGTTTATTTTCAGATATGGCTCTAGGCATTTCACGTGAGAATTTTTATGATACAGAAATTTTTAAAGAATATAATCAGGTTACATGCCTATGATAGATGTAAAGAACTAATGAAAAACAAGAAAATAAGTACATTACAAAATTAAGAATATTTAGTAAGTTAATAAGAATGGTGCTAATATAATGGCAATTATATAATATACCTCTCTAATTATATGTACCAATTATATGCTATAGATAATATATACCAATCTAACAGAGATGAAGATAAAGTATTTCAGACAAAATCAGGAAAGTATACACATTAATGGTAATAAACAAGGAACTATATAAAACTAGCACATCATAAGATAAGTGAATTTAGAAAATATATGTAATCAAAATTATACAAATATCACAAGAATAATTGAGCAAATATGAATGTAATTAAAATTATAAAGACTCAATAAAAATTGAGTTCGACATATTGGCACATATATAGAAATTAATAAGATTAAGTGTGTGTGTGTGTGTTAAGTTATTAAGTATTGTTGTTGACAAAAATATGTAACCAGCATTACAGTGCCTCTGTACATAATATTGTTTAAAGGACGTTATATGTAATACTGTGTAAGGGAGTTCAAAGCATTTAAACAAATTGTTGATTAAACCTTTATAAAGTCATATTTACAATATATTTCAAGACAGAACTGAATTCCAGTGACTAAACTCAGTGAGTTATGTCCAGCTCTGGAGAACTAGGACTATTATGATACTTAAGATGATTATCTATGATCAAAGTGTCTTGCAACTGCGACCATGTATCATAGCTGTGCAGACAGGAAAATTTGAATCAAATTATATAGGAGCTCTTTATACAGAGTACATCTTGATTACAAAATGTAAAAACATCCATCCATCCAAGTGCTCTGTACAAATCAAGTGTATGCTACCTCTACCTTGGTGATTGTGTTCACAGATTTTGTCACATGTATATAAGACTTTCAGTTTAATGCTATCTCTAAATGGCTAATTAGAGAAGTATTATAAAGCAAGGAGATTCTGCTACTGGTCTGTAAAAACTGTAGAGAGAGAGAGCGAGAGAGAGAGAGAGAGAGAGAGAGAGAGAGAGAGAGAGAGAGAGAGAGAGAGAGAGAGAGAGAGAGAGAGAGAGAGAGAGAGAGTCTAAAAGCCAGGTTCGATTTATTCCTACATAGAATTGGACTCATCCAACAACCTATGCCCTACACCATGGTTACTTCTAAAACAGTGTGTGTGTGTGTGTGTGACTAAATGTTAGTGCTTATTACATATGTTTGCATACTATAAATTGCATTTATTTAGTACAGTATATATTTAGGACAATTATGTTTCTTTTTTTTTAAAGAACATACATAATCACTATTCCAATGCAGAACGCAAGTATTTTAGATAAAAATGTGTACTCTATTGCTTTCACTCATTGTGAGCTCCATCAGAAGCTGTTGCTAGGGCACTGTACATTTTGTTTTTCGGACGTGGTGGGGTCATTTAAAAGATTGTTGTTGTGTGTGCCTTGTGTAATGTATTCAAATAGTAAGAGTGATTTAAACTGTGTCTGTTCATTTAACGTGTTGTTTCCGTCTATTTTTGCGTCCTTGTATATTTCCAGTTTTGACCTTTTGTGTCTACATGTATAATTTCCATGTTGTTTTTTAAGTTTATGCATGAGTGGTCTGCTTCAATGAGATGGTTTGCAAGCATTTTTCTTATTTCTATAGAAATACTTTTTCTTAGTATTTTTTATAATCTGTTATACAGTTATTATATCAAACAAAATGTCAGTATACATGTACAAAATGTGTTGATAATTTCACTCGTTATGAGCAAACAAAAAAATATGTAGCTTTATAAAACAAAAATTCATTTCTGGTATTTTAAAAATTCCATAGTTTAAACAAGTTCAGGTAATACAGATCCAATTTGTAAACTCATCTGACTTTTTTGTTTCCAATATTCCTTTTATTTATATTACACTTTATGTCATTTCCACAAATAAATCAGTGCTAAATTTATCACTAGGGAGGAATTTTCCTAGGGAGGAATGTCACATGTACAGAGAACGTCATTGTGTGCGTTCCATATAGATTGTAGAAGTCTACTGGCTGGCTGATCATATCGTTTGCACCCCTCAGTAGGGAGTGGGGTTGGGTTGACTCAAACTTCAGCTGAACCCAATGACAGTTACAGTTAGTGAGTAATGTATCACTGTTGCAATTCACGTAGGAACTCCTGCATAATTATTACATTATTACAAATTATTTTTAATAATCACTCACTTATATAATCTATTTATTATATAATATCAAATACTTAATATGTAACTATAGTAGAGTTAGTTAAATGTTGATTGTATTACATTTTGTTATATACTTATAATAATCGCTTAAATATAGTTTTAATAATTAAATACTGAATTTGTTGATTTAAAAATTAATCTGCATATGTCTCAACTATATTGTTGTTTATAATAATAGAGAAATTAAAACCATCTTTATATCACAAACCATGGACAATATATACATTTTTGCATTATAATTTGTTAATTAGCTATATATAACACTACCGATTTGGATAACAAATTATTATTGATAAAATTGATAAATTTTTACCTTATGGCTTAAACTGGTTTTTGCACCATCAGGTAAAACTGTTATCATATTTATCAATAATGATTTGTGATCCAAATCGGTACTGTTATATATAGTTAATTAATAACAACGGACATGTCATGGACTACAAAACAAAATTCAGGAATATAATTTGTTGTTAGTAAGTGAAAAGTTAATGTATTTTGTATGCTGTAACAATGAAACTTGATTACTGGTAGACTAATTAAATAAGTTAACTGTGTGTAAAATTACAATATCAATAGCATATATTTAAAAGCTATTTGCATAGTCACATTATTTACAATTCCAAGTGATAGGCAATACAAATGCAAAACTGGAGAAATTTACTAGGTCACATGTAGGGTTGAGGATGATACACGCAAAGCCAGTAAGACATACGAAGACATAAATGAAGAGGAGAAGGGAAGGGTTGTGTGTGTGTGTGTGTGTGTGTGTGTGTGTGTGTGTGTGTGTGTGTGTGTGTGTGTGTGTGTGTGTGTGTGTGTGTGTGTGTGTGTGTGTGTGTGTGTGTGTGTGTGTGTGTGTGTGTAGACATGCCGTGGGGGTGGTAGAGGGAGGGAAGAAAGAAATAAGATCAATATTTTGATATAATCTAATGACTTCAGAGATGTCTCTGGCAGTTAGTAACTGTGCATGACATTCTTTACAGATTTTCTCATTACCGAGAAGAAACGAATCATGGCTGAAGAAAAGCGAAGAGAAGCAGAGTTTCACAGGAACCTAGTAAGTGAAAACTCTCCTTTAATACAGATTATTTTAAATAACTGATCGTTTTAATATTCCTAAACATATTGAGCAAAGATATATACTTGTCTTTAAAATAATAAAATGATAATTTTAATAAGAAAATTTTTTAAAGTTATTTGCCACTAATAAGTCAAAGAGTGTTCCATCCACTCAACATTTAATTTTAATAATTGTAATTATATTATGAACTTATTCAGGTGTGTATATGGATATTGTGTGTGTGTGTGTGCACACGCACACATGCGCGCGTGCGTGTGATGATGCAGATGATAATTCTGCCATGAAACATGTTTTTTTTACAAAACTTTAAACTCGCAAAAGAAACTTTCATGATAATGCAGCTGCAAGAAATTTTATTGTTGTAATTGAACACCATGAGAGTATATAATACAAATTATTACATTTAAAATTCTTCACTTGCAACAAAGGCTTTTTGGTGATAATTGTAATATAACTGGAATATATATCATTAAAATGTGGATACAGAAATTAATTTACACTCACATGTAATTTTATCTAATTCATAGAACAATATTCATTAAGTATTTTAATTTACCATGTGCATATAAAAGGGAATTAACTTTGTTTCTCTTTATTACTTACAAAATATTTGTTGCCTTCAGAGAAAATATTTATGCTTGAATAAGTTAGTATATATGAATGGCTTTAAATTTCTTCCTTTGAGACGGAGATAGAATCAGTAAACATAGGAAATCAATATTAATTGTAGGTTTTGGAGATCGTATAGTATAACTTATGATTGTAGCAAAAAATTTTTTTTATCATACGTTTGTCATTTATATATTCATTTAGTATTAACAAAATTAATGTCTATGGTTTAAACATTCCATATTTATTATTTCCACTAAACTTCAATAATTTATGATGTGTTAAAAACATTATAGTACTGTAATTGCTTGTAATACTACACTGAAAAATATTATTTATAATTGTTGGATTATTATTTTCTTTGTGGTATTTCATGGCAGATTATTCACTTGTAGAATATGGTAGTTTGTAATATTTAAATTAAAAACAGTTATTGAAAGTACAATATACATAATTCATTCTTTTCAAAATATTGTTACGACGGTCACTGATCATCGTAGGTACAGTGGAAACAAAATACAAGACACCAATTAAGTCACTAATCACCAGCTTTATTTTCACAGTTAACAGTTCGTAATTAACAACACAGTCTCTTATAACAAATCAAATAAAAACTGTTCACACGCAATAAAATGTCACTAATATTAAACACAATGGTATTACAATTATACCGCCCGATTTAAAATGCAACACTTCACTAATAACCACTTGAACGTACACAGTAATCTCGCCCAATAATAACTCGAACCGCTCTGTAAATATATCGCTGCTATACTGACTACTAAGGCCACTGCCACCAAGTATTTATACAACGCTCACAGACCAGAACGTTCCTAATTGCATCTTAGCGTCCATGTGAACTATGTAATTAACTGCAGCCTTGACACAGTCAGAGCGGCCGCGCCAATTCTCGCACCGTCCAGCTAATGTGTCGACAAGCACGTATGCCATGCACATTAGAGCAAGATTTGTCTGGCACATTCGACAAACATGTAGATTGTTCTGTGATGTCGTAACACTGCCCCCTCCGTAAGCCTGTTCGTCCCGAACTGGCAAACCGTCTCTGAAGTAGTACTTAGCCAGGCGAATTAGGTCCTTGCAAAAGATAATTCTCCGGTTCTTCGAATTTAGTGTCGTGTGATCCGAACATCACGTTCCCAGGAATGCAAGTCTTCTGCTCAACCACTAGTTTTGCTGGAATCACTCCCGTTGCGTCATGTACTGATGACCTAAACACCACTGGCTGATCCAAGTTTGTTTGGTTCTTGTCAACAACCTCTTGCGTAACCTCATCTTCAGCCACTTTGCCCTCGGGCGGTTCTGTCAGCTCAGGAACAGGCAAGAGTTTTGTCTCGACACCCATAGTTGGCTTTCCAATAACTTCTTTTGTCGTTATACTTATTTGTATTTCCTCTGCTAGTTCTTCCTCCATTTCCACTTGCAATAGGGAGGGTTCCTCTTGACCAGACCTGTTGACTTTTTCTTCGACTAATGCCACTCGCTTAATCGAATGGTTGGTAGACCCCTGTCATTTTAGCCATGCAAAGCTGTATCTTCTCTTGGCCAACCTTCAGGACATTCTCTCTTAAGTCAACAACCAATCCGTAGGCATTCATAATGTCTGTGCCAAAAATCACTTCATTGACAATGTCTGCAATGAGCATTTGGTGGCTAAACTCGAGAAGACCCGGGCGTACACATACGTCTACCTTTCCTAGCGTTTAAAAGGAATAAATTCCAAATGTTTAGTACCAAGCCACGTGTTGTTCAATCAAATATATTGGAACTTACCGTCTGCGGCTTTTAGAAACAGCGTCTTTACAAAATTGACATGTTTCGGGACACTTGTCCCATCATCAGAATTTAAAACAATCGCGTATCATTTAAAGTTGATACACTTGTCAATCACTTAAAACATTAAAATCCAATATAAAACAAATAACTTAAAATAATATGATACTAAAATATTTACAGCGAGTGCGAAGGTTTACCGATGTACATCGTATGGAGACCGACCGCGCACTAATTTACGTCTCGCTCCCACCACGACAATAGCGCAAGGCAGTGTTGTACAATACATTTGACTTGAAAACCAATTTATCATTTAAAACATGCGGCTTGGTATCAGTATTGTTGTATGCTTTATAAATTTCATACTCTTCAAGAGCGTTCAAATATCGCCCTTTCTTACATATGTGAAGGGGTATCAAATTAGTTTTAAAATTAGTGTAGTTATGATTCTCGGAAATGAGGTGTTCTGCAAATTTTGACTTGATATTGTCCAAACTGTGAAAGTGTGTAGGCGGCCTATGTTCTGTAAATCTTTTTAAAAAACCACGTCCTGTCTGGCCCACATAAAAGGCGTCACAATCGTCACATATCAATTTGTAAACACCAGTTTTGTGTTCAAGGCTGGTAGTTCTGCGGACACGAAGATTATTCATAATACTATTAGTGGTCTTATAAGTGACCTTGATATTACCGGTTTTACTAAAAATTGACCCAAAAATCTGAGGCATAAGGTATGTGTACGGTGTTGCAATGTATTTGCGTGTATTTAACGTCCCTTGTTTTAAATACTGATGAAACTGATTTATTGAGTAAAGGTTTGAAATATAATCTTCCCGTACACAAATCGAGTCTTGATCGTAAGCAAATTATTGCAGAAATTATCAATGCAGAGACTGTTGTTAAGGCAATGGTTGACCAAAAAGATCAAGACCAGACACGTTTCTTAATAAACGAAAAATTCAATAAAATCATTACAAATCGGTATAATAGTGTTCATTCCTCTATTCCTTTAACAAATAATAATTATAATAAAGAACGGAAAATTTTAATAGGATTAAAACAAAAATTATCTGACAATAAAGCTCTCGTCACTAAAGCTGACAAAGGTAACACTGTGGTTATTATGGACAGAGAAGATTATAACAATAAAATACAAAATTTCATTATTAACAACAACATTGGTTTACTAAATTCTGACCCAACTGAAAATTATGTAAAACAATTAAATCAATGTATAAACAGATGCACCCATTTGTTTGATGAACAAACAAGAAGATCTTTGAAACCTATAAATTCAAAAGCACCTGTTTTGACAGGATTACCCAAACTCCACAAGGATGCTATCCCCTTGAGACCATTAGTAAATTTCACCACTGCTCCGGGGTATAAAACGGCTAAAAAACTAGTCACCATAATAAAACACAATATACAAATAATTAATGATCATAGTCTAATTAATAGTGTTGACTTTGTGAATAAGGTTAAAAATTTAATAGTTGAACCGGCTTACAAACTTATTTCCTTCGATATTGTGGACTTGTATACGAATATACCAGTAGCTGAAACCTTGCGTATACTTAGGATTAACCTTATTAATACTAATAAATTGGATATTAATAGTATAAATTAATTGATGCACATTTTGGAATTAGTTCTTGATCAAAATTATTTTACCCACAATAATCAATTTTTCAGCCAACAAAATGGGTTAGCAATGGGTTCTCCACTTTCAGGTCTTCTTGCAGATATATACCTAAATAATTTCGAAAATTCATTCATTCTCACTAATAACAAACACAAGAATAACATAATATTTTACGGCAGGTATGTTGATGATACCTTTTTAATATACAAAGGTACACAAAGGCAAATTGATAATTTACATAATTATTTGAATAATATCAATGACAAAATGCAGTTCACACTTGAAAGTGAAGACAATGGTAAACTGAATTTTCTAGATTTAACTGTTGCTAAGGACAATAATAAAAAGTTACAATTTGACATCTATAGAAAACCCACAATGACTGATATTGTAATACATGCTAAGTCTTTTCATCCTTTATCACAGAAATTAGCTGCCTTCCACAGTATGATTTATAGACTTTTATCTTTTCCCCTCGGTGATAAAGAATACCATGAGGAATTAGACACCATTAAACACATTGCAGTTGCTAATGGTTATGATGTCAATATGGTGAACAACATCCTTCGAAAACATAAGAAGGGGCATAGTAACATTAACCGACATAAAACACACGAAAATACAACACGCAAATACATTGCAACACCGTACACATACCTTATGCCTCAGATTTTTGGGTCAATTTTTAGTAAAACCGGTAATATCAAGGTCACTTATAAGACCACTAATAGTATTATGAATAATCTTCGTGTCCGCAGAACTACCAGCCTTGAACACAAAACTGGTGTTTACAAATTGATATGTGACGATTGTGACGCCTTTTATGTGGGCCAGACAGGACGTGGTTTTTTAAAAAGATTTACAGAACATAGGCCGCCTACACACTTTCACAGTTTGGACAATATCAAGTCAAAATTTGCAGAACACCTCATTTCCGAGAATTATAACTACACTAATTTTAAAACTAATTTGATACCCCTTCACATATGTAAGAAAGGGCGATATTTGAACGCTCTTGAAGAGTATGAAATTTATAAAGCATACAACAATACTGATACCAAGCCGCATGTTTTAAATGATAAATTGGTTTTCAAGTCAAATGTATTGTACAACACTGCCTTGCGCTATTGTCGTGGTGGGAGCGAGACGTAAATTAGTGCGCGGTCGGTCTCCATACGATGTACATCGGTAAACCTTCGCACTCGCTGTAAATATTTTAGTATCATATTATTTTAAGTTATTTGTTTTATATTGGATTTTAATGTTTTAAGTGATTGACAAGTGTATCAACTTTAAATGATATGCGATTGTTTTAAATTCTGATGATGGGACAAGTGTCCCGAAACATGTCAATTTTGTAAAGACGCTGTTTCTAAAAGCCGCAGACGGTAAGTTCCAATATATTTGACTTTCCTAGCGCCTTGACAGGGCTTCCAGTCACAGTCTGTATTGTACAAGAGCTAATTAGTGGCTGGCGGTTGCTGACTAAGTCAACACTAATGGCTAATGGGCACTGTTGCGCCCGTGTCAGCTGTAAATGATGTTGGTTTACCTTCCGCAAATCCATTAACAATCAAGTTTCCACTGGTCTTATGTAGCGTGGAAACTGTGTGCTGTTCTGGGGCTTTACTTCTCCAATTGGTGCGATCACTCTCTTCTCTCGGTATCTTCGTCTCCCAACAGTCTACTTGTAGATGACTACGTTTTCCACAGTTGTAACATTTCAGTCTTCTGTCTTTTTCAAATCGTTGCGACTCTCTTGAACTTTTGAATTGTTTGTCCGACAACATTGTTTTCTGCACCCATCGTAATGGCGATGTGATACAGGGATCTTCTGACTGCAATGTGATGGCACAAACCAGGGGCGTATATTCTAGGCTAGCTAGGCTAGCTGCGAAGCCCAATGATTAAAGCACAAAAAAATCTATTAGGAATTTCCATAAAATTGTTCATTTTATCGAAGTCAGACGTGTTCCCTCACGTGTTTACTTCTGTTTCGTAGTAGCGTAATTACTAATTACAGACAATACAACTTCGCATATAACGGCGCCTGAATCGCTGCAACTTGCTTTACTCAGGCTTCGCAAGTAACTTGCGAAGCCTTTCCTCGTCACGATTCAATAGCGTTGCTATGACAACGCTGAGGGACTTGGTGGGGGCAATGATGTTTATCGTAGGCTAGGCTTCGCTCCTTGGAGAGCTAGCCAACAGTGTGAGACAGTAGGCCATCTGGCACGTAAAGCAGTGGTTCATTTTAAAATTAGTTATAATTTTGTGAATGATATTTTGTGCTGTGCGGTTTGAATAATAAATTAAGATGAGTGATATAGTTAATAAACTATTTGCTCAGCTTCCGTATGAGGATAAGCTTCAAATTGTAAAGATAGGTAGGCCTCAGCCATCCCTTCTAGAACTTGAAAGTGAACATAAAGAAAAGAACAGAGTGTATACTAGATGTTTTAGTGAGGCCAACTACAAAAAATTCCCTTGGTTAACTGGATCGAGTACAACTAATAAATTGTACTGCTGGGCGTGTTTGCTTTTTTGCACCGATACAAGTCCTTGGAATAAGACAGGATTTAATAATTTAAATTATTTGCTAACGGCTTGTGATAAACATCAAAAATCACTTAGTCATATACGAGCATTCAATACGTTACAGACATTCGGTTTTCAAAGAATCGATCATTCCCTTAATTTACAGAAAAAGATTGCCGACAGTCTACATAATGAAAAAGTAAAGGAAAATAGAATTATTTTAAGAAGACTGATTGACGCAGTAACATTCCTAGGGAAGCAAGAATGTCCATTTAGGGGCCACAATGAGTCTAGCGATTCAACAAATAAAGGCATGTACATAGAACTTTTGGAATTTTTATCAACGTATGAGCAAACAATAGCAAACCATTTAAAAACCGCAACAATTTTTAGAGGAACGTCACCGGTAATACAAAATGATTTAATTGACGCAGTAGGTAGCGTAATTACAGACAAAATCAAATCGGAAATATCTAATGCAACATTCGTTGCAATATTACTAGACGAGACAACTGACGTAACCAATAAAAGTCAATTATCAACAGTTTTACGATTTGTCGATAATGAAGGAAACTGTCAGGAACGATTTTTGCACTTCACTGATGTCAGTTTAGACCGAACTGCACAAGGATTGTTCCAACATGTCACCAAGGTTGTGGATGATTTAGAATGTTCAAAAAAACTTATAGCCCAAACTTTCGATGGAGCAGCTGTTATGGCCGGCCATGTGTCTGGACTTCAAACCTTGGTGAAAAATAAGTACCCATCAGCAACTTTTATTCATTGCTGTAGTCACAGGCTGAATTTGGTTTTGTCAAAGTCTACAAATTTTGTAGCAGAATGTAAACGGTTTTTCATCACTTTATCAGGAATACCTAGCTTTTTTCACATTCTACAGTCCACACAACTGCTCTAAAAAACATTATGGAGAAGAAACTACCGAGAGTGGCACCAACAAGGTGGAATTTCTCATCAAGGCTTGTAAATACTGTCAAAGAATATAGAAGGCCTCTTATCATGTTCTTTTCATCAATAGAAGATGAACCCGGTGACTGGACAGGTGAAGAAGTGAATACTGCTTCAGGCTTTGTTTGTTTTTTACATAAATTCGACACTAGATTTCTTCTTCTTAGTTTCAGCAAAATATTTGCAATTTCTGATGTTCTTTTTGACATAATGCAAAAAAAATGTTTGAACATTTCTTACTGCATGAATTCTATGATACTCTGCAGAAAATTAGAGATGAAGATTTTGATCTTGTATGGACAGAAGCTACAAGTAATTCTGAATATGAAGATAATGAAGATAAAGAATATGAACCAAGACACAAAAGACAGAGAAATGATGACCGTTCCAAATGGCAGCGTATTTTTAACGAAATTCTGGACACAGTGATGTCCCAGATAAAATTCAGGTTTGAGTCCCAAAAGGATCTTAAATTCGTGTCTTTATTGGATTCAAACAATTTTGATACATTTTGCAAAAGTTTCCCACAAAATCTGATGACAGAACTTAAAGAACCATATAGTTCATACTTTGACATTGTTCGCCTCAAAAATGAACTAAATGTGCTTTATACTCTAGATGAGTATAAGAAAAAATCAGAGAATGAGATTACTATTTATATGAAACTCAATAATTTGGACATAGTGTTTAGTGAAGTGTACAAACTAGCAGAATTAACATTGACATTTCCATCTACAACTGCAACTGTTGAAAGAAGTTTCTCCGCTCTAAAGAGGATTAAGACTTACCTCAGAGCCACACAAGGACAAGTCTGGTTAAGCAACTTGGCTGTTATATCTATTGAGAAAAACATTCTTCTTAATATGAAAAAGTGATCAGAAGAAACATTTTATTAAAATTAATCCTGAAATTCACACAAAAGGAGAGAAGAATGGAGTTCTTGTTCAAATAAGTCTACACAGAGCCGTCGTCGAAGTAAGTCAAACTTTCTTCAGTATAATTATATATTATTTCCTCATGATGTAATGATATAGTTCTTGCTTTCTCTAATCTTTTGTAATCTTTTATTTGTTTCACTACCGCCGTCCGGCCCTAGTGACTTCGGTGGAACAAATGTATGCTATAAATAAATAAATAAATGAAGTATTGAAGTTCTTTGCTTGCTTTTGTCTTTCTAATGATGCCATTTCATAATTATTGTTGAAGTATCAGTCATTATTATATAAGTTAGAATGCATTGGCATGGTGTCACAACAACACATCACTTCAAAAAGCTTGAAATATGAACGAGGGGGACCCCCTCCAGTGCATTTTCTTCAATTCTAAGGTGAGCTAGTCCAGGTCTCGAACTCAGCATACGCCACTGGCACAAACCCATTAATGTAGCGGGACGCTGACTTGGCAGCTTCAAACTCTAGGGCGTGAACAAGAGCTTCTGAACTATTTTGGTGTTTTGCCATTCGTAACACATGCTGAAGTTCACAATCTCTGATGCCATCAATAAATGTCTGCACCGCAAACCTTATTCGGAAGTCTTCTGGTGCTTCAGGATAGGCCAATCTAATCAATCTTTCGATACTTGCTTCAAACTCTTGAAGACTCTCCCCGAAACGTTGTCGTCTTGTTCTCAACTGAGCGTAGTACATATCTCATAAATGTTTATCACCGTAGCGTAATTCTAGAGCTTTTATCAACTCGGCATAGATGTTCTGGCTGTCAGGTGGCACTTTCTGTAGTAATTCTGCCATGGGTCCTTTTAATGCAAGAACGAGTGTGACTGCCTTGTCTTTCTCTATCCAATTATTTGTGCATACAGCAGCTTCAAATTGGCAGAGGTACATTGCCCAGTGACTGCTTCCATCAAAGGTTGGAGCTTTGACATGAACTGTCCCTACTGCAGGCAAAGTGACTTTCTCTATTAACTTATTTTCTGTGTCTTTTTCTGTCTTTATCATTGGTACAGTCTGTTCAGAAATTTGTTTTGGTTGAATCTTCATGCACTGTTCAACTTCACTTTTAATTTGTTCTCTTATGTTTGCCATTGAATTTTCTACTGCAGATATTTTTGTTGACATAGCTTCTTCCACAATCAAGACGAGTGGAAGATATTTTTGTAGACATGGATTCTCCTACATCAGATATTCTGGTAATCTGATTATTAAGCTCACCTCGTAATTCACCTACGTCACCATGTAGGAGACCCAATTCTGCGGTAGTATGTTCTTGCATCTGCTTTTGCTCATGAATTAACACTTTGATGTCACCTGCTTCATGTTTACGTTCCTCTGCCTCCTGCTTACATTCCTCTTTTTGTCTTTTTTCTGTTTCTAGTATTAGTGCTTTCTGACGTTCCTCAGCCTCTTCTCTTTCCTGTCTTCGTTCTTCTTTTTGTCGTTTTTCTGCTTCTTCCGCCTCCTGCCTGTGTTTCTCATCCTGTCATTTCTCCGTCTGTAACAGCAGCGCCTGTAAATTTTCCATCATCTGACTGGCACCCATTGTTTACCGATTAATTATGAATTAGTAAAAAATAAAACCATAAAATAGTTTTAGTGATTTTCACTCGTCAATTTATTAAAATTATAAATCCATGACAGCTGTTTCGGCAGCACAGTGCCTTCATCAGATGGTGTAAGCTGACTCAATTACAGATTAATTATGAATTACACTCGTCTTGTATAGTGTCCACTGTTTCCACTGTTAACCGTTCTATCCCACTTCTGACACCACTGTTACGACGGTCTACTTGATCGTCATAGGTACAGTGGAAACAAAATACAAGACACCAATTAAGTCACTAATCACCAGCTTTATTTTCACAGTTAACAGTTCGTAATTAACAACACAGTCTCTTATAACAAATCAAATAAAAATTGTTCACACGCAATATAAATGTCACTAATATTAAACACAATGGTATTACAATTATACCGCCCGATTATAAAACGCAACACTTCACTAATAACCACTTGAACGTACACAGTAATCTCGCCCGATAATAACTCGAACCGCTCTGTAAATATATCGCTGCTATACTGACTACTAAGGCCGCTGCCACCAAGTATTTATACAACGCTCACAGAC
Organism: Magicicada septendecula; assembly: GCA_034769895.1. Classification (NCBI taxonomy): domain Eukaryota; kingdom Metazoa; phylum Arthropoda; class Insecta; order Hemiptera; family Cicadidae; genus Magicicada; species Magicicada septendecula. The sequence goes on along the minus strand of CM068373.1, from coordinate 247,284,824 downwards.
CAGAACGTTCCTAATTGCGTCTTAGCGTCCGTGTGAACTACGTAATTAACTGTGGCCTTGACACAGTCAGAGCAGCCATGCCAATTCTTGCACCGTCAAGCAAATGCGTTGACAAGCACGTATGCCACGCACATTAGAGCGAGATTCGTCTGGCACATTCGACAAACACGTAGATTGTTCTGTGATGTCATAACAATATTTTTAAAATTATTGAAATTTTAAAACTATTTTCCTTATTATTATCATGAATGAAAAAATATTAATAATACAAGAATACTAATAGCATACTAATATACTAATATCATATACTGTATAATGATATAATTATATATCATTGTTACTATTATTATAATATTTTCATTTAAAAATTTGCCATGTTACTGTTTAACAATAATAGTAAAAGTAATAAGTATTCTAGTAATTATTCAGTGCTATAATTGTGATACACAGACAAAGGGTTAATGAAAAGTGTTTGTTTAATTTACTGTAGAATATTTTCAAGAACTAACCTACTCATACTAAATACTATAAAGATTAGCTGGCCAAATTTCTTTTTTTTTTAGCTTGACAAATTATTGTGCAAACTTATTTACACATTGATTGTAACTTTTACAACTTATTTAGATAGTTATGGGTTTTATTCAGTTTAGATACATTCCAAGTATCTAATATTCTCTAAAACATATTACTCCTATGCCAACTGTCACTACATATAACAGAAATTAACATTTACATGTATAGTTACATGTACAAGTTAACATGCACACACATACGCATATGCTCTACATGTATGTCTGTGTGTAGCCTAGTCTAATTTTATTAGAAGAAAGAATTTAGTTTGATACTTTGTACTAGATGTTATTTTTATTAGTTCATAGTTGTTTAGTAATTTTGTGGTGGCATTGTACAGTTATCTTCAGAGGCCCCGTGGGGTAGACCTGGCCCAGGGGGTTCCCGATGGAGGGACCCTCGCACCATCGGTCTTAATTTCCTTCACTCCCTGGTACTGGAACTGTAAGCTAGCTGCTTATTGCTTATTACTTACACAATATTCTGTTGAGAAAGTTCCTGGGAATTTGCTACAATACATTTCATAACTATAAGATTCAGTCCGTTGATATTTTAAATACGTTTATTTATTACTGTCCCTAAAAAAAATTAAAAAATATGTTTTTCATATTAAAATATAAAACTAAACTTTTTAACACATTTATAATTTATTTTATATTAATTTTCTATAAGATATAATAATATAAAAAAATACGATTTGTTACACTGTAGTAGGGATTGTGAATTGATTAATCAATGAAAGGTTCAGAATGACCTGGTCAAGTAAAAGTCAAAAATACTAAGGACAATATAAAGTAGTTCTGTTGATGTTTAAACAAAGCTTGTCATCTTCAGGACAATTGTAAACAAGTTCCTGTGACGCCCAAATTACGTCTGCTTCCAGCACCATGGGAATTTGTCTCAATTTGTCCTGACTGTATTATTTCATTGAAACACTTACATATAATATTTTGAAATGTTCATAGGTAATTGACATATAAAACCTTTTGTAATTAAAAATAAAATTATTTTAATACGTTCTTACAGGTATTTGTTATGATTACAGCATAAAATTGTTAAACCAGAGTCATCATTGTTAACTTATAAAGTACTGGTATTTTGATATTTTGAAACATATCAATAGTGCTTTTTTTTAAAGAATTATACAAAAGTATTCCCATTCTCAGCAGAATATTTATTGCTGTACAGCACTTTTTTAAGTATATAGACTTGTAGTTCAGGCACTATGTTAGCTTTAACATCAGTTTATCTTTAGTGTTAGCTTAAGTTATAATAAAATAGAACAAGCTTGTACAAAAAACTAGAACTTACATCTACATTATGTTCATAAAAATAATAAAAATTGATCAATTAGGCACTTACTGTACTATATACTACACTGGAAGCCAGATACAAATATCATTTACTTCATAAATCGTACCTCAATTCAGGAAAGGCATTGTTTATCAATAGTCTTTTCTTGCAACCTCAACCTGGAGGTTGGTGGGTGGCCATATTATGAAGTCTTCTTCTTCTTCTTCTCCTCTTCAGGGATTAGGCGATGTGCTTGTCCCAACTTCACATTATCAGATTCATTTCTTTCTTGGTCTTCCAGAAGGCTTGTACTTATTTACTATTAGTGATATTCAATCGTCAAACATGCAACTTAAATTCTGTCTCCATTTTTCCCAGTATTCTTCAATTTTCTCATTTACATTATATATATTTAATTCTTTCCATATATCTTCATTTCTTATATGGTCCCTTCTTGTGCATCCTTTAACCCTTTTTAAAAATCTCAACTCTGCTGATTGTATGTTGCTTTTATATCTTTGTCTTGTAATCCAGGATTCACAGCCATATAATAGCACTGGAACTGCCATTATTTTGTAGAATTTTAATTTTATCTCACGTCTCGTTTTATTTTTCAGTGTTCTATTTATATATGTTCCACATATGTGTTGAAATCTACTGACTTTATTTTGTATATCTTTGTCAACTTCAAAACTTATATCACAACCTAAATAGTTAAAATTTGAGGCCTGTTGCAATGCTTTATCCTCAACAGTAATCTTTGAGCGTACTAGAAATTTTCTGTAGTGAGCTATAACTTTTGCTTTGTTGGTAGATATCTTTAGGTTGTAGTATTGTCATCCCAGTGTATTATGAAATCGCCAGGTAATTGCCCTCTGTTCAATCAAACAGCTTTCTATAGTTGTTTGATCAAAACAGTATCAGTCAGTTGTGACAAAACAACGTATTTACTTGTTCCTACCTGCTCAATTACACCACACATTTCCACTTGGTTGTAACTAATCGTATATGTGGCAACTAATAGAAATGTTCCTGTTCCAAACTCTAATGAGCTTTTCAATTCTGTAACTTTTTCATTTGTGCAAATAACCTCTTTCTTCCAATGTCTTTGTTAGGTTAGAACCCCACATGTGATGTCTTCTTTGCAGTGAGCAGAAATGGCTCATTAAAAGGCCAAGCATTGTTGTGATCTAATGGTTTGATGTCTGTGACACATGAGTGATGTTTTAGTAACATGCAAATCGATAGGTGGGCAAAAGCTGCTGTTTTCATGCCTATGTAGGGCGAGCAAAGTGACTGCAAAGGTATGTCATTTGTGTTCAGTACGTAGAGTGTAAATGTGCAAAAATATGCACAGAGAAAGTTGATTGGTCGCAACAGCATATAAACATTGGAAAAACCATACTCATTACCGTTCCGGGTGTGAACCTTCATCTCTCCACATGCTTTTGATAGATGCAGTCTGTGTGTAGCTGATAGGATGACATTTTTTATCGCAATTGGCCGGGCTCAAATTTTCACCTAGGTCACAACTGACCAGGTGTTGTATGATTGGGTCACAATTGACTGCAGTCCAATCCAACACAAGCAGGTCATTCCTTGAATGGCTGCAGTGATGCAGTACTGATTTTACATACATACATACATACATACCCAGCACTACAATCCAGGATGGACATTGCCCTCCCTAATGATCCGCCTCCAGATAGTCTGATCATGTGCCTTGGTCTTCCACAAGCCGACACCCATCCTTGTCAGGTCTTCTTCCACATTGTCCTGCCACTGTTTTCTTGGCCTGCCTCGTCTTCTGTACCCATGTGTGTGCCCGTACATTATCCTTTTGGGGAGTCTTTGATTGTTCATTCTTTCTACATGTCCTATCAAGATGATTCTTCTGGACTTTATAAATTGGACAATATCTCCCTGTTTTAGAATGGAGTGTATTTCTTGCTTAGATCTGATCCTCCATTCTCCATTACAATGTACTGATCCAAAGATTCTTCTAATAATTTTAATAATTTTTCTAATAATTCTGGTGGCAGCTACATAAATTACTCCTACAAAACTTAAAACATTCTGTTTACCTACCTATACTTCATCAACTGCATGCTTAATTCTTTATGAACTCATTGAAACACACAAGATTATAGACCTCGAGTTTTGCTTAAATTACATAAATTGTCAACAATTGAAGTTATACTTTTAATAGTGTAATAAACGTATGTTGTGGTGCACATAATAACAAGTGAAATTTAAACTAGTACTGCAATGAGTAGAATATTAAATGTTTTAAGAGCTTTGTTATTCATCTGTTTTATGTTTTGGACCCATTACATTTTTCATTCAATTTTAATTTAATATTTTAAGACTTTTTTATGCCTACTACATTTTGAGATTTCTATTTGCTTATTGAATAGATTGTTCATTACCTTCTCAAATTTAGTTTAACTATATTCTAGTTTAAAAATTTCCTTTGTATTCATACACAGGTTCTGATGATGACAATAAATATTGTCAAAACGTCGACACAAATAATTTAAAATTTGTGTTATACTCTTTGACTGATCCTCACAAACCCTTCACTGGAAAAATTCATTGATTGAGGGTCACTATGAATTTAAGGATTTATTTAATTATTATTTATGTTGTATATACCAGTAATTTAAATAAAAACTAGGGTGTGTGGCACTTGGGAGTGACCGACCAAAGCGAAGCTTTTAAGCTATATAGAGAACTAATAAATTTAATGAACAAAAGTTGATATTAATTTTTAAATATTAAGTTGAAAATTATTAAATATGAAGTAGTTCACTAATAGAAAGAACAATAAAAAATATGAAGTAGTTTACTAATGGAAAGAACAATAATTTATCCAAATATATTTGTTAATTAAAGGTTAACATCAGTAATAAATACATACAAATTTAATCAAATATTTTTTAATTAATTATCAAAAATAGGAAAAATCTATGTGTACATTGTCAAATACATAATATATTATAAAAAATATATTATTTTTATTATATACAAATTACAAATTTGCATGAAATATTATATTTTATTTACAATGATGTATATTATAACATTTCGAATTATTATCTAAACTATCATTACATTGTACAATAGATACTATTGGTTTATGGTCATCACTATCACTACTTGAATTATCCATTGTTAACACTACTTATAAACTAAGCACGGTGTATTTAATACAACGTGGCACGTGAGGATGAGAGTAGCGAGAGAGAGAGAGAGAGAGAGAAAGAAATGTAGTAGGGATTTACAGAACCGTTGAGATCGGGCCCTCAGAGAGGGGATGAGAGAGAGAGAGAGTGGTACTCTATATACGATGATGCGGCCACGAGAGCGGGAATCCCCAAATGCGCGTGACGATTCTCTCGTGACGCTTCACTCGTAACGATTTTTTTCTGCTCACTCCTCTCCATGTGGACCCTCGATATAAAAAGCTTCACTTTAACAATATTTCTGTAATATTATGTTTTTTTTAATGAGTATGTACGTTTTATAACACTAAAATCAATTATCTTTTATGGTTACTGACTATGAAACAGAATGTTTTAGGTTTCATACCAGTAGTTACTATAGCTTTCACCAGAGTTCATGTCATCCACACCATACCAGGCATGATCTGCTTGTGATTGAAGAACTTATTTCTTGTCCTTTCCCTTGATATCAATCCCATAAATCTTTCCCTCAATTCAATATGTATGTAGCAAGCGTGTGTACTTAAATGTCCCAGCCATCGATATTTATGATTCTCCACAATCTAATGATAAGGCTGTTCCACAATTTTTTTCTCGTGTACTTTGCTAACCATTTCATCATTGATCGCACTGTCATTTAATTAAATTCTCTGCATTCTCTTTTAGCACCATGTCCTGCTGCTAATCATTCCTTGACTTTCACTTTACAATGATTCACAAAACAAAATAATCCCTGAGACACTCACTACTTACAATACTTTTTAATAGCATAGGTCAATTAATCAATGTTAATTATTAACATATGGTTGTGTAGTAGTAGTATTATTATTAATATACTGACATTTAAAGACAACAATGTGTATTGTGTATATTGACAAATTTCGTACATCCTCTCTAATATTGTACTCTCAAACCTACCCTAATAAAATATAAGGTTGGTTTAAATATGTACTAATGTGCATATAAAGTACATTAATCAAAACAGTGTACTAATTTGAAACTAAGCCATATGATTAAATGAAATGTCTAATATTATTTTGTTTGTTATAAAAAAAATGAAGTGTAATGTACTGGAACCAACAGGTTTTTCTCTCTGCTTCAGTGACATTACTACAATGAAAAATAATACTAATATACCGGTACTAAATGTTGGAATTGTGCCTATATTATTTGTGGATTAGATTAGGATAATTTATTGCAAACAGACAAATGTAGCCTGTACATTGTAGATAACAATTATTATTTTTTTAATAACAATTACATTCTGATGTCACAATCATCTGGCCTTCATTTAAAAAAATTGCTTTTGGTCTCCTTTCCCCTGATGGTTTTGAAAGTAAAGATTTAGACAAAAATATTTCTGATATATATAAAATATTATTTTACCTCTATCTTACTTCCTTTGATACAATTTAATACTGAAAATACGTGTGTATTGTTTTAACCTATTGTTTCAGTATAGCTACCTTCAAAACTGAGTCTTTTACAAGACTCAAGTCTTATTTCATTTGGAGGGGTGGAGGTGCTTAAAAATGTTATATATGCTAACAAAATAGTATGATTCTACTATTGTTTTAAAGCTATGACATGAATAATTAAATTATACGAGGTTTGATAAAAAAAGTTCATGCAATTTGGATTTCGTGCGCTATAAATGTCTGATTAAACAATTATGAGGGCTATTTGTTTTTCAACTTCCGACCAATAAACAGACACATGAATGACATCAATAATTTTATTATATACAAAATACAAACGTTTCATACATATGTAAACTACTTTTCTACATAGTCACCACCATTGTTAAGGCACTTATCATAGCGAGGCACCAACTTTTCTATGCCCATGTTGTAGAATGTTTGCTCCTGAGTAGCCAGCCAATCTGCCACACTGGAATTTTAACTCATCATTGGAGTCAAACCGCTGGCCCACCTAACCACTTTTTCAAGTCAGTGAACAATTAGTAATTACTTGGTGCCATGTCTGGGCTATAAGGTGGGTGATCAAGGACTTCCCAACCAATTCATGAAGCAGGTTTCATGTGAGTGCAGCTGCATGAGGTTGTGCGTTGTCGTGCAAGATGACAATGCCTGACGACAGCATGCCTCGTCTTTTGATTGATGTTCTCAGTCGTTTTAAAGTTTCATAGTATGTAGCTGCTGTGATGGAAGTTCCCGGCTTAATAAACTCGATTAGCAAAATTCCCTTACAATTCCAAAAGACAGTAGCCATTAACTTTCTGTTAGTCAAAGTCTGCCTAAACTTTTTTGGTTTGCTAGGCGAGTGTGCGTCATCCACTGTTTTAATGGTTCCTTTGTTTCTGGAATAACAAAACGAATCCATGCCTCATCTCCTGTCATTATACTGTCTAAAAAACTTTAACCCTCTTTGTCATAACGCTCAAAATGATAACGATGCACCCATTCTTCGAGTCTTGTGGACATCTGTGAGTTGTTTGGGAACCCACCAAGCAAAGAGTTTCCTATACCCAAGCTTCTGAGTAAGAATGTTACAAAGAGCAGGCCTAGAAATTTCAGGAAAATCAGCAGAAAGTTCAGTAATTGTGAAACGACGGCGCTCTCAAACCACCCTGTCTACCCTGTCAACAACATCATCAGTAGCCACGGGCTTTCTTCCTTGCCCTCCTTCATCATGAACATCATTCACCCTTCTTTAAATTTTCAACACCATTCCCAAACTGAACCATCACTCTTCACATTTTCTCCATACACATTACACAACCTTCCATGAATTTCTGCAGCACTATGACCTTCAGCTTGAAGAAATCTAATAACAGACCGAATCTCACATTTGGAGGCAATTTCAATTGTAGTTGCCATAATTAAACTGTCGTCACCATAGTAATAGACAAACAGTAAGTCATGTTTTGGAGTATTTGGCGATTTTTTTACATTCTACAATGCAAGATTGAAAACTATAGCATAAATTTTGTGTAAATGTTTAAATAAAATTGTTCTGTCATGGGGAAATGTTGGAGAATACTTCTGGCAAACCTGCTTTGCATAAACAAGCAGTTCAGAAGGTTCAAAGATTGTCATGAACAAATAGAAAATTTAAAATGCATGTTGGTTCTTGGTATCCAAGTCATGTAGGAATAGTAGATTATTTGATAAATAGAAAATCATGATTATCATACGAAGAGTGCAGTTTTGTTTTCCATTAATTTTTACCATTAGGTGCAACGATAAATAAAAAAAACATTTACACACTGTTACAACACAAATAAGCCACCCCAATACCAGTGAGAAAAAAGACAAATATACAATATAAAAAATAACTTGAATAATGTAACCCAACAGAAATGCTAGCATCCGTGTTACATAAAAACAAGGTTAACAGAATAATAAACAAGTCAATATCTAACCCCATGATAGAACAAAGATCTAATAATTACATTTATAATTATAGATAAAGATAAATAAGGATGCAAGGTAGTATTAACAAGAATAAACGAACCTGTAAGTTAGATAATAGTTGATGATATATGTTTAGTGAAGAGCAAACAAAAAATGAAACAATAATTTACTTTATAGTAATAGCAAATAAGAATTTTGAGTTAAGAGATATTATTTTGTGACAACAAATATTATGATAAAGTTTATGTTATGTTATACCAAATATGTGTTGAGTTAATGAAAGATAATGAAACAAGATGTATTATTCAATGACTGTTGTAGAATGAAGTGTGAAGCAGCTAATTAACGTTAATAGATTTGAATTTTCTTATATGTGATCCATAGGTCAAGATAAAATTGTTATTAGATATGGAAAAAATAATTGTTTATGTAAATGTTAATAGTTAAGATTTGATTATATGTATGAATTTATGTAAAAGGGGCTATAGATGTTTACCAGTTATAAACACAGGGAGATCCGTTTACAATAAAAGGCCTAACAGCCAAACCCACTATATAACCACTCATAACATAAAGGTTAGGTACATCAATTAATAATAATTAATGAATACGATTTGAAGAGCTAGAAAAAAACATTAAATTAATAATGATATATAATAAAATTTATACAAATTATGATAATGCCATAATATCGATTAATAACGTTTAATATCGAAAGGGTATTAAATATAAAAAAGAAAAAAAACAGGCTTATATAAAAAAACCAGCAGAATATGTGTAGAAAATAATAAACCAACTATCGGTAAAGTTACATTCCGATAGGATAGCAAATTGATAAGGAATAGACAAAAAATATATGAAATAAACACTATATTCAAAACATGTGGAAGGAAGAAAAATCATGTGTTGCTAGGGACGACAGGAAAAGAGGAAGTTGTTGATTTGACAATAATTGCTTTGATGATCTGAATGTGATGAGATTAATAAAAAACCAAGAAATATCTATTTAATTGGAATATACTAAATTAGTAAAATACTATTATAAAATACAAAATACTAATGATAATATTTATGACTCTTGCCAGTATAAATTAACCAAACAAGACAATAGTATGAAATCGCAATAGAAAATAAATAACTGGATTCTATAAGGAAGGACTTGAATTGTCCCATATCCGAAGGGAATTGATGATATATTAAACCAAATAGAAAGAATTAACAGTATCACAATTAATAATATACACTACACCAGAAGTTATAACCTTTCAAATACACGGAACAACACTAATTGCTTCAACCAAGAGAAGAACGTATTTGGATCCTGGAGTTGCAGAAGAAGCATCAATCGGGCTGTAAATCAATCCAGAGAGCTGTATTTCCAAAGTGGACAGGACAAGAATTCCATTTTATTAAACCGAAGAAAGAATATTGTACAGCATAATTGTCCAGAACAGTAAATTTATCAATCAACCGCCTACACGATTTTCTTCGTTCTAGTCTGGTAAATTATTATTATATTAATCATACTAACTACACAACACTTCAAATTTGTAAATCTTGCATTCTTATCTATGTATTTTTAATCTTCCCCACAGTTACAAGAACCTTCACACCCTGAATTAAATTAATTACAAATTAAACACACTATATAATTGAATTTAAATAAAGGATCGGAATAATCAACAATCAATTCACGCAATCTATAGCCCAAGCATATGTTAGTTAGAACATATCTTATTCAATGTTAAAGAAGTAAACAAATAAAGAACCTTTATATAATTGCAAAATCTTGTTATTTGGAGTATGATTTAATGAGTTGGGAATAAAAAAGTAACTGAATAAGTATAGAATAATTGGTTAACATAAACAGTGAAATAACCTAAAAGTTTCGTTGAGCCGATACTACAGCGCTTATAGCAGAATTATCTGACACCAAAGAGAGAGCGTAGAAATACAAAATTAGACATAATTCTCTTCAAGGTATAATAGGGTTGAACGAAATTACAGAATAACGCATTAATTATTTAAGTTTCAGGTACACTAACACTGATATTTTTTAGAGAGCTAAGTTAATATTAATTAATTACATCAATATATCCCACAACTCCAAATATCTCAGATATTTAAATAATTAAGTAAACTAAACGACCTAAGAGAGTAAAACAGGGGAACATACCCGTTCATAGCAACGAATAGGCTTACATTGCGTGACACATTAGTAGACGCAAGACGACGTTTACCTACAATAATAAAATGTTTAAACTAATGAAAATAAAATGACAATAACATGACAAACGATGACTTGAACTAACCCAAGTGATTGACCAAACAAACAGGAAAACAAAGAAGAAGGGAAAAAACCGAAACCAAATAAGAATAAAGCCAATTGAAGGAAGTGAATGAATCCATACAACCAAATGAAATAAAACCAAACGAGAAGGGGAGAACCAAATTAATGTGAAGCCAATTGAAAATGAAGGAGAAGAAGAAGAAAAATGAAAATGAAACTAATCAAGTGTAAAGGAAATTAAGTGAAACCAAGGGATAAGAAACAAACCAATAATATAAAATATGTAAGGGAGAAATGGTACACTCAAGTATAATATTGGGAATAAAGCCAATGATTATCCAATATCAGAAATAAATATTATTATCAATTAAATAATTAATGTAACTGATTTAACAAAACCCAGTAAAGTAATATAATAAAAAGAAAAGTACACTAACCCAAGAATTAGAGTTAGATGTAATAAAACTCTATAGGAATATAACCTTAGTAATACTATGTATAATATTTGTAAAAAAAGAAATAGTGAGAAAGTAAAGTGACAAAGAGAAGTAATTATAGGAATTACCCACTAAGAAACACTTAATGTAAACATTTAAGGAGTGCAATAGTGAAGGTGTAAAACCCCAAAATAGTTAAAAACCATATTTATGGTAATAAAACACTTAATAATCAATAATAAACAATAATTGATTAATGGTGAAACAAATAATAATTAAGAATAAGGTTTTAATGATAGAATTAGATGTAAGCACTTCCTAATGTGGAAGAAACACTGAAGAGTGATGAGGAAACACTATGTGATTAAAAGTGAACCAAATTAGTAATTAAAAATATATGGTTTATGATAATATTAAATGTAAACAATTAGTAATATGAAATGAACACTGGAAGGTGATGACATTGTTAATTAAGAAAGGATTTTAAGAAAATTAAGTTTAATTGTAAACAATTGTAATTAAAAGGGAGAATCCCATGAAAAGATAAACAGCTAGTGTTAACAGGGATTGAAGGTAGAGATTAATTAGGGAATAAGAAGTTAATAATGTAATCAATAAACACCCCAGATTATAAGGGAAAATCAGTTAAGTAAATTCAAAAGGTGTGATATTGCTTAACACCCAAAAAATAGTAATTAATGAAATGAGTTGTAAACAAACTTTACTTAATAATTGTTGAATAATTGTGTAATTATATTTATGAATAGGATATGACTGAAGAAATTGTACAGAGCATACGCCTAGATGTTATGTTTTTAATTGATGAAGAATAGGGAGTGGTAGCCATATTGTTAACAAAGGCAAAATAGATAATTAAGAAGTTAAGACAATACAAATCTAATTACACTAGAAAATCAGTTAATGTAGAAAATAACAGAACCATACAAATGGGATAATAACAAAACAAAACACATTAGAATAAAATGAGACATCATTTGTATAAATTCAGTAAATATGATCAATGGCTACTAGTGCCTCTGAAATTCCTAACTGTCAAAACAAATAATTACAAATTGTATAAAATCCACAAGGAAAATAACAAATCTAAGGCGAGTAACTAGCCAAGAATAATGTGTAAATCATTTGAAAAGAAAAATGTTACAATAAGAACTTAAATTAAAAGAAATATGTAATTAACAAATGTTAACATAATTGTACAAAAGTTAATATCTAATAGAACCCAACCTTATGAGGTATTAATTTAATCTTTGAAAGGAAAGACAAACAGTAGTGATAATATTTAATACTCAGGAAGGAAGACAGAAGAATAAAAGCAATCAGAAAATTTTAAAGTCATTGTATTGGTATCCGCGTCACAATTATTATAATTAAACTATAAAGTTTTACCTTAATCTGTCAATGTGATCGCTTAACTTTTCTTCTTTTCTTCTAACGCGTTTCGGATTGTTAATCCATCATCAGAGGTTAAAATAATTCGTCGGTTAAGACTTCGTTAAACATTAAAAGTTGCGTAAAAGACATTTAAAAATTACACTAAAAGAACATTTAAAAATATAGTCCACAAACACAGCGACGTAGCGGATGCGAGTGCGCACTCAATACCGGTCAGCGACGTACTGCACAGTTTATTGGAGTTTTCATGTTATCTATTGATGTGTTGGGGTATGTATTCTATGGCTATGTTATCTATAATCTTATCGTATAGTGTATGCGATTTAAATGCCAATTGTTCGTTTAATATATTATTGGGATTATTTCTGAAGGCTCGGTAAATTTCGAACTCTTCTACCGCATCCATATATCGTCCTTTTCTGCAAATGTGTAAGGGTTTGCAATTTGTCTCAAAATTTGTATAATTATGATTTAATGTGACGAGATGTTTAGCGTAGTTTGATTTATTTATATTTGAAATGCTCGTGGGTAAGTGTTCTTTATATCTTTCGAAAAAGGTCCTGCCAGTCTGACCAATGTAATGCATGTTGCAGTCATCGCATATCATTTTGTATATACCCGTTCTTTTTTCAATTGATGTACGTGTGGCATTATTTAGCATTTTACGGATATTGTTGGTTGTTCTAAATGCGATGTGGATGTTATGTTTTTTAAAGGTGTTTCTAATGAGCATTGAAAAGTTGTTAGTATAATCAATCGCCATATATATTGCGTTCGTCGTGACACGGTGAGGGTTGTTAGTTCTGCGTTTGTGTCTAAGCATCAAACGTTCCACTAATGAACTGCGGTAACCGTTCGTAATTGCAATATGTTTAATTATATCTACTTCTTCTTTGTGGTTGGCGGGATCTAAAGGTACGCTGTATAGTCTGTGTATCATACTATTGAATGCGGCCATTTTTTGTGAGTGCGGGTGGAAAGAATCAGCATGTATAACACCATCAGTTGTGGTGGGTTTTCTGTATATTCTGTATTGAAATTTATTATTATGTTTCATAAAAGTTAAGTCCAGAAAATTTATGGCATTGTCTGATTCTATTTCAAGTGTGAATTGTATGTTTTTGGTAATGTTATTCATGTAATGTAACAACATGTTTGCCTGTCTCGTTGTCCCGTCAAATATTACAAACGTGTCATCCACGTATCTTTTATAAAATGAGATGTTACGTTGCCATTTATTGTGTGGGGATAGCAAATATGTATTTTCAAAGTTATTCAGGAAAATGTCAGCCAGCAAACCAGACAAGGGTGAACCCATTGCAAGACCCTCCTCTTGAATAAAAATTGTATCATTGAATGTGAAATAATTCTGTTGTAATACTACGTCCAATAACAGCAACAATTCTGTTATTTTTTGTAGATTTAACTTTCCTGTACGTATTAAATTATTTCTTAGAATGTCTAAGGTTGTCTTTACTGGGACACTTGTATATAGGTTGACTATGTCAAAGGAGATTAACTTATGCTGACTATTAATGCTGAAGTCTTTAGTTAGTTTTATTAGTTCAATGCTATTTTTTATAGCATGATTATTGTCTATAGTTATGTTACTTTTTATTAATTGGACCAATTTCTTAGATACTTTATAACCTGGGGCTGTTGTGTAATTAACAAGAGGTCTTATCGGTATATTTGGTTTATGGATCTTGGGTAAACCGTTGAACATTGGTGCGTGTGCGATTATGGGTTTTAACTGGCGGCGTGTAGTTTCGTCAAAAAGGTGTGTGCATTTATTAATCGCTTGGTTGATGTATTTTATATACTTCGTTGTGGGATCCGAGTCTATGGCTCTTATGTTGTTGTTATGAATAAATTTGTATACTTTTTGTTGGTACATGTCTATTGGTAGAATAACCATAGTGTTGCCCTTGTCAGATTTAGTGGCTATGGCCTTATGTTCGTTTAGTTTATGTTTAATTTGTATAACAGTTTTCTTTTCACTTATATATTTCTTTTTTAAATTGTTAGAAAATGGTTTACAGTTGTTATTATGTGTCCGTATATGTCTGTCTATTTTACTATTGATTGTAACTCTTAACTCGTTTTGTGTCTGTGAATCTGTTATACTTTTTATGGCTGCTTCAGTTGTAATTAATTCTTTAGTTGCGTGGTTCCTATTTAAATCCGGTAAATTGTATTTGAAACCTTTATTAAGTAAATTCATCTCCTGTACGTCGAATTTAATATCAGTTAAATTAGAGACTCGAGTATAAAATCTATGTTTACATCCAGCGAAATTATCGTGGTGTTGTCTTGTATTTAACGTATTCAATTTCTTATCATGTTTGTGTACGATCGGTAAGATGAACTTCGTAACTTGCTGATTAATGTATTGTAATATGTTGGGCAAGAGTATTGGGTGTATCTCTTTTAATAATGTTAAATGTGCTTTATATAACATTGAGTTTAATCTATTCTTTTTAATATATAATTGTTTGATTTCTTCTTTTATCCATGTTATCTCTGCTATATGTTTAACTTTTGTGGCAGCTTTCGTTGTATTATTAATGCGTACTGTGCAGTAACGAGGTATAACGTTCAATCTCAAACAGTTTTTGTTAAACTTGATGTGTAAGTTGGTCTTTGATAATTTACTTTTAATGTTTATGAATTTGTATACCATTTTCGCTTGACAAGCTTCCAATTTTAAAGTCATTGTATTGGTATCCGCGTCACAATTATTATAATTAAACTATAAAGTTTATTTATATTTATTTATAAAGTTTGTATTGACGCGGATACCAATACAATGACTTTAAAATTGGAAGCTTGTCAAGCGAAAATGGTATACAAATTCATAAACATTAAAAGTAAATTATCAAAGACCAACTTACACATCAAGTTTAACAAAAACTGTTTGAGATTGAACGTTATACCTCGTTACTGCACAGTACGCATTAATAATACAACGAAAGCTGCCACAAAAGTTAAACATATAGCAGAGATAACATGGATAAAAGAAGAAATCAAACAATTATATATTAAAAAGAATAGATTAAACTCAATGTTATATAAAGCACATTTAACATTATTAAAAGAGATACACCCAATACTCTTGCCCAACATATTACAATACATTAATCAGCAAGTTACGAAGTTCATCTTACCGATCGTACACAAACATGATAAGAAATTGAATACGTTAAATACAAGACAACACCACGATAATTTCGCTGGATGTAAACATAGATTTTATACTCAAGTCTCTAATTTAACTGATATTAAATTCGACGTACAGGAGATGAATTTACTTAATAAAGGTTTCAAATACAATTTACCGGATTTAAATAGGAACCACGCAACTAAAGAATTAATTACAACTGAAGCAGCCATAAAAAGTATAACAGATTCACAGACACAAAACGAGTTAAGAGTTACAATCAATAGTAAAATAGACAGACATATACGGACACATAATAACAACTGTAAACCATTTTCTAACAATTTAAAAAAGAAATATATAAGTGAAAAGAAAACTGTTATACAAATTAAACATAAACTAAACGAACATAAGGCCATAGCCACTAAATCTGACAAGGGCAACACTATGGTTATTCTACCAATAGACATGTACCAACAAAAAGTATACGAATTTATTCATAACAACAACATAAGAGCCATAGACTCGGATCCCACAACGAAGTATATAAAATACATCAACCAAGCGATTAATAAATGCACACACCTTTTTGACGAAACTACACGCCGCCAGTTAAAACCCATAATCGCACACGCACCAATGTTCAACGGTTTACCCAAGATCCATAAACCAAATATACCGATAAGACCTCTTGTTAATTACACAACAGCCCAAGGTTATAAAGTATCTAAGAAATTGGTCCAATTAATAAAAAGTAACATAACTATAGACAATAATCATGCTATAAAAAATAGCATTGAACTAATAAAACTAACTAAAGACTTCAGCATTAATAGTCAGCATAAGTTAATCTCCTTTGACATAGTCAACCTATATACAAGTGTCCCAGTAAAGACAACCTTAGACATTCTAAGAAATAATTTAATACGTACAGGAAAGTTAAATCTACAAAAAATAACAGAATTGTTGCTGTTATTGGACGTAGTATTACAACAGAATTATTTCACATTCAATGATACAATTTTTATTCAAGAGGAGGGTCTTGCAATGGGTTCACCCTTGTCTGGTTTGCTGGCTGACATTTTCCTGAATAACTTTGAAAATACATATTTGCTATCCCCACACAATAAATGGCAACGTAACATCTCATTTTATAAAAGATATGTGGATGACACGTTTGTAATATTTGACGGGACAACGAGACAGGCAAACATGTTGTTACATTACATGAATAACATTACCAAAAACATACAATTCACACTAGAAATAGAATCAGACAATGCCATAAATTTTCTGGACTTAACTTTTATGAAACATAATAATAAATTTCAATACAGAATATACAGAAAACCCACCACAACTGATGGTGTTATACATGCTGATTCTTTCCACCCGCACTCACAAAAAATGGCCGCATTCAATAGTATGATACACAGACTATACAGCGTACCTTTAGATCCCGCCAACCACAAAGAAGAAGTAGATATAATTAAACATATTGCAATTACGAACGGTTACCGCAGTTCATTAGTGGAACGTTTGATGCTTAGACACAAACGCAGAACTAACAACCCTCACCGTGTCACGACGAACGCAATATATATGGCGATTGATTATACTAACAACTTTTCAATGCTCATTAGAAACACCTTTAAAAAACATAACATCCACATCGCATTTAGAACAACCAACAATATCCGTAAAATGCTAAATAATGCCACACGTACATCAATTGAAAAAAGAACGGGTATATACAAAATGATATGCGATGACTGCAACATGCATTACATTGGTCAGACTGGCAGGACCTTTTTCGAAAGATATAAAGAACACTTACCCACGAGCATTTCAAATATAAATAAATCAAACTACGCTAAACATCTCGTCACATTAAATCATAATTATACAAATTTTGAGACAAATTGCAAACCCTTACACATTTGCAGAAAAGGACGATATATGGATGCGGTAGAAGAGTTCGAAATTTACCGAGCCTTCAGAAATAATCCCAATAATATATTAAACAAACAATTGGCATTTAAATCGCATACACTATACGATAAGATTATAGATAACATAGCCATAGAATACATACCCCAACACATCAATAGATAACATGAAAACTCCAATAAACTGTGCAGTACGTCGCTGACCGGTATTGAGTGGGCACTCGCATCCGCTACGTCGCTGTGTTTGTGGACTATATTTTTAAATGTTCTTTTAGTGTAATTTTTAAATGTCTTTTACGCAGCTTTTAATGTTTAACGAAGTCTTAACCGACGAATTATTTTAACCTCTGATGATGGATTAACAATCCGAAACGCGTTAGAAGAAAAGAAGAAAAGTTAAACGATCACATTGACGGATTAAGGTAAAACTTTATAGTTTAATTATAATCAGAAAATATACAGTAATTTTGAATAAAAATTCAAATATGATAACAATGGTAATAAACCATGCCTGAGCCAATCAAATGTAATAGGTAACCATAGAAACGAGCCGTTGGTTACTAATTTTCCGTTAATTCTCATTACTTGTATGGTGACGCTTATATAGCAGGGACGCAAAATTTTGTATGGCATAAATTTTACTTTAAAATGTTAAAAAACTCGTCAAAAGTCAGAAACATATACAAGTGAGAAGGAGATGAAGAGTAATAACATTTAACTAATGTCCAGGAACAATTTAAATGAAAATTAAAAGAAGAAATTCCCCGGACTAATCTGAAAAGGACGCCAGCAGCCTAAATCACTCAAAATTGATGAATTTTCCAATTCAAATGAACAACGATCTATCACAAACCTTCTGAACTGATAAGTATCATTTAAATACCCAAATTTCAGGAATAAAAGCACTCAAATATTTCTCAAATCTATACGAACTCTCACTATGAACTGAAAATAATTTCCTTCAAGGATTAAATAAAATAAACTTACATAGAAAAACTTGTTAACTAAAAAATAACCTCACATTTGATTGCGAACTTTTGAAACACATATTACTACACTGCAGAACAAATTGTAGCCACACTTGATATTATTTAAGTACGAATAATGTAAGGTAGTGTACTTTTTTATTGTAATCATATTTAATATTTTTCTTGTAATCAAAAGGACTCCAGATTTTGAATGAGTATAAGTGTAAACTATAAACAGCAGCCTTTACTGCATTGAATAGCTCGTTTCAATATCGATTTCGTCAAACTGAGAGAAAGTGTTTCATGACTAATGTTGGAGCAAATTTATTAAATACCATATAATAATATTATTGTCAAATTGCATAATTACCAAATAGCCATTAAAGAAACAGTACAAAGTGTAACCATTGTTTTTATTTCATAGGGAATTGTATTGTATATGTGTGTGTTAGCGAACTTACAGAATAGACAACTTGCGATCTCGCTACCTGTTCGATACAGCAAGCTGTACAAAGGCGGGAACCGATTCGAATGCCCCGGCCATCATCGCTGAAAACACCTTTTTAACACATTATTTCATAAATTTAATTGTTTTCAACAAACAATTTGGCACCACCCGGGATTCACAAACCCCTATAGAATTACACGTAAGGTTTCCACTCGGTTGTACTGATAATTGTGACATCGCTACGGACTTCGTTAGCGGCAACCATTAATGTAACGACAAGGTGTGAGACGAACACACAAACAACACACAAACGTTGTAGTTATTTTACAATTACGACGTAGAAGAGTAGTTACAGATTGGCTCCCAACGCGGGGCTTAAACGAAGACGGACGTCCTACAATAGTAGTTACAACACATCTAGCATTTTATGCCACATGTGTGTGAAGCTATTCTTAGGAAACGGCCAAATTTCCATTTATAGAAGAGTATATATGGAAATGCATGCTAATAATGTACCAATCAGTGCTTCTTCAAGAATTTTGCCAAACAAAACTTTGTACTGATGCCGCAACTGGTGTATTTGCTCCAACACAATTTTCTTCTTCTAAATAACGAAAAGCACCATGAAAGTACGTTTCTCTACTGTTTAAGGTGTAAAACAAATCGCTAAATGAATAAATGAGCTGAAGGTTACACAAAAAAGTTAGAGAATTGTTTTGAAGACTGAAAAAAACATTGGCATAATCATTTTATAACTAATTGATGCTATGTTGAAAGGGGGCATTGTAAGTGTAGATGAACCAATGCTTAATTTTTCAATAAACTAAAATTGCATGAACTTTTTGATCACACCTCGTATGTCAATGACTACTTGCTTGATACCCGATTTTATAGAAATGTAGGGAATATGGAGAAAGCAAAACCAATTAGAGAAAGCAGAAGAGGTATTGAAGGCATACATAATGAAAAGAGTAAACTTACAATAAAATTTTGTTGTATTACAGATATTGTGGGGGGGGGGCTACAGCCACCTGTGTGAACCATTGTTCAGAGCTCTCTAACTTATACACTAGTGTAGTTTTCAGAGGGCTTGATTATGTTTACATATCAAGTGTCATGTTGTTGACAAAGATTATTGGTGTATCTGAATTACATATATGCCTTTCCTGAAAAAAAAACCCAATGCCAAATTGGAACCTGCTCCTCCTGAGTGAGGCTGGTTTTCCTCTGACAATACAGTATCAACAGCAGTGTAGATTCTATCATTAGTAATCTTAGTGCACACTTTATAGTCAATAAAGTAGACCAAATACAATAAGGTTATTCTGCCATTTGGATAAAATAAGATTATTTATCGATTTTGTAAGGACTAACAAACTTTGCACTTTTCAGTTCTCTAGTGTGTTCAATGTGAGAGAGCAATAATTGCCCATGTGTGCATCTTATTTAATCTAAATAATATTCCCCCTACTTAATGAGCTCAGAATTGATACCTTCTACGTTGATTTCTTATTCTTTGTCTGACTTATGGCAGCTTCTAACTTCATTATGTCTAACACAGTAAAAGCCATATTAAAAGTACAGCTTTTGATAAATTACTTATAGCATTATATTACTTACAAAAGTATTCTTTAACTGAAGTCACTTTTTTTTATTGATAGTCACTGTCATTCTTTAAGTTATTCCAACCTAAACAACTAAAAGAATGTGGTGATGACATGACCCTAATTTTGTTGTACGATTTTTATTCCATGTTGTATTTGTTGCTTCATGTTTAATCCAGGTTAATCTTATGTGACTTATGCACAAATATGTACAAGGAGAGGGAATTAGTTATATAAAAAATTATATTAAAAAAGAATTAGGCAACTTCATATTATCATACCAGAATGTTATAACATATGAATAATGTATTTAGGGTTGGACAGGTGAACCTGCATTCCGCCGACTTGAACGAGAATACTTGATTCAAGAAGAACAAAGAAGCCAAGTGCCAAAATACCCTATGCTGACAGATACACCACACAGTCAAATGCAACGAGACAGAAAAGACTTTCATCCTCCAGAGGTATCGTAAGAAAAGTATTGAAAAGATTTGCTTACACTGTTTATTTCTTTTATTCATAGTTACTGGTAAATAATTTGTATTACATTAAAATATGAGGTTTGATCAAAACGTTTGTGCTGTTTTGCAATTTTCACCACAAGTGTCCGATTAAAAAACTGTTTTTATGTGATGTTGGTACACATGTTAATGACAACGTCTAAAATTTTAGCTCTACTTGATGCACAGTTTAGATTTCACAACTAATTGAGTAAGTTGTCCTAGGTGTATTAGATGACTTTGTGTCATTCTACAATGCAAGATTGAAGAACATGGATTAAATTTTGTGTAAACTGTGAGATGAACTGCTCTGTCCTGGTAAACGTGTTCAGAAGGCTTCTGGTGAGACTGCTGTGTGTGAACAAATGAGGAAGCTTCAAAGATTACCATAAATGAGTTCAAGATTGTGGTTGTCAGATGAAGATTATGTTTTTGTGTTCCACAAAATTTCATCACTAGGCGCAGTGGTAAATAAAGAGTACTATTTGGATATTTTATGCCATTTGTATGAAACTATTTGTAGAAAATGGCCAGATTTTGGAAGAATAATTTATGAAAATTGCAGCCCGATAATGTGCCTGGATGCATGTCATTGCTTATTAAGAATTTTGCCAGGCTAGGAAAAGAAAACATCATAATGATGATATGGCAACTACCATATTCACCAGATGGGTCCCAACACAATCTTTCCTCCTCCCAATAGTGATGATTTCAATGAAATGACAACATTTCGTGCTGCTGAAGACATAAAACGAAAATCGCTAAACAAGCTAAAGGTTATACCAAAAAGTGTGTGCTTGAAGTATTTTGAAGACTGCAAAACAGATGGCTTAATCATGTTCAATTCAACTGAGACTACTTTGAAGGGGGGAGTATAAGTGTTGATGAATGAAGGCATAATTTTTAAAATAAACAAGAACTGCACGAATTTTTTGATCAAACCTCACACCATTTTTAATTTCATTTAAAATAGCTGAGTAAATTTTGTTCATTGCATCGAAGTTAAACGAATTTGTGGCTACATTAAATTCACTGCTGTTACCATTTGGAAGTGCATAAACAGTTGGACAGTTTTTATATCAGCACCAATATGGACTCAGCACAGTGGCACACATGCTTCACATATAAGTGTGGATGGATCGTTTTTCATAAAAATATCTACACACATGCAATACATACAACATATAAACAGAACACATGTCAGCTATAGGCTACATGTAGGGTCATTATAATAAAAAAGTCATCTATGTTTGCAGGAGCTGCTGACAGGTGGAGTGGAATTAGTACCATTGCTAGCAAGACGAAGAGTCTCATTCAGACATAACACTTTGCCGACAACAGATGTAACAAAGATCAAAAACAATGTAGGCCCTCAGTAAGTGTTGGTGTTCAGTGAAAATTAATATAAGTTGCTAAATTGTGTAATATATTTTACATGTATTTTATTTTCCGTTTACACGTAAATAAAAACTTAGAGGGAAGAGGATATTCTCTACATTTAATTAGAGCGATCAACAACTTATATGATGGCACGGCTATTGTGATACAAACTGGATGAGGGACGACTGACCCAGTGATGGTTAGTAGAGGTGTCAGGCAAGGGTGGAGTCTTTCACCTACATTGTTTAATATATACTTGGATGATATGATCAGACAGTGGAAAGTTGAAGTCAATCTAGGAATAAACTTACATCCTGCCATCACATGCATAATTTCTCTGTGTTTTTTTGCTAAAGATCAGGTGATATTCTAGAAGAGTGAAGATGCTCTGCAGCAGTTGATATACCACTTGAACCATGTATGTGGGGCATATAATTTTAAAATATCTCAAAGCAAGATGAAGGTTATGACCTTTAAGGGGAAATTCCCAATCCGTTCCAAATTAGTTGTTGGGGATAAGATTTTAGAGCAGGTATCACACTTTGCTTTTTTTATGACATAAGTAATGAACATGATGATGATAAGAATAAAAAAGTAAATAAGTACAGATGAAGTATACAACAAACACTTAGAAACAAAACAATAACTGATGCTAAAATGAAGTTCTATAAAGTAAGGTTATACCTGTTCTTACATATGCTAGTCAAACATGGATGATAACTGGGAAAGAAAAGCAAATACATAAACCACTAAAATGAATTTTTTAAGGCATGTGAGTGGTTATCATCTAAGGGATCGAATGCGTAATGAACATGTAAGGGCCAAACTGGGTATATTCTCCATCAACGATAAGATAGAAGAACGAAAGCAGCAGTGGATGGAGCACGTCAATCTACAGAATGGACTACCGGAGGGTAGTAAAACATGCTGTATACTACAAACCAGTTGGCAGAAGATCTGTGGGTAGCCCCTGGAAGAGATGGCTGCAGTTAAGATGGAACAGGCTATAAGCCTACACTGTGAAGTGACGACGATGATGGCAACATAAATAAGTGTGCAATGTGGATCATAAGTTTCCAGACAAAATCAATTTTTCTAATTTGTAATTATTAAAAACTTTGTGAAGTTTAGTCGCCAACCACACACAGTTTTAAAATGTTTGTGTTGAATAAACTAATAAATGTTTTAACAAAATTTATTGCTATTATCAGATAATAATGTTCATAAATTAACAACTTAATGATATAATAATGTCACAAATCTAATAAACATATAATGAATATTATAAGATAACAAGATTCCACCTCAAAAGAAAGACAAGTATACCATCAAAATTCGTAGTGAAATATGCAGAAATGCAATCTTATTAATATTAAAAGAAATAGAAGAGTAAAATAATACAGTAATAAATACAGTAATGAAGAGACAATATATTACTTAAAGATAATTGATATTTTCAAGGAATAAAAAGAAATCGAAACAAAAAGGGAAATATTATCATAAATGAATAATTGGGAAATAGGGAAATAGAGAATGCAAATTTAGGAATTAAATAATGCAATTAACATGACAAAACAATAACTGACAATGACAAATACCCAGAAGAGATGATCAAATGACAAAAAATGTAAATAGTTATTAATAAACAATTATCATGTACAAATATTAAACTTAGCATGTAAGAAATCAGACACTGAGTATAGCCGTAGATTAAAACTGTGAGGAGGTCTGCGAACTTCAAACAGCTATTGTGTATAAGTGAACTCCAGACTGTAATTAATATAAAATTACAAATATAAAAATATTGAATGATAATTATAAAAGTTAGGTAGTGTAACAGTGTAAGAAGGTGAGAACAACGGTGATAGACTTTAAGAAGTAAAAACAGTGTATAGTGTAAGTGAATAAACATATTTACAATATGAACATTGCATGAAACATATAATTTATATGAAACAACAAGGTAACTCATATAGTGCAATAAAACCAAGTGGAAATAATTAAAAAATAAAGAATCTTCCGTTACAAACTTATAATGTAATAGTGACGAAGATAGAATAAGATTCTACAGAATAATATTAATTATAAATTGGGAGACCGAACCTGTGACCCATAAATATATCATTGCCAAGACCTTAACGGAATAAATTAGTGTTTTAGAAGAAAGGCTTATTGTTGGAAAAAATATTGAAACCAGGCTGAATGTGTCAAATTTTAATGCTGGTTGTTATACAAATTAAAGGAGGATACGAGACGAAACGATACTGAAAGACTATGAAAATAAATAGAAGAATGATGTTTTAATCGATGGTACAGAAAACTAGAAGTCCAGACGCAAAGGATCAAGAAAGAAGATCGTAAAGAAAACTACCAGATGGGTGAGATCTCTCCAATAGTCAACCAAGATATTTGAAAACATCTTAACATTTAAAGTTCGAATCACAGCGATATACTATCGCAAAAACAATAACCACTTTAGAACAGTGAATTCTAATTGTACACAATAATTATTAGTAGTAAGAGTTTCTTTTTCAATTGTTCATTTGCACTTTTGTATGATCCAAAGAACCCGCTGATACACAACATACATCAACAACACCTAATTACCAAACATTAATTTATAAATATTATGTTTTATGATATGTTTACGACTTATGTACTATACTTTGGCGTGACTGATACATGAACCCTGAGATTGAGATTTTACATGCTCTACAACAGAAATGAGTTTCAAAAAGATTAAATAAAAATAATTGAATTTTAAACAAGAACGAAAAGGAGGTTGAATATTTATTTTAGCATAAAGAGTCTACTTACAAATTTGGCACCAGCAACTTGGGGCTAATTATTGAGTATTAATTCAAAACCGTAAGTGTCATCTAACAATATTAATATATTCCTATGGAATATTACATATTTTTAGCAGGAATAATAATATATGTATAATATTTATTATCATTCTTAATGTAATATATATACAAAAATTCACACAAAATACTCATTGTAGATGATGTGTAGGCCTATACAGACACTGGTAATAAGCAATAATTTCTCAAATGTTGATACATTAAAGGTGCGTCTAGCTGAGACTGAATTTTTTGCATTCTTCCATTATTCATTAACTCACAATCCTTACTATTATTACTACTAATTCCTGTCGCACTCTGCAGAGCATAGAGCCTGAACAAAGCTACACCAACGGACTCTATTTTGGGCGAGGACTCTGCGCTCTCCTCCAAACGACTTCCCCTTTTTTCTGCTTCCATCTCGACAGTTCTCCTCCCGAGATTCTTGATCTTCCTTGTCTTATTTTTCCCTGAGGGTTCCGAAAGAGGGGTTGTCACTCAATTGCATTTTGGTTCTTCCGCAAGGTATGCCCAATCCACCTCCAGTTTCTACTTTTGATCTGAGTGGCAATGGGTTCCTTGTTTCTCTTCCTCCAGAGATCTTCATTTGAATCAATGTTTTGCCAGAAAATTTGAAGTATTGATGAAGTACCTATTGATGAAGATCTGCAGACACTGGTAATTTCCATTGTGACTTTCCAAGTCTCACTCCAACAAAACAGCTTTGACATTAGTCTTGAAGATGCGTAGCTTTGTTGCAGTTGATATTTCTCTTGATTTACAAACTGGGTAGAGTTGTATAAAAGCTGCATTGGCTTAATTCACAATCACTATTAAACTATTAATAACTTGTAGTGTCAAGAGACTTATGGTCCTTTCTGCATCTTATACTGATTTTTTCAGTGGGTAGGCCTAACCTTAAACAAATTATTGCAATCACCATTCTAAGAAATACCAATATTTTAATTTTTTATTTTATACCATTTAACTCTTATGCTGACCTCGGTTAAAAATTTAATGGCTGGTAAATCACCTGTTAAGGATTTAATGGTAGATAAGCCATTTCACAAAGTGCAGTTAGAGATAATGACCATTAAAATTGTCGGTTAACTTAACAGAAGACATTTGACCTCTGAGGTAAACAACAGGATGTTAAAACAACAGCTAAAATCAAAATTATGTTTGGTGCCACTTCATATGTTCTGTCACTTCCTTGGCCAGAAGAGTGACACTCAGAATGTGTTCTTAGTTGCATGACACTTCACAACGCTGTTTCTATGCACCAATCAGATTGCACTGTTAGTAAGATGAGATCATTGTTTTGAGATTGGAGAGATGAAAATTTTGATACACAAATAATATAGGCCTACTTAATAAAAATCATTCAACGGCAAAAAACAAATGTCACCAATAAATTCCTATATTTACAATTTGAATGAACCAAATTTATGGACCACTATAAACTTTCTAAAAAGGTTACTCTCAGAAGAGCTGAGGTTAAACGGAAACGTGCTCAGTTACAGGAATAAAAAACTGAAATAAAACAAGTTGTAACTACAAAAATAGTAAGAGATAGAAAAAATGAAAACAGTGACACCTCCAACAGAATTTTTATTTTAACATGACTTATGCAATAAAGAGCAACTAAAAGAAAGCAGACAGCAGACAGCAAATGAAGCTATAAAGACACATATACAAAGTGAAAAAGAGAGCCTCGAAACAGCAACACTAGCTTACAGATACTGTAGTTTACTAGTGATTTTAATTTTTCTGCCTGACTGAAGCAAAATTGATAATTATAATGCGTGTAGTTGTTTTAACTAGTGTTTACTAACTGGGTACAAAAAGGCATTGCTGAAATGGCTATTAAGAAAACGACCATTAAAGATTCATAGCCAGTTAACAAATGGTTCATTTGCAAGCAACCTGAAAGACCTTCATGAAACAAGGCATTAGTATCTGACCAATGTGGTTATAATAATTTATGTAATATAATAATCTATTAAATAACAGAATAATATAATTAAGGTTTCATACTATGCTCCTAAATTGTGTGTGTGTGTGTGTGTGTGTGTGTGTGTGTGTGCGCGCGTGCGTGCATGAGCGTGTGTATCAGGGGCAGATCCAGCAAGAAAAGAGGGGTAGTTGACTTGGGGGGGGAGAACTAAATAAAGTTGGACCATCCTTTAAAGGACAAAAGTATAAATGAATGAGTGAAGATACAGATACAATTTGTTACTATCGACACAATAAGTTTATTGACATAAAAGTATAAAAACATATCTGTATTTGCAAGTTGTTAATCTTTCACAGCTGGCTTCAACAATGTTGAAATTGCTATTATCAGCTGGGCTGTTAGGCCGTGGGTCATAGTTGTTGCTGTTGACAAGTGTTTCAGTCCCACCATCGGAGGCCATCATCTGTGTCTAAGATTGGCATAGTGTCCGCCAATTCACCTCAGAGATGAGGTAGAAACTATGTATTTTGCCTGAGAAGGCCCACTTATATAAATTTTGTACCAGCATGATTCTGCTTTGTAGAAAGCAGCATCAACCAATCAGCTCAAGTGCTATCTTATTAGCTTGGGAGCACAGCATGTCAAATCCTATTCAGTAGGAAGTTACATGCCCCCCCTTCAATTCATAGTTACGGGACCATGTCTGAAGAGTTCCATGGACTCCATGTGCAGCCAAGGCTAGTACGCACTCTCCAAGATCTTGGTCTCCTAGAAAAGAACACGATGGTCAGCATTGGAGAGTGCATGCTTGGCCACCGTAGACTTCTCCACCTACCTCAAGCGAGAGCAGTAGCTGTGTCCGCACAGGCATTGGTTCATCAACAGCAACAACTGTGGACCATGGCCTAACAGCCCAGCTGATAATAGCAATTTCAACAATATCTTTATTTGTCAATTCATTGTTATTTTAATAATATTCACTTATAGTTTCAAATAGACAGCACTATGGTACACACACTACTGTTTCTATAATATGTATCAAACAAAAATTAACATGCTGGTAAGGTAGAGTTATAATTTAAAGTAATTTTAGAGTAAAACCATGAACCTACGTAACATGATATGAATTTATCATATTCACAATCACAAAACGATGAAAAAAATTTTGTCTGAAGTGACCATTTGGGGGGGGGATTTCCCCCCTCTGGATCCACACCTGACTTTTGTACACAATATTTGGGTACTTATAACACTCATAAATAGAAATATTTTTATAATAAACAGAAATATGTGTGTCTTTGCACAGCAAACCAGTGTGGAAACAAGTTCCTAGCG
Organism: Magicicada septendecula; assembly: GCA_034769895.1. Taxonomy (NCBI): domain Eukaryota; kingdom Metazoa; phylum Arthropoda; class Insecta; order Hemiptera; family Cicadidae; genus Magicicada; species Magicicada septendecula. The sequence continues at coordinate 247,256,073 of CM068373.1, read as the reverse complement.
AACGTGAATACTTGCAGGAGCTTACAAACCAAGTAATCAGAAAAGAAATGCAAAATAAGGTAAAACATATTTGTTTCAACAACTTTTATTAACAAAGAAGAAATTGAAAATTGTTAACTAAATTTGTTTAAATCTAATTTTTCAAATAATTTAAAATAAGATATACAGGTACACTAATGAAATGAAAAAAGTCCACTTGTACAAGATGTTCAATAATATGTGCACATGTGTGTGAGAGAAAGAGTTTAGAAATAACTGTTTAAATTAAAGAATTCTTATTTTATTTTGTTTTGAAACATTTATGTGCTTATGTACATAAATATTGATATTTCCCATACCACTGATATTTCTGGCCTGACAAAGACCTGAAAGGTTTGAAAGCGCTAATCAGGAATTGTATACATAGTGGTATGCAACTGTTTAATTTCTGTTTCTAACATTTGTTAATAGAAAAGCAGATGTTTGTCTTGCAACAGATAGAAACAATAATATAAAAAACTGAACAAAGTAAATGGTCAGTGAATAGGTTATTTGATTTTCACCCAAATACTTAATTTTGTCTTGTAATTAGTAATACAGTTGATCTGCAGAATTGATTTCCTTATCAATTCTATTCTGAATAACACATTCAAGGATAATTAATTGTTATTTATAGATATAAAGTAACAATATTAATAATTTTTTTAAGGCTTTCACGCCCAGTGTAACTGCATTGAAATTTAATTGACTTCTCTCTGGCCTTATTAGGCTCTGGTCCATTACTGGCACAATGAACAGACGTTTCTGCCTCACTGTTGGAGGCAATCTTCAATGTAAAAACGACTCACAAACTATTACAGATCTTTTGCCACAGTACTGTGGTTAACTGATGAAGATCCGTACCAGTTCTCAAGATGTTTTACACTGAAGATGGCCTCTAACGGTGAGGCTGAAATGTTTGTTCATTGTGGCAGTAGTTGTCCACAGCCTAATAGCCTGGAGAGAAGTCAATTAAATTACAAACAGTTGTTGTATTTTGTAACCACTCGTTGTCGTCGTATCTGTAAAATGTGTACACCTGTTTTTTATGTGTAGAAACTGTTAGTGTGGTGTGTTCGTCTCACACCTGTAGTTACATTAATGTTTGTCGCTACCGAAGTCCGTAGCGTGGTCACAATTATCAGTACAACCTACCTGTAATTTCATAGGGATTGCGAGTCCCGGGTGGCGCCAAATTGTTTATATTAAAACAATTAAATTTGATAATTAACAAGTTAGATTGGTGTTATCAGCGTTGACAGCTGGAGCGTTCAAATAGTTCCCGCCTCTGTATAGCTTACTGTATTGCCCACTTGGCAAGAGCGCTAGTCGTCTGCTCAGTGAAATTGCTAACACACACATATACTATACATCTACCTATGAAATAAAACAATGGTAATACTCTGTACTGTAACTTTAATGGTGATTTGGTCATTAATCAATGTGACAAAAATATTCTAAATTAGTTTTCAATAAAACTGCTCCAGCTTAAAACATGAAACATAAATCTCTGGGCTGACGAAATTGATTTTGAAATGAGTTATACTGAGGCCGACATGGCGTCTGATTGTACACTATTAACTCTCTCAAAATTTGGAGTTCTTTGGATTATAAAGAAAACATAAAAGATGGTTACATTAAAAAAGTACACTACCGTACCTTATCCGTACTTATATGGTATAAAGTGTGTTTACAAATTGTTCGGCAGTGTAGTAATAGTTGTTACAAAATTTGCACATTAATGCGAGGTTATTTCTAAGTTAACAATTGTTTTACGTAAGTTTAGTATTATTCAATCCTCGAAAGAAAATTAATTTTGCTTAATAGTGAGAATTTTTGATTGATGTGAGAAATATTTAAAGTGCTTTTATTCCGGGGATTATTATATTTAATTGATACTTAACAGTTCAGAAGGTTACGATGTGTCGTCGTTCTGGGGTAATGGAAATTCATCGATTTTGGGGTGACTTAGGCTGCTGGCATCTTCTTCTAATTTGTCTTGGGAATTTCTGCTATTTATTTTGTTTATTTGGCTCCTGGACATCTGTTAATATTTGAAACTCTTCATCTCCTCTTCACTGGATCATACTGTCGACTTCTAAATGTTTTTCGAACTTTTTAAATTAAAATTTCGGTCATCTCAATCTTGCGTACCTCTTACTTAAGCGTCATTTTTCCAAGTAAATAAATTTAACGGAAAATTAGTAACCAACCCTATGGTAACAGAAACCCTTTGATTGGTTAAGGCCGAGATTAAAAGCATTGTTATTATATTTGAATTTTTATTCAAATTTATTATATATTTTCTGATTGATTTTATGCTTCTGTCTTCCCTTCTGGGTAATAAATATTATCACTATTGTGTTTATTTCCTTTCAAAGATTAAAACAATACCTCGTAAGGTCATATTCTATTATATATTAACTTTTGTCTAATTATGTTGACATTTGATAATTACATAATTCTTTTAATTTAATCTCTCATAGTAATATTTTTCTTTTAAAATGGTTTATACATAATTACTGGCTAGTTACTTGCCTTAGATTTGTAAATTTCCCTGTTAATTTGTTACAATTTGTATTTGTGTGTTTCTGACAGTTAGGCATGTTTATAGGCCTAAGTAGCCATTATGGTATTTGACTTATTTCATTTAAATTACATTTCATTTCAGCCTGATGGGCTTTATTTTGCTATTATAATTGGTTGTGTTGTTTTTAGAGTCTGTTTGTGTTCTGATTACATGTCAGGATTATTTTCTATATCTTAATATTTAAAACATAACAATTAGGCCTATGGACTGTAAGCTTCCTTCAGCCATATTCTATTCATAACATTAAAACGAACAGTTCTTTTCAAGTTATTAGTTACTGTTGGTTTAACATTCATTTCATCCTTTTTCTATTATTTTGAGTGAGAAATATCATCACTTCCTTCAAACTTATTAAACTTATTTTCCCTTCAAACATAGGGTGTTTTTTAATTATATACTTAAATTCTGAATTCATTACTATTTCTTTTCTCCATACCATGTTAACACAAACTGTTTTTACATGGGCTTTCTCCCTAAATAACATTATATCCTTTCCTTATCTCTACTTTAAATACTATTTCTAATTATCCTTAACTATATAATTTTCTACAAGCTCACTCTTAAATCATTTATTGGTTCATCAATGATTTACTCAGTGTTTTCTTATCTATTACTACCTTTTTATTATTTATAATATCCTTTTCCACTTATCACTTTCACCTTTAATTAATTGGTGTTTATCACTGATACACTCACTATTTTGGGGTATTTACACATTCACTATGCACTTTTTCACTGTTTATATTAAGTGTTTTTTTTAGTGGGTAATCCCTATAATTATTTCTATTTCTCCTTCTCACTATTTCTTTCATTATAAAATTATACATAGTATTAATGATATTTTGCTATATATTTCACTATCTCTAACTCTAATATTTGGGTTAGTGTACTTTTCTTTACTAGGTTACTTTTTACTGTTTTTGTTTAAAACAGGTATACAGTGGCGGTTTCTTAATTGGTGCACATGAGCACGTGAACCCCCTACATAAATAAATATAAATTAATTAATTTTAACAAACACTAAATAAACGGGAAATAATTTGGTTTAGTTTTATGAAGCAATAACAAAATGCTCGTTCTGGTAAAACAGTCGATCAGTCGACGCGGCGTAAGGTGTGCGGCATTGGCGCGGTGGTGGGGGCAAACGTCTCCCATGTAAAGATTGTGCGCACATTCGGTTTGTGAACCATTGCTGTTCTAGCCATTGTAGGCGTCACGTTACTCGCTCTCCCAGTGTCGCTCGCGCCCAGTGCAGTTGTGTTTGTGTTGTGTTAATGTTGGTGATCGATTAGCAATGGCTGCTACCCCTGTGTCTGTGTTAAAAGAAACAATTTTTTCAAGTATTCCATTAGAAAAGAAACTCGAAATAAAACAACGTGGTCGTCCGACCCCAAAGCTTAATATCGTATATGTGACCAAAGGTAAAGATAGAGATTTCAAAAGGCAATTTAAAGAAACTTTATATGAAAAGACTTCTTGGCTCTGCGGTTGTGAAGCTACAAATAAACTATATTGTTTCCCTTGTCTGTTATTTGCAAAACAAAGCTCTGAAAACTTAAACTGGATTAAGTATGGTGTGAATGATTTAGGTCATTTACTCTCGAAAATTAAAAAACATGAATGTTCTCAAACTCATTTGAACTCTTTGCTAGAGTTTAACTTGCTTGGCAAAGTCGACATACGTCAGCAGTTGAACAGCGCTTATCGGAGGAATGTAAAAGAACATAATGAAAAAGTAGAGAAAAATCGTTATGCATTGTCAAAAATAATTTACTGCATTAAATTTTGTGGCGCTTTTGAGCTGGCACTTCGGGGACACAGGGAAGGAGATGATCCTTCAAATCCTGGTATTTTTCGAGGCTTAGTGGATTTTGCTGCTCAGATTGATGCCTCACTAAGAGAACACTTACGTGATGCAACCGTTTTTAAAGGAACATCCAAAGAAATTCAAAACGACCTGCTCGATTGTATGCTTCTTGTTTGCCAGGAAAAGATTAAGGAGGAAATAAAATTTGCAGATTTCTTCTCTGTAATCGCTGACGAGACCACAGATGTTAGTTTGACATTTCAATTAGCTATTGTTTTCGCTACGTATTACCTAATGGAGAACCAATAGAAAGATTTTGGGGGTTTATACATCCCCCGGACACGACTCAGACTCGATCGCTGGATGCATTCTTGGCGCCCTAAAAAATGTTGTTGATAAGCCGGAAAAGTTAATCTCTCAGAGTTATGATGGAGCAAACGTGATGAGCGGACACCTAACTGGTGTACAAACAATTATTCAACGACATTACGAGTATGCTTTTTATATCTATTGCTATGCTCATCAATTAAATCTAGTGATTGCTCGAGCTGCTAGCCAAAATCAACAAGTGCGGATATTTTTCGCGAATTTGAGTGATGTAACAAACTTTTTCAGCAATTCACCTCATAGAGCAGAAATTTTGGATAATATTGTCGGGAAAAGAATCCCTCGAGCTTCAAGCACTAGATGGAATTTTAAAAGCAGAACTGTAAATACAGTATTCGAACATCGGGAAGACCTTATTACCTGTATGGAGGAAATAGAATCAACCTCTAAATAAGAATCTTCTATTACCAAAGCTGGAGCAATCTGGCGAATGCTGGAAGACCCAACTTTTGTGTTTTGGCTTACAGTTTTCCATAATATAATGTCACACGTCAACATTTTATACAGACAAATTCAGCTTACCTATACAGATCCTGTGCGAACAAAAAAGGACGTGGAAACCTTTCTGAGGGAAATAAATAAAGGAAGAGAAAAAATGAAATCCATGAAAAGTGGTGTAGACCAGATGCCTCTACAACGCAAAAGAGCAAGACACGACGAAGGCGGTCATGCTAACAGGACGATCGCGGCTAAAGAAGTATGTGATGTAATTTCGACGCAAATAAAAGAGCGGTTTTCATTTACATCGCACCATTCAGCCATATCCCTTATTGTTCCTCAAAAGTTTAGTGAGTACAGTAAATCATTTCCTCAATCTGCATTAAATGAAACAATAGAAAAATACCCCTTTTTGGACAAAGCAAAGTTAAAAACCGAACTTGGAGTGTTTTACCGACATGAAGACATAAGATGTATGAATTGTGCTGTGAGCTTACTGCAATTTCTTATTCAAAATGATCTGAAAGATTCGTTTTCAGAGTCATATAAGCTTTTAAAGATGATATCGACAATCCCAATGACTTCAGCTGAAGCCGAACGATGCTTCTCGACTCTGAAGAGGATAAAAACCTTTTTGAGAAGTACGATGTCTCAAGAAAGACTTAATGCCTTAGCCATGCTATCAATAGAGAAAGAACTGGTGAAGACCATCCCCAAGTTTAATGAAATAGTGATTGATAGATTTGTTTCAAAGAAAGACCGAAGGATGGACTTTGTTTACAAGAAGTTCACTTAGTTTTTGTTAAAGATCCGATTAATCTACTGATACTTGTAAGTATATAATATACTATTGTTAAAGAACATGATTGCTATCATTATTACTAAATTTAAATTTTCTAAGATTAATTAAATAAAGAATCCAGTTGAAGCTTAGTAAACTACAATGTTAGATTCATTTTGTTAATATTACTTACTAAAATTATTTAAATTTCTTAGTAACATCATTTACTTTAATGTTGAAAAATTATTGGAAATGCTACTTTCAGTGCAAATATTAGCAAGCACATGGATTAATAACGTACAATATTATCTGTGTGAACCCCTGGTGAGTTTACTCACGAGCCGCCATATAAATTATCTCATTTACAATAATATTTATTTCCATTAGTGGATAATTATTGGGGTTTATTTACAATATTCTACATTTGAGCGTACCACTTCTCCCTTTTATATGTGGTGTTTCTTATTTCTTGGTTTCACTTCGTTTTCTCTTCCTTCTTCTGCTTCTTCTTCTTCTTATTCTCCGTCATCTTCTTCATTTTCAATTGTCTTTATTTTAATTCGGTTCTCCTCTTCTCGTCTGGTTTAATTTTATTCAGTTATAGGAATTCGTTCACTTCCTTTAATTGTCTTTATTCTTCTTTGGTTCTGGTTTCTTCCCTTCTTTTGTTAGTTCCTGTTTGTCTGGTCAATCACTTTTTTCTTGTTTATTTTTCGTGGTTCCCTTCTTCTTTTGTTTCCTGTTGTTGGGTCAATCACTTGGGTTGGGTAATGTCGTCGTTTGTCGTGTTATAGTTTATATATTTTATTTATATTTTATTATTTTGTTTAATATGAAGTACATTTACATTAAAAATTATCTTTTATATCCCTGGTACTGGGGTGGCTTATTTGTGTTGTAACAATTTTTGTTTTGTTAACAGTAAGATACTAAAAATTATAAAAACATTCATAACTTTATTATTATTATTTGAAACAGGGAAAATTCATTCTTGGTGATCAATATAGAACCAAAAAGAAAACCTGAATAATTGTTGGTTAGTTTTCCAAAAGCACTTTTTTTTATAATGATATATAAAATAATACTTTTCAGAAAACATTTTTAACATTTAAAAGTTTTAATTATTATACATATAATTTTTTTTTGTATTTACAAACAAAGCATATAGAAATTTCTTATTGTTTTCCAGGAAGCAAAGCATGACGACTTAGTTAAAAGTAAACGACATTTTGAAACATGGTGTGGCTTTTGGGGACGTCCTGGGCATGGTGCACCAAAGGGAATCACTGTTAAAGAAAATCTTGATTACATTTTATATCAACTGCCCATTAAGTCTTGAGAAACAAACTATGACCATTATAGTAAACTTGTCATAATCTGATATTACTAACGATTAGCCAAATTAATATCAAAATTATTTACAAATTATTTATTTTCTCATTCAAGCAGATAGTAATTTAGATGTTTAGCACATAGACTACTTATCAGTAATAATGAGGGACTGCAATATGCCAGTTAACAATTAGGTAATTACGATAGTTTTAAAAGAACAGAATAATCTTCCAAAAATGTTAACAAAAAAAGTACTTTTTGCAGTAAATTTATCATCACAATAATATTCTGCATTTTTCTTCTTCTACTCTATATTCTTTGTTTTTTAATTTATTTTTTTATGCTGTTACTTTGGTCTTTGGTGTAAAACCCTAGACATGAACAAGGAGTTTTCACTACACTTCATTCACTTTTCCTAATTACTTCAACTTCTCCCATTAATTTTCCTCTATGACTACTCTTTTGTGGTTTTTCAATTCTTTCAAATCTTTATTTCCTTTATTTGCATTTGGCATTCTACAGTGTCTCCTCGATCTCTTTAAGCATTCATTTTTCATTAAATTCACAATATTTAGCTCACATGACAGATATTAAGGTTTTTAGGTTGTGCATAAGAGGTCTGTAAATTAAGTAATGACACTAATCATGTAGTAGTCAACATGGCAACATTGTAAGATTTCCATTAACACAGATGGTTAGATAAACAACTGATTGATATTGAGTATTAATGTTTATTGTCTATTGTTGGTGCATGAAACATAAACAAGCTTTTTGTGAAGTGAGTTTTTGTTGTGCGTTATAAAAATGAATGACATTAATTATGAGCAATTGGGGGAGTGACAAGACATCAATCAACATGTTTACCTAGAAGTTCTTGAAAGGCTGCAGGAAAGAGTTGCCCGCATGAGACCAGCCATTGTGTGAACACCTGGATGCTGCATCATGACAATGGATCTTGTAACACAGCAATCTTGGTTAATGAGTTTTTGGCAAAGAAAAATATTCCTGTTGTTACCTGTCTTGTGTCCCTGTGACTACTCTCTTCCTGAGATTGAAAAAACATCTCAAAGAACACCATTTTGGGATGACAGACAAGATTTAAAAAAAAATTTAACCCACCAGTTCAAGGAGATTCCAGTTTCTGAGTTCCAGCACTGCTATGAAGAGTGGAAAACCTGTCTAAAGCACTGTGTGGCTTCCCAAGTGAACTATTTTGAAGGCGATAGAGTCTAGATATAGTCTGATTGTAAACATAAAGTTTTACTGACTTGGTCTCATTACTTAATTTACAGACCTTGTACTTTTCAGTTCCCATTTTTATGCCATTCTCAGAATATCCTTTGAAAAACAAATGAAAAACAATCTCTATACTCTGCCATTCTGAAACATATCAGTACACGATTCATGAGCAAATGAATCTGATGTAAATATAGTTTTGTGTATCTTGTATTAAACAATTTCCGATATGCATAATAGTATGCGTTGCATCATATACATTTTGAGTTTTCTTTATAATTTACTTATGTTTACTGAATACTGCTTGGGATTCTTCAATACACTACGACTGTTGGCACAAAGTAACATAAGTTTCAAAACAAAACAAAATATGCAAGTGCCAATAAGTCATTAACACACATATACATGCATTAGGACACGTATTAAGAGAATAAAATATCTAACATCTAAATTTTTGCAACTATTAGTTACATTTAGTATGCAATTTTTAGAAATTAAAAACTTGTAAATTAACATTTGCAAATAAATATTAGTTTAAACAGTCGCCTGTAACAAACCTAACCTGATTTAATGAATACTTAATTTTAAAAGGAACATTTCAACATGTGCATTTAGTGTAAGCAGAATGTAAATAAATTTAATAAAATTTCATGTTACTGTATTGTATAATTTATAGAAATAAATCTCATATAGTTACTAATATGTCAATAGCACAAAGTGAATTTTGTTAAGCACAATAAGCCTGCAACTGCCTCTGAACAATCGTCATCATCGCACTCTGGTGATGAGTACGCACTTACCTCGCCTTCATATGGAGTCCATCTTGATTCAGAAGTGTGCTGCGATCGCTATGAATCAGCGGGGCAAAAGCATTTCATTAAGTACTTTATGGCAGAGCCTGATGCAAGCCTCACATACACCTTCATTCTGATTGGCTGGTGGTACAATTTTTACCTGTACATTGGACTTAATGAATTTATAAGTACAGGTTCCATCGCAGGACATCTTTAGCCTTCACCACAGTACTATGCGTCTGACCTACGACATCCCGCGTTAGGTTGACTCGAATTCATCTGCTTAAGATGGCTGAAACGTTCAGTTTTAATGTAAAACTTGGACCTCTGCCAAACAGCCCAGTAGATATTTTAAATACACTCATCATCATTAGCATCATCTTCACATCACAGCATAAGCAAGGTGCTGCCTGTTCTGCCTTCAAAGATCCTCCAGCCATCTCTTATTGGGTCTACCCACACACGTGTCCTATAGGTTTATATTTCAACAAATACTACTTAACACAAGGGATTTTTTAACCTCTGTTAAAGTAGGAATAAAAACAAAAATGAATATGAAACACTAACTGCATAAAAAAATGTGAGTCAGCTCATCACCTCTTAGCTACTTTATATGATTACAATTTCAATGAAGGCTTTTACCATAATAGGCATGATTTCTTTCTACTTCCCCATCAAATAAGACTACCACTTAGTTGTTCCTGACTTTTGTAAATATGAAAATGGCAATCTTAAAATAAATCTGTAAACCATTAAAAGAAAGTATAAATTACACATGAAGCATATCAAGTTTAAGAAAATGATTAAAATATTAGATTTCACTTAGAAGAAAATGGAAAATAATAAGAATACTTCACTTCTATTATCAAGTGAGCATAGACTAGAAGAAAACAATGATTATAATACCTAAGACCAATTAAACACTATAGGGAAGAGAAGCAACTGATCATTTTGTAAAAGAATTGTACTTTTCGTCTAAACACATGTATAATAAAATCTGGTCTAATAATAATGACAAGAGCTTAAAATAAGTAAAAAGACCTATTATTATTGCTGGTGGAGGTGTTATGGAATTTATTCTTAACTTAGGAGGTAGGGACAAAATCTTGGGATTGTCATGATCAAATTAATTCTAGAAACTCTATTTATGGCCCAAAACTCAATTAGTACCATTTACCACATAATTCTGTTGCAATACTCCACAATATAAAGACCACATTTTCAATTACAGAAAGGACGATTTTGAAAAAAATGACTGCAAGAAAAACAAATGGTGAAGCTGGAACTATATGTATGAGGTTTGGTCTAGTTTCTGAACATTAAATAAAAAATGTTCTGGTTAGCTTAAAAGCTATTCAGCCTTGTCACCTTCAAAGCAGTTCTCTCCGCTTTGACCACACCACTCCCACATTTTGTCCATTCCAAACTGGGACTCTTCATTTGAAGCACTGCACAGTTTGGCTAGTAAGTTTCCCTCATTGAGTTAATTGACTGAAAACATCGGCCTTTCAACTTCATTTTTAATTTTAGGAATAAAAAAGTCTTGAATAAAAACAAGTCTGGAATAGAAACTTATAGGAAACAGGTGTGTGGATAGACCCAGGAAGAGACCGCTGGATGCTTATTGAAGTGGAACAGGCAGTACCTTCCCTATGCCATATTGTGAAGATGATGACAAACGTCTGCTGATGCACAAGTGCTTGTTCTGGTGAACAAGGTGAAGTGGAACGACTGTTGTCTTATTCCAAAAAGTGACATATTAATAGCCATGGGTGCATTGTCAGCATGGAGCATTCATTGGTTTGACTTCCAGGTTTCAGTTCTAAATTTTGCATAACAATTTCACAGCACACAGTTTTTGAAATGCCTACTTCTTCAGCTATCTCATGAACAGTTAAACTACGGTTAGAACGAATTAGTTCCCTAACTTCATCAATTTTGGATGTTGGTGGTTGGCCTGAATGAGGTTCAACATCAGTCGAAGTTCAGCCATTTTAGAAACATTTCCACCAATCGTATGTTTCAGTCCTGCTTAAAGCCTCATCCTGATATGCTGTTTGTAACATTTAAAATGTTTTTGTGGAGGATTTTCCCAGTTTAACACAGAATTTCATATTAATTCATTATGTGACAAACAAACTTAGCAGCCACCCAACAGTGATTAGTGGGAGTGAATGTTGAAATTTGTGAAATTCGGCAATATATGTTTTGAACTTTCCTATTCTGTTTCCTAACATTTCACAATCAATACTATGTGGTATTGTGACAGACAAAACTGGTTACAAAAAATTGTGTGCCAAAATGTTAACCGAAACATAAAAGCCATAATGTCTGGCTTGATCTCAAATATTTCTGTACCATTTTGAAAATGAATGGCAATTATTTGTTTAAACATATCACTACTGGAGATGAAACCTTGGTTTTGCATAAAGAAATAGCTCAGTTTGCAGCAGTTCAAAAATGACGAACTGAAGAATGGTATTAGTAACTAGTGGCAAGAATTTTTCGACAGTGGAAATAAGAAGCTGTTCAAAACATATGAAAAAACTGCTGGGAAAATTATGTGGAAAAATAAAGGAAGACTGTAGATTTCTTTGGCTATAATAAATCATTTTCATCAATTAATGTCTTTTGATAATTTAATAATGGACTTTACTTACAAAACATACCTTGTACTATTCAACTACTTTGTGAGCATCCCAGAACAGTAGCATGTACATGTAACTGCAACATAATGCAGTATATCACATACAAAGTGTACACAGAAATTACCTATTGTCAAAATTTTGATCATCTTATACAAAAGAATTCTGTTTTAAAATTATTATGACAGATTTAAAAATTAGGGAGAATCACCTGCCTTTCTGTGAAACACCAAAATTCATTAGGCCACTGTTCAAAGTGGCCATTAAAAAAAGTAATGTAACAATCGAAATTGTGGTTTTCAAAATACTAATGAACACTTTAGCAAAAAATTAGAAAAGTTAAAAATGTTGGCCAATAAAATTATTTTTTGTTTGAGGGGGTATATGAAATGGACTGTCCCTACTACAACTTGAAGTTACAGTACTAAACTTAAAAACTGTTTATTTTCATGCAGCGTTTTTTTATGTTATAAAAGAGCAAATTCTGAACCAGACTGAAGTCCTTGTGATGTTCCCTTTTAAATTTTATGAAGGGTTGTGAGGTTGGTGCTCTCTCATTAAAAAAAAAGTTTAAAATATGCCCACAAAAACCGCTTTACAAATTTATGGCTGGGTGGTAGCTTATAGCATACTATATTTTCTTAGACAACAAATTGGTTAGATAACTTTATGTATCTCAGAGTTAAAACATATTTTATTACTACAGAGATTTCTGTGATTTGAGAACACAATTCACATGATATTATATTAACATTTATTCACAACAGAAATACACATACCAGATATTTCACTGGTCAAACAGTAACAGTACATGAAGTGTATAATTTTGTTACAAATATTTGTATCTTATCATCTTATTCCTACAAATGAATTAATCATATTATTTTAGAATAACTTTGTGTCTTAGAAACAATAATCTTTCAATACCTATATATGAGTTCTAAAACAATGTCCGGTGCTTTTCTTCTGTTTATATGAAGTATAACAAAACATTATGGTGAAATTTTTTTTAAGGTAAGTTAAAAAAAGTTACAAGAAAAAAGAGGTGTGGGTGAAATAACACTTTTAAATATTTATTTACAGGTGTAAGGACAACTAAGATTAGTACATACATTCATAAATGAATTGTAGATTCAATTGGTTCTGGCAATACTGATCAAGTATATTATGTAAAATAAATCTTTTGCCTGTGACATGTGTTTGTAAAACTATAAAGACTGGACAGGTATAATTTACAATTTACTCACAACACAGCAATAAAGATTGAAGCTTCCAACAGCAGGGATATACAAGACTACCAACTGTCATTTGCCTGATGGTGTGGTTACCATCATTCAGTAAGGCTACGGCTCCACGAGCTGTAAATGATGGCATGTTCAAGCAGTACTTTACAACTAGATTTTGCTGTAAAGAGAGGTGGCTCCACACACTGTATTATTACAGCACTTAGGAGTAATTTTCTGCTACCATTCAGAGGTGCCTGGCTCCATGAGCAAAATAATCGCACTGTGTATTGTGTACACGAGTGTATAAAAATTAAATATTTAATGAAGTAGTGGTAGTAATTCTTATAATTATGGTTTCAATTTAATTATATAATCATTTAATTAATTGCTTAACAATTATAGTTAATAAAAACATTTAAGTTACACTTAATTGGTTGGAAATATGCCTACAACTATAATTGTGGATATTTCTCTTTTTCTATAATGATATGTTCACTAACAAACTCCATTTCAAAAAGTATGCTACTACTGGTACACCCAACAAAGTAAAACATACAAAAGAAACAAATCGTAAAAATGCAAAGATCAAAGACGAAAGTACAGTGGCAGTAAACTACAGCGTGTGGAGCCAGGTACCAGCGGCAAACTGTCGCCAGAAAAATGGAGCATGTTCTATACAGAGGCAGTATGACCTTGGTAGTTGTGCCATGATTCTTGCTGCCGCTGAAACTTACAGCGCATGAAACCACTTCCATTTACCAACGTTGAGTCTATTTTCTTGGCGTAAATTACAGCAGGTACAAGAAGTAAAAGTTCAGCTCAAGCCCTGGTACAAGTAAAAGTGGAGCCCCGGCTTAAATTAGATAAATGGGAGCCAAAGTCATAAATTTGAGAGTGCACTGAAATTATAACTTTTTATAAAGGAAAAGTACGTCCATTACTAGGAAAAGTAGTCATCTATACTAGAATTAATACACAGTGATAAAGACGTACAATGTACACAGTATCACGTGTTTAGTTGTACAATGTGGAGCCATGAAATTATAAGGATGGTGGGAAAAAAATTCAAGAACATGCTCAGATTTTCAATAGCTACAACACACAAAAATTTGAGCGAGTATGAGAATAAATGTCAATACGCTTCAATAGATATGATATCATGGTAAACTTGAAGACAATCTTCAATAGTCAGAATAATCTAATAGCAGTTACCGAACACTGTCTTTAGAAGAGATTGACAGTAGGAGTCGATGGATTCAACTGCTGACAAAAAAAACCATAAGACTACATCTATTTGAATCTCACTTAGCTGCGTGGCATAAGAAAGAAAGAAGCTTTGTTGTATCACTGGATGGTTCTTTGGTAGATTACTTTACACCAGTCTTTTGTTAGTGATTGTATTAACTGTGGTTTTGTGTAATGATATCATTCTGACCTCCAAAACAAAACAAAACAAAAATTATATTTTTAATATTGCCTGTATTGTTGAAATCTTCACCATGTACTGCTGAATGTTAATTTCACCATGGTGAAATTGGTGTATTTCACATATGATAGATGTAAATACTACATATAATTTTCAGAAGCCTCGGTGAAGTTCGCCATCCAGAATAAGAATAAAAGTGCCCAGAGTTCAGCAACATTTTTCAGGATAATTCTCTTGCATGTGGCTACTTGTACCATGATTATAGTTCACAAACTGAAATCGAGAACCTAACCTCGTCTCTCACCTTCACACATTCCAGTCACTGCTCTAACCGACATGCCTCTGAGTGGAAACTACAGACTGCTGGTGCTAAACTAACCAGGGAAATGATGTTGAAAATCAGTATTGTCAGTTTTGTTAAGTGAGCAATGGTTTGTTAAAATTTTAAATTACAATTTATATATGCCCAAGTCTTGTAACTTTACCAGGAACGTCAATATACGATTTCATGGATGGTACATGCTGCTGTTAGCTTAAAATTTGAATGGTAGTTTACAGTTTTAAAAATCAAACAGAAACAGTTTAAAATTTGTATTTACTCAACAAAATAAATTTATTACTCAGATATAAAATATATACTAAAATTTTCAGCACAAATTCTAAGCTAAGTTAACAAACAACAATATTTCTCTACAAACTACACTCCATTAACAAAAGTGTGCACTTATCACAATTCTTACTTATTTTGTTAAGTAGTTATTTAAAGAATATAAATTTACAATATCAAACATACATGTAGCTACACAATAGAGCTGACCAATTGTATGTATGTAACTTTTGACACGTGATATTAATTTAAAAAATACTGCTTGTGAATAATACTATTACATGCAAACAACAAAATCCTTAATAGCAAAGTAATTCTTTTTTATGGCCCTGCACACAGACCTTCGTAAGGCACTATGTTCATATTGCCTACATAATATGGCTCGACTGATGACATTTTTTCTTAGTAGACAAATCTTCTCGTATGTTACAACCTTACATTTTTATAATACAGACTTCAACAAATTGAAACCAACAATATTTTGCTAACAACTTTATCACAATAACAAGGTGTTGAAATATATAAAAATAAATAATTACAAATGCACAACAGTTCTTAGTAAACTCTCAAGTATGGTACACAAAAGTATGGTAACTAATTCAAGCACACACTGTGTGTGTGTGTGTGTGTGATCTATAAGCCTTTTGAAGCATTTCAAAATAATCATAAATTAATTTTCTTCAAACACTACAGCAAGAGCTTTCATATCAATGTGGAGTTGCACTCCTGACAACACAAAAGATATTCCTTTGAAAGATTAATTATGTGATTATGAAAGCCCCTTAATAAGCTTATACAAATAAAACCAACATTAAAAGGGTTATCATGTTAAAGACAGTATCATATTTACTAGATTCACTGATGCAGATAATTCAGTGTTATAAATGTTACTCTACTGGGCTTAACGTATAATTTAGCAAACATATAGATAATTTTATACCTTAACTTAGAAGGTAGTTAATATTAAACAATTTTATTTAATAAAACTATACAGAAGGCCAGCAAAATCACCAAATCTTTAGTAAATAATTTTATCACAATCCATACTGAAATAGGAAACAAAACCTTACAATACGACTTAAACATGACTTGTTAGTCACAGAGTAATCCATATAAGAGTAATACATGTGTGAGTAATCTTGTAAGAGATGAAGCTGATGCGTTTATTCTAATAATGTAGTATGCCTATCATTAAGAGATGTAATCTTATGTTCATGTAAACAAACCTTTACAGCTGAGCTTACATTTACAAGATTCTTATAACTTACATACAGCTAGATCCTAAATAAATAGTATACTCGGAAAAATGGCAAGAAGTATAACAGTGTGTTTTTTTCTATCACCATTGCCCTTTTTTAAAACTTGAAATATAACTCTGTTACGTTGGTGCAACATTGAAACTCTGCTGTCTCCCACCTGTCTGATAACATATCTTTTGTGCGTAGGTACGCGCATGCACGTGTGTAGATTTTGCAAAACAATTTACAGTGGAATTCCCCACCCCCATTGATGGTACATTACATAAACATTACATGGTATTTGATATATTTATATGGGAGCGGCAGGGATAACATCAGCGTTGTTCCGAAATCATTTGCCAGGCTAATTTATCTCAGTATTTAGTACTCATCTGTTACAGAGCTTTTTGAATTTTTTTAACATGAATGTGATGAGAAAACTGCTTAGGAGTACTGACTGTAACGAGCTATTACTGATTCTGTCACAACTGATGTTACATTCTGCGTCCTTTAAGTATCCTGGTCCTCTCTATAGTTTTTTAACAATTTAAGCCCATGCGTCAACACACTCAATAAGGAAATGGCTTAGAATGATGATGGTGAAGTGTAAAACTGAAACAGTACACTAGTGAGACTGTTTATCTTACAACACAGTGTACACGGAAACTGTGTTATGTGCTATTTTAATTGAAAAAAAAGGAGCTGAATTAAAAAACATAATAAGAATGTTATTTCTTTTTTTTTTAAGTTACAATTCAAATTTTATAGTGCATACAGATGGTAATTTTCAACATAAATTTTAGTGCCTCCTAGCACTTTCGAGTGCTCGTAAAATGTGTAAAAAGAGATTTATAATGTCGAGGTATAAACTGATCGTAGCCACAATGTACTCTTCTGGAGACAGTCTTGTCAGCATATCCTAAAAAGACAAAAATAACTTTTAGTACACATGTATACTTCACACAAACATTTGATTCCATATTAACTTACTGTGATATCACCACAAAGTAACAAAACTATCATTAGTTATTATATATTTTGTAATAAAACAAAATATTAGATTAATTTATGTATGTAAGAATGTGTAGTGATGTTCCACTCTGGAAACGTCGATTTGGTAACGTTCCTGGTCTTCGTGGTTACAAAATAAAATCTGTGTGAATTGCTGTTGTAACAATTTGAAAATAAAAATAAATTTTAAATTTATTTAAAAAAAAAATTTTTCTGAAAAAATGTTTTCTGAGTAATTTGGTTCTTAAAATTTAGGAACAAATCGAGTTTATTGATTGTAATTAGAAATGTGATGGTATCGTTTTTATTTTGGTAATAGTGTCACTTTCAGTAAATTTGTTTAAAAGACAATCTGGTTAACTCCAAGTTTAGGCGAAAAAAACGGCTCTCTTCTTTTTCTTCTTGAAACGTTGTCGTTTCGTATATACCGCCTTTCGGTTAGTTGGGTTTCTTGATTAATTTACCTGTTAAGCCTTTTTATAATAAAAATCAACTCCAAATTACCAAAACAGAACGTTTATTAATAAAAATAATGAATTTGTTCGATTAAAATCGATGTTACAATGTAGTATCGACTCACTCAGGGCCGGTCGATATAAACAGTTTACATTAGTATTACAAAAATATGGTTCTTTAAACGGTTATTTAAGATATAGCCAGAGAAGGTCATGGTGTAGCGGGTCATTTTTGGGTGTTTTTATTTTTAACCGTTTGGGGCATATATTTATATTTTTACTTATTTCGTTTTCGGGCGGACTGGTATAATAAATTTGAAAAAACTGTAATTGTATTGTGCAACGTTATTTAACAAGCAACAGCACGAGGTTGAGAAACAGAGTTTGGAACAAAAGGCAATGCGCAATTTCAGTGGTGTAACACGGCTGAAGAATTTACCTCCACCAAAATTCTAAGAACTCTGTGCATGTGTTTTGACGCCCGTATGCAACTCAGCCGGGCGGGGATCGGCACTGACGCCGTGAGTGGCAACGCAGTTGAGACCAACATGGCGCTGGGACGAGAAGTTATTAGTTCTAAGTGACCGGCTACCGGAAACCAGCGTCAAACTCCGCCTACTGTGAGCGGCATCAGCAGAGCAGATGCCAATATCAGCCTCTGGACACACACACATGCCAGTTATAATCCATGCATAAAATGGTTACACGACAGCAGAGGAACAAGGAGCGACGACGAAAACATCGTGGCATTGAAGAACAACTTCCATGCAGGAACAGGTAGATGTACCTGTTACGTCCACAACCACACAGTCGACATTAAGCAGAGACGCCATATAGTCCACGAGGTACCGAGTACCGCTACAGACGCTTACAGTTTCGTTGCGGACCCGGTTGGTCGATTTTCGTAAATGTAATTAATTCAAGAAGACCGACCGGGACCCGAGGCGATAATCAACGGATCTCAGTTACAAAATTGTTGCAAGTGCGAATCGCAAACAGTTAAATTACGGACATTGGAAACGAATCGGGACAAAACACGTGTTCGGCCGGCCACGCGGTAGTGAACAGTTGTAAAACAATAAAGGAGTTTGTAAAATATAATGGAATGGGAGTAGTGAGTATGCAATGCTGGGCTGTTCTGTGTTTATGTGTGAAATATATAATTGTTTGTATCTGTATAAAGGATAAGGTAAGCCATAGTCGATAAGGTGCAAGAGTTGCACAACATGTAACACGAAGTTTTATCAATTCAACATTTCTTATTAATAAAAAAAAATCTAATTTCTCTTCCATATAATTGAGAGTTGAATTCTTTCAATGCCTTATTTCGTTATATGTATCGTCAGAGTTCGTCGAACGAAATGGGTTAGTCCACACTATGCGATCCGGCCAGATCAAGTTGAAAGGTAAGTGGGAGTTGTAATTTGAATAAAATAATTTTACCAAACAGAAAGATAAAAAAGTTACAATTGGTGCCGTGACCAGGATGTAATATAAATGAAAAGGGGTTATATTGCGCCGGCTTACATCTGACGGTACATAGCGAAATACGGTTGTGAAAGCAAAATTGATTTTGTATATGTTAAAACATCAGTTTTGAAAAAAGACCAATCATTGGCAGTATTACTTAAGAAAAAATAGATAAAGTAAAAATATCCGAGAATACAGAAAAAAGTAGTATAATAAATTCAATTATGAGTGAAAGTGGCCTTGAGTCGCAATCGCTGGATGAAAGTGGTATGTTGAGGGGGGAGACGGGTGCTGTTACAGAAACAGCTGGCGGCAGTAGTGTAATAGTTCATTCCACTCCGATTGCGTCTCAACCACAACCAAACGAAATAGACGTTGATTCGGGGATTCAATTGACCCCAGTTTCAACTAATAAAAGTAAACAAGCAGAGGATATGATGAGTGTTATGCTCAGTCAATTCGAGAGAATGAATAGTAATTTCAATGTAATGAATAGTCGTTTTGATAGTAACGAAATAATTTTAAATAAAATGAAAAGTGATTTTAACAATAAATTAGATGAACAGAGAATAAAATGTGAACAACAGAATATTCAGTTTCAGCAAAATATAAATATAAAATTTGACGAGTTGATAAATAACATACAAGACAAGAATGTATGTCTTGAAAATGTCAATGAAATGACAAGAAATAGTATGAATAAAGTAGAACAGAGTAAGAATAATACAAACGAAAGTTGTAATGACAATGTTGTGTTAGGTAATGAATTAATAAATAATAATGATGTTGATAATAACGAGAATAATGATGTGTTTGAGAAATTGGTATCAGAAAGTGATACGGTAAAAATAAATAATGAAAGTATAGAATGCAGTGATTATGAGATGTTAATGTGTGTCAGTGAGTTAGAGAGAGAGAGAAAAAATAATGTTGTAGTAGAGTGGGGACAGAGGGGAAATTTTCCTTTTATTATTTATGATGATTCAATGTGGTCACAAGAGTTTTTGAAGGGCAAGAGTCCCGTGTTAGTAGAAGATTTGAGTTTATTTTATTTGCATAAGTTTATACCCTCTGTGCGGAAGGATTTTATAAGTATGAGATGGTGTTATGATGAGAGAGATTTAAATAGAGAATTGTTTGTTGAGAGAGAGATAGAGTTATATGAATTAAAGAGAGATTATGATGAGTTGAAAGAAATATTAGAAGTGTATTTAAACAAGAATGATTTAAGTGATAATATAAAAGTAACTAACCCGATATTGGAAATATTTACTGACGGAGATTTAACAGAAATACTTAACTTAGACTTGGTGAATGATTATTATGGTATAACGGATAAATTGAAATTGTTTGGTTATGACACACAAGACAACAATATGTGTGTCAATATAATTGAACAGTGCTATACAAAACCAAGATTAATCTTTGACGATGGCGGGTAGACTGTAAAACAATAAAAGACAATTAAACATTATGTTTTATGGTTGTTCGACATGGCAGATTTGGACAGAAGTGTGGAAAAAATGGAACAATAATTAACAAGAGTTGTAGATAAAATCTAGTGAATTTATATGTGTGTATGTAAGATGATTGTTGTGATAATAATATTGAAATATTTGCAATTTAAATAAATAAACCAAATTAATTTTGAAAACAAGTAATCAGAATTATAATTGTTTGGATGGTAATGAATTCTATATTGTTAATAATTAATTTAATTAAAACAATTTGATATATTTTAAATATTTTAATTGATTATGTAAAGGTTAATTAATTAATTTTTTATGAATTGAATTCATTTTACGAGATGCAAAGTTGGTAATGAATGATAAATTATTTATTTGAAGCTAATAAATTTTGTGAAATGTTTCAGAGAGGATGGTGATTATGTTTTGTGTGTATAGAGGAAGTGTAAGTATGAAAATTTTATAATCATGTATAATAAAAAATGTTTACAGGTGTGATCGAGGTGTTAATGCAATAGTGAAATTTTAATGCAATCATTGTGTTGAATAAATATGATAATTAAAAAATTTTTTATAATAAATGAAAAATGATATATAAGGACTATTAATAATAAATTTTGAAAATTTCAAGAAAGTTAAACGGTAAAAGGTTATGAATGGGTTAGACGATTATTGATGTAAATATTATATGATAATGTATATAAGAATATGTAATTTTCATTATGTGTGTATTTTTCTAAGCCAAGAATTAGACGCCTGGCAGGCAAGCAACATAATAGGAGTACGTGTTGATAATGTATTACATGTAATTATTCAATTTTAAGATGTATTTTCATTATGTTAGGATATCAGCTGATCAGCAATACCATGTCACTGGTATAGTGGTTTGTAAAGGTTACAAGTAATTAATGTTTAGTGTACTACAGACATTTTGAAGTAAAGACAAAAAGAATATGAGAAATAAAATAACAATTTATGCAAATTAATAAAAGATAATTCATGGGTGATAAATGTTTTATGGGACATGCAGACCTGTCCAAGTTGAATTAAAAGTTGAATGTGAAATGATGGAGATGAATATAAGGTAATGTTGTTTTTGAGTTAATGTATGTTATAGAATTTGGTGAAATATTGATGTTGACACAGTGGTAATGGAGACTTTATGTAGATTCTGAATGATATATTTATGTTTATAATTAATGAGGTTATTTTGTGTATTTGTAGTGAGGTAATGAGATTGAGATTTTTGGGGATGGCAATTTTGTATTAGAGGGTAGTGTAATGTAGGAGTCCGCAACAAGGGTTGTGACGGGAATTGGAATAGATTTTAGTGAGGAGGGGCCGCCTTAGGTAAAATCCGGGGGCCAAATAAGGGAAATGAGTTTTTGGGAAGGAAACACGTATCCTATATATACAAAGGTTTAGAGAGTATTTTTTTTCATATATGTAGAGAAGGTGGCGTTTTGTGTTAAATGATAAGTTGGGGTTTAGAATGTCCTGATTAGTAGATATTTTTGATAGAGTTGGGTGTCATGATAATGGAGTTGATGAATATTAGAGTCAGAGGGAGAAAGTTTATGTACACAGATGTAATACAGAAAAATGAGAATAAATAATTTATAACACCCAAAGTAATGTAGAATTAAACTGTTAACTAAAGAGAGAAATTTATAATAAGGAATATACAATTGTTTTTTCAACCAGTGACAGAATTTTGATAAAATTTGAAAATAATGTAAAGTCAAGAATTGTTTGTTTTAAATAATTTAAATGTCAATCTGTTTATTATTATGTTTGGTTGAGTACAAAAATTATTTGTATTAATATTTTGTTTGTTTTAAATATTTTGTTTATTATATTTTGTATTTCAAGGTAGGATATTGAAAATGTTCAAGGTGTTTTCAGAAATCATACATAACATATGTAGGTCAAGGGTTTTGGACTTGACCTAGTTATGATCAGCTGATGAGTTCATACACCTACTAAGCTTGTGTATAGTAGGAAGCCAATTGTGATTTGTTTGTTTAATTAATTCAAACCAATATTTGAATAGTTTTAATAAATATGTAATAAATAAATTTAATAAAAAATTTAATGAATAAATTTAAATTTTTTTTTGAATTTTAAAATTTTTGGAAATTTTAAATTTTTTTGGAAAAAAAAAAACTAGATTTTTCGCCTGCCAGCGAATGACTATTTTAGATAATGAGTTTTATTATGTGTGTATTAACCATGTTGCTTTTATTGTATTGCATTATATTGGTAGACTATAAGGGATTCTCATGCTAGAGTAAGGATGTATTTGTATTATTAGAAATGTTTAGGTTAAGTCATTGAAACAAAAATTAGGAAAAAGAGGAAGAGAATTTTTTGATAAACGATTATTTTTTGAATTTTGAATTTTTTAAATTTTTGATAAATTTTAAAAGAAAGTTTTATTCTTATGTGTTATGGTAATATGTAATGTTAGAGTGTGTGAGCCCAGTATTTGCCAAAGGCAGCCCAGCTTGCAAAAAGGGGATCCACATCGGCGGAGGAGCTGGGATAATTTTAGCCAGGGATTGAGGATTTTGGGGGTAGCATGTTAGAAGGCGAGGTGCGCCGTGGTGCGAGTCTGATCGATTTCTCGGTGTTGGGATCTCTAACGGAGAAGTCCAGTGATCTCGTTCAGATGAGTCCATGGTCGCTGAGCCAGGGGGGTCGTGTACCCATGCAGAGTAAGAACCAGGGGGTTGTTGGCACCAGTTCCTCACCGGTCCTCTTCGGGGTTTATCGATGAGATTTCTTCTGTTGTGGACAGCAGAATTCTCATCGAGGGGGTATTGTAGCGGGTCATTTTTGGGTGTTTTTATTTTTAACCGTTTGGGGCATATATTTATATTTTTACTTATTTCGTTTTCGGGCGGACTGGTATAATAAATTTGAAAAAACTGTAATTGTATTGTGCAACGTTATTTAACAAGCAACAGCACGAGGTTGAGAAACAGAGTTTGGAACAAAAGGCAATGCGCAATTTCAGTGGTGTAACACGGCTGAAGAATTTACCTCCACCAAAATTCTAAGAACTCTGTGCATGTGTTTTGACGCCCGTATGCAACTCAGCCGGGCGGGGATCGGCACTGACGCCGTGAGTGGCAACGCAGTTGAGACCAACATGGCGCTGGGACGAGAAGTTATTAGTTCTAAGTGACCGGCTACCGGAAACCAGCGTCAAACTCCGCCTACTGTGAGCGGCATCAGCAGAGCAGATGCCAATATCAGCCTCTGGACACACACACATGCCAGTTATAATCCATGCATAAAATGGTTACACGACAGCAGAGGAACAAGGAGCGACGACGAAAACATCGTGGCATTGAAGAACAACTTCCATGCAGGAACAGGTAGATGTACCTGTTACGTCCACAACCACACAGTCGACATTAAGCAGAGACGCCATATAGTCCACGAGGTACTGAGTACCGCTACAGACGCTTACAGTTTCGTTGCGGACCCGGTTGGTCGATTTTCGTAAATGTAATTAATTCAAGAAGACCGACCGGGACCCGAGGCGATAATCAACGGATCTCAGTTACAAAATTGTTGCAAGTGCGAATCGCAAACAGTTAAATTACGGACATTGGAAACGAATCGGGACAAAACACGTGTTCGGCCGGCCACGCGGTAGTGAACAGTTGTAAAACAATAAAGGAGTTTGTAAAATATAATGGAATGGGAGTAGTGAGTATGCAATGCTGGGCTGTTCTGTGTTTATGTGTGAAATATATAATTGTTTGTATCTGTATAAAGGATAAGGTAAGCCATAGTCGATAAGGTGCAAGAGTTGCACAACATGTAACACGAAGTTTTATCAATTCAACATTTCTTATTATTAATAAAAAAAAAATCTAATTTCTCTTCCATATAATTGAGAGTTAAATTCTTTCAATGCCTTATTTCGTTATATGTATCGTCAGAGTTCGTCGAACGAAATGGGTTAGTCCACACTATGCGATCCGGCCAGATCAAGTTGAAAGGTAAGTGGGAGTTGTAATTTGAATAAAATAATTTTACCAAACAGAAAGATAAAAAAGTTACAATGGGTAGGAAAGTATAACACTTACAATTATAAAATGCCTTAATATTAAACAATACAATGATACTTAGAAATAATAAAAGTTTATATATGATTTTTATTCAAACCAATAGCTGCCAAATGTCGTTTTTCCACAGCAGTGAGAATGGATCAAAATGGCCAACTGACGCATGCGCGATGAAGCCTCTAACTTTGACGAAGTTTTTGTTGAAATAAAGATGTCCTTTCTTCGTGTAAATGGTATCAGCAATTGTATATGATAGTCCTGGATATATTTGAATGTCACTGGTGTATGATGGAATAGTTAGTTCACTTGGTGTAAAATGTTGTTATTGGATATATCTCATTGTGTCTATGTGTGTCGGTTTTAACCTCGAATTTTCAGTCTGTATATGGTGTGATATCAGTGTTATTCCGTTTAATTAGTTTTATGTGGTTCAGTTTATTGGTGTTACACTGTTCATAGGTTAACTTCACCAATTCACAATAAATAAAATAGTTCAAAATAATTTTATACAAAATTTCACGGAACTCGGTTTATAACATAACCGCCATTAAAGGTTATTTCTAGCAAATATTCACATTAAGTGCACTCGTCAATGTATAATAATGAACTGTTCTGATTTCCTTCGCCTCCTGAAAATCTTAGCCTATTTAATATATCTTATACATTGTTTCAAATTATCTTAGCTTCCGATACATTTTATTTTGATACATGTAACGAAACAAATGTTACAAAAGAATAGTAAATAATAGTGAAATCCGATCTAGAGAAGAAACAAGAAATAATAATTGAAAGCAAATTAAAGGAAAACTATTTGGTTTGACTTATATAATATTATCCAGAAACCCAGAAATAACCCAGTAGAATAGGGCAGTAAACAGAAAAAAGTGAAATAAATAAACCTAGTAGGCCTAATCAACTTACCCTGAATAATAATCCAAACCCAATAAAGAGTACCTAATCCATATAATAAAATTGTATTAATTATAATCATATAGGCCTATAATCAAGGAAAGAAAAAGGGACACAAACCTTTAAAGTAATGAGTGTGATCATAAGAAATAGCGACACAGACTACCGTTAAACAGTGTAATTATTTTTGATGAAAGTGTTTTGTTATTATTAGACAGAATTTTAGTTTATCATACAGACAATAGTTTAGCAGTATAAATAAACTAAAACTGTCAAAAACAATTATTATTATTAAGAGTTTTGTTATATGTTATAAGATTTTATGTCACCAGTTAATTTATGTAAATATATTTATCTCAGGTAGTCAAAGTAGAAATTACAATCAATCATAACAAATTGTTCTACCACATATCATAGAAATTCAAATTAATAAGGTTTTACAGTTATAAACTGAGGCATGTTTAGTATCAAATTGTTTATAATTATCTAATTAATAATTGTATAAACATTGCATATATAATTAGAGTATAATAATAAAATTATCTATTAAAGGTAATTTATAAAATATAATGTAGGTAATGGGTGTTGATCCTATAACATTTAAACTGTACATAAATGACCAATCAAAATTTAAGAAATTTGTATGAGTTAGGTAACTAAAAGAAAGAAGAAATAACACTTAATTGTTAATTGTGATGGAAAGCAGTTGAATAGTGCGTGTCTAGAGGTAATTAAAAATATATAAAAATAGATAACCCGTTTGTGAAAGAAGATCTGAAGGACCATCATCGAAGATAATAATCCTTCCACTACAATTTTCATGAACAAATAATACACACAATCAAGAAAAATATTCAGAATAGACCAGGAACCCTTCAGCAATATCGTCTAGATGTGTAAAGTATAATTTGACAATATTTTTTTTTTCAACAAGGAACAACCACTAGACAATATAACAATTTACACTAACACTAATCACTAGTCAACATTTTAAAGTGCAACCAAATTCAATATATAAGCTAACAGTGATTACAAGGAAAACATTTATTGTACACATTAATAAACTACATTATTTTCTGAGACGGACAAATTGAATATCGTCAAAACTTGTATGTAACTTAATATATAATTTGTGTAAATTTTTAGATTATAAATAATATATTGTTTGTAAAGGTACTCTCTATTATTAATCAACATGCAAAGGAACTTTTCGTAGCAGCCACAAGAATTCCCACGAAATATATTAAAATTATTTAATTATAAATCCTGAGATAAATATCGACCCTGTGACAACCGTATGTATCGAATGGAATTTTCCAATAATTTGAATTTATGTTACACAGATTAAATCATTATGTTATTAAATCATATCCATGAGTTATTATTCCATTAAGTGAATGTTATAAATTGGCGCCCAACGTGGGGCTGAAATTAGGGAATATTAGGTGAAGGAATTGAAACAAGCAAATTAATTTCCTAAATTTTAGCTGGCGACTGCTATAAGTTCCAAGAAATAATAAAGATGCGTAAGAGGGCTACATCATTGAAACGGACGAAGGAGGCAGAGAAAGAAGTCAGGATGGAAGAGAAAGAAGTGACATCGGTGGAGGATGTGGAAACGGTAGTAAGAGAGGAAGCCAGAGGAGGCCTGGATTTACAACAACTATGGGAATTAATTAAAGAAGACTCTAAGAAGCAGAAGGAAGAATTCACTGAAAACTCAAAGAAACAAAATGAAATTTTGAGTCAAAACTTATTAAAACAAATGGAGGAAAAATTTGATAGCATCAAGGAAGATAACAGACAAACAAATGAAAAAATTGATAGTATCAAGGAAGATAACAGACAAACAAATGAAAAAAATTGATAGTATCAAGGAAGATAACAGACAAACAAATGAAAAAATTGATAGTATCAAGGAAGATAACAGACAAACAAATGAAAAAATTGATAGTATCAAGGAAGATAACAGACGAACAAATGAGAAAATAGACGGTATGAAGGAAGAGATTAACGAGAACTCAAGGGTACAAAACGAGAAAATGAGTGAAAATTTAATAAAACAGATGGAGGAGAGATTTGACCAAAACAAAGAAGAAACTAACGAAAATTTTAGGAAACAAAACGAAACCACTAATGAGAGTTTAAAACGGATAAATGAAAAAATTGATAGTATTAAAGAAAGTACCAACGAAACCTTAAGGCAAACTATAAGTGAAAATAATAGCCAAATGAAGGAAGAGTTCAGACAAATCAATGAAGAGAATTTAAGAAGAATTAATGGTAGAATTGAACAAGTCAATGATACAATTAACCAGAAGATGGACAAAATCGATGAGGAAAGGAAGCAAGAAATAGCTGACACTAATGAGAGATTGAGAAAAGCTAACAAAACCATTACACAAAATGAAGCAGTGATAAATACCAGAATAGACCAAGTCCAAGAAAATAGTCGTATTCAAATAGAAGGAATACAAAAGGAACAAGAAAATTTAGTGAATTTACAGAAACAAACCGGAGAAAGGTGTGACAATATTAACACTACGATGAACAATTTAACTGGTCAAGTACGCCAAAATCAAGAAGAAATTGAGTTAATTAGAACCAGACCAAATAATATTACTCATGTTTCCACAAACGAAACCAGAGAAGGGATTAATTTCAAAAATTATCGGAGAAACCCCATGGAATTCCTGGCCAGAATCGAGGAACATTTTAATAAACATCGAATAACTATCTGGAGCTCGATTAGAGAGATGTTGGATGAGCATTTTAGGGAGATTACGGACAACTGGTGGACCGCAACCAGGAATGAGATAGTGGGCTACGCTCAATTTAAAAAACTGTTTAAAGAAAAATACTGGTCCGAAGCGATACAAAATATTATAAGGGACAACATTTGTCAGGGAAGATATGATGGAAATAGAGGTACATCTCCAACTACTTACTTCTGGGGAAAGGTGTGTTTGGCGAGACACCTAGAGCCAAGAATACCAGAAGAATCTCTAGTAACTAAAATGGCATACCATTATGACACAGGAATTGCCAGAGCACGCCTGGGAAGCCAGATTAAAACGGTCCACGCAATGGCTGACTTATTAGAAAATTATGAACATGAGGGTTACTACAAAAGAAGCAGACAACGAACTGATCAGTGCGGTTCAAAAAATAATAACCATGGTATGAATCATAATCAATATAATAACATGAATAACCGGAATAGTTATGTCAACGATCGTAATTACAACCAAAATTTTACCCCAAATAATAACCAACCAGCAAACTTCAATCGAAACCCAATTAACAATAATGATAACAACAGGCCCAATCAAAATTACCATCCGGGTAATAGAAATAATAATAATTATAATAACTACCGAACAAACCAAAATTATAATAATTTTAGGAGTAACTCAGGAGTTAATAACAATAATAATCAGGGTAATTATAATAATAATCGTTCGTACCGACCCCGAATAAATTACATCAGTGCCGGAGAAGGGGATTACTGGAGATACCATCAACCTCGGAGGAACAGTTTTAATAACAGTTATGATCAAAGAGGAAATCCCAGAGGGATGAGTCACCATTATAACCGAGTAAGAAGTAGAAGCCAGGAGGACTTCCGAGAATCAAGGGGAAGTGAACAATTAGACAACCGAGAGGTTGAACAACCAGGAACCAGCACACCAGTCCAGGCAAATCAACAGTCATGCCCGGAAAATAATCATGATAGCCTTAATTTAAACGGAGTGAGGCAGTAATAAACCCTCGCGACCCCTTACTGCTACTAACTACTGGGTACAATAACCACCAAATTCAAAAACATAGTAATAACAAATTACTACCAACTAATTATGAAAAACTAATTATGGAAAATAAAAGAATTTTGAAGTACAAAAACCACCAAATTCAAAAACATAGTAATAACAAATTACTACCAACTAATTATGAAAAGCTAATTATGGAAAATAAAAGAATTTTGAAGTGTAACAACAACCAAAGTTTAAGGACGGATAGTCAAAATCTTACTATTATTTACAATTATTATTTGAAAAATCTTCGAGAAGAACTGTTGGAGGAAACGGTGACAAATAGAATCAACCAGCATAATGAAATTTTATACATAACCGCTCAAATTGAAGGAATTCCTACACGAATAATGATAGATACTGGTGCAAATGTATCACTTATTAACGACGCTGAACTGGAGAGAATACAGAAACAAAGTAAAAATATAATACCTACCTTACCTGTCAATAATATTATTTTAATAGGTGCCACTGGGTGTCAAAATAAAACAGTGAGAAAACAAGTGTCATTGGAAATAGAAAGCAAAGGTGTTACAATTAATATTATATGTTTGGTCGCAATCGGCCTACCATTCGAATTATTAATCGGATGCGATATGCTGAGGAAATACTCAGCCATTATTGATTTGAGCAAGGAGAAGGTGTCCTTGAACTCAGAGGGTGTTATGTGGACGGCAGAGTTAATAGGAAGCGATGGAGCCCCTCTGAACCGTACCCATCACCAAGTTAGGGAATTAAATTTTTTAAATAATGACACCCAATGCAGAAAAATAATCTATAATATGACAAATGAAGACCTGTGGAACAGTAAATTACAGGAGATAAGAGAGTTTAGACACCAAGGCACAAATAATTTGACAGCAAAACAAGTAGAAGATCTCATTATAATATATAAGAAGTATAAACATGTATTTTCAGAAAACCCAGGAAAAGTAAAAAACTATCAGTGTAGAATACAATTTAAAGAACCAGCAGAATTCCACAGAAAATCCTATCCTATACCATATTCATTGAAGGAGGCGGTTAGAGCTGAAATTAATAAAATGTTGTTAAATGATATAATTGAGCATAGCCAATCACCATATACTAGCCCAATAGTGGCAATTCAGAAGAAGAACGGGCAGGTTCGACTTTGCTTGGATGCCCGAGAAATAAATAAACATATAGTAAATGATCGCACGTCACCTGGAGAAATAGAAGAAATTCTAAAGAAATTTCATGGTACAAAATTTATCAGTACCTGGGACACAGTTTGTGGTTACTGGCAGGTGGAGTTGCACCCGATGAGTCGAAAATATATGGCTTTTATTTTCGAGGGTAGAAACTACCAGTTTAAAAGATTGCCATTTGGATTAGTCAATTCGGTAGCAATTTTTGTACGATGTATGGACCAGGTATTGGGTCAGGAAGCGCTACAATTCACCACAGTTTATGTAGACGACCTGTTGATTACCTCATCCAACTGGGAGGAACATTGTCACAGGGTGGAATATGTATTGAGTAAGTTAGCAGAGAACAACATAACACTAAAACTCGAAAAATCCCAATTAATAGCGAAGGAGGTTCAATTTTTAGGTTTCAATTTGACTGAACAAGGTATTTCCCCATCACAAGAAAAGGTTACTGCAATCCAGAAGTTCCCACAACCAAAGAATAAGAGGCAACTCCAATCCTTCTTAGGACTGTGTAATTACTACCGGAAGTTCCAAAGCAATTATTCCGCATTGACATCTAAATTTCAGGAACAGCTGTCTTCCAAAAACAAATGGACATGGGGACATGAACAGGATGCGATACTACAACAGATAAAGGATAAATTCTTAGAGACAGTAATCCTTCATCATCCAAATTTTGATCACCCATTCTTTTTGAACTGTGACGCAAGTGATGTCAGTCTTGGGACGGTATTGTACCAAGAAGACACAGAAGGAAACCATTTAGTCATCAGTTTTGCCAGTCGTGTGTTAAACCACTGTGAGAGAAGGTATAATGTTACGGAAAAGGAACTATTAAGCATAGTCTTTGCTTGTAGTAAATTCCGAACGTACATTTTGGGATATCCTGTAACTGTCAGAACAGATCATAAGTCCATCTCATTTTTAAGAAGTTGTAAGCTGAGTCATGGAAGGCTTACGAGGTGGATACTCGCCTTGCAGGAGTATAATATCAAATGGGAATATATTCCAGGGAGTCAAAACGTGATAGCAGACGTGTTATCTCGAACAAACCTGGACACCCAGACATTTGAGGGTGAGAAAGAAAGGATTATCAAGGTGTACAACACTCTCAAAAGTAGATCTGATTTGGAAGCATTATTACAAAATATCAAAGCTAATCAGTTATTAGACCCAAAATTAATAAAAATCAAGGAACGTATGGCGAACCAAAACTCTTCAATAAACCAATTCTATTGTGAACAAGAAGGAATTTTATTTATAAAAAATACATTGAACCAAGAAGACTGGAAGGTAATCATTCCCAGAATCATGGAGAAAGAACTAGTGTTGGAATATCACATAAGATACGGACATATGGGTGCAGTAAAGGTAGTGAAAGCATTGGAGGAGAATTGTTATATTAAGAACATACACAGGAAGGTACAAAATTATATAAAACCCTGTCATATCTGCCAATTGGTCAAAATTAATAATGAACGAAGGGAAGGTGTAATGATACCTATATCGTCAGAACAAAAATTGGAAAAATTATTCAGTGACATATGTGGACCATTTCCTAGGAGTGAAGGTAGAAGCCGGTATAAATACCTTATAATCATTATGGACCACTTCACCAAATTCATCAAATTGTATCCAATCAGTCGAGCAACTACGCAGAAAATTCTTGAAGTAATAACTACTCAATACATTCCAAAAATAGGAATACCTGTTTCAATAGTTACCGACCATGGTACACAGTTTTGAGGCAGAAAATGGAAGAACACATTGTTAGAACTGAACATCAAAAGCTATAAGACCTCCGTATACCACCCCAGTAGCAATCCATCAGAAAGAATACTGAGAGAGGTTGGTAGAATCTTAAGGACCTATTGTCATCAACAACAAAGGAAGTGGCCTGATTACTTATCAGCCACAGAAGATTTTTTAAACTTGGCTTATCATCCATCTATAAATTGCACTCCATACACTGCCATGTATGAAAAACAACAACCCAGAGAGATCCAAGAATTGATTAAATTTCCTAAGTCTCCACCGTACCAATTTAATAAATTAAAATTCTATAATCAGGTGATGGAAAATCTGGAAAAACGCAGAAATAAATACCAGAAAATAAAGGGTAAAATAATTAAATATGAAGTAGGAGAGAAAGTTTTGTTAAAGAACAGGGAATTGCCTAGCACTTTAGAAGGGATATCAAAGAAATTATTATTACTATACGTTGGACCCTACACCATAACAAAAAACAACAACAACAACAACACGTACGAATTAACTGACCCCATTTCAAAGAAGATCAAGGGCAATTATAATCAACAATCCATGAAAAAATATCATGAGGAAGAAAAGGAAAAATAACATAAGTAATTATGTCCTCACACCTAATGAAGTGTTCAGAAATAATTACTTCTGAAGGGAGGCAATTTGTAACGAAACAAATGTTACAAAAGAATAGTAAATAATAGTGAAATCCAATCCAGAGAAGAAACAAGAAATAATAATTGAAAGCAAATTAAAGGAAAACTATTTGGTTTGACTTATATAATATTATCCAGAAACCCAGAAATAACCCAGTAGAATAGGGCAGTAAACAGAAAAAAGTGAAATAAATAAACCTAGTAGGCCTAATCAACTTACCCTGAATAATAATCCAAACCCAATAAAGAGTACCTAATCCATATAATAAAATTGTATTAATTATAATCATATAGGCCTATAATCAAGGAAAGAAAAAGGGACACAAACCTTTAAAGTAATGAGTGTGATCATAAGAAATAGCGACACAGACTACCGTTAAACAGTGTAATTATTTTTGATGAAAGTGTTTTGTTATTATTAGACAGAATTTTAGTTTATCATACAGACAATAGTTTAGCAGTATAAATAAACTAAAACTGTCAAAAACAATTATTATTATTAAGAGTTTTGTTATATGTTATAAGATTTTATGTCACCAGTTAATTTATGTAAATATATTTATCTCAGGTAGTCAAAGTAGAAATTACAATCAATCATAACAAATTGTTCTACCACATATCATAGAAATTCAAATTAATAAGGTTTTACAGTTATAAACTGAGGCATGTTTAGTATCAAATTGTTTATAATTATATAATTAATAATTGTATAAACATTGCATATATAATTAGAGTATAATAATAAAATTATCTATTAAAGGTAATTTATAAAATATAATGTAGGTAATGGGTGTTGATCCTATAACATTTAAACTGTACATAAATGACCAATCAAAATTTAAGAAATTTGTATGAGTTAGGTAACTAAAAGAAAGAAGAAATAACACTTAATTGTTATAATTAAACTATAAAGTTTTACCTTAATCCGTCTATGTGATTGCTTAAGTTTTCTTCTTTTCTTCTAACGCGTTTCGGATTATTAATCCATCATCAGAGGTTAAAATAATTCGTCGGTTAAGACTTCGTTAAACATTAAAAGTTGCGTAAAAGACATTTAAAAATTACACTAAAAGAACATTTAAAAATAATTGTTAATTGTTAATTGTGATGGAAAGCAGTTGAATAGTGCGTGTCTAGAGGTAATTAAAAATATATAAAAATAGATAACCAGTTTGTGAAAGAAGATCTGAAGGACCATCATCGAAGATAATAATCCTTCCACTACAATTTTCATGAACAAATAATACACACAATCAAGAAAAATATTCAGAATAGAACAGAAACCCTTCAGCAATATCGTCTAGATGTGTAAAGTATTA
Organism: Magicicada septendecula; assembly: GCA_034769895.1. Classification (NCBI taxonomy): domain Eukaryota; kingdom Metazoa; phylum Arthropoda; class Insecta; order Hemiptera; family Cicadidae; genus Magicicada; species Magicicada septendecula. The sequence continues at coordinate 247,221,432 of CM068373.1, read as the reverse complement.
TTTGACAATATTTTTTTTTCCAACAAGGAACAACCACTAGACAATATAACAATTTACACTAACACTAATCACTAGTCAACATTTTAAAGTGCAACCAAATTCAATATATAAGCTAACAGTGATTACAAGGAAAACATTTATTGTACACATTAATAAACTACATTATTTTCTGAGACGGACAAATTGAATATCGTCAAAACTTGTATGTAACTTAATATATAATTTGTGTAAATTTTTAGATTATAAATAATATATTGTTTGTAAAGGTACTCTCTATTATTAATCAACATGCAAAGGAACTTTTCGTAGCAGCCACAAGAATTCCCACGAAATATATTAAAATTATTTAATTATAAATCCTGAGATAAATATCGACCCTGTGACAACCGTATGTATCGAATGGAATTTTCCAATAATTTGAATTTATGTTACACAGATTAAATCATTATGTTATTAAATCATATCCATGAGTTATTATTCCATTAAGTGAATGTTATAAATTGGCGCCCAACGTGGGGCTGAAATTAGGGAATATTAGGTGAAGGAATTGAAACAAGCAAATTAATTTCCTAATTTTTAGCTGGCGACTGCTATAAGTTCCAAGAAATAATAAAGATGCGTAAGAGGGCTACATCATTGAAACGGACGAAGGAGGCAGAGAAAGAAGTCAGGATGGAAGAGAAAGAAGTGACATCGGTGGAGGATGTGGAAACGGTAGTAAGAGAGGAAGCCAGAGGAGGCCTGGATTTACAACAACTATGGGAATTAATTAAAGAAGACTCTAAGAAGCAGAAGGAAGAATTCACTGAAAACTCAAAGAAACAAAATGAAATTTTGAGTCAAAACTTATTAAAACAAATGGAGGAAAAATTTGATAGCATCAAGGAAGATAACAGACAAACAAATGAAAAAATTGATAGTATCAAGGAAGATAACAGACAAACCAAAGGGGAAAAAAATTGATAGTATCAAGGAAGATAACAGACAAACAAATGAAAAAATTGATAGTATCAAGGAAGATAACAGACAAACAAATGAAAAAATTGACAGTATCAAGGAAGATAACAGACGAACAAATGAGAAAATAGACGGTATGAAGGAAGAGATTAACGAGAACTTAAGGGTACAAAACGAGAAAATGAGTGAAAATTTAATAAAACAGATGGAGGAGAGATTTGACCAAAACAAAGAAGAAACTAACGAAAATTTTAGGAAACAAAACGAAACCACTAATGAGAGTTTAAAACGGATAAATGAAAAAATTGATAGTATTAAAGAAAGTACCAACGAAACCTTAAGGCAAACTATAAGTGAAAATAATAGCCAAATGAAGGAAGAGTTCAGACAAATCAATGAAGAGAATTTAAGAAGAATTAATGGTAGAATTGAACAAGTCAATGATACAATTAACCAGAAGATGGACAAAATCGATGAGGAAAGGAAGCAAGAAATAGCTGACACTAATGAGAGATTGAGAAAAGCTAACAAAACCATTACACAAAATGAAGCAGTGATAAATACCAGAATAGACCAAGTCCAAGAAAATAGTCGTATTCAAATAGAAGGAATACAAAAGGAACAAGAAAATTTAGTGAATTTACAGAAACAAACCGGAGAAAGGTGTGACAATATTAACACTACGATGAACAATTTAACTGGTCAAGTACGCCAAAATCAAGAAGAAATTGAGTTAATTAGAACCAGACCAAATAATATTACTCATGTTTCCACAAACGAAACCAGAGAAGGGATTAATTTCAAAAATTATCGGAGAAACCCCATGGAATTCCTGGCCAGAATCGAGGAACATTTTAATAAACATCTGTGACGATTTAAATTGTACAAATAATCAAGAAAATAAAAATTTTAAAAATTAAGGTTGCGAGCTCTTAAGCCATTTAAATCTCACTGTATTAATATAAAATACCTGTATGTACTCAGTATGAGAGGAAGCAGTAATTAATAAGTTATAAGATACTCTAATAAAAAGATAAATTGTAAAGAGTTATTAATATCGTATTTAACCCTTTGCTTGTAAGCAGGCGCTGTCCTGTTGATTCCAGACTCGACATGCTTTCAGAGTCTTGTGTGAGTTAGAATAAGATAAAGAAATTAATGTTAATAATAAAAAAATCTGAAGACATAAATAGTTGCTAAAACAACTAATTTAAATTATGTATATTTGTTTAGGGATAGTTTGTATAAATAAAAAATGTTAACTTAAATATAGTTAGGAACTATATTCTCGCGCGGAAATTGTCCCACTAACTTTTGCCCAGTACCAGGCGAAGGGAGCGGAATTTCTCTCTCTTGCAATGGTGACTCCGTACAGTATAGACGTAGGAGCTGTGCGCTTAAAATATGTTAACGATATTTTGCTTCGTCTTAAGATGGTGTACCACATGTCGCTGTTCAAAGCATCTGGATGTATTAATTAATGTAGTCATGTGAATAGACAATAAGTTTAAAGGAATGTAAAACAAAAAGTATCGAAACGTAACAAAGAGTGTAACACAAGATGACATCGTGCTTGAACAAATAACAACAATTCCAAAGTCATACCCGGACATGTGAATCATCAGAAGCCACAAATTCTACTGCACGTGATAGAAGATGCAGATCGGGACTTCCGATAATCTACAAGATCATCTGAGATATCTACTCTGCATATTGTTCAACCTGCGAACTTTTGGAGCCCTTTACAGAGGAAGGCCAGACCGAGATGACGACGTAGCTGTTCCTGTTTCCCAAGACTGATACCCAAGGACGAGTCTTCAGCATACCAATTAAAAGGTGACTCGATAGCCTGTCTATCGAGGGTTACTAATATTTGTCACACAACACTTCTTGAAAGAGACTTTTCAGAAACTATTAACTTTGTAAAGACTTATAAATTAAATCTAAGAATTTCATGTAACTATTCTAACTTCATACGTTGTAACAGTTTATATGCTAATGTAGAGCATTATAATTCAAGCAATAATACCATTCTTCAAATGGTTGAATAAAAGAAAGTCTTGCAAGCTAATATCATGAAATGAGTATAATTAAAAGTTTTAATTGCAGAAATACAGAAAGTTGACCCGGATCCGAGGTATAGCTATATAAAATCAAGTTTGATCTCAAAGTTTAAAGAAACCTTTCAAATAACTTAATAATCGAATTAGTAATGTCATGGGATCTGTCAGTAGATGTTTTTTTTAAATGTTAAATAAAGAGAAGTCTTCTTGTTACACACATATGAGGAGTGCTTAAATCAATTGTATACCTTGCCATTGTTTCCTTACACAGTTAGTAAGTAATTTGTTACATTAATTATTTGTGATCAATTCTGTTACAACGTACGCAGCCCATCTAATTAACGGAGTTTAATTACGAGGGGTTCCCTGGATTTGTAACGCTAAAAAAAAGACGTTACAGAAATGCGCCACTCTGCTAATGATTTATGTAAAGGGTTGTTAAGCATCGTGACGCAAACAGAAATGCGCCACTCTGCTTAATTGTAAAAAAATAAAAGGGTAATTGTTTACAGAGTGTCACAAAAGTGTGCCACTATGCTAAATTTTATAAAGGTGTTTTAAGCAAACAAATTGCGTAATTCAAAAAAATAAAGGAAACAAAGGAAAGAGTTTTAATTGTGTATCGAGTGTCACAAACAAAATTGCATTCACTATGCGTGGATAAATTGTATGATCAATAACTAAATATATAATATTGATATATGCACTCAGAAAGTTACTTAATAAATGTAATGTTCAAAACATATTTAATACACTATTAAATAACGTAATATGTATTAAGTTACGTAGATGGTAGAATGTATAAGTAAAATGTCATTAGCGTCATACAATGTAAAATGCTATATGCAGGTTCCTACCGGCACAACCTGCATAATTCGATGTACGTACTTCCATACATGAATTGTGACCAAGCATAACAATTTTGGTCAACCGAACAATCTGTAACAGGTTTGTTTACGACAATCTATGACCTGTTGTCTCCTGAATCATTCTGCACAGTGTATGTCCAACTATCTAGCTTACATACACTAGTATGTGTTATAAAAAAAATTTGATTAAAAATAACTTTGTTAATAATAATAAAGTAATTAAGTAGAAGTTCATGATTTAAAACTTGTGAACACAATAAGTAATTATTTAATTGAGAAAAGTTTATGAATGAACGGAGCCAAAGTGTTGCCAAGCGGAATAATAATAAATGTGTTGCATAAGATTGCGCTCCCCTTCTCTCGTGTTCATACCCGTTTAGAGTACGTATACGGTAGTTGTGTTATTCAGCCGCTTTGTGTAGAGAGAACAATAAGAGTAAAACCCCCTTTGTCCCTGACACACTCGCTCAACCCTCCATTGTTAACTAAATATGTAAGCCACCCTCTGACCTACATTCCAGTAAACAGCTGATCGGCTATTTAACCTTGAAAGATATGTGTGTGTGATTTCTGTCTCTCCCTTAGAAGAGAAATTGTTCTTTTCTAATTTGTGCAAATTGATTACTTATGAATTTATTATATGTATATGTAATATATGTGTAATATACTAGTATTAATTTTAAGTACGTGCTAATGTGGTAGAACAAAATGGCCCAATTTAACCCGGATTTGTTATTAAAAGACGAGCTGTCTTACGAAGCCCTTTTGCGTGGACTACCCATGCTGATGTAACAGTCGCGGAATTACGAAGTTCAATTCGCGAATGTGGATTTGATGCGCCCGTGCAATTAAACAATCTAAGCCAACTCGATTATGAAAGCGAGAAAGAAATTTGTAATGCCGAGTATAGTGAACTATACTTATTGTCTCAAACACTCCAAGACGAGAAATCTCCGGCAAAAATTTTGCGGACTACCCAGAGAATAGAGCATTTAACCAGGCGAATAAAAAATTTGTCGATCTGGCCGAATCTCACAGAAATACCCGTTGATGTACAAAAGCTAGCAGACGAAGCTCTACGCCGCTTACCTTCAATTATCAACGATTTAAACCGAAAATCCGACTCATTCAGGATGGACGAAATAGAGAAATCGTTAATGAAATTACACATCTCCCCAGTACAATCCCCCACCACTGGTTTACCTCCGCCTAACTCGGATCGGAACTCACCTATCGTATCGCAAGTGCAAGCGAACCCAGAACAAAATACTGATACAGATGTAAATGTCCCTCCTCCCGAGCATTTTCAGTTTCGTCCCGGAAATAATGAATTGCCCAACACCCCCAATGAATCTAATCGCCCTCATCGAGGAATTACCCCTATGAACTATAACGCAGATCTATACGGAAAAATGACTCACCCTGTGGAGAAGATTTTATCCGAAATCCCTTATACAGATGGTTTAAATGTTTCCAAGTTACTAACATTTATTAGTTATCTTCTTCAGATAAATGATCTACAGCAGCTGAATGACTGGCAAATTTTACAAGTTCTGTTACCAAAGTGTAAACCCCCATTAAAAAATCGTGTCCTAGAAGCCCTAACCTCTACTTTCCCAGTAGAAGAGCTACATAGCTCTATAATAAAACACTTTATTCCCACCGGCATCTATGAGGAAATAAAAAGGAAGACAGTACTCCGAGTACAAGGACATCAGGAGAGATTAGCTCACTACATCTCCGATATTAGGGAGTCCTCTCGACTACTACGTGTAAGCTGGAATGAAGCACAACTGGTGGACACCATTTTAATAGGAGTGTCACCTGAAGAAAGATCTCGACTATCATTGATGAATAGACCCAATACTATTGCTGATCTAGAACAGTCCAGTATCCATTCTTCAAATGTATGGTACTCAGATCAAAATAGAGAAGCAATGAAAACCTCTGGAACTAATAGACATCAATTGCGAGCACTACTGCCTGATGTAACAACCTCGTATGAAAGAAAAGTTTCTAGTAGACCTCACCATGTGCGCAAAGCTGGTAAGTTAACTGTAAACCCAGATAAAGCGGAAACCAAGTACCCACCTCGCAGAAAACCCACCTGTTATAATTGTGGCAAATATGGGCACATAAGAAGAGAGTGCAAAAGTAAGCCATTGGAACGGAATAACCCCAATTCAAAAAACATGTAAGGCAGGGAGACCCGAAAACCTGTGTCTTCCGCAGCTACTCGACACTAGGTAAACTAAAAGAAACCAATAATAATAAGAATGAATTATTCTGTAACAAAGTGAAAAACAAAAAAGGTGCGAAAGATATCGACCCCTATGTGCGAGAATTTCGTGAAAAGTGTAATGCGATTAATAGATGTAAATGAAAAAAAATCTACTACCATTAATACAAGTCGACTTAGGCGTTACATCCCCCATCGCCTTAATTGATTCGGGATCTAGTAGAAGCTTAATCAGCCAAGAATTAGCGGACATGTTAGCTAAACATCATCTAGTAAAATGGAACCAACCTGTGAAGATAAAGTGTGCTAAATAAATATGGTGATTAAATAGACGATAGTTCTAGGAGCGTTTCTTAAATCCCCAAAGTAGTTTAATAAATAATAAATAATAAAGTGAATAATAATAATTGATTTAGATACTAGAGCTAAATAAATCCTAAGTTATACTAAAATTGTGTGAAGTGTAGAAGTAAAAAAAAAAAGAAAATAATAATAAAAAGTTCAGTTACACATTGTAAACACTTCGCAGTGGTGGCCAGTAAGAGAAAATTAAAGCGTGTTCAGTAAGGTAGTAAGCAGCCGCCCACCCTCTCTATTGTGATAAACCGGTGCTAGCCTGAACAATGGAAAACCACCCCTAGTGTGTATGACAATGCGTTGTAAAGTGTCTCCCCTCCCGCATAGTTTGTTTAAGTATTGTAAAAAGAGATAAAAGAGAATCATATTCGTGAGATTCCGCTTCTCTCAAACCAGTGATCTAAAGTGGAGTATGGGATCCTCTTTAGATCACATTAGAAATAAGTTTATGAGATATAATCAAGTAGTGATTATAAATGTAACGTAACAGGTCACAACGGCGCCGACTGAAAGGGTAATGATAGGGCAGAAATGTGCCAAAGATCATTAATAAATGCTGAAAGCTAACTTCCGTAGTTAGAGTAAGCTGGTGTCAGTCGGGCCGGGATGTTGTGAGTTACGGATAAGTAGGGATCATTCCAATCTAAGGTTTGGAAATTAGTATTAAGATTAAAATGTAAGTTAGTACTTAAGAAGTAAGAAAAAGGGAATTTCACGAAGGCGATCATTTAAATGAACAATGTCATTTAAAGAGAATTAGAAAAAAACAAACTGTGCACTAATAATAAATAACTTCACACACTGACACTAATCGTACTCCCAGTCCCCAATAGTGAGTTAGACTCAAAAAGGCTTAACCGTAGCGTGCAATTTAAGCGGTGGAGTCTGTGACGATTTAAATTGTACAAATAATCAAGAAAATAAAAATTTTAAAAATTAAGGTTGCGAGCTCTTAAGCCATTTAAATCTCACTGTATTAATATAAAATACCTGTATGTACTCAGTATGAGAGGAAGCAGTAATTAATAAGTTATAAGATACTCTAATAAAAAGATAAATTGTAAAGAGTTATTAATATCGTATTTAACCCTTTGCTTGTAAGCAGGCGCTGTCCTGTTAATTCCAGACTCGACATGCTTTCAGAGTCTTGTGTGAGTTAGAATAAGATAAAGAAATTAATGTTAATAATAAAAAAATCTGAAGACATAAATAGTTGCTAAAACAACTAATTTAAATTATGTATATTTGTTTAGGGATAGTTTGTATAAATAAAAAATGTTAACTTAAATATAGTTAGGAACTATATTCTCGCGCGGAAATTGTCCCACTAACTTTTGCCCAGTACCAGGCGAAGGGAGCGGAATTTCTCTCTCTTGCAATGGTGACTCCGTACAGTATAGACGTAGGAGCTGTGCGCTTAAAATATGTTAACGATATTTTGCTTCGTCTTAAGATGGTGTACCAGATGTCGCTGTTCAAAGCATCTGGATGTATTAATTAATGTAGTCATGTGAATAGACAATAAGTTTAAAGTAATGTAAAACAAAAAGTATCGAAACGTAACAAAGAGTGTAACACAAGATGACATCGTGCTTGAACAAATAACAACAATTCCAAAGTCATACCCGGACATGTGAATCATCAGAAGCCACAAATTCTACTGCACGTGATAGAAGATGCAGATCGGGACTTCCGATAATCTACAAGATCATCTGAGATATCTACTCTGCATATTGTTCAACCTGCGAACTTTTGGAGCCCTTTACAGAGGAAGGCCAGACCGAGATGACGACGTAGCTGTTCCTGTTTCCCAAGACTGATACCCAAGGACGAGTCTTCAGCATACCAATTAAAAGGTGACTCGATAGCCTGTCTATCGAGGGTTACTAATATTTGTCACACAACACTTCTTGAAAGAGACTTTTCAGAAACTATTAACTTTGTAAAGACTTATAAATTAAATCTAAGAATTTCATGTAACTATTCTAACTTCATACGTTGTAACAGTTTATATGCTAATGTAGAGCATTATAATTCAAGCAATAATACCATTCTTCAAATGGTTGAATAAAAGAAAGTCTTGCAAGCTAATATCATGAAATGAGTATAATTAAAAGTTTTAATTGCAGAAATACAGAAAGTTGACCCGGATCCGAGGTATAGCTATATAAAATCAAGTTTGATCTCAAAGTTTAAAGAAACCTTTCAAATAACTTAATAATCGAATTAGTAATGTCATGGGATCTGTCAGTAGATGTTTTTTTTAAATGTTAAATAAAGAGAAGTCTTCTTGTTACACACATATGAGGAGTGCTTAAATCAATTGTATACCTTGCCATTGTTTCCTTACACAGTTAGTAAGTAATTTGTTACATTAATTATTTGTGATCAATTCTGTTACAACGTACGCAGCCCATCTAATTAACGGAGTTTAATTACGAGGGGTTCCCTGGATTTGTAACGCGTAAAAAAGCAGTTACACATCGAATAACTATCTGGAGCTCGATTAGAGAGATGTTGGATGAGCATTTTAGGGAGATTACGGACAACTGGTGGACCGCAACCAGGAATGAGATAGTGGACTACGCTCAATTTAAAAAACTGTTTAAAGAAAAATACTGGTCCGAAGCGATACAAAATATTATAAGGGACAACATTTGTCAGGGAAGATATGATGGAAATAGAGGTACATCTCCAACTACTTACTTCTGGGGAAAGGTGTGTTTGGCGAGACACCTAGAGCCAAGAATACCAGAAGAATCCCTAGTAACTAAAATGGCATACCATTATGACACAGGAATTGCCAGAGCACGCCTGGGAAGCCAGATTAAAACGGTCCACGCAATGGCTGACTTATTAGAAAATTATGAACACGAGGGTTACTACAAAAGAAGCAGACAACGAACTGATCAGTGCGGTTCAAAAAATAATAACCATGGTATGAATCATAATCAATATAATAACATGAATAACCGGAATAGTTATGTCAACGATCGTAATTACAACCAAAATTTTACCCCAAATAATAACCAACCAGCAAACTTCAATCGAAACCCAATTAACAATAATGATAACAACAGGCCCAATCAAAATTACCATCCGGGTAATAGAAATAATAATAATTATAATAACTACCGAACAAACCAAAATTATAATAATTTTAGGAGTAACTCAGGAGTTAATAACAATAATAATCAGGGTAATTATGATAATAATCGTTCGTACCGACCCCGAATAAATTACATCAGTGCCGGAGAAGGGGATTACTGGAGATACCATCAACCTCGGAGGAACAGTTTTAATAACAGTTATGATCAAAGAGGAAATCCCAGAGGGATGAGTCACCATTATAACCGAGTAAGAAGTAGAAGCCAGGAGGACTTCCGAGAATCAAGGGGAAGTGAACAATTAGACAACTGAGAGGTTGAACAACCAGGAACCAGCACACCAGTCCAGGCAAATCAACAGTCATGCCCGGAAAATAATCATGATAGCCTTAATTTAAACGGAGTGAGGCAGTAATAAACCCTCGCGACCCCTTACTGCTACTAACTACTGGGTACAATAACCACCAAATTCAAAAACATAGTAATAACAAATTACTACCAACTAATTATGAAAAACTAATTATGGAAAATAAAAGAATTTTGAAGTACAAAAACCACCAAATTCAAAAACATAGTAATAACAAATTACTACCAACTAATTATGAAAAGCTAATTATGGAAAATAAAAGAATTTTGAAGTGTAACAACAACCAAAGTTTAAGGACGGATAGTCAAAATCTTACTATTATTTACAATTATTATTTGAAAAATCTTCGAGAAGAACTGTTGGAGGAAACGGTGACAAGTAGAATCAACCAGCATAATGAAATTTTATACATAATCGCTCAAATTGAAGGAATTCCTACACGAATAATGATAGATACTGGTGCAAATGTATCACTTATTAACGACGCTGAACTGGAGAGAATACAGAAACAAAGTAAAAATATAATACCTACCTTACCTGTCAATAATATTATTTTAATAGGTGCCACTGGGCGTCAAAATAAAACAGTGAGAAAACAAGTGTCATTGGAAATAGAAAGCAAAGGTGTTACAATTAATATTATATGTTTGGTCGCAATCGGCCTACCATTCGAATTATTAATCGGATGCGATATGCTGAGGAAATACTCAGCCATTATTGATTTGAGCAAGGAGAAGGTGTCCTTGAACTCAGAGGGTGTTATGTGGACGGCAGAGTTAATAGGAAGCGATGGAGCCCCTCTGAACCGTACCCATCACCAAGTTAGGGAATTAAATTTTTTAAATAATGACACCCAATGCAGAAAAATAATCTATAATATGACAAATGAAGACCTGTGGAACAGTAAATTACAGGAGATAAGAGAGTTTAGACACCAAGGCACAAATAATTTGACAGCAAAACAAGTAGAAGATCTCATTATAATATATAAGAAGTATAAACATGTATTTTCAGAAAACCCAGGAAAAGTAAAAAACTATCAGTGTAGAATACAATTTAAAGAACCAGCAGAATTCCACAGAAAATCCTATCCTATACCATATTCATTGAAGGAGGCGGTTAGAGCTGAAATTAATAAAATGTTGTTAAATGATATAATTGAGCATAGCCAATCACCATATACTAGCCCAATAGTGGCAATTCAGAAGAAGAACGGGCAGGTTCGACTTTGCTTGGATGCCCGAGAAATAAATAAACATATAGTAAATGATCGCACGTCACCTGGAGAAATAGAAGAAATTCTAAAGAAATTTCATGGTACAAAATTTATCAGTACCTGGGACACAGTTTGTGGTTACTGGCAGGTGGAGTTGCACCCGATGAGTCGAAAATATATGGCTTTTATTTTTGAGGGTAGAAACTACCAGTTTAAAAGATTGCCATTTGGATTAGTCAATTCGGTAGCAATTTTTGTACGATGTATGGACCAGGTATTGGGTCAGGAAGCGCTACAATTCACCACAGTTTATGTAGACGACCTGTTGATTACTAAATATCACTATAATATTGACGACTCGGAACACAAAGTTTTTTATAAGTAAAAACGTAAAGTTTTACCTTACAGCCTAAACCGGCTTTCACCTATAGAAGGCTTCATCAGAGGCTGTCGTTAGTAGCGCTGCTCGTCTTGTTGTTGGCGACGAGAAAGTGTTTCGAAAGATTGAAGCTGTGTGTGTGTGTGGTGAGATGTGTTCGAATAATGCGTGCGATTTGAATTGTGTCTGTTCGTTTAGGATGTCGTTTTTATTTGTTTTTGTGTGTTTGTATATTTCTAATTATTCTAGAGTGTCTAGTTTTCGGCCTTTTGTGTGTACGTGTAGTATGTTCATGTTATTGTCGATGTTTTTATATGTGTGGTTTGCTTCAATGAGGTGGTTTGCGAAGGTAGATTCTGTAGTGGTGTGGAGTGCTTTTGTGTGTTCAATGTATCTCTGTTTGAAGCTACGTCCTGTCTGGCCTATGTAGAATTTACTGCAATTTGAACAATTTAGTTTATATACACCGGGTAGATCGAATTTGTTTTGTGCTTTGGGCATGCGTTTTGATAGTGTGTGTTCTGTTTTGTTAGTAGTTTTGTAAGCGATTCTGTATCCTGCTTTTTTGAATTTGTGGGCAATTTTTTCTGTTTGTTTGTTGATGTATGTTAGTGTTATGAATTTGTTGTTTTCTGTCTTTGTCTGTTGTTTGTTTTGTGTTTTGTGTAGGAGTTTACTGACTATTGTTCTGTCATAACCGTTAGATTCTGCTAGATATTTTATCGTGTTTAGTTCGTCTTTGTAGTCTATTTCATCTAAGGGGATGTTGTTAAGTCTATGTATCATGGTTCTAAAAGCAGCTAGTTTGTGTTGTATTGGGTGATTGGAGGTGTTGTGTATTAGTGTGTCAGTTGTAGTTGGTTTTCTGTATATACTGAATTTGTGCCTGTGTTCTAGTTTTGTGATGGAGAGGTCTAAGAAGTTTATGGTATTGTTGTGTTCGTATTCGGCAGTGAAGGTTATGTTTTTATGTATTTTGTTTATGTGCGTTAGTAACTGTTCACATTGTCTTTTGTTTCCCCTGTATAGTATTAGAATGTCATCAACGTATCTGTGCCAATATAGTATTTTATGTGAGTGTCTGTCATTGTTTGTGAGTATTTTTGTTTTTTCTAAGTGTTGGAGGAAGACTTCTGCTAGAATGCTGGATATGGGGGAGCCCATGGGTAGGCCATCATTCTGTGTGTAGTATTTATTGTTATAAGTAAAGTAGTTTTGTTTTGTGATAATGTTCAGAGTTTCTGTTATTTCATTGATAAGTTCGTCTGGTGTGTTGTTCTGTTTGAGTTTGTTTTGTAGGATGGTGATTGTTTCAGAGATGGGGATGTTTGTGTACAGGTTTTTAACGCACATAAACAAAATACATAAAAACATAACCTTCACTGCCGAATACGAACACAACAATACCATAAACTTCTTAGACCTCTCCATCACAAAACTAGAACACAGGCACAAATTCAGTATATACAGAAAACCAACTACAACTGACACACTAATACACAACACCTCCAATCACCCAATACAACACAAACTAGCTGCTTTTAGAACCATGATACATAGACTTAACAACATCCCCTTAGATGAAATAGACTACAAAGACGAACTAAACACGATAAAATATCTAGCAGAATCTAACGGTTATGACAGAACAATAGTCAGTAAACTCCTACACAAAACACAAAACAAACAACAGACAAAGACAGAAAACAACAAATTCATAACACTAACATACATCAACAAACAAACAGAAAAAATTGCCCACAAATTCAAAAAAGCAGGATACAGAATCGCTTACAAAACCACTAACAAAACAGAACACACACTATCAAAACGCATGCCCAAAGCACAAAACAAATTCGATCTACCCGGTGTATATAAACTAAATTGTTCAAATTGCAGTAAATTCTACATAGGCCAGACAGGACGTAGCTTCAAACAGAGGTACATTGAACACACAAAAGCACTCCACACCACTACAGAATCTACCTTCGCAAACCACCTCATTGAAGCAAACCACACATATAAAAACATCGACAATAACATGAACATACTACACGTACACACAAAAGGCCGAAAACTAGACACTCTAGAACAATTAGAAATATACAAACACACAAAAACAAATAAAAACGACATCCTAAACGAACAGACACAATTCAAATCGCACGCATTATTCGAACACATCTCACCACACACACACAGCTTCAATCTTTCGAAACACTTTCTCGTCGCCAACAACAAGACGAGCAGCGCTACTAACGACAGCCTCTGATGAAGCCTTCTATAGGTGAAAGCCGGTTTAGGCTGTAAGGTAAAACTTTACGCTTTTACTTATAAAAAACTTTGTGTTCCGAGTCGTCAATATTATAGTGATATTTAGTTAAGTAACGGACACGTCATGGACAACGAAATCCAAAAACTGTTGATTACCTCATCCAACTGGGAGGAACATTGTCACAGGGTGGAATATGTATTGAGTAAGTTAGCAGAGAACAACATAACACTAAAACTCGAAAAATCCCAATTAATAGCGAAGGAGGTTCAATTTTTAGGTTTCAATTTGACTGAACAAGGTATTTCCCCATCACAAGAAAAGGTTACTGCAATCAAGAAGTTCCCACAACCAAAGAATAAGAGGCAACTCCAATCCTTCTTAGGACTGTGTAATTACTACCGGAAGTTCCAAAGCAATTATTCCGCATTGACATCTAAATTTCAGGAACAGCTGTCTTCCAAAAACAAATGGACATGGGGACATGAACAGGATGCGATACTACAACAGATAAAGGATAAATTCTTAGAGACAGTAATCCTTCATCATCCAAATTTTGATCACCCATTCTTTTTGAACTGTGACGCAAGTGATGTCAGTCTTGGGACGGTATTGTACCAAGAAGACACAGAAGGAAACCATTTAGTCATCAGTTTTGCCAGTCGTGTGTTAAACCACTGTGAGAGAAGGTATAATGTTACGGAAAAGGAACTATTAAGCATAGTCTTTGCTTGTAGTAAATTCCGAACGTACATTTTGGGATATCCTGTAACTGTCAGAACAGATCATAAGTCCATCTCATTTTTAAGAAGTTGTAAGCTGAGTCATGGAAGGCTTACGAGGTGGATACTCGCCTTGCAGGAGTATAATATCAAATGGGAATATATTCCAGGGAATCAAAACGTGATAGCAGACGTGTTATCTCGAATAAACCTGGACACCCAGACATTTGAGGGCGAGAAAGAAAGGATTATCAAGGTGTACAACACTCTCAAAAGTAGATCTGATTTGGAAGCATTATTACAAAATATCAAAGCTAATCAGTTATTAGACCCAAAATTAATAAAAATCAAGGAACGTATGGCGAACCAAAACTCTTCAATAAACCAATTCTATTGTGAACAAGAAGGAATTTTATTTATAAAAAATACATTGAACCAAGAAGACTGGAAGGTAATCATTCCCAAAATCATGGAGAAAGAACTAGTGTTGGAATATCACATAAGATACGGACATATGGGTGCAGTAAAGGTAGTGAAAGCATTGGAGGAGAATTGTTATATTAAGAACATACACAGGAAGGTACAAAATTATATAAAACCCTGTCATATCTGCCAATTGGTCAAAATTAATAATGAACGAAGGGAAGGTGTAATGATACCTATATCGTCAGAACAAAAATTGGAAAAATTATTCAGTGACATATGTGGACCATTTCCTAGGAGTGAAGGTAGAAGCCGGTATAAATACCTTATAATCATTATGGACCACTTCACCAAATTCATCAAATTGTATCCAATCAGTCGAGCAACTACGCAGAAAATTCTTGAAGTAATAACTACTCAATACATTCCAAAAATAGGAATACCTGTTTCAATAGTTACCGACCATGGTACACAGTTTTGAGGCAGAAAATGGAAGAACACATTGTTAGAACTGAACATCAAAAGCTATAAGACCTCCGTACACCACCCCAGTAGCAATCCATCAGAAAGAATACTGAGAGAGGTTGGTAGAATCTTAAGGACCTATTGTCATCAACAACAAAGGAAGTGGCCTGATTACTTATCAGCCACAGAAGATTTTTTAAACTTGGCTTATCATCCATCTATAAATTGCACTCCATACACTGCCATGTATGAAAAACAACCACCCAGAGAGATCCAAGAATTGATTAAATTTCCTAAGTCTCCACCGTACCAATTTAATAAATTAAAATTCTATAATCAGGTGATGGAAAATCTGGAAAAACGCAGAAATAAATACCAGAAAATAAAGGGTAAAATAATTAAATATGAAGTAGGAGAAAAAGTTTTGTTAAAGAACAGGGAATTGCCTAGCACTTTAGAAGGGATATCAAAGAAATTATTATTACTATACGTTGGACCCTACACCATAACAAAAAACAACAACAACAACAACAACAACACGTACGAATTAACTGACCCCATTTCAAAGAAGATCAAGGGCAATTATAATCAACAATCCATGAAAAAATATCATGAGGAAGAAAAGGAAAAATAACATAAGTAATTATGTCCTCACACCTAATGAAGTGTTCAGAAATAATTACTTCTGAAGAGAGGCAATTTGTAACGAAACAAATGTTACAAAAGAATAGTAAATAATAGTGAAATCCGATCCAGAGAAGAAACAAGAAATAATAATTGAAAGCAAATTAAAGGAAAACTATTTGGTTTGACTTATATAATATTATCCAGAAACCCAGAAATAACCCAGTAGAATAGGGCAGTAAACAGAAAAAAGTGAAATAAATAAACCTAGTAGGCCTAATCAACTTATCCTGAATAATAATCCAAACCCAATAAAGAGTACCTAATCCATATAATAAAATTGTATTAATTATAATCATATAGGCCTATAATCAAGGAAAGAAAAAGGGACACAAACCTTTAAAGTAATGAGTGTGATCATAAGAAATAGCGACACAGACTACCGTTAAACAGTGTAATTATTTTTGATGAAAGTGTTTTGTTATTATTAGACAGAATTTTAGTTTATCATACAGACAATAGTTTAGCAGTATAAATAAACTAAAACTGTCAAAAACAATTATTATTATTAAGAGTTTTGTTATATGTTATAAGATTTTATGTCACCAGTTAATTTATGTAAATATATTTATCTCAGGTAGTCAAAGTAGAAATTACAATCAATCATAACAAATTGTTCTACCACATATCATAGAAATTCAAATTAATAAGGTTTTACAGTTATAAACTGAGGCATGTTTAGTATCAAATTGTTTATAATTATATAATTAATAATTGTATAAACATTGCATATATAATTAGAGTATAATAATAAAATTATCTATTAAAGGTAATTTATAAAATATAATGTAGGTAATGGGTGTTGATCCTATAACATTTAAACTGTACATAAATGACCAATCAAAATTTAAGAAATTTGTATGAGTTAGGTAACTAAAAGAAAGAAGAAATAACACTTAATTGTTAATTGTGATGGAAAGCAGTTGAATAGTGCGTGTCTAGAGGTAATTAAAAAAATATAAAAATAGATAACCCGTTTGTGAAAGAAGATCTGAAGGACCATCATCGAAGATAATAATCCTTCCACTACAATTTTCATGAACAAATAATACACACAATCAAGAAAAATATTCAGAATAGACCAGGAACCCTTCAGCAATATCGTCTAGATGTGTAAAGTATAATTTGACAATATTTTTTTTCAACAAGGAACAACCACTAGACAATATAACAATTTACACTAACACTAATCACTAGTCAACATTTTAAAGTGCAACCAAATTCAATATATAAGCTAACAGTGATTACAAGGAAAACATTTATTGTACACATTAATAAACTACATTATTTTCTGAGACGGACAAATTGAATATCGTCAAAACCTGTATGTAACTTAATATATAATTTGTGTAAATTTTTAGATTATAAATAATATATTGTTTGTAAAGGTACTCTCTATTATTAATCAACATGCAAAGGAACTTTTCGTAGCAGCCACAAGAATTCCCATGAAATATATTAAAATTATTTAATTATAAATCCTGAGATAAATATCGACTCTGTGACAACCGTATGTATCGAATGGAATTTTCCAATAATTTGAATTTATGTTACACAGATTAAATCATTATGTTATTAAATCATATCCATGAGTTATTATTCCATTAAGTGAATGTTATATACATTATGCTCAGAAAATAATTTCGTTATTAGTTAACTGTACGAAATATTAAATACATATTCTGTTTCATTATTCTATTCTGCTTATTTTGCTAGTAATTAATTTAGTGTTACAAAGTTTCATTAGAAAATTATATTTATTACGTTTTTGGAAGGTAGGCCTAAAATTATACTTCCTGTTGTCTAAGCAAATAATAGCCATTTTCCCTAATATAATTATTATTCTATTAAATCTGAAATTGATATAATTGTCTATTCTTACTTAATTTATTGCAATTTAGTTTATTAATGATGGTTTTTAAATATAATTCATTTGTCTATGACTCCTCCTATGATAATGTCAGTTAGTCCATTCCAGTTTTAATGGTAATTTTATTAGATAAATAAATAATTTTACTTATATAATGACCATATCTTTAGAAAGCCTTATTTACATGGTATACTATATGTTGAGTTTATCTTGCATAAATATTGTCAGTTTAACTGGCTTATAAGACTAGATTTATTAATTATTCTGCAGTTTAAATTCATTATATGGCCTAGATTTGATGTGTTGCTATTTGCAAAATTTTTACCAATGTAGTTATTTTATATCCTTCTCTGACTTCTTATCCTTATATACTTTATTAACAATTAGTTCTTTGACTGGTATAACAGTGATTATTGATTGTACAATTAAAATATAACACCTATCTCTATCAAAACTGGTACCTTGAATAATACCTATGAACGTGTATTGATTACCTAGTAACATAATTAAAAATATTTTATAACATTGGGAATGATATCTACTTTCAGATAGGGTATTCCAAATTTAAATGGACAACAAAATAACAGCTTATAACAATAATATCTCTTACTCATAATTCTTATTTGTCTAATTATTATATGGAACAGGAACATAACATCTTGGTTCCATATAATGGTTAACACTTCTTAAAACTAATTATTAACAGTCTGCTCTGTATTTCCCAATTTTAAAGGATTTATTCCCCCTCTCTAAGTATAACACTGTCTATCTGTTTCTTATTTCATTCTATGGAATGTTCTTATAGATTCAGTAGCATTTCATTAGTAATATTACTATTTCATATCAAAATAGATACTGTTTACAAAACACTTAAAGTTTATTACTTTGTACTGCAACTCATGCACCTTTTTAAAGTTTATCAGTTATAATTCGATAACTTACACTTGTCCATGGTGATTTATTAATATTATTACTAGTCCTTTTCTAGCTTTATAACATGAAATATTCAACCATGGGGGGACTGTGAAGATTTGTTCATACAAACTAAACAATGACTTTTTGGATGCACTGTTATTTAATACTATTAACACTTTTGGTTTTTGTCAGTTTTACATTGTGATATGGTTTTTTGGGGTGTTATACTTTCTCTTTGGACATTCATTTATTTTTGGGGTTTTTGGGTTCTCTCCCTATGGGGTTTCTATTTTATATGGGTCGTCTCACTTCCTTTTTTCTAGTGGATCTTCTCAGGTTTCTTATTCTTCAGTATTTTTGGTCATTCTTCTTTCTTCAGTGTTTTTGGTCATTCTTCTTTCTTCTTTCTTCAGTACCATTTCGCTGTGTATGCTTTTGTTTCTTCTGGTCTGGTTTCTTTGTCGGGGTATCTTAATTGCCTGCTTCTATCTTACCTGGGTAATTTTGTTATTCACATTTTTAGTTTTCTGAGTTTTTAAATTTGTAGTATATATATTATTTGCAGATTTTTTCTTTATTTTAACTTTTCTTGTGAGTATATTAATTAATAGTGCCTTTTAATTGATTCTCATCGGGATATTCCATATATTAGAGCTTTATTAATGATCATTGAGTAATGTATTTGTGTGGATTATCTGTCATGCTACAGATTGCTCTCTTCCAGAAGTGATTAGTTCAGATCATACTTAGTTTGTCTGAAGTAATTGCTTATGATATTTCATTATTATTTTATATTTCTTTACTTCCTTCACATTTCTAAAATTTTTTCTTCTATATTTTTGAGCTTATCTATATTTCATTATTAACTGGATTCTTCTTGATAGTAATAGTCATCTGATGCTCGTTATTTTTTATTTTTCCATTTTCTTCTTAACTTGGTTCTTTATCCTTGGGATATTTATTCCCTAAAATTCCCTAACACGTTAGCTGGGGCAGTGTCCAGAGGGGCTCTGTAGGCAACACTCTCTGCTGGCCATACTACGTCATTTATTGATTACAGAGGCAAATCATCTCTGATCAATACATAATAATACTGCTGGACTTATCTACAGACAGTTATTAATAAAAATTACATAAGAATAGTCCACCTTATGACTATAAAAAAAAAATTAAATATCTTTGGATATTTCACTTCGTATATGAACAGATCTATTAATATGTCTATCTTAGTTAATTTCTATCTGAGTTACTTTTCTCAATGGTCAGCTCGGTTGGCATTTTACTTCTCTTTGTGGTTGGAAGCTGGTATAATATAATTATCACTTGTTATTCAGTGTAAAGTTTTTATTTATTTTTAATTCTCTGTCATATTTTGACTGTTATTACAATCTCTTTCTGGTCATTGGTAGCATATATTTTGTATTATATTTTTGTTCTTTTCTTAATTCTTATGAATCGTTCCACTAGTATTATGCTCTTGCAATTACTCTTTTAATTGTCTTTCTTATAATTGACATTTATTATATGATCATATTTTTCTTATGGATTTATTTATATATAGTTTTTTCTTTCTTTTTCAAAATTTTATTCTGCTCTTGCTTTTTATCCAAATGCACTCTTTAATTATTAATTCCATGTGGTTATTATCTCTGTTTATTTTACATAAAATTCTCATTAATTTTACCTCACAATAAGTTTATTCATTTTAATTGTATCAATGGTTTGTACTGCCATTTCTTTATTCTCGAAAGTTTTTCAGAATTGGTCCCATATATAATTGTTTGTAATGTATTATCCAAATTCTTTTTCTTCTTTATTAATCCCAAAAGTTGTTCAAATATAAGGTAGTAAATTGTTCTTACTTGATTTTTGAATTTTTGTATGCACTTCAATAAATTCTTTTTCTTTTTCATCATTTCTAAAAGTTGGTTCAAATATAAGGTAGTAAGTTGTTCTTACTTCGTTTTTGAATTTTTGCATTAAATAAATTAAATCTTCCATACATTCAATTACTCATAATATTTTTTCATGGAAGTGGTTAACATATCATATTATTACCCTAAATATGGTATTAGCTCTCTTCTTTTCTTTACTTCAAATGTACTTCTCATTATTATTTTTCTTTTATTTACCCAGGTGGAAGATTTTTATTAGGTTGCACAGTTGCTCATATTTCCTTTGTAAGGTGTAATTTCTTAATTAATTTTCCTTCTTAAACCCCCGTTTTGGTTCTTCGTTCATTCTTCTTATTATTTCTCCTCATTGATAATTATTTTCTTCTTCTTTGTTGTGGTTTTTGCCGTTGTCGGTTCTCATGACATCCATTTCCTTTACCATCTCATTATGTATCCGTCATCTAGCTTATCAGATCCATACTTATCGATGTTAACCTTGGAGTAATCACTTTCCTTCCTCTTGCTGGGATCCTTTTTAGGTTTTTGGCTCCCTTCTGCTTTAATATGGTTGACTTGAGTGATTTGGGATCCTCCGTCGTTTTTTGGTTCGTTATGCAGTATTGAATGACTAGGATATTCAGCGACTACTACCCAATTTTCATTCTCACTGTTATCTCGGTTAGGCCCGACCGGGGTGTTGGTCGGTAAACCTTGAGTGATTACTGACCGCTCCGTAAGAGGGTTAGATGGTTGATTTCGGTTCATGTTCTGTTCTGGGTCATCTAAACTGTTACCCCGTCTGGGCAGGTTATATCTTGTATCCTCCCGTTCTCGGCTTCTCCATCGATCCTCCTCCTCATGGAAACTGTTACACCATTGATGGTTATACCTGTTTTGGCTGTTTCCTTCTGCGTGTATAAAGTTTACCCGGGGTCGGGAGAACCTGTTGTTGTTGTTATTATTATTAGGGTAACCCCTATTGTTATTGTAAAACCGCTCGGTGTTATTGGTATGATTGGGGTTTCTCTGGCTATTTACATTATTATTCGGGTAATAATTACTTCGATTACCGGAGAACCCGTTATTATTTCGGTTAATGTTCGGGTTAGTATTACCGTGGTTATTGTTGTTATTGTTACCGTTCGTGGGGTGCTGATTATGGTAATTTGGATTATATCTGTTTCCTTGGTACCCACTGTTGATCTGTTGATTATTATTATTCGATGACGGATTATTTCGAACTTCTGGCCGCTCATTTCTTCTTCTACTCTACCTGTAATATTCTTCGTTCTCATAATTTTCTAATAGCTCCGTCATCGCCTGTATGGTCTTTATCTGGCTACCTCTTCGAGCTCTTATGATCTCTTCGTCATAATGATAGGAAAGCTTGTTCACCAGGCATTCCTCTGGTATGGCTGGTTCAAGGTGCTTGGCCAGGCACACCTTCCCAAGGAAGTATGCAGTCATGGTATTGCCAAACTGGGTTTGGTATCGGCCATTGCAGATGTTGTCCCTAATTAAATTCTGGGTGGTCTCTGACCAATACTTGGACTTGAACAAACTTTTAAACTGTTGATAATCGTTTATCTCGCTCCTGTTCGCCATCCACCAATTGTCCGTCATTTCGCGGAATGATTCGTCCAATAGTTCTCGACTATTGGACCATCGATTATTCCTATGTTTGGCCATATATTCCTCGATGCGGGCCAAGAACTCCATCGGCTTCCTTTTATATTGGCGGAAGTTAAGCCATTCTCTGTTCTCGTTGATGGGGATATTAGTGAAGCTGGTTGGTCGGTTCCGAATTGCTTCCATGTCCTCCTGGTTGTGTCTCACTTGACCAGTGATGTTAGTCATTGCTTCCTCCATTCCGTCACATCTTTCCGTAATTCGAGTTCATACCTTACCGAGTTCTTCCTGGCTTTCCTTTCGGTTTTCTTCTGCCTTCTTGCGACTAGATTCTTCAAGATTTGTGACCTTGGTGTTCACCACTTCCTTGAACTCTTGTACCTCCACTTCCGTCAGCCGACATCTTCCATCAACTTCTCTTATCTGTTGATTTATAGTTATGGTTTCGTCTTCCAGCCTTTTGGTCATAGATTTCTTATTATCTTTGAGTTCTTTGTTCATTTCCTTTCTTAGTAGTTCCATTCATTCGTCTAACTTGTCTAAATTCTCTTGGTTAACTTCTCGTAATTCTTCCCGTAATAGTTGGTTATCCTCTCTTAACTCTTCCAACCTTTCACCCATCTTATCTTCCATTTTCTTGTTATTCTCCTCCATTTTATCTTCCATCTTCTTGCTATTTTCCCTCAACTCTTCCTTCAACCGTTGGTTGTCGTTTTCTATCTTCTTCCTAGTTTCATCAATTTTCTTATTGGTCTTTTCGATCTTATGACCCAATTCTTCCTTTGTTGATTGGTTGTCCTCCTTTAATTCTTCTAACCTTTTCCCCATTTCTTCTTCCATCTTCTTACTGTTCTCTTCAATATCCTTCCTTAGTTGATTCTGTGTTCTTATTTATTTCATTCAATTCTTCCTTGGTTGAATGGTTGTTGTTATCCATTTTCTTATGCAAGTTTTCTTCGGTGGAATCCATTTTCTTGCTTAATTCTTCCTTGGTTGACCGGTTGCCGTCCTTCAAATCTTCTATGTCCTTACTCAACTTCTTATTATTTTCTTCCATCTTCTCCATCATTATCCTGAGCATCTCCTGTATGTTACTATTCTCTGCTCGTGATGGTTTCTCGGGTTGTTCTATTCGTTCCTCCCGGATATCGATTTCCCCTGTTTGTGTGGGCATTTCCGGTTGTTCCTCTGGTGGTGCTGGTTGTTTATGTTCCACCCGTTTTAATATTGTTTCTATGTCCTCCACTGGGGTCGCCTCCTCATCATCCATATTGAGTTCTTTTTCGGCCTCCGCCGCTCTCTTCTTTGATGTGGCACGACGCTGCATCTTTCCTGGTTCCCTGGCTGGATAACCGCTGCCAAGCTGAATTAGAAATTGGGCAAGTAATTACAGCCTTTCAAATCCCCAATTACAGCCCTTTAGTTGGACGCCAATTTTGTAATAAAACAAAATATTAGATTAATTTATGTATGTAAGAATGTGTAGTGATGTTCCACTTTGGAAACGTCGATTTGGTAACGTTCCTGGTCTTCGTGGTTACAAAATAAAATCTGTGTGAATTGCTGTTATAACAATTTGAAAATAAAAATAAATTTAAAATTTATTTAAAAAAAAAAAATGTTTCTGAAAAAATGTTTTCTGAGTAATTTGGTTCTTAAAATTTAGGAACAAATCGAGTTTATTGATTGTAATTAGAAATGTGATGGTATCGTTTTTATTTTGGTAATAGTGTCACTTTCAGTAAATTTGTTTAAAAGACAATCTGGTTAACTCCAAGTTTAGGCGAAAAAACGGCTCTCTTCTTTTTCTTCTTGAAACGTTGTCGTTTCGTATATACCGCCTTTCGGTTAGTTGAGTTTCTTGATTAATTTACCTGTTAAGCCTTTTTATAATAAAAATCAACTCCAAATTACCAAAACAGAACGTTTATTAATAAAAATAATGAATTTGTTCGATTAAAATCGATGTTACAATGTAGTATCGACTCACTCAGGGCCGGTCGATATAAACAGTTTACATTAGTATTATAAAAATATGGTTCTTTAAACGGTTATTTAAGATATAGCCAGAGAAGGTCATGGGTAGGAAAGTATAACACTTACAATTATAAAATGCCTTAATATTAAACAATACAATGATACTTAGAAATAATGAAAGTTTATATATGATTTTTATTCAAACCAATAGCTGCCAAATGTCGTTTTTCCACAGCAGTGAGAATGGATCAAAATGGCCGACTGACGCATGCGCGATGAAGCCTCTAACTTTGACGAAGTTTTTGTTGAAATAAAGATGTCCTTTCTTCGTGTAAATGGTCTCAGCAATTGTATATGATAGTCCTGGATATATCTGAATGTCACTGGTGTATGATGGAATAGTTCACTTGGTGTAAAATGTTGTTATTGGATATATCTCATTGTGTCTATGTGTGTCGGTTTTAACCTCGAATTTTCAGTCTGTATATGGTGTGATATCAGTGTTATTCCGTTTAATTAGTTTTATGTGGTTCAGTTTATTGGTGTTACACTGTTCATAGGTTAACTTCACCACTTCACAATAAATAAAATAGTTCAAAATAATTTTATACAAAATTTCACGGAACTCGGTTTATAACATAACCGCCATTAAAGGTTATTTCTAGCAAATATTCACATTAAGTGCACTCATCAACATATAATAATGAACTGTTCTGATTTCCTTCGTCTCCTGAAAATCTTAGCCTATTTAATATATCTTATACATTGTTTCAAATTATCTTAGCTTCCGATACATTTTATTTTGATACATTATGCTCAGAAAATAATTTCGTTATTAGTTAACTGTACGAAATATTAAATACATATTCGGTTTCATCATTCTATTCTGCTTATTTTGCTAGTAATTAATTTAGTGTTACAAAGTTTCATTAGAAAATTATATTTATTACGTTTTTGGAAGGTAGGCCTAAAATTATACTTCCTGTTGTCTAAGCAAATAATAGCCATTTTCCCTAATATAATTATTATTCTATTAAATCTGAAATTGATATAATTGTCTATTCTTACTTAATTTATTGCAATTTAGTTTATTAATGATGGTTTTTAAATATAATTCATTTGTCTATGACTCCTCCTATGATAATGTCAGTTAGTCCATTCCAGTTTTAATGGTAATTTTATTAGATAAATAAATAATTTTACTTATATAATGACCATATCTTTAGAAAGCCTTATTTACATGGTATACTATATGTTGAGTTTATCTTGCATAAATATTGTCAGTTTAACTGGCTTATAAGACTAGATTTATTAATTATTCTGCAGTTTAAATTCATTATATGGCCTAGATTTGATGTGTTGCTATTTGCAAAATTTTTACCAATGTAGTTATTTTATATCCTTCTCTGACTTCTTATCCTTATATACTTTATTAACAATTAGTTCTTTGACTGGTATAACAGTGATTATTGATTGTACAATTAAAATATAACACCTATCTCTATCAAAACTGGTACCTTGAATAATACCTTTTATGTGTATTGATTACCTAGCAACATAATTAAAAATATTTTATAACATTGGGAATGATATCTACTTTTAGAAAGGGTATTCCAAATTTAAATGGACAACAAAATAACAGCTTATAACAATAATATCTCTTACTCATAATTCTTATTTGTCTAATTATTATATGGAACAGGAACATAACATCTTGGTTCCATATAATGGTTAAACTTCTTAAAACTAATTATTAACAGTCTGCTCTGTATTTCCCAATTTTAAAGGATTTATTCCCCCTCTCTAAGTATAACACTGGCTATCTGTTTCTTATTTCATTCTATGGAATGTTCTTATAGATTCAGTAGCATTTCATTAGTAATATTACTATTTCATATCAAAATAGATACTGTTCACAAAACACTTAAAGTTTATTACTTTGTACTGCAACTCATGCACCTTTTTAAAGTTTATCAGTTATAATTCGATAACTTACACTTGTCCATGGTGATTTATTAATATTATTACTAGAGTCAGCTGCATGGAAGTAGTATCGTCAAGGTCACTCACTTTCACTGCTTCTCCCTGTCACCTCCACGCCCCTCGCCCAGCGTTGTTGCCGGCTAGTACAGTGTGTAGCGTTTTAGCAGTGTTACGAAAACAAATTTCATACATCCACATTATATTCTTCGTTTCAAATTTATTTATGCGTATCGCGTAAATGAATTTGTTTTATCAGGAATAATTAGTTGTGGGTAACACTACTCAGTTAAATTCTGGGCGCCAGTATTTGAGCTCTAAAAATTTGTGTGAGTCGGCAACATATTTTTTGTTGTCGCGTAAATATCTACAGAATTTCTATCTTTGCGTTTCTTCTGTTTCTTTGGCTTTTTTTTTGTTACGATTTGCAGTTCTCTGAAACTACTATTTATACTGCGCTGGTTTTTCTTATGTTAGAATCTAAACCTTTTAGCAATACACACCCTAACTTTACGAAGTACCATTAGGTCAGTTATTTTGTGATTTCCGTACAGTGCACTTACTTATTAAAGTTTTACTGTTTTCTTCATGGGCGGTTATCCTACAGACTGACAGTTGTCTGAGAACGCTGACCTTGCCTGCTGTTGTCGCTTTAATTTTTTCATACTCACGGTCTTTTCCCTTTTGTAAATGAATCTGTTTTTGTTCTCTACACGGTCATTCCTAAGCCATATGGTTCGGAAGTTCTGTTAGGTATATGTACACATTTGGTATGCACATTGCGTATACCCTGTCGGCATGTCTTTTCGGTAAATATTGCTGTCTGACACTTTTATGAATGCCTTTGTCATTTTACAATCCCCTCAAAAATGTGTATGTTTACTGCCCGTGCTACTACCTTTCTTCCGTTGCACAAAGATAAATAGGACTGAGCAATTTCTGTAAACAAAATTGTCGCTGTTGTGACAAAAGCCAATCCCATTTCAGTTACAGTACCCCATTCCAAGTAGGTTGGGTGGACGAGGTGAGTAAGAGACGAATTAGCAACAAACATCCAAAATATTTATCGTCCTTAGTATTGTTGACAGACATTTTGTGCGTTTCATGTGAACGGTTGACGTCTTTATTGTAGACAGTGTGTGTATTAGTTTATTTCAATAATTTGTATTTATTATGAGTGATATTGAGGAACAGTATCCTACATTTAGTTCGAGTACAAGCAGCGGTGGTGTACGTGCGGGCCGAGAGGACATTAGAAAACAAAGTAAAGTCATCATAGCAAACGTTTACAAGTTTTTTAAAAATCTTGCGTATAATGAAGAAGCCAGGAGGAACATAAACTTTGCACAAGTTCGAAAATTGACAGCGGAAGCTTGTGGCATTTCTGAACAGTCGGTGCAACGTATTAGCAATACCGTTGCTTCGGCAGATGATCAAGGCGTGAGTGTTGTGTTCAGTTCTCCAAGGAAAGGGTATAAACGGGAACACAAAAACACTGAACTGGACGATTTTAATAAACAAATAGTCCGCAGGACCGTACTAGAATATTACGACCGAGGGGAATACCCCACTGCAAGCAAAATTCGAGCTGATCTCTGTCAGAAAATCAATTATTCTGGTTCAGAAGCCTCCGTGCTTCGCCTTCTGAAAGTGCTTGGTTTTAAATTTAAGAAGTGCAACGATGGACGAAAATTTTTAATGGAGCGCAGAGACATTGCTGCCTTGAGAGCGAAGTTTTTGAGACCATGCATATACATCGTACGGAGGACAACAGGCCTATAATTTATTTGGATGAAACCTGGATATCACAGAATCATACGAATAAATACATCTGGCAAGACTCCAGAGGGAACGGTGGGCTGAAAGTACCTACTGGTAGAGGTGGCCGGCTGATTATTGCACATGCTGGATCCGCAAGTACAGGTTTCATAGCAGGTGCCAAACTTGTCTTTCGTGGCAGTAAGCATTCAGCTGCATCTGACTACCACACAGAAATGAATGCTGAAGTTTTTAAGACCTGGTTTGTTGGTATGTTGCGCTCCTTGGAAGAAGGCTCTGTCATCGTGATGGATAATGCCAGCTATCATTCTGTACAAATAGATAAACCACCATGTTCAAACTGGCGTAAAGCGGATATCATGGAGTGGCTGCGTAAGAAGAGAATTTCATTTTCCACAGCTGAAACCAGGGATGAACTTCTTTCTAAAGAAGAGATCCGAACGGCCAAGAAGACGTACGAATTGGATCAACTGGCAAATGAAATGGGACATACAGTAGTGCGCCTGCCACCATATCATTGTCAGTATAATCTGATCGAGCTGATATGGGCCCAAGTTAAACGGTATGTTGCAAACAAGAATACGACTTTCAGATTGGCCGATATTGAACAACTTGCACACGAAGCTTTGGACAGGATAACTCAGGAAGACTGGGAGAAGTGCGTAAGACATGCGGAGGCACTACAAGAAGCCGATTACTCAAAGCAGTGCACGAGAGACACCACAGTGGAGCCCTTCATCATACACTTACGTGTGAGTAGTGACAGCGAACCTGAGTCCAGTGAATCCGAAGACGAATACTGCAGGAGTGTTAAAAAGTGTATATAGGTGGTAAACGTGTCTATAGCGAAGCGTAGTATTTTCTATTTTTATTGAAACATAAAAAACCGTGTGTGCGTGTTTTCTTCAGGAGTGTTATGAATGTGCTCTGTGCTATCACTTTGCAAAGTGATAATTGTGTGACTAACCCTATTTAAGGTGAGTTTTTCAACATACTGCTTATTTATAATAGTCATAAGGAATTCTATAGTTCATAAAATAAGGAAAATTTTAATTATAAAATTAGTAAGGACAATGCATAAAATATAGAATTATAAATTTAAATTCTATATTTAAAGATTTAAGTTAAAAAATATATATATATAAATAAATAAGGAATTTTAAATTTATTTCATGAGACATTTGTATTTGTTGTTTATAAAATTATCCTTATTTTCTTAAGAAATCCAATTCGTTTCACGTTTATACATACCATTATTTTTATGCTACTTGTGCATGTAACATCTTATAGTATAGTTCTAATTTTTTTACTTAATTATTAATAAGCAGCGCAGGAAATAAAAATAGAATATTTTTCTGAGTCACGAATAGTGCGGTGTCTTCAATAATTAAATGGGGCAAGCTTAAGACACAGGATGCGTATAAAATTCGTTCAAACAAACTATAGCTGACGCGTCGAATTGAATGTTATGTATAAGATACGGAAATTAATTGTTAATTAATTATTAACAATATATTAATTGTGATGTAATTATTATTAAGAATTATTGACAATGTAACAATGTACTCTAATGCATGTATTACAAACTTTCTCACTTTGTTATATTCTTTACATTAAGTAGGCTTACTTACTAGTGTAGCATTTTTCGGAAGAAAGGGAAACTGTTGCTTAGTGGCAACGCTGTAAGTAAGCGGTGTGACCTTGACGATACTAGTTCCATGCAGCTGACTCTAGTCCTTTTCTAGCTTTATAACATGAAATATTCAACCATGGGGGGACTGTGAAGATTTGTTCATACAAACTAAACAATAACTTTTTGGATGCACTGTTATTTAATACTATTAACACTTTTGGTTTTTGTCAGTTTTACATTGTGATATGGTTTTTTGGGGTGTTATACTTTCTCTTTGGACATTCATTTATTTTTGGGGTTTTTGGGTTCTCTCCCTATGGGGTTTCTATTTTATATGGGTCGTCTCACTTCCTTTTTTCTAGTGGATCTTCTCAGGTTTCTTATTCTTCAGTATTTTTGGTCATTCTTCTTTCTTCTTTCTTCAGTGTTTTTGGTCATTCTTCTTTCTTCTTTCTTCAGTACCATTTCGCTGTGTATGCTTTTGTTTCTTCTGGTCTGGTTTCTTTGTCGGGGTATCTTAATTGCCTGCTTCTATCTTACCTGGGTAATTTTGTTATTCACATTTTTAGTTTTCTGAGTTTTTAAATTTGTAGTATATATATTATTTGCAGATTTTTTCTTTATTTTAACTTTTCTTGTGAGTATATTAATTAATAGTGCCTTTTAATTGATTCTCATCTGGATATTCCATATATTAGAGCTTTATTAATGATCATTGAGTAATGTATTTGTGTGGATTATCTGTCATGCTACAGATTGCTCTCTTCCAGAAGTGATTAGTTCAGATCATACTTAGTTTGTCTGAAGTAATTGCTTATGATATTTCATTATTATTTTATATTTCTTTACTTCCTTCACATTTCTAAAATTTTTTCTTCTATATTTTTGAGCTTATCTATATTTCATTATTAACTGGATTCTTCTTGATAGTAATAGTCATCTGATGCTCGTTATTTTTTATTTTTCCATTTTCTTCTTAACTTGGTTCTTTATCCTTGGGATATTTATTCCCTAAAATGCCCTAACACGTTAGCTGGGGCAGTGTCCAGAGGGGCTCTGTAGGCAACACTCTCTGCTGGCCATACTACGTCATTTATTGATTACAGAGGCAAATCATCTCTGATCAATACATAATAATACTGCTGGACTTATCTACAGACAGTTATTAATAAAAATTACATAAGAATAGTCCACCTTATGACTATAAAAAAAAAATTAAATATCTTTGGATATTTCACTTCGTATATGAACAGATCTATTAATATGTCTATCTTAGTTAATTTCTATCTGAGTTACTTTTCTCAATGGTCAGCTCGGTTGGCATTTTACTTCTCTTTGTGGTTGGAAGCTGGTATAATATAATTTTCTCTTGTTATTCAGTGTAAAGTTTTTATTTATTTTTAATTCTCTGTCATATTTTGACTGTTATTACAATCTCTTTCTGGTCATTGGTAGCATATATTTTGTATTATATTTTTGTTCTTTTCTTAATTCTTATGAATCGTTCCACTAGTATTATGCTCTTGCAATTACTCTTTTAATTGTCTTTCTTATAATTGACATTTATTATATGATCATATTTTTCTTATGGATTTATTTATATATAGTTTTTTCTTTCTTTTTCAAAATTTTATTCTGCTCTTGCTTTTTATCCAAATGCACTCTTTAATTATTAATTCCATGTGGTTATTATCTCTGTTTATTTTACATAAAATTCTCATTAATTTTACCTCACAATAAGTTTATTCATTTTAATTGTATCAATGGTTTGTACTGCCATTTCTTTATTCTCGAAAGTTTTTCAGAATTGGTCCCATATATAATTGTTTGTAATGTATTATCCAAATTCTTTTTCTTCTTTATTAATCCCAAAAGTTGTTCAAATATAAGGTAGTAAATTGTTCTTACTTGATTTTTGAATTTTTGTATGCACTTCAATAAATTCTTTTTCTTTTTCATCATTTCTAAAAGTTGGATCAAATATAAGGTAGTAAGTTGTTCTTACTTCGTTTTTGAATTTTTGCATTAAATAAATTAAATCTTCCATACATTCAATTACTCATAATATTTTTTCATGGAAGTGGTTAACATATCATATTATTACCCTAAATATGGTATTAGCTCTCTTCTTTTCTTTACTTCAAATGTACTTCTCATTATTATTTTTCTTTTATTTACCCAGGTGGAAGATTTTTATTAGGTTGCACAGTTGCTCATATTTCCTTTGTAAGGTGTAATTTCTTAATTAATTTTCCTTCTTAAACCCCCGTTTTGGTTCTTCGTTCATTCTTCTTATTATTTCTCCTCATTGATAATTATTTTCTTCTTCTTTGTTGTGGTTTTTGCCGTTGTCGGTTCTCATGACATCCATTTCCTTTACCATCTCATTATGTATCCGTCATCTAGCTTATCAGATCCATACTTATCGATGTTAACCTTGGAGTAATCACTTTCCTTCCTCTTGCTGGGATCCTTTTTAGGTTTTTGGCTCCCTTCTGCTTTAATATGGTTGACTTGAGTGATTTGGGATCCTCCGTCGTTTTTTGGTTCGTTATGCAGTATTGAATGACTAGGATATTCAGCGACTACTACCCAATTTTCATTCTCACTGTTATCTCGGTTAGGCCCGACCGGGGTGTTGGTCGGTAAACCTTGAGTGATTACTGACCGCTCCGTAAGAGGGTTAGATGGTTGATTTCGGTTCATGTTCTGTTCTGGGTCATCTAAACTGTTACCCCGTCTGGGCAGGTTATATCTTGTATCCTCCCGTTCTCGGCTTCTCCATCGATCCTCCTCCTCATGGAAACTGTTACACCATTGATGGTTATACCTGTTTTGGCTGTTTCCTTCTGCGTGTATAAAGTTTACCCGGGGTCGGGAGAACCTGTTGTTGTTGTTATTATTATTAGGGTAACCCCTATTGTTATTGTAAAACCGCTCGGTGTTATTGGTATGATTGGGGTTTCTCTGGCTATTTACATTATTATTCGGGTAATAATTACTTCGATTACCGGAGAACCCGTTATTATTTCGGTTAATGTTCGGGTTAGTATTACCGTGGTTATTGTTGTTATTGTTACCGTTCGTGGGGTGCTGATTATGGTAATTTGGATTATATCTGTTTCCTTGGTACCCACTGTTGATCTGTTGATTATTATTATTCGATGACGGATTATTTCGAACTTCTGGCCGCTCATTTCTTCTTCTACTCTACCTGTAATATTCTTCGTTCTCATAATTTTCTAATAGCTCCGTCATCGCCTGTATGGTCTTTATCTGGCTACCTCTTCGAGCTCTTATGATCTCTTCGTCATAATGATAGGAAAGCTTGTTCACCAGGCATTCCTCTGGTATGGCTGGTTCAAGGTGCTTGGCCAGGCACACCTTCCCAAGGAAGTATGCAGTCATGGTATTGCCAAACTGGGTTTGGTATCGGCCATTGCAGATGTTGTCCCTAATTAAATTCTGGGTGGTCTCTGACCAATACTTGGACTTGAACAAACTTTTAAACTGTTGATAATCGTTTATCTCGCTCCTGTTCGCCATCCACCAATTGTCCGTCATTTCGCGGAATGATTCGTCCAATAGTTCTCGACTATTGGACCATCGATTATTCCTATGTTTGGCCATATATTCCTCGATGCGGGCCAAGAACTCCATCGGCTTCCTTTTATATTGGCGGAAGTTAAGCCATTCTCTGTTCTCGTTGATGGGGATATTAGTGAAGCTGGTTGGTCGGTTCCGAATTGCTTCCATGTCCTCCTGGTTGTGTCTCACTTGACCAGTGATGTTAGTCATTGCTTCCTCCATTCCGTCACATCTTTCCGTAATTCGAGTTCATACCTTACCGAGTTCTTCCTGGCTTTCCTTTCGGTTTTCTTCTGCCTTCTTGCGACTAGATTCTTCAAGATTTGTGACCTTGGTGTTCACCACTTCCTTGAACTCTTGTACCTCCACTTCCGTCAGCCGACATCTTCCATCAACTTCTCTTATCTGTTGATTTATAGTTATGGTTTCGTCTTCCAGCCTTTTGGTCATAGATTTCTTATTATCTTTGAGTTCTTTGTTCATTTCCTTTCTTAGTAGTTCCATTCATTCGTCTAACTTGTCTAAATTCTCTTGGTTAACTTCTCGTAATTCTTCCCGTAATAGTTGGTTATCCTCTCTTAACTCTTCCAACCTTTCACCCATCTTATCTTCCATTTTCTTGTTATTCTCCTCCATTTTATCTTCCATCTTCTTGCTATTTTCCCTCAACTCTTCCTTCAACCGTTGGTTGTCGTTTTCTATCTTCTTCCTAGTTTCATCAATTTTCTTATTGGTCTTTTCGATCTTATGACCCAATTCTTCCTTTGTTGATTGGTTGTCCTCCTTTAATTCTTCTAACCTTTTCCCCATTTCTTCTTCCATCTTCTTACTGTTCTCTTCAATATCCTTCCTTAGTTGATTCTGTGTTCTTATTTATTTCATTCAATTCTTCCTTGGTTGAATGGTTGTTGTTATCCATTTTCTTATGCAAGTTTTCTTCGGTGGAATCCATTTTCTTGCTTAATTCTTCCTTGGTTGACCGGTTGCCGTCCTTCAAATCTTCTATGTCCTTACTCAACTTCTTATTATTTTCTTCCATCTTCTCCATCATTATCCTGAGCATCTCCTGTATGTTACTATTCTCTGCTCGTGATGGTTTCTCGGGTTGTTCTATTCGTTCCTCCCGGATATCGATTTCCCCTGTTTGTGTGGGCATTTCCGGTTGTTCCTCTGGTGGTGCTGGTTGTTTATGTTCCACCCGTTTTAATATTGTTTCTATGTCCTCCACTGGGGTCGCCTCCTCATCATCCATATTGAGTTCTTTTTCGGCCTCCGCCGCTCTCTTCTTTGATGTGGCACGACGCTGCATCTTTCCTGGTTCCCTGGCTGGATAACCGCTGCCAAGCTGAATTAGAAATTGGGCAAGTAATTACAGCCTTTCAAATCCCCAATTACAGCCCTTTAGTTGGACGCCAATTTTGTAATAAAACAAAATATTAGATTAATTTATGTATGTAAGAATGTGTAGTGATGTTCCACTTTGGAAACGTCGATTTGGTAACGTTCCTGGTCTTCGTGGTTACAAAATAAAATCTGTGTGAATTGCTGTTATAACAATTTGAAAATAAAAATAAATTTAAAATTTATTTAAAAAAAAAAAATTTTTCTGAAAAAATGTTTTCTGAGTAATTTGGTTCTTAAAATTTAGGAACAAATCGAGTTTATTGATTGTAATTAGAAATGTGATGGTATCGTTTTTATTTTGGTAATAGTGTCACTTTCAGTAAATTTGTTTAAAAGACAATCTGGTTAACTCCAAGTTTAGGCGAAAAAACGGCTCTCTTCTTTTTCTTCTTGAAACGTTGTCGTTTCGTATATACCGCCTTTCGGTTAGTTGAGTTTCTTGATTAATTTACCTGTTAAGCCTTTTTATAATAAAAATCAACTCCAAATTACCAAAACAGAACGTTTATTAATAAAAATAATGAATTTGTTCGATTAAAATCGATGTTACAATGTAGTATCGACTCACTCAGGGCCGGTCGATATAAACAGTTTACATTAGTATTATAAAAATATGGTTCTTTAAACGGTTATTTAAGATATAGCCAGAGAAGGTCATGGGTAGGAAAGTATAACACTTACAATTATAAAATGCCTTAATATTAAACAATACAATGATACTTAGAAATAATGAAAGTTTATATATGATTTTTATTCAAACCAATAGCTGCCAAATGTCGTTTTTCCACAGCAGTGAGAATGGATCAAAATGGCCGACTGACGCATGCGCGATGAAGCCTCTAACTTTGACGAAGTTTTTGTTGAAATAAAGATGTCCTTTCTTCGTGTAAATGGTCTCAGCAATTGTATATGATAGTCCTGGATATATCTGAATGTCACTGGTGTATGATGGAATAGTTCACTTGGTGTAAAATGTTGTTATTGGATATATCTCATTGTGTCTATGTGTGTCGGTTTTAACCTCGAATTTTCAGTCTGTATATGGTGTGATATCAGTGTTATTCCGTTTAATTAGTTTTATGTGGTTCAGTTTATTGGTGTTACACTGTTCATAGGTTAACTTCACCACTTCACAATAAATAAAATAGTTCAAAATAATTTTATACAAAATTTCACGGAACTCGGTTTATAACATAACCGCCATTAAAGGTTATTTCTAGCAAATATTCACATTAAGTGCACTCATCAACATATAATAATGAACTGTTCTGATTTCCTTCGTCTCCTGAAAATCTTAGCCTATTTAATATATCTTATACATTGTTTCAAATTATCTTAGCTTCCGATACATTTTATTTTGATACATTATGCTCAGAAAATAATTTCGTTATTAGTTAACTGTACGAAATATTAAATACATATTCGGTTTCATCATTCTATTCTGCTTATTTTGCTAGTAATTAATTTAGTGTTACAAAGTTTCATTAGAAAATTATATTTATTACGTTTTTGGAAGGTAGGCCTAAAATTATACTTCCTGTTGTCTAAGCAAATAATAGCCATTTTCCCTAATATAATTATTATTCTATTAAATCTGAAATTGATATAATTGTCTATTCTTACTTAATTTATTGCAATTTAGTTTATTAATGATGGTTTTTAAATATAATTCATTTGTCTATGACTCCTCCTATGATAATGTCAGTTAGTCCATTCCAGTTTTAATGGTAATTTTATTAGATAAATAAATAATTTTACTTATATAATGACCATATCTTTAGAAAGCCTTATTTACATGGTATACTATATGTTGAGTTTATCTTGCATAAATATTGTCAGTTTAACTGGCTTATAAGACTAGATTTATTAATTATTCTGCAGTTTAAATTCATTATATGGCCTAGATTTGATGTGTTGCTATTTGCAAAATTTTTACCAATGTAGTTATTTTATATCCTTCTCTGACTTCTTATCCTTATATACTTTATTAACAATTAGTTCTTTGACTGGTATAACAGTGATTATTGATTGTACAATTAAAATATAACACCTATCTCTATCAAAACTGGTACCTTGAATAATACCTTTTATGTGTATTGATTACCTAGCAACATAATTAAAAATATTTTATAACATTGGGAATGATATCTACTTTTAGAAAGGGTATTCCAAATTTAAATGGACAACAAAATAACAGCTTATAACAATAATATCTCTTACTCATAATTCTTATTTGTCTAATTATTATATGGAACAGGAACATAACATCTTGGTTCCATATAATGGTTAAACTTCTTAAAACTAATTATTAACAGTCTGCTCTGTATTTCCCAATTTTAAAGGATTTATTCCCCCTCTCTAAGTATAACACTGGCTATCTGTTTCTTATTTCATTCTATGGAATGTTCTTATAGATTCAGTAGCATTTCATTAGTAATATTACTATTTCATATCAAAATAGATACTGTTCACAAAACACTTAAAGTTTATTACTTTGTACTGCAACTCATGCACCTTTTTAAAGTTTATCAGTTATAATTCGATAACTTACACTTGTCCATGGTGATTTATTAATATTATTACTAGAGTCAGCTGCATGGAAGTAGTATCGTCAAGGTCACTCACTTTCACTGCTTCTCCCTGTCACCTCCACGCCCCTCGCCCAGCGTTGTTGCCGGCTAGTACAGTGTGTAGCGTTTTAGCAGTGTTACGAAAACAAATTTCATACATCCACATTATATTCTTCGTTTCAAATTTATTTATGCGTATCGCGTAAATGAATTTGTTTTATCAGGAATAATTAGTTGTGGGTAACACTACTCAGTTAAATTCTGGGCGCCAGTATTTGAGCTCTAAAAATTTGTGTGAGTCGGCAACATATTTTTTGTTGTCGCGTAAATATCTACAGAATTTCTATCTTTGCGTTTCTTCTGTTTCTTTGGCTTTTTTTTTGTTACGATTTGCAGTTCTCTGAAACTACTATTTATACTGCGCTGGTTTTTCTTATGTTAGAATCTAAACCTTTTAGCAATACACACCCTAACTTTACGAAGTACCATTAGGTCAGTTATTTTGTGATTTCCGTACAGTGCAC
Organism: Magicicada septendecula; assembly: GCA_034769895.1. NCBI lineage: Eukaryota > Metazoa > Arthropoda > Insecta > Hemiptera > Cicadidae > Magicicada > Magicicada septendecula. The sequence goes on along the minus strand of CM068373.1, from coordinate 247,183,548 downwards.
TTACTTATTAAAGTTTTACTGTTTTCTTCATGGGCGGTTATCCTACAGACTGACAGTTGTCTGAGAACGCTGACCTTGCCTGCTGTTGTCGCTTTAATTTTTTCATACTCACGGTCTTTTCCCTTTTGTAAATGAATCTGTTTTTGTTCTCTACACGGTCATTCCTAAGCCATATGGTTCGGAAGTTCTGTTAGGTATATGTACACATTTGGTATGCACATTGCGTATACCCTGTCGGCATGTCTTTTCGGTAAATATTGCTGTCTGACACTTTTATGAATGCCTTTGTCATTTTACAATCCCCTCAAAAATGTGTATGTTTACTGCCCGTGCTACTACCTTTCTTCCGTTGCACAAAGATAAATAGGACTGAGCAATTTCTGTAAACAAAATTGTCGCTGTTGTGACAAAAGCCAATCCCATTTCAGTTACAGTACCCCATTCCAAGTAGGTTGGGTGGACGAGGTGAGTAAGAGACGAATTAGCAACAAACATCCAAAATATTTATCGTCCTTAGTATTGTTGACAGACATTTTGTGCGTTTCATGTGAACGGTTGACGTCTTTATTGTAGACAGTGTGTGTATTAGTTTATTTCAATAATTTGTATTTATTATGAGTGATATTGAGGAACAGTATCCTACATTTAGTTCGAGTACAAGCAGCGGTGGTGTACGTGCGGGCCGAGAGGACATTAGAAAACAAAGTAAAGTCATCATAGCAAACGTTTACAAGTTTTTTAAAAATCTTGCGTATAATGAAGAAGCCAGGAGGAACATAAACTTTGCACAAGTTCGAAAATTGACAGCGGAAGCTTGTGGCATTTCTGAACAGTCGGTGCAACGTATTAGCAATACCGTTGCTTCGGCAGATGATCAAGGCGTGAGTGTTGTGTTCAGTTCTCCAAGGAAAGGGTATAAACGGGAACACAAAAACACTGAACTGGACGATTTTAATAAACAAATAGTCCGCAGGACCGTACTAGAATATTACGACCGAGGGGAATACCCCACTGCAAGCAAAATTCGAGCTGATCTCTGTCAGAAAATCAATTATTCTGGTTCAGAAGCCTCCGTGCTTCGCCTTCTGAAAGTGCTTGGTTTTAAATTTAAGAAGTGCAACGATGGACGAAAATTTTTAATGGAGCGCAGAGACATTGCTGCCTTGAGAGCGAAGTTTTTGAGACCATGCATATACATCGTACGGAGGACAACAGGCCTATAATTTATTTGGATGAAACCTGGATATCACAGAATCATACGAATAAATACATCTGGCAAGACTCCAGAGGGAACGGTGGGCTGAAAGTACCTACTGGTAGAGGTGGCCGGCTGATTATTGCACATGCTGGATCCGCAAGTACAGGTTTCATAGCAGGTGCCAAACTTGTCTTTCGTGGCAGTAAGCATTCAGCTGCATCTGACTACCACACAGAAATGAATGCTGAAGTTTTTAAGACCTGGTTTGTTGGTATGTTGCGCTCCTTGGAAGAAGGCTCTGTCATCGTGATGGATAATGCCAGCTATCATTCTGTACAAATAGATAAACCACCATGTTCAAACTGGCGTAAAGCGGATATCATGGAGTGGCTGCGTAAGAAGAGAATTTCATTTTCCACAGCTGAAACCAGGGATGAACTTCTTTCTAAAGAAGAGATCCGAACGGCCAAGAAGACGTACGAATTGGATCAACTGGCAAATGAAATGGGACATACAGTAGTGCGCCTGCCACCATATCATTGTCAGTATAATCCGATCGAGCTGATATGGGCCCAAGTTAAACGGTATGTTGCAAACAAGAATACGACTTTCAGATTGGCCGATATTGAACAACTTGCACACGAAGCTTTGGACAGGATAACTCAGGAAGACTGGGAGAAGTGCGTAAGACATGCGGAGGCACTACAAGAAGCCGATTACTCAAAGCAGTGCACGAGAGACACCACAGTGGAGCCCTTCATCATACACTTACGTGTGAGTAGTGACAGCGAACCTGAGTCCAGTGAATCCGAAGACGAATACTGCAGGAGTGTTAAAAAGTGTATATAGGTGGTAAACGTGTCTATAGCGAAGCGTAGTATTTTCTATTTTTATTGAAACATAAAAAACCGTGTGTGCGTGTTTTCTTCAGGAGTGTTATGAATGTGCTCTGTGCTATCACTTTGCAAAGTGATAATTGTGTGACTAACCCTATTTAAGGTGAGTTTTTCAACATACTGCTTATTTATAATAGTCATAAGGAATTCTATAGTTCATAAAATAAGGAAAATTTTAATTATAAAATTAGTAAGGACAATGCATAAAATATAGAATTATAAATTTAAATTCTATATTTAAAGATTTAAGTTAAAAAATATATATATATAAATAAATAAGGAATTTTAAATTTATTTCATGAGACATTTGTATTTGTTGTTTATAAAATTATCCTTATTTTCTTAAGAAATCCAATTCGTTTCACGTTTATACATACCATTATTTTTATGCTACTTGTGCATGTAACATCTTATAGTATAGTTCTAATTTTTTTACTTAATTATTAATAAGCAGCGCAGGAAATAAAAATAGAATATTTTTCTGAGTCACGAATAGTGCGGTGTCTTCAATAATTAAATGGGGCAAGCTTAAGACACAGGATGCGTATAAAATTCGTTCAAACAAACTATAGCTGACGCGTCGAATTGAATGTTATGTATAAGATACGGAAATTAATTGTTAATTAATTATTAACAATATATTAATTGTGATGTAATTATTATTAAGAATTATTGACAATGTAACAATGTACTCTAATGCATGTATTACAAACTTTCTCACTTTGTTATATTCTTTACATTAAGTAGGCTTACTTACTAGTGTAGCATTTTTCGGAAGAAAGGGAAACTGTTGCTTAGTGGCAACGCTGTAAGTAAGCGGTGTGACCTTGACGATACTAGTTCCATGCAGCTGACTCTAGTCCTTTTCTAGCTTTATAACATGAAATATTCAACCATGGGGGGACTGTGAAGATTTGTTCATACAAACTAAACAATAACTTTTTGGATGCACTGTTATTTAATACTATTAACACTTTTGGTTTTTGTCAGTTTTACATTGTGATATGGTTTTTTGGGGTGTTATACTTTCTCTTTGGACATTCATTTATTTTTGGGGTTTTTGGGTTCTCTCCCTATGGGGTTTCTATTTTATATGGGTCGTCTCACTTCCTTTTTTCTAGTGGATCTTCTCAGGTTTCTTATTTTTCAGTATTTTTGGTCATTCTTCTTTCTTCTTTCTTCAGTGTTTTTGGTCATTCTTCTTTCTTCTTTCTTCAGTACCATTTCGCTGTGTATGCTTTTGTTTCTTCTGGTCTGGTTTCTTTGTCGGGGTATCTTAATTGCCTGCTTCTATCTTACCTGGGTAATTTTGTTATTCACATTTTTAGTTTTCTGAGTTTTTAAATTTGTAGTATATATATTATTTGCAGATTTTTTCTTTATTTTAACTTTTCTTGTGAGTATATTAATTAATAGTGCCTTTTAATTGATTCTCATCTGGATATTCCATATATTAGAGCTTTATTAATGATCATTGAGTAATGTATTTGTGTGGATTATCTGTCATGCTACAGATTGCTCTCTTCCAGAAGTGATTAGTTCAGATCATACTTAGTTTGTCTGAAGTAATTGCTTATGATATTTCATTATTATTTTATATTTCTTTACTTCCTTCACATTTCTAAAATTTTTTCTTCTATATTTTTGAGCTTATCTATATTTCATTATTAACTGGATTCTTCTTGATAGTAATAGTCATCTGATGCTCGTTATTTTTTATTTTTCCATTTTCTTCTTAACTTGGTTCTTTATCCTTGGGATATTTATTCCCTAAAATGCCCTAACACGTTAGCTGGGGCAGTGTCCAGAGGGGCTCTGTAGGCAACACTCTCTGCTGGCCATACTACGTCATTTATTGATTACAGAGGCAAATCATCTCTGATCAATACATAATAATACTGCTGGACTTATCTACAGACAGTTATTAATAAAAATTACATAAGAATAGTCCACCTTATGACTATAAAAAAAAAATTAAATATCTTTGGATATTTCACTTCGTATATGAACAGATCTATTAATATGTCTATCTTAGTTAATTTCTATCTGAGTTACTTTTCTCAATGGTCAGCTCGGTTGGCATTTTACTTCTCTTTGTGGTTGGAAGCTGGTATAATATAATTATCACTTGTTATTCAGTGTAAAGTTTTTATTTATTTTTAATTCTCTGTCATATTTTGACTGTTATTACAATCTCTTTCTGGTCATTGGTAGCATATATTTTGTATTATATTTTTGTTCTTTTCTTAATTCTTATGAATCGTTCCACTAGTATTATGCTCTTGCAATTACTCTTTTAATTGTCTTTCTTATAATTGACATTTATTATATGATCATATTTTTCTTATGGATTTATTTATATATAGTTTTTTCTTTCTTTTTCAAAATTTTATTCTGCTCTTGCTTTTTATCCAAATGCACTCTTTAATTATTAATTCCATGTGGTTATTATCTCTGTTTATTTTACATAAAATTCTCATTAATTTTACCTCACAATAAGTTTATTCATTTTAATTGTATCAATGGTTTGTACTGCCATTTCTTTATTCTCGAAAGTTTTTCAGAATTGGTCCCATATATAATTGTTTGTAATGTATTATCCAAATTCTTTTTCTTCTTTATTAATCCCAAAAGTTGTTCAAATATAAGGTAGTAAATTGTTCTTACTTGATTTTTGAATTTTTGTATGCACTTCAATAAATTCTTTTTCTTTTTCATCATTTCTAAAAGTTGGATCAAATATAAGGTAGTAAGTTGTTCTTACTTCGTTTTTGAATTTTTGCATTAAATAAATTAAATCTTCCATACATTCAATTACTCATAATATTTTTTCATGGAAGTGGTTAACATATCATATTATTACCCTAAATATGGTATTAGCTCTCTTCTTTTCTTTACTTCAAATGTACTTCTCATTATTATTTTTCTTTTATTTACCCAGGTGGAAGATTTTTATTAGGTTGCACAGTTGCTCATATTTCCTTTGTAAGGTGTAATTTCTTAATTAATTTTCCTTCTTAAACCCCCGTTTTGGTTCTTCGTTCATTCTTCTTATTATTTCTCCTCATTGATAATTATTTTCTTCTTCTTTGTTGTGGTTTTTGCCGTTGTCGGTTCTCATGACATCCATTTCCTTTACCATCTCATTATGTATCCGTCATCTAGCTTATCAGATCCATACTTATCGATGTTAACCTTGGAGTAATCACTTTCCTTCCTCTTGCTGGGATCCTTTTTAGGTTTTTGGCTCCCTTCTGCTTTAATATGGTTGACTTGAGTGATTTGGGATCCTCCGTCGTTTTTTGGTTCGTTATGCAGTATTGAATGACTAGGATATTCAGCGACTACTACCCAATTTTCATTCTCACTGTTATCTCGGTTAGGCCCGACCGGGGTGTTGGTCGGTAAACCTTGAGTGATTACTGACCGCTCCGTAAGAGGGTTAGATGGTTGATTTCGGTTCATGTTCTGTTCTGGGTCATCTAAACTGTTACCCCGTCTGGGCAGGTTATATCTTGTATCCTCCCGTTCTCGGCTTCTCCATCGATCCTCCTCCTCATGGAAACTGTTACACCATTGATGGTTATACCTGTTTTGGCTGTTTCCTTCTGCGTGTATAAAGTTTACCCGGGGTCGGGAGAACCTGTTGTTGTTGTTATTATTATTAGGGTAACCCCTATTGTTATTGTAAAACCGCTCGGTGTTATTGGTATGATTGGGGTTTCTCTGGCTATTTACATTATTATTCGGGTAATAATTACTTCGATTACCGGAGAACCCGTTATTATTTCGGTTAATGTTCGGGTTAGTATTACCGTGGTTATTGTTGTTATTGTTACCGTTCGTGGGGTGCTGATTATGGTAATTTGGATTATATCTGTTTCCTTGGTACCCACTGTTGATCTGTTGATTATTATTATTCGATGACGGATTATTTCGAACTTCTGGCCGCTCATTTCTTCTTCTACTCTACCTGTAATATTCTTCGTTCTCATAATTTTCTAATAGCTCCGTCATCGCCTGTATGGTCTTTATCTGGCTACCTCTTCGAGCTCTTATGATCTCTTCGTCATAATGATAGGAAAGCTTGTTCACCAGGCATTCCTCTGGTATGGCTGGTTCAAGGTGCTTGGCCAGGCACACCTTCCCAAGGAAGTATGCAGTCATGGTATTGCCAAACTGGGTTTGGTATCGGCCATTGCAGATGTTGTCCCTAATTAAATTCTGGGTGGTCTCTGACCAATACTTGGACTTGAACAAACTTTTAAACTGTTGATAATCGTTTATCTCGCTCCTGTTCGCCATCCACCAATTGTCCGTCATTTCGCGGAATGATTCGTCCAATAGTTCTCGACTATTGGACCATCGATTATTCCTATGTTTGGCCATATATTCCTCGATGCGGGCCAAGAACTCCATCGGATTCCTTTTATATTGGCGGAAGTTAAGCCATTCTCTGTTCTCGTTGATGGGGATATTAGTGAAGCTGGTTGGTCGGTTCCGAATTGCTTCCATGTCCTCCTGGTTGTGTCTCACTTGACCAGTGATGTTAGTCATTGCTTCCTCCATTCCGTCACATCTTTCCGTAATTCGAGTTCGTACCTTACCGAGTTCTTCCTGGCTTTCCTTTCGGTTTTCTTCTGCCTTCTTGCGACTAGATTCTTCAAGATTTGTGACCTTGGTGTTCACCACTTCCTTGAACTCTTGTACCTCCACTTCCGTCAGCCGACATCTTCCATCAACTTCTCTTATCTGTTGATTTATAGTTATGGTTTCGTCTTCCAGCCTTTTGGTCATAGATTTCTTATTATCTTTGAGTTCTTTGTTCATTTCCTTTCTTAGTAGTTCCATTCATTCGTCTAACTTGTCTAAATTCTCTTGGTTAACTTCTCGTAATTCTTCCCGTAATAGTTGGTTATCCTCTCTTAACTCTTCCAACCTTTCACCCATCTTATCTTCCATTTTCTTGTTATTCTCCTCCATTTTATCTTCCATCTTCTTGCTATTTTCCCTCAACTCTTCCTTCAACCGTTGGTTGTCGTTTTCTATCTTCTTCCTAGTTTCATCAATTTTCTTATTGGTCTTTTCGATCTTATGACCCAATTCTTCCTTTGTTGATTGGTTGTCCTCCTTTAATTCTTCTAACCTTTTCCCCATTTCTTCTTCCATCTTCTTACTGTTCTCTTCAATATCCTTCCTTAGTTGATTCTGTGTTCTTATTTATTTCATTCAATTCTTCCTTGGTTGAATGGTTGTTGTTATCCATTTTCTTATGCAAGTTTTCTTCGGTGGAATCCATTTTCTTGCTTAATTCTTCCTTGGTTGACCGGTTGCCGTCCTTCAAATCTTCTATGTCCTTACTCAACTTCTTATTATTTTCTTCCATCTTCTCCATCATTATCCTGAGCATCTCCTGTATGTTACTATTCTCTGCTCGTGATGGTTTCTCGGGTTGTTCTATTCGTTCCTCCCGGATATCGATTTCCCCTGTTTGTGTGGGCATTTCCGGTTGTTCCTCTGGTGGTGCTGGTTGTTTATGTTCCACCCGTTTTAATATTGTTTCTATGTCCTCCACTGGGGTCGCCTCCTCATCATCCATATTGAGTTCTTTTTCGGCCTCCGCCGCTCTCTTCTTTGATGTGGCACGACGCTGCATCTTTCCTGGTTCCCTGGCTGGATAACCGCTGCCAAGCTGAATTAGAAATTGGGCAAGTAATTACAGCCTTTCAAATCCCCAATTACAGCCCTTTAGTTGGACGCCAATTTTGTAATAAAACAAAATATTAGATTAATTTATGTATGTAAGAATGTGTAGTGATGTTCCACTTTGGAAACGTCGATTTGGTAACGTTCCTGGTCTTCGTGGTTACAAAATAAAATCTGTGTGAATTGCTGTTATAACAATTTGAAAATAAAAATAAATTTAAAATTTATTTAAAAAAAAATTTTTCTGAAAAAATGTTTTCTGAGTAATTTGGTTCTTAAAATTTAGGAACAAATCGAGTTTATTGATTGTAATTAGAAATGTGATGGTATCGTTTTTATTTTGGTAATAGTGTCACTTTCAGTAAATTTGTTTAAAAGACAATCTGGTTAACTCCAAGTTTAGGCGAAAAAACGGCTCTCTTCTTTTTCTTCTTGAAACGTTGTCGTTTCGTATATACCGCCTTTCGGTTAGTTGAGTTTCTTGATTAATTTACCTGTTAAGCCTTTTTATAATAAAAATCAACTCCAAATTACCAAAACAGAACGTTTATTAATAAAAATAATGAATTTGTTCGATTAAAATCGATGTTACAATGTAGTATCGACTCACTCAGGGCCGGTCGATATAAACAGTTTACATTAGTATTATAAAAATATGGTTCTTTAAACGGTTATTTAAGATATAGCCAGAGAAGGTCATGGGTAGGAAAGTATAACACTTACAATTATAAAATGCCTTAATATTAAACAATACAATGATACTTAGAAATAATGAAAGTTTATATATGATTTTTATTCAAACCAATAGCTGCCAAATGTCGTTTTTCCACAGCAGTGAGAATGGATCAAAATGGCCGACTGACGCATGCGCGATGAAGCCTCTAACTTTGACGAAGTTTTTGTTGAAATAAAGATGTCCTTTCTTCGTGTAAATGGTCTCAGCAATTGTATATGATAGTCCTGGATATATCTGAATGTCACTGGTGTATGATGGAATAGTTCACTTGGTGTAAAATGTTGTTATTGGATATATCTCATTGTGTCTATGTGTGTCGGTTTTAACCTCGAATTTTCAGTCTGTATATGGTGTGATATCAGTGTTATTCCGTTTAATTAGTTTTATGTGGTTCAGTTTATTGGTGTTACACTGTTCATAGGTTAACTTCACCACTTCACAATAAATAAAATAGTTCAAAATAATTTTATACAAAATTTCACGGAACTCGGTTTATAACATAACCGCCATTAAAGGTTATTTCTAGCAAATATTCACATTAAGTGCACTCATCAACATATAATAATGAACTGTTCTGATTTCCTTCGTCTCCTGAAAATCTTAGCCTATTTAATATATCTTATACATTGTTTCAAATTATCTTAGCTTCCGATACATTTTATTTTGATACATTATGCTCAGAAAATAATTTCGTTATTAGTTAACTGTACGAAATATTAAATACATATTCGGTTTCATTATTCTATTCTGCTTATTTTGCTAGTAATTAATTTAGTGTTACAAAGTTTCATTAGAAAATTATATTTATTACGTTTTTGGAAGGTAGGCCTAAAATTATACTTCCTGTTGTCTAAGCAAATAATAGCCATTTTCCCTAATATAATTATTATTCTATTAAATCTGAAATTGATATAATTGTCTATTCTTACTTAATTTATTGCAATTTAGTTTATTAATGATGGTTTTTAAATATAATTCATTTGTCTATGACTCCTCCTATGATAATGTCAGTTAGTCCATTCCAGTTTTAATGGTAATTTTATTAGATAAATAAATAATTTTACTTATATAATGACCATATCTTTAGAAAGCCTTATTTACATGGTATACTATATGTTGAGTTTATCTTGCATAAATATTGTCAGTTTAACTGGCTTATAAGACTAGATTTATTAATTATTCTGCAGTTTAAATTCATTATATGGCCTAGATTTGATGTGTTGCTATTTGCAAAATTTTTACCAATGTAGTTATTTTATATCCTTCTCTGACTTCTTATCCTTATATACTTTATTAACAATTAGTTCTTTGACTGGTATAACAGTGATTATTGATTGTACAATTAAAATATAACACCTATCTCTATCAAAACTGGTACCTTGAATAATACCTTTTATGTGTATTGATTACCTAGCAACATAATTAAAAATATTTTATAACATTGGGAATGATATCTACTTTTAGAAAGGGTATTCCAAATTTAAATGGACAACAAAATAACAGCTTATAACAATAATATCTCTTACTCATAATTCTTATTTGTCTAATTATTATATGGAACAGGAACATAACATCTTGGTTCCATATAATGGTTAAACTTCTTAAAACTAATTATTAACAGTCTGCTCTGTATTTCCCAATTTTAAAGGATTTATTACCCCTCTCTAAGTATAACACTGGCTATCTGTTTCTTATTTCATTCTATGGAATGTTCTTATAGATTCAGTAGCATTTCATTAGTAATATTACTATTTCATATCAAAATAGATACTGTTCACAAAACACTTAAAGTTTATTACTTTGTACTGCAACTCATGCACCTTTTTAAAGTTTATCAGTTATAATTCGATAACTTACACTTGTCCATGGTGATTTATTAATATTATTACTAGTCCTTTTCTAGCTTTATAACATGAAATATTCAACCATGGGGGGACTGTGAAGATTTGTTCATACAAACTAAACAATAACTTTTTGGATGCACTGTTATTTAATACTATTAACACTTTTGGTTTTTGTCAGTTTTACATTGTGATATGGTTTTTTGGGGTGTTATACTTTCTCTTTGGACATTCATTTATTTTTGGGGTTTTTGGGTTCTCTCCCTATGGGGTTTCTATTTTATATGGGTCGTCTCACTTCCTTTTTTCTAGTGGATCTTCTCAGGTTTCTTATTCTTCAGTATTTTTGGTCATTCTTCTTTCTTCAGTGTTTTTGGTCATTCTTCTTTCTTCTTTCTTCAGTACCATTTCGCTGTGTATGCTTTTGTTTCTTCTGGTCTGGTTTCTTTGTCGGGGTATCTTAATTGCCTGCTTCTATCTTACCTGGGTAATTTTGTTATTCACATTTTTAGTTTTCTGAGTTTTTAAATTTGTAGTATATATATTATTTGCAGATTTTTTCTTTATTTTAACTTTTCTTGTGAGTATATTAATTAATAGTGCCTTTTAATTGATTCTCATCTGGATATTCCATATATTAGAGCTTTATTAATGATCATTGAGTAATGTATTTGTGTGGATTATCTGTCATGCTACAGATTGCTCTCTTCCAGAAGTGATTAGTTCAGATCATACTTAGTTTGTCTGAAGTAATTGCTTATGATATTTCATTATTATTTTATATTTCTTTACTTCCTTCACATTTCTAAAATTTTTTCTTCTATATTTTTGAGCTTATCTATATTTCATTATTAACTGGATTCTTCTTGATAGTAATAGTCATCTGATGCTCGTTATTTTTTATTTTTCCATTTTCTTCTTAACTTGGTTCTTTATCCTTGGGATATTTATTCCCTAAAATTCCCTAACACGTTAGCTGGGGCAGTGTCCAGAGGGGCTCTGTAGGCAACACTCTCTGCTGGCCATACTACGTCATTTATTGATTACAGAGGCAAATCATCTCTGATCAATACATAATAATACTGCTGGACTTATCTACAGACAGTTATTAATAAAAATTACATAAGAATAGTCCACCTTATGACTATAAAAAAAAAATTAAATATCTTTGGATATTTCACTTCGTATATGAACAGATCTATTAATATGTCTATCTTAGTTAATTTCTATCTGAGTTACTTTTCTCAATGGTCAGCTCGGTTGGCATTTTACTTCTCTTTGTGGTTGGAAGCTGGTATAATATAATTATCACTTGTTATTCAGTGTAAAGTTTTTATTTATTTTTAATTCTCTGTCATATTTTGACTGTTATTACAATCTCTTTCTGGTCATTGGTAGCATATATTTTGTATTATATTTTTGTTCTTTTCTTAATTCTTATGAATCGTTCCACTAGTATTATGCTCTTGCAATTACTCTTTTAATTGTCTTTCTTATAATTGACATTTATTATATGATCATATTTTTCTTATGGATTTATTTATATATAGTTTTTTCTTTCTTTTTCAAAATTTTATTCTGCTCTTGCTTTTTATCCAAATCCACTCTTTAATTATTAATTCCATGTGGTTATTATCTCTGTTTATTTTACATAAAATTCTCATTAATTTTACCTCACAATAAGTTTATTCATTTTAATTGTATCAATGGTTTGTACTGCCATTTCTTTATTCTCGAAAGTTTTTCAGAATTGGTCCCATATATAATTGTTTGTAATGTATTATCCAAATTCTTTTTCTTCTTTATTAATCCCAAAAGTTGTTCAAATATAAGGTAGTAAATTGTTCTTACTTGATTTTTGAATTTTTGTATGCACTTCAATAAATTCTTTTTCTTTTTCATCATTTCTAAAAGTTGGTTCAAATATAAGGTAGTAAGTTGTTCTTACTTCGTTTTTGAATTTTTGCATTAAATAAATTAAATCTTCCATACATTCAATTACTCATAATATTTTTTCATGGAAGTGGTTAACATATCATATTATTACCCTAAATATGGTATTAGCTCTCTTCTTTTCTTTACTTCAAATGTACTTCTCATTATTATTTTTCTTTTATTTACCCAGGTGGAAGATTTTTATTAGGTTGCACAGTTGCTCATATTTCCTTTGTAAGGTGTAATTTCTTAATTAATTTTCCTTCTTAAACCCCCGTTTTGGTTCTTCGTTCATTCTTCTTATTATTTCTCCTCATTGATAATTATTTTCTTCTTCTTTGTTGTGGTTTTTGCCGTTGTCGGTTCTCATGACATCCATTTCCTTTACCATCTCATTATGTATCCGTCATCTAGCTTATCAGATCCATACTTATCGATGTTAACCTTGGAGTAATCACTTTCCTTCCTCTTGCTGGGATCCTTTTTAGGTTTTTGGCTCCCTTCTGCTTTAATATGGTTGACTTGAGTGATTTGGGATCCTCCGTCGTTTTTTGGTTCGTTATGCAGTATTGAATGACTAGGATATTCAGCGACTACTACCCAATTTTCATTCTCACTGTTATCTCGGTTAGGCCCGACCGGGGTGTTGGTCGGTAAACCTTGAGTGATTACTGACCGCTCCGTAAGAGGGTTAGATGGTTGATTTCGGTTCATGTTCTGTTCTGGGTCATCTAAACTGTTACCCCGTCTGGGCAGGTTATATCTTGTATCCTCCCGTTCTCGGCTTCTCCATCGATCCTCCTCCTCATGGAAACTGTTACACCATTGATGGTTATACCTGTTTTGGCTGTTTCCTTCTGCGTGTATAAAGTTTACCCGGGGTCGGGAGAACCTGTTGTTGTTGTTATTATTATTAGGGTAACCCCTATTGTTATTGTAAAACCGCTCGGTGTTATTGGTATGATTGGGGTTTCTCTGGCTATTTACATTATTATTCGGGTAATAATTACTTCGATTACCGGAGAACCCGTTATTATTTCGGTTAATGTTCGGGTTAGTATTACCGTGGTTATTGTTGTTATTGTTACCGTTCGTGGGGTGCTGATTATGGTAATTTGGATTATATCTGTTTCCTTGGTACCCACTGTTGATCTGTTGATTATTATTATTCGATGACGGATTATTTCGAACTTCTGGCCACTCATTTCTTCTTCTACTCTGCCTGTAAATGCTCTTCTTCGTTAAGAGCTACCTCTTCGAGCTCTTATGATCTCTTCGTCATAATGATAGGAAAGCTTGTTCACCAGGCATTCCTCTGGTATGGCTGGTTCAAGGTGCTTGGCCAGGCACACCTTCCCAAGGAAGTATGCAGTCATGGTATTGCCAAACTGGGTTTGGTATCGGCCATTGCAGATGTTGTCCCTAATTAAATTCTGGGTGGTCTCTGACCAATACTTGGACTTGAACAAACTTTTAAACTGTTGATAATCGTTTATCTCGCTCCTGTTCGCCATCCACCAATTGTCCGTCATTTCGCGGAATGATTCGTCCAATAGTTCTCGACTATTGGACCATCGATTATTCCTATGTTTGGCCATATATTCCTCGATGCGGGCCAAGAACTCCATCGGCTTCCTTTTATATTGGCGGAAGTTAAGCCATTCTCTGTTCTCGTTGATGGGGATATTAGTGAAGCTGGTTGGTCGGTTCTGAATTGCTTCCATGTCCTCCTGGTTGTGTCTCACTTGACCAGTGATGTTAGTCATTGCTTCCTCCATTCCGTCACATCTTTCCGTAATTCGAGTTCGTACCTTACCGAGTTCTTCCTGGCTTTCCTTTCGGTTTTCTTCTGCCTTCTTGCGACTAGATTCTTCAAGATTTGTGACCTTGGTGTTCACCACTTCCTTGAACTCTTGTACCTCCACTTCCGTCAGCCGACATCTTCCATCAACTTCTCTTATCTGTTGATTTATAGTTATGGTTTCGTCTTCCAGCCTTTTGGTCATAGATTTCTTATTATCTTTGAGTTCTTTGTTCATTTCCTTTCTTAGTAGTTCCATTCATTCGTCTAACTTGTCTAAATTCTCTTGGTTAACTTCTCGTAATTCTTCCCGTAATAGTTGGTTATCCTCTCTTAACTCTTCCAACCTTTCACCCATCTTATCTTCCATTTTCTTGTTATTCTCCTCCATTTTATCTTCCATCTTCTTGCTATTTTCCCTCAACTCTTCCTTCAACCGTTGGTTGTCGTTTTCTATCTTCTTCCTAGTTTCATCAATTTTCTTATTGGTCTTTTCGATCTTATGACCCAATTCTTCCTTTGTTGATTGGTTGTCCTCCTTTAATTCTTCTAACCTTTTCCCCATTTCTTCTTCCATCTTCTTACTGTTCTCTTCAATATCCTTCCTTAGTTGATTCTGTGTTCTTATTTATTTCATTCAATTCTTCCTTGGTTGAATGGTTGTTGTTATCCATTTTCTTATGCAAGTTTTCTTCGGTGGAATCCATTTTCTTGCTTAATTCTTCCTTGGTTGACCGGTTGCCGTCCTTCAAATCTTCTATGTCCTTACTCAACTTCTTATTATTTTCTTCCATCTTCTCCATCATTATCCTGAGCATCTCCTGTATGTTACTATTCTCTGCTCGTGATGGTTTCTCGGGTTGTTCTATTCGTTCCTCCCGGATATCGATTTCCCCTGTTTGTGTGGGCATTTCCGGTTGTTCCTCTGGTGGTGCTGGTTGTTTATGTTCCACCCATTTTAATATTGTTTCTATGTCCTCCACTGGGGTCGCCTCCTCATCATCCATATTGAGTTCTTTTTCGGCCTCCGCCGCTCTCTTCTTTGATGTGGCACGACGCTGCATCTTTCCTGGTTCCCTGGCTGGATCACCGCTGCCAAGCTGAATTAGAAATTGGGCAAGTAATTACAGCCTTTCAAATCCCCAATTACAGCCCTTTAGTTGGACGCCAATTTTGTAATAAAACAAAATATTAGATTAATTTATGTATGTAAGAATGTGTAGTGATGTTCCACTTTGAAACGTCGATTTGGTAACGTTCCTGGTCTTCGTGGTTACAAAATAAAATCTGTGTGAATTGCTGTTATAACAATTTGAAAATAAAAATAAATTTAAAATTTATTTAAAAAAAAATTTTTTCTGAAAAAATGTTTTCTGAGTAATTTGGTTCTTAAAATTTAGGAACAAATCGAGTTTATTGATTGTAATTAGAAATGTGATGGTATCGTTTTTATTTTGGTAATAGTGTCACTTTCAGTAAATTTGTTTAAAAGACAATCTGGTTAACTCCAAGTTTAGGCGAAAAAACGGCTCTCTTCTTTTTCTTCTTGAAACGTTGTCGTTTCGTATATACCGCCTTTCGGTTAGTTGAGTTTCTTGATTAATTTACCTGTTAAGCCTTTTTATAATAAAAATCAACTCCAAATTACCAAAACAGAACGTTTATTAATAAAAATAATGAATTTGTTCGATTAAAATCGATGTTACAATGTAGTATCGACTCACTCAGGGCCGGTCGATATAAACAGTTTACATTAGTATTATAAAAATATGGTTCTTTAAACGGTTATTTAAGATATAGCCAGAGAAGGTCATGGGTAGGAAAGTATAACACTTACAATTATAAAATGCCTTAATATTAAACAATACAATGATACTTAGAAATAATGAAAGTTTATATATGATTTTTATTCAAACCAATAGCTGCCAAATGTCGTTTTTCCACAGCAGTGAGAATGGATCAAAATGGCCGACTGACGCATGCGCGATGAAGCCTCTAACTTTGACGAAGTTTTTGTTGAAATAAAGATGTCCTTTCTTCGTGTAAATGGTCTCAGCAATTGTATATGATAGTCCTGGATATATCTGAATGTCACTGGTGTATGATGGAATAGTTCACTTGGTGTAAAATGTTGTTATTGGATATATCTCATTGTGTCTATGTGTGTCGGTTTTAACCTCGAATTTTCAGTCTGTATATGGTGTGATATCAGTGTTATTCCGTTTAATTAGTTTTATGTGGTTCAGTTTATTGGTGTTACACTGTTCATAGGTTAACTTCACCACTTCACAATAAATAAAATAGTTCAAAATAATTTTATACAAAATTTCACGGAACTCGGTTTATAACATAACCGCCATTAAAGGTTATTTCTAGCAAATATTCACATTAAGTGCACTCATCAACATATAATAATGAACTGTTCTGATTTCCTTCGTCTCCTGAAAATCTTAGCCTATTTAATATATCTTATACATTGTTTCAAATTATCTTAGCTTCCGATACATTTTATTTTGATACATTATGCTCAGAAAATAATTTCGTTATTAGTTAACTGTACGAAATATTAAATACATATTCGGTTTCATTATTCTATTCTGCTTATTTTGCTAGTAATTAATTTAGTGTTACAAAGTTTCATTAGAAAATTATATTTATTACGTTTTTGGAAGGTAGGCCTAAAATTATACTTCCTGTTGTCTAAGCAAATAATAGCCATTTTCCCTAATATAATTATTATTCTATTAAATCTGAAATTGATATAATTGTCTATTCTTACTTAATTTATTGCAATTTAGTTTATTAATGATGGTTTTTAAATATAATTCATTTGTCTATGACTCCTCCTATGATAATGTCAGTTAGTCCATTCCAGTTTTAATGGTAATTTTATTAGATAAATAAATAATTTTACTTATATAATGACCATATCTTTAGAAAGCCTTATTTACATGGTATACTATATGTTGAGTTTATCTTGCATAAATATTGTCAGTTTAACTGGCTTATAAGACTAGATTTATTAATTATTCTGCAGTTTAAATTCATTATATGGCCTAGATTTGATGTGTTGCTATTTGCAAAATTTTTACCAATGTAGTTATTTTATATCCTTCTCTGACTTCTTATCCTTACATACTTTATTAACAATTAGTTCTTTGACTGGTATAACAGTGATTATTGATTGTACAATTAAAATATAACACCTATCTCTATCAAAACTGGTACCTTGAATAATACCTTTTATGTGTATTGATTACCTAGCAACATAATTAAAAATATTTTATAACATTGGGAATGATATCTACTTTTAGAAAGGGTATTCCAAATTTAAATGGACAACAAAATAACAGCTTATAACAATAATATCTCTTACTCATAATTCTTATTTGTCTAATTATTATATGGAACAGGAACATAACATCTTGGTTCCATATAATGGTTAAACTTCTTAAAACTAATTATTAACAGTCTGCTCTGTATTTCCCAATTTTAAAGGATTTATTACCCCTCTCTAAGTATAACACTGGCTATCTGTTTCTTATTTCATTCTATGGAATGTTCTTATAGATTCAGTAGCATTTCATTAGTAATATTACTATTTCATATCAAAATAGATACTGTTCACAAAACACTTAAAGTTTATTACTTTGTACTGCAACTCATGCACCTTTTTAAAGTTTATCAGTTATAATTCGATAACTTACACTTGTCCATGGTGATTTATTAATATTATTACTAGTCCTTTTCTAGCTTTATAACATGAAATATTCAACCATGGGGGGACTGTGAAGATTTGTTCATACAAACTAAACAATAACTTTTTGGATGCACTGTTATTTAATACTATTAACACTTTTGGTTTTTGTCAGTTTTACATTGTGATATGGTTTTTTGGGGTGTTATACTTTCTCTTTGGACATTCATTTATTTTTGGGGTTTTTGGGTTCTCTCCCTATGGGGTTTCTATTTTATATGGGTCGTCTCACTTCCTTTTTTCTAGTGGATCTTCTCAGGTTTCTTATTCTTCAGTATTTTTGGTCATTCTTCTTTCTTCAGTGTTTTTGGTCATTCTTCTTTCTTCTTTCTTCAGTACCATTTCGCTGTGTATGCTTTTGTTTCTTCTGGTCTGGTTTCTTTGTCGGGGTATCTTAATTGCCTGCTTCTATCTTACCTGGGTAATTTTGTTATTCACATTTTTAGTTTTCTGAGTTTTTAAATTTGTAGTATATATATTATTTGCAGATTTTTTCTTTATTTTAACTTTTCTTGTGAGTATATTAATTAATAGTGCCTTTTAATTGATTCTCATCTGGATATTCCATATATTAGAGCTTTATTAATGATCATTGAGTAATGTATTTGTGTGGATTATCTGTCATGCTACAGATTGCTCTCTTCCAGAAGTGATTAGTTCAGATCATACTTAGTTTGTCTGAAGTAATTGCTTATGATATTTCATTATTATTTTATATTTCTTTACTTCCTTCACATTTCTAAAATTTTTTCTTCTATATTTTTGAGCTTATCTATATTTCATTATTAACTGGATTCTTCTTGATAGTAATAGTCATCTGATGCTCGTTATTTTTTATTTTTCCATTTTCTTCTTAACTTGGTTCTTTATCCTTGGGATATTTATTCCCTAAAATTCCCTAACACGTTAGCTGGGGCAGTGTCCAGAGGGGCTCTGTAGGCAACACTCTCTGCTGGCCATACTACGTCATTTATTGATTACAGAGGCAAATCATCTCTGATCAATACATAATAATACTGCTGGACTTATCTACAGACAGTTATTAATAAAAATTACATAAGAATAGTCCACCTTATGACTATAAAAAAAAAATTAAATATCTTTGGATATTTCACTTCGTATATGAACAGATCTATTAATATGTCTATCTTAGTTAATTTCTATCTGAGTTACTTTTCTCAATGGTCAGCTCGGTTGGCATTTTACTTCTCTTTGTGGTTGGAAGCTGGTATAATATAATTATCACTTGTTATTCAGTGTAAAGTTTTTATTTATTTTTAATTCTCTGTCATATTTTGACTGTTATTACAATCTCTTTCTGGTCATTGGTAGCATATATTTTGTATTATATTTTTGTTCTTTTCTTAATTCTTATGAATCGTTCCACTAGTATTATGCTCTTGCAATTACTCTTTTAATTGTCTTTCTTATAATTGACATTTATTATATGATCATATTTTTCTTATGGATTTATTTATATATAGTTTTTTCTTTCTTTTTCAAAATTTTATTCTGCTCTTGCTTTTTATCCAAATCCACTCTTTAATTATTAATTCCATGTGGTTATTATCTCTGTTTATTTTACATAAAATTCTCATTAATTTTACCTCACAATAAGTTTATTCATTTTAATTGTATCAATGGTTTGTACTGCCATTTCTTTATTCTCGAAAGTTTTTCAGAATTGGTCCCATATATAATTGTTTGTAATGTATTATCCAAATTCTTTTTCTTCTTTATTAATCCCAAAAGTTGTTCAAATATAAGGTAGTAAATTGTTCTTACTTGATTTTTGAATTTTTGTATGCACTTCAATAAATTCTTTTTCTTTTTCATCATTTCTAAAAGTTGGTTCAAATATAAGGTAGTAAGTTGTTCTTACTTCGTTTTTGAATTTTTGCATTAAATAAATTAAATCTTCCATACATTCAATTACTCATAATATTTTTTCATGGAAGTGGTTAACATATCATATTATTACCCTAAATATGGTATTAGCTCTCTTCTTTTCTTTACTTCAAATGTACTTCTCATTATTATTTTTCTTTTATTTACCCAGGTGGAAGATTTTTATTAGGTTGCACAGTTGCTCATATTTCCTTTGTAAGGTGTAATTTCTTAATTAATTTTCCTTCTTAAACCCCCGTTTTGGTTCTTCGTTCATTCTTCTTATTATTTCTCCTCATTGATAATTATTTTCTTCTTCTTTGTTGTGGTTTTTGCCGTTGTCGGTTCTCATGACATCCATTTCCTTTACCATCTCATTATGTATCCGTCATCTAGCTTATCAGATCCATACTTATCGATGTTAACCTTGGAGTAATCACTTTCCTTCCTCTTGCTGGGATCCTTTTTAGGTTTTTGGCTCCCTTCTGCTTTAATATGGTTGACTTGAGTGATTTGGGATCCTCCGTCGTTTTTTGGTTCGTTATGCAGTATTGAATGACTAGGATATTCAGCGACTACTACCCAATTTTCATTCTCACTGTTATCTCGGTTAGGCCCGACCGGGGTGTTGGTCGGTAAACCTTGAGTGATTACTGACCGCTCCGTAAGAGGGTTAGATGGTTGATTTCGGTTCATGTTCTGTTCTGGGTCATCTAAACTGTTACCCCGTCTGGGCAGGTTATATCTTGTATCCTCCCGTTCTCGGCTTCTCCATCGATCCTCCTCCTCATGGAAACTGTTACACCATTGATGGTTATACCTGTTTTGGCTGTTTCCTTCTGCGTGTATAAAGTTTACCCGGGGTCGGGAGAACCTGTTGTTGTTGTTATTATTATTAGGGTAACCCCTATTGTTATTGTAAAACCGCTCGGTGTTATTGGTATGATTGGGGTTTCTCTGGCTATTTACATTATTATTCGGGTAATAATTACTTCGATTACCGGAGAACCCGTTATTATTTCGGTTAATGTTCGGGTTAGTATTACCGTGGTTATTGTTGTTATTGTTACCGTTCGTGGGGTGCTGATTATGGTAATTTGGATTATATCTGTTTCCTTGGTACCCACTGTTGATCTGTTGATTATTATTATTCGATGACGGATTATTTCGAACTTCTGGCCACTCATTTCTTCTTCTACTCTGCCTGTAAATGCTCTTCTTCGTTAAGAGCTACCTCTTCGAGCTCTTATGATCTCTTCGTCATAATGATAGGAAAGCTTGTTCACCAGGCATTCCTCTGGTATGGCTGGTTCAAGGTGCTTGGCCAGGCACACCTTCCCAAGGAAGTATGCAGTCATGGTATTGCCAAACTGGGTTTGGTATCGGCCATTGCAGATGTTGTCCCTAATTAAATTCTGGGTGGTCTCTGACCAATACTTGGACTTGAACAAACTTTTAAACTGTTGATAATCGTTTATCTCGCTCCTGTTCGCCATCCACCAATTGTCCGTCATTTCGCGGAATGATTCGTCCAATAGTTCTCGACTATTGGACCATCGATTATTCCTATGTTTGGCCATATATTCCTCGATGCGGGCCAAGAACTCCATCGGCTTCCTTTTATATTGGCGGAAGTTAAGCCATTCTCTGTTCTCGTTGATGGGGATATTAGTGAAGCTGGTTGGTCGGTTCTGAATTGCTTCCATGTCCTCCTGGTTGTGTCTCACTTGACCAGTGATGTTAGTCATTGCTTCCTCCATTCCGTCACATCTTTCCGTAATTCGAGTTCGTACCTTACCGAGTTCTTCCTGGCTTTCCTTTCGGTTTTCTTCTGCCTTCTTGCGACTAGATTCTTCAAGATTTGTGACCTTGGTGTTCACCACTTCCTTGAACTCTTGTACCTCCACTTCCGTCAGCCGACATCTTCCATCAACTTCTCTTATCTGTTGATTTATAGTTATGGTTTCGTCTTCCAGCCTTTTGGTCATAGATTTCTTATTATCTTTGAGTTCTTTGTTCATTTCCTTTCTTAGTAGTTCCATTCATTCGTCTAACTTGTCTAAATTCTCTTGGTTAACTTCTCGTAATTCTTCCCGTAATAGTTGGTTATCCTCTCTTAACTCTTCCAACCTTTCACCCATCTTATCTTCCATTTTCTTGTTATTCTCCTCCATTTTATCTTCCATCTTCTTGCTATTTTCCCTCAACTCTTCCTTCAACCGTTGGTTGTCGTTTTCTATCTTCTTCCTAGTTTCATCAATTTTCTTATTGGTCTTTTCGATCTTATGACCCAATTCTTCCTTTGTTGATTGGTTGTCCTCCTTTAATTCTTCTAACCTTTTCCCCATTTCTTCTTCCATCTTCTTACTGTTCTCTTCAATATCCTTCCTTAGTTGATTCTATGTTCTTATTTATTTCATTCAATTCTTCCTTGGTTGAATGGTTGTTGTTATCCATTTTCTTATGCAAGTTTTCTTCGGTGGAATCCATTTTCTTGCTTAATTCTTCCTTGGTTGACCGGTTGCCGTCCTTCAAATCTTCTATGTCCTTACTCAACTTCTTATTATTTTCTTCCATCTTCTCCATCATTATCCTGAGCATCTCCTGTATGTTACTATTCTCTGCTCGTGATGGTTTCTCGGGTTGTTCTATTCGTTCCTCCCGGATATCGATTTCCCCTGTTTGTGTGGGCATTTCCGGTTGTTCCTCTGGTGGTGCTGGTTGTTTATGTTCCACCCATTTTAATATTGTTTCTATGTCCTCCACTGGGGTCGCCTCCTCATCATCCATATTGAGTTCTTTTTCGGCCTCCGCCGCTCTCTTCTTTGATGTGGCACGACGCTGCATCTTTCCTGGTTCCCTGGCTGGATAACCGCTGCCAAGCTGAATTAGAAATTGGGCAAGTAATTACAGCCTTTCAAATCCCCAATTACAGCCCTTTAGTTGGACGCCAATTTTGTAATAAAACAAAATATTAGATTAATTTATGTATGTAAGAATGTGTAGTGATGTTCCACTTTGAAACGTCGATTTGGTAACGTTCCTGATCTTCGTGGTTACAAAATAAAATCTGTGTGAATTGCTGTTATAACAATTTGAAAATAAAAATAAATTTAAAATTTATTTAAAAAAAAAATTTTTCTGAAAAAATGTTTTCTGAGTAATTTGGTTCTTAAAATTTAGGAACAAATCGAGTTTATTGATTGTAATTAGAAATGTGATGGTATCGTTTTTATTTTGGTAATAGTGTCACTTTCAGTAAATTTGTTTAAAAGACAATCTGGTTAACTCCAAGTTTAGGCGAAAAAACGGCTCTCTTCTTTTTCTTCTTGAAACGTTGTCGTTTCGTATATACCGCCTTTCGGTTAGTTGAGTTTCTTGATTAATTTACCTGTTAAGCCTTTTTATAATAAAAATCAACTCCAAATTACCAAAACAGAACGTTTATTAATAAAAATAATGAATTTGTTCGATTAAAATCGATGTTACAATGTAGTATCGACTCACTCAGGGCCGGTCGATATAAACAGTTTACATTAGTATTATAAAAATATGGTTCTTTAAACGGTTATTTAAGATATAGCCAGAGAAGGTCATGGGTAGGAAAGTATAACACTTACAATTATAAAATGCCTTAATATTAAACAATACAATGATACTTAGAAATAATGAAAGTTTATATATGATTTTTATTCAAACCAATAGCTGCCAAATGTCGTTTTTCCACAGCAGTGAGAATGGATCAAAATGGCCGACTGACGCATGCGCGATGAAGCCTCTAACTTTGACGAAGTTTTTGTTGAAATAAAGATGTCCTTTCTTCGTGTAAATGGTCTCAGCAATTGTATATGATAGTCCTGGATATATCTGAATGTCACTGGTGTATGATGGAATAGTTCACTTGGTGTAAAATGTTGTTATTGGATATATCTCATTGTGTCTATGTGTGTCGGTTTTAACCTCGAATTTTCAGTCTGTATATGGTGTGATATCAGTGTTATTCCGTTTAATTAGTTTTATGTGGTTCAGTTTATTGGTGTTACACTGTTCATAGGTTAACTTCACCACTTCACAATAAATAAAATAGTTCAAAATAATTTTATACAAAATTTCACGGAACTCGGTTTATAACATAACCGCCATTAAAGGTTATTTCTAGCAAATATTCACATTAAGTGCACTCATCAACATATAATAATGAACTGTTCTGATTTCCTTCGTCTCCTGAAAATCTTAGCCTATTTAATATATCTTATACATTGTTTCAAATTATCTTAGCTTCCGATACATTTTATTTTGATACATTATGCTCAGAAAATAATTTCGTTATTAGTTAACTGTACGAAATATTAAATACATATTCGGTTTCATTATTCTATTCTGCTTATTTTGCTAGTAATTAATTTAGTGTTACAAAGTTTCATTAGAAAATTATATTTATTACGTTTTTGGAAGGTAGGCCTAAAATTATACTTCCTGTTGTCTAAGCAAATAATAGCCATTTTCCCTAATATAATTATTATTCTATTAAATCTGAAATTGATATAATTGTCTATTCTTACTTAATTTATTGCAATTTAGTTTATTAATGATGGTTTTTAAATATAATTCATTTGTCTATGACTCCTCCTATGATAATGTCAGTTAGTCCATTCCAGTTTTAATGGTAATTTTATTAGATAAATAAATAATTTTACTTATATAATGACCATATCTTTAGAAAGCCTTATTTACATGGTATACTATATGTTGAGTTTATCTTGCATAAATATTGTCAGTTTAACTGGCTTATAAGACTAGATTTATTAATTATTCTGCAGTTTAAATTCATTATATGGCCTAGATTTGATGTGTTGCTATTTGCAAAATTTTTACCAATGTAGTTATTTTATATCCTTCTCTGACTTCTTATCCTTATATACTTTATTAACAATTAGTTCTTTGACTGGTATAACAGTGATTATTGATTGTACAATTAAAATATAACACCTATCTCTATCAAAACTGGTACCTTGAATAATACCTTTTATGTGTATTGATTACCTAGCAACATAATTAAAAATATTTTATAACATTGGGAATGATATCTACTTTTAGAAAGGGTATTCCAAATTTAAATGGACAACAAAATAACAGCTTATAACAATAATATCTCTTACTCATAATTCTTATTTGTCTAATTATTATATGGAACAGGAACATAACATCTTGGTTCCATATAATGGTTAAACTTCTTAAAACTAATTATTAACAGTCTGCTCTGTATTTCCCAATTTTAAAGGATTTATTCCCCCTCTCTAAGTATAACACTGGCTATCTGTTTCTTATTTCATTCTATGGAATGTTCTTATAGATTCAGTAGCATTTCATTAGTAATATTACTATTTCATATCAAAATAGATACTGTTCACAAAACACTTAAAGTTTATTACTTTGTACTGCAACTCATGCACCTTTTTAAAGTTTATCAGTTATAATTCGATAACTTACACTTGTCCATGGTGATTTATTAATATTATTACTAGTCCTTTTCTAGCTTTATAACATGAAATATTCAACCATGGGGGGACTGTGAAGATTTGTTCATACAAACTAAACAATAACTTTTTGGATGCACTGTTATTTAATACTATTAACACTTTTGGTTTTTGTCAGTTTTACATTGTGATATGGTTTTTTGGGGTGTTATACTTTCTCTTTGGACATTCATTTATTTTTGGGGTTTTTGGGTTCTCTCCCTATGGGGTTTCTATTTTATATGGGTCGTCTCACTTCCTTTTTTCTAGTGGATCTTCTCAGGTTTCTTATTCTTCAGTATTTTTGGTCATTCTTCTTTCTTCTTTCTTCAGTGTTTTTGGTCATTCTTCTTTCTTCTTTCTTCAGTACCATTTCGCTGTGTATGCTTTTGTTTCTTCTGGTCTGGTTTCTTTGTCGGGGTATCTTAATTGCCTGCTTCTATCTTACCTGGGTAATTTTGTTATTCACATTTTTAGTTTTCTGAGTTTTTAAATTTGTAGTATATATATTATTTGCAGATTTTTTCTTTATTTTAACTTTTCTTGTGAGTATATTAATTAATAGTGCCTTTTAATTGATTCTCATCTGGATATTCCATATATTAGAGCTTTATTAATGATCATTGAGTAATGTATTTGTGTGGATTATCTGTCATGCTACAGATTGCTCTCTTCCAGAAGTGATTAGTTCAGATCATACTTAGTTTGTCTGAAGTAATTGCTTATGATATTTCATTATTATTTTATATTTCTTTACTTCCTTCACATTTCTAAAATTTTTTCTTCTATATTTTTGAGCTTATCTATATTTCATTATTAACTGGATTCTTCTTGATAGTAATAGTCATCTGATGCTCGTTATTTTTTATTTTTCCATTTTCTTCTTAACTTGGTTCTTTATCCTTGGGATATTTATTCCCTAAAATTCCCTAACACGTTAGCTGGGGCAGTGTCCAGAGGGGCTCTGTAGGCAACACTCTCTGCTGGCCATACTACGTCATTTATTGATTACAGAGGCAAATCATCTCTGATCAATACATAATAATACTGCTGGACTTATCTACAGACAGTTATTAATAAAAATTACATAAGAATAGTCCACCTTATGACTATAAAAAAAAAATTAAATATCTTTGGATATTTCACTTCGTATATGAACAGATCTATTAATATGTCTATCTTAGTTAATTTCTATCTGAGTTACTTTTCTCAATGGTCAGCTCGGTTGGCATTTTACTTCTCTTTGTGGTTGGAAGCTGGTATAATATAATTATCACTTGTTATTCAGTGTAAAGTTTTTATTTATTTTTAATTCTCTGTCATATTTTGACTGTTATTACAATCTCTTTCTGGTCATTGGTAGCATATATTTTGTATTATATTTTTGTTCTTTTCTTAATTCTTATGAATCGTTCCACTAGTATTATGCTCTTGCAATTACTCTTTTAATTGTCTTTCTTATAATTGACATTTATTATATGATCATATTTTTCTTATGGATTTATTTATATATAGTTTTTTCTTTCTTTTTCAAAATTTTATTCTGCTCTTGCTTTTTATCCAAATCCACTCTTTAATTATTAATTCCATGTGGTTATTATCTCTGTTTATTTTACATAAAATTCTCATTAATTTTACCTCACAATAAGTTTATTCATTTTAATTGTATCAATGGTTTGTACTGCCATTTCTTTATTCTCGAAAGTTTTTCAGAATTGGTCCCATATATAATTGTTTGTAATGTATTATCCAAATTCTTTTTCTTCTTTATTAATCCCAAAAGTTGTTCAAATATAAGGTAGTAAATTGTTCTTACTTGATTTTTGAATTTTTGTATGCACTTCAATAAATTCTTTTTCTTTTTCATCATTTCTAAAAGTTGGATCAAATATAAGGTAGTAAGTTGTTCTTACTTCGTTTTTGAATTTTTGCATTAAATAAATTAAATCTTCCATACATTCAATTACTCATAATATTTTTTCATGGAAGTGGTTAACATATCATATTATTACCCTAAATATGGTATTAGCTCTCTTCTTTTCTTTACTTCAAATGTACTTCTCATTATTATTTTTCTTTTATTTACCCAGGTGGAAGATTTTTATTAGGTTGCACAGTTGCTCATATTTCCTTTGTAAGGTGTAATTTCTTAATTAATTTTCCTTCTTAAACCCCCGTTTTGGTTCTTCGTTCATTCTTCTTATTATTTCTCCTCATTGATAATTATTTTCTTCTTCTTTGTTGTGGTTTTTGCCGTTGTCGGTTCTCATGACATCCATTTCCTTTACCATCTCATTATGTATCCGTCATCTAGCTTATCAGATCCATACTTATCGATGTTAACCTTGGAGTAATCACTTTCCTTCCTCTTGCTGGGATCCTTTTTAGGTTTTTGGCTCCCTTCTGCTTTAATATGGTTGACTTGAGTGATTTGGGATCCTCCGTCGTTTTTTGGTTCGTTATGCAGTATTGAATGACTAGGATATTCAGCGACTACTACCCAATTTTCATTCTCACTGTTATCTCGGTTAGGCCCGACCGGGGTGTTGGTCGGTAAACCTTGAGTGATTACTGACCGCTCCGTAAGAGGGTTAGATGGTTGATTTCGGTTCATGTTCTGTTCTGGGTCATCTAAACTGTTACCCCGTCTGGGCAGGTTATATCTTGTATCCTCCCGTTCTCGGCTTCTCCATCGATCCTCCTCCTCATGGAAACTGTTACACCATTGATGGTTATACCTGTTTTGGCTGTTTCCTTCTGCGTGTATAAAGTTTACCCGGGGTCGGGAGAACCTGTTGTTGTTGTTATTATTATTAGGGTAACCCCTATTGTTATTGTAAAACCGCTCGGTGTTATTGGTATGATTGGGGTTTCTCTGGCTATTTACATTATTATTCGGGTAATAATTACTTCGATTACCGGAGAACCCGTTATTATTTCGGTTAATGTTCGGGTTAGTATTACCGTGGTTATTGTTGTTATTGTTACCGTTCGTGGGGTGCTGATTATGGTAATTTGGATTATATCTGTTTCCTTGGTACCCACTGTTGATCTGTTGATTATTATTATTCGATGACGGATTATTTCGAACTTCTGGCCGCTCATTTCTTCTTCTACTCTACCTGTAATATTCTTCGTTCTCATAATTTTCTAATAGCTCCGTCATCGCCTGTATGGTCTTTATCTGGCTACCTCTTCGAGCTCTTATGATCTCTTCGTCATAATGATAGGAAAGCTTGTTCACCAGGCATTCCTCTGGTATGGCTGGTTCAAGGTGCTTGGCCAGGCACACCTTCCCAAGGAAGTATGCAGTCATGGTATTGCCAAACTGGGTTTGGTATCGGCCATTGCAGATGTTGTCCCTAATTAAATTCTGGGTGGTCTCTGACCAATACTTGGACTTGAACAAACTTTTAAACTGTTGATAATCGTTTATCTCGCTCCTGTTCGCCATCCACCAATTGTCCGTCATTTCGCGGAATGATTCGTCCAATAGTTCTCGACTATTGGACCATCGATTATTCCTATGTTTGGCCATATATTCCTCGATGCGGGCCAAGAACTCCATCGGCTTCCTTTTATATTGGCGGAAGTTAAGCCATTCTCTGTTCTCGTTGATGGGGATATTAGTGAAGCTGGTTGGTCGGTTCCGAATTGCTTCCATGTCCTCCTGGTTGTGTCTCACTTGACCAGTGATGTTAGTCATTGCTTCCTCCATTCCGTCACATCTTTCCGTAATTCGAGTTCGTACCTTACCGAGTTCTTCCTGGCTTTCCTTTCGGTTTTCTTCTGCCTTCTTGCGACTAGATTCTTCTATATTTGTGACCTTGGTGTTCACCACTTCCTTGAACTCTTGTACCTCCACTTCCGTCAGCCGACATCTTCCATCAACTTCTCTTATCTGTTGATTTATAGTTATGGTTTCGTCTTCCAGCCTTTTGGTCATAGATTTCTTATTATCTTTGAGTTCTTTGTTCATTTCCTTTCTTAGTAGTTCCATTCATTCGTCTAACTTGTCTAAATTCTCTTGGTTAACTTCTCGTAATTCTTCCCGTAATAGTTGGTTATCCTCTCTTAACTCTTCCAACCTTTCACCCATCTTATCTTCCATTTTCTTGTTATTCTCCTCCATTTTATCTTCCATCTTCTTGCTATTTTCCCTCAACTCTTCCTTCAACCGTTGGTTGTCGTTTTCTATCTTCTTCCTAGTTTCATCAATTTTCTTATTGGTCTTTTCGATCTTATGACCCAATTCTTCCTTTGTTGATTGGTTGTCCTCCTTTAATTCTTCTAACCTTTTCCCCATTTCTTCTTCCATCTTCTTACTGTTCTCTTCAATATCCTTCCTTAGTTGATTCTGTGTTCTTATTTATTTCATTCAATTCTTCCTTGGTTGAATGGTTGTTGTTATCCATTTTCTTATGCAAGTTTTCTTCGGTGGAATCCATTTTCTTGCTTAATTCTTCCTTGGTTGACCGGTTGCCGTCCTTCAAATCTTCTATGTCCTTACTCAACTTCTTATTATTTTCTTCCATCTTCTCCATCATTATCCTGAGCATCTCCTGTATGTTACTATTCTCTGCTCGTGATGGTTTCTCGGGTTGTTCTATTCGTTCCTCCCGGATATCGATTTCCCCTGTTTGTGTGGGCATTTCCGGTTGTTCCTCTGGTGGTGCTGGTTGTTTATGTTCCACCCGTTTTAATATTGTTTCTATGTCCTCCACTGGGGTCGCCTCCTCATCATCCATATTGAGTTCTTTTTCGGCCTCCGCCGCTCTCTTCTTTGATGTGGCACGACGCTGCATCTTTCCTGGTTCCCTGGCTGGATAACCGCTGCCAAGCTGAATTAGAAATTGGGCAAGTAATTACAGCCTTTCAAATCCCCAATTACAGCCCTTTAGTTGGACGCCAATTTTGTAATAAAACAAAATATTAGATTAATTTATGTATGTAAGAATGTGTAGTGATGTTCCACTTTGGAAACGTCGATTTGGTAACGTTCCTGGTCTTCGTGGTTACAAAATAAAATCTGTGTGAATTGCTGTTATAACAATTTGAAAATAAAAATAAATTTAAAATTTATTTAAAAAAAAAATTTTTCTGAAAAAATGTTTTCTGAGTAATTTGGTTCTTAAAATTTAGGAACAAATCGAGTTTATTGATTGTAATTAGAAATGTGATGGTATCGTTTTTATTTTGGTAATAGTGTCACTTTCAGTAAATTTGTTTAAAAGACAATCTGGTTAACTCCAAGTTTAGGCGAAAAAACGGCTCTCTTCTTTTTCTTCTTGAAACGTTGTCGTTTCGTATATACCGCCTTTCGGTTAGTTGAGTTTCTTGATTAATTTACCTGTTAAGCCTTTTTATAATAAAAATCAACTCCAAATTACCAAAACAGAACGTTTATTAATAAAAATAATGAATTTGTTCGATTAAAATCGATGTTACAATGTAGTATCGACTCACTCAGGGCCGGTCGATATAAACAGTTTACATTAGTATTATAAAAATATGGTTCTTTAAACGGTTATTTAAGATATAGCCAGAGAAGGTCATGGGTAGGAAAGTATAACACTTACAATTATAAAATGCCTTAATATTAAACAATACAATGATACTTAGAAATAATGAAAGTTTATATATGATTTTTATTCAAACCAATAGCTGCCAAATGTCGTTTTTCCACAGCAGTGAGAATGGATCAAAATGGCCGACTGACGCATGCGCGATGAAGCCTCTAACTTTGACGAAGTTTTTGTTGAAATAAAGATGTCCTTTCTTCGTGTAAATGGTCTCAGCAATTGTATATGATAGTCCTGGATATATCTGAATGTCACTGGTGTATGATGGAATAGTTCACTTGGTGTAAAATGTTGTTATTGGATATATCTCATTGTGTCTATGTGTGTCGGTTTTAACCTCGAATTTTCAGTCTGTATATGGTGTGATATCAGTGTTATTCCGTTTAATTAGTTTTATGTGGTTCAGTTTATTGGTGTTACACTGTTCATAGGTTAACTTCACCACTTCACAATAAATAAAATAGTTCAAAATAATTTTATACAAAATTTCACGGAACTCGGTTTATAACATAACCGCCATTAAAGGTTATTTCTAGCAAATATTCACATTAAGTGCAATCATCAACATATAATAATGAACTGTTCTGATTTCCTTCGTCTCCTGAAAATCTTAGCCTATTTAATATATCTTATACATTGTTTCAAATTATCTTAGCTTCCGATACATTTTATTTTGATACATTATGCTCAGAAAATAATTTCGTTATTAGTTAACTGTACGAAATATTAAATACATATTCGGTTTCATTATTCTATTCTGCTTATTTTGCTAGTAATTAATTTAGTGTTACAAAGTTTCATTAGAAAATTATATTTATTACGTTTTTGGAAGGTAGGCCTAAAATTATACTTCCTGTTGTCTAAGCAAATAATAGCCATTTTCCCTAATATAATTATTATTCTATTAAATCTGAAATTGATATAATTGTCTATTCTTACTTAATTTATTGCAATTTAGTTTATTAATGATGGTTTTTAAATATAATTCATTTGTCTATGACTCCTCCTATGATAATGTCAGTTAGTCCATTCCAGTTTTAATGGTAATTTTATTAGATAAATAAATAATTTTACTTATATAATGACCATATCTTTAGAAAGCCTTATTTACATGGTATACTATATGTTGAGTTTATCTTGCATAAATATTGTCAGTTTAACTGGCTTATAAGACTAGATTTATTAATTATTCTGCAGTTTAAATTCATTATATGGCCTAGATTTGATGTGTTGCTATTTGCAAAATTTTTACCAATGTAGTTATTTTATATCCTTCTCTGACTTCTTATCCTTATATACTTTATTAACAATTAGTTCTTTGACTGGTATAACAGTGATTATTGATTGTACAATTAAAATATAACACCTATCTCTATCAAAACTGGTACCTTGAATAATACCTTTTATGTGTATTGATTACCTAGCAACATAATTAAAAATATTTTATAACATTGGGAATGATATCTACTTTTAGAAAGGGTATTCCAAATTTAAATGGACAACAAAATAACAGCTTATAACAATAATATCTCTTACTCATAATTCTTATTTGTCTAATTATTATATGGAACAGGAACATAACATCTTGGTTCCATATAATGGTTAAACTTCTTAAAACTAATTATTAACAGTCTGCTCTGTATTTCCCAATTTTAAAGGATTTATTACCCCTCTCTAAGTATAACACTGGCTATCTGTTTCTTATTTCATTCTATGGAATGTTCTTATAGATTCAGTAGCATTTCATTAGTAATATTACTATTTCATATCAAAATAGATACTGTTCACAAAACACTTAAAGTTTATTACTTTGTACTGCAACTCATGCACCTTTTTAAAGTTTATCAGTTATAATTCGATAACTTACACTTGTCCATGGTGATTTATTAATATTATTACTAGTCCTTTTCTAGCTTTATAACATGAAATATTCAACCATGGGGGGACTGTGAAGATTTGTTCATACAAACTAAACAATAACTTTTTGGATGCACTGTTATTTAATACTATTAACACTTTTGGTTTTTGTCAGTTTTACATTGTGATATGGTTTTTTGGGGTGTTATACTTTCTCTTTGGACATTCATTTATTTTTGGGGTTTTTGGGTTCTCTCCCTATGGGGTTTCTATTTTATATGGGTCGTCTCACTTCCTTTTTTCTAGTGGATCTTCTCAGGTTTCTTATTCTTCAGTATTTTTGGTCATTCTTCTTTCTTCTTTCTTCAGTGTTTTTGGTCATTCTTCTTTCTTCTTTCTTCAGTACCATTTCGCTGTGTATGCTTTTGTTTCTTCTGGTCTGGTTTCTTTGTCGGGGTATCTTAATTGCCTGCTTCTATCTTACCTGGGTAATTTTGTTATTCACATTTTTAGTTTTCTGAGTTTTTAAATTTGTAGTATATATATTATTTGCAGATTTTTTCTTTATTTTAACTTTTCTTGTGAGTATATTAATTAATAGTGCCTTTTAATTGATTCTCATCTGGATATTCCATATATTAGAGCTTTATTAATGATCATTGAGTAATGTATTTGTGTGGATTATCTGTCATGCTACAGATTGCTCTCTTCCAGAAGTGATTAGTTCAGATCATACTTAGTTTGTCTGAAGTAATTGCTTATGATATTTCATTATTATTTTATATTTCTTTACTTCCTTCACATTTCTAAAATTTTTTCTTCTATATTTTTGAGCTTATCTATATTTCATTATTAACTGGATTCTTCTTGATAGTAATAGTCATCTGATGCTCGTTATTTTTTATTTTTCCATTTTCTTCTTAACTTGGTTCTTTATCCTTGGGATATTTATTCCCTAAAATTCCCTAACACGTTAGCTGGGGCAGTGTCCAGAGGGGCTCTGTAGGCAACACTCTCTGCTGGCCATACTACGTCATTTATTGATTACAGAGGCAAATCATCTCTGATCAATACATAATAATACTGCTGGACTTATCTACAGACAGTTATTAATAAAAATTACATAAGAATAGTCCACCTTATGACTATAAAAAAAAAATTAAATATCTTTGGATATTTCACTTCGTATATGAACAGATCTATTAATATGTCTATCTTAGTTAATTTCTATCTGAGTTACTTTTCTCAATGGTCAGCTCGGTTGGCATTTTACTTCTCTTTGTGGTTGGAAGCTGGTATAATATAATTATCACTTGTTATTCAGTGTAAAGTTTTTATTTATTTTTAATTCTCTGTCATATTTTGACTGTTATTACAATCTCTTTCTGGTCATTGGTAGCATATATTTTGTATTATATTTTTGTTCTTTTCTTAATTCTTATGAATCATTCCACTAGTATTATGCTCTTGCAATTACTCTTTTAATTGTCTTTCTTATAATTGACATTTATTATATGATCATATTTTTCTTATGGATTTATTTATATATAGTTTTTCTTTCTTTTTCAAAATTTTATTCTGCTCTTGCTTTTTATCCAAATCCACTCTTTAATTATTAATTCCATGTGGTTATTATCTCTGTTTATTTTACATAAAATTCTCATTAATTTTACCTCACAATAAGTTTATTCATTTTAATTGTATCAATGGTTTGTACTGCCATTTCTTTATTCTCGAAAGTTTTTCAGAATTGGTCCCATATATAATTGTTTGTAATGTATTATCCAAATTCTTTTTCTTCTTTATTAATCCCAAAAGTTGTTCAAATATAAGGTAGTAAATTGTTCTTACTTGATTTTTGAATTTTTGTATGCACTTCAATAAATTCTTTTTCTTTTTCATCATTTCTAAAAGTTGGTTCAAATATAAGGTAGTAAGTTGTTCTTACTTCGTTTTTGAATTTTTGCATTAAATAAATTAAATCTTCCATACATTCAATTACTCATAATATTTTTTCATGGAAGTGGTTAACATATCATATTATTACCCTAAATATGGTATTAGCTCTCTTCTTTTCTTTACTTCAAATGTACTTCTCATTATTATTTTTCTTTTATTTACCCAGGTGGAAGATTTTTATTAGGTTGCACAGTTGCTCATATTTCCTTTGTAAGGTGTAATTTCTTAATTAATTTTCCTTCTTAAACCCCCGTTTTGGTTCTTCGTTCATTCTTCTTATTATTTCTCCTCATTGATAATTATTTTCTTCTTCTTTGTTGTGGTTTTTGCCGTTGTCGGTTCTCATGACATCCATTTCCTTTACCATCTCATTATGTATCCGTCATCTAGCTTATCAGATCCATACTTATCGATGTTAACCTTGGAGTAATCACTTTCCTTCCTCTTGCTGGGATCCTTTTTAGGTTTTTGGCTCCCTTCTGCTTTAATATGGTTGACTTGAGTGATTTGGGATCCTCCGTCGTTTTTTGGTTCGTTATGCAGTATTGAATGACTAGGATATTCAGCGACTACTACCCAATTTTCATTCTCACTGTTATCTCGGTTAGGCCCGACCGGGGTGTTGGTCGGTAAACCTTGAGTGATTACTGACCGCTCCGTAAGAGGGTTAGATGGTTGATTTCGGTTCATGTTCTGTTCTGGGTCATCTAAACTGTTACCCCGTCTGGGCAGGTTATATCTTGTATCCTCCCGTTCTCGGCTTCTCCATCGATCCTCCTCCTCATGGAAACTGTTACACCATTGATGGTTATACCTGTTTTGGCTGTTTCCTTCTGCGTGTATAAAGTTTACCCGGGGTCAGGAGAACCTGTTGTTGTTGTTATTATTATTAGGGTAACCCCTATTGTTATTGTAAAACCGCTCGGTGTTATTGGTATGATTGGGGTTTCTCTGGCTATTTACATTATTATTCGGGTAATAATTACTTCGATTACCGGAGAACCCGTTATTATTTCGGTTAATGTTCGGGTTAGTATTACCGTGGTTATTGTTGTTATTGTTACCGTTCGTGGGGTGCTGATTATGGTAATTTGGATTATATCTGTTTCCTTGGTACCCACTGTTGATCTGTTGATTATTATTATTCGATGACGGATTATTTCGAACTTCTGGCCACTCATTTCTTCTTCTACTCTGCCTGTAAATGCTCTTCTTCGTTAAGAGCTACCTCTTCGAGCTCTTATGATCTCTTCGTCATAATGATAGGAAAGCTTGTTCACCAGGCATTCCTCTGGTATGGCTGGTTCAAGGTGCTTGGCCAGGCACACCTTCCCAAGGAAGTATGCAGTCATGGTATTGCCAAACTGGGTTTGGTATCGGCCATTGCAGATGTTGTCCCTAATTAAATTCTGGGTGGTCTCTGACCAATACTTGGACTTGAACAAACTTTTAAACTGTTGATAATCGTTTATCTCGCTCCTGTTCGCCATCCACCAATTGTCCGTCATTTCGCGGAATGATTCGTCCAATAGTTCTCGACTATTGGACCATCGATTATTCCTATGTTTGGCCATATATTCCTCGATGCGGGCCAAGAACTCCATCGGCTTCCTTTTATATTGGCGGAAGTTAAGCCATTCTCTGTTCTCGTTGATGGGGATATTAGTGAAGCTGGTTGGTCGGTTCTGAATTGCTTCCATGTCCTCCTGGTTGTGTCTCACTTGACCAGTGATGTTAGTCATTGCTTCCTCCATTCCGTCACATCTTTCCGTAATTCGAGTTCGTACCTTACCGAGTTCTTCCTGGCTTTCCTTTCGGTTTTCTTCTGCCTTCTTGCGACTAGATTCTTCAAGATTTGTGACCTTGGTGTTCACCACTTCCTTGAACTCTTGTACCTCCACTTCCGTCAGCCGACATCTTCCATCAACTTCTCTTATCTGTTGATTTATAGTTATGGTTTCGTCTTCCAGCCTTTTGGTCATAGATTTCTTATTATCTTTGAGTTCTTTGTTCATTTCCTTTCTTAGTAGTTCCATTCATTCGTCTAACTTGTCTAAATTCTCTTGGTTAACTTCTCGTAATTCTTCCCGTAATAGTTGGTTATCCTCTCTTAACTCTTCCAACCTTTCACCCATCTTATCTTCCATTTTCTTGTTATTCTCCTCCATTTTATCTTCCATCTTCTTGCTATTTTCCCTCAACTCTTCCTTCAACCGTTGGTTGTCGTTTTCTATCTTCTTCCTAGTTTCATCAATTTTCTTATTGGTCTTTTCGATCTTATGACCCAATTCTTCCTTTGTTGATTGGTTGTCCTCCTTTAATTCTTCTAACCTTTTCCCCATTTCTTCTTCCATCTTCTTACTGTTCTCTTCAATATCCTTCCTTAGTTGATTCTATGTTCTTATTTATTTCATTCAATTCTTCCTTGGTTGAATGGTTGTTGTTATCCATTTTCTTATGCAAGTTTTCTTCGGTGGAATCCATTTTCTTGCTTAATTCTTCCTTGGTTGACCGGTTGCCGTCCTTCAAATCTTCTATGTCCTTACTCAACTTCTTATTATTTTCTTCCATCTTCTCCATCATTATCCTGAGCATCTCCTGTATGTTACTATTCTCTGCTCGTGATGGTTTCTCGGGTTGTTCTATTCGTTCCTCCCGGATATCGATTTCCCCTGTTTGTGTGGGCATTTCCGGTTGTTCCTCTGGTGGTGCTGGTTGTTTATGTTCCACCCGTTTTAATATTGTTTCTATGTCCTCCACTGGGGTCGCCTCCTCATCATCCATATTGAGTTCTTTTTCGGCCTCCGCCGCTCTCTTCTTTGATGTGGCACGACGCTGCATCTTTCCTGGTTCCCTGGCTGGATCACCGCTGCCAAGCTGAATTAGAAATTGGGCAAGTAATTACAGCCTTTCAAATCCCCAATTACAGCCCTTTAGTTGGACGCCAATTTTGTAATAAAACAAAATATTAGATTAATTTATGTATGTAAGAATGTGTAGTGATGTTCCACTTTGAAACGTCGATTTGGTAACGTTCCTGGTCTTCGTGGTTACAAAATAAAATCTGTGTGAATTGCTGTTATAACAATTTGAAAATAAAAATAAATTTAAAATTTATTTAAAAAAAAATTTTTTCTGAAAAAATGTTTTCTGAGTAATTTGGTTCTTAAAATTTAGGAACAAATCGAGTTTATTGATTGTAATTAGAAATGTGATGGTATCGTTTTTATTTTGGTAATAGTGTCACTTTCAGTAAATTTGTTTAAAAGACAATCTGGTTAACTCCAAGTTTAGGCGAAAAAACGGCTCTCTTCTTTTTCTTCTTGAAACGTTGTCGTTTCGTATATACCGCCTTTCGGTTAGTTGAGTTTCTTGATTAATTTGCCTGTTACGCCTTTTTATAATAAAAATCAACTCCAAATTACCAAAACAGAACGTTTATTAATAAAAATAATGAATTTGTTCGATTAAAATCGATGTTACAATGTAGTATCGACTCACTCAGGGCCGGTCGATATAAACAGTTTACATTAGTATTATAAAAATATGGTTCTTTAAACGGTTATTTAAGATATAGCCAGAGAAGGTCATGGGTAGGAAAGTATAACACTTACAATTATAAAATGCCTTAATATTAAACAATACAATGATACTTAGAAATAATGAAAGTTTATATATGATTTTTATTCAAACCAATAGCTGCCAAATGTCGTTTTTCCACAGCAGTGAGAATGGATCAAAATGGCCGACTGACGCATGCGCGATGAAGCCTCTAACTTTGACGAAGTTTTTGTTGAAATAAAGATGTCCTTTCTTCGTGTAAATGGTCTCAGCAATTGTATATGATAGTCCTGGATATATCTGAATGTCACTGGTGTATGATGGAATAGTTCACTTGGTGTAAAATGTTGTTATTGGATATATCTCATTGTGTCTATGTGTGTCGGTTTTAACCTCGAATTTTCAGTCTGTATATGGTGTGATATCAGTGTTATTCCGTTTAATTAGTTTTATGTGGTTCAGTTTATTGGTGTTACACTGTTCATAGGTTAACTTCACCACTTCACAATAAATAAAATAGTTCAAAATAATTTTATACAAAATTTCACGGAACTCGGTTTATAACATAACCGCCATTAAAGGTTATTTCTAGCAAATATTCACATTAAGTGCACTCATCAACATATAATAATGAACTGTTCTGATTTCCTTCGTCTCCTGAAAATCTTAGCCTATTTAATATATCTTATACATTGTTTCAAATTATCTTAGCTTCCGATACATTTTATTTTGATACATTATGCTCAGAAAATAATTTCGTTATTAGTTAACTGTACGAAATATTAAATACATATTCGGTTTCATTATTCTATTCTGCTTATTTTGCTAGTAATTAATTTAGTGTTACAAAGTTTCATTAGAAAATTATATTTATTACGTTTTTGGAAGGTAGGCCTAAAATTATACTTCCTGTTGTCTAAGCAAATAATAGCCATTTTCCCTAATATAATTATTATTCTATTAAATCTGAAATTGATATAATTGTCTATTCTTACTTAATTTATTGCAATTTAGTTTATTAATGATGGTTTTTAAATATAATTCATTTGTCTATGACTCCTCCTATGATAATGTCAGTTAGTCCATTCCAGTTTTAATGGTAATTTTATTAGATAAATAAATAATTTTACTTATATAATGACCATATCTTTAGAAAGCCTTATTTACATGGTATACTATATGTTGAGTTTATCTTGCATAAATATTGTCAGTTTAACTGGCTTATAAGACTAGATTTATTAATTATTCTGCAGTTTAAATTCATTATATGGCCTAGATTTGATGTGTTGCTATTTGCAAAATTTTTACCAATGTAGTTATTTTATATCCTTCTCTGACTTCTTATCCTTATATACTTTATTAACAATTAGTTCTTTGACTGATATAACAGTGATTATTGATTGTACAATTAAAATATAACACCTATCTCTATCAAAACTGGTACCTTGAATAATACCTTTTATGTGTATTGATTACCTAGCAACATAATTAAAAATATTTTATAACATTGGGAATGATATCTACTTTTAGAAAGGGTATTCCAAATTTAAATGGACAACAAAATAACAGCTTATAACAATAATATCTCTTACTCATAATTCTTATTTGTCTAATTATTATATGGAACAGGAACATAACATCTTGGTTCCATATAATGGTTAACACTTCTTAAAACTAATTATTAACAGTCTGCTCTGTATTTCCCAATTTTAAAGGATTTATTACCCCTCTCTAAGTATAACACTGGCTATCTGTTTCTTATTTCATTCTATGGAATGTTCTTATAGATTCAGTAGCATTTCATTAGTAATATTACTATTTCATATCAAAATAGATACTGTTCACAAAACACTTAAAGTTTATTACTTTGTACTGCAACTCATGCACCTTTTTAAAGTTTATCAGTTATAATTCGATAACTTACACTTGTCCATGGTGATTTATTAATATTATTACTAGTCCTTTTCTAGCTTTATAACATGAAATATTCAACCATGGGGGGACTGTGAAGATTTGTTCATACAAACTAAACAATAACTTTTTGGATGCACTGTTATTTAATACTATTAACACTTTTGGTTTTTGTCAGTTTTACATTGTGATATGGTTTTTTGGGGTGTTATACTTTCTCTTTGGACATTCATTTATTTTTGGGGTTTTTGGGTTCTCTCCCTATGGGGTTTCTATTTTATATGGGTCGTCTCACTTCCTTTTTTCTAGTGGATCTTCTCAGGTTTCTTATTCTTCAGTATTTTTGGTCATTCTTCTTTCTTCTTTCTTCAGTGTTTTTGGTCATTCTTCTTTCTTCTTTCTTCAGTACCATTTCGCTGTGTATGCTTTTGTTTCTTCTGGTCTGGTTTCTTTGTCGGGGTATCTTAATTGCCTGCTTCTATCTTACCTGGGTAATTTTGTTATTCACATTTTTAGTTTTCTGAGTTTTTAAATTTGTAGTATATATATTATTTGCAGATTTTTTCTTTATTTTAACTTTTCTTGTGAGTATATTAATTAATAGTGCCTTTTAATTGATTCTCATCTGGATATTCCATATATTAGAGCTTTATTAATGATCATTGAGTAATGTATTTGTGTGGATTATCTGTCATGCTACAGATTGCTCTCTTCCAGAAGTGATTAGTTCAGATCATACTTAGTTTGTCTGAAGTAATTGCTTATGATATTTCATTATTATTTTATATTTCTTTACTTCCTTCACATTTCTAAAATTTTTTCTTCTATATTTTTGAGCTTATCTATATTTCATTATTAACTGGATTCTTCTTGATAGTAATAGTCATCTGATGCTCGTTATTTTTTATTTTTCCATTTTCTTCTTAACTTGGTTCTTTATCCTTGGGATATTTATTCCCTAAAATTCCCTAACACGTTAGCTGGGGCAGTGTCCAGAGGGGCTCTGTAGGCAACACTCTCTGCTGGCCATACTACGTCATTTATTGATTACAGAGGCAAATCATCTCTGATCAATACATAATAATACTGCTGGACTTATCTACAGACAGTTATTAATAAAAATTACATAAGAATAGTCCACCTTATGACTATAAAAAAAAAATTAAATATCTTTGGATATTTCACTTCGTATATGAACAGATCTATTAATATGTCTATCTTAGTTAATTTCTATCTGAGTTACTTTTCTCAATGGTCAGCTCGGTTGGCATTTTACTTCTCTTTGTGGTTGGAAGCTGGTATAATATAATTATCACTTGTTATTCAGTGTAAAGTTTTTATTTATTTTTAATTCTCTGTCATATTTTGACTGTTATTACAATCTCTTTCTGGTCATTGGTAGCATATATTTTGTATTATATTTTTGTTCTTTTCTTAATTCTTATGAATCGTTCCACTAGTATTATGCTCTTGCAATTACTCTTTTAATTGTCTTTCTTATAATTGACATTTATTATATGATCATATTTTTCTTATGGATTTATTTATATATAGTTTTTTCTTTCTTTTTCAAAATTTTATTCTGCTCTTGCTTTTTATCCAAATCCACTCTTTAATTATTAATTCCATGTGGTTATTATCTCTGTTTATTTTACATAAAATTCTCATTAATTTTACCTCACAATAAGTTTATTCATTTTAATTGTATCAATGGTTTGTACTGCCATTTCTTTATTCTCGAAAGTTTTTCAGAATTGGTCCCATATATAATTGTTTGTAATGTATTATCCAAATTCTTTTTCTTCTTTATTAATCCCAAAAGTTGTTCAAATATAAGGTAGTAAATTGTTCTTACTTGATTTTTGAATTTTTTTATGCACTTCAATAAATTCTTTTTCTTTTTCATCATTTCTAAAAGTTGGTTCAAATATAAGGTAGTAAGTTGTTCTTACTTCGTTTTTGAATTTTTGCATTAAATAAATTAAATCTTCCATACATTCAATTACCCATAATATTTTTTCATGGAAGTGGTTAACATATCATATTATTACCCTAAATATGGTATTAGCTCTCTTCTTTTCTTTACTTCAAATGTACTTCTCATTATTATTTTTATTTTATTTACCCAGGTGGAAGATTTTTATTAGGTTGCACAGTTGCTCATATTTCCTTTGTAAGGTGTAATTTCTTAATTAATTTTCCTTCTTAAACCCCCGTTTTGGTTCTTCGTTCATTCTTCTTATTATTTCTCCTCATTGATAATTATTTTCTTCTTCTTTGTTGTGGTTTTTGCCGTTGTCGGTTCTCATGACATCCATTTCCTTTACCATCTCATTATGTATCCGTCATCTAGCTTATCAGATCCATACTTATCGATGTTAACCTTGGAGTAATCACTTTCCTTCCTCTTGCTGGGATCCTTTTTAGGTTTTTGGCTCCCTTCTGCTTTAATATGGTTGACTTGAGTGATTTGGGATCCTCCGTCGTTTTTTGGTTCGTTATGCAGTATTGAATGACTAGGATATTCAGCGACTACTACCCAATTTTCATTCTCACTGTTATCTCGGTTAGGCCCGACCGGGGTGTTGGTCGGTAAACCTTGAGTGATTACTGACCGCTCCGTAAGAGGGTTAGATGGTTGATTTCGGTTCATGTTCTGTTCTGGGTCATCTAAACTGTTACCCCGTCTGGGCAGGTTATATCTTGTATCCTCCCGTTCTCGGCTTCTCCATCGATCCTCCTCCTCATGGAAACTGTTACACCATTGATGGTTATACCTGTTTTGGCTGTTTCCTTCTGCGTGTATAAAGTTTACCCGGGGTCGGGAGAACCTGTTGTTGTTGTTATTATTATTATTAGGGTAACCCCTATTGTTATTGTAAAACCGCTCGGTGTTATTGGTATGATTGGGGTTTCTCTGGCTATTTACATTATTATTCGGGTAATAATTACTTCGATTACCGGAGAACCAGTTATTATTTCGGTTAATGTTCGGGTTAGTATTACCGTGGTTATTGTTGTTATTGTTACCGTTCGTGGGGTGCTGATTATGGTAATTTGGATTATATCTGTTTCCTTGGTACCCACTGTTGATCTGTTGATTATTATTATTCGATGACGGATTATTTCGAACTTCTGGCCGCTCATTTCTTCTTCTACTCTGCCTGTAATATTCTTCGTTCTCATAATTTTCTAATAGCTCCGTCATCGCCTGTATGGTTTTTTTATCTGGCTACCTCTTCGAGCTCTTATGATCTCTTCGTCATAATGATAGGAAAGCTTGTTCACCAGGCATTCCTCTGGTATGGCTGGTTCAAGGTGCTTGGCCAGGCACACCTTCCCAAGGAAGTATGCAGTCATGGTATTGCCAAACTGGGTTTGGTATCGGCCATTGCAGATGTTGTCCCTAATTAAATTCTGGGTGGTCTCTGACCAATACTTGGACTTGAACAAACTTTTAAACTGTTGATAATCGTTTATCTCGCTCCTGTTCGCCATCCACCAATTGTCCGTCATTTCGCGGAATGATTTGTCCAATAGTTCTCGACTATTGGACCATCGATTATTCCTATGTTTGGCCATATATTCCTCGATGCGGGCCAAGAACTCCATCGGCTTCCTTTTATATTGGCGGAAGTTAAGCCATTCTCTGTTCTCGTTGATGGGGATATTAGTGAAGCTGGTTGGTCGGTTCCGAATTGCTTCCATGTCCTCCTGGTTGTGTCTCACTTGACCAGTGATGTTAGTCATTGCTTCCTCCATTCCGTCACATCTTTCCGTAATTCGAGTTCGTACCTTACTGAGTTCTTCCTGGCTTTCCTTTCGGTTTTCTTCTGCCTTCTTGCGACTAGATTCTTCAAGATTTGTGACCTTGGTGTTCACCACTTCCTTGAACTCTTGTACCTCCACTTCCGTCAGCTGACATCTTCCATCAACTTCTCTTATCTGTTGATTTATAGTTATGGTTTCGTCTTCCAGCCTTTTGGTCATAGATTTCTTATTATCTTTGAGTTCTTTGTTCATTTCCTTTCTTAGTAGTTCCATTCATTCGTCTAACTTGTCTAAATTCTCTTGGTTAACTTCTCGTAATTCTTCCCGTAATAGTTGGTTATCCTCTCTTAACTCTTCCAACCTTTCACCCATCTTATCTTCCATTTTCTTGTTATTCTCCTCCATTTTATCTTCCATCTTCTTGCTATTTTCCCTCAACTCTTCCTTCAACCGTTGGTTGTCGTTTTCTATCTTCTTCCTAGTTTCATCAATTTTCTTATTGGTCTTTTCGATCTTATGACCCAATTCTTCCTTTGTT
Source organism: Magicicada septendecula (assembly GCA_034769895.1). Lineage (NCBI taxonomy): Eukaryota > Metazoa > Arthropoda > Insecta > Hemiptera > Cicadidae > Magicicada > Magicicada septendecula. Next base: position 247,139,096 of record CM068373.1, on the reverse strand, counting down.
GATTGGTTGTCCTCCTTTAATTCTTCTAACCTTTTCCCCATTTCTTCTTCCATCTTCTTACTGTTCTCTTCAATATCCTTCCTTAGTTGATTCTATGTTCTTATTTATTTAATTCAATTCTTCCTTGGTTGAATGGTTGTTGTTATCCATTTTCTTATGCAAGTTTTCTTCGGTGGAATCCATTTTCTTGCTTAATTCTTCCTTGGTTGACCGGTTGCCGTCCTTCAAATCTTCTATGTCCTTACTCAACTTCTTATTATTTTCTTCCATCTTCTCCATCATTATCCTGAGCATCTCCTGTATGTTACTATTCTCTGCTCGTGATGGTTTCTCGGGTTGTTCTATTCGTTCCTCCCGGATATCGATTTCCCCTGTTTGTGTGGGCATTTCCGGTTGTTCCTCTGGTGGTGCTGGTTGTTTATGTTCCACCCGTTTTAATATTGTTTCTATGTCCTCCACTGGGGTCGCCTCCTCATCATCCATATTGAGTTCTTTTTCGGCCTCCGCCGCTCTCTTCTTTGATGTGGCACGACGCTGCATCTTTCCTGGTTCCCTGGCTGGATAACCGCTGCCAAGCTGAATTAGAAATTGGGCAAGTAATTACAGCCTTTCAAATCCCCAATTACAGCCCTTTAGTTGGACGCCAATTTTGTAATAAAACAAAATATTAGATTAATTTATGTATGTAAGAATGTGTAGTGATGTTCCACTTTGGAAACGTCGATTTGGTAACGTTCCTGGTCTTCGTGGTTACAAAATAAAATCTGTGTGAATTGCTGTTATAACAATTTGAAAATAAAAATAAATTTAAAATTTATTTAAAAAAAAAATTTTTTCTGAAAAAATGTTTTCTGAGTAATTTGGTTCTTAAAATTTAGGAACAAATCGAGTTTATTGATTGTAATTAGAAATGTGATGGTATCGTTTTTATTTTGGTAATAGTGTCACTTTCAGTAAATTTGTTTAAAAGACAATCTGGTTAACTCCAAGTTTAGGCGAAAAAACGGCTCTCTTCTTTTTCTTCTTGAAACGTTGTCGTTTCGTATATACCGCCTTTCGGTTAGTTGAGTTTCTTGATTAATTTACCTGTTAAGCCTTTTTATAATAAAAATCAACTCCAAATTACCAAAACAGAACGTTTATTAATAAAAATAATGAATTTGTTCGATTAAAATCGATGTTACAATGTAGTATCGACTCACTCAGGGCCGGTCGATATAAACAGTTTACATTAGTATTATAAAAATATGGTTCTTTAAACGGTTATTTAAGATATAGCCAGAGAAGGTCATGGGTAGGAAAGTATAACACTTACAATTATAAAATGCCTTAATATTAAACAATACAATGATACTTAGAAATAATGAAAGTTTATATATGATTTTTATTCAAACCAATAGCTGCCAAATGTCGTTTTTCCACAGCAGTGAGATTGGATCAAAATGGCCGACTGACGCATGCGCGATGAAGCCTCTAACTTTGACGAAGTTTTTGTTGAAATAAAGATGTCCTTTCTTCGTGTAAATGGTCTCAGCAATTGTATATGATAGTCCTGGATATGCTAGTAATTAATTTAGTGTTACAAAGTTTCATTAGAAAATTATATTTATTACGTTTTTGGAAGGTAGGCCTAAAATTATACTTCCTGTTGTCTAAGCAAATAATAGCCATTTTCCCTAATATAATTATTATTCTATTAAATCTGAAATTGATATAATTGTCTATTCTTACTTAATTTATTGCAATTTAGTTTATTAATGATGGTTTTTAAATATAATTCATTTGTCTATGACTCCTCCTATGATAATGTCAGTTAGTCCATTCCAGTTTTAATGGTAATTTTATTAGATAAATAAATAATTTTACTTATATAATGACCATATCTTTAGAAAGCCTTATTTACATGGTATACTATATGTTGAGTTTATCTTGCATAAATATTGTCAGTTTAACTGGCTTATAAGACTAGATTTATTAATTATTCTGCAGTTTAAATTCATTATATGGCCTAGATTTGATGTGTTGCTATTTGCAAAATTTTTACCAATGTAGTTATTTTATATCCTTCTCCGACTTCTTATCCTTATATACTTTATTAACAATTAGTTCTTTGACTGGTATAACAGTGATTATTGATTGTACAATTAAAATATAACACCTATCTCTATCAAAACTGGTACCTTGAATAATACCTTTTATGTGTATTGATTACCTAGTAACATAATTAAAAATATTTTATAACACTGGGAATGATATCTACTTTTAGAAAGGGTATTCCAAATTTAAATGGACAACAAAATAACAGCTTATAACAATAATATCTCTTACTCATAATTCTTATTTGTCTAATTATTATATGGAACAGGAACATAACATCTTGGTTCCATATAATGGTTAACACTTCTTAAAACTAATTATTAACAGTCTGCTCTGTATTTCCCAATTTTAAAGGATTTATTCCCCCTCTCTAAGTATAACCCTGGCTATCTGTTTCTTATTTCATTCTATGGAATGTTCTTATAGATTCAGTAGCATTTCATTAGTAATATTACTATTTCATATCAAAATAGATACTGTTCACAAAACACTTAAAGTTTATTACTTTGTACTGCAACTCATGCACCTTTTTAAAGTTTACCAGTTATAATTCGATAACTTACACTTGTCCATGGTGATTTATTAATATTATTACTAGTCCTTTTCTAGCTTTATAACATGAAATATTCAACCATGGGGGGACTGTGAAGATTTGTTCATACAAACTAAACAATAACTTTTTGGATGCACTGTTATTTAATACTATTAACACTTTTGGTTTTTGTCAGTTTTAGATTGTGATATGGTTTTTTGGGGTGTTATACTTTCTCTTTGGACATTCATTTATTTTTGGGGTTTTTGGGTTCTCTCCCTATGGGGTTTCTATTTTATATGGGTCGTCTCACTTCCTTTTTTCTAGTGGATCTTCTCAGGTTTCTTATTCTTCAGTATTTTTGGTCATTCTTCTTTCTTCTTTCTTCAGTGTTTTTAGTCATTCTTCTTTCTTCTTTCTTCAGTACCATTTCGCTGTGTATGCTTTTGTTTCTTCTGGTCTGGTTTCTTTGTCGGGGTATCTTAATTGCCTGCTTCTATCTTACCTGGGTAATTTTGTTATTCACATTTTTAGTTTTCTGAGTTTTTAAATTTGTAGTATATATATTATTTGCAGATTTTTTCTTTATTTTAACTTTTCTTGTGAGTATATTAATTAATAGTGCCTTTTAATTGATTCTCATCTGGATATTCCATATATTAGAGCTTTATTAATGATCATTGAGTAATGTATTTGTGTGGATTATCTGTCATGCTACAATATATATATATATTGTATAAATATAAAGTTTATATATATATAAACTTTCACTATGAACACTTACTTTTTGGTTATTGTTTCCCAAACGTTTCAACGTGGTATTCGTCTTCTTCAGTGGGATTAAAGTATATACTGAGAGTATTTAATCCCACTGAAGAAGACGAATACCACGTTGAAACGTTTGGGAAACAATAACCAAAAAGTAAGTGTTCATAGTGAAAGTTTATATATATATATATATATATATATATATATAAAATATTTAAAAAAGTGAACGAAGAGGATGTACCAACAAGATAATTATCATTAGTTGTTTGAGTTTAGTTATTGTTGAAGCCAAATATACTGTTACTCACCGTCTCTGGCCTTTCTGTGATTTCTACAACATCACAGAAAGGCCATAGATGGTGAGTAACAGTATATTTGGTTAACAAACATGTGGCTTGGGACTACAACAGCAGTTATTCCATTTAAATATTGTTGAAGACTTTTATTTCGTTTTTTTTAACATAATTTTTTTTATGAACACTCATTAATGTGTGAAAGATATACTTGAAGAAGTAGTTCTGTTTATTTTTGCAAATTCCTTTTACAGTTTTAACCCTTGCTAAGTGCTAACTCTGAACTGAATTTTATAAACCGTTTTACTTGGTAAACTTCATCAATAATTGACTCTGAAATCAGTTTATTCCTTTGAGATTACACTGCTATACATTCTGCCTATCATTAACTGTTTTATTAGACTTGGTATGCTATATTCATTAAATTTGTATCATTGGATTTTAAATTCACATTTTAATTTTTCTTCTATTACACAATACTATGAGGGATATCCAGATGTATTAATTTTCTTCAACATCACAAACACATCAAACAAAGTTTACTCATTGCACAGCTGTATACAAAATGGTGTTCTGACTTGCTAATGAATCAATAAACTCGCTGTTCATTGTGTGGAAGAGCATGTTGGTGTCAATAACGTGACAATATTTAATAACAGATCTTATTTTCTGGACACCACTTGTATCATCTTTCTCTGATTTAGAAAACCATGAATAACAATACAAAAAATATTTTTCTTACAGAAAAATTATGAAAGGCATTTATAAAGTTTGCACCTACTTCGTTGCAATGAGTTACCTTTATTCGAACACAATGTAAAAAGACAATATTCTTCATACCTGTGTGTCGTGTATGATGAATAATGAGAACAACAAAGCACCCCCAATAGACAGGAATAATTCCAAAGTTGTGCTTCCAAAAAATATTTGTAAGATGCCTCCAACAATAAGAACACACAACGTAGCAAACAAGCTGAAACAAATTAAACCAAATAATTGATACTTAATATTAACACATTGGGTGCCAGACATTTTTGCACAAAACTTCTATAGAGTACCGGCTGCTGATGCAAAATACTTCTATAGAGTGCCAGCCATTTTTAATGTTTTTCAAAAAATTTTTGTGAAACTATAACAGAACATCGAAAAATGGTACTTACCTTGTTTTAAACATTGAACCTTCCTCTTCATAATGAAGTATAAAATGTGATTGTTTTATATATACACTTTCAATGAAACTTTACTTTTTTATACTCAATTTTTATTAAAAAAAGTCAAACTGTTACAGCACACTAAAAATATTATAAAATCACTTTAAATTACCTAGAAGTAGTGCATTTCACTGTTGAAACACAAAATATACGAAAATGTATCATTAATATTAGTTTGTGTAATCAAATAAACAAAACTTCAAACTTTTTTAAAGATGTGAACAAGTTATTCACATGTATGATTAGCATTAGCTGAAAAATACCTTCATTTCTCATAATTTTTTTTTTACTTTTAATATGTTTTTGTATATGTACACAAATGAAGAAGTGATAAGTAATATGGTAGGTATCAGAGTTAATTATATTATACCCAAAACAAAATTCTTATGATGCTGTAATGCACTGCTGCCTCCTTATGCACCGCATACTTTTACAATTTTGTCAAAATACTGACTTCTATTTTTGGTCCGTGGTGCTCTTGTAGATGGACAAATTTTCAAAGCAAACGCTACATTCAGGTCTGGGTTAAAAATCTCTCTCAGTCTGATAGCCAGTATGGAATTTTATTTTCAAAATGCATGACCAATTTCTGAGACCTGGTGTCTGAAAGCTTTGAAATTTTCAAAACTGAACAGTAATTTCAGATTTTTGTTGTCAGAATTTTACCATTTCTTTGTACATAAATCTTGACACTTCTTATAGGATTTGTACAGTGTACATGTACAAACCACAAAATCAGAACAATCCTTTACACCTGAGCTTATATTTACAACATTCTTGTAGCTTATATACAGCCAGATCCCAAATAAACAGGATACTCAAAAAAATGGCAAGAAGTATTACAGCGTCTTTTTTCTCTAGCACGACTGCCCTTTTTTGAAACACGAAATTTCAGTCTGTCATGTTGGTGTAACATTGAAACTCTGCTGTCTCCCATCTGTCAGACAACATATCTTTTGTGTGTGGGTACATGTGTTTTGTGCACGTGTATGTAGATTTTGCAAAACAAGTTACAGTGAAATCCCCCCCCCCACAACTTGCTATTGTTGGGTTATACAGATGAAGCAGATGCAATTATTCTAATAATGTAGTATGCCCAAAATGTAGAATGAATTATAGTAAATAAACTATATTTCATTCATTCATTGTAACAAAACCTACATCTCTTAACAACAGATATAAACTGTCAGGGGTTTTTCCGTAGAACTTGTTGTACTCAACAATTCTTCCATACAGTGATGTGATACATTAATGACCAGTTTAGAAAGTATAAACGGAAGAAGTACTTGGGCAGGTATTTTTCTTTTTATTTGCTTCATTAACACTATCAGTACTCGACTCTCTTTTGTCATAAATTAATGCTTTATACAACATAAACTTTCAAAAAATGGCTTATAAAATTATTTTTTTGGTTTAATAATTATTTCTGGAAGGATATTTTGTTTATCATAATATAGAGGTAGAAAATAAAATGTACTTGCAGAAGTAATTATTATTCGGTAGCATATATACAATTCTCTTTAATTTGATACCCTGCATGGATGTTTTTAAAATTTTGACCCATCACATATTTCGTTCCTGTCACCGTATTTTTGGAAAGATTGAATTAAAAATAGGAGTATGTGGTATAAAAGTATGAACATGCATGTTTTATGCTAAGTTTAATACAAATCTGTTGGTGTGTTAAAAAATTATTGTGAGATGTACTTCCATACAGACAGGCAAATGCCAAATGGTGAAATCAAAACTGAGACTCACTTCACTTGTTCAAAAAGATTCTTGTTTTAGACACAATCATCAACTTGAACTTCTAAATGACGTTAGAAAAAGGAAGAGTGTCTTTTATTGGGCTGACGTGTGAGAGATACAACCAAGATTCGTCTCTATAAAACAGTTCTTAAGCCAGTGGTCATGTACAGGTCTGAAACTTGGACAATGACAGTGACAGAGGAAGAGTGGTTGTGCAGATAGAAAAGAAAAGTCCTCAGGAGGATATTTGGTGCAGTGAACGTCCAAGAAACATGAAGAATAAGGATTAATGCAGAAATCCAGCAAATCCATGGAGAACCAGATATCACCACTGACATAAAGAAAAGTAGAATATGGTGGGCAGGGTATGTGCAGAGAATATGTTAGAGACATCCACACACTCCACATATGATATTAACAATAAACTTACAATGTTCCAAGTGAAGAGAAGTCTCGTTTAGTCTGGAATGTAAATACGGTTAATCCCAACACTACAGTGACTGTGAGGACAAATGCTTGTAACACCACAAACTGGTCAAAAAATGTGACGAATACGCCTACAGAGTATGCCTGTACAACGGTCTGAAAAAAAAAAACAAAAAAAACCTGGTCAAGTCAATTTCATATAAAACACTTATATATAAAATTAAATATAAATAATCATGTGTGTGCACAAATCATAAGCCTTTTTACTCAGATGTGTATGTATGTAAGTCCATAATAAAATATAGTAAGTGTAAGTTTTATAATGCTGTATTTATAACAGACAGAAAACTATATGAATAAATCTATTCCAAATGATCCAAAATAAAAATTGAAGCAGGCAATCATTTATTACTGATACATGTACGAGGGTCGTCTCAAAAGTAAGTTTCCCCGATTTAGGAAAAATAAAAACACATGTAAAAATTAAAAAGAAAACTATACTTTTATTCTAAAACATGTACTTATTTTTCAACACAATCTCCAGCCTTGTCAATACACTTTCTGTAGCGTAAAAACAGGTTTTCAATTCCTTCTTTGAACCGCTGCGTGCCCAGATTTTGGAGCCAGGCATCAACCGCCTGTTTCACTTCCATATAGGTTTCAAAACGTTGTCCTTGCAGGTGTTCTTTGAGATGGGGAGAAATATGGAACTCACTCAGAGCCAAATCGTGTGAATGTGAGGGATGGTCGAAAATCTCCCTTTGAAAAGACTACAACAAATTCTGCGTGACTCGCGAGGAATGAGGACGTGCATTGTCATGGACCAGAAGAACTTTGTTGCTCAACAAACCTTTTACTTTCAAGAACAATGTATGCCACCAGCGGACCATTTGAATGCTCATGCAGTCTGGTCCATACACAGTAACTAAGTGACGATGAATTTTAGCCGCTGATTCATTTTTTGTAGTAAAAAACCAAATCACACTACACACTTTGTAATCAGACACGCTGGTAAATGGAACATCCATGATTAAAAATTTCGTGTTGTTATTACATTGCTACGGAACGGATGAGGTTTTGCCACTACACACAAATAAAAGTTCTCAAACCTTCGTCAGCCTGCTTGCACCATTTCCCTTTGAAAGAAAAAATAGGGAAACTTACTTCTGAGATGACCCTAGTACATGTTCATATGTTTTCAAAGGGTAAATTGTGTTCATTATTTTGATGTTTAGAGTGCCATTGTTGACCATAGAGTAAATACAATACTAATTTTCAAAACACCATAAAATGTGCAGTTCTGTGGAATAATAGTATGGTAACAGGCTGGCACTGAAAGTGTTAATTAAATATATGTAGTAGAAATTTGAATGTGATGTGAAAAACTACAACTTACAAATGCAGCAAGTAGTATGAGATTAGTCGGAGATTCTTTTCTCTTGGAGTGTAGTGCAATGAGAATGACAACACTCAGTATGAAAGACATAGACAGTAGCCAGTCACTAGAAATAACAAGTTTTAATATTAATAAATAAACATGCAATGTTAATACTACTGTTAATTAAATCCTTAAATTTTATTGACCGACAATCAATGAATTTTTCTGGTGAAGGGTTTGTGAGGATCAGCGAAACAATATAACATAAATGTTAACTTATTTGTGTCGACGTTTCGACAGTGTTTATTGTCATCAATAGGACCTGTGTATGAATACAAAAGAAAATTAATACACGTCATGTATGAATGCAATAGCATTTTACTATGCTATTGTTGACAGGTATATGAGTAAACGTTTTCTGTATCAATTCTAATATTTAATTGTTGAATACTGCTTTTATAATTAATTACAAATACCATTACATTATCAGTAATTTAAATTGTAATAGTGTATAAATTAAGTTCTGTAATATTATAATTTCTTGTTGTCTTTAAAGAAAACATTTGATGATGTAAAACAATCTCAACTACTTCACATTGTAACATGACATAAGATAGCACAAAATACCACTAATAATTAATAAAAGAAAAAGCTGAAAGTTGTAATGGTACAGAATTGTGTGCTACCCCAGTTTTAATTTTTAATTGTCAGTATCCACCTGTGAGGTGCCCCAGTGCAACATACACCGTTAGCATAAACAACTGTCTAGACATCTTACGTAATAGCTTGCCAGCAGCAGTCTTTGTGAATCACAGTATGCAGATTGTCACCATAGAGTTTGCAACAGACAGAAGTGGAGAGCAGTGTATTAATAAGTAAAACTTTATACAGTATGCAGATTGTCATCAGAGTGTTAACAGCCAACAGTAGTAAGCAGCAGCATACAGTGTAGTAACAAGAAAAACGTTGGCCTCGGGAGTGTAAGATACACCGAAATTAAAGTAGGCCTATCATGAACAACTAACAATACATAAATAATAGAGCGGCCAACCTAAAAACATCTAAGTGCGAGCAAAATTACGTCGGCCGACTTTATCATATTTTTATAACGTGGAACCAGTAGATCAGTGAGATACCGAACCATTAAACAGTAAACTTAGTACCAACAGTGGCTTGAATGCGAGAGAACTCAGAAATCGGTCAACTAGTGAACCGGTGTCACGGTTATTACATGTGAACAATATGGGTGTTCATTGGAGTGAAACCACTACTAGGATGAGTACCACTTTAGAACTTTAATTACTATATTACAAAATTTACTTTATAGACACTTTATTAAGAAACAGAGATCTCTAAAGGAGGGGAGTTTATTTAAATATTAATGTAAAAGAAAGAGTATGTGTGTGGTAATATAGAGGTTACATACTGGTTCATTTTCAATATTCATATTTATTTAGTAATGCCACTCATAATAGTAGTTTAAAACAAAACTCAATAGAGATAAGAAATAATTTCATGGTTTGAGACAAAACAGTTGTACTGTCGTTTGTAGAACGTAAAAGAAGGGTGTGAGTTTTTTTTTATAAATAAAAAATAAGCATGTGATTTAGACAGTATAAAATGCGTTAACGTAATTATTGCACATCTCAAATCCAAATAATCCTTTCTGCAGCAGTTTTCGTCTGTAAGATCCTGGAAAATGCAACCAAAGGTAAGAGTTTATTTAATTTTAACAACCTAGATTGAAATCTTGAATTTGAAGTAACTTATAGTGTTTCAGTGGCCCCGAACTAGGGACTCGAGAGTATTTTATTATTTTGATATAACTTATAGAGTTTCAAAGTAGGAAGAAATATTAAAAAACTTATAACTTGAAGATTGATAACCCAACTACGAAATAACAATGGACTAAGAAACTGACTATGACTTAACCCAAAAGACTGGAAAAAAAGAGAATGAAGGAATGAGAAACCAGGATGTAACCCAAAGTATGACCACAATCATTGTAACCCCAAGATGTAACTAATAAATAAAATGTAAAATAAATGCACTAAAACAGATAGGGCATAAATAAGATGTAAAATATATAAACCATAAAAATAAAATAGAGATATTATGTATGTTAAATGAAAAGAAAAGAAACATGAATGTATAAGTATAAGATAGGAAGATAGAAATAAAAAATACCCTATTAAATAAGAAACTAGCCAAAAGCAAGTAAAATATAATTGAGCTGAGTAAAGGCAATAATTAATACAAAAGTGACAAATGTGAAATGAGAATAAAACAAATGTTAATGGCCAATAACCACCCAGTGATGATATACTAAATAAACAAACAATGTGTAAAATATCAGGTGAAGGATAGAACTACATAAATAGAAATAAATGACAATGAACTATGTAAATGACATAGAGTAAAAGTAAAAGTGATAATAGATAAATAAACCTCATGTGAAAGGAAAAGTGCAGTGTGAGTGCATACAGTGTAGAATATAAAAAAAAGCAGACTATATTGATATAGCAAAACAATCTTTAAAAGCATGTTAGATAGTAAGAATACTAAACTAATTGTATCTTTATTAATTTAAGTAATCGAAGGTACGAAATACATAAAAATAATATCAAAGTTAAAATATTAGAGTGGAAGATGGGAGAAGGAGACACTAGGTTTAGTGAAGGAATTTGTGAATGAGTTATGTTGTTTAAAGTAGTGGTAAAAATTATTATTATAAGAGTTTTGTTATTGTAAGAACCATAGTATTAATAAACTTAGAAGATAAGTGAGATAGAAGTAAGAAACCAATAATAATTAGAAGTTTAATTTCAGGCTTGGACCTGGCAAGAAAATATTTTAATAATAAAAGGTGTGTTGTTAAAGCACCAATGTTTTTTTGTTAAATAGTTTCTTTAGAAAATGTTCAATAAACCACTAAATAAAGTTAATGAATTGTAAAGAATGTTGAATAGAAGTATTGTGAAGCCTAGGCTTTAGGCCTAGCATGAAGGAAGGAATTTTGTAAGCTTAAAGAGAAAACAATAATCAAAGGTCAATTTAGAGTCTATAATATGTTTAGGCATTTAAGTAAGAATATCAGGTATAAAAATGTATAAATAATATTCAGTTTAAAGATAATTACAAAAGAAATATCAATAAGAAAATAAGAAAAATGTTATTAACTAATCAAAAGTAACCATGAGTGATATCAAAATAATCTTTAGTAAAAAAGCAAAACAATGGTGTTAGTATAATTAATATTACTACTAGCATAAGAAAGTAATTATAATTTAAAGGATTTTTATAAATTTGAACAGAAATAAAACGTTAGAATATAACAATGTTATAAGATGTTGGCAAATGAGAACTAGTAAAACTTGAAGAATAACCATGACAACTAGAGTTTGCTACACATGATGACCGTTGAAATCTAATTACTTCATTATTGACTACCATAGAGGGTGGATGCTGGAACCCTTGAAAACGAATTAATTTTAAAATCACTAAGTTTTTCTAAATTTGAATGAAGAAGTACAAGAAGAATATATGAATTAACCATTGATGAGATGACAATTAATTAAAAACAATTATTTAACAAATATTATGGCCAAAACTTGAAAGAAGTAAACGAAATTAATAGACGACCAATACTGGAGGAAGAACAGAAGATAACCAACCCAACCTGAGGAACCGATGAATCTACAATTCTGAGGGATGCTAAACATTGAATTTCGATCGTTGTAACTTGGATCGCAATCAACCCATCCAAGAAGGAACCCATACACGTTTTCCAGAAGAAGAAGAGGAGCGCAAGAGAAGCTGCATTAAGGAATTGATGAGTAAAAATTAAATACTTCACCCCAAAATTAAAACTTTCAATTACCCAGTAAATGAGCAATTTTATTTTCACTTCACAAATCACTAAATTAACTTTTCGAACTGAACTTGATTAAATAATCACCTTCGATAAACCATATCGATCACTGAAGCTTATTTTATATTATACTATTTTAAAAAAGTAACATGCTAACAAAACTTAACCAAGTGGGCACTACTTCTCATTTTCAATAACTTACTTTTCATATTTTAAAATATCACTTATTGTATTTTAGTTATAAGGAATGTTATAAATTTATGTGCATTTATTAGTCTGTAATCCAACATTCTGTAGTCCAAAGAACTTTTTCCTGAGATAAATTTATAATAAACAGAAGAAACAAAATACGCCATTATTACGCGTCTCTACAACTAGACTGAGTGGATTGCCAACTGCGCAACTTGTAAACGCCGGAGCGATATTAAATGTATGTTTCATTTCTCAATTGTAATTGACCTGATCATATAAGAAAGAGTGTTGAATAAATCTTCGTACCGAACAATCGTTGTATGTTTGATTAATTTAAAAAGGGTAACATAAGAATTTGGGACATAAACAATAAAAATACTGTAGTTGACGAATTCGACTCGGCCAGACGGCGGGAACCAATCAGACGGCGAGGTGGAAAATTTGAACTGAGCAACGAGAATACGGTCGACTTAGTAAGTATTAAGAAAAAGTATAACACGGCTCGCTACACTATTAAATACACAAAAAGTAAGTACGCGACATATTATTAACTCGTCGATACGCTACATTACAATATATACAAGGATACACACATACACACACACACTCACATACACAAACACGTTCACCCAAATAACTGTTCTGTTCTGTTTGACATTTCTTTTGTATTCATACACAGGGCCTGATGATGACAATAAACATTGTCAACATGTCGACACAAATAAGTTAAAATTTGTTATATTTTTTGACAGATTCTCACAAACCCTTCACTGGAAAAAAAAACTACTGTTAATGGTAATATTCAAGATAACTTGAATCTTGGTTGTAATACGTTGATGATAACTGTTTCTTACTATCTAATTTTTCTGTGTACAACGAGCCTAAACAAAGTATGCTACTGAAAAAATTGCAATTTCTATTTATACAGTATGTAGACAGCTATGCACTTTTGCTAAGTAAACATCTTCTTAATGCTTTGATGCCAATGGATGTCCTGCAGTTTCACTATGTTTCTTTGTGGTACTGCATGTTTAGGCCTACATACAGACTTCGAGCTGTTCTAAAATAAAACTTGTTCTTATATTATTTAAATAATCCACTAAATTGCATTGGCATTCACTTTTGTAACAAAAGCTGATAAAAATTCAGTGTGTGTTGTGTGCGAGATTTTACTGTGATTAGAACCATGTTTCAGATTCGATTCTCATTATCAATGGCACAATATACTCATTACTATAAGGTTTTGGACATTAGCCAACTAAAGTTAAAATTAAGAAACACGACGTTTTGTCCTCTATAGAATCAGAGGTCGTCTTCAGGTGAACATAAAATTAATACAAATATAAATCTATCACTAACAAATAGATTTTGTCAAAACTCTAAATCTTACTTAAACAAATATAATGGTAAAATAATAATAATAATCATCATCATCATAATAATAAAACAGTACTCACCATTCCATCAAAGAAGGATGGTTCACAGGAGGAATCTTTCTTTAATGGAATGGTGAGTATTGTTTTTTTATTATTATTATTATTTTAGCACTATATTTACTAAGATTTGGAGTTTTGACAATGCCTATTTGTTAGTGATAGATTTATCTTTGTATTAATTTTTGTTCGCCTGAAGACGACCTTTGATTCCATAGAGGTTGAAACGTCATGTTTCTTAATTTTAACTTACGATGGCTAATGTCTGAAACCTTATAATTTGTAATGTTTCAGATAATTTTATTTTAAAAAATAACAAAAATGTAAATTTATAAAACTGATTATAATAGAAATATTATTTAAGATATGTTTAATGTGTTTATAACAAATAATAAAAACATCGCGAGTTTTTAGTAACTATATGTGTCTCTGAAGAGGGGTAAGACAAGGTTGCCCATTGTCACCGTACTTGTTTAATTTGTTTATAGAAGATGTAACTCAGATGAAAAGGAGTTCTAGGGGAATTAAAATAAATGGGGAACAGATACACAGTATTCGCTTCGCAGATGATATTGTACTGATGGCTGACTCAGAAAAGGATATGACCCGAATGTTAGGTACGTTTAACAAAATTCTTCACACTTGGAGATTGAGGATAAATGTTAAGAAAACTAAAATAATGGTTGTAAGTAAAAAAAGAGAAGACATTAAATCAACCATTATGTTGAACAACACAATATTGGAGCACGTTACTGAATTTTGTTACCTGGGTAGCATAGTTACAAGTGGGAATAAGTGTCTGGCAGAGATTAAGAGGAGAGTAGCTCTGGCAAAACAAGCATTCCAGAGCAAAAGGAACTTATTAACAAGCAACCATATTAGCATTGAAACAAGGAAAAAGTTTGTTAAGGTATTTGTATGGAGTGTTTTAACTTACGGGTGTGAATCGTGGACCTTAGGGAAGGTGGAGAGTGACAGACTTCAGGCAATGGAGATGTGGATTTGGCGGAGAATGACAAAAACTAGTTGGACAGATAGGAAGATGAATGAACAGATCTTAGAGGAAATAATGAACACTTAATGAGAATAGAACACTGCTTGGGATAAAAGAGAAATAAAATAAAATTGCAAAAAATAAAATAAGTAACTGCTTAGGAGTATAGAGGTGAGGAAGATTAAGTTGATAGGGCATGTGATCAGACACAGTGCTTTTTTAACTAACATCTTTGAGGGCAAAGTAGTGGGGAAGAAGCCCAAAGGAAGACCAAGAACTGCATACTTCCGCAGCACAATGAGTGTCGTGAATAGTGGGTCCTATAAAGAAACGAAGAATCTCGCAAGGGATAGAGTGACGTGGCTACAGCGACAAGGCATTGCCTTTAGGAGTTAATAAAATGTGTCTCTGCCAATTTTTTACTTTCCTAAAACATAGATTTTTGAAAAGTAGTTACAGGCAGTACACATAAATCACATTCCACACATAACATTTTCAACAGGACGTTTAGATCTTTATAACACATATATTTATTCTATGGTGTAGAAGTTACAGCACTTTAAATAAATACAAAAAAGGTCCAGACTGAGCAAAGGTGGCCATTTTAAGGCACCAGTGTCAAAGCGTTGAGTACCCATGCAAATTATATACAGTAGAACTCCATTTATTCGAATCGTTACCAGGAAATTAAGAAAAATGCAATTTCTAAAAAACAATTTATTCAAATTGCAGTTGCCGTACTAACAAAAACATAGCAAATTAAATACGTATAAGACTGTGTTAGATATGCATCATAGTTTACATACTGATTAGTACAATGTTTTCTAGCCTCCTGCTTGCCTAAAATTATAATTATGTGTGAGTATTATTTTTAATGTTTTTGTAGTAAAAGTGAACATTCTGGAAAACACGTTTGACCTGGTTTTTATTAAGATACTGTATTCACGTAATAAAAATAAACAAAAGTGATTTTTGAGCAATTTTCGCGTTTTCTTTCACAACATGACCTTTTTGTTATGTTTGTCCCAATTATCCGAATTTTTGCATATCCGAATTACGTCTGGGACTCATTAGTTAGGATAAATGGAGTTCTACTGTAATATAAAGGATTTGTTTAATTATTTAAGATATGATTAATGTGTTTATAACAAATAATAAAAACATCGTGAGTTTTTAGTAACTATCTCTGCCAATTTTTTACTTTCCTAAAACATAGATTTTTGAAAAGTAGTTGCAGGCAGTACACCTAAATCACATTCCACACATAACATTTTCAACAGGACGTTTACATCTTTATAACACATATTTTTACTCTATGGTGTAGAAGTTACAGCACTTATTAATTACATACCTGAGGAGAATAAGCAATTTATTTTAACAACATTTAAATGATCAGTTAAAAACTACTCATAAGTTGCAAACATACTGTACATTGTAACATAAATCCCTTCAAACTGTCAGGGGGTTTTCTCTAGAACTTGTAATCAACAATCCTTCCATACACTGCTGTGATACATCTTTACCAGTTTAGAAAGTACAAACGGAAGAAGCCCTTGGGCAGGTATTTTTCTTTTTATTTGCTTCATTAACAGTGTTAGTACTCGGCTCTCTTTTATCATAAATTAATGCTTCATTCAACACAAATTTTCCAAAAATGGTGTATATGAAATTATTTTTTACATAGATATAGATATAGATAAATTATTAAACCAGATATAAAAAAATCTACACAATGGTAAAAACTGCATCAGAATCGGCCAGTGGTACCTGAATTAGCCAAACAGACAGAAACCTACTATGAACTTATGTATATCTCATATTTGTTACTGACAAACAAATGGCTGTTATTTATTTGTGTCATGCAACAGCAAATGTATCCACTAAATTGGCCTTTTAGAGGATTTCAGAAAACTGAAAATCGGTACCAGCAATAAAAATGTTGAAAAAAATCTTTAATTACTTTGTTTTACTAATCCCATAAATATCAACATGTCTTGTTTTGTTTGGAAACATTGGACATGTGTTTATATGAAACACTACTGAACTAGTTTTGTACAAAGCTGACACACGATAGTGAAACATAATATCAGTGAATATGAAATCTCATAAGAAGAATGTTTAGAGGCACAATTTCAACAGCTTTACAGCAAGAAAAAGAAAATAGTGAATTGTGGGTAATCACACGACTTCCGTGGCACCTACTGAATGCCTCATTCAAAGAAATAGTTTATTGCTTGAATAATGATAGTAAGCATGCCCATTACTGTTTTGAATTGTAATAATTCATAGCCTTATAATTACTGAAAAAAGTGGCAAGAAATTTAGAAACCCATGTGGTATTCATACACATCAAGAAGGCATATGACAGCAGTTCTACTGAATAATCTACGATCAATGTTATTAAAAAATTTGATGTCAATGCTGTATACGTTAGAGCTGTGGAAGTGCTTTATACCAACATTACTAGCTATTGATGACAAAAAGCTCTTCACTTTGTATTTTACGGACAATCAAGTAATTTTAGCTGAGGATGAGTATCCATATGCATCTGTTATATGGTTATGAAATTAGACAAACAATACCAGAAATGAGGCTCAATGATAAATGCAAATAAGGGTGAATATACTGTCACGGATATGCACGCAGAAATATATTGTTGCAATGAGGAGTTGTGAAGAAAGATAATTCATACAAATACTTTAGTTATGATTATAAAAAAATGTCAGAAGTGTAACACACATAAAACTCTTACAGAGGGAACAAGTGGCAAGACAGTAACATTACACATTATAGAGCAATCAAATAAGACCTGAAACAAAAATTAAAACATATAAGACAAAAGTAGAAAGTATAGTAAAATGTGGCTGATGTGTGGGACACTCTGGAATATATGAGGAAAAGATTTCAAGCCATGAAAATAGGATACTGGTGTTGTAGACTTACATTACAGGATAGTATTAACAATTCAGAAATAAGAGAAAGAATGAATATATGTACCAGTATAAATGACACAATTGATGCAAAATGATTAAGATGGTATGGTTGAACATGTGTGCCATGTGGGAATTACTATTAGAGATGGCCAAAGAAAGTACTCGTATGGACCTCACCTGAAAGAAGATAAAGAGGGAGGCTGCAAAAGACTTGAATAAGGAATGCAATGATACAGTGAAATCTGAAGATGATGATTGGAAAGTTCATAAAGTTTCAAAGTTAGATGCAAAAAACAACATTACATGTTGCTCAAAAATTGCAACACACACAAAAAACGTGTGCTGTAATACATGCGTGTAATTACTGACCATGTATCCTATGAGAATCTAATATCATATGAGTGGTATTAATTCAGCAATTGTAGCCTGACAACTTTGAAAAAGCCATCACCAATTTCAGTACACGCAGAGTGGAGAAATAAGGCTCCTCCCTCACTTTCTTTGTCTTACTTCCCCCTTCCCTTCCTAATCAATGGCATGCTGTATAGTTCACATACGGTGTTCGGCAAGCGAATGATCCCTTCCACGTAGTTGCCTGCGTCACGTGACTTTCTCCTATTGATATCCCAAGAGTGTCAAAAATGTTTGTGCTGTGCAGGTCGTTTTCAATGTTGTACACTAGACTGGGTCGAAAAAAATAAATATTTTTTTTTTTCGGAACGCTTTAGTGCGGAAAAGTTGCCTATTGTAATAAGAAGAAAAACGGCATAAAAAAAATTAAAATCAGTTAACATCTTCCGTTCGCGCATCATACTTAAGTTTATGAAAAATTGCAAAAATCACGACATTTTTGTAAATTTTTTAAGTTAGTTAAAACTTTTAAAATAAACACGCTTTAGTTTTTTATGCTTGTTTTATGGTTTAAATAACCTAAATAAATTAAATTCTGATCAATAATCTAATTTTTTCCGTTCGCACAACGTCTTAGAAGAAACAGAAATTTACCAGTATTTCGCAATTTTCACTGTGCAACTCTTCGCTCGTTTTGATAGAACAAAACGACCCAGAACTCACCACGTGGAGGTGGTTGCACGTCGAGTTCCACCCACACCCTACCCAACCAACCATCCAATTGTTGGGTGTGGTATTTACATTATATTTACAACTATTTACAAAGATTTTCCATAGACTAGGATTCTTTGGCTTACTGTGTTTTTTACTTTTTCTTTTTTATATCTACTACACATTTAAAGTCTGATTTTTTGGAGAAATGAGGCATAACCGATCTAGACTTAAGTGTTGCTCGGATATAGCCATCTCTAGCTTCATGTCCACATACTTTATTCGAGGCCTCTGTCACAAGTTTGACGCACCTCTCCACAGCCTGGGTGACAGGGAAACTTTTGTATTTCTCTGATGGTCTTAGTGTCAGAATTGATGAGTGATTTAATATCATCTTCACTTAGGTCCCGCAGCATTGGGGGAGGATACAACACACAAGAATTCCAATTAATAATTTCAGTGTAATCGGAAGCTTGAAAGTTTATCTTTGGTGGTACGAAATTTCTAACAAGTCTTCTTCTTAGTGACGGTTTGTCTTGCTTTTAAGATCCTTCTGTAACCAAGCTCCCGAATATGTTCTCTTTCATCGACAACCATTGCCAACAGAACATTCTCTGGGTGCGCAAAGAACGCATTTCGTTCTATTACTGGATCAACAACTTGAAGTAATTCGTTGAATAAATAACGTGATGTTTGGATTTGGATAAGATCCATCCGGAAACTTAAAAGAAATAGTTGGCTTCATCTTAAAATCATACATGCCTGTGTGGTTTGCCATCAAAAAGAGCAAATATTTTACTGACGGACCAAAACATGTCTTTCAAGCAATCCAAACATCACGTTATTTATCCGACGAATTACTTCAAGTTGTCGATCCAGTAATAGAACGAAATGCGTTCTTTGCGCACCCAGAGAATGTTCTGTTGGCAATGGTTGTCGATGAAAGAGAACATATTTGGGAGCTTGGTTACAGAAGGATCTTAAAAGCAAGACAAACCGTCACTAAGAAGAAGACTTGTTAGAAATTTCGTACCACCAAAGATAAACTTTCAAGCTTCCGATTACACTGAAATTATTAATTGGAATTCTTGTGTGTTGTATCCTCCCCCAATGCTGCGGGACCTAAGTGAAGATGATATTAAATCACTCATCAATTCTGACACTAAGACCATCAGAGAAATACAAAAGTTTCCCTGTCACCCAGGCTGTGGAGAGGTGCGTCAAACTTGTGACAGAGGCCTCGAATAAAGTATGTGGACATGAAGCTAGAGATGGCTATATCCGAGCAACACTTAAGTCTAGATCGGTTATGCCTCATTTCTCCAAAAAATCAGACTTTAAATGTGTAGTAGATATAAAAAAGAAAAAGTAAAAAACACAGTAAGCCAAAGAATCCTAGTCTATGGAAAATCTTTGTAAATAGTTGTAAATATAATGTAAATACCACACCCAACAATTGGATGGTTGGTTGGGTAGGGTGTGGGTGGAACTCGACGTGCAACCACCTCCACGTGGTGAGTTCTGGGTCGTTTTGTTCTAGCAAAACGAGCGAAGAGTTGCACAGTGAAAATTGCGAAATACTGGTAAATTTCTGTTTCTTCTAAGACGTTGCGCGAACGGAAAAAATTAGATTATTGATCAGAATTTAATTTATTTAGGTTATTTAAACCATAAAACAAGCATAAAAACTAAAGCGTGTTTATTTTAAAAGTTTTAACTAAATTAAAAAATTTACAAAAATGTCGTGATTTTTGCAATTTTTCATAAACTTAAGTACGATGCGCGAACGGAAGATGTTAACCGATTTTAATTTTTTTTATGCCGTTTTTCTTCTTATTACAATAGGCAACTTTTCCGCACTAAAGCGTTCCGAAAAAAAAATATTTATTTTTTTCGACCCAGTCTATTGTACACATCTACCTTATGTTTAATGGTGATATTTGGTTTACCTTGTTACTACCTCATTTATGTACAGTATCCTAAGTTTGTTGGTCTGCTGTCTCTAATTTATTGCAGTTATGAAGTAGTCTTAACAAGTAAAGAGCTTTTGTTTTAAATAAATTATTCACTTAATTTAACTGGAACATTATCTTTAACCATAAATAACTATATAAAAAATGAATCTTACTTGTTGTGAATGTAAAATCGAATTTTTGGAATGAACATAAAAACAAATCCACATATGACGGTAGCCAAAAGCTGAATGGACAGTAGGCTGTACACCTTCCGAAGGAACCCTAGAAATCAGTTTCAAAATATTTGACATTATGACCGCTAAGTGAGTAAAAAAATATGCGTGTGCTTGCACATGTGCACACACACTACTGAGCACACAGGTTTATATTACAAAAATAAAAATACATTTCTACATACAATCCAAAATGTTTACGGTAACCTTTTATACACTTTAACACTTTGAGTACCTTGGCGTTTGTACATAGACCATCCCCTATGACCGGGAGTTTTTTTTTAAAAAGCACTGTTGTTTAAACATTCATAAATACCCAATACAATTTAATACTAAAAAAATAATTATACCACACTTTTCCCCAGACTTTCCTCTTATGAAAATACTGGAAATATTTTTATCATTGATTTTATATATTGCAACTAAAGCTGTTTAAAAATGCAACGTTTCGTGCAATTTTAACCAAAAAAATTCTGCCAAATATTGTTTATCGATTTTGTAACTAATAATATAGTAATTAAAACTGTAATGGGTCAAATTAGAAGGTTTTTTATTTTTTATTAATCTTGGTTTTGATTTCGTTAAAAGTGTACAATTCACTTCATATATGGGAGCTACCACAGTTTACTTTTATATTAACATAGATCACCCATTCAATCACTTTTAAATTGCCAGACTTCACCTGTAAGGAGCCTCCAGTACAGCAATGCAACATACAGCCAGCCAAAACAATTGCCAGACGCATTGCGTAATCACATAGCAGCAGGCTTGTGTGACACAGTCTCCAGTGTGCAGTTTGGTATCAGAGAGTAAGCAGCACCAGACAATAGAATTGTGAATTTAAAACAGGGGCCTCGGGTTTACAAGATAGGCCGTTAAAACAAATTTGGCCTATCTTAGAAAGTGTGAAAACAGTCATTAAAAGTATTAACAGTGTACAAACAAAAGTTTGCAGCAGTCTACAAGCAGCAGTTCACGGTACCGTGTGGGTTCCAAGTAGGCTCGTCACCAAAGTTTTAATTTAACAAAGAAAAAAAAAGTTGTAGCAACAGTAAATAGTATGTGACCGCGGTCAGTTTAACGAGCAGAACAGTATCGAAGAGTTTGGTTAAAAAATAAAACAATGAATTAACTATCAATGAGTGCGCGCGCAAAACACGTGCCGTCGGTTTCGGTGTAAGGGCTGGGGGGACTTTATTACATATGTTAATCAATAAATAAATTTATATGTGTGTCTGAGTGTGTGCCAAATTGCAGGCTGGGCAGTTTTGAGTGTATGTATAGAAAATAAGGTAAGCCGTAGTATAAGATAGAATAGGAGTGATAATCATGTAACTCAGGCAAAGCATCCATTCTTATGAAAATATTTCATATGTAGTAAACTGTGTAAACAAGTTAAATGATTCAAAACTAAATTATTAAATAGTAATTCTCTTCCAGAAATGAGTTGTGTCTGTGTTTTGCTTAACCTGTAAACCATGTTTGTATCCAGCGTACATGTGAACGGATCCTGTGACTTTGTAGAAGCGATCGTAACGGTAGGTAAAATTTAATTTGTATTTTGTGATAATAAATTTTATCCCTTAGAGAACATCACATTTGGCGCCACGAAACAGGCACGAATTATAATTATATTTAATTAAAATTCCACATCTACAAAGATACAAACATGTTTTGGGTTAGCATAGCATAACGCTACATTATAAAATCTAATTAATTACGTTATTTACGTAATTAATCTATTTAATCAATCTATTTAATTTAATTTAACCAATTATAAAAAATGGAAGATAATAACGAGGTTGCAGTTGAAATGAACGAGTCGGCTAGTGTGGAAGAATCAGGGGTTCATTCAACCCCAGTAGATCGAGTAAAAGAATTCAGCTTAACTGAATCAGCAATAGACGACTCGAGTAATATATCGACTCCAATCTCAACAAAATGTAAACAAGTAGAAAATGATATGATGAGTGTTATATTAAAGCAGTTAGAGAAAATGAACAGTAATTTCAACAATAAATTCGAGGTACAGAATAATAATTTAAATGATAGATTTGATATTCAAAACAGTAAATTCGATATTCAAAAGAATAGTTTGGATGAATTAAAGAACCAAATTAACGAAATAAAGAGTGATTCTGACGTTAAATTTAATATCCAGAATGACAAATTCGATAAGTTGAAATATGACATTCAAGAAATTAATAAACGTTGTAAAAATACCCATGAAACGATAAGAACTAGTCTGAATAAGTTAGAACAGAGTGTTGAGCGAATGGGAGTACATGTGATGAGTACCGAGAAAAATAAAACAAATGAAAATTGTAATGACAAGTACAAAAATGTAATGCCAGATAAAGAGTTAACAAATAATAACAATAATGTCGAAAATAATGTACGTAATACCGAGAATATTAATGTGTTTGAAGAGTTAGTATCAGAGACTGATACGGAAAAAATAAATAATGAGAGTATTAATGAAAGTGTAGAGAGTAATGAGAGTTTAATGGGATTAGAGGTTAATGAGGAGGTAATAGTTGTTGATGAGATGGAGAGTGTGTGTAAGGAGAGTTTAAGCGAATGTGTAGAGCAGAGGGTAAAATTTCCCTTTATTTGTGATGAACCAGAGTGTTCAAAAGTGTTATTTTTGGGCAAGAGACCCTTATTAGTGAAAGATTTGAGTTGTTTAATTTTGCTGAATAATTTTGTACCCTCTGCGTGGAATGATAAAAGTGCGATATGGTGTTATGATGATGAAAGATGTTTTGAGAGAGAGTTGTTGATAGATAAAGAAATAGAATTATATAAACTAATGAGAGATTACAATGAGTTGAAAGAGATGTTAGTTGATCTGAAATACTTACCCGTTAAAATAGAGAGCGAAGATTATTTTGATAATACATGTTTAAATAATAATAATTTACTTTATGAAGAAAAAATAACTGACTTGATAACGAATATTACTGATGGAGACTTAACCAATGTACTTAATGTTGACTTGTTTAATGATTATGTGGATAAAATAAATGAGTTTAGTTTGTATGGTTACAACACACAAAACAGTCATTTGTGTGGTAATAAAACTGAACGATGTTATGTGAAACCCCGTCTAATTTTTGACGATGGAGGCTGAGCCTTAAATTCACAATTGGACAATTTCAAATATGTTAATATATGGTAATGACCTAGCTGATTTTAGATATTGAAGTGCGATATAACTGAATAATTACTGATGAAGAATTGTAAATACATGTGTAGTGAAATTAATTGTATGCATTATAAAATGTTAGATAAATAATGTATGTATGTAGCAAAACTTGTGATATTAAGAATAAGATTAATAGTTTGCAGCGTAAATAAATAACAAAAATAATTTGGAGGACGATAATGAATGAGTTGTAACCATTATACTTAATGAAAGTAATTAAAAATGTTGTTTTCAATAACTGAAATAATTAAAATAATACATTGAATCCTGTAATTAAATATAACTAAACCACTATAATAAACCTATAGTTAAATAATTATAAATAACTATGAATAATATAAAACAGTAAGTGGTAGCGGATAGATGTTCCCCACTTGTCCCAGTGGGGTTCGTCTATTTCAGGGACGCGCCCCTGCCCACGCGAGCCTTGGTTTTCTCCATGTACCTTTATTTTCGGAGGAAGCTTTGTCCCTACCTTTAGTCCTAGTTCTTGACCTTTTAATAATCCTTATCCCTTGTATCTTCCCGATTTCCCTAACCCTTCCCTTAGAGTAAACATATAAACAATGATTCTGTACAGATAACATATAACCTATTTACAGGTAATTAAGGAAAAAATAATTTTGGAAAATGTTCTAAAGTAAACTTAAGTAACCAAGGGGTTTAATTATTATTTTTGTGGTACCCGCTATGTTAGGTTATGAGTAGGGGATATTGGTATTAAGAATGTGATTGTGAAGGAATTTAAAGAGAGGTTAGAACTAATGATGTCATGTTTGTAAAAGTTATTGAAATAATAAGAAAAACTGAAACATTTAATCATGTAGAATCAGTTTGAAAATTGTAATTAAAGTCATGGAAATTGTTTTGAATGTACTAAGAGATGAAATTGAAGTATAGCCGCCCCTGGAGTAACTTAATGTTAGTGGTGTGTGTAAATTCATTTTGATTCAAAGTGAAATTGTAATTTTACATATTTTATACAGTAACTTCATACAGATGTAATTAAAATCAAACTGTTTTGGGTGGAGGCTGTTAGAGAATGTTCAAGCTAAACAAATAATTTAAAAGGGCCACTTTTATTAATGAATCAAAAATATATCTGATCTGAATTGGAATAAAAAATGTTAAGAGACAAATATATTATCTAAAAGATGTATAAAACTTGAAAAGTGTAGCAAGCAGATATGTCAGTATATGAAGTAACCAAAGTGTTTAGTCTATGAAAGCTGAAACTGAGAATGTTTATAACTGTTGTTTATGAAAACAAGTCTGGCACACAACTGTTCATGTAGACAGGTGTGTTGTAGTGGTATGTTGTGACTAATGCCTACAGACATACTTGGTGACCATAGCAAAACCCTATTGTGACATAAAAGAATTGAAATTAAATTTTCACAGACAAAAAATAATGAGGTAATTATTGTAACTTAGAGTTTGAGACATTAAAAAACCATTAAATCACTAAATTAATCAAATTAATAGAAACAAGGATTTTAACAATAAACTTAAATTGTTTGAAGTTTAAAAAAAAAAAAAAAAAAAAAATGTGTAACAAAATATAAACTTGATATCAATATAAGAAGTGGGGGTGATTTTGGGGGTTAGATTGGTGCTCAATGAAGTGATAGAACAATGGAGTGTGGAACTGTATTTGTAGAAAGTTTAATTTTCAATTGTTAAGTAATTAATTAGCTATTAAGTGGCTATTGTGGGGGTTGCCTGTGCTCTCGCAAATAGCGAAATGGGTTGGGGGTAACAGGGAGTGTTACCTCCATCGGAGGCCAAAATGGCGATAGATGTGCGGCACACCTTATCAGTGTAAATTAAAGTGTACACACTGCCAAACTACCGTGGCGCACATAACTAGATTGATGAAACAGGCAATTAAATTAAAGTTAGATTTCCCCGACTTTTCGGGCGGTTACTGCCTTACCAGCACTAACCGTGGTTTTGGCTAGCGGCCAGCTATGGCCATATCAAGTCCCTTGACCATAGCTGACTTGAAATTGGTATATATTAGAAATTCATTGAGGGTGACAATTAGAGGAAATCTTCCCGGAACTATGAAACAGCGGCTGCCACTCTGCCCGCCTTGGGGTAGCAAGACCGGTGGTAGAACCGTTTTAAGGGTGTATGATTATGTACGAGAACATGATGATGTTCACTAGGTTTAAAAACTTAATAGCGGAAGCAGAGACACGGAGAGGTAAAAACCTGCTCCAAAATATACAGTCTCTGTGGAAGCGAATGGGCGCCACAGTCCACCATAATCTGAAATAGTGTGTGTGGCTGGGAGGTGACGCAAAGGAGTCACGAATTTAAATTGTATGACATAAAGGTTTTTGCTTATTCAAAGTTTAATCCAATCAAAAATGCTTGTGCTCTGTCAACATAATTATATGCTCAGACTCGTAATATAAGGTGTGCATACTATAATTTTAAAGGTATCATTTTATTGTTGTAAATTAGATATAGGTGTTGCTAAGAATATGTATTGTCATCATGTGTGTATATTTTTTTTCTAAGCCAATAATTAGACGCCTGGCAGGCAATCAACGTAATAGAAGTAAGTATTGATAATGTATTCCATGTAATTTGTTCAATTTGAGGTGTATTTTCATTGTGTTAGGGTATCAGCTGATCAGCAATACCATGTCACTGGGATGTTGGTTTGTAAATGTTACAAATAATTAATGTCCAAGGTAATGTTTTCGATGTATTATAGAGGTTTTGGAGTAATGATAACAATAATGATAATAAGAAATAAAGTAATAATTGATACTTGGTGGGTGATAAATATGTTGTGGGACAAGGAGATCTGTCCAAGTTAAAATCAAAGTTGAATTTCCAAGAGTAGAGATGAATATGATGCAATGTTGTTTTTGAGTTAATGTAATGTAACAGAATTTTGTGAAATATCGATGTTGACACAGTAGTTGTGGAGAATTTATGTAGATTTTGAGTGATATGTTGTTGTTTTTATAGTTAATGATGTTATTTTGTTGGATTTGTAGTGAGGAAATGAGATTGAGATTTTGGGGATGGCAATTTTGTAATAGAGGGTAGTGTATTTGAGGAGTCCGCAACAAGGGTTGGGACGGGAATTGGTATCGATTTTAGTGAGGAGGGGCCGCCTTAGGTAGAATCCAGGGGCCAAATAAGGGAATTGAGTTTTGGGTAGGGGAAACACGTATCCTATGTACAAAGGGTTAGAGAGTATTTTTTTTATATATGTAGAGAAGGTGGCGATTTGTGTTTAAACGGTAAGTCGGGTTTAGTGTGTTTTGGAGTAGATATTTTGGTAGAGATGGGTGTCATGCTAATTGAAGTTGATGAATAATAGAGTTAAAGGAAGAAAGTTTATATATGTATACAGATCTAATACAGTCAATGAGAATAAATAATTTACATCACCCACCGTAGATTGAAGTAGGATTGTTAAGAATAAAGAGAGAGAGTTATGATAAAGAATATAAACTTTTTATTTTAAACCAGTGACAGAATTTTGATAAAATTTGAAAATAATGTAAAATTAAGAATTGTTTGTTTTAAATAATTTAAATATCAAGTTGATGATTGTTTATATTAATATTTTGTTCATTTTAAACATTTTATTTTATTATATTTTGTGCTTTGAGTTAGATTGTTACAGATGTTTAAGGTAGGTGCAGAAAGTATACATAACATATGTAGGTCAAGGGTTTTGGACTTGACCTAGTTTCGATCAGATGATGAGGTCATACACCTACTAAGCTTGTATAGTAGGAAGTCAATTTTAATTTGTTTGTTTAATTAATCCGAAACAATATTTAAATAATTTTAAATATGAAGAAAACATTTAAATAAATTTGAATTTTTTTTTAATGTTAAGATTTTTTTGAAAATTTTAATTTTTTTTTGGAAAAAAAAAACGTGATTTTTCGCCTGCCAGCGAATGAATATTTTTGAGTAATGATTATTCTATTATGTGTGTATTTAACATGTTTATTTTATTGTTTGATTGTACCTGTATTGTATTGCTAGAAGCTAAGTATTTACATGTTAGAGTAAGTATATGTTTAGAGTAGGAGAAAGGTGTAAATTAATGTATTTTAACTAAACACAAAGAAGAAAAAAGAGGAAGAGAATTTTTTGATAAAAGATTATTTTTTTGAATTTTGAATTTTTTTAAATTTATAATAAATTTTAAAAGAAATTTTCTATTTTTAGTGTGTTATGGCCATATGTAATGTTAGTGTGTGTGAGCCCAGTATTTGCTAAAGGCAGCCCAGCTTGCAAAAAGGGGAACCACATCGGCAGAGGAGCTGGAATAATTTTAGCCAGGGATTGAGGATTTTTGGGGGTAGCATGTTAAAAGGCGAGGTGCGCCGTGGTGCGAGTCTGTTCGATTTCTCGGTGTTGGGATCTCTTACGGAGAAGTCCAGTGATCTCGTTCAGATGAGTCCATGGTCGCTAAGCCAGGAGGGTCGTGTACCCATGAGATTAAGAACCAGGGGTTGTTGGCACCAGTTCCTCACCGGTCCTCTTTGGGGTTTGTCGATGAGATTTCTTCTGTCGTGGACAGCAGAATTCTCATCGAGGGGGTATTGTAATGGGTCAAATTAGAAGGTTTTTTATTTTTTATTAATCTTGGTTTCGATTTTGTTAAAAGTGTACAATTCACTTCATATATGGGAGCTACCACAGTTTACTTTTATATTAACATAGATCACCCATTCAATCACTTTTAAATTGCCAGACTTCACCTGTAAGGAGCCTCCAGTACAGCAATGCAACATACAGCCAGCCAAAACAATTGCCAGACGCATTGCGTAATCAGATAGCAGCAGGCTTGTGTGACACAGTCTCCAGTGTGCAGTTTGGTATCAGAGAGTAAGCAGCACCAGACAATAGAATTGTGAATTTAAAACAGGGGCCTCGGGTTTACAAGATAGGCCGTTAAAACAAATTTGGCCTATCTTAGAAAGTGTGAAAACAGTCATTAAAAGTATTAACAGTGTACAAACAAAAGTTTGCAGCAGTCTACAAGCAGCAGTTCACGGTACCGTGCGGGTTCCAAGTAGGCTCGTCACCAAAGTTTTAATTTAACAAAGAAAAAAAAAGTTGTAGCAACAGTAAATAGTATGTGACCGCGGTCAGTTTAACGAGCAGAACAGTATCGAAGAGTTTGGTTAAAAAATAAAACAATGAATTAACTATCAATGAGTGCGCGCGCAAAACACGTGCCGTCGGTTTTGGTGTAAGGGCTGGGGGGACTTTATTACATATGTTAATCAATAAATAAATTTATATGTGTGTCTGAGTGTGTGCCAAATTGCAGGCTGGGCAGTTTTGAGTGTATGTATAGAAAATAAGGTAAGCCGTAGTATAAGATAGAATAGGAGTGATAATCATGTAACTCAGGCAAAGCATCCATTCTTATGAAAATATTTCATATGTAGTAAACTGTGTAAACAAGTTAAATGATTCAAAACTAAATTATTAAATAGTAATTCTCTTCCAGAAATGAGTTGTGTCTGTGTTTTGCTTAACCTGTAAACCATGTTTGTATCCAGCGTACATGTGAACGGATCCTGTGACTTTGTAGAAGCGATCGTAACGGTAGGTAAAATTTAATTTGTATTTTGTGATAATAAATTTTATCCCTTAGAGAACATCACAAAACAAACACACTCACTACTATCAATAACACACAAAATAAAAATGAAATAACCTCAGAAAACCCGCAAACCTCATATAAACAAAAACCGCAACTTCCACCTTGAACACGCAAAATGTAAACAAAGTCATGACGCTTGCCAACTGCACAAATTATTTCCTAAAAACTATTTTCTTCAGTCAGTGCTGCAATCTGATGGCAGAAACACGAACTAAAATGTCAAATAAAACTTCTGCATTTGTTCTGTGGAGTAATAGTAAGACGCGAAGCATTTGAAAGCATTGAAAAGTGAGCGGCATAAATGTACACCGTCTGTCAAAATACCAAGTCCACTGGCGGCGCAATATTACACCTTTGGTCCTCTAAGTGATAATAGTAATAATAATAATATAATAGAAAAACGGGAGAAGCACTGTACAGATAAATTATTAAAATAAAAACTATTTAATTAATAGAATTACAACTTAGTTACTAGCAGGTATCCTAAAAAAAAAAAAATACACACTACAAAAATGAATGTAGACCTAACACTACCGAACCAGAACACAAACCCTCCAACAACCCTCTTACTAAGCTAATAATAGTACAAACCTTCCAATTAGTTCCAAGCAGTAATTGAAATAGACTTAACATAAATCCTACGGGAAACGATTTGTCATTAACACTGAAAAAATTAACTAATTTTAACAAAAATAACTTTAATACAATAAGTTTGAAAATATACATAACTTACTTTGTAAAAATCAATCTTACGAAAACATAATAAACATAGTTTTCCTTTCCTATCAGCTTTATAATATTTAAACTACAATATTATCTACTGAAAATACCTGAATACACTTCCCTATTCCAATCCCTTTTAACTATAGACTTAATTTTTTTCCCAGACTTCACTTTTCTTAATTTCATGGTTTTATAGAAAATTTATTAAGCTTCTGAATAATAGTTAATATCTTATATTAAATTAATATA
Organism: Magicicada septendecula; assembly: GCA_034769895.1. NCBI lineage: Eukaryota > Metazoa > Arthropoda > Insecta > Hemiptera > Cicadidae > Magicicada > Magicicada septendecula. The sequence goes on along the minus strand of CM068373.1, from coordinate 247,108,127 downwards.
AATATGATAGTTAAAACATAAAACTACATAACTTATATTAAACACGATTAAAATAAATTTTTGATAGATAACTATATCATCATTATTGTTTGATGTTAAAACTGTTTGCATTGTTGTATGTTATGTGTGTGCGTTTTGTATAAAGCTGGTAGAGGTCCTTTTCTAGACGTGTTAAGTTATTCCATTAAACTTGTGACATATTGTTTACTGTTTTCAAATTAAGGTATATTTTCACTTAAGACATATTTTATTAATTCATCAGATTATGAATTAACATCTGGTTTAGTGGACCAGTGAATATGGTACTAGTCTAGAGGTCGTGGGTTTGGTTCCTGGGGTGCACCATAAAAAAAAAATCAAGGTGCATTTTTCAGTGCCCAGATCAACTCGCAATGTGGAAATTAGTACCTGGGATGATATTCGTTGGGGGGGGGGGTGTAGTAGTGCTGGCCACACTACCGTCCTTGCATGCGGTATGGCTTGAGCTGACAAACTATCCTACCTGGACCTCCTAAGCTACCGCACTGGTACAAAATAAAGGAGTCATTTTAATTATGTTGAATAAACACGAAAGGCAACTGCTATACCAGTTAATGTCCAAAACATGTACATTAATAAGAATGTATTAGATGTAACGAACAAATCACAGTGTGTGTGTGTGTGTGTGTGTGTGTGTGTGTGTGTGTGTGTGTGTGTGTGTGTGTGTGTGTGTGTGTGTGTGTGTGACAAAAAGTAAGCATAATTACTAATAAAACTCTGAATAACACAAATTTATAACTCATTCTTTTTATTACAGAATAAGTCAAACACAGTTTCATAAAAAAACTTGACAAAAACCAGAATAATGTTAATTATTTTACACATTTTAAAATCATATCTTATAAATATATGACTGTTTTATTTATTGACAAATTTTTGATACAAATTAAACGATGATGTTTTGTACATTATACTCTGTTACACAAGTGGATAAAATTCAGAATTAAATGTTCGTTCGCATAACACAGCTTCTATTATATTTAGGGCCTATTGTACATAATGATAATTTCAGTTGAAAGTTAAGTTTTTATAAGACCAAATAATCTGGTTACTACCCAAATAACTTAGACATGAAATAACTATAATTTTTAATAACTAAATACAAAATTAAAATTATTTCTAATTATTCATCATAATAAAATCACACACACACACACACACACACACACACACACTGTGTGTGTGTGAAATGTTATTCAAGATGTAATTAATACGTTAGTAGTTGGCAGTCACAACCTGAGTTCTGACAGCAACAAAACTTGCAAAAACCATGTTTTTTGTGTTTCTACATAAACTACAGGTCAAAACTGGGTGTGGATGTGAAAAATTCGTACTTTTTATTTGCAAGTGGAGAAAAAATGCATAATTACTCATAACGATAGAGCATTGAAACACAATGCTGCTTCAAGTTGGTTGCTTTTCTAGTGATATGCACAAAAACTGAGTATTCCTGGAAAACGAGTCCTGCCACTGAAAAGGTTACATTCATAGTAATAGGCTAGTAATAATAATAGTATTAATAGTATATTACTCATACTAATAGTAACGCTTTACTCTGAGTTGGTTGGTTTTTCTATGATCTCCACAAAAACAGTCTTACTGAAAAAAACGAGTACTAGTGGAAAATCAGTTCTGTCACGAAATAGGGAGACGTGTGGTAACTGCCTTACTTCGAGTTTTTTTTACATGGATTGCACAAAAAGCAAGAAAGGTTAGTTTGCATGTTAACCTAACAACATTAATTTTACCTTATTTATGTCAAAAACTACCTTATTTACCACGTTCGCAGATAAATTAGATGTGGCTTCCATGCGGAAAATGAAAAACCCGTGTTTTTACATTATTTGGATCCCACAATTGTTTTTTTTTTTGGGGGGGCTTTTTCACAAAATTTTTTCGTTTGCACCTAGTTTTGACTTGTAGTTTATGTAGAAACACAAAAATGTGGTTTTTATAAGGTTTCTAACTGCCAGAACTCAGGTTGTCACTGCCGACTACTACTGCCCAAATCATGACTCAAGAAGTGAGAACAAAAATTCATTGGTCAGCCTATTGACAAACCTGGATTAAATTGGATGCGAGTGGTAAACCCCGAATAATGGAACACATTTTGATGCATTTAGCTATTTTTTACAAACTGACCTGTATTAACAGAAATTTGTCAATTTCCTTGTGTTAATCACCCGTATAAATGTGATAATCAATGTTAGAACTATGTAACTGGTGTCTTATTGTGAAGGAAATGTAAAACTGTGCATATTTGAACAGGTCTGTTCCACTACCTACTGTTCTCTACTAGTTTTGTTAACAGTATGAACCACACTGGATTGTTAATAACATACATTGAAAGTTTAAAATTTCCACGTATCAATTACACTGTTTATCAGCAAACATGTAGTTGTTAAAGTAAGTGAATGAGTTTGGCAGTGGAATATTGTGTGATCATATCTGTAAAGAATTAAATATGATACCTAACACTACCTTATGAAGAATACCAAAAGACCAGTGGCGGCTCGTGACTTAAGAGGCTGGAGGGCGCGACCTTTAGGCTCCCTAATTATTTATCAATATAGAATTTAACGCACAATAGAAATGTCGCCAATATTTGATCACATAATTCATTAATAAAATAAGAATAGTAACACATACAGCATGCAACGATTATTTAAAAATTTGATCTCACCTCAAATATTGTGAGCTGTTGTAGAGAGTCAGCAGTTTTATTAATAAACATAACCACAAACTGTCCACAAAAATGTCTATGCTGTTTCCACAAAAAAAGTAATATACTATATTTACATTATATTATTTCTATGATACCTACACTTTAAACAGACCCTTTATTTATATACAAAGTCCATTCTTTCCTTTAAATTAACGAACTTTTCTAGCATCAGAGTCCTTCATTTCTTTAACAAGTTCCTTGTTGATAGATAACATCGCAAGGGCATTCAGTCTATCATTTTTCATTGTACTTCTCAAGAAAGTCTTTAGTCTTTTCAGAGTCGAAAAGCAGCTCTCAGGTTCGGCACTTGTCATGGGGTAGTTATGATAATTTTCGGAAGATTTGACACTTCTTTGAAAACTGACGTAAGATTGTTTTCTTCTATAAAGTTAAGAAGTTTTATTGTGCGTTTAATATTAAAATCATGCCGTCTGTATAACAGTTCCAATTCACTCCGAAGTTTGTTTTCTTGTAAGAAAGGGTAATGTTGAATCACTCGCTTGAATTTTTCTTCCGGAAAGTTTGTAGAAAAAAGTGGAAATAAGTCACTTGGTTCCTCAGGGAACTCCTCATTTATTTGTGTTTCTATTTCATTTATTTTCTCCCTCTCTGCATCTCATTTTCAAAAATTCTGATGTCACTTTGCCACATTAAACTGTCTTTGTTCCTACTCTGTAGTTGTTGGTACAGTAGGCCCTATGTCCACATGGGATAGAATTCTATGGAAAAAAGTTAGCCAGAACATGAAATTTTGGCCCTAAAGAGCCCTTCTGTGACCACTTGCCTCATTAACTGTGAGTCTGTTTGTACACTTTTTTTCAAGAACTTCGAAACATTCCTCCAACTTATATCGGTTTTCGTACACAACGTTGACTGTACGAATGTTGTAATTCCATCTTGTTACAGAAACTCTGGGTAACCTGGCTTGCACTATTTCCTTGAAAACGTCTGTTCGTAGAGAGGAGTGTGAAAAAAAATGCTGGAATGGCAGGGAGATTTGAGAAAAACTCTAACTTTGTTGCTTTTTGTAATAGCAAATTAAGTTCATGAGCGTAACAGTGTACAAAACATGTGAACGGATACACTTCTCTAATTTTTGCCTTTACACCTCCAATAGAACCACACATAACATTAGTTCCAACATAAGTCTGAGCTATTAACATTTTCTATGACGTGTGAAGAAGGGGATAGATATTGTTCATTATGCACTTTGCTAATGTTTCTGCACATTTACCTTCAGGACTGAGAAATCCCCAAAACCTTTCGTACACCGACCCCTTAAACACGTAGTTAAAAACTAATACCATTTGACAGTGGTTTCTCACATCAGTTGTCTCCTCACATTCGATTGTCACAAATTCAGAAGCTTTTATCAACTTTTCTATTTATTCCTTGCAGACACTAAGCATACAGTCCAATATATCATTCTGTATTATTTTCTATGTACCTTTGAATACTGTGGCCGATTCTAAGTGGTCTTTCATTGCAGAATCCAGCTCCGCAGTAAACTTAATTAAGCCTTTGTATACCCCTGGATTTGTAGACGATGCTCATTCGTTATGAACTCTTGGAGGCAACTGTAAAACACTACAGAATTTGACACACGAAATCAGCTGTTTTAAAACATGTCTGTTTTTGCTGACTTGAACATTGTGCTTTTCAATTTTTTGTCTAAATTGCGAGTCCAGACTAGACAGTATGTTTACTTTGCCTAACAAAGAAAAATCAACAACACTATTCATGTGATGGACGGATATTTCATGCTTCTTAATTTTTTCTGTAAGATGTTTTATATCATTAACCTCTTTTAGAGTCCAAAAACAATCACCATTTTCTCTGGGAGACAATAAAATACATGGAAAATGGAAAACAGAACATTATTCGTGAAGCTATTAAAAAAAAACACAAACTCAAAACCTAAATACTAAACTAATGACCGCACTGAATTAACCACGCCAGAGAAACATATAAACACTAAACAGAGCAAATCTCATATTATTATCAGTAGTCTGCGATTAGTTGTACTGGGTGAATTATGCGACTTTCTGCTAATCGTGGCGCGGAAGCCGGCGCGCCGAGCGACAGTGTAAACGCCGCGTATAAGCTTACAATTTCGTTCAACTTTGGATAGCGTGGGGGAACTGAGAAATGGGCGCGATTGTCAGAGCGCCGTAATGCAGGCTATTCCGAAAACATTTCTGCTATTACCTAACACAAAAACATTTTCTTGTCCGAAGCATTAAAGAAATATGTAATGACTTTCCACAAGTAGTGATAATGGGTTGTTTAATGATATGATTTAATCTGGGAGGCGCGCGCCCTAAGAACGAGCCGCCCCTGCAAAAGACTGGAATGTAATGGGGGGCATGGTATAATGAAAATATTTTGACAATTTGCATGTTTTCAATTAGGAATGTTTTGCTATGAATTAAAGAGTGCTTCCAATAGAAAGCTGCATTTAAAATTTAACTAAATAACACTATTTACCTAGACGAATCTGAATGCTTGCTTGGGCTACATTATTTCTGTATGCAAAATCATTTTCAATACTTTTTCCTCCACTCTCTACATCCTTCTCAGCCAGTAACAAAGAAATGGAACTCATTTCTGTTTCACTGAAAACAAAAATATTGTCTGTAATCACAAAAGTTTTCCGTATAACCTGAACACCCAAATTTCTGTGAAGAGTGACTGCGTTACACTGAAGTATATTACATAGGTACCAAAAATATGCATTAGCGTCTGACAGTTGACATTTATTTCAGTTTTACTGCACGATTAAAAGAAACTATTTTAGACAATAGAAATAAAATACTGTTTACAACGGTATTTAAAGCTGTTTTGTTAACAACTGCTGACGTCTGATATAAATAGGTTAAACTCGGTCTTGTTTAAAAACAATTTTTTATACTAAATATACAACACTTTTTCTTAAACACCATTTAACATATTCTAAATAACCATTTGTACTACCTGTGGTGAACAAACACAATTTTTAGAACACAGTTTGCCGAAACCAAACTTTGACAACGTATCAATTCGAGTTTGACAACTATAGTACTACCATTGTGTTGTATAGATAAGACCAGATTACAGTACTGATTACTGATCTAATTTTCGATTGCTTTAAACCTTCAGTTATATAGATATATAAAGTATGAATGTTACACATTTATAAGAGTAAAAATACTAGTCATGATCTTTTATCGTAACATGTAACGAAAAACAAATTACACCTTATCACGTTCTTTTTAAAATATTTTATGCGTACATTGTTATATTTGTATTAAAATGAACAACAAATAGAATTTATCGTTAAGATGGTACTATTGATTTTCAGTGTCAGTTCCTTCGGATTGTGTTTTGTTGTTATTTGAATAGCAAAATACGTTTTCACAATGGAATCCGAAGAATTAAATACAGAGCAGTCTGCGGATGGTACTTCTTCCCATCCTAGCACACCAGTGTCGTTAAAAAGTGATAAAGTGTTACCGAAAGACGTGGATAAAGAGAAAAATAGACCTTTATGGATGTGCAGGTTAGTACATTATTTTGATAATAACATTATTTGACATTGGCAGTTAATTAATCAGTACGTTGAGCCGATTGTTTAAAGTAGTTAAAATAACTGATACTGGTCAGTCAGTTTATTCGTATTTTTCATATTTTTGTAGACCAACTCTGGCAGCTATTGCTGAGGAATGGAATCAAGTACCAACAGTAGGAGTAAATGGCAGTAACGGACAAGTTATATGTACAATGTTAATTACAGTAGATGAAGCTTTTTGTCACTTACGTTCCTCAGACCTCCCTGAGCCAGCTGTAAGTTTAAATTTTGTAAGTTCAAATTTAATAACGTTGAAGAGTAAGGTTAAGATTTTGAAACTGATGGATTCAACATATATTTGTCATTTCTGATCTGTTTATATCAAATGTGTATTACTTTTGATGCACAGAGAAAAGTACAACAACACAAAATTGTCACAAAGAAGTACATAATTGCCGAGGTATTCTGCCAGTGGTTGGTGACGATCAGTAATTGTAAAAACATGTCATGTAGTCATGTGTGTGTTCCTGATTTTTGAACACTAAAATGTTTGAAGTATTTATCATGTGACAGCGTTTACCTGCCCCACAGTATGCGTCAGTAAATATAAACGGATGAAATTTACTTTTGGAGTAACAGTTAAATGTTTTGACTGCACTCTCTGCAGGCTTCAGAGAGATGTTTGTGGAAAAAATATATTGTTTTGCTATAATCATCAATGTGTCTGCCTGTCTTCCTTAAACAATTGTTTTTGGTCATTAGTTTTGATAACCACTGATAATTTATTAAAAGTGCACTTTTTTGCGGTATGGTTTCAGAAGACATTTTAATATGTTGCTCATCGTCAAGTCGACTGTCTTATATCTTATATATATTATTGTGTCATATGGATAGATGGATAGAGCCAGTGGCGGATATTCAAGAGAAGATAGGTAGTCTCAGATGGGCAAAAAAAAAAAAAAAAAAAAAAAAAAAAAAAGTAGCCATATTTAATTTCATCTATCATAACTTTTTTTTGTTTTTCATCTTTCAGCACCAACATTCCTAATTCAGAGTAATCATTTTGCTATATATTTTTGTATCTTAGTCGAATAATTTTGAAAGTGAAAGTGGCTGTAAGCAAGGTCCATCTGATTTGAGACGTGACTACTTAAGTGCTTGAAAAAGGTAGCAGTGTAAGCAGTAATGAAGTTTTGCCTACTCTTTCAATGCTTGATGTTTGGGGGGGGGGGTCCAATGTCCACCTTTCTGTTCAGAGATTTGCCAACAAAGTAGTGGATATGTGATGCATTGAAGGGTTAGCTTATGCAATAAAAGTAGTAATTTTTCAATCATAAAATATTATATCTACTCTTAAAATTACTGTTATATTCTCTCTCAAATACTTCATTTGTTAATTAGCCGTATCTATTGTGGTGTGTCATAAAGTTGTACAATTTTGGATTCTTCTTAATTTTAAAAAGTGGTATGTTTTTAGGACTTTTTTTAAATTCTTGATTAATAATGAGAAATCTTAAACACAATTATTATGTACACGACTAGCCTAATCATTTCTGTTCACTGTATAATTTACTTAATGAAACTTAATTTAGGTGGTTACTAATTTTTTTTTTATTGGTGGAGATAATTAAAGTTTAGAGATTACTCACCGTTTGGGTCCACCCTGTGCCACTGGATAGAGCAAACACTTTGTCGAAAAAAAAAAAAAAATGATGCCAAAACAAATTGTAATCATATTAACAAAAAAAAGTAAGCTATCAGAAATTAATACCGTATTTACTCGTGTATAATGCGCACTTTTTCCCCAGATTTTGTTTCCAAAAATGTGGATGTGCATTATACATGAATAATGTAATTTACATGCTAAATTGTAGATCTGCACATACATGGAAAAATTATACACAGTTGACAACATTGCTTAAAACTGGGAGACTTGAGTCTAGTAACAGTAAAGTTAAATTTACCAGTAATTTGGTTCACAGTTTTCACTCTCTACTCTACCAGTTATTTGTTCACGTTATAGACTTAAGTTTGAACTCTGTTGTAGCATTCTGTTACTGTACTTGTCTGTCATTGTTAGTCTATTGTTTTTTTTCAGTAGTTCATTGCGTTTGTTGTGAAGAAACACATTATATATTTATAGTGAGTGGGGGAACATCTCACTTGTCCTATACAGCTCAGTTTAAATTATCCGTAATAAAATTCATAAAAGAAACGATAATTACCCAGCATCGCGTAAATTTGATATAGCAAAATCTAATGTTCGTGAGTGGAAAAAACAAACATAAAAATTAAGTGTTAATATTCGTGATCGGTGGCGGCTCAGTAGACCAGTGGCTATGGGCACCTGGCTACTAATCTAGAGGTCCCAGGTTCAATTCCCAGGGCCACACCATAAAATCAAGGTGCGTTTTTCAGCCCTCAGGTCGACTCAGCCTGTTGAAAATGAGTACCTGGAATAACATCCTGGGGATAATAATGGGTGGCTGAAGCGTAGTGCTGGCCACACTGCCTTCCTTGTATGCCGTACGGCTCGCATATGGCAGCCTACCCTGGCTGAATCCTAAGCTGCTTCGGTGGTACATATGGGAGCCATTATTATATTTATATTCGTGATCGACGTTCTTTCTGTGGTAAAAAAGCTAAATTTCCAGAAATAGAAATGCACCTAGTTAAGTTAGTAGAGGCTTTCGCCGTTACTACTGAAATTGTGGTTTCAAGCTACAAAATCACCCAACGTCTTGAACTAGACAATTCACAATTTCGTGCCAGTCTTAGTTGGTGTCTACGGTTTCTTCACAGGCACGGTCTTTCGGTTTGGAAAAGAACTACTCTAACTCAAAGTTTACTTCGACAGAATGGAAATAAAATTATTGAGTTTCACCGATTTATCATATAAAACGAGGCATACAAGCAATTTCGATTTGTCTCAGATTGGGAATGCAGCACAGTTTTTCTCTTTTTCGATGCCAATGGCTACGAGTATTGATCAAAAAGGTGTGAAATCTGTGCTAATCAGCTCAACAGGATATGACAAAAAAAGTGCACATAGAAGAATTAGAAGATGAGAGTAATTCAATATTCCCTTCTTCAGAAACAGATGAAAAATGTTGATAAATACAAATGTTATGTGCTAGTAAAAAACAAAAATCATAAACTAAACAAAAAGTATGGCTTGTGTTAGTTGTAAGTTATTTAAAGTTTTATATAGGGCCTATTAATATTTCTGTTTTGTGTTTAGAAACAAATAGGCATGGTAAGCACATTTTGTTCTATTATTTTGTATGAAACACTTTCTGTGCACATTATAATATTCAAAACAACAGATATTTATCTATGTCCTATCTGTTTCTCGTCACAAATAGGGGTACACCTTATATACGAATCACATTTTTTCCGTAAAATATTATAAGAAAATTGGGGTGCGCGTTATACACGAGGGCGCATTATACAAATGAAAATACAGTATATTAATAATTTCTTGGCCGTATACCAAAACCTAGTTATTTTTCTTTTTAATTTAATCTACAGTCTGTACTGATAGAAGTTGATGCCTTTAGGCACAGGTAGTCTACAGCTGTCATTTTTTCCTGTGTGCATATTTAGCACATATTGCAGTGGTGCTGTGTGTGTGTGTGTGTGTGTGTGTGTGTGTGTGTGCGTGTGCTTTAAACTATTGTTAGTTGTCTAAGTATACAGAAAATTAAGACTTCCACTCACTGCCTTAATAATTAAAAAATATGTTAGGACTCCACAGTCTTGGAATTATGGAAAACATAATTATATTCAATAAAAATATAACACAAAGCTGTAAAGAATTTCTACTAGAAGCGGTTGGTTTACATATAAAAACAGTCGTGTTGCCTATTTAATCGAGTTGGGTAGTGTCACAATTAGTAAGTAAGTATATTGTAACTGAAAGTTAAATAGGCCGCATATACTATTAAAAATTGGATGAAACGAAATAGAGTTGAGTTCCTCAGAGAGCTCAACAGATTCCAGCAACATGTGATTTGCGGGTCAAAAATTGTTGTTAATGTAGTAATTTTAATTACTAAAATGTTGGGTACAAATCTGATTTATTGTATACTAGCGAGTACCCGGCATGCGTTGCAATGCCACTCAAAGAAAGAAAGTGTTTGTGTTTTAATTCTGTTTATTGAAGTGCTTTTGGACACACAATATTTTTTGTTTTTCCGTCTGGTGCGTACATGAATAAATCCGAAGGTTTTCCGACGCGTGAGCAGGCCACATACAGCTGTCCATGTGAGAAGCATGGATTTTTCAAATTTAGTCCACACACTTGTAGCGATTGTCCCTGTGCTTTGTTGATGGTCATTGCAAATGCGAGTCGCACCGGAAACTGCGAACGTTTGAACTCGAATGGCATATCTGTCGGAATCATTGGGATGCGTGGCAACAGTACATCTTCTCCTTTAAATTTTCCATTTAAAATTGTAGCTTCGATGATATTGTTCATCATCTGTTTCACTGAAAGCCTGGTACCGTTGTCCTATGTTGGTTCTCCCGTTCCGTAAAATATTTGTGCTAAGTTTGGTTGAAATCGGTCCAGTGGTTTAGGAGGAGATGTGGAAGACCCCAAAGAACCCCCAAAAGAACCCCATCGAAAAAACACCTATCCTATGTTGGTTCTCCCTTTGCGTAAAATATTTGTGCCAAGTTTGGTTGAAATCGGTCCAGTGGTTTAGGAGGAGATGTGGAAGACCGCAAAGGACCCCCAAAAGGACCCCCCGAAGGATCATATCGAAAAAACACATATCCTATGTTGCTTCACCCGTTGCGTAAAATGTTTATGCCAAGTTTGGTTGAAATCGGTCCAGTGGTTTAGGAGGAGATGTGGAAGACCCCAAAGGACCCCCCAATGGACCCCGTCGAAAAAACACCTATCCTATGTTGGTTCTCCCGTTGCGTAAAATATTTGTGCCAAGTTTGGTTGAAATCGGTCCAGTGGTTTAGGAGGAGATGTGGAAGACCCCAAAGGACCCCCCAAAGGACCCCATCGAAAAAACACCTACCCTATGTTGGTTCTCCCGTTGCATAAAATATTTGTGCCAAGTTTGGTTGAAATCGGTCCAGTGGTTTAGGAGGAGATGTGGAAGACCCCAAGAACCCCCCAAAGGACCCCATCGAAAAAAATTCATAAACCTTCGCGGGCGTGCGCACAACAACTCACCGAAGTTTCATCGCAATCGGATGAATGGTATAGGAACGCATACGGGACAAAGAAACAAACATTCATTTTTATAGATATAGATTTAATATGTGCAAACTAGATTCAATATATTTTTGTTCGTAAATTATATTGAAATAAATGGATACTGTTTTGTTCCAGGAAGAAAATGAAGAGGTTTGAATTATTCAAAAACTTATTTGTTAATGACGTATTCGTGTTACCATATCAGATTACATGTTCAATTGAATATCAGTATGTGGCATATACTTCTCATAAAGCGGTATAGGTACTACATAAATGGTCTGAGTATGTAAATAATGCATTTGTGAGTGAAGAGTTTCTAGTTATGTAAATAATATGCCCAAAGACACCCATAGACAGAAGTGCATACAATTTTGGATGTAAGCATGTACATATTTGAGGTCTCGTATGACTACAATTTTTTAATAAATTGTACCAGTGACAAAGTATTTGTTTCGATCTTGTTCTTCAAATTTACCCTTATCTTTATAACGCTTTGCTGATTCAGTCATGAGTTAATCAGATTAGTTGAGTGTCCATAGATGTGCTGCAACATGTCACATGAATATATATTTTATTATTATAGGAATAAATATAGTAAATAGGCGGCTTCGTTCACCATACAGTTCAAGTTAGGCAGCCGCACTGTGCCTCTCTTAAACTGTCTGCATGACACAGAAAGGAGTCGTATTATAATTTCTGATGCATGGTTGTGCTTTTTTTCTGTGTTGAAAAGGTGTGGATTATTAAATATATTTTCTAGTTATTGTTACTAGACGACAATTCAGAAGCTTGTAGTTTGAATTATTTTTATAGCGTTTCATATGTTATGCGTGTGCCTTGTTATTAAAGGATAAATTTTTAATGATTCTTCATGTTATTTGCGTATACAGTATATATATATATTCAAACACTTTCTGCTACAGTTCGTTTCTTAGTGTATATAATATATATTTTATAATTACTTTACCTCAAGATGTTTTCTCCCTATTTGGAACATGTTTCGGGAAGCCTTGTGTTCCCATCCTCAGCCTTCCCAATTTTGAGTCTTGTGAGGTATTTATGTGTTGGCTGGTTGTTGCTTTGGTTTCCTGTTGGTCTCTGGTGCTTTAAATTGGTATTATTGTGTGTGATTGTGGTGTATATATTAGTATTTTGTGTATTTTCTATGTTGAGTGCTTTGAAAATTGTGTCATGTTTTGTATTGATTTGTATTTGTTCAGGTAAACACAAAACAAACTAATACCTGAACAAATACAAATCAATACAAAACATGACACAATTTTCAAAGCACTGAACATAGAAAAAACACAAAATACTAATATATACACCACAATCACACACAATAATACACATTTAAAGCACCAGAGACCAACAGGAAACCAAAGCAACAACCAGCCAACACATAAATACCTCGCAAGACTCAAAAATGGGAAGGGAACACAAGGCTTCCCGAACCAAATAGGGAGAAAACATCTTGAGGTAAAGTAATTATAAAATATATAATATATATATTCAAACTCTTTTTGCTACAGTCCGTTTCTTGATTTATATAATATATTTATTATTTATACTGAAATTACCTCAAGATATTTTATTTTCCTTACTAGAAACATGTTTCGAGAGCTATTGTGCTCTCATCCTCAGGCTTCGCGATTCTGCGTCTAGTGAAGTACCTATGTGTTGGTCTGTCGCCATTGTGGTCTCCTGTTGGTTTCTGGTATCTCAAAGTGGTACGAGTGGTATTTTGGAGCGCCGATTACAACAATACAAAACGTCAATTCAAGTTAATTTAACTTGTGTAGACTCATGCTTTTGGGAGACAATTATTTATACAACGCAAGTTAACCAATTTAAATACATTTATGTATTGTGTATTGAATTCCTGGGTGTAATCGTAATAAGAAGATGATACGTTATTTACGTTTAAAATCGTTCCATTATTTATTTATTTGAACAACATCTCTCATATCGGATATTAACCAATAACTCATTATTAAATCGTTTGTACGAAGTTTTCGTACATAACTTATTGCTAACAAATTACATACATAAGTTATATACTACTCTTATTATCTAATTGTAATTACTTTAAAATGTTTATTTTGCTCTTGGCTTACTCATGGTGTGTTCATATTTTTGCAATTGCTGATTCATTAGCTTCAAAAATGAATTTACTTCGATTCAAATTTCTTTTATATTACTTTGTTTTACTTTCTACTGCATATGCATTTTTTTGTTTCTTTATCATCAAAGACTTTACTAATTACGTTAATTCAAAGATTACTTATTTCTCTTATCATTTACGTTACTAATTTCTAAATTTGATACAAGAAATATTATTCTAATTTTTACTGCTTTTACATTTATGTATCATTTATTTATTTTAATATTGGTTGAATGTCTTCCATTCAAACTTTAATTAGTCTTTCAACTGTCTGTAATTAAATGTTTTTTTATCACCTCGTTTGACGTGGTTATTTATCTGTACGTCCTCCGTGTCCTTCTGGTCGTGTCTTCTGCATGTGCTTCTGGTCCTCTGGTCGTGTCCTCCATATGTGCTTCTGGTCCTCTGGTCGTGTCCTCCATGTGTGCTGATTAACAGTCGTCTCGTCTCACGTCATATACTGCCGGTGTGTCCATAGACCTCATCGTATGTATTTTGCAGCTCTGGCTGTATAGCTAGTTGATCCTGTGACTCTTACGATAATTGTGAATTTGTGTCGTCGACTGACATAGCCTCCTGCGGCAATGGTTGAATCGAGAAGAAGAAACTGTATTAGCGCGACCTGGTATTTATTGTCAGGTCGTGCAAAAATTCGTGTCGGAACACTTTTCAACTTGTTAGATTCTGTCGAGGCGTTACTACCCCCACTCTGGTTCAATTCCCTATTTTCGTGAATTACAAAGATTGTTTCACCTCACTCGATGCTCCATCGATCACTAATTTTTATGTGATTACTATATGTAAAATGCACTTCTTTATGGTATTCACAAAAAGAGTTATTCATTTTTTACGTATAGTAATTGCACTTTTCGTCACATCTGTACGGTTTTTTAACATTTTATTTATCTATAATTTCTACACACTTTGGTGTCTTTTGTTTTATCCTATCGTACATAGTTTTCTTATAATTAACAATAAACATATAACTATTCTACTTGAAAAGGGTTGGTTATAGTTCAGGAACGGACAGGTTTCACACACACTAACAATATGTGCGTACACAACGCTAGCAACAGGTGTGTCGAAACTGCATGTCGATGCGTGAATTCTGTACTCCCTATTTTTACTATGATTCAGCTTATGCAATCTGAATCCTGTTTATTAATTCATATTTATTCATTTTTATTATTTATTTTATGTATTTGGGCAATGCACAGTATCATTACTGTTTGTACTGTTGCATTATTTCCCAGCTTTGTGGAAAAAAAATTTTTTAATATAAAATTAAAAATTTTTTTTTTCTCTGCCTTTTTATTAGACAAATGATATGTATTGTTTTTTATTTATCGACATATTTATTTATTTTATGTGCGATTAATAATGAATATTCGATTTTTCAATTGTACCCTTATTTGGAGGTTTTTTTTAAAGCAAATATTCCCTCCTCTATGCGAGTAGAGTTGATGCATTTATTGTAGGTACAGTCGCCATGTTGTTTCGTTACATCTGCTTTAATCATTGTTCCCCTTTATTCGTTCTAGTGACCCAGTTATTTATGAATGGAATTTTCTTAAAGAGCTCGTATGGTATTTACCCATCTCTTTTTTTCTCACGCCGTCATACACTATGAATGTCTGTTTACCAACTTGTCGTACTAGTGTATATGGTCCATCATACAACCTGAAAAATTTCTTAGCTGTATTGTCAACTCTTTTTCCTACTGGATTAGTTTTTAATAATACCTCTTCTCCCACGTTGAATTGTTGTAGTTTATGTGTTCTGTTAAATCTCTCAACTCTCTTGTTACCCCTTTCTATTATCCATCGCTTTGCATATTCAATTTTCACACTTACTGGTACAGGTACATTCTGGTTGTCGGGTTTGTTTATGTACTTCGTCCAAAATCTGTTCGGCTTTTTATCTTCTTCTAATTCTATTGGAGTATAACTGGTTGCTTCACTGTAGTTCTCGTTGATGGCTTTCTCGAGTAATGGTAAATATTCTGCCTATTTATTGTGCTGATTATGGCAGTATATCCTTAAATATTAACTAGTTCTTTGTTTACCCTTTCTGCAAGGTTTCCTTGAGGATGTCTTATGGATGTGAGTACAGGTTGTATTCCATTTTCTCTCAAAATTCTCTCCCATTTTTTACTCTGGAATTGTACACCCTGATCACTGAAGACCTTTTTCATCTTACCAAATGCTGGAATATATTTCTGCAGTAGTATCTTTAGAACAACCTTCGTGGTGGGTTGCATAATTGGGTACCGTCGGACTGCCTTGGAAAACACATCGATACATACCAATATGTGTTTCACTCGTCGACTTGATCGTGGTAGTGGTCCCAGAAAATCGCCTGCAATTAGCTCTCCCTTATTTTCTTTCTGGATGCTCTGCATTTCTACGTATTTATGCCATCTTTCACTCTGTAATTTTACTTTTCCTTAATCATAACATTCCTACATTCTTTAATCTTTTCTTAACATGAACATTACTTACATTTCTTTTCTGATTGCTCATAATCTTCTTCATTCTTACCAAATGCTGGAATATACTTCCGTAACAGAATACTCTTTTAACTTTGCAGTGTGTCGCATGATCGGTTACAGATGAACTGCCTTAGAAAACATATCGATATTTTACTCGTAGTCGTAAATTCTAAGTTGTTTCTCTGCCCTTTGACTTTTCACTATCGCTTTCTTCTGTGTCCTTGCATTTCCACTAAGGTATGAAGATTTCACTTGATCAGCTGTTCTGACAATTATAACATTTATTTCTCATCTCTAATCCTTTCTTCATATTAATAACAACATCGATAATTACATTCTTTACAATCATTTCTTAACATATTTTTAACACATTAACATTCCTTACCATTTTTCTTTTCAATCATAACATTTTCTTAAATATAATTTCTAACCATTTTACACATATTATTCCTTATTATTTAACTCCTTTTCTAACATTAACATTCCTTCTTTATTAATTCTTTATCTTATTAATAATTAACAGTAATATTTTTCTTAAAATAATTATTTATTTTCGGGCATTGAGTGTGGTTCAATTTACACCCTCCCTAGTTTAAGTTAACAATGCTTTGTATTGTGTGACCAGCTGTCGGACATTGTTTCCTTTGCCGTATAGTCGCCGACATATAGCAATTTCCGCTTCTCACCCTTGTTAACATTCCATTGTAACGTGTAACTCTACGTGACTGCATAACTCACCTGTTTATAGGGTAAAAATTTGTTTTTAGCTGCGATGAATAACCTCTCTCTCTTCTCTCAGCACGTTCCACAATTCTCTCGTCACTAATGCATTGCGTATGGTCAGTCTGCTTGAGGCCCATATAAACAGCTGTCGACTGTTTTTTCATCCGTCGTTTATGATAAACTATGTAGTTTTTATAATTACAGTTATAATTATCTTTATTATAATTATCACAAGTTTGCGTAGTGTTTCGTATAGATGATTTATTACTACGTTTCTTGTTACAGTGATACTTATTGTGTGTTGGAAGTGTTTTACACATACTGTATTTTTCTTTTATGTGATTTATTGCTGTGTGTGTAACTTGCGATTTGGATATTCCTATCAATAAGGTATGCTCGCCTAAGTTTTACTTTACTTTCTTCCTTAATGTTAATTATTTCTCTATGCATATCATTATTAATTACGAACGTATTTTCTTTCGTATCTTCAATTATTATGTTTTCTTCCCATATCATCGTTCCACATATTTGTTCTGTTTGTTTATCAATTATTTCACATATATTTTCTGTGATAGTGTCAATATGTGAGTTGGTATCAACAACCTTTTCTGTTAACTCTTTTACCTTCTTCGTTATTTTTATGGTGTCCTGTTTAAACTTCATTACTGTTTGTACTGTTGCATTATATAGACGTTTATGTCGAACTATGTTTGAGTCATATCGACTCTTGTGCTCGTTTCGATTCTAGAATTTCTTTATCTAATTCTTAAAATTGTTAATAACTTTACTTTTTAGTATATCTCAGGGTTTAGATTCTTTAAAGCTGTTAAAAAAGTCATAAATACAAAGAAAAGGTACTATACATTACAATAAACTATAAATTAAATCTTACTAAATACGGAACAGTTTGTTTGCCGGACAACAGCGAATAATTTGTCTCACTACGCAAGCACGCAAGGCAGTTGAACGAATCAAAATGGCCGTCCGTATACTTTACAGAGACGTCACAAATTAATGTTTTGTTCACTCCCTTTTTAAAATAAATAAATTTTGTAGTGTTTTCACTGTATTATATTTAGTTTTTTCTTTAGTTAACACTTGTGTTTGGTTTAATAGTGCCTGTTGATTTAACTATCTGTTGTGTAGTGGTCATGAATAGTTTATATGAGTTGGACAAATCTCACCAGTAGGTACTCAGATTTTTTCGTTCAGTTTGGTTGATCGTATTTTCTTCTTATTTTTATTTTCATCGTTTGGTTTAAGTATTTAATGTATCCTCTTCTTTTATAGTTTTACTTTCTCATTTTTTTAGATATTGGTCAATTAGTTTTACCACTCAATATGTTGATTCCACTTCTGAATTTTTCTTGGTATTACATAGCTCATCTACACTCTCTGATAGTCAATAATCGGATAATAATTCTTATTTTTTTCAATGGTCAAGCCCAAGAATCTCTGGCCTCCGATTGGTTAAAATAGGTGAACTGCAGGTCACCTAACTGGTGTCACTGAGATCATATATTCTTGCACTTGTATAAAAAAATACTCCCTTTTAAACTTTAAGTCCCATTAAATTTAAGTTACATAATGTTTTTTCTTACTATATGACATGCAATTTGATACCTATTTGATATAAGTTTGTTATTATAATAGATAACTTTTCACCTTTACAAAAGTTCTGAATTTTGGACCTATTTTCTGTTACAATGATTATATCATATAGTAATTGCCTAAATTTATCTAATAAATACTATTACTATTACACCATGTGTTTTTATCATAATACGGCTTTAATCCTTTTTTTTTATTTTGTTTACTTTGAATGGTTGATCTACTCATTTATGACATTATTTTCTTGACATTGCATTATTGGCCTAGCCCCTAAGCTTCATTTCTTTAGCATTTTTTCTAATTTACATAGATTGATATTTAATTTATCTATTTTGAACCCTGGATGTACCATAACAATAACTGTAACAAAATATTTTAACATTTTACCCTAACTTATTGCCTTCATGGCCAAGTTTAACTTCAAACATTAACAAATCATTACAAAATGTTTAAAATAACTTTGATAACATTCTTCAATTCTATGAATCACTATTAACTGATTATTTCTAGAATTGTTTGTTTTTAACTTAAGTGTTTATCTAGCCTGTAGGCCTAATACAATTCACAACATTTATCTATAAGCCTTGATATTTAAACATAAACACCAATATACTGTCTAGGCTTTACACAACACTTACAAAAAATGATACAATTCTATTTTAGTTTCTAATGACAACAAAAATTACAGTAGAGCGTCAATAATTCAGACGTCAAAAATCCGGACCGTCGATAATCCGGATTTGATTCTGGCGAAAAAAAAATCGCATGAAGTGAATATTTGTTTAGAAGCATCGAGACACAACTGTAAAACTCGCCGTGCCCTACAGAGTGGAGCGCGAATTGCGTGTTGTGTGGCGGAGGGAGGGGCAGTGAAAGCGGGAGAGTCAAGGTCGCACAGTCACATGTACACCTGCTACCCTGCCCCTGTCAGTCGCGTCAGGCCACTGACCTCAAGTATTGTTCTCTGTGCATGCACTAAGTTTTTGTTTACCAAATCGATTGTTTGTGTACAGTAGAGTGTTTGTGTGTGTGTCAGTTTGTCTGTGTTTTGTTTTTTGTAACACATTACAGTACTGTTCTGTACCCGTGATGGCATCGAGTTCGAAGAAAAAGCACACTTTTTTAACCGTTGAAACCAAGTTAAAAATTTTAGAAAGGTTAGGAAAAGGTGAAAGTGGAGTATCACTTGCAAAGATTTATGGGGTAGGAACTTCCACAATAAGTGATATTAAGGCAAAAAGAGCCCAGGTGGAACAATTTGCGTCAAAACTGGACTCTGAAGAAGGGGCGCTGAAAAGAAAAACTGCACGTTCAGCAAACAACAAAGCCTTAGAAGACGCAATGTACGTGTGGTTCACTCAAAGGAGAAGCTTAGGAGAGCCAATTTCAGGCCCATTGATTTGTGAAAAAGCCTTACAATTTAATGAACAGCTTAATGCACCGAAAGATTTCAAAACCAGTTCTGGCTGGCTTAAGAACTTCAAATCTAGGCACGGGATTAGAGAGTTAGACATTGAAGGAGAAAAACTTTCCTCAGATTTAGCGGCTGGAAGAGTTTTTAAAGAGAAGGTTATTCTAGGGATGACGTATACAACGCCGATGAGACCGGGATAAACTGGCAAGCCCTTCCACACAAGTCGCTGGCGTCAAGATGCGAACAATCCGCTCCCGGGTTTAAAGTAAGCAAAGAGAGAATAACGGCTATGGTATGTGCTAATGCCAGTGGGGAGCTTTAAACATGTGCACACCCTTCCTGTTTCGTACACGTCTCAGAAAAGTGCTTGGATGACTTCAGTCAATTTTCTTGATAGGTTTAAAAATGATTTTATCCCTAGTGTTACAAAATTCTGTGAGGAGAAAAAGAAAAGAGGGAAAGTTCTTATCATTGATAATGCACCCACACATCCCCCTCTCGAAGTATTAAACGGAATCGATCAGAATTTTGAAATGGAA
Organism: Magicicada septendecula; assembly: GCA_034769895.1. Taxonomy (NCBI): domain Eukaryota; kingdom Metazoa; phylum Arthropoda; class Insecta; order Hemiptera; family Cicadidae; genus Magicicada; species Magicicada septendecula. The sequence continues at coordinate 247,087,656 of CM068373.1, read as the reverse complement.
TTTCTCCCACCTAACGTTACTGCAACTCTGCAGCCAATGGACCAGGGACTGATCGAGAAAATTAAGAGGATCTATAGAAAGCAGCTCCTGCGTCGCCTTTTATTGGCAGAAAAGGACGAAGAGAGTGTACTTCAGTTTATAACAAAGTTGAACGTTAAAGATAGCATTTATACATGCTTGCCGATGCTTGGGAAACTCTCACCAAAAGTAATTTGCAAAGAGCCTGAAGAAAATTATGGCCTGATGAAGAAAGCAGGATTGAAGAAAATGCAAATGAAAATGAAGATTGCGTTGTAAACGAGGTGACAGAAATCTGCAGCACGATCCCAGGATTTGAACAGTGTGACGAAAATGATGCCAGTGAGTGGTTGGCTGTTGATGACAACGATCCTGGGTACCAGATTTTGAGCGACCAAGAAATAGCTGACATGGTGTCTGAAGGTATGTAGCACTGCTTAAACATACAGTAGGCCTACTGTAACTTTTTTTTATTTTAGCCAAACAAGCTGTATGCATTATCTGACGCTGTACTGTTAGTCGTTATAAATTCACTGTTCTATTTTTAAATTTCACCAGCTTTGCGCTTGTTCATTTTTTCTATAAAATTAGAAAAAGAAAACATTTGTTTCGTTTGTTTATTTAGGCGTACTTTTTCATTTTAAGGGGATGCAGAAACAGTAGAATCTGATGGAGACGAGAATGAAAATGACATTGAAGAAGCAGGGCCGACACATTCCGAAGCATTTATGGCAGCAGAGACACTGATGTCATGGCTTGAAAAACAGACTGAGAGCACACTAACCCAGCTCATTCTCCTAAAACGAATCAAGGACTTAGCTGCAAAAAACAAACCACTACCGCTGTTCAAAAGTCCATAAAAGATTGTTTTAAAAGCTCAAATACTGTATGATTTACTGTAGGTATTTTTATTACTGTACTTTACTGTATTTTGTTGTAGGTCTAGATTTACTGTACATAAAATAAGACAGTCTGTAAATGCAATACTGTACATACAGTATTTTTTTCTGTAATTGAAAAACGTAAAAATTTAACTAAATTAATGGTTTTATTCATCTGCTCTACTTCTGTAACCATCAGAGTGAATTATGAACGATTTTAGCAAGTTTTTTATGTTGAAGATGTCTACCGGCGCTTTTATTGGTTCATTTCGAAAATCCGGACAATTTGATAATCCGGAAGGGGTGCGGTCCCAATTAATCCGAATTACTGACGCTCTACTGTAATATAAGTTTATCTTGTCCTCACTGCATGAACACTTATTACTTTTTTGACAGTTTGTGTGACACTAGTTTTGGTTTATTTAGTTTATTTGTTTACACTTGGGGTAATTGAAGGGATTGTTATTTTTTGAGTCTTTTCTGTCCAAATAACTAACTACCTTGCTCCCCACTCTCTTATACTAGCACAGTTGTTTTTCTTACATTTATTAATTATAAATTACCAGACATTTACTGACAATACTTTTGTATTGTACCTTTCATTTGTTTCTACATTGTCTGACATAGAAAAAGGCTTTTTATTTAATTGGTGGACTCTGTGAGGTGACATATTCTGGTCTCTATTGAAAAATGACTATTTTTGTTAATTAGGGCAGGCACTGATTATGTCATGTTACAATATTTATATTACCTCAAGATGTTATTTTTCCTTATTTGGAACATGTTTCGGGTACCATCTTGTACCCATCCTCAGCCTTCCGGTTTTTGTGTCTGGTGAAGTACATATGTGTTGGTTGTCTATTATTATTGTGGCTTCCTGTTGGCTTCTGGTACTTCAAATTGGTTTTATTGTGTGTGATTGTGGTGTATGTGTTAGATTTTTGTGTATTTTCGATGTTGAGTGCTTTGAATATTGTGTATGTTTTGTATTGATTTGTATTTGTTCAGGTATTAGTTTGTTTTGTGTTTTATGTTTGTATATTTGTAAATTTTCCCAAATGTTCATTATGGTGCCTTTGTGTGGTATATGTTTTAGTAGTGTCACATTGGTTATGTCTGGGAATTCATGTCCTGTGTTTATTGCATGTGTGGCTAAATTGGATTTATATGTTTCTGGTTTTTTGTATGCGTTTAGGTGTTCAAAATAACGTTTTGTCAGCTGTTTTTTTGTTTGTCCTATGTAACATTTATTGCAATCTTGGCATTCAATTTTGTATATACCGTTGGTTGTTGTATTATCTTTGTTGTGTGGGCTATTTAGTTTTTGTAAATTATTTTTATTAGTTTTGTATGCAAGAAACAAACTGTAGCAGAAAGTGATTGAATATATGTATTGTAACGCTGAGTTCTAGTCGTGTCTGTGTATAATGTATACCAGTTTTATAGGTGTATAAAGTGTTAGTGCGTTCGTCTCGCACTGGGGTCGTTACATCAATTTTGCGCTAACGATGTCCGTAGTGTTGCGGTAATTACCAGTATAACACGGCAGTAACCTTACCTGTTTATATATATAGGGGTGTGTTAATCCCGGGTGGTGCCAAAATTGTTTATTAAAACAATTAAAATTACTTAATAAAGTGTTTTCAGCTGTGACGGTCGGGGCGTTCAAATAATTCCCGCTCGTGCCGCCTTCTGCCGTTTAGGGAGTTGTGCAAATGGCAACTTGAGCGCTGCTCATCAAACCTAGCCTTCGTAATTAAACACAAGTAATATAATGCACTCCCTATGAAATAATAACAACGGTTACTCCCTGTAATTGTGATTTTAATGTTTGATAATTAAATTTTTCAGGTTTTTTACAAATAAAATGTATGAGTTGATTAACAACTTTGCACCGACTTTATACATGAAACAATTATACTCGGGGTGACGAATCGATTCTGGAATGATGTGCTAGCATCAGCATGGCAGCTGAACGTTTTGTTATTACAATTAATTTCGTTCCAAAATCGGTGGATCCTTTTGATTATAAGGCAAAGAATTCCGATGATTACCATAAAAGTATTTTACCTTATTCTAAGTGTGTATAAATAATAAGGTGTGATGTTACAATGTGTTCTGTAGTGTCGTTAAATGTGTTTCGAAAGTTCGTGTTTAAACAATAGGTTAGATTTTATGTTAACAAATTTTCAGTGTGTTTATTTTTCTTAAATAATCTTTGAAAGAGAAATATTCGGCTTATAGTGAGATTAAATTAATATTAGTAAAATTTAGAGTGATTTGGTTTTTGGAAATAAGGTAATTCAATGGTACTTAACACATCAGCATGACTTGGTGTTTTCGTTCATTGGATCGGAAGAGGATTGGGCTGCAATAAGTTCTATTTTCATTGATCTATGGACTTAAGTAGGTCTGGCTTCCTTTTCATATAGGATGTGGTCATAATTTCCTTTTATTTTTCAGTTTTATGGTCCTGGATCTTGAATGGACTGCTCTAATGGTTCGTCTGCTTCTTATCCAGTCATTGCTTTGAACTTCGTTCACTGTTTTACATTAATTTAAAAAAAAATTGGTCTTCCAAACTTTGGCTTCTGTCCTGGCAGACTGACGCTTTACGAGTAACGGTATTCAATGGTAATTTCATCTTCAACGGTGGTTTCTATGGTAACCAAAGAATTCTGATTGCCTGAGATTGATATAAATCCATTGTTATCAAAATTTGAATTCTTTTCAAAATCCTAGTATATCTTCTGACTGCTGTTATTCCTCTATCTTCCTTCCTGATTATTAAATATTGTCACTGTAGTATTTATTTCCTTTCATAGATTATTTTGATACCCCACAAGTTTAGGTTATTTCAGGTTTTATGTTTTTACAATTATGTTAATACTTGTTAATTATATTTCTTTTTGTATGCAAATGCTTATTATAATATTTTGTCTTAAAAATGATTTACATTTTATCCTTGGTGAGTCCTTCGCCTCGGATTTGCTAATTTCTTAGTTAACTTATTACAATTTGTAGTTGTTTGTTTTTGACAGTTAGGCATTTTCCTAGGCCTAAGTAGCCATTATGGTATTTGGCTTATTTCATTCAAATTACATTTCCTTTTATCCTAATGGGTTTTATTTTGTTATTATAATTGGTTGTATAATTTATTGTTGTGTTTTGGGTCTGTTTATGTGTTATTATTATGTCAGTATTAGTTTGCACATAATTGTTTACTATTTGTTTTCCTCGTTTTCTAGTCATACATTTCTTAACTTTTTTACTTATTTCCTTTGCCAATAATAACAATGTGGCTATTATTTACTATTTTTTGATCCTATTAAATACAATATTTAGGCCTATGGTCTGTGTAACTCTACCAGCCATATCCAATTCATAAACTTGCTTGAATAATTATTTAACTATTATTTGCTAATCTTTGTTTACAATTCATCTTATTTTATATTATTTTTTAGTGTGATAAGTAACATCACTTTTATGAACTTATAACGATCCCTTATAACATGGGTGTTTTTTGATTTGTTTTTAACTCCTTAATTTTTTAACAATCTTTACTTTCCCTCCATGTTAACACTATCTGGTTTTCCCTTCAGGGCATTCTCCCTTTTAATCATAGTTGTATTTACTTAAATTTAATAATAACATTCTTTCTTAACTAGTTACTGTCTTATCAGTTTATATTGTTATTCTTAATTACTAATATACTTCACTTTTTATCATTTAGTGTTTCCTTTGGATTTATTAATTGTTAATGATTTTATCATTCACTATTTTTCACTATATTACCATTCTTTATTTTACACTATTTTCATTCAATCATCACCTTGACTTTTAAATTATTTATAGTTTATTATAATTTTATTAGTGTACTTTCCTTATCACTACACTTTGGGGTTTTTACACTTTCATTTTGCGCTTCACAAAAGTTTTTGTTTTTTAAGTGTTTCTGAATGGGTAATCCCTCTAATTACTATCTCACTATCGTACTATCTCGTTCATTACAATATATCATTAATAATATTAACAATTATATGTCTTTATGTTTCTATCATTGTAACCCCTCTTTCTATTTTTATGCTTTGTAAAAAAAAAAACTTTTTTTTTATTTATTTTTTTTTTGAAAGAGGCGCCACTAGTTATTTGAAACTAGGCCTAGGGCCTAGAGAAGCCAAAAATGCGCTGGGTCCAGCGTAATGGGACTTGCAATTAAACTCGGTTGTTAAACAACAATAACAATTTTTATTAGCAATTTCAAGTAACTTTATAAGTATAACTCTAAGTATTCAATATAACTTTCATAGAATTAGAAAAATTTCATTACAACTTCTACTCCCCTCCCTGGCATTACAACATTCTGAAAATATACACATGTAACATCATATAATTATAATATATGTAAACATCAACATAATAATTTCTCATAAATACACATAAATACAACCTCAATCAATATAGTTACATGAATACACATAGCACACATATACATATATACGTATACCACACACACATGTTCACCTGGCAGGCAGCCTCTATATATATATTTCACCATACATCAGGAGAATATAAACCCCAGTATCCGTGACCAAGACCCCCTTCCCAAACTACTGTAAACGGATAAAATGCCCAGCCTGCTTTAAAAACTTTTCATTAAAAAAAAAAAATCCATTAACACGTCAGATTATGACAGGGTTACGACAAATGAAATTATTACAAGTATACAAAATTTAGGAATGTTCCTCCAAATAGTAATGTGCCATCGCAAGGTCAACATGACTGCACGGTCTTATAAAATGTATAATAAAATTTATAATTGAAAAGTAAGAACCGGTAGTGTGCTCATATTAACAACTCAACAATTAATACACTGGCTATGGCAGTAAAAGGAATGATGAAAATTTACTTATTACTGAATTATTACACGGTTAACGTAAATTTTATAAAATATATAATAAATTTATAATTGAAAAGTAAGAACCAATAGTGTGCGCATATTAACAACTCAACAATTAAAAACAACAATTAATTTAGTGGCTATGGCAGTAAAAGAAAATGATGAAAATTTACTTATTACTGAATTATTAAAAGGCTAACATAAATTTTATAAAATGTCTAATAACAATTTTAATTAAAAATTTTATAACATAAAACCCTAATAAAACACATGTGAGGTGTTCATACAGAATTGGGTTGACCTCAGGCAAGGCCATGCTCCAAACCAGATGTAACAAAATTTAACAAGTCAGAAACCTGTGGATGACCGCACCGACAGGTGATGATGACAGGTCAAGACACCCCCCAAACCTTTAAATAATCTTAATTAATTAATTATTGCAAAACCCATATAGATCTATGAATACCATCAAGAAAATGCCCAATCAAGTACCCCGGCACCCATGCAAGCATAATTAACAACCCTACAAATCAGTAACATTACATTATGCACACTTTTGCAAAAGAGAAAATTTAGCAGCAAAATTCGGTGACGCATGACCCCATCTGGGTTTACACTTACTCTGGGGGCGTAAGCGTTTGTAAAATAAAACTGACAAAATTTATAAGCACTAACTGTCCCGCTGGACTTGTGCACCAACAAAACTTTAACTGGAGCTGTTCCAGGAATAGTATCACATGCTCTACATTGTAGCGGCCAAAAATATTTATTAAAGGCTTAAATGTCACCTGGTTATAGTCCGTCACAAAACCTGAGGTAATTGCAGCGTGTAGTCCATCTCGTCCTCCCGGTGGCGGCTAACACGGAAAGTCACTAGTTTGATGTCATGGGTGGCGGATGATCGGCCACCAGCTGGAGCGAATCAGGAGATCGACTTAAATCAGGAACCCTGGACGAGTATATATATGGGTAATTACTCAACTGTTCAGTAATTCACTATACCCTTTTGACTCCAGCATAACTCACACACCACAACATGCTCAGTTTTAAAAGAAAATTTTGAAAATTTAAGAATGCATTGAAATTACCCTCAGTACAGAATTTAGAATTAAATAACTAGCTATTCATAGACGGTTCGTCAACTTAATAATCCCTTATTACAATTTCGAGATGAGTTGCAAACTTAAACAGGTTCATAAAGCACGTTGTTTCAACAAAATTACAAAATACATTTTCTTACGCCCCTCCTGATATAATTAGAAAAAAATATACACACATAAATACTTTGTAAATACTTTATCTCAGCCAGTGTTAATCGTTCAAGACATGAATAATCAGAATTTAACCCGCGCTTGCCACGTGGCGATTTCACGTATATATATATTGCCTTGCATCGGCGTTGATTTAAGTTAAATTACAATTATTTTTATTAAATAATAAGTAAAGTACCTTAAACACACTTACCGGAGAGTCACGGAGTGATTATCTAAGCATAGTAGATATTAAAATACAAAATCCAAACTGAAAGCCACCGGGAGAATGGAAGATCAGTTGAGGCCGGCTGCTTGACGAGAACTGCCAAGAGCCGCTACTGAAAAAACGTTACGTAGCGCTCACCACAGAGCGCGCGTGGATCGGCATAGCAGGCGTGTTGATAACGGAGCAGGCACCGCTAAGCTAATTAATTAACATGTACGGCAATGCCCGTCACATCATTAACAAGAAAATAGCCGAGTTTTGGGCCGAGTTTTTCCAAAACTCGGCACATCATTACATCTAATTCTACATTGTGGGTTAGTTTGCTTTTTATATTTATATTTAACATTGTTTAATTGGGTTTCCTTCAATTCCATTATTGTCCATTAGTGGATAATAACATTTACTTTTTTTCTCATAGGTTAATTATTGGTCTTTTTTCCAATATTACATTTGAGTGCATTATTTCTCTTGCTCATATTCTTTATTACTTGTTTGTGTATCATCATTGGTTTTCATTTTTATTTATTTCCCTTCATTGTGGGTTTGTTTCTTTTTCGTTTCCCTCCTCCTTCATTTTCATTATATTTGGTTAATACTTTGGTTTTCCACCTTCTCTTTGGGTTCATTTTAACATGTTACATTGATTCATTCAATTCCATGATTTGTTTCATTTTTGTTTGGTTTTGGTTTTTTCCCTTCTTCTTTTGGTTTGGTTAATCACTTTCTTCTTCGGTTTTATTCTTGTTTGTTTTTTGTGGTTCCCTTCTTCTTTTGTTTTCCTGTTTGTTTGGTCAATCACTTGGGTTTGGTCATGTCGTCGTTTGCCGTGTCATTGTCTTTATATTTTATTTATATCAAGCATTTTATTTAATATGAAGTATTATTTTGTATTTAGAATCATCTTTTTTATCCCTGGTACTGGTGTGGCTTATTTGTGTTGTAACAGTATATATATTTTTTTTGTGGTATAATGTGATAGGTTATTGCAAAAATTTAAGTGTTTCTTGAATGTGTTCCATTGCTGAAATGTTGGTCCAGTCAAATATAGTTTGTATTTTCCTTATTGTATTTGGATTGCTTCCAGAAAACATGCCACACATGCGTGCATGCTGTTTGATAAGAATTTTATATGAATGGAACAAATGATCCATTTATATAAATAGAAGATGAACACCTATATTGAATGTAGGTTGTTTGATTAGAAACACTTTCAAACACCTGCACTTTTAGATGATCATACCGCCTGTGTACGGTGTGGACTTAAACTATACACAAAGTGGTTCAGTGTTACAATGGGCCATCTGTAATATGTATTCTTTCTGATATAATGTCATTGTTATTTGCCAGAAGATATTATAGGATTTTATTGTATGTTTGTGTGTATGTATTGCATAATTATTTGATTTTTTCATATTTGTATAAAGTCTTAATTTTATGTGATTTTCAGTGTATAAATTTTCTTTAATTACTCTGGTGATGATAACTAGTAAAGATGAAGATAGTAACTAGTAAAGTAACTAGTCTGATGGTGATGCAACAAGATGTGCATAAGTAAAGAAAAGAAATAAATACTTATTTAATAATGGTGTTATAATTAGGGAACGGTTTTTTAGGTGCTAAAAAGTGGAAAATATTTACATTTTATGTGTTAAAAAACAAAACAAAAAAATATTTGTGGCCACAGTCAGCTAGCAGTAGTAGATTCGAATAATTCAGATTGAGTTAAATTGCATTGCAAGATTTTTTCAATCAGTATTGAGTGTTTGTATCAATTTATTCAATCAATTCAGTTCACCATGCTGATTTATTTTAATTGGGTGTTGGATACGTTATCATAATAGTGTTGAAGTTTAACTGTGTTAATAGGGCACATTGATTTATAATAATATTGTAGTGTGAAATTGTATTGTTACTTTATTCAGTTGTATTTGAAGTAAGTTGTATTAGCTTCATATTAAATCACCAACCTGTATCAGTTGATATAAAAATCACATATTGCATAAATTGTTTAGGTAGTTAGAAACAGTAACAGCAGACTCAGGTGGGCAGAAGTAGTGCACTGGTTCCGAGCACCACCAAAATTAGACAGTGCTCTGGTAGCTGAATTCAATCTTGTTTTGTCTATCGCCCAAGGTGAGTAGAGGTAATGGCAAGTTTTATGGTTTATACTAACTATAGGCTATACAAGGGCGGTCTGAAAAGTTCTCTGCCTAACAATGAAAAAAACATTTATAATTTTTAAAATAATTCTTTTTTCAACATAATCTGCTTTTAGCGTAACACATTTATTCCAGCAATGTTCCAATGCCACTATCTTGTCCCTGAAGTGGTTTTCTGTAAGGCCTGCAAAATACTCCTCTACAGCTGAAATCACCTCTTTATCCGATGAAAAACCCTGGCCAGCTAGAAAGAGTTTCAGTTTTGGGAAAAGATGGAAGTCTGAAGAAGCCAAATCTGGGGAATAAGGAGGATGTTTAACAATTCATAGCAGAGATCCCTTAATTTTTCCATTGCCAAAACACTTTTGTGGGCAGGTGCATTGTCTTGGTAAAAAATGATTTTTTTTTCTTCTGCTAACTAGGTCTTTTTTCATGATAAAGAGCCCTTGAAATTTCAGGAAAAGAAATGTGGAAACTGTCTAAGGTGAACTGTCTTCACAGATTTTTTTCATTAGTTTTTGTCTTGCGTGACATGAGAAGTTTCACCAGAACATTCTTCATCATGAACTTTTGATCTTTCCCCAGTAAACATAGTGCACCATTTTTTTTTACAGATGGTTTGCTCATAACCTTATCACCATGCACTTCTGTTATTTGTTTATGAATTTTTATAGGAAAAAACTTTTTTACATTAAAAATCATATCACACTGCAAACCTCACTTTGTGGGAATTTTAGTTTTGTCATATTTTAAAGGTGTACAAAAATAGCTAAATTCTGTCAGTGTTGGGAGTAAACTGATTAAACTCCGGGCTACTGGATCATGGTCCACTAATGTTACTCACAGACGTTTTGGCCTCTCCTCTGGAGGCCGTCTTCAGTGTATAAAAAACGATTCACCAACTGGTATGGTATTCATCAGTCAACCACAGTACTGTGGGTGTCTTTTGTGAATAATTTTTAAACGCTTAAGATGGCCTTCAAAGAAAGTATGAAATGTCTGTGAATAACAACAAGTGGACCACAGCCCAATAGCCTGGAGTTTAATCAGTTTATTCCCAACAAAATAGAAAAACGTCTGCAATGCCTTGCTACTTGGCTGAGACTGAGCTACTAGAAGTTGAAGTTCATTGGCACAGCAGGAGTGGTGGTGGGGGACCCGCATTGCCCCCAAGGTCAAACATTCTTTACTTTGTGGGTGACTGTCATAATGATATTTTAACTATATTGTCGCTATTAGAAGCAATAATATAGAGCTGATGTAAAATTAATGTTAAAACATAAAATTTAGTGCAGTGTTACATGATTTTTAAGTATTAATTTACGTTCTGTGCTCAAGAATATATTCATTAATTTTCTGTACTTTATAATGTTGTATTCATTTAGGAACTGAGATGACAGTCTTATTCCTTTCACTGTGGAGATAAGATACATTAAAAACAATACGCACTGTAATACTAAACACGTTATTGTTTACAGGTACCTTTGACTGGAACGATTTTGTTCACTGGCGAATGTTACAGACGATTTATAAAAAGTTGACAGGGGCCAGGTTAGATTGTCCACAGTTTGGGTCACACTGGCAACTTGTAGGGTTTCAGGTACGTGTGTTTTGTATATCTGTGAAGTTTTTGCACAGTTTGTGAATAATTGCTAATACGAGGGCAGTCCAGAAAGTAACTTATGTTTCAGTGTGAGCAGCGATGGGGCGGGGCTAGTGCCGACATTTTGGTGACACTGGGTGGCGTGACTCAGTACGCATCCAGCTGGGGATGGTATAGTTTTGTCTTGTGTTTCTGTGTTTTACTGATAATTTTTAAAATGAGTGCTGCGATTGAAAATCCCGCGAGCTGTGAAGTGTGCTCAATAATACAATTTCTGCAAGCAGAAAACTGCAGACCGGTGGACATTCATTGCTGCACGAATGGCCGTGGACATGCAAATGGCCGCACCAATGTGCACGATGATGAGCGAAGTGGCCGGCCGAGTGTTCTTACTGACAAACTGGTGGAGAAAATCAATAAAAAAATCCGTGAAAATCGCCGCTTTACGATTACTGAGCTATCACATGAGTTTCCTCAAATTTCACGTAGTTTGCTTCATGAAGTTGTCACGATAAAGCTTATTTACCATAAGTTTTGTGCGCGATGGGTCCCGAAAATGCTTACAGAAATGCACAAAAACCAGCGGATGGCATCAGCATTGTCATTTCTTGATGCCTATGACAAGGATGGTGATTCTCTACTGGACCGTATTGTAACGGGGGATGAAACCTGGGTTAGGTACGTTAATTGTGAAACAAAAAATCAATCCATGGAATGGGGGCATAGTTGCTCACCCAAAAACCGAGGAAGTGTTTGCAGACCTTGTCAACAAGGAAAATGATGGTGACAGTTTTTTGGGACAGAAAAGGGGTTCTGCTGGTAGAGTTTATGGAATGGGGTACCACAATCAACTCCGAGGTTTACTGTGAAACCTTAAAAAAGGCTGCGAAAAGCAGTTCAAAACAAGCAACGCGGTAAGTTGAGCTCCGGGTTATTGTTCTTCCATGACAATGCCCGACCGCATACAGCAGCATGAACGCAAGAACGTCTGGGAAAATTTGGATGGGAGATTTTCAATCATCCCCCATACAGCCCTGATCTGGCACTGAGCGATTATCACCTGTTCATGCGTATCAAAAAGTGGCTGGCAATGCAGCGCTTTGAAGACAACGAAGAGCTGAAGGTAGGCGTTAATGAATGGCTGAAATCGCAGGCGGCAGATTTTTACGATGAGGGCTTTCAAAAACTCGTAAATCGTTACGATAAGTGTTTGAACTTGAATGGAGACTATGTGGAAAAATAGTCTAAGAATGTAGTTTTCAAGTGTGTAAATAAAAAATTTTTCTTTCATTTTTTTTTATTACTTATTCTAAAACGTAAGTTACTTTCTGGATAGCCCTCGTATGTGGGCAATCTGAACTGAAAACTGCAGGGTTAATGTTTGAATGCCTCCACTGTCTGTTTCTCAGTCACATATACGCGTGCGTGCATGCACGCACACACACACACACACATTGTTATATAAAAATAGTAGTTGTAAAATTGAAGAGGTAGAATTTTGCATTCCATTGGGGAAGAGGTAGAATCACTTGAAAACCATAAATGAGCACTAAACGCAAATGCTCTTATAGAACATTACTTGAATGTTCTGTAAGTTAGGAACAGGATATCTGTGATTTGGATAATGGCTAACAGTGGAGTACCATTAAGTTATGTAATTATGCCAACTCTACTTCCAACAACACCAAGTGCAAGAAAACAGTATTTCCTCTTTTTTTTGCATAGTGAAAGATTGAAGCTACTGAAATGAATAAAAGTTCAGCACGATAAAGCATATTTGTCATTATACCAACTGTACATAGACTAGAAGTTTCTAAAGGGCATTGGTTCTGGGACACCAGTAGTGATACTAAATGCAGTCGCAATGCTTTAAACTGTGGTGAAGGAAAGTTGCTATATAATACTGAATAAAATAGTACACAATAAAGTAGTAAACCATGACTGACCTTCCTGCTGTAGTCTGTCCTTCCTGATGACCAAGGGGCTGTGCGGGACGAAGGGCATGCCCGTCGTCCGCTCGTATGCTGTGTCCTGAGCTTCAAATAGAGCTCCTGCCGCAGGGATCATAAATGGCTGGATTTAGGGTGTGGCTTGCTACCGGCCGCGGGTTTTCAATTAATTACTAAATTGAGGGTTAGAATACACCGAGGCCGGGTCCAAGATTCACCTGGCACAGATTGGTAGCGACTGAGGGCGCTAATGAGGTGGTTGCCCTGAAATCGGGCGGTGCGGCGATAGAACTTTCGGGACAGTGTTCGTATAGTGGCATCCAGGGAATGGACACACAGGGCTTCACGGATGGTTTTATTCGATGTCAGGTAGTGGGTTTTGCACGCCCAGTGCAGTCCTCAGTCAAGGAGAGACTGAAGCTTTTTTTTATGGGTCTTAGCCAAGTAGCCCCAAACGGGGATTGCGTAGGTAGCCATTGGTGCCACATAGGTGAAGATGATAAGCTTCCCTAGGCGGCGGGTTCACTATGCTTGGATCCTGGTCCTGCTTGGCGCCTAAGTTACACAGTTCTGCTTTAATTATTCCTGTGAAACATCATATTTAATAGCTACAATTTTAATGCCACTGTTTTCATGTTTATTTATATTATTATTATTATTATCTCAGTCTAGGGTTTTGTCTGTTTATCTCAGGTCTAGCTATCGCCCTACCCTCAATTTTATCTGTTGTGTATTTGTCTATAGGTTTGTTTAATTTAATCTTATATGGTTTAACTTCATTGTGCTTATTTGCTAACCTGCTAAATGTCATGTTCTGGACAAGGCCTTTCAGTGTTTACACCATTTTGTAACAATACATAATGACCCAGTACCATAATTATGGGTTATATAGGTATTTTCAATGTTTTGTATTATGTAATTATTTAAACACGGAATGGTTAGGTCCATTGTCCCTCTGGGAAAAGGAACAATGCAAATTCAGCCAGAGTAAGACACCAAGGTCGCCGATGGACGTGCTGAAATCAAAAAAGGCCATGGCGGTGTTTGTGACGAAGGACTACAATATGAATTATGATTGGGCTATAGCACGGTTCCATCATCGCTAAGAACAATGACGCACTGAATACAATATGTGCCACGAGGCGTTGTCCAGCAAGACAAAGCTGGATGACGTAAGAACCACACACACAACCGCAAATTTACATTTGCCTCGGTCTCATTTCAACGCCATTCTTCAGAGGAGCCACAGCGATGTATCGTTGTGTGTATAACTTTTTAACAATAGTTTAAATTAACTAGCAAAAATGTTATCAACAGTAGTGGAGCAATGAAGGCTCATCTTATTTAACAGTATAAATATATAAAAAATGTAAATTCAGTGCACACATCTATCTAATTAAACTCAGCGGAATTAAAGGCGAACGCCGGCCATCACCATGGGCGTCACACACCAACAACGGATGGACACCACCACCTAATAAGCAGAGAAGTTCCTTTTGTCATTTTTATAGTTAATGAGCTCATTAATACCAAACCGATAATAAAAAAGAATGTACGGGTCTGAAGTTGAATGTGTGAGAATGAACGAGTGAATGTATGGCCATAACCACATATGCCGAGGGCATTGATTTGTGTAGTAACTAATTAACTATTAATAAATGATTTTAAGCTGCAGCAATAAAGTTTACATTGATATTAATTCAACAGATAAAGAAATAGAGAGAGTAAAAAGAGATAGAAAAAGTAACCGCCATTTTGTTTTGGGTCATATCATATGACGTCACTATTTTGACCGCATGGTTGTATATGTACTACCTTAGATTGAATTAAATTTGATGGTTAATTTCAAGAATATCTTGTTATCATTTGTGTCGTCAACTGTGTTTCAAAATCTCCCTGTACATGAACCCTGGCACCCCTTAGGTAGAAAACAAGTTATAAAAGAAGAAAATGAGCCCGGCAACTAATGAATTTGGTAAGTACTCAGACGTACCAAATTATGGTATTGGTTATACATATTTTAGAAGAGTATATGTAATAATAAAAAGTAAAATAGGAGTTATATTACAAATGCCGCCCATAACTAGGGACATAATTATTAGTTATATTACAAATGACGCCCTCACTGTGGACTTTATATAAAAATTAATTTATATAAAACAGCTAGATTGAGATACACAGAAGATGATATAAGACGATATATAATGAATGAGAGGTTATGTTGACGAAGTTGCATAGTTAATTACAAATTGAGTTAATTGCGTAGTCAAATATAAATAAAAGATAAATAACCATTTAAATATTGAAGTAATGATGGCAGAAAATAATAATAGTGTAGAAATGGACAGTACAGACACAGAATCGATTTTGTTAGACAAAATAAGTGCGAATTCTACACCTAGAGCAGTTGAAAATAAGATATTGTTGGAAGATATGTTCACATTAATTAAAACGCAAAATAGAGTATTAAAAGAAATTGACGAAAAATTTGATAGCCTTGAGAATTAATTAAAGAAACAAAACAATGTACAAGATGTAAAATTGAACCAAGTAGATGAGAAACTTAAAAAAGTTGAAAACGAAATACATAAACAAAATTCCAATGTTAATGAGAAAATTAATACAATAGAAACACAATATGATGATATTAAAAGACAAACAGAAATTGTAAATGAGCAAGTTAAAACTAAGATAAGTAATTTAGATGATAAAGTCAAACGAATCAATGAAACAGTTCAAAATCAAATAGAAATCCAGAGTAGAGAAGTAGAAAATAAATATGTAGAGACAGTAGAACAATTAGAAATTAAAACTAAGAATGAAGTAAACAAGCAGTTAGAATTGAGAACTCATATTTTACGAAATAAAGTAGAACAATGTGAATCAAATGTAGTAGACCTAACCAAAAGTATATCAAAACATGAAAATGATACAACAAATAAAATAAGTATGTTGCAGAATAGAGTTAAAGAAATAGATAGTTTAAGTGTGCAAAATTATAACGATGTGCATGATAGATATAACCTAGTTGAGAGTGATTTGGAGAAAATGAAAAATGAGTTGCGGGGGGAGATTAGAAAAAATTTAACGGGAAATATGGAAAGAGTTGTTATTACGAGAGATCTGTACAATGAAATAGAGTTAGAATTATTCAGTTACGAAAACCACTCAATACACCCCATGCGATTTATTAACCAAACCAGGGAGTACCACCATTTTAGTAGTAGTAATTGGGAGATACAGTTAACCAAAATAATCAGGTGTTTTAAGGGTAGTGCCGCGGTATGGGCAGAAGCACACAGAATAGAGTGGGGTAATTATGAGATGTTTGAACAAGCTTTTAAGGGAAAGTATTGGCCAGAGGAGGAACAAGAAGCGTTGAGGAGTAAAATAATGGGAACGGGTAATTTCGGGAGCCACTCAAACAATAACATAACAATATATGTGACACAGTTGTACAATGAAGTTAAATATTTAGAACCTCAAATTCCTTTTAAGTCTTTTGTAAGGTACGTTAGTAAGCATCTACCTCGAGAAGTCCAAATAACATTAATGACTAAAGAGATATCGAATTTAAGCGAACTTGAGAAAGTCCTTGATATTTTGCAGAGTATTAGGGATAGGGAAGTGAATAGGCGACCAACACCGGGTAACTATAAATCAAACCAGGTAGAGTACAATTCACAAAGAAACAATTACTATGAACGTAATGTGGGGAGTAGAGATAAACATTATAAACCAGGTGAGTGGAGATGTTATAGGTGTCAGCAGGAGAATTTCGCATTCCGGAAACTGTGTTTCAAATGAAATGTAGAACGCCTAGAGAAGGACAACAGAGGAGAGACGAGGCGAGACGAGACAAACCACAAGGCAGAGAGACACCCGACACTAGAGGAGCGGTGAACAACAACCAGAGGCCAGATAAAGGACACCGAGGCCCCTCCACCAGCAGACACCAGGAAAACTAGAAACGACAGTGGTAGCCAGGACCCGACCACTGTTCAGGGAAACGCAGGAGGTCCAACCAGTCAAGGAGATACACAGCCATGTAATAAAAGCAGATATTGTCGCTGACCTGATGGAAGAAGAAAACAATGCCAATAGCGAGGTGAGAGCAGGACTGACAGAGATTCAGGTAACTGTAGGAATTAAGAATTTTAAAACGTTGATAGATACGGGTAGCGAAATTTCCGTGATATCAGACAACATTTTAGCAGAATTAAGAGAGTTTAACAAAGATATTCCAATTTTACCAGTAGCAGGAGTCACGGTAATAGGAGTCACGGGTGAACGCAGTAAGAGAGTCACTAAACAGATACATTTGAATTTTCTAATAGATAATGTAGAATTTGTAAACACATTTTTGGTAGTAAGAGGGTTAAGTTTAGATGTCATACTGGGTAACGATTTTTTGCAAAGGACGAAATTTGCTGTTATAAATTTTAGAGACAAGGTGATAGAGTTAGATGGGGGTGACTGGTCAGTAAGAGTAAAATTTGAGCACATAATAGGTAGAGTTAGAACGTGCGGAGTTAAAATACTACAGAAGGGTGTAAGTGAGAATAATTTAGATACCAAGGTAAGTGCATGTATAGAGGCAGAATATATGAGTGAGTTGGAGAGTGAAAAGAGTAATATTAATGATGCTGTATGGGAGTTAAGGGCGGATGAATTTTGTAGTGAAGGTGAGGTGGTAAGGAGTGGCCAGCGTGCAGCGTTATGGCAGGTGATAGTGAGGTATAGAGGAGTGTTTGCCGAGGTTCCAGGAAGGGCAAGAGAGTATGAATGTGTATTACAAATAAGGGAACACACACCGTTCATGCAAAGGAGCTACCCCGTCCCTTACTCAAAAAGAAGAGCGGTGCAGAGAGAACTCAACAGGATGGTAGAAACAGGCATAATCGAACGGTCAGTATCGCATTATTCTAATCCACTAGTAGTAGTAATCAAGAAGGACGGACGCGTACTTTTGTGTCTAGATGCCAGAAGAATAAACCAGATCATAATTCCCGACAGAGAGTCACCAGAGCCTATCAATGAGATCTTCCAGAAGTTCAGTGGGGTAAAGTATATGACATCGTTGGATTTGACATCTGGATATTGGCAGGTTCCGCTAGCAGAGGTTAGTAGAAAGTACACAGCATTTTTATTTAATGGTAAGAACTACCAGTTTCGACGTCTACCTTTCGGATTGAACACCAGCGTCGCCAGCTTTATAAAGTGTTTAGATAAAATTTTGCGGCCCAAGGACTTAGACTTTTTGACGGTCTACGTGGACGATATTTTGATTGCATCCAGGACTTTCAAGGACCATTTAGAGCACTTGGAATATGTATTGGCTAAACTAGAGGCAGGAGGACTCACAGTGAATTGGGATAAATCAACATTTCTGCAGACACAGGTAAAGTTTTTAGGATTTATTATCACGCCTTGTAGCGGGTCAATTTTGGGTGTGTTTAATTTTTTACAGTATGGGGCATTTATATCTTTTATTTCTTTCATTTTGGGGGGGGCTGGTCAAAAGTTATGAAAATTATTGTGCAACGTTATTTTCCGTGTAACAGACCAGTGTTGAGAAACAGCAGTTTGAGACAAAGGCGATACGCAATTTCAATTGTGTAACGCGGCGAGCGAAGAATGTACCACCCTCGTTTTCTGAGAACTAGGCGAGAGTGTGGCATTGCGCACCTATGCGTTTCACCAAGCATGGGCGCCGACCCACGTGCTGGTAAAGAAACTCAAGATGGCCAGAGCGGAGAGTATTCATCGTCTTCTCCAAGACCTTCCGGAAATACTGCTAACGCCCCGCCTACTATTAATGACATCACCAGAGCCAAAGCCAATATCGTACTTTGGTAACCAGAATATAACTGCTATTCCATATATATAGTGGTTACCTCACAACAACTGAGGCTTGAGCGACGAAAACATAGTGGCAGTGAACCGCCGATTCCGCCCGAGAAAGCAAGATGTACCTGTTACGTTCTCGGTGCCAGTCGACATTAGGCAGAGACGCTAGACAGTCAACAAGAAGCCGACTCCGTTAACAAACGTTTATAGTTTTGTCGGCGTCCCGGTCGGTGTTGTTTTAGAAGAGGTGCGTAAAACAACAACATCGCTAATACCGACCGGGACTCGAGGAAATTACGAAATGCTGAATATCATTTGTGCAGTGGCGTGGTGACTTACAATAAGGAGTAGTGAACTTTTAACTCGGGTGACCGACACGTGCTTCATTCGTTCTGAATAGTGACAGTGGAAAACTAAATAAATAGATCGGTAATTTAATCAAACGAGGGGTAACGTATGAATTTGAATGAATGCGAGAATGTGCAGAATGGGCTGTCTTAACAATAATTATTAAAACTTGGTACCAAAAAACCAAATTAGATTTAAAAAATTTCATCTTGTAGTATTCCGGTAATATCCATAAAATGTGTGTGAGAAATTAAAGTTATTGAATTTACAATATAATCATGTGTTAGACTAAGTTATTTCGTCATTACCACTTTCTCATTTCTGTGTTGAAAAAATTCGTCTAACGGATCGGAATCTTTCTGAATTATTAATTGGGTGGGTCAGATTGCTAAATTGTCCGTTTTATTAAGGTAAAGTGTAAAGGTCTCCATATCTGTCCTTCAAAGATATAGGTGGCGACTCTGGGCTTCTGGTAAAATTTCTGCAACAGGTAAGTCCTGGTAGTGGTTTTATTTATTTTATATTTTGGCTAATTTTTTTATTGTTACAAATGTCGACGCGCTGCCAGGATTTTCGTTTAATTATAATTTTATACGAGATAGACCTATTTTAATACACAGAAAATAGGATGTGGTAATGACGTACTTGTAAAATGGTATCGTATATAATTACGTTAAATTAGGTTATGTGTGGGTAGTGTACGTTTGGATAACTAGTTTATGTGTGGGTATTTTGATTTAAACTGGATAATTAGTGTGTGTTAGAAGGGTTATAGTGGGCGTTATACAAAGAGTATATTACAAATAAATGTTTTAACATGGCCGAGGCGCAAGAAAATAAAGTGAGTGGATGGGGAGAATTCGGGAATAGTACGGAATTCATGCGCGAGTTTGAAAGGGTTTTGAAAGGAATGACGGAGGACGATTGGCGTAAATTAAATACTCAGCTTAGACAAATGGAAGAACAAAAAACGGGACTATACGCTTTCCTGAATAAAAATAGTGATGATACTAGTAAACAAAGTAACGAGGTAAGTGAAGGGGTTAGTGAGAGTAAAATAGTAGAAAATGGTAGTCACGAGATAAAAAATGATAACGGTGACGCAATTGAAAATGTAGCAATAGAAAGTGGTAACAATGTTGTTGATGGTAGTGAAGAAATAATTAACCAGGTGAGTGATAACGATAATGAATTAATAAATAACAGTGACCAAATAGTGGGAGATGGTGAGTACAATTCTGAGGTAAGTGGTAGTAATACAATTAATTATAATGATGAAATAACATTAAACAAGAATAATGATGATGTAGCTGAAAACGGGGTATCAAAAAGTGATACAGTAGAAAATCGTGAAAATGAGAATAGAGTGAGAGTTGAGGTTGATCATGGAGTGTTAGTTAGTGTTTATGAGTTAGAAAGGGAGTATAGGGGTAGTTTAAATGTAGAAGGTAAACAGGGGGCAAATTTTTATGGGGTTAAATGTGAAGCAGAGAATTCACAAGTGTTGATGGAGGACAAGAGTTCCTCGATAATTTTTGTAGAAGACGAGAGTTCTTCAGGAGGTTATATAAGTTTTTTGTGTTTATCTGGTAGGGCCAGATGGTATTTAGATAATTTTATGGTATTGCCCTCTGCATGGAATGGGAGAGTTCAGTGTGGTTATGAGAGGTGTTGTAAAGAAAGAGAGCGAGAAATAAAAATTTTTTAGGTTAATAGAGGGTATGAAATGTTGATGCAGGTGTTAGATATGGAGAGAGATGATGAAAGAGAGAGAGAGGAATATCTGAATAACACTGTTATAAATAATGATAAAATAGTTGACTGGGTATTGAGACAATTTACTGACGGAGACTGGATAAAATTAACTGATAGCGACAAGTTGTATGAAATAATAAATGGTATGATGAAGAATTTAGAAATAATGGTTTATGAAAGTGATGATAATAAACTAAAGATGAATAAAAATCATTTAGTCTATAAATATGTGAGGTATCTTTTTGACGATGGAGGCTAAAATATGAAACAGTAAAAGACGGTTAAATATTTTTGTTTTAAGGGTTCGACTTGGCTGATTTGAACATTGAGACGTGATAACTGAATAAATAATGAATCAGATTTGTAAATAAATATTTAGTGAGTTTAATTGTATGTGTTGTGGTTAAGTGAACAGTGTATGTAGGTAATTAATTGTTGTAATAATATTTTGCAATTTAAAGAAATAATAACATTCATTTTGGAAACAGTAATTGGCTGATTTGTATAATAGCAAATAATAATAATGTAATTTATATTTTAATAATGAATTAAATTAAACCAATTTGATATGCTTAAATATTTTGATTGCTTATTTAAATGTTAATTAATTAATTTTTTTCTGAATGTAATTTATTGTACGAGATAGAAATTTGGTAATGAATGATGAGTTGTTGGATTTAAACTAATTTTGTGTAAAATGTTTCAGAGATGATGGTGATTAAGTTTTGGGTGTATGTCATGTTAAATGGATTGTAAGTAGAAAAAATTTTATAATCATGTATAATAAAAATGTTTATAGGAGTGATGGAGATGTTAATTCAATAATGAGACTATTTGAAATAATTTTGTTCAATAAAAAAGGATAATTAAAAAATGTTAATCACAACTGAAAGATATATAATGATTCTTAATAATGAATTTTGAAAATTCTAAGAAAGTTAAATGGTAGAAAATTATGAATGAGAGAAATGATTATGGATTGAAATACTATATTATAATGTATATACAAATTTTATTAGTTAGTTATTAAGTGGCTATTGCGGGGGTGGCCTGTGCTCTCGTAAATAGCGAAATGGGTTGGGGGTAACCAAGAGTGTTACCTCCATCGGAGGCCAAAGTGGCGAAAATGTGCGGCACACCTTTTTCGTGTAAAATAAGATTTACACACTGCCAAACGACCGTGTCGCACATAACGAGATTGATGTGTAACAGGCAGTCAAATGAAGTTTAGATTTCCCCGACTTTTCGGGCGGTTACTGTCTTACCAGCACTAACCGTGGTTTTGGCTAGCGGCCATGGTCATATCAAGTCCCTTGACCATAGCTGACTTGAAATTGGTACATATTTGAAATTCAATGGGGGGAGAACTAGGGGAAATCTCCGGAACTATGAAACAGCGGCTGCCACTCTGCCCGCTTGGGGGTAGCATAGACAGGTGGTAGACCCGTGTAAGGGTGTATAATTATAACGAGAACATGTTGGTGTTCAATACTTTTAAAACTTAATAGCGGAAGCAGAGACACGGAGAGGTAAAACCTGCTCCAAAATATACAGTCTTTGTGGAAGCGAAAAGGCGCCACAGTCTTACATAATTTGAAATAGTGTGTGTGGCTGGGAGGTGACGCAAAGGAGTCACGAATGTAAATTTTATAACATAACATTTTTTTATTCAAAGTTTGATCAAATAAAACTGCTTGTGCTCTGTTCAGGTAACTAGCTGCTTAGATATTTAATATGAGGTGTTCATTACATGCTATTATTTTAAATGTATTGTTTTATTGTTGTACGTTAGATATAGGTATTGTTAAAATAGGTGTTTTCATGGTATATGTATACGTTAAAGTAAACCAATAATTAAACGCCTGGCAGGCAATTAACATAATAGAAGTGAGTATTGATAAATAAATATATATATTTCATATAAGTTGTTCAAATTTGAGATGTGTTTTCATTATGTTAGGATATCAGTTGATCAGCAATAAGATGTCACTGGTATATTGGTTATAAAGGTTCCAAGTTATTAATGTTCAATGTAATGTTTTCAATGTATTACAGATGTTTTAAAATAATGATAAAAAGTAACTTGAGAAAATGAGAAACAAAGTAATAATTTATGCTAGTTAATAAAAGAGAGTTTTTGGGGTGATAAATATTTTAGGGGACATATAGATCTGTCCAAGTTGAAAGTCAAGTTGAAAGGGTAGAAAGGAATATAATGTAATGTTGTTTTGAGCTTATATATGTTATAGTATTTTGAGAAGTATTGATGTTGACACAGTAGTAGTGAGTATATGTAGAGGTGAGTAATATGAATGAGATTTAAACATATTTGTTGATGATATTTTGTAGTAAGGGTGAGGTGGTAAGGTGTGAACAACGTTCGGCGTTGTGGCGGGAATAGAGTAGTTCGCGTGAGTGTTTGCCGATATTTTGGAGGGGCATTGGCTCGTATGGATATAGCCAGGTAGGGAACACACATCCTAGTACAGAGATGAGCGGTGCCAGAGGTAAATTGAGTTTAGAGTGTTTTGATAGATATTTTGATAGAGATGGGTGTCATGTAGTAAAAGTTAATAGTAGAGTCAGAGGGAGAAAGATTATATAGGTATCCAGATCAAGTAGTACATTAAATGAGATAAATAATTTAAATCACCCACACTAAAGTAGATTGCAGTTGTTAAATAAAGAGAGAGATTTATGATAAAGAATATAAAATTTTTTATTTTTTCGAAACCCGTGACAGAAATTTGATAGAATTGAAAATAATGTGAAGTTAAGAATTGTTTATTTAAATAATTTAAATAGCAATTTGCTTATTATTATATTAATATTTTGTTTGTTTTAAATGTTTTATTGTATTTTTTTGTGTTTCACATTAGATTATTACAGATGTTGAATGTATTTTCAGACAGAAATTGTGCATAACATATGTAGGTCAAGGGTCTGGGACTTGACCTAGTTTTGATCAGCTGATGAGGTCATACACCTACTAAGCTTGTATAGTAGGAAGGCAAATTTATTTGTTTGTTTAATCAATTTAAACCAATTTTAAAATAATGTCCAAATAGGAAGAACACATTTAAATAAATTTAAAATTTTTTTTTTAATTTTAAAATTTTTGAAAATTTTAATTTTTTTGAAAAAAAAAACTTGATTTTTCGCCTGCCAGCGAGTGAATATTTTGAGTAATGAGTATTTTATTATGTGTGTATTTAACATGTTTATTTTATTGATGTCCTGTATTGCATGGTATTGTTAGAATCTAAGTATTCACATGTTAAGTTAAGGATGTTTTAGCCATAAGAAATGGTTAATTTAGCTTAGTTTGAAATAAAACAGAGAAAACAAGGAAGAGAATTTCTTTTGATAAAAATATTATTTTGAATTTTCTAAATTTTTTATAAATCTTAAAAGATAATTTTTCAATTTTAATATGTGTTATGTCGACATGTAATGTGAGAGTGTGTGAGCCCAGTATCTGCTAAAGGCAGCCCAGCTTGCATACACGGGGAAACATATCGGTGGAGGATCTGGCATAATTTGAGCCAGGGATTGAGGATTTTGGGGGTAGCATGTTAGAAGGCGAGGTGTGCTGGGGTACGAGTCTGTTCGATTTCTCGGTGTTGGGATCTCTTACGGAGAAGTCCAGTGATCTCGTTCAGATGAGTCCATAGTCGCTGAGCCAGGGGGGTCGTGTACCCATGAGGAGTAAGAACAAGAGGGGGTTGTTGGCACCAGTTCCTCACCGGTCCTCTTCGGGGTTTATCGATGAGATTTCTTCTGTTTGGGACAGCAGAATTCTCATCGAGGGGGTATTGTAGCGGGTCAATTTTGGGTGTGTTTAATTTTTTACAGTATGGGGCATTTATATCTTTTATTTCTTTCATTTTGGGCGGGCTGGTCAAAAGTTATGAAAATTATTGTGCAACGTTATTTTCCGTGTAACAGACCAGTGTTGAGAAACAGCAGTTTGAGACAAAGGCGATACGCAATTTCAATTGTGTAACGCGGCGAGCGAAGAATGTACCACCCTCGTTTTCTGAGAACTAGGCGAGAGTGTGGCATTGCGCACCTATGCGTTTCACCAAGCATGGGCGCCGACCCACGCGCTGGTAAAGAAACTCAAGATGGCCAGAGCGGAGAGTATTCATCGTCTTCTCCAAGACCTTCCGGAAATACTGCTAACGCCCCGCCTACTATTAATGACATCACCAGAGCCAAAGCCAATATCGTACTTTGGTAACCAGAATATAACTGCTATTCCATATATATAGTGGTTACCTCACAACAACTGAGGCTTGAGCGACGAAAACATAGTGGCAGTGAACCGCCGATTCCGCCCGAGAAAGTAAGATGTACCTGTTACGTTCTCGGTGCCAGTCGACATTAGGCAGAGACGCTAGACAGTCAACAAGAAGCCGACTCCGTTAACAAACGTTTACAGTTTTGTCGGCGTCCCGGTCGGTGTTGTTTTAGAAGAGGTGCGTAAAACAACAACATCGCTAATACCGACCGGGACTCGAGGAAATTACGAAATGCTGAATATCATTTGTGCAGTGGCGTGGTGACTTACAATAAGGAGTAGTGAACTTTTAACTCGGGTGACCGACACGTGCTTCATTCGTTCTGAATAGTGACAGTGGAAAACTAAATAAATAGATCGGTAATTTAATCAAACGAGGGGTAACGTATGAATTTGAATGAATGCGAGAATGTGCAGAATGGGCTGTCTTAACAATAATTATTAAAACTTGGTACCAAAAAACCAAATTAGATTTAAAAAATTTCATCTTGTAGTATTCCGGTAATTACCATAAAATGTGTGTGAGAAATTAAAGTTATTGAATTTACAATATAATCATGTGTTAGACTAAGTTATTTCGTCATTACCACTTTCTCATTTCTGTGTTGAAAAAATTCGTCTAACGGATCGGAATCTTTCTGAATTATTAATTGGGTGGGTCAGATTGCTAAATTGTCCGTTTTATTAAGGTAAAGTGTAAAGGTCTCCATATCTGTCCTTCAAAGATATAGGTGGCGACTCTGGGCTTCTGGTAAAATTTCTGCAACAGGTAAGTCCTGGTAGTGGTTTTATTTATTTTGTATTTTGGCTAATTTTTTTATTGTTACAGCCTGAAGGAATCTCAGCGAACCTCGACAAAGTCGAATCAATCATGCGTTTCCCTGAACCGAGGAATGTGAAACAATTACAAAGTTTCCTTGGGTTATGTAATTTCTACCGAAAATTTCAGCAGAACTATGCAAATTTAACCACAAGATTGAGCTCAGTACTCCAGAAAACCAAACAATGGAAATGGGGAGAGAAGGAGCGCACAGCATTTGAAGAGATAAAGAAGAAATTCAGTCAAATGGTAATGATGAACCACCCAGACTTCGAGAAAGTATTTTATTTACAAACGGATGCGAGCAATGTGGCCATCGGTGCAGAATTATACCAAGAAGGCGAGGACAAGGAGCATAAGGTAATAGCATTTGCAAGTAGATCATTGATCCAGGCAGAGAAGAACTATACGACGACGGAGAAGGAGTTATTGAGTATAGTATTCGCCGTTGGAAAGTTTCGAACATACATTCTAGGAAATCGCACAGTAATTAGGACGGACCACAATGCTTTATCATTTTTAAACACATGTAAATTTGCTCATAGCCGTCTAACCAGATGGGTACTGATATTACAGGAATATAATTTTGAGTGGGAATATATCAAGAAATCGGAGAACAAGATACCGGACACTCTGTCAAGGATAGACATGCTGCACAACAGAACAGGTAGAGATTTAAAGGAAATCGAGATTTTTAAGATCAACCGAGAGGATAAAATTTTTGGAGCAGAGATGAGAGACATCCGGACCATGCAGCGAGCAGAGGACAAGTCAGGTAAGGTTATAGAGAGTTTAGAAAAGGAGGTAAGTGGATCAGAGTACAGTCAGTATTTTCAAGTTCATAATGGGTTATTGTTTATGAGGA
The DNA here is from genome assembly GCA_034769895.1 of Magicicada septendecula. Lineage (NCBI taxonomy): Eukaryota > Metazoa > Arthropoda > Insecta > Hemiptera > Cicadidae > Magicicada > Magicicada septendecula. The sequence continues at coordinate 247,060,726 of CM068373.1, read as the reverse complement.
TAGTAGGGGGTGAGCGTGTTTGGAAATTAGTAGTTCCAGAAGGGTTAGTTGATAAGGTTATTTGGGATTGTCATTTAAGGTATGGTCATTTCGGAGCGAAGAAGTGTGTGAGTGTATTGAAAGAGTCTTGTGTTTTTAGAAATATGGAGAGAAGGGTTAGAAGGTTGTTAAAGAGTTGTGACTTATGCCAGAAATCAAAAGTGGTCAACTATAGAGTCAAAGGGGAGATGACTTTTATAAAAGTGGAGAGGCCATTTGATCTGGTTGCAGTGGATTTGTTCGGACCGTTACCAAAGGGTAGAGGAGGAGTGCAGTATGTGTTTGTAATGTTAGATACCTTTTCTAAGTATGTGAGGCTGTATAGTATTAAAAGAGCTACCAGTCGGGTATTGAGTGAGAAAGTGACTAAAGACTACATGATACAAGTGGGTAAGCCGAAAATAATTTTATCGGATCATGGACCGCAATTCATCAGTGGCAGATGGCGTCAGACATTAGGATGGGAAGTAATCATCACGAAGCATATGGCTGTGTACCATCCCCAGTCCAACTAGGCTGAGCGTGTGATGAGAGAGATAGGCAGGATCTTTAGAGCCTATTGTCACGCTAAACACAGCGAGTGGCCGTTGTATGTTAAGAAGGTAGAGAGTTGGCTGAACAGTACCACCCACGAGTCCACCGGCTATACACCTCACGAGCTTATCAAAGGGACACGGCCTCCGAGAATATTGGAACAGTTATTTGATTACCCATCTGAGAGTACACCTATGGACATGAGCATCAAGATTCGTTTGGCAAATGAGAACCTTTTGAGCAAAGGAGAAAGGCGGAAGGGTAGGCACGACACAAGAGGTAAGTGGATGAAATATGAAATAGGACAGTTGGTATTGGTGAAGAGGCACGATTTGTCAAATGCACAGGAGAAGGAAATTAAAAAGTTCTTCCTGCTGTACGAAGGACCTTATGAGGTAATTGAAGTTAAAATGCAGAATGCCTATGTACTACAGGATAGGGAGACTAAAGAAATAGTGGGTACACAAAATGCTAGCAATTTGAAGTTGTACTGGACAGCATAGAAAGTAACAGTGGGTACTTGATTAGATGTGTGAATGAGAATTAATTGTGTATTGGAAAAAAAAAAATATATATATATATATATATGTATTCCAGTAACAAATAATTTCTTTGAAAATGTGAAGTAAAATATGTTAAAATTGTTATAATTATAGCAATGAGTATTGTTGGTTTTCCATCTGAAAACAAAGAAATATGTGTATGTAAGGTAAGCAGAGCAGGTGATCCATTGTTGTCATTCCTGTCTTGTTATAGCAGTGAATATAGTTGTGAAAAAGGGTAAAGCTCGAACTTGTAAAGTGTCTATGTGAAAATTTTAAATAATTAACGAACTTGTTTTTGAGCAAGAGTGAAGAGTATTTTGTAGTTAGGTGGTGTTAGTGAATTATAAGCCAAATTGGACTGTGAGAACAGGTAATGTAGAAGAAGTAAAGTATAAGTAATGGGCTAGGACAGTAGTGACATATACTACTGTGGCTAGCGAAATGGGTTGATGAGCAACACATAGAATGCTGCCATCATCGGAGGCCTCATGTGGGCGTAAATGCACTGTGCACTTTGAATGTAATTCATATTATATGTGATTTTAATTGTGCAGTGTATCAATATTGTTAAAGTGTAAAACATGTAAATGAAATTAATTTCCCCGACTTTTCGGGCGATTACTGCCTTACCAGCACTAATCGTGGTTTTGGCGAGCGGTCAGCTATGGCCATTATTTAAGTCCCTTGACCATAGCTGTCTTGAAATTGGTGTAGAGTAGAAATTAACAGGGGGGTATACCTAGGGGGAAATTCCCCAGAACTATGGAACAGCGGCTGCCACTCTGTTTGAGGAGGAACAGCAGAGCCAGGTGGTAGAACCGTTTAAGGGCGTGTAATTATATAGGTTTAGATATTATTATATCTTGTTGTTTAAATGTGAAGCCAACACAAGGACAAAGGAGATGACAATTCCTCCACAATTACAGTCCTTGCAGAGGCACCCGAGCGCTACAGTTCGGTTGGGGGGCAATAGAGTGTGTGGTTAGGAGGTCGTTACAGGGGTAATGACGATAACAAGTGTTGAAATATAGTAGATTTTAAGGTTGGAAGTCTAAAGTTACAAATGAAGTTGAATAAAATATTATAGTAAGCTGCCATTTACAAAATAGAAGAAGTGAATCTAAGTTGAGCAACAAAAGTTAAATAATAAAAGTGTCTGCCATGATAGTTGTAAGCTGAATTTATAGAAATAATTAGGTGAAGGTATTTTGGGGGTATATTAAAGAATTGTTGATGTATTGTGTTATGTGTAGTTATATATATGTTGTTTATTTTCTTACAAGGAAGAAATTGAGTTTGGTGGTGGTAAAAAATCAATGTATTTTAAGTCTTGTAGTTGTGAGGTTGAAACTTTTGAATTAACAACAAACCAATGCCCCAAACACAAACCAATGCGTCTAAAAGGGAACATATCAGTTGTAGATATGTAAGTGTACTAGACCACTATTTTGAAATTTTGTATGCAATGTTTCAGAGTTTTGTGGTGTTGTGACCGCAGTCCTGGGCTGGCTGGAGCGTCAGAACAGGAGTGTAGAGTGCCTCATGGCCTTATGGTGTAGGGATCTCTCAGGAGAAGTCCAGTAAGGTCAGAGGGTGCGACCAACATCATGGGACCAAGGGTAAGGAATGATAAAATTTTTTTTGTAACGTTACAGGGGGTTGTGGTGACATATCTAGACTGATCCTTTTAGGAAAGTGTGAATGAGTCAATGAAATTTTTTGTGTTTCGACACAAAAATTTTCATTGAGGGGGTTTGTAACAGTACATAATGACCCAGTACCATATTTATGGGTTATATAGGTATTTTCAATGTTTTGTATTATGTAATTATTTAAACACGGAATGGTTAGGTCCATTGTCCCTCTGAGAAAAGGAACAACGCAAATTCAGCCAGAGTAAGACACCAAGGTCGCCGATGGACGTGCTGAAATCAAAAAAGGCCATGGCGGTGTTTGTGACGAAGGACTACAATATGAATTATGATTGGGCTATAGCACGGTTCCATCATCGCTAAGAACAATGACGCACTGAATACAATATGTGCCACGAGGCGTTGTCCAGCAAGACAAAGCTGGATGACGTAAGAACCACACACACAAGCGCAAATTTACATTTGCCTCGGTCTCATTTCAACGCCATTCTTCAGAGGAGCCACAGCGATGTATCGTTGTGTGTATAACTTTTTAACAATAGTTTAAATTAACTAGCAAAAATGTTATCAACAGTAGTGGAGCAATGAAGGCTCATCTTATTTAACAGTATAAATATATAAAAAATGTAAATTCAGTGCACACATCTATCTAATTAAACTCAGCGGAATTAAAGGCGAACACCGGCCATCACCATGGGCGTCACACACCAACAACGGATGGACACCACCACCTAATAAGCAGAGAAGTTCCTTTTGTCATTTTTATAGTTAATGAGCTCATTAATACCAAACCGATAATAAAAAAGAATGTATGGGTCTGAAGTTGAATGTGTGAGAATGAACGAGTGAATGTATGGCCATAACCACATATGCCGAGGGCATTGGTTTGTGTAGTAACTAATTAACTATTAATAAATGATTTTAAGCTGCAGCAATAAAGTTTACATTGATATTAATTCAACAGATAAAGAAATAGAGAGAGTAAAAAGAGATAGAAAAAGTAACCGCCATTTTGTTTTGGGTCATATCATATGACGTCACTATTTTGACCGCATGGTTGTATATGTACTACCTTAGATTGAATTAAATTTGATGGTTAATTTCAAGAATATCTTGTTATCATTTGTGTCGTCAACTGTGTTTCAAAATCTCCCTGTACATGAACCCTGGCACCCCTTAGGTAGAAAACAAGTTATAAAAGAAGAAAATGAGCCCGGCAACTAATGAATTTGGTAAGTACTCAGACGTACCAAATTATGGTATTGGTTATACATATTTTAGTAGAGTATATGTAATAAAAAAAGTAAAATAGGAGTTATATTACAAATGCCGCCCAGAACTAGGGACATAATTATTAGGTATATTACAATTTTCAAGTCCTAAATCAGTCCTAAATCATGACCTGTCATTTATAAATGGTGGAAACACTGAAAGGCCTCATCCAGAACATCACATTTAGCAGGTTAGCAAATAAGTACGATGAAGTTGGAGTTACAGAGATTGCTAATTCAAATAACAAGATTACGAGGGGGTACCCAAAATTAACAGGAATTTTTTTTTAAAGCTATGTATTTAATTTTTTTTACAAAACAACCTTATCACCTTCAAAGTACTCTCCATTACACTTAATACATTTGTCCAATCTGCGATCCCATTCCTGGACACATTTTTCAAACTCGTCTGTTGTGATGGCCAACAGCTCCTGCCTCTTTTTCTTCTTTACCGCTTCCACGTCGTCAAAACGTTGTCCTTTCATGTCCCTCTTCATTCGTGGAAACAAGAAGGAATCGCACGGAGGTCAGGTGAGTAAGGGGCGTGGGGCAAGGGAGTCATGTTGTTTTTTGCTAAAAACTGGCGCACTGAAATGGGTGCATGAGCAGGTGCATTGTCATGGTGGAAAAACCAGTCCCTCGTCTGCCACAAATCGGGCCCTTTTTGTCGCACATTGTTATGCAATCTTTTTAAAACCTCCAAATAGAAAGCCTGATTAACAGTCTGACCTGGTGGGACGAATTCAGAATGCACTACCCCTCTCACATCAAAAAAACAAATGAGCATCGTCTTGATGTTTGATTTCACTTGACGAGCTTTTTTTTGGGCGAGGCAACAATGAAGTTTTCCACTGGCTTGACTGTTGTTTAGTTTCGGGGTCATAACCATAGCACCATGACTCGTCACCAGTAATGACCTTGGAAAAAAATCTGGGTCGGTTCGGAGCTTGTCTTTCAATGCACGGCACGTTTAAACTCTATTCTCTTTTTGCTGTTCAGTCAGGACCCAAGACACAAATTTTGCAGTGACCCTTCTCATCCCCAAATCTTCTCACAAAATTCGCTGAACCGAGCTCCAAGTTATCCCAGATAACTTACTAATCTCTTCAATGGTCCGTCGTCGGTCTTCAAGCACGATTGCATGAACTTTTTAAACATTTTCGTCAATTCTGAAGTTGACGGACGTCCAGTCGAGGTTTGTCATCAATTGACATTTCACCTTCTTTGAAACGAGAAAACCATTGGTACACTTGAGTTTTTCCCATAGCACTATCCTTGTAAGCTGTTTTCAACATCACAACAGTCTGCGACGTTTTTCCCAAGCAGGAAGCAAAATTTCACAGCAGTGCGCTGTTCATTTAAATCCGCCATGACAAGAAACGAGGAGCAAGCGAAACTGCTTTTACAAAACGAATTACTGTGACCGGACACAACCTTCCCAGGCGACAACAATGACGGCACTGAACTCGGAACGAGTTGCACTATGCTCGCCTAGCGGGAGAAATGCATACTACGTAAGCTCCGCCAATCGCAGCGCTATTCCGGTTATTTTTGGGTACCCCCTCGTATAGTTGTTTTGATGGTTCATTCACGCACTTAATATTAGTGATAAACTGTACTTTCACTAGTGAACACACGTTTCTTATTTGCCTCGAACGTTTCGGTGTGGTGTACACCTTCCTCAGCGAGGTTTAAATATGATTCTGTATTTAAACCTCGCTGAAGAAGGTGTACACCACACCGAAACGTTCGAGGCAAATAATAAACGTAAGTGTTCACTAGTGAAAGTACAGTTTATCACTAATAACAAGTTTATATGGTTTATTTTTATTTTACACTACATTATTTGTTAACACAAATCAAGTTTTGTATGGATGTTTCTGATGGTCAATTCCAATAATAATGTCATAAACTAAATTATCTACAACAAGAAAAGGAATTTCCCAGTTCCATTCATCCTTGGCTATGTTAATGTAAATCTGCTTATCTGTTTTTTTCTTTTATGCTTATGCTGGTTTGCAACTGTGTATTATTTACAGGTAGTATAGGTGGTCGTTTACCCATAACAAATAAAGTAGTAGTTACTACGGTTGAGTCATAAACCAGCACATGATATCAGCGGGTCATGCCCTGTTGTTCCTTTTAATAGTTAGAGGAGTGCAACCATTGTGGCTGCGGAAAGGAAAGAATATACTGCCTGTTCAATTGTTGCAACCATCCAAGGAGTCCTTTTCATTCCATTTATTCAGCAGACCTCACTATTAGTAATTTTTGTGTATTTAGACTACTGCAGGAAATAACAAGAGTGATATTTTTCGTTCAAGTGAATGTACAAGAGGGTGCATTCTCAGCATAAAGGTTTTTTCTCCAAGGTATGTTTGTATTTCTGAACTTCTGGAACATTTCTTGCTTTGCATATACTGCAGTGTGTATAGAAAATTGTCGTTGTATACCTTTATTTATTATTTGGTAGGTTATAAGATAATGTAGAATAAGAAACAACCAGGACATAGATAAGCTATTGAACCACAAGGACATTGTAAGATCCATAAAGGCTCAACAAATACAATGGTTAGATTACCTAGAGTGGATGAATGATCAGCATATGCCAAAAAAATTCCTTAGGGTGGAAGCCTATGAAAGCAGAAAGAGGGGTCGGCCTAGGTTAAGATGGTTGGATGATGTGTTGTAAGGTCTAAGAAGAATGGATGTGAGGTGTTTATGCTGAAATGGCAATAGATAGGAGACATTGGTGTTGGAAGCCAGGATTGTTATTAGGCTGTAGTGCTAAAGAAGAAGAAAAAGGAGAATGTTATAAGATAACAGAACATTTTAATTTCCATTTGGTTCTTCATTATAATCAGATCTCCCTTGTACTGGATTATTTTTATATAATCTGACCAAATAATTCAGACTTTAAATTTTGGTCAGAAATTAACTCTTTCTAAGTCAGCCATTGATATTATTACTGGTTAGAAGAGTAGGTAGTGATTAAAATCTATAAGCATTGGAAATTATTTGATTTTGTTGACCTTCAGATATTTTCCGTTGTTTTAGGGCACAGATCCAAGCACGGATTTGAGGGGTGTTGGACTGTTAGGATTACTTCAGTTCTTGTATTTATCAACAGAACCAGTACTAACAGGGCTTTCACAAAAACTGTACGCTGTGGCTAATTCAGAGAACCAACCGTTTCCTCTTGCCGTTCTTAGTTTAAATGTTACACATATAGTATTAAATTCACTCCGGTCTTCAAGACTTAACAGGTAGGTGCTTCATTAAAAAAAAAGGTTAAAATAATATTGAATCTTTAGTTAATAAACTATTATGTACATGTGTACAGGGGTGTTTGGTTAACTATAGGTTATAGTTATTAAAATTGTTCTCTCAGTTTGTAAGTATATATGACAATGTGGTATTGTTCCAGAGAGTGTAACATTCGACATTCTGTGTTTGATGTGATAAATTTGTTTTATGCTACAGTAATGAATTACACATACACAGTATGGACGTCACAAAATAAGACTATTAAGGATTCAGGATTTCTACTTAAAGGTAAAAAGGAGAATTAAAAAGTAATTGACTTTTCCAATAGTTAGTATTCTTTAACACAGCAAGTATGGTCAGTAAAAGTTAAATTATTGTGACTCCATACCAAGCATGAACAAATACTACAAAACCTAGTTTTTTTTTACCACATGGTAGTTCTTTGGCCAGAGATCTTTACAAGAAACAGACCTCATGAGGTTAGCTAGAGGCAAGAATGAAAAGCATTATATCATATTTATTTCATTATTCATGTTTCTCAATGGGTTTAATATACAGTGGTTGTAAAACATTCAGTTTTTGTAAAACTTACAAAACTTACAATGGTTTATAAATATGTAGACTTCATGCTCAAAGCCGTTCTCTACCAAAATATTATTGCTCTATTTATTTTTAAAGAAAAGTAGTGGTAAAAAGTACCATTCACACAATTTTGCAGTTTAAAATATCATTTACAGATTTAAGTAGTCATCAATTACCTCAAAGTTTTTGTTTGTAATGGAGGGCAGCTTTTTAACAAATAAATAGTTATTAGCAATCCTTTCAAACATCAGCTACAGTTATTTGTTTAGTACTTAATACCAACATTTGATGATTTTGATGCAACATTTGATATAATTTTCTTCAGTTATCACCACTGTTTCATGACCTGTCAGAATATTTTATGTGATCCACTAAAGTTTCCATGACATATTTTGGAAATTACTGGGTTCAGAAAGCACCAAACTGAAAGATACATCGAATTTATAGATTATAGTAAAAAATAAAACCATAAAATAGTTTTAGTGATTTCCACTCGTCAATTTATTAAAATTATAAATCCATGACAGCTGTTTCGGCAGCACAGTGCCTTCATCAGATGGTGTAAGCTGACTAATTTTCGTACAAACAATACAGAATATAAAATATAATACAAGTGCTGTTGTATAGATAGCGATAGTATTCTCGTGTCAATAAGATTTATACACATTACACAAACATATAACATAACAAACATATACCAAGTCTATTTATACAAATTAAGCAGAGGCGAGCTATTTAGATCTAACTGATCATTTAATAATACATTTAAATATTTGTGTTTATTAATTTCAAGGGTTTCTAATAAATCAAGCTTTGGACCTTTATCAGATAAATGTAAAATTTCAAAATTGTCATTATAACTATGGTCTTTTTCTAACAAGTGATTTGCATAATTTGATTTGCCATCATTATATCTAAAACTATAATTGTGACCATACATTCTTTTTTCGAAAGATCTACCTGTCTGTCCGATATACACTTTATTACAAGACCCACAGGATAATTTGTATACACCAGACTTTTGCAGTTTGTCTGTTTTACTCTTATTATTTTTAATATATTTTCCCAAAGAAGACTGCGTCTTAAAAGCTATATTTACATTCCTTTGTGTGAAATATTTACCAATATTATCAGAAGCAGAACCTATGTAAGTGAGAGTGTGATATCTTTTAATCTGTGTTGAGGGAGGGTAAACTAGTTTTAAAGCTTGTGAATAAAATTTTTTGTTTAACAAGTGATCTATGAGGCTAGGTTGGTAACCATTGTTGACAGCTATTTGTTTAATAATGTTAAGTTCTGATTGGAAATTTGAGTCTGATAATGGTATACTAACTAGTCTGTGGATAAAACTGTGAAAAGCAGCCAATTTATGTGAGTATGGATGTGTGGAAGTAATGTGTATTGTCATATCTGTATGTGTAGGCTTATGAAAAATACCGAAGTCTAATTTATTATTGCATTTTGTTATTGTAAGGTCTAAAAAAATTGATACTATTGTTATCTTCTAATTCTAAGGTAAAGCTAATATTTTTGTGTAAATTGTTAATAAAATTAAGAAAGATCTGTAATTGTCTACGTGTACCTAGAAAAATTGCTAAAATATCGTCCACATATCTATACCAAAAAATAAACAATTTGAAATAAGGGTGTGCTCTAATTTTAGTTTCTATGTAGTCCATAAAGATTTCAGCTGCCAAAGGGCTAAGTGGATTTCCCATTGCAAGCCCTTCTTTGCCAATATAGATCTTTCCATTAAATTCAAAGTAGTTTTGATAAGGCAAACCTTCAGTAAATTCAAGATATCCTCTCTCATAAAGGGGTTATTACAATTTTCAATTAATAATTTTTCTACAATATCTATTACATCAGTCGGTGGAATACTCGGAAACAAATTTTTCACATCAAATGATAATAAAACAGCTTTGTCTGGGATATGTGAATCTTTAATTCTGTTAATTAAGTCTAGTGAATTTTTAATACTATGTGTTGATTGAAATTTGCATTGTGTTTGTATAATCTTAATTAGTCTTTTAGATAATTTAACAGAAGGAGCAGTTACATATGATACCACTGGTCTAATTGGATGGTTATCCTTATGCAATTTAATTAAAGAGTAAAGCTTTGGTGGCTGAGGATTCATTACTGATAAAAAATCCAAATCTCGATTATCAAAGAAAGAACAATTCTTTATAGCCTGTTTAACATCTATTTGAAATTTAAAAGTCGGGTTAATATCAATGGGTTCAAAAGAGTTCAAACATTCAAGTGTCTTGTTTATATATTCGCCTTTGTCGATAGCAATAACAGTATTGCCCTTGTCAGCGCGGGTAAATATTATATTATTAACTACAGATTTTCTCTTAATTGAATTAATAGTTAGTCTATTTTTATTGTTAAATGGTAGAGTCTTAATTTGTTTAGCATAAAGAGAAGTTAATTTATCCGCTACAATGTATTTGTTCAATGGTATTGATTCGGAATTGTCATGAAATTTATTGTACTTATTACAAGCTAACTCACAATCCACACCTAAAATTTCAAACTCCTTTTTATAATTTGACGGTTGTATATTATATTTGAAACCCTTTTCGATCAGTTTAGTTTCAAAACTATTAAAAGTTACGTTGGTCAAATTCATAAAACGTTGATAAAATATGTGGTTAGGAAATTTGTTATTATGCCCGCATTGTCTATTATTATAATAATTACCGCTATTACTAACCTTAAACATTTTCAACTTGTTTAACTTACGTAACTGATTTAAGTATTTATTATGAATAATTCTTTGAACATCATTTCGCACTTTACGGTCTAGCAAGTCAAATTCTATATTATGCAATCTACGTAATAATTCTGTATGTATAAACTTAAGGTAAATATTACAAACGTCTCTTTTATTGTATTGAATCTTCATGTTGTATAACAGCAATTTTCTAATGACAGCTTCAACCCCTTTTATCGCTGATAAACTTTTGTTGTTCGTCTTCAAACTCATGTAATGTGGTGTTAAGTTGTCCATTAAGCACTTTTTGAAGAACCAAATATTCTGCGATGTAATTTTTGTACGGAGTAACACTTTAAAATACCACAAAGCCAACATGCTAGTTGTAGCATCTTTCAAATAATTAATGCTTGATGCCTTTACTTGGTGAAAATCCATTGTAAATTATATGTGAAAAATTTGTTTCCGAGTATTCCACCAACTGATGTAATAGATATTGTAGAAAAATTATTAATTGAAAATTGTAATAACCCCTTTATGAGAGAGGATATCTTGAATTTACTGAAGGTTTACCTTAATCAAAACTACTTTGAATTTAATGGAAAGATCTATATTGGCAAAGAAGGGCTTGCAATGGGAAATCCACTTAGCCCTTTGGCAGCTGAAATCTTTATGGACTACATAGAAACTAAAATTAGAGCACACCCTTATTTCAAATTGTTTATTTTTTGGTATAGATATGTGGACGATATTTTAGCAATTTTTCTAGGTACACGTAGACAATTACAGATCTTTCTTAATTTTATTAACAATTTACACAAAAATATTAGCTTTACCTTAGAATTAGAAGATAACAATAGTATCAATTTTTTTAGACCTTACAATAACAAAATGCAATAATAAATTAGACTTCGGTATTTTTCATAAGCCTACACATACAGATATGACAATACACATTACTTCCACACATCCATACTCACATAAATTGGCTGCTTTTCACAGTTTTATCCACAGACTAGTTAGTATACCATTATCAGACTCAAATTTCCAATCAGAACTTAACATTATTAAACAAATAGCTGTCAACAATGGTTACCAACCTAGCCTCATAGATCACTTGTTAAACAAAAAATTTTATTCACAAGCTTTAAAACTAGTTTACCCTCCCTCAACACAGATTAAAAGATATCACACTCTCACTTACATAGGTTCTGCTTCTGATAATATTGGTAAATATTTCACACAAAGGAATGTAAATATAGCTTTTAAGACGCAGTCTTCTTTGGGAAAATATATTAAAAATAATAAGAGTAAAACAGACAAACTGCAAAAGTCTGGTGTATACAAATTATCCTGTGGGTCTTGTAATAAAGTGTATATCGGACAGACAGGTAGATCTTTCGAAAAAAGAATGTATGGTCACAATTATAGTTTTAGATATAATGATGGCAAATCAAATTATGCAAATCACTTTTAGAAAAAGACCATAGTTATAATGACAATTTTGAAATTTTACATTTATCTGATAAAGGTCCAAAGCTTGATTTATTAGAAACCCTTGAAATTAATAAACACAAATATTTAAATGTATTATTAAATGATCAGTTAGATCTAAATAGCTCGCCTCTGCTTAATTTGTATAAATAGACTTGGTATATGTTTGTTATGTTATATGTTTGTGTAATGTGTATAAATCTTATTGACACGAGAATACTATCGCTATCTATACAACAGCACTTGTATTATATTTTATATTCTGTATTGTTTGTACGAAAATTAGTCAGCTTACACCATCTGATGAAGGCACTGTGCTGCCGAAACAGCTGTCATGGATTTATAATTTTAATAAATTGACGAGTGGAAATCACTAAAACTATTTTATGGTTTTATTTTTACTATAATTTACAATGGATTTTCACCAAGTAAAGGCATCAAGCATTAATTACATCGAATTTTCAAGTTTTTGTTCTTTCCTTTCTCATATGACCCTGCAATAAAATACAGTTTAATGTTAGGTTATGGCACAATGACACTGTTATAATTGTATCATTATAATTATATGTATTGTTATAAATTTATTCTACATGTGACTGTCTACTTATATGTATGTAGAGTTTGTCTGAACATATATTGTTTATTTCATCGCTGTTTATAAATGTTGTGCAGAATCAGAAAGATATTGCTGTAGAAATCTTCGGCGACTGTTGCGTGAGTTACCAACATCTCTTGAAGCACACAATAAGTGAGATAATTGTTCCTTCCATAAAAAGTACTGATTTGAAGCTTTCACTAACATTGTAGCAGTGCAGTGTTTCTAACAGGTAGGAAGAAATGCTGCTTAAATATTACAAGTCTATCACTTTGAAAATAAATACCGGACGATTATTTTTATTACACCATTTTAAAAGCAAATTGTAATTTTTATAATTTCACCATTTAAAAAAAAATTAGTAGTTTTATTTTGAACTTTTTTTTCAGATCTGTGATTGTTGTGATTCTGAATTTTGAGGAGTTTAAATGCACTAAAATATTTATACTAATGTATTTAGAAGGAAAATGTAAAAATGGAGAAATGGAAAGTACTGAATAAGTAAATAAGGTGAGTCATCACATCATTTTGAGGTATCAACTGTACGCGTAAGTATTCAGTGAATCCTGTTTAGATAAATCTTGGTATCAGCTGATGCGTCAACATTACCATATGCACTTATTGAATATAAGATTTTTTTTATAATAATTGTTACTGTTTTCCTGGTGCTGTTTGTGTTCTGATTCATTTGGATGTTTTTTTTTAGTAACAGGACAGTAACTGTAGCATGTGACCAAATATAGTTGTCGTTAGTTTACTTTGTCATGCAGTATCATAGTTATGAATAGTTCTTCAAATATTAAATACTCCTGCAAGTATACCTAAAATGCAAGTACTCCTGTAAAATTTATTATTGTATTTTCACCTAACGTACGTTTCACTGATTATATCAGTATCATCAGAGGTTTATAAATGAATTAATGAATAATCTAATTTAATATAAAAAAAATTATTGATTTAATTTGATTTAACTTATCGATTGTTTAATGTTTATTTACTTAATCAGCCGTTTTGACAGTTGTATTGTCAAAAATATTGTCAAGAATATTTTATTCTTGGATTTCGTTGTCCATGACGTGTCCGTTAATTAACTAAATATAATTAAATCACTACTGACTCGGAACACAAAGTTTTTTATGGTTAAAAACGTAAAAGTTTTACCTTATAGCGTGAACCAGTTTTCGCTTTTAAAAAGCTTCTTGAGAGGCTGCTGAGTCGGTAGTGATTTAATTCAGTAAAGCCCCGGTTAACCGAACTCGGGTCAACCAAAACCCGGGTTATCCGAAATGCCTCCGAAAATCGCAAATCCAAAAAATAATACAGTACTGTACTGCACAGAAATAATTCGAGGGCGAGAGTGTGCTGGGCTATGGCTAGCGGGGAGAGGTGAACGCCCAACCTTGAGTTGCTTCCTCAGCCACTGGCTCACCAGTCTAAATATAGCTACACTGCCAACTCTCCAACCCCTCCCAAGACCATGACGCCCGCATCAGTCACTAGCTGTCAACACACAAGTGCGGATCTGCAATACAATAGTGCCTTCAAGTGGTTGTTTATTTCTGTTGCGTGTGTATTTTTGTGCTATGGTGACTAAGCAGAAGCGTGTTGTGATTACTTTCGCTGATAAATTAGCTGCTATCAAAGAAGTTGAAAAAGGAAGTTTATTGAAAACGGTTGCGGCTAATTACGGAGTTGGTGTTTCTACCGTTTCAGAATTGGTGAAGTCTAAATCTAAATTTCTAGAGCAAGCTGTGAAAAATCCTCATAGAAAAACACTGAAAACATCCGACTTTGAAAAAGTAGGCGAAGCTCTTTATCTTTGGTTCACCCAACAACGAGAAAAAGGCATGCCTTTGACTGGCCCGATACTGCAAGAAAAAGCTAAAATGTTAGCTGAGTTGTTAGGTGAGGAAGGAAAAGATTTTTGTGCAAGCTCTGGGTGGTTAGACAGGTTTAAAAACAGATACGGCATTCGGCAATTGAACGTATGTGGAGAAAAGTTATCTGCAGACCCAGACGCGGTTGCTGTTTTCAAAACAGAGTTTGAAGATTACACCCAAGGCTACACTAAGGACCAAATTTATAATGCCGATGAAACGGGTGTTAATTTCAAGATGTTGCCTACAAAATCCTAAAAGAAACATCTGCCCCAGGACACAAAATGCAAAAAGAACGGATAACTGTTCTTTTGGCATCAAACGCTTCTGGCACACATAGACTGCCCCCAATGTGTATCGGGAAGTCGAAAAAACCTCGGGCCTTGAAGGATGTTGCCCGAAATGCGCTACCAGTTTTTTATAGAGCCCAAAAAAGTTCTTGGATATCTTGTGAACTCTTTGCTGAATGGTTTAGTGATCAGTTTGTACCGAAAGTTGAAAAGTTTTTAACTGAAAAAGGTCTGCCTAAAAAAGCGATCTTATTAATTGACAATGCGCCTACGCATCCTTGCGAGTTAAAAAGTGGTGATATTGTTGTGCGTTTCCTTCCCCCAAATGTTACCAGTCTAATTCAGCCACTGGATCAGGGCGTAATCGCGACATTTAAACGGCACTACCATGGGCTATTTTTGAGAACCATCCTGCAAGATAGTGACATGCAAAACAAAAACATGAATGAAGCGCTGAAGGCAGTAAATATGAAACACGTAATTTATTGGTGTGCGCAAGCCTGGGATAATGTGAAAGCAGAAACTCTTCAAAGGTGCTGGAGCAAACTGTATGATGGGCTTGAAGGAGACGACTCAGAAAATTTTGAAAACTTGACAGAAATGGTAAAAAGAATTCCCGGATGCGAAGACATGGATACGTGCGAGGTGGATGAATGGGTTGTCGCGGACGATTCGCAAGAAATCATGGACCAAGAAATTGTAGAAACAGTGTTGCAGTCAAATGCTGACGCGATCAAAGAGACCGAAGTAGATGACGTGGATGACGGAGTGACAGCTGACGATGGTTTTCGAGCACCAGAGGTAAGCCTAAATTAAGAATTTGTTATCTTTCAAAAACCTACTGGGTATAGTATAACACAAAAATTACAGTACAGTACATGTGTTGTTGTTAGGTTGCCCTAAGATTTGTTGAACAATGCAGTGAGTCAATGCCGGCTGACGTTCTTCTAATGAAAAGATGGCAGGACATCGCTGCTCGAAAACGTTGGGAGGGACACAAGAAACAAACAAAAATTACTGAGTTTTTTAAATGAGTAGTAATTCATATGCTCCAAACTATTAAGTACAGTACAGTCATCCCCCGAGATACGTAACACGCGACTTATGTAAATTCGCAGTTACGTAAAATGAAAATTTCAAAAAATGGAAAAATTTTTGAGTAGAGTAACATACAATTTTACAAAGAATTACTGTACTGTATTCTATTTCAAGCATGCAATACTGTACCTTGTAGTGACTGCGTCAATACACTATTCACTCTCACTCTCTCTTTGTAAACAAACACACACACACACACACACACACACACACACAC
Source organism: Magicicada septendecula (assembly GCA_034769895.1). Lineage (NCBI taxonomy): Eukaryota > Metazoa > Arthropoda > Insecta > Hemiptera > Cicadidae > Magicicada > Magicicada septendecula. Next base: position 247,044,543 of record CM068373.1, on the reverse strand, counting down.
ACACACACACTCTCTCTTACTTTGTTGCTCTGCTAATCCTTTACTTTTCGGTCTAAGCACGAACGCAAGCGTACCGGGCACTCTTTCTCGGAAACTTCTTCTACTCAGTGAAGGTTGAGCAGCGGAACCGAGCACATGTTTATCGCTCGTTTTTCTAGATGTATTGTTTCATGTCATTAGTGTAGCTTGCCGCAAGTGATTTGTTCGTACTCATGTATGTACGTACATACCCATACATATGTCTGTATAATAATAAGTACGTAGGTACACTTAAGCAATGTTCAAATTCGACTTACGTAAAATTAGAGTTACGCAAAAGTCTACGGTCCGCATTAATTACGTATCTCGGGGGATGACTGTATACTGTATATTGATGTACTGTAATCCTAAAAAAGTAATTTTAACTTTAATAAAGAACATAAGTGTAGCCTACAAAGAGATTTTTGAATTCGTTTGACCTTCAAAACCTTTAAAAAATACGTACTGTAATTACAATACAAAATACTGTAGTATTAGATGTTCATGGCTTAACCGAAAAAATTGTTATCCGAAACGGCTTCCCCCCCTTTAGTTCGGTTAACCAGGGTTTTACTGTATTTAGAAATATTTTATTTTTATATTTAATTTATTTTAATAAATTTATAATTTTAAATGGATCATCTTGTGTTTGTAAATATTAAGATTTTCCCAAATATTAATTTTTTTACCTTTCTGTATGTTTATGTACGTTATATAACCATCAAAACAGCTTATTAAGTAAATAAACATTAAAACAATCGATAAGTTAAATCAAATTAAAGTGATAATTTTATTACATTAAATTAATTTTTTATTTTTTATATGAACTAGAAATCAGTTTGATAATTTGCTAATTCATTTATAAACCTCTGATGATACTGATAGAATTGGTGAAACGCACGACAGGTGAAAATGTACAGTAATAAATTTTACTAGCAGAAGTATTTATTTTAAGAACTATTCATAATATAAAAAGCCTTCAAGAAATATTGAAGAGTTATGCACAAAATAAAGTATCATAGTTATATTTTACATTCAGATTTATTATTTATAGAAACACGTTTTCTGGATAAAACCAGAAATAAAAGACATTTCATATGCAGATGTGGATTTTTCTGTCAAAGCCCATGTTATGTGTCATCAATGGAGAGTCATGCTAGTAAATTTAATCTGAAAGTTTGAGCGTTCTACCCTGTATTGCTGTAAGAGGGCGTGTTCTGTCAGCTCTAGAATTTACACAGTCTGCAAACGAAAAACATTTCACGTTTTTCTGCAACCGAGTTTCACAATTTACTCAGCTTGTTTTGTGCGGAAACCAACATGCAAAAACAGTGTTTTTCAGGATCCACATCATGATATTGGTGAACATCAGACACTTTCAGATTGTCGCTATACACACACAGCTTCTGACTGATGAAGGGAAAATTTATATCTTTTATTCCTTGTCTTGCTGTATTGCAGCAGAAATATTTAAATATATTGAGTTATTCCAAATTTCATTACAAAGTAAAAGTACACATAAACACTTTGTAAACTGGACTTGGGTATCACTAAATTCATCTGGTAATAAAAAAATAAGCTCATAATTCAGAGTGTAATAAAAATGTCAGACGTGTGCCAAAACAGTTGGACAACAAACCTGTAGAAGCTGCAACATTGGTTGTTTCAAGATCATGACGATCCAGCCCCCTCCCCCCTATATTTGAGATATGACAGTTCAACCCTGCGATAAATCAGCATATCAGTCATAGGATCATATATACTGTCTCACAAATATCTAATCAGAAATAAGTGTTTAATATTAAGTTAAAACTGTGATTTTAGTTTGATAACAACTATATAGAATAACATACCTAGCTCAAACAAAAAATTATGTAAAGAGGACTATAGTCAATTTCAGGGGCGTATTTATGACAAGGGGGGTGAAAGGGACCAGTCCTCCAGAGAATCGAAAAAAGTTGATGAATTTTGCTAATCTTTTAATTTTCAGGCCATTTTATTATTTTTTTTTTTCAGCTGTGAACGCTAATATAGTAGTAACTCTTTTTTACATATACAAACATGTTTATTACACAGCATTTTGGTATACGTTTGAAATATGAAATGTAGGAAATCAATTCAGTCAGTAACTATTGTATAAACGTTTCAATAACATGTATTTTTATCGTGTTTTACCGTTTACTTTAATGGGATTGATTTCAGGATGTTATCAGATGTTTTTCATCCACTTTAAACATAGTAATGTTGATTAGTCTTGACTTGATTTTTCTTTTGTATGAAGTAGACTCGACTGCCCCCCCCCCAAGCTCAAGTTCTAGACACACCATTGATCAATATAAGGAATTAGATGTCAACTATAATCAGTTAGAACTATGAAAACTTAAACATGGCAAAAGATAATTAAACAAGTGAAACGAGTTCTCATTTTTAACTTGACTGTTTGGATTCATCTGTCTGTCTGTCTGGGATAATGTCATATGGTAACTTTAGAATGCATTAACTGATTTTTGTAAAACTTTGCATTCTTCTCCCTTATCCATACATGTCTACACACACAACACACACACACACACACATAAAACCCTATTGTTTTTGAAAGAATTGCAACATGTTCTTTGGGGTATCTAATTAAACAAAGTTTTAACCACAATATAGTGTAGTATAGTGTTTAGTTTTGAAAATTTAAAAATTTGGGGCACCATGACCAAAAGTGTACCAAAATTTTGAAAAAATCCAAGTGGGATATCAAATTAAAGATAATTTTAACCACAGTCTGAATATAAAGTTTATGCTTGAAAATTTTTAAATTTTAAAACACCAAATGTAAAACGTCACAGGGAATATCAGAATAAAGGAAATGATATTAAGCCAAATCCAGATGTAGCATTTGCTTTAAAAATTTCATCTTTAGGGGGACCACAAGCTAAAAATGGAACTCAAAATTGTGCAAAAACTGTAAAGTTAGAGCAAATTCTATAGCTCAGGGAGCTTACTAGTACAAGCTGTTTCAACAGTGAACAAGAGTTATGTTTCAGTGAACAGTGATGTCATTTATTGTAATCAGTGAAAAATTACAGTCGAGTGTATAATGTTCAGTTTGAGTTGACAGCACACCTCTAGTAATAGTTATACGAGTTCTGCTTATCATTTACTCTTACATTGATTAAATGCATGATTGTATAATAGTACAGGCATAATTTTTCTGTGTAGATTTTCTACAAAACTACAATCAACCAGGTGACTTTTGAAGTCTTCACTACCACTCTCTGTAGGATTTAATCAAGTTAGTTTGTCACACACAGATGATCTCTTGTAGCTCAAGTTTTTTATACATTTTGTATTACATGTTTAGTGTTACTGTTGAACTGACTGTACAGAAATCTTTTCAGCTATATATTATTTTGTTTAACATGTTGCAAAATTGTAGCTGCCTGAATTTGTGCGGTTACACTTATCACAGCAGAAATTATTTTTGTATTCAAGAGGTTTAAATTGCTGTATGCTTCATAGACTTATTTTCTGTACCATTCGTAGATTGTGTATTTAATAAGTTTTAACCTTTTTCATATTGTTGTTGGCATTTAGTAATTAATACAACTTTGAGAGTAGTATTGTAAGTAGTTTTGTTATATTTTGTATTGAAAAGTCTTACGAGACTATAAATAAGGTGATTTTTCCTAAGTTCTTGTGATAATGTGTGAGTCTTTCATGGTCGACTTCAGTGTTATGAGACCTTCGTCTTGCCGGGCTCTAAGGCCTTGGTCCGAGGCTGTTTAGTGTGACCTGAAATGTAGTCAGCCACAGTTCAGTGGTCACTGACTACAAAACCTTTGCCAGTGTTTTGCAGCTTTTTGCACTGAAGATGGCCATCGAAGGCACGGCTGAAACATTTGCACCAAACAACGTGGGACCATGGCCTTACAGCCTGGCAAGGCGAAGTTCTCTTATTATGATAATGTTTTAATCAAATAAATGAATAGGAAGCAAGAAATGAAACTGAAGCTTTTTTCTTATGGGTCTTAGCCAAGTAGCCCCAAATGGGGATTGCGTAGGTAGCCATCGGCGCCACATAGGTGGAGATGATAAGCTTCCCTAGGCGGCGGGTTCACTATGCTTGGATCCTGGTCCTGCTCGGCGCCTAAGTTACACAGTTCTGCTTTAATTCCTGTGAAACATCATATTTAATATCTACACTTTTAATGCCACTGTTTTCATGTTTATTTATATTATTATTATTATTATTATTATTATCACAGTCTAGGGTTTTGTCTGTTTATCTTAGGTCTAGCTATCGCCCTACCCTCATTTTTATCTGTTGTGTATTTGTCTATAGGTTTGTTTAATTTAATCTTATATGGTTTAACTTCATTGTGCTTATTTGCTAACATGCTAAATGTCATGTTCTGGATAAGGCCTTTCAGTGTTTACACCTTTTTCAAGTCCTAAATCATGACCTGTCATTTATAAATGGTGGAAACACTGAAAGGCCTTGTCCAGAACATCACATTTAGCAGGTTAGCAAATAAGTACGATGAAGTTGGAGTTACAGAGATTGCTAATCAAATAACAAGATTATGTGTTTTATTTTTATTTTACACTACATTATTTGTTAACACAAATCAAGTTTTGTGTGGATGTTTCTAAGTTGGTCAATTCCAATAATAATGTCATAAACTAAATTATCTACAACAAGAAAATGAATTTCCCAGTTCCATTCATCCTTGGCTATGTTAATGTAAATCTGCTTATCTGTTTTTTTTCTTTTATGCTTATGGCGGTTTGCAACTGTGTATTATTTACAGGTAGTATAGTTGGTCGTTTACCCATAACAAATAAAGTAGTAGTTGCTACATACTACTGAATACATCTACAGTTGAGTCATAAACCAGCACATGAGATCAGCGTGTCATGCCCTGTAGTTCCTTTTAGTTAGTTAGAGGAGTGCAACCATTGTGGCTGCGGAAAGGAAAGAATATACTGCCGTTCTTTTCATTCCAGTGTATTCAGCAGACCTCACTATTAGTAATTTTTGTGTATTTAGACTACTGCAGGAAATAACAAGAGCGATATTTTTTGCTCAATTGAATGTACAGGAGGGTGCATTCTCAGCAGAAAGGTTTTTCCTCCAAGATATGTGTGTATTTCTGAACTTCTGGAACATTTCTTCACACACACACACACACACACACACAAAACCCTATTGTTTTTGAAAGAATTGCCACATGTTCTTTGGGGTATCTAATTAAACAAAGTTTTAAGCACAATATAGTGTAGTATAGTGTTTAGTTTTGAAAATTTAAAAATTTGGGGCACCATGGCCAAAAGTGTAATGTACCAAAATTTTGAAAAAATCCAAGTGGGATATCAAATTAAAGATAATTTTAACCACAGTCTGAATATAGTGTTTATGCTTGAAAATTTTTAAATTTTAAAACACCAAATGTAAAACTTCACGGGAATATCAGAATAAAGGAAATGATATTAAGCCAAATCCAGATGTAGCATTTGCTTTAAAAATTTCATCTTTAGGGGGACCACAAGCTAAAAATGGAACTCAAAATTGTGCAGAAACTGTAAAGTCAGAGCAAATTCTGTAGCTCAGGGAGCTTACTAGTACAAGCTGTTTGAACAGTGAACAAGAGTTATGTTCTAGTGAACAGTGATGTCATTTATTGTAATCTGTGATAAATTACAGTCGAGTGTGCAATGTTCAGTTTGAGTTGACAGCACGCCTCTAGTAATAGTTATACGAGTTCTGCTTATCATTTACTCTTACATTGATTAAATGCTTGATTGTGTAATAATACAGGCATAATTTTTCTGTGTAGATTTTGTACAAAACTACAATCAATCAGATGACTTTTGAAGTCTTCACTACCGCTCTCTGTAGGATTTAATCAAGTTAGTTTGTCACACACAGATGATCTCTCGTAGCCCAAGTTTTTTATACATTTTGTATTACATGTTTAGTGTTACTGTTGAACTGACTGTACAGAAATCTTTTCAGCTATATATTATTTTGGTTAACGTGTTGCAAAATTATAGCTGCCTGAATTTGTGCGGTTACGCTTATCACAGCAAAAATTATTTTTGTATTCAAGAGGTTTAAATTGCTGTATGCTTCATAGACTTATTTTCTGTATCATTCGTAGATTGTGTATTTAATAAGTTTTAACCTTTTTCATATTGTTGTTGACATTTAGTAATTAATACAACTTTGAGAGTAGTATTGTAAGTAGTTTTGTTATATTTTGTATTGAAAAGTCTTACGTGACCATAAGTAAGGTTATTTTCCTAAGTTATTGTGATAATGTGTGAGTCTTTCATGGTCGACTTCAATGTTATGAGAACTTCGGCTTGCCGGGCTCTAAGGCCTTGGTCCAAGGCTGTTTAGTGTGACCTGAAATGTAGTCAGCCACAGTTCAGTGGTCACTGACTATAAAACCTTTGTCAGTGTTTTGCAGCTTTCTGCACTGAAGATGGCCATCGAAGGCACGGCTGAAACATTTGCACCAAACGACTTGGGACCACGGCCTTACAGCCTGGTAAGCCGAAGTTCTCTTATTATGATAATGTTTTAATCAAAGAAATAAATAGGAACAAGTTGAATAACAAGGGCAGCAAGTGGTGTCAAGAATAGGGTTTGCAGTTTTGATCCATATTATTATAGTTATATTTATCAGTTGTAGTGTGCTTAACAAACCTTACTCTCATGTCTTGTAATTGAAGGTTTATGTTACTTAAGTCAAAATACAGATCACATTGACGTTTTATTAGGTTGATTTCTAACTTTGATGAATGTAAGGTAGATTGGATTGAATGTTCATTTGTGTAATTAAAGTTAGATTTAATTTAGTTCTGTCTGTGAATATTGGATAGTTTTGTTATACATGCAAATGATAATTTTCTGCACGCATGTGTGTGTATGGGATCATTGTCTTCACTTTCAACTCCTTCACAAGAGTTGTGACCCCATTGTCGGCAAGAGGCACATATCTAATCCATCCTTCCTCTGAAAATGATGACAGTGGATGCACTAAGGCTTCACTGTCAAGCTCTTTCACTATCACTATATGATGAATTACTGGCTGGTTAGGTGTACATTTTTCGCTGTTTAGTTAGATGTTTCTTTAAAGCTCTTTTAGAAAAATCAGGTGTCTTTTTACTAGTTTCTTAACTTTGTTTGGATTCTTGGGAAAGGAAGGGGATGTGGGATGATAGCCAAGGAATTTTCGGTCAAAAATTGATGTATGCCAATGTACTACTACCGTAGTGAAGCACCCAGGTTTTGTTTTACTAAAGATCGAAATGTTGACAACAAAATAAATTTTTACAATGATGCTGCAAGATATCACAATAGAACTAGAAGTTGGCAGTTTAACTGGCCAGAACAAATTCCTTGTACACAATCTTTGTGATGTAACTAAAAAGATTAACATGCTGTGTTAATATTGATTATGGGTCAAACATTTTTTGGGCCTTGTCTCACTGGGATAATTGTTACTTTGTGCCAGAGTTGTAAGCATAAATTCAATCGTCTTCAGAAGTTATTTTGGATAAGCAAATTTTATCTCCCATAAAAAACTAGATGAAGTTTTGTGTTGATGTCAACTCTTTTGTTTCATTTGTGTTTCATTCGGTCACCTCAAATAGACACTTAAACCTTAAGTGGTATTTTCAGTGGTAAAAAGATGGAGGGTGAAGATCCACTATCAATAATTGAGATGAAACCATATTCAACAAACTAATATTTTGTGTAATATGATTATGTTGCCTTTCAAAAACTTTCTGAAGACTCTTACTGAAGATTTGAATATTGTATGTGTAACAGAGATTTTCTGTAGTCAGTTTCTATCCTCAAACTGGATATGATGGATAACAGTCTATCTTCTTCTGGTGTTACAAGCCAGTATTAGCCTCTTCAGCAATTTTTCTCCATTCAGGCCTTTCATTATGTAGTCTTCTCCATCTTCTTATCCCTTTATTCCTCATATCCTCCTCAACATCCTCAATTCACATTTTCCTGGACCTTCCTCTTGATCTTCTACCTACTGCTCTCCATTCTAGAATTTTTCTGGGAATTCTGTGTTGTTCCATCCTCATTGTGTGTCCTGCCCAAACTACTCTTTATAAACCTTACTCCATGAAATTGGATTATTTATTTTGTAATTCCTCCATATTTTCCATGAACCATCATTATTTTGCACTGGCCAAATGTTTCCCAGTATTTTCTTAGATACTGTCATCTTTTTGCGTTAATACCCAGGTTTCATATGCATATGTTACGACTGGTCTAATCATGTTTCTGTATATTTTTTATTTTGATGATTTGTTCAGTTTCAACTTCATTAATTTTGAGTAGGCACAATAAAATCAGTTACCACTAAAAATTCTCACGTGGTTATCATTGCATGTGATGTTAGTGAAGTTTGTTTGTGAGCTGAGGTAGGAAATTTCACTTGCTTGCTCAAACTCGTGATTTTCTTATAGCATAGGTTGTTTATTGCGTGGTGTTCTTGTCATCCCCATGTATTTGGTTCTATTACCATGTATTTTCAGTCCTCTCTCCATTGCTGTGCTATCTAAATTAATTACAGCCCCTTTCAGTGAGTTTTTGTGTCTACTTATAATGACCACATCATCGGCATAAGCAAGAATTTGTGTGGTTGATTTACTTACTTACTCCATGGTGCTACAGCTCATAAAGAGGCCTGGCCTCCAGCACAACTACCTCCAGTCTTCTCAAGTCTTCATCTACATCAGCCACCCATTTTCTTCTTGGCCTCCCTCTAGCTCTTCTTGTTCCAGGTTCTCCAAGGAATACTTTTTTCACTGCCCTTTCCTCCGTCATTCTTTGTATGTGGCCTGCCCACCTAATTCTACCTTGTTTTATTACTGTGACGATGTCCGGTTCCTTGTGTAGTTTGTACAATTCAGCATTTGTCCTCATACGCCACATTCCAGCATCTAGTACACCTCTATATATCCTCCTCAGAATCTTTCTTTCCCATCTTCTGATCATATCTTCTTGGGCTGAGGTCATGGTCCAGGCTTGTGAAGTATACATTACTAATGGCTGCAATACGGTTTTGTAAATCTGGACCCTTGCTGGAGGTTCTAGAAATGTTTCTGAACTTTAGGATGGACAGGAAAGGAAAGTGGCACCTATTTCCCACGGCTAGTTTGTCTTGTATTTCCGTTGCCATCTGATTTTTTGATGTCAAGAGGGACACAACACATCTAAGGCATGTGTGGTTGATTCCTGCTTCTAAGTCAAAAGAATCAAGAGGACATGATGAATAATATTAGAAGAGCTTTTTACATAAAACCATTTTGCAAGATTTATGTAAATTAAGAAACAAACTAAATTCAACTTAGTAAAGAAAAAACAAAATACACTTTGTCACTGGATACAAGTTGAATTATGTTAACAACTGTTAAAGTCTAGTTTACGTTTAACGTGTTTTTCTTAAAAGCTCCAAGTGTTTGTACATATAAAAATGAAATTTAAAGAAGTCATATGGGTGTGTTACTTACAGTTTTGTTATACTTCACATATTTTAATAAAATAATTCACTAAAGCCAAAAGTTATCAGATAATTTTAATTCTTTTTGGTAGAGGATCAGTCCTGCATTGGATTACATAACGTTAACTCATACCTAATCCGCACTTAATGTGATCAGCTTTCTTATTTTCCTTTGAAATTTTAAAATAATTCTGTGATTGATTGCCTTAATTACAAAGGATTAACCAAAACGTGAGAGGATAAATTAAATCCCCGATTTAATGTAAATCCCTCATTCTTCCAAACAACGTCTTTAATATGTTCCATACTATGTGTTGGTGTCTAGACTAGTGTTTTTTTTAGAAGAGAATTTTGTGTTTGATACATAAAAGGTAAAAGTAGTTTTAATTGTGATGTACTTTAAATATGGCTATATGATTTCAAGGCTACATTTTGTGCAGAAAGTAAAGAGTATGCTGGCAATTTTTCCATTAGAATCATTGTGGATGTTTGTCATTTACAGTCACAACAAATAATAGTTACTAAATCAAATTCTCTTTTCACATATACTATAACGTCTTACCTATGTTATAACATCGGGAACCTGTGCTTAATTGCCTCAGATCAATTGCATAGGCTGCCATAGTCGTAACCAACTTCTAATTATTATCTTTACAAGCTGTAGTTAGAATTAATGGAAATTTTACAGGGGTGTCTGGTGATTTATTCACTCAGTATTATGTGTTATGTAATGACATCTCTTTATTAAATGATTTCTTTAACAGTTCTACATGAGGTTTTCTTTACCATAAGGTTTTCTTAATAAATAGTTTACAAAATATTTTCTGAAAGGGGCCCACAACAAAAGGATTGTTATGTGCTAGCTTTTTCCACGGATCCGGGATATTAAATTGGTTTGTAAGTTAAGCTCACTTACTCATATACTATCATACTATTTGGGGGCCATTTGAAGAATGGACTTAATTTAACTTTTAGTATCTGTGAAGCTTTATAATATAAGCACTACTTGCTACTACAAATATTTTTAGTCGTATGACATACTACATTTTACAAAGTGACTATTATTAAAGTCTTTTATATTGTTATTTAAACTGTCTTTTACAAATCATCTTTTTTGAATGGTAATTAACCACGGAAGACAAGTCTCCGTGTCACCTGTGATATCCTGAAGTTTACTCCGTGTCCTGGTCCTTGGTCCTTGGGGTGTCCACAGATGGTTGATCTTTATTGTAGTTTACTTTCCTGCTGAAGTTCCTGAAGTGATTCGGTAATTATGAAGCTGGTATGCTGTTCTCAGAAGTCTGGTAGCTAAGCATCTTTAGTAGTATAACTCGAGTAAATGTTTTTGTTTGCCACAGAAATGCACGTCACATCGTTATTTATAAAAGGTTCTCACTTTTGGTACCTCGTACCTTTTTAATTTAAACAAACATTGAGATCTTACACTTAGTCAATAGAGATGTCATCCCTCACACTTATTTATTCCTTCTTTTTTTTAATAGATTACATGTTTACTTTATAACACTAATTTACCGCTACATTCCTCTGCACATTGTTAAATCTGCACACTAAAATAAACAGATATTGTTGTACTTTGGGGCATGGTTCAGGTCTGTAGTGTTTACTACGAGAACGCTCCATCTCGACTGATTTACTATGTTAGGACAGGTAAGTTAACTGCGCGGAGTTTACGCATCACCATAAAATAGTTCCACCTTTATTTGATATTTACAGTATTAATGTTTGACCTTATAATTATCCAAAGATATGCTTTACTTCAGAATTAATTATAGTATACTACTGTGTTGTTGTTTATTTATTTATGTAATTTCAAATTTATGAGTATTATTAGTTTAGTTTGTGGGTCGGTATGCAAGTTGATTCCGGTTATCGCATGTCGATGCATGGTAAATTATTAAAGGGTTTCTTTACTTTTACACTCGCATTCCTTTTTTTTCTTTTTAAATCTCTTTATTAAATATTATTTTGAGTTATTTCAGGGGTTTAAAATTAGTTTAAATGTGCGATTTAAGAAAAATTTAAATTTCTCTCCTTTTTACATTTCCTATTTTAAAATCGTCACAATACAACCTGTTCTTCTACTGCATAGTGACTTGGTATCCATTAAGTAGTCATTCAGTCCGACACAATGGAGTTCTATACAGTCTGTGTCTGATTATCATCTTAGGCTAGCCTCTCTCTTTCTTCTTTAAACAGCTACAGTGTGTTGTCTACAGTTATGTTCTGTCTGACTTGAATGGTCAGGTTTTAGGCTACTTTAATGATTACTGGATACTCAGAACAATACCAGTTATGTACAAAAGAACTGTGTTGATTCGGTGTTACTTCGCTATGATACTTACTTCTATTAACAGAACAGATGGTAGTATCGGTATAGCGACTGTAGAATTTATGATCCCATAAAGCAAATTGCATTAAAGTCAATAAACTTTTTGTCTTCTTTATTTCACCATCATAATTTTAAAAATACATATAATCTGATTACAACATACATAGTAATTTTATGATACGAATAACATACACAGTGGCGAAACTAACAGGCTGACAATTCCGGGGGCCCATTTCTTAAGAGAGCCTACATAAGACATAATACTATATCAGTTAGACAGATTAAAAAACTAAAAACACAAAACGTTTAAAGAAGACTGAATAGTATTTACCGTATGAATATTAAGCAGTAGACTCAGACTTTGTAGTCAACCGATAAGTGAGTAGCTGCCGTTTCTGAGAAAAAAACAGGTGTTTTTTTTTCTTTTGGAAGAATGCCAGCTTTGTTTATTGCATCTAACTTTATTAGTCAACTAGGTATTAGTAATGGTTAACATAATTGAATTTCCATAATTAAATCAGTTGAAAAAAATTGTTATAGCATCAATATTTGTAGTACGAAATTAGAGATTAGTATACAATGTTTTTTCATTGTATCATAGAAATATAATTTCGTAAATTGTTTTTGATCATTATATTTTAAATGTACACGTATTAGTTAGTTTCCATATAGAGAAAAGTATACTGTATTTTTTTTATTTCAATGTTATTTGTTTAAAACTTTTTTTGGTTTAAAGTCAGCTGATACAAATAAAATCTGAAGTCGGAAATTGTTTATAAATGTAGATATTTTAAATTTTTTCTATAAAGTTTCGGTTCATGGCTGTTAACATGTGCATATGAGGTGCCTATTCGTCAATTTATTATGGGACCCATACATTCTTAGTTGTGCCATTGAATTTGCCAACAACATTAGAATTTCAGTAAAATTATTTTCCAGACCATGGTCCTCTTCTTATGAAACTGAACGTTTCAACTGCAGCTTGGCAGTCGTCTTCAGTGGGTGTTCTGTTTACTGTTCTGCGGGAGAAGATACTGCCACAGTTGCAATCAAAACATCTGGTTTCATAAGAAGAGGACAATGGCCCAACAGCCCAGAAAATAATTTTACGGAAGTTGACTCTGACTGTGAAAGTTGAAATATTATGATGAATATTAGAATTTATAATACTTTAACAGTATTACTTATACTAAGTCATTACTAACTTTGAATATTAAAAGGAAGCCATTATAAGAGAGAAAATTTCAAGCATTTTTTTATGGTAAAAAATAGGTGCCTTCCTAGGCTATTGCCTGCATGGAGATCACCAACACCTAAACTCCTATGAGTTGAGAAAGAGTTTTGAAATGTCTGCCTTAAACTAATTGGTAATTAATAATTCAACTAGGTGTTAGAGATTTGATAATGGTTTTAGTGATTGATTGCTTGACAAGAGACGTTACTCAAAATTGTGCCTAATAGGATTGGAGATCATAAAATAGAGCAAAGCCTTGAAAACAGAAAATGATTTTGCAGATATATTACTTCAAAAATGTTCACAGCTTTTGTTATTATAGAGACAATATTTTCAAATTTAACAAATGTTTTATCTTGTGAGCACCAAACATTTTGATTTATTCTGCAATGAGACAAACTCAGTGGCATACAATTAAAATATGAACATAATTCAGTGGCTAAATAATAATTGTGAGATGAAAGTTCATAGTATAATTACTTAATGATGTGTTTTATTGTGGAGGAAAAGTGCCAACTAGGGCTGGTAATTAGATTGTCTCATTGTAGAATAGGCAAGACATTTGATGTTATTGAAAATTTTCAGCCCTGTATATCTAAAAATAGTGTTGTCATTAATTTTTAGTGTATGTAAACTTGTATTTATAGACCTTTAATCAGATAGTTTTATGATCAGGGTTCATGATGTGGTTTTGTAATGTGGTATTTTATTGTGTGAAGAAAAGTGTCAATTGAAGATAATAAAAAGTTCTATATTTTTCAATGTAAGAATGTATAATTGAATATAAGAATTCTCCTTCTTCAGCATATCAGAAAAATGTTTCTAATAATATAGCTGGAAAGAAATATCTATAAATATATTGTTTAAGTAAAATAAGTGTATATGTTACTGGCAAAGTATGTAATCCAGGCATGTTATAGAATACCTATGCATTTCATACAATGCCTGGAGTTTTTTGGCAAAGTGTAGAATAGAATACTTTTGTAAATGTTTTTTATACTTTTCCCAGGTATTCTATACATTGCCTAGGCATTCCATATAATACCAGTGATTCTTTAGGCAAAGTGTACAATAAGCTTATGACGTTCAAAATGAAAACTTTTTTTACAAAATCACACACAATTGTTTGATTTTACACAAAGGAGGACTTTGTATGACATTTCGAGATTATCTGTTCTCTAGTTAATTATGGTCAAATACTATTTTATTAAAATTATACTGTATAAGAACTTTTTTAACCAATCTGGTTAAAAAAAATATATTAGATATTATTGGTGTTTATTAATTCTAAATATATGGAATATACTCTACTTATTACAACAAGACAGAGAGCTGTGACATTTTGAAGTACACTTTCTTTCATTGTTTACACAATTACATTTTTCTGACACTTAGTCTTGCACAGACATTTTACGAACCCTTGTCCGGATCCTGATGTTTGGGCAGTAGGAGCAGAACGAAGTGCGGTTTCTTGTTCAGGAACATCTTCAACCCCCATTAGTGGTCTTGGGCATACAGTAAACTGTGATCTTGTGTACAGCTGCTTTAACAATCCGTTAGTGGTTCTCAGTTTGTAAAATCCGTCATCTGTCAACTCACAACAATTGCTAGGATGTTTCAAAGATCTCCCCACCCGTTGTCTACTTCAGGAATTGGAACACTAACAGACACGCCCACAGGAGCTGGAGGAAATTTTTTGTCAGAATCAGGTTTCATCTTCTTTGCCTGAAGTTCTAGAAATGATTTTGACCTTTTTCATTCTTCAGTTGCAATTTTACTTTGAAGCAGAGTGTACACAGCTTCTTGCCATCGTCACATTTATTGCCACTAGTATTCAAAACATGTCCACATATATTAAGCATATCTCTACAGCACTCTACAGACTTTCCACAACATGAAACCATAGTGACACAGTGTCTTCTATACATTACCTAGAAGACGTTAGGCCAGCGGTGCACAACCCGCGGGCCGCATGTGGCCCTCAACCTCACTTTATGCTGCCCGGAGGAAAAAATATTATAAGTCCACATGTTTAAAATTGTGTGTGGAAATTTACCCAGATTTGTTGGTTTGATCGGGAATTAGGTTGACCAAGGTCAGGTGGTGGTGGTAGTGGGGGACACTCACTGTCTGCGCATGAGTGAACTAGGCTGGCAGTAGGTAGCAGCAATTCTCGTAGCGTGTAGCGTTAGTTCAGTTTAAGTAGAGACCGATCGGTATTTGGCATTCGTGTGTTTTTAAGTGATTCCTTTTTTGTAACATTTCACGATCATGTCTGTGAACAAGCGTAAAGTGACTGACGAGTGCCATGTGTTTCAAGAGGCATGGAGCGAGAGGTATTTTTTTATAGAGTATAACGGTAAAGCAACATGCCTAATTTGCAAAGAAACTGTGGGTGTAATGAAAGAGTACAATGTGAAGAGACATTACGATACAAAACATGCTGGCAAATACAAAGAGTGGACGGGACAATTGCGAAAGGATAAGGTAAAAGAATTCCAACGTAAACTAACAAGTCAACAAAATCTTTTCCAGAAAGTGACTGATGACTCAGAAATTGCAGTTAAAACAAGTTTTGTTGTATCTAAAATTTTAGTTAAAAAAATGAAAGCGTACAAAGATGGAGAGCTAGTTAAATAATGTCTGGAAGAAGTAGCAAATATAGCTTTCCCAGAGAAAAAAAGTATTATTTCAAAAATTAGTCTTAATCGTATGACAGTATCCAGAAGAGCAGAAGAAATGGCATCAGACATTGAAAAAACATTGAAGGAAAAAATATTAGAATTTAAGTATTTTTTCATTGGCCATGGATGAAAGCACAGACGTCACTGACACAGCACAACTTTCAATTTTTATCCGTGGTATTAATGAAGATTTTCATATAACAGAAGAATTACTGGCGTTAGTTCCTATGAAAGATACAACCAAAGGTTCAGATATTTATTGTGAGGTGAAAAACATTTTGGAAAAGTACAATTTAGACCTAAAACTATTATATGGCATTTCAACAGATGGTGTGCCAGCCATGGTGGGAATGAAGCAAGGAGTTGTGAACTACCGGGTGGCCCATAAGTCAGTTGGCACTAGCAGTATGTAGATGCTCGATTGACTAGCATAGTAGTTACTTGACTTGACTAGAGCAGTAGTTCCCATAATTCAGTTGAGATTTGAGGTTATGAGGTTAGGTTGATGTTGATGTGTATGCTGTAGTTAGCGCTTGTTTGTTGTTCGTGTTGTTGCGAGACAATGAATAGAAAACTATCTACAGAGCAGCATGTTTTTGTACTGCAGATGTGGTGGAAACAGGACCATAATTACAGTGATGTTGTTGAGTTATTTGCGGAACGTTTTCCAAACATTGCACCTCCATCTAGAGAAGGTATTCGTAAACTGAATAAGAGATTTGAACAGACTGGAATGCTAGCGGAACTTCCTCGGTCAGGTAGGACAAAAACAGTTACAACAGAAGAGAATTTAAATATCATTGTGCAATGTTTTTTGCAGTCACCAAAGAAATCAACATGAAAAACGTCCAATGAGTATGGAATACCTCGAACAAGCCTGCAAAGGATGCAGAAAACGTTGAAGTTGAGACTATATAAGCCCACTTTACTGCAAGTCCTAAATGAAGATGTTCCTGATAGGCGTACAGAATTCTGCGAATGGTACGCAATACGACAAGAAGCCGATCCACAAGTTTACAAAACCATTCTTTGGAGTGACGAGGCTACTTTTAAGCTGAATGGTACAGTGAATAGGCACAACTGTGTTTACTGGGATACTGCGAATCTACATGTGGTGATAAAGACAGAGTTAAACGCTCCGGGGGTTACTGTTTGGGCAGGGATCTTTGCCTGTGAGATCATCGGACCCTACTTTTTTAATGGTACAGTGAATGCTGAAAGTTACTTACAAATGCTTCACGAAGTGTTGATGGAACTATAAAACAGTCCACTTTTTGAACACCTGCAGCCAATTCGAGGAAAGTTAATATGGCAACAAGATGGGGCACCCCCTCACTATGGGCTGATTGTGAGAGACTTTTTGAATGCAACGTTCGATTAATGGATTGGCAGACGGGGTCGTGTTGAATGGCCTCCATGTTCTCCTGATCTTACCCCGATGGACTTCTCGGTCTGGGCTATACTAAAAAATGCAGTGTACTCCGTGAAGATTCGTGATGTGGAACAATTGAAGGAAGGCATTCAATCTGAATTTGAACACCTACAGTCCCTGAATATTTCGGATATAATTTATGCTTCAGTGCTTCGATGATGTCAAATTTGCATAGAAAAGGATGGAGGCCACTTTGAGCATTTCTTGTAGGTCATGAGAACTATGCTACTAACTATCTGTATGCGTTATCTATATCTGTATCCCTGCTGCACCTCTACAATAAAAGTGCTATTTGCAATTTTGCCAACTGACTTATGGGCCCCTCTGTATTTAGCAACAGATTATAAAAACATGGGCAATGATGTAGTCACATTCCACTGCATTTTACACCAAGGGAACCTTTGTGCACAAACTATTCATATGGAGCATGTGATTAAAGCAGTGATCAAAGTAATAAATTTTCTTCGTTCCAGAGGACTCGCTCATCGCAAATTCCGAGAATTCCTAATACAATTAGACACCCAGTATGACGATGTTCTTTATTTTACACAAGTTCGTTGGCTTAGTGCAGGAACAATGCTGAAACGAGTGTATGACCTGCGTAAAGAGATAATTATCTTTTTGAAAAGCCGTGATGAGAATCTGGTAGCAGACTTTGAGAACAATGAATGGGTGTGCGATTTATCTTTCTTAGTTGACATAAGCCAACATCTTAATGAGCTAAATACCAAACGTCAAGGAAAAAATAACATGATACACAATCTGTTTTACTTAATAAAATCATTTGAGGTTAAACTGATTTTATGGCAGTCACAGCTGACGTCTGGGCTACTGACACATTTTTCTACAATGAACAGTTTTGCAGCAAGTTCTGAACAACCCATTAACTTCACTAAATATGCCTCACTTATAGAGAATCTTCAAAATGAGTTTAAACGTCGATTTAAAGATATGAGAAAATTTGAGAAATTGTTTGATATGTTAGCTCTACCATTCACTATTGATGTTGAGATAGTGCCCATTGATTTCCAGATGGAGCTAATTGTCTTCAATCGAACTCTGAATTGAAGACAAAATTTTCTGAGGTTTCTTTACTGGATTTTTATAAAAATTACTTACCTGAGGAAATGAAAGCATTGAACAATCATGCTCTAAAAACGGCAACATTATTTGGAAGTACCTACTTATGCGAGCAGTCTTTTCCTTTGATGAAACAGATCAAATCAAGAGGTCGTTCCCATCTGACTGATGAACATTTGGAGGGAAACTTGCGAATTGCTGTGTCCAACATTGAACCCGATATAGACAGACTAGTGAAAAACAAGTGTCAAGTCTCTCATTAGGCTCTAAATTAGTTTCCTCTTTAACAAATAATAGTTTTGTGATTTCTTTCAAATTAATAATTTTATTGCAATTGTGTGTCTTTTAAAAGTAAACTAAAAAAAGTAAAACTGATTTTTAAAATTACGTGTTTTTTAAAAGTGTTTCTTTACAAATCAAAATTTCGATTTTGGAATCTGATGGCTGTATTATTTTTGTGACCTCAAACGTTTTTTCAGGTGAGTTTTTAATTATTCAATAGAACTAGTTTAAATGTAGCTGTGTTAAGTTTACTTACTTACTTATGAGACATGTTAGAAAACACTCTTCAATTAGAAGCATTATCTTTCACGGAAATGCTACTGGAAATATTAGGATAAGGGGAAAGGTTAGGTAGGTGGTTGACGAAATGGAGGGAAGTCGCCTTGTGGCCCGCCATGATCATTTAAAAGTTTTTAGTGGCCCTCGGATGTTGAAAGGTTGTGCACCACTGCGTTAGGCATTCTGTACAATGCCTAGGCAATGTATGGAATGTGTTTTATTTCATACTTTGCTTTGCCGGCTGGATTCAGGCATTGTATTAAATTCCTAGGCATTCTATAAAATGCCAGAGTTTGTACTTTGACAGTAACATATACACAGAGTAATGTTTATGTTACATTACAGAACACAAGCAGTGTAAATAGTAAATAATCTGTACACATAGATGTGAAGTTGCTCAATATTATTTTTCCTATATAAAACTTTATGTAATGTGAGAAGAAATGTATCTTTTATAAAATTTATTAGTGAGAATTAATGTGAATTTTTCTGTACATAAAATATTAACACATCAAACTACATGTTTTTTATATTGCTTAATATGGTTTTATTCTTTCAACCTTAGACGTCTTTTTCCATTCCCCTTCCATCTTCTGATCTTCATTTTGTTTATAAAATTATTGGACAACTAATATTTCAATATAGATGATGTGCAACAATGGAAGGAAAAAATTAACCCCAGAATTAAACTGACACCATCCAGTCAGTGTATCAATACATTGTTATTTGCAGATGATCATGTTATTATGCAAAAAACAGAAAAAGATCTCCAGTTAGCAGTTTTCCACGTGAGCTAAATATGCAAAGAATATAATCTTAGAATATCAACCCAGATAACAAAAGTTATGGCCTTTATAGGAAAGAATCCGATATGTTCCAAGAAAATTATAAACAATCAGGCTGTAGAACAGGTATCTCATTTCATTTTTCTAGGGTGCGATGTAACTTATGAGTATGACAGTGACATCGATATAAAAATAAATAGATTTCAAATGTTGATAGATACATTTGGTCCTGATTTCAGCACAAATTCTACAAAAAAAAAAGAAAATTTTATGTTAAGATTCAGTTCAAGAAATAAATTGGAAGAAGTTCTCAGCTTTACTGGAAATCTAACTTTTTATCTACATAGCTATAATTAATCTGTGTGGTTTGTAACATTTGGTTTCTTAGAACAAAGTATCAAATATTGATTCCAAAGTAAAACTTCTAGAATAGTTTATCATATACACATCATAGTATATTTCAATTCAGCAGTTGTATGAGCCCCAAGATTCCTTTCATTTGAGGAAAATATAAAGAAATATAGTCTTCTGAAACATTGTTTTAAAGTGGTGTTTGATTTTGTATATAGACGGAGGTTATATGAAGCCATGGGTGGGATTTGAAATACAAACATTATTTGCAAGAAGAAACAGGTTGACCAAGAAAATGATAGGAACCGTAACATGCAGCAATATCTAAATGGTGAGTTGATGAGGATGAATTATTTGGGAAAGCTTGTGAGCTCACAATGGGGAAAGTGTTGTGTAGAGTAAGAGTGAACAGTGACCTCTCTCTGATGAAGTGTTTCTCAACGTATGGGGCGTGACCCACTGCTGGGCCCCGAGGGATCGCAAAGTCGGGCTCAACAAAGTACAGTAGACTCCCGACTATCCAGCCTAATGTGGTGGAAGGGCAGGCCGGATAAAAAAAAAACGGATAGGCCGGAGTTCTATAATTACTCATTTCCTGCCCCACCCATACCATTAAAAACACTTTTTATACCAAAACCTGCTCTTGCTCATATTTTCTAACCTCTTGGTACAGGCCAGTACTTTATAAATGTTTGTTGTGTACTGTACTGTACGTTTTAAAAATTTATTATAGGAAAAGGAAGTCTACGAATAAAAATATTGTACACACATTTTAAGATAAATTTTATAACGTCTAACTTAATTGCAGGAAACAAAATGATGTACACTGTACAGTATGAATACATACAATTTTAAAATAAACAAACCATTAACGTAAAACATAGGCCTAATTCTTAAAAAAATGATTAAACTTATGTTACTGTTCATTGATAAATGATTACACAAATGTGAAATGGTAGGCCTAAGATAAGAGAGTCAAAACTTACAGTTTTTAGTTTTTTAAAAAGTCCTTGATAGATGACTGCTTCTCCCTTTTAGCCCTCTTCCGCGACACAATGACCCTCCACTTACGCAACCAGATGATATCAGCCAGCATCCCTTCCTCCTGCTGACTAATGTACTGCAGCGCTGCCTCAATCGTCTTAAACCCTTCCGAATGTGGGATGAGATTTTCCTGTCATCTAAAGGTGCCTCTTCCTCCTCTTCTATTTCTTCTCCCTGTGTCACCATTTCCACAATATCGTTGTCAGTTATTTCATCAACTTCATCGTTTGCCATCCATTCTCTAATGTCATCTGCATTGACATCGTCACCGCCCGGTACTTTTTCCAGCAACGAAACAAGTTTATCATTTTCATCTTCCACTTTGGTTTCACACACAGGTTCAAGGTTGAAATGTCCACTTTCATGGTCTAAAAGAAATTTCCAAGACCTTATAAGTGATATGTTTGGAATCTCTTCCCATGCTTTGGCCAACCACCTTATGACATCTAGCATGTCAGTCTTTTTCAGAGTGGTTAAGTAGTCTTCATTACTATGAATCGCTGATATCAACAAAGTGAGAAGACGCTGGCGATACTTTTTCTTTAGCATTTCAAGGACGCCCTGGTCCATCGGTCCATCGGCTGTTAAACAGCCATCACATTCCCTGGTAAAAATAAAAGCTTTCATGTCTCCATCTGTGAGTTCGTCAGTGGCCAGACGCGAAGGTGCGTTGTCAATAATTTGCACAGCTTTTCTCGGGAAATCATTATCTTTCAAATGTTTTTCTACAGTCGGTACGAATTCATTTTGGTTTAAAAAATTTTTGAATTCATCCATGCTTCCAGTTGACGTGCTTAACATAGGGGTAGTGATTCCTGATTTTCCAGTTTTTTAAAAGCTCTAGGTGTCTTTGATTTTGCTGTTAAAGTCAACTTAAGTTGTGGTTGCCGGTTGCATTACTGCAACCCAAGATGGTGACTCGTTCCTTGCTTTTCTTGTATCTTGGTGCAGTGGCTTCTGTTTTTTATGCAAGCCTTTTTTAGGGAGTATCTTATAATTTAAACCACTCTTATTGCAATTATACAACTGCTCCCCAGAAATTCCTTCCTTTTCAATAAGCTTAAAAAGATAGTCTTTTGCAATGATACGTTTGGCATAAGTCTATGTATCAACCCCTGACTGAGGTATGATAACATACAAACGCATGTAAGAGATGTAAATAATAAAAATAATGTAGTAAGTAAGCGTTAGGTATAAGAGATAATAAAAGAAATAAACATAGTAATTAATTTTAAATAAATAAACATTTGTAAGTGAGCCTGCATATGGAATTAAAAGCTTAGTTGGTTTTTAAACGCACGAAGGGGAGAAAGAGACACGTGCCAACCGGCAAGGGTGACGTCATAGCGACAGGCCCCCGCGTGTGTATCAGTCTGCGTGTGTGTTAGTGGTAGTGTGTAAATTGACGAACAAGTTGAATTATGCATACAACTGTGGAAAATTTTACAGTTTTTTAAGTACTGAACGAAAACCAGAAGTCACACGAATCAGCGACATATGTAAAAACATAGCTGGCGCCTGGCGCTACAATTGAAAACTAAGTGGTCAATGATCGTGGGAACCATTCAGCCACCATGTGAAATTTTGCCATAACTTCCATAGTTTACACACCTTAAGGTTCATAATTTGCATAAATAAAGTTTAATTATGTACCTAACGATTTGTGAAATAATATTTATAAAAAAGTGTGCGCTTCATAGAAAGATGCGTAGATTTAATTAGCAATTAAATCGATGCACGGACCTGTTCAATTTTGTCCAAACAGTTTCCAACAGGAATGGAACGACGGCAGCAGTATAAAACCCTAGCGAGCGACACACACTTTCTCAGATCATTAACAGACACTACATGAAATCCACACATCTCGCAACCGCGAATTTTATAAAGTTAGTAATGTTTTTAAACAGTATTACATAACTTGAAGTGCAATGAAACCGGCAGTATGTTGGTGAAAGTAGTAGTGAAACACGATTTATTTAAAAAGACTATAATATCGTAATCTACGAGGAATCGTAACGTCGATGAACTTTAAGAAGTCCACGTAGAACTTCGAGACATCCACGAGGGACAAGACAAGAAGAGGAGAGGAACCAGAGCAAAATACGAGAGGACGCAGGGACAGGCACATGCAGCTACATCCAGCCGTACATCATCATGACCAGAGGTATATTTATTTTATACATGTATATTTGTTTTATACATAACTTCTTTTTCTTCCTCGTACCAGTTCAGTTTTTTTTTCTTTGAATACTTTGAATTCATTTTAATTGCAGGTATTTATCTTAGCAGTTCGTGCTTGATTTTATTTTTGTTTATTTTATTTTGTTTTAAATATTATTCTGAATAATTTTAGTAAGTTTGTTGTTCTTACTTTCTTTATAGGAATTTTTGTAACTTATTCCTTTCTTGGCATTTTTTGTTTAAATATTATCGTAAGTTTGTGGTTCTTACTACTTTATAGGAATTTTTGTAACTTATAATAATAATAAATAATAATATTTATTACCAATTTTCCTTTACATATAATAAAAATTATACAAATTAACTACAAATTAATTATTATTATAATTATTATACTTATTCCTTTCTTATAATTTTTTATATTATACTTCATATGTCAACTTTATTTTATTGTAAGTTGATCTTACTTTGTAGGAATTTTGGTAACTTATTCCTTCTTTTAATATTTGATATTAGGCCTCATAAATCATCGAAATATTGTTGTAAGTTGTGCTCACATAATTTTTGAATTTTGGTATTTGTTTATTTACTTATTTTGGTTTATTTTTCCTCGTAAAACTTTTTTATAGAACCTTGGTTGTAAACTCCTTTTATCTTTTTGGTGGTTATGTTACTTATTTCATAAGTATTGTTACCATTGTCTTTGGTGATGACATAAGGTCCTATGTATAATAATAACAGTTTTTTGGCTATCCCTTCAAGTGTACTGGGTAGTTCACGGTTTTTTATTAATACTCTTTTCCTTTGTTATATTTTATTATTTTAGGTTGGTTTTGTGAATACTTTGCTTTTTGCTTCTCGATTTTCTCCATGATTCGACTATAACATTGGTTTTCATTCTACGGGTCTTCTGGGTTGACTGGGAAATCTATTAACTCTTGTATCTCTCTATGCGGTTTTCTTCCAAACATCATTAAATATGGGGTGTTCTCAATAAAATGGTGGTAACTTATATTTAAAAATACTTCGGTTGAAGCTAAATATTTGTGCCATTCCTTTTGGTTATCATAGCAGTATGTTCTTAGAATACGTCCCACCTCTCTTAACACTCTTTCTGCGGGGTTACTGCTAGGGTGGTATTTGGATGTTTTATAGGTTTTTATGTTTACCTTTAATAATAATTCATACAATTTCACTATTTGTGTTTGGCAGCTGGTTAGCCTCTTCCTCCAGAAGTTCTTCTCTGATATTTTTGAGGTAGTTGTTTGATATTATGGTTATTATTCTGTTTTTATTTAGTGTCGTTCGTCGTTTCAACCCAAGTGATTGGTCATGTGAAGGGTATATATGATTTCTCACTGACCTTTTTAGTTTAAAGGTTGCTGCGTATTGTTGTCCAGACTATTTGACTGGTCCGCCGTTTCACTGATCGTAGCTTGTTGATCATTTATTTGGTTCCTGGGCGCTTCTATCGTTCTACCTTTTTGGGATTGATGGTTGTTATAATTGGAGTTGTTGTACCAAGAGTTTGTCTGTGTATTAGGACAATATCTCCTATGGTTACTTGGCGTCTCATGTCGCCTCTATTTTGGTTACTCCCGGTTCCCCTGTTGTACTGGTAATTCAGGTCGTAACGGTTGCCGTAATAGTTGTTATTATTTGGGTGGCCATTGGGACGTTGGTTTTGTTCTGCTCCCCTGTAGTTATTGTTTGTTGGATTGTTGTTTTGGGCGTTCCTGTTGTTCGGCTGGTTCCCCTGGTTATAATTCTGGTGGTCTCTGTTAATCGGCTGGTTATTTGGATAGTAATTTGGTTGATTCCTGTGGAACGGTTGGTCCCCTTGATAGTTGTTCTGGTTACGGTTCAAGTTGTTCCGGTTATTGTTCTGGGTGTTGTTGTAGGACATGTTGTAATTAGGTGCATTTTGATTATCGTTCCACCGGTTGTATTTTTGATTCACCATTCGATTTCTTTTATACTGGCCGTCGTTTTCATGGTCTTCCAATAAACTGGCCATTCCCTGTATTGTTTTAATCTGTCCCTGTCTTCTGGCCCTCTGGATTGCATCCTCGTAGTGATAACCCAGCTGTATTACTAGGGATTCTTCCGGTATCCTTGGCTGGAGATTCCTAGCAAGGCATACTTTTCCTAAGAAGTAAGAGGTTAGTGTGTGTCCTGCCTGCGGCTCATATCTTCCATTACTAATATCGTTCCTCACTACATTTTGTGTGGATTCGGACCAGTATTTTTCACGGAATAGTGCTTTGAATTCCTGCGTACAGCTGATCTCCGGTCGAGTGGCTGTCCACCAATTGTCATTAGTATCCTTAAACATCTCGTAGATGAGGCTCCTCACCGTCGTCCATCTTGTTTCCCGGTTCTTCTCTATGAGTTCTTCCACTCTCTTTACGAATTCTATCGGATTACGTCTGTAACTCCTAAAGTTTATCACTTCTCTATTTTCGCTGGTAATAATATGCGTGTTATTACACAGCTTCTCCCTCAAAGCGTCCAGTTCTTCCTGCATCTGCCTTTCCCTCTGACTGATTCCTTGTATCTTCTCTTTATTCTCTTGAGTTTGTCCGTCGACTTTATTGATGGTGGTGTACACTCGTTCTACACGTTCGCTGATATCAGTTTGGATTTCTTTGTGCCTCTCCTCCAGCTTCTTAAGCACCTCCTGTTTATTTCTCTGGCATTCTACTGTGGTTGTTATGTGGAGTTCTTCCATTCGGTTTTTTCTGTCATCCTCGACTGCTTTAATTTTGCTGATTATTTCTTCTTGGGCCTTTACTATAGTGTCATTGGTAGTTTTTATTTTTTCATTAGTTTTGGAGACCTTCTTTTGGATATCTTCACAGTATCCCTCTAACTGTTGTTCTAATTGACATTTTAATTGTTCTTTGTTCTTCTCGTGGTCTTCCTTCAACAGTCCCCTCAATTCAACAGTCTTCCTTCAGTTCATCATGACTTTTTTGAATGCCCTCCTTCAATCGCTGTTGTAGAGCTTCTTGGTTCTTCCTTAGAGTATTTCTGTATTCCTCCATTTTCTCATTTATTTGCTGTTTCAATGTTTCATTATTGCCTTCAATTTTCTCATTCAATGTTTCAATAATTTCTTCCTTCGTTTTCTTATTATCTTCCTTAATCTGTCCAAATTGCTCCATCATTATTCTCATCATGTTATCCATCTTCATCCTTTCGGTTAGTTTGTCTGGTTGGTCGCCGACTATCCTTCCACTTCCGGTTCTGGTTGGGTTGGGTCTTCCGGTTGGTCTTCTTGGGGATCCTCTTCGATCATTTCCCCGATCATTTCTTCCATCTCTTCTTGGTCGGTACCTTCAGTTCCTTTCTTTACTTGGTATCTAGTAACCATGGAATGTCTCATAATCGCCGCTAGTCTTCTTTTTTAGCCTCACCAGTTGGTCGCCAATCTGTAACGAAGTTATGTCCGCCTCTTTTAAAGCCCCGCGATTGAAGCCAATCTGTAATGAAGAGACTCGGTCGTCTCTGTAAAAAAGTGTATATGTAGTGTAGTGTGTTCGCCTCACACTGGAGTCGTTACATCATTTCTTGCGCTAACGAAGTCCGTAGCGATGCTATAATTACCAGTACAACGCGGTAGTAACCTTACCTGTTCTTAAATAGGGGTTTGTGAATCCCGGGTGGCGCCAAATTGTTTTTTGAAAACAATTAAAATTATTAAATAATATGTTATAAAGAAGTTCTCAGCGATGACGGCCGGGGCATTCAAATACTTCCCGCCTTGGTTAGACTTACTGACTCGATCAGGTAGTTTGTTTAGGCGCACCGTGAGCGCTGGCCATCAAATAGTTCGCTAATAAACATAAATTATATGATACACTCCCTATGAAATAAAAACAATGGTTCCACTCTGTACTAGTTATTTTAATGGTTGATTTGCAATGTTTCAGTTTGACAATAATATTATACTTGTTGATTAATAAATTTGCACCGACATTAGTTTTGAGACGTCTTTCTCCTGGGTTGAGAATCGATTTTGTAACGAGTGAATCAATCCAGCATGGCTGCCGTTTTGTTAGTTAACAATTGTATCGTTCAGAATCTGGAGTTCTTTTGATTACAAGACAAATATTTTCTATGATTACAATAAAAAGTACATTACCTTATAACATTATGTACTTCAATAATATAGTGTTTGGTTATAATTTGTTCTGTGGTGTAGTTAAGTGTGTTTCAAAGGTTTGTATTCGATCAACAGGTTATATTCTAAGTTAACAAATTTTCAGTGTTTTGTTTTCCTTAATTAATCTTTGAAAGAGAATATTCGGTTTATAGTGAAAGTTCAAATTACTTTTAGAAATATTCAAAGTGAGTTTATTTTTTGAATTTGGGTAAATCAAGGATACTTATCGAATCAGATGACTTGGTATAAATAGTTGTCAGTCAAAATTGGGTTGGGCTGCAATCGTATTCAATTTTCGTTAATCTTGGGGCTTAAGTATGTCTTGCGTCCTTTTCATGTTGGATGGAGTCATATTTTCATTTAATTTCCTGGTAAAATGGTCCTTGGCATCAGTGAAGTGTTCTGGTTGTTTGTCTGCTTCTTATTGGATCATCGTTTGGAATTTTGTTTACTTTTTTGACATATTAAATTAAAAATTTGGCCGTTCAAAATTTGGCTTCTGTTCGGCAAGAGCGTCACTTTACGAGTAACGATATTCAACCGTAATTTCGTAACTAACGGTTGGATTTAATTACGGTTTCGTAACTGATTGGCTTAGATTGACAAAAAACCATTGTTATCATATTTGAATTCTTTTCAAAATCCTTGTATATCTTCTCTTTGCTTTTATTCTTCTAAATTCCTTCCTAAGTATTAACTATTATCACTGTTATTTGTATTTCCTTTCAAAGATTATTTTGATATCCCATAAGATTGGGTTATTTTATGTTTTATAATTTTACAATTATTTTAATATTTGCTAATTACATTTCTCTTTTAATTTAAATCCTTATTCTAATATTTTGCTTTTAATATGATTTACGAATTATCCTTGGTTAGTTATTCGCCTTAGATTTGCTAATTTCTTTGTTAATTTATTTCAATTTGTAGTTGTTTGTTTTGACAGTTAGGCATTTCCTAGGCCTAAGTAGCCATTATTGGTATTTACTTATTTTGTACAAATTACATCTCATTTTAGCTTAATGAGCTTTGTTTTGTTATTATAATTGGTTGTGTTATTTGTTGATGTGTTTTGGAGCTGTTTTTGTGTTATTATGTTACTCTTATTTTATACATCATGGATTGCTAATTGTTTACTAACTGGTTTTCTCGTTTTCTTCTAGGTCATACTTATTTAATTTGCCAGTAATAACAATGTGGCTATTATTTACCATTTTTGATCACATAAAATACAACATCTAGGCCTATGGTCTGTATAATTCTTCCAGCCATATCATATTCATAAATTTGCTGAAACAATCATTTAACAATTATTAGATAATATTTGTTTACAGTTCATTTCATTTTACATTATTTTTGGGTGATAAACAACATCACATTTTTTGAACTTACTTAAATAATTACCCCTTGTAACATGGCTATTGATTTGTCTTAACTTCTTATTTTTTAGATACTCTTTACCTTCACTCCATGGTAACACTATCTGTTTCCTCTTTCATGGGATTCTCCCTTTTAAATACTATTGGATACGTTTAATCTTATCAATATGATTCCTATTTTAACTAATACTGTTATCATCACTTTTCCGTGTTCATTACATCTTGATTAATTGTTTACACTTAACACTATTCTTAACAACTTTCTTAATTACTAATATTTTTCACTGTTAATCCTTTAGTGTTTCTTATTGATTTATTAAGTGTTTATGCTTTTATCCTTCACTATTTTTCACAACACTAACCTTCTTTGTTATACATTATTCTTATTTATTCATCACCTTCACTTTTAAATTATCTATATTTTATTATAATTTATTTAGTGTTTTTTCTTTATCACTTTACTTTGGGGTTTTTTACACTTCCACTTCTGCACTTCTTAAATGTTTTTGTTTTAAGTGTTTCTAAATGGGTAGTCCCTATAATTACTTTCTCACTACCGTACTATCTCTTTCATTACAAATATCATTAATAATATTAACAATTTTATGTCTCTATTTTTCATCATTACATCTAATTCTAATTTGTGGGTTAGTTTGCTTTTACATTTAACATTCTTTCATTGAGTTTCATCAAATATCATTTACCTTTACTACTTAATTGATAATAATATTTATTTATTACTTAGGTTAGTTATTGGTTCCTTTTTCAATATTACATTGAGTGTACCATTTCTCCTGCTTTTATTCTTTATTACTTGTTTGTGTCTTATCATTTGATTTCCTTTTTATTTATTTCCCTTTATCTTAGGTTTGTTTCTTTTTCATTTTTTCTCCTTCTTCACCTTCAGTGTATTTGATTTATATCTTGGTTCTCCACCTTCTCCTTTGGTTTTATTTTATTTAGTTGCATTGAGTCATTCAATTCTTGTTTTGTTTCCTTTTGTTGGTTCATTCACTTTCTTCTTCATTTGGTTTGGTTCTTCCCTTCTTGTTTTGTTTCCTTTTTTTTTTTGTTCAATCACTTGGGTTAGGTCATGTCGTCATTTGTCGTGTCATTGTCTTTTTATCTTCATTATATTAAACATTTTATATTATGAACTACTTATTTTATTGTTGATTCATCTTTTTTATCCCTGGTATTGGGGTGGCTTATTTGTGTTGTAACAATATTCAATTTCATACGTGTTAATCACGTATTATAATAATATATGTGTTATGTATTATATGTCTTTGTAAATATTTCAGGTCATGTATGTCTTATGTTTGTGTATAATATGTCTTAGAATATAAGAGATAAGATTTTAAACACGTTATAATTATATTATATTCGTATCGAATATAAGGGTTCAAATAGTAATTAACCCACACAATAATTAATAATATGATAATTTGAATTTTTTTAATAATAAACAAAATGAATATGATTTTATTAACACAGTCGTACTAATTTCACAACCAGTACTAAATCCTCTGTACTCTTTACTTGTATTAAAATTGTATAACGATATTCACGTGCTTATCCACACTCAATCAACTACCAAAGCCTGCGACCCAGCCGGGGAACATCTAGATAAATACTGCAGAAGAAGAGTATACTTTCGAGACGTGGGTAAGTGCGCACAAATGAGTAAGAGCATATGTGCAAAAGTAAGTGTCTAAGAGTAACGTTGTACTTTGAACAAAGGTACAGCCTCTTTATCAGCATATAAAGCCTCCCCACTTATGGTAATCTGGCTAATACCAAATTGTTTTTTACACCGATCTAACCATCCATCACTGGCAGTAAATTCTGAATCTTCTTCTATTTGTCACTTACATTGCAATGCTTTTTCCTTCAATATCGGCCCAGTAACAGGCAAGCCTTTTCCTTTTTAAGTGTTCATGCCACAAAAATAAAGGTTCCTCAATTTCTGTATGTTTACCTTTCAGCATGGTTTTTCTCACTTTCATTCCACTTCCACTACCTCAGGCAGAACACCACTTTTCAATTTCTGCTTGATTTTTCTTCCAGTCACCAACTGTACTTTTCCCAACTCCGAAGTAATAGTTTTTGCCGTTACCCCAGAGTGCAGTCGTTTTACAGTGCATGGTTTCTGCTCCATAGTCACTATAACCATTTTTCGTTTATCACCCATTTCATAATCTTCAAAAGAAAAAAAGAAGCACACCAAAAACAATTTACAAAACGTAACCAGGAACAGTGGCAAACGTACGTATTCCACACTTGTTGACATCCGATACACAACTGACGAAACAAAGTGCAGGTAGAAGGGCGGGGGAAAATCCGCGCTTTTCATGTTGCACCTTGTGTTTTGCATAGGCACGTAGGTTCAAAAATAGGCCAGATAGTCAACAGTACTGTATTTACTGTTTTTTTTTTCAAACCTATTATATATTTACTTTTCTAGAATTAAGTATGTATAATTTGTTTAAATGTAAAAGAGGTCTTAAAGTATTCAATGTTAGCAAAAATATGATTTTATATAAACTGGGTGTGCACCCCCACAAGCAGTTCTGCCAGCGTCCTTGCTTATGGGTCCCGTGAAGTGTAATATCCTTCAAGATGAGTCCTGGACTTAGAAAGGTTGGAACCACTCTGCTTTTAGGTGTTTGAAGCGTACAGCAGTTTCCAACAAAATTATGCAATGTCGTGTATGGTTTTTAACTTGATACTGGAGAAAGTGATAAGACTCTCAGGTATCATCAGTACATGAACCATATACACCAAGTCTGTGCAAATTTTGCCTATGCTGTCGACGTAGACATTATCAGTAGACCAGAACAGGGCGTTATAGAACCTTTTGGAGTACTAAAAAACGTAACTACTGTTTGTAACAAATGCAACAAAATACATACTGGGAACCTCAACTAAAGACCAGTACTGCATAGGCAGTAATTTATTAACATTTATGAGGAGATGGTAGAAACTGTTAGTGAGTTGGCATATCTTAGATCTCAGGTCACCAGTCATAACACGTAAGAAGAAATAAAGTGTAGAATCATACCAGTGAATAGATGCTACATTGCCCTAATGCCCCAACTAAGATCACGAAACATTTCCAGAGCAACGAGATGCAAACTCTATAAAACACCAGTAAGACCCGTGTTGACATATGGCTGTGAGACATGGCTGAGCATTGACAAAAAGAGATCAATCATTGTTGGGATGTTTTGATTGAAAGTCTTCTTTACTACATGGCTTGGGCTATAGCCCAATCTGACTTCACAGAGTCTCTGATCTTTTTTTTTCAGGGTCTTCCATGATATCTCGTCCCGACTGGTGTATATTCAAATGCTTGTTTAGGAATATGCGTCTCTACCATGCGTTCCACATGGGATTTCCAATTCTGCCTGTATTCCTTTTTTCTCTCCAGAACCGACTGTAACTTCAGGTCTTTCCTTATGTCTCCATTTCGGAGATGATCTCTCAAACTACGTCCTTTAACTGCTCTTAAAAATTTCATTTCCGAGGTCTGTATTTTTGAAATATCTTTTTGCAGGAGAGCCCATGTTTCACATCCATACATTAAAGTTGGCACAGCCAAGACCTTATAGAATTTTAGCTGTGTCTCCCTCTGCATTTTATTCTTCAGTAGTTGTCTTATTGTTCCACAGGTATAACTAAATTTATTTAACTTTCTCTTGATATCAGTGTCCCTCCTATATGATATATCACATCCTAAATAATTAAAATGTGATACCTGCTCCAAAACACTATTATCAATTACAATTTTTGGTCTTAACAGTGTTCTTCCCTAAGAAGGCCATTACTTTTGTCTTAGTATTTGAGATCTTAAATTTGTATTTCTGGCAGATTGTGTGCAAGGTATAAATAGACCTTTGTAACTCACTTTCATGTTCACTCTTCCCTATGACATCACAAGAAGAAAGTGATTAGTTTTTACAGGATTGCGCCATAAGACGCCCATCCTACACCTTATAAATTGTTATAAGATGTAAATTGATAGATGGGTTTAGCCCAGTCTCAAAATAAAAAACTTCCCTATAATTTGAAAGGAAAGTTTTAATGAAAATTTATATGGCTTGTTATGAAAATGGGATCTTGTAGGCAAAGACACAACTTGGTACTGTATAGGCTGTTCCAGAGGCCAGATGTTGTGAAAACAAAGTAAGTAACTCAGATGGGGAGGCTGTGTTATAAGAATGCCCGAAGATGACCCTACTAGAAAACCATTGTTGTGGAGGCCTTTTGGTCAGCACAAGCGAAGTAGACCAAGAACAACATAGTAGAGAAGGGGACCTACAAACTGTTGGTGTGAGAGGTTGGTGGCGGCGAGGAATGTATAGAGATGACTGGAGTAACGTCCTGAAAGAGGCTATGGCCAACCAAGGGCTGTGATGCCATGATAATGAGGATGAATCATTGTAATAAACTGTTGAACATTGACAGTGAGGTCAAAAGCCTGAAGAGGGTTCAAACCAAACCTTTAAAAAAAACTATGTTGTCAGACATTCTAGCTTTACTTCTGTCAAGTCATATTTATGTCAAGAAAGTCTGTTTATTGTTATGTCATCTACATTTATATAAGAACAGATTGTAATATGCAATGATCTAAAAACTTGGCCTTGTTACAAATACCACTTGTCTCAGACTTCTGCCACTCATTACTATGTTGAACTATTGTAAACATTATTGATTATTTTGTCTGTGGCTTTTACTGCTGGCTTCAATGTTATGAGAACTTTGTTTGGTGCAAACATTTTGGCTGTGTCTTTCAGACAACATCGTGCGGACACCAACAGTTTATAAATATGGGTGTCCTACTCACAGCCACTAGTCTTAACCACAGTTCAGTGGTCACTGACTACGAAACCTTTGTCAGTGTTTTGCAGTCTTCTGCACTGAGGATGACCGTCGAAGACACGACCAAAACATTTGCACCAAACAACCTTGGACCATGGCCGTACACTCCAGCAAACCGAAGTTCTCATAACATTATTTATTATTACTCAAGGTATAAATTAAAAATCAGTATGGAGAACCATACATGACTTCCATGTTCTAAGATTTATATTTAAAATCATTTACTTGAATTCGGTTTGATAATTTCTAAAAAAATATCATATCGCCTATCCTCAAAGTATTTTCACTATTTATAGATACTTTTGTTATTATGGGGTAGTAGTTTAATATATTGTTATTTTCGAGTCACTTCATCTATAAAAATTAGGTACTTTATTCTTATACAGAAACTGAACTTAGATAATCATCCCTCCTCCTCAACCGATCACCACCATTAATGATGTTCACGCTTTCATAGAGTAATACTTTTATCATATGTAATTTCTAAGCTATCTTGTCCTTCAAAATTGAATACTCGTACTTTACTTGATATCAGCAAAATAATTTTCAAAAATCACCCCCTCCCCCCTTCAACTACCCTTTCCATTTATAGATATCTCATTTACTACTTTACAGTGGATTAATATGACTTTATTTTTGTGGCACTTGTTTATCAAAATTAAATACTCCACTCTTGTTAAAACACAAAACAATGTAGGTAAACTACCCCTTCCCCTTAACCGAACAACCCCATTTTTGATATTTACAGTTTTGTCGAGTAATAGTTTTATTTTATGTAATTACTAAGGTATCTTATCCTTCAAAATGAAGTAGTTTATTCGACATCAGAAAGGTAATTTTCAAAAAATTACCCCCTCCCCCTTCAACTACCCTTTTCTTTATAGATATTTCAACCACCTTTCTACAGTGGATTATTATAACCTTCTTTTCAGGATACTTTATCTATCAATATTAAGTACTTTACTCTTGTTAAAACACAAAACAATTCAGGTAAACTACCCCTCCCCCTTAACCAATCTTCACCAAAATCAATAGGCCTTGACTCCTCTACAACTTGGGCACATGTGCAAAAAATTATTTGATTCTGTTTGAATTTGCGGCAGTTATCGTTCGCCATAGAAAAAATTCTACATACACACACA
Source organism: Magicicada septendecula (assembly GCA_034769895.1). Taxonomy (NCBI): domain Eukaryota; kingdom Metazoa; phylum Arthropoda; class Insecta; order Hemiptera; family Cicadidae; genus Magicicada; species Magicicada septendecula. Next base: position 247,009,723 of record CM068373.1, on the reverse strand, counting down.
CTTACTTTTCAGAAAATTAACCTTTCTTCATGTTTTGAGGATGTACAATCAGAATCAGCCCTTAGATCAGCCCTTTTTTTCCCGATCACCATACTTCCATTTCCTTACAGAACATGGAAGTAAAAAACATATCTAGATCCTTACCCCAGGCTCAAACCTGGGTGAAATAAGAGTAACCGCTAATTGTAATTAACCATTATGGGGAATATTGTAACAACTATATGTGGGATTTAAATGCATGTTATTTGCAATTAAGTAAGTGTGCAACAACATGTTTCACTTGGTGAAATGTTGTACAGAAATAAAATAGGAATAGTACGTTTAAATTGTTAACTAAATAAAGTTAATAGACACATCTGCTGTAAAATGTTAATAACACAACTAGTAGTAGTACTCTGTTAAGTACTGGTATTCATTTATTCTTGGCAAATAAATGTCATGCTAGGCAACAGATATAGTATAAAATGTTATTTATATAATGAACATGTTTGTGTACTTACGGTACTGAGTTCAAGTGTTGCACATGCAACAACCGCACCAGTCAAATGTTCCATTGTTATTGGTTGAGTAAATACTGTATTTATAAGTACACGCGTGCAGGCATATTGAAGAATCTTTTATCAGTTACAATATCATACCATTTCGATAATGTGTTCCTTGAGAAATGTTTTATCAGAATCAAGTTTATCAAGCAAATTCTTTAATTCTGAGTGTGTGTGCATTTTTTGTTAGCACTGAACACTTAAATATAGGTGGCAGTTTTAATAGTGTTTCCTTAGAAGATAACACCTTCTGAAGTTTATCATTTCCACAGGAAAACTCACACAATAAGTGTCTTCATCAGTGCTATTAAGGTAGTTTTTGAGTTATCAATTTTTTTATTTACTATATTATTAAATAATAAAATATATTATTTTTTTTATTTTAGCTTATGATTATTTTATTTTAAATTTATGTATTTTTTATAAAATATAATGAATCGAAATTCTCAAAAGTCTCAAGTCATATTTTGACTTGTCCACTTTCCAAAAATAGTTTTTATACGTATACCGTACTGAAACTAAAAATGTATAAACATATAGTGATACAATGAAAAATACTGCTTCAATATTTATTTGTCTTTTCGCATATTTATTAAAAGTATGATATAATGTTATATTTAAATTCTGAAAGCAGTGACAAAGTTATACTTATTTAACAGTTCATTTTTTTTTTGTACACGTAAGTATGGTATCCTATATTTTGTTACTTTGGAATTATTGTCCACCTATGAATTTCAAAGACGTTACAAAATTTTAGGCAGTATTAGTTCCATAATTATTTTTAAAAAGTAAACATAAAATTTGAGAAAGATCTTTAATATATTGTGAGTATGGGTTAGTGATTATTTATTCTCTTACAATTGTCCAGAATTTGTCAAACATTTTGGCTCATAAGTAATTACTATGCATGATTCAATTATTGTCAGTTTAATGAGTCAATGTAATAAATTTAATTCAATAAAATATCTCAAGATTTGTTGTTGTTAAACTTTCAGCCAATAGCCCCATTCTCTACTGTTGTAATATATTTCAATATGTAATATATAGATGTTGTAATATAATATATATGTTGCAATATGTAATATATTTCTGTAATGATGTTTGTACCCTGATTTCAGTATATTTATACCTTTATCAGAAATTATGAAATTATTTTTAACTTGGTTGTATGGCATTGTTATATTGATCTGTAAGTGTTATATGCTATTATTTGTGTTTTAATTACAATTTGTGTAGTACAACTGTATGCATATTGTAATAATATGATTCAAACTGTTAACAAACAAATATGTCCCTGTTCGGGTCATCATTTGTTAACAAACCCACTACCTCTGTAACAGTTGTTAATAACTTACCTTTTAAAACCATGTGTTCACATTTATTTTTCTGTACCATGCTGGTTCAGGCGCCATCTTGTATTGCCAACATAATATTTTAATTTTACCTAAGGGTTCCTGGATTCTATAAGCGATCTCAAAGACGTGATGGTTGTTCGAAATGACTGACTCAGACAACATTTGGCAAACAAAACCTGCTTTTTACTGGTATTAATATTGAAATAGTTACAAAAACAAAACAAGATGGAGTCCTTATTCCATATAAAACAAAATGGCGGCGACATACTTCCGCTGCATGAATTTTAAGCACATCGTAATTACCTTCATATTTTTATCTTCATTTTCTAATTTATAATCAAGTCAACTGCTAATATACTGCAGTTATCATTTATTTAAATTTGTTACGTCTCCTACATTGCAACATAAACCAACGCCTCGTGGCTCTGCCTGTATGTGCCGGCACGCATTCTCACACACACACACTCTCCTCATACAATAATTCAATGGTACATTTTGATAATTTGTAATTTTGAGCTCAAAAATAATAAAAGGTATTGATATAAATTTTGACTTTCCTGAAGTCGGAGTATTGAAGTGTTCGTCAGACGTTCCACATGGTCCAGCAGGTGTTCAGCCGAACGTTAACTGTTTATGTCTGTTCTCTTACAACACTGAAGTTAATTTACATTTTGTACTCTTCGTTTTTAACTGCTTTGACTTTGTTACACTTTAATTACATGTCTTATCACTTGTTAATACTCTTTGCTGGCTAGCAGATTTTACAACGTGCTGTTGCACTGACGGTATTTTGTCGACTGAGGCAGACATCTTGGTGTATATTTGCCAGGTGGAAAGGATAATTCGTCATCAAATCTATTGTTTCCAGGCGATGACGGCATTGTTATACAGCTCAGTTACTACGTCTTTCGTACTTTTCATGACGTTCGTTTTAGCATGGTCCGGTTATTGTTTTGTCTGCATTGCTGTCGACGGGCACGTAGGCCATTTGACCTCGGCGTCAACTCGTTCTGGCAAACTGTGTTGTATGATATATTGGAAAACTTTAACCTCATGTCGTTTAATACATTGGATTACAATAAAATTATATTTTCATGTACCTACAAATTCCTCTACGGACTTATGTACCATTACAAAACGTTATAAAAGCCACACGTTGATTGCATCAATTCTGTAACGATGTATTTGTCGAACATTATAAAAGCCACACGTTGATTGCGTCAATTTGTAATAAGAAGATTCGATCCTATGGTTTTGTTCGTATTTAATTGTTTAGTTTTATTGTATGTAAAATTCGTTTTAGTTTAATGATGTGTAATTAAAAAGTCGGTGGTGAAAAAGACTGACGACGAATTACTCGAGTTGGTTCCCTCGCAGGCATCCGTGGGTAGGTGTGGATCGTCGCAGATTCTGATGTTGCTAAAGTAAAACACAAGTTATTTTACTTACTGCCTTTTGACGTTCTAGTCGGTTGACCAATTCGCAAATAAGTGAATCGGTAACTTGTTTCTCATCGGTTAATGTCACACGGTGCAACCTGTGGAAGTACTGCTATAAATCTAACTCGTAATCGTAATGTCTGTTTAATAAAAGTCGTCAACTCTTTTTGTTTTTTCTGTTATTAATTTTAATTTATTAAAACATTTTGTGAAATGTTGCAAATCATTTCTTTATAATTTAACATAGGCTGTTTGCCTTGTCAGTCATTGACCTTACTTTTTATTTGCTCTTAATCTCAGGGTATTAAAATATTTAAATTGTTTAATATAAAATGACAATATAATTTTTTGAACCTTGGTTCATCATGTGTGTAAATCTTCAGTAGTTCCTTTGAGCCTGCAAGATACAAAACAAGAAAATGTCTGCGCTACGGTTGAACATTAGTAGGCGGAATTAATTATTGTGAACAATCGTTCACAGTTTTCAAAAATCATCAACATGGCGTTATATCATTGATTACTGATAACATACTATTTATTTTATGCATGTAGCATTAATAATTTAAAACAATAATGACTTAACACAGTTTTAAATTCTTAATCTAGGGTTATGAAATTGACGGTTGTCAGCTTTACGTTAATTTTAATCATTATTGAAATAGTATTCAGAAACAAAACAAAACAATGTTAATAAAGATTCCACTATTATGAAACTGTGGTTCTGAAATTGACTGTTGTCGGCATTAAGTTAAATTCAGTTCTACTGAACTAATACAAGTATTCACTATTCTAAATTCAAATAACGCCTTAACCTATACATCGTAAAATACATTGGGAGTTAAATTACAAGTTCATTGAATATTTATTAATTATAGTCATAACCATTTCATGTGTCACTCTGGTTATTCAATTAATTATGATTGGTTACTTCATTAGTGTTCATCACAATGTTAGTTAACTGTTTAATTAGTATAACAATCAAAATTAGAAGTTTAGGTAACCCCTCTCCGAATTACTGTTTCTCATTGTTTATCCTTTTAAGTAATTCGATTTTGTAACATCGATAAAAAAATTATTGATTTTGATAAAGTATTTAGATATGGTTCCTTAATGTTCGTGATTGACTGATTTATTTTGTTCATTCACTGTTATTTCGCTAAGAAATGAAAAATTTTAAAATATCTGTTTTTATTAATTAATCTTCATTAATAAAAAATTAATTAACACCATACTTCCTGTTAATTCACTGTTATTTGCAGCTTTATTGTGCACTCTGCAATTAATACACTATAATATAAGTGTTATATCGATGCACTCGACATTAAAACTTTTTGGGGTTAGGTTACACCCACTGTTTACATTTACTACCGTACAGCTGATATCTTGAAAACGACTGTTTTCGCGCACAGAAATTTGCCGTCGTCTCGCGTCGCTAGTCTGAGGTAGAATGAATGTCATTTTGTGCTTCTTCGCTGTTCCAATTTTAGGATCGCATACCCCCCGGTCGATTTTAATCGATCCCATTGGTTTAAAAAGCTGCCATTCTGTCTAGTGAGGTCACCCCCCTTGCGAATTAATTGTTTTAGCGACTTTGGGGTGATTTTGTTTGTTGCCTTCTCGTTTTTTCTCAAAATAAATATAATTCCTTCAAAATTGGTTTAACGTCCTTGTTAGATGATTAATGCTTAATGTAACCACACCATGTTATTACAATTGATTTGTTCTTTAAAATAAGTCCTCACAAGACATGTGTGAGTTTGATAATAAGAAAGTTAATACCTTACTTATGACTATTACATATTTCTTATTGTTTTATATGATTAGTTACTAAAATTGACCAAATGATGATTACATTTCAAACATATGGTTCCTTTCAAGTCCCTTTATAATAACTGCTATTACAATGATTGTCTAAAATTTATACAATTACAATATTTGATCCATACCTTCTATGGCCTAGAGCATGGTCAGTTTGATTCACTTTATTTATTGACATAATTTGTTCTGTTCACTATCTTACAGTGATACAGACATTCTAAGATGTCCATTACAACGTCTGGACAGCTTAGTTTTCATTAGAATACACTTATTTTGTTGTTTTTAGTCTCATTTATTGTTCATAGTCTTAGTATGCCATGTGTCATTATGATTTAGTTCAGAATTCATGATATACCCAATTTTAAGTGGTTCTGTTAGGTCAAAATAGTCTTTACAGTTTAAAGGTTGTTTAAAGGTTGGCCTCTTATAATTACATGTGATATTGATAATAATTCACTAATACTTGTTGCATCTAGTGTGGTCAGACAGTTCCCTTAATTTTCCTTAATTCTGGTTAAATTAACATTTCATTATAATCATTCTATACTATAATAGTGGTAATACATATTTTATTGCACATTTATGTCATTGTTATTTACTGGTTTACAATATTATAGAAATTCTGAGTGTGTTTAATGTGTACAACTTTCTGTCTAATTTCAGTCTGTGTATTTGTATTAAACACCACACATACCACTTTTAATTAATAAAATTGTATCACTAGGTTCTTCTTTATAATGTCTCCTTTCAATATTGTGTAACTTACACTAGTTTACATTGTTTTGGTCTTAATTTATGCTAATTACAAGTTGATTTGTGACTGAGTTGAGGTTACCTGGGACCCCTTTGTCTGACAACAATGGTCTATGTTTTGGCTTTCCGGTTTCAATGTTTTACAGGTTATTATTTGACACTTTTAATCTTGTTAATTATTATTTATTTTTTCTTTATGATTTCTACCTGTCTACAGGTGATTACTAGGTTCTCTTTTAGTTATCTTACTTGGATTTGTCTGTATTAAAAGCATGCATGGTATATCATTCTTACTAAGATACTTAATTCATTCTTATCATTCCTGATTTTCTTTCATGGCTTTGATTTGTTTAATTAATTATATTCTTTTATTAGAATAAAGAGTTTTTGTCATGTTTTGTCTTTGCTAATAGTTTGTCTATGTCTGTGTCTCTTTGCTGTTACTTATTTCTGTAGATTCCTTGTTGGATTTGTTTCATTCTCTGTTAGTACATATTATAGGCACATTATCTGACATATTGTATATATTATATATATTATCTGACATATCTGTTCATTCTTATTGTTTGTTACTTTCCTTGTGTTTATTTTGATTCTCTTCAGTCTTTTGTTAATGCTGAATATCATTATACTTTAGTTTTGTCCTCTCACTTACCTCTATTGGGTCATTTGGTTAATCACATTATTATGTTGTCTTCTATATTTTCTTCTTTATCACTATTTATTATTTTTCGTTTACTGAGTTCATTATATTAATTGTTTTACTTAGTTCTTGAATCGGATATTACACTTAATACACAGTTATTTATTTATCATTCCTCTCTTAGGTGTTCTGGTGTTAGTTTAGGAGTGTTTCATTCTTTATTTTGGTTGTTAAATTTATGGTGAAGATATGTACTGTTACAATATATTGTAATTAATTTAGCTTATAATAAATTCTTCCTACAAATTTTTATTACCAAACAAGTGTTAGTTAACAAGTTCAGTTAGTTTTATGATTTGGAAACTGATAGAGAAATAAAACTCTTGTATTAAAAAATAGTAAAATGTAACTTATTATTTGGTCTCAAAAATTAATATAAATATACAAAAGGAAATTTTCAAACTTAGTTTTTAACAAGTGCTTATAAATTAATCGATAATCCAATTGCTGTAGGGTATCCTTTCAAACAGGTTGTCAATAAAATTCCTCATGTTGACCAAAAGCTTCTTCTTTATCGATGGTTTCATTTCACGTAGAAGATCGTGAGCATTCGTATTGATGAACAGATTCAATGCTGCTTCTGTAATTCAGTATAATAATTATAACTTTTTTTTGTTTAAGTTGTTAATAAAGGATGTGAATACAAGAAGACAAGGATGATTTTATTTTCTTAAGTCCTTTATTTTGTAATCAAACTACTAAAAGCATGTTTATATAGTTCTTTTTTCTGTCACTTTTACGTAGGATTACATTACATTCACGTTAGAGAAATTTACTGCCCTCTCTCCCTCACTTTGTATCTCCTCTCTCTCTCTCTCTCTCTATGTCAATATATCTCATTCTTTATCTGTTTACCTCTTTTACAATGTTTCTTTCCTGTAACTACCTATAAGAAACCCTCAGGTTGTTCATACTGCCTTCTATTTCCTCAGTAACTCTGGCCTAATGTAAAAATTTGCTTAACATATTGCTATTAACATAAATTAACTACCACACTATTAGAGCACCTGAATCATGCATACTTACTACAACTACTTATTACAATGAAGTGTTATTTTGTAATCAGATCTTTAGATAATTAATTTCCAAGCCATTCTGAGACCTCCGTGTTGTGCAGTTTTAGTTCCAAGAAGGGATTCATAGATATGCAGCGGAATTTCTCCATGTAGAGTACAACATTTTTTATATCCCAATTAAGAGAATGTTTTTTAAGGTAACTACTGGCAAGCCCCTCAATCATGGTGGTGAACCACTTTGAATTACATAGTAGGTGATCAACTGTACTGCTTCAGTTTTAAACAGAATTTGTCTTCAATCCACTCTCTTCAACAGCTCATCATAGTCACTTTTTCTGTTCGTGGAATTCTTAAGGCCCTCTTCCAAGCACCACTTCTCCTCCAGCACCAAATTATCGTCTATTAAGGTGTAATTCATACCATATCTTTATTGAGATGTCGTACTTTTATCTGTTTTTATGAGCTCATAAATGTTGTGGACTTTGAATTGGTAAATAGCAAGAATATTATTAATGAATGACATAATAATTATTAAGAAATTATAAGGGTAAGAAGAAAAAGAAGATCCTGGACTTAATCAAGAAATTTTTTTATGTCTTTACCAGTGTATAATGTTAACTTGACGTTAACGACTTACCTAAAATCGCATTTCCATTGTGTATGTTTTTAATTCCCATCTGAAGGTCTTTCACACTGAAATCCATTTTTAAGTCTTCAAGTTGAAGATATTTCTCACCATTTACATCACGCGGACTCGCTCTGAAATACACTTTAGCTCTGACTCCCTCTGTAATAGAAAGTTGTAGATATCAGTAACTGTTGTATTACCAAATTATGTTGATTCGTACTCAGTAAAATTTAAAAACTATATATTGGTTTTTATATAATAATTAAAAAAACATGTATCTTAAATTATTATCCTTTTCATGCCAAAGATTAGGCCAAACAACTGTTGCACATGTGAAGATGTGAAGCTTGTGTGTGTGTGTGTGTGTATGTGTGCGCGCGCGCATAAGAGAGAGAAAGATTCCTCTCAATATTTCCCTTGATTTATTACTTTTTTCTCCAAATGTATATTTATTTATTTTTTGTTTGTTATCTTTACTTTAGTATGGTTGATTCTCATCGGTTATCAAGGCAGAATATCTTTTATTTTTTATTTGTGATGTTTTAATAACGAAAGAGATTTTAATATTTGTTTTGGCCTGAAGATAGGTACAGGTTTGTTGTATAGCTAATACATTGCATTATATAAAAAAGGCAGTGATGAAAGAAGTCTGTCCCTCTATTAGGCTTAATGTTGATTTATTACTAGTTTATATAAGATATTTTACAATCAAATTAGTATTTTATGTAAGGAAAAGAACCTGTAATGCTGAAAGATGGTAGGAATGATAAATTCATTTTTATGGAATAGGAATTTAATTGCTAAAAGTAAAATTATAATCTATATGACAATTGTTGACAATATAATGCTGTATGGAGCAGAAATGTGGACAGTATCAAAAGAGGCTGCTATCAGCCAAAAAAAAAAGAAATACACTTTTTTTGGAGGAGTTTAGCAAGGGAGTCCAGGGCAAAAAGAACAACCAATAATAAGATCGGGAACACAGTGGAAGTAGAGGGTATCAGTTATGGATTACTAATGGTACAGTCATCTCAGAAGTATTGAAAAAATAGAGTCCCTGAAGCAATGGCAAAATTGGAGCAAAATGATGAATGAAGGCAAAAAGGAAAACCCAGGAAGAGTTGGGTTAATTTTTTACAGAATGTTGATTTACCAAATTATGATCTTGAACCAAATGTTTCTAAAGACAGACAGAAATGATGAAATACGATCAAAGAATAGATGAACATTTTTGTACTATGAATATTCCTTGTATATCCAAAACAAAAACATAGGAAAATGATATTAACTTACCAAATATAAAAACAAAACAAAAACTTTAACTTGAGAATAACAATGACAATATATTTTGACATTAACATGAACTAAATATCTCAGATGTTAAAGTCATAGCCTAACACAGGTACTTTATATAGGAAATGTTTGTAAATACATTTAATAATCCTCCCTCAGCTATGCCACTAATTTGTAAATGTACATGTTGCTGATTTTCATAAAACTTTTCAGTTTAGTTGACTTTATTACATAGTACATGTTAACGTATAGAAAAACCAGACAAGAAAATGCTCATATTTCACCAACGAAACTCAGTAAACGACTGAGAAGCCATAGAGCGTTAGATCTAAAAGTAAATAATCCCCTTCCATAAAATCTCACAAAGCTACTTTTTGGAGATGTAAAGAAACAAATTCTTTCATTACTATTCATAAACACTGTTTCTAAATCTTAGTAAATATTTTGAGGTAACTATCTAAATGTCAAAAAAATTATTTCATTCACAACAATTTACTGATGTCATTTTTATTTTCTGTTACTTAAATTTTGAATACGTTTAGTTACTTTACTAGTTTTCTGTGGTTATCTTTCCATTTTGTGTTAGTGTTTGTTACTATTTGACTCTGGTAATGGTTTCTAATCATTGTTTACAGGTTTCTAAAATGATGACACTAATAAATAATGAATTTAATCTCCTCATTTGCAAGGTCCATAATTACATTAATTTTTACACACTTTACAAAAATTAGAAAGTGTTTCAAAATTAAATTGTACAACCCACTAATTGTGTATAAAATTAGGAAAACAGTAATGCTGGATACTCTAAGAAAACTGTGTAGTGCCCCTATCATATAGACATTACTTGCATAAAACTTAATTTTATTGTTATTATTATTATTATTATTCTGGCTGTACAATGTTTACACATTTTCAAGAACCAAAGATTACAGAATTGATTGAATTCCCATCTTTCACTGCTGCTTGTCCATCCAAAGATCTTCAATTTCTCTTTCCCCCAGTATAGTCTGAATTTCTTCTATCCAAGTGATAGGTGATCTTCCTCTTTTCCTTCTTCCTGGTGGGTCCATTCTATAACTCACCTTGGCAATCTTTCCTGTGCCATTCTTTTTGTATGCCCATATCATTGTAATTTTTTTGTTTGAATAAAGTCAACAGAATTTTTCATATTCATTCTGTCCTTAATAATTTCATTTCTAATTTTCTCACGTCTGGATACTCTTGCCAAACATCTTCAAAAGTCCATCTTTGCTGTAATTAATTTTGTTCTTGCGTGTTTGTTGGTAGTCCAAACTTCTGAGCCATAAGTTATGATATTTCTAACAATGGTTTTAAATATTTTGGTTTTAGTTTCTGCTGTAATTTGCTTATCCCACAGATTCCATGTAATGCAGAGATAGCCATTTTTCCCAATTTAATTATGGATTTTATTTTTTGTCTTCCTTCCTTGGCCATAATTTTCACCCCTAAATATGTGTACAGAATATGAAATTTTTGTCATGTCTTCCTCCAATATCAAGTATTGCCATGTATTTTGTTTATTCATATTTACCTTTAGTTTCAATTTCTGATTTTCCTGTATAAATTTTATAGTCATGTACTTTAGGTCTTCAAAATCTCATGCCAAAAGTAATTGGTCATCAGCAAACTGTAATGAATAAACTGTATCACCATCAAGTGGAATTCCCATGTTCCTGCACATTTTTTGCCAAATCTATTGCTTTCTCTGTATAATTTTGAAAAGCGTGGGTGATAGACAACAACCCTGGCATAAACCTTTAGTCACTTGAAACCCTGGTGACAAATTCTTTCCTGTTTTTATTTTGGATATTGAGTTGTTATAGAAATTTTCTGTTGATTTTATGATAATGGGGTTGATACTGGTTGATCTTAAAGCTGTCCACAGATTGGATAACGGTACATTTACATTATCATAGGCTTTTTCAATGTCAATAAAAACTAAATGAAGTGGTTGTGATCAAACTCTTTTCTTTTCATTTATTTGCTGTAAAGAGAACTTAAGTTAATTATAATAAAGTAAATGAATTCAGAACAATTGTGTGTAAGTTACCTAATTAGGAACAAAGAATTATAATTATTAAAAAAAAATAGTGGCTTTTTTTGGTTTGTTTTTGTTTTAGGGAATTCTATTACTCAAAAAGAAACTACACATTTCTACAGTTGTAAATGAATCAACTTTTCATTACTTTATACAGTAGTTCCAAAATTTAATGGAAAATATTTAGGCTACATTATGTTGATGGTGTCATAGAAACACAGAATATATTTGCTTCTAATCTTACAATTTAAGCTTTGTTTTTGACTAGCCACAATTTACACAGCTTTTTCAGTTAAGTGAACTCCATACTGTGCTTTGGCATTTATAATTTTTTGTGATCTGTTGTATGACTCTTTAAAGATATGGAAATCTGAAAGTAATTTGTAATAAATTGGTATCAATGTCTATTGTTATGCAAAGAAAGACGACAGCAATGTTTTGTGCTATTTACCATATTCTCCCCAGTAATCTCCACCTCCTGATGCTTGAACCATTATAAGAATTCCAGAACTTCTGTAGGATGCTATAGCAGATATCTTTGGCACATAGAAACTGATTTGAAACTGAAGGGAATTTAAATCGGACCTGAAAACACATTTAAAGCAGATAATTAATTATTAAGTCATCAATTATTCTCGTAAAATACAATTGGCATCCTGCGTGTGTGCGCGCGCGTGTGTGTGTGCACTCACATGTGCGTAACATAGTTTCTAAGCAGGAAATACTTATCTCTTCACTTGTTAGCTAGTTTAATTCAGTAATTTTTTTTAGGTATTCGAATTGATGAATTAGTCTATCTCTAAAATTGAGACATTTGCACATTCTTTGCTTTATGTATATACGAGGGTTATTCAGAAATGTTTTTAAATATTGCTTCTGTATCGATGCCATCACACTGTTGTCCATGTGCAGTCAGTTTGTGGGTTCTTTGGCAAGTCAACAACGCTATTTCTGAACAATTGTGCACTGAGTAAGCTTCGTTGGCCTTGTTTTTAATGTCGAAGAAATTCGAGATGCCTGACGCGTGTGAAAGTAGGCATATGATTCAGTTCTTTAACGTGAAAGGCATTAAAACAATTGAAATTCACCGTCAGATTTTCAATATTTATAGGGAAGAAGGAGTGAGCAATTCAATGGTTCCAAGATGCATATGACTTTTTTGCTTAGTCCGATCCAGAGTGAGCGACATAGGATGCTTACCCGGGATATTGCGATGATCATGTCACTGCACACACACTGCCAGTGCAATGCAACATCTCCTCACAAAGTTTAGCTGGCAACAGTTTGATCATCTGCCTTACAACCCAGACATCATGCCAAGCGAATATCACCTTTTCAAGCATAGGAAATCCTTCCTCAGTGGCCAACAATGTCAAACAAGCTGTTAATACATGGTTCAAATCACAGGTGAGAAATTTTTAAGACAAAGTTATACAACGCCTTATGCCTTGCTACGAAAAATGTTTCAAAAAAAGTAACGGAAACTATATAGAAAATTAGTTTAAGGTGTGTACTTCAAATAGCAATAAAAATGTTTTTTAAATATATTCTAAGTTTCCTTTAATACCCTATCGGAACTTACTTTCTGAATAGCCCTCGTACCTTCAGTGAAGCACGTTTGGTTTGATGGAGGCCTCAATAATTAACATATAGGCATTAAATTATATAGGGTCAAAACGTCATGCAAACCCCCAAAATATGGCACAATGTAAATAAATACATGTAAGCAAATAAATAAAAACATTTTATTCTCAATTTAATTATCATGTCTGTGTCATAAAACTTATTTCAAAATAATTTTTGCTTTGGGATGTAATTATTTATAATTAATGTCCTACTTTCTATTATTTCAAGAACATCTTCTAATTCTGGGCTGCATGACTTTTTTTTACCATCAACTGTTGCTATACAATTATTATATAGCACTATACATTTGTTGTAAGTAAAAAAGGATTCTATACTTGCTGTAAATGTAAATTTGTGTCACTAAATTGGCCATTGTTATATTTGTGTACACAATCACATTAAGAATATACCACCAAAATGATTATATTAATACTTGAATTTTTATAAACAAACAATTGGTAAGTTCTACATATGATTTTATTTTCTTGACAATAAACTTACCAAGTAAAAGTATTAATGTAAAAGTAACTTACAATAAACCATTAGAAAAATGTTCTAAGTGCTGATCGGCCAATTCGATCAGTGTAATAAATATACTAATTTACAGCCAAAATATATTAATTTTTAGTAGCATTTTTGTTGTAAAACATAGTGATTATTTAATGTTTTGCTTAAATCTAAAAATGTTTTCTTAATGATAAACTAGTGGTATGTAAATTTGCAGATATTTATAAAATTTAAAGAAATTTTGAAGACCAAATTTGTACACCATATAATATTTGGCAGTTTGTATCACAAGCTAACACTAATTGGATGTGATATTACTAATGGTGTTACCTGACATTTGTTACTGTCAGATTGCTAACACCATATGCTTCTATGTCTTTGAAGGTAGCTCTGTATCCATCCGGTCCGGCACCCAGTGCTAGGTTGATTTCATCTATTATTATGGGCTCAACCCCTGTCACTCCCAGCTCTGGAATACCTGTTAATGTCACACTCATTATGAACTGTTTCATGCCAGGAAACAAATTTTATTTATATATTCAGCTTTATAACAAGTCCTATAATTCAAATATTTCGGAAGCACAATTACAGAAGATAATGAAACACGTGAAGAAATCAAAGCAAGAACAGCAGCAGGAAACAGAAGCTACACACATTAAAAAATATATTCCAATCCAAGAATGTATCAAAAAATGTCAAAAAGAAAAGAAAATATATACCACGGTAATCAGGCCTATAGTAACATATGCAAGCGAGACATGGGTGTTGAAGTTGGAAGATATGAAAAACCTTGATGTTTTCGAGAGGAAAATTCTGAGAAGAATTTATGGACCAGTGTGGGATGGACAGATGTAGAGGATAAGAAAGAATTGTGAGCTAAGAGACCTGCATGGAGAAGCAGACACAGATGTGGCAGTGAAGATGCAAAGGTTGAGATGGTTGGGGCACGTGATGAGAATGAGAAGCAATCAAGACTCAAAATGGCATTTGAAAGGAAGCCAGAGGGTGTAAGGAGGATAGGACATCCAAGGAGGAGATGGTATGAAGATGTGGAAGGGGATTTGAGGGCGATGCGAGTGGCAGGTTGGAGGAGTAAGGCTCTGGACAGAAAAGAATGGAGGAGAATCATTGAGCAGGCCAGGGTTCTACAGGGACCCTAGTGTCAGAAGAAGAAGAAAATTCAGCCTTATAACAAAGTTTTTCTATGAAGTTTATTATAAAGTACAGTATATTAAAGTTTATTTATTTATTTTATACCATTGCCAGGTTTATGGTGAATTTAGATCAGCCTATAATGTTTTACTCCTATAATACACACATGGCTAGGGACGTATGGACGTATCCAGACTAACTTCTTCAACTATTAGGGCTGAGTGCAGCCTGTAGCCTGACTAAACTTTGTGGAAATGGATTCATCTTCAGTGTAGCCAAATCCATGATACGATACACTGTTGTGCAAATGAGTGCAAAAACAAAAAACGTTTTAACAAAATTTGTAGATCATCAATTCTATGAAAATATGTGTAAATAAAAATGAATTGAATTTGACTTTCAGTTTAGAATAAAACAGAAAAAAACATGACAAAACAATGTTGTAGTTTTAAACTAAAATACAATCTTTTTTATGTTGGGAAAATTTTTAGAATCAAAATGAAGTAGTTAAAATAAATAATAAAGCATTTTATAAAGTAAAACTATTATATATAAAATGTTCAAAACCTTCTCTGTCAATAAATACAGTGTTCTGTTCTATATAAAATCCACTGAGTGGCTCTTTGTATTGTACTAGACCTGTTTCCTACAATTTTGTTTGATACTGTAAATTCTTATCATTTACTCATTTCTTGTATTTAAGTTTTGTTTGTATTGAAATTTTTTAGATGACCCCATAGGTATTAGTCCAGGGACATTAGATCAAGTCATAAATTTATAACTTTGTTATCAATAGATTTTACATATGTCAATATGTATATATTTTAAAATTCTGTATATAATTTTTGTTTATTGGCAATTTAACAATGCAGATCTAATCCAAACTTTGAAAATTGTCATGGTATCTCATCTTTTTGAGCATTAAAATAGTTGTCAAAATTTGGGCATTATAAATTTTCACGTTAAGTGTTTAAGTGTCATATGGAAGCACCAATTTTGCCTTAAAATGTGTGTCCCAAGAATATTATTATAGCCTCGTTTCTATTGATGCAGAAAATGGGATGAAATTTGACATTAGCCGTAACTTGAAAACAAAATATTCAAACTGATTTTATACAAAGTTTTTCTTTATTTTCACCTGTGGAACTTGTTCTGAAATTATTTATATTTCTTCATGCTACTATACATATGTGTATGAAATGATAACTTTATACATAATTTTTCTTACACACAACATAACTATTTTTTGTTAGACTGTTTGGAGCTGCCACAAGATAAACAGAACTGTTGTAAATTGTTTTTCTTCTGTTAGTAACCCAAGGAAGTTAAAGTTGTTAGCTGTGGCTAAATTGGAAATATATAATTTAGAACTATACAGACACAAATAAATAAACAAAAATATTAAAAAGAATATTAATGTAAACTTCTGTAACAGGCTTGGAAACATTTACCTCCATGTTCCATAAGGAAATGGGGTGATCGCAAAAAAATTTGTGTTTGAGATAAGGGCTGATTCTGACTGTACTACCCCCAAAACACGAAGAAAAGTCATTTTCCAAAAAGTGTCTGTGTGTGTGTCTGTATGTAGAATTTTTTCTATGCCAAACGATAACTGCTGCAAATCATACAGAATCAAATAATTTTTTGCATATGTTGCTGAGTTGTAAAAGACTTAAGGCCTATTGATTTTGGTGAATATCAGTTCCGGGGGAGAGGTAGTTTACCTGCAACGTTTTACGTTTTAACAAGAGTAAAGTACATAAGTTTGATAAATAAAGTATCCTTAAAAGAAGGTTATAATAATGCACTGTAGAAAGGTAGATGAAATATCTATAAATAAAAATGGTAGTTGAAGGGGGAGGGAGTAATTTTTTGAAAATTACGTTTCTGATGTTGAATAAAGTACTTCATTTTGAAAGATAAGATACCTTAGCAATTAATTACATATGATAAAGCTATTACTCTATGAAAGTGTAAATATCATTAATGGTGGGGATCAGTTGAGGAGGAGGGATGATTACCTGCGTAGTTCAGTTTCTTTATAAGATCAAAGTACCTAATTTTTATAGATAAAATGACTAGAAAATAATATTATATTAAACGACTACCCCATTATAACAAAAATATCTATTAAGTGTTGAAAATAGTTTGATGTTGGGGGATATTTTTTTTAGAAATTATTGAACCAAATTTAAATAAATGATTTTAAATATAAATCTTAGAACTTGAAAGTCATGTGTGGTTCTCCATACCAATTTTTAATTCTATTTTGTTATCATATTAAAATCTATGTATGACTTTATATACTGTTTCAAAGTACAATAGGGTCTGTCACATGTTATAAATGTTATATATGCATTTAAAAGACATTCCAAAGAAGATCTTATACAGTTTCTTGCATGTTAATTTTGTGTTTTAACAGTCACTGATTTGAATACTTATACATTATTATTTAGGCTTGTTTCTGATTTTAAACTTGCCTTTTTTGTAGATAATTCAGACTATAATTTAACATTCGACAGTAGCTTACAAGTGAAATATTTTTCCCATGCCTGTACTAATATAGAAACATAAATATCCAAATGACAATAATTTGTACTAAACTGATACTTGATTAGAATGTATTTAAAACCCAACAATGGCTAATGGCTGCTATGCAAATTAGTAGTATTTTAAAAATAAACACTGTTTGATTTGCATAAAATCACTAATTGATTGTTCACTGAAATCCATTGTCACTTTTATTAGGTGTAGGGCTCATAAATAGAGTACCTGTACTTGATATAGACATGATAAAAATGACTGTGTAGAAAGATAATTATAACAAGTGTTCTGTTAAAATAGTGTTCATAAGTCCTTAGTGGTACGGGCCCACATCATGCACAACAATTACTGAGAACTGACGTTTTACTATTTTTAGAAGTACTTACTACAATATATTCTCTCTCTCTCTCTCTCTCTCTCTCTCTCTCTCCTAACCCACACACACACACACACATCAGCGGCAATTCCTGACCCAATAGGTACAGCAAGCATCGACTCTGAGCATAATTTAAGCACAGGAGCACAGGTAAGTAAAATTTCAATGATAGATACCGTAATCATTTTAAAAAATCTGAGTGTGTCAAACAAAAAACAATCGAAAATGTGGGGTAGGCTATCAAATTAAAGAAGGGGTATTAACTAAAATCTGAATATAATGTTTACTTTTAAAATTTTTTTAATTGTTGGTCACCAGGGCCCAAAAAGTGAAGAGTTTTGCACTCGGTTTTTCATCTTCCTACTGTTTTTTTTTTATTCTAAAATCAGCTCTGTGTTTATTGCCTGAAACACTATTCATATTTGTTGTCTATTAGATAGAATTAGAAGAAGGAAAAATCAAATAGTGATAGAGAAATAAAGAACATAGGCTTTTCTGGTCAATATCTCTGACTGGTAAACAATTGCCAGGCTGTGTGGCCATCGTCCGTCATTATTACAATTATGGTTGTTATTGCAAAGTTGGTACATGAAAACAACACTGTCCATAAAGTACATAATATGTATACACTTAGAATTGAGCATGTTAATGGCAGATAAAGTGTTTTTTCTTGTAATATAATAAATAATAATGTACATTAGAAACTTTACCTCTTTTGAAATGCATAGCAAGATGATTGGCTGCATATGTTAGACACTGGTTGACGTTTGGATCATTTCTTTGACAAGGATGTAAATAGTAAGCTGTAAAAAAATAATACAATACATAATTTATATATATGAGTAACAGACAAGAAAGGAAACAAATGGATGAGGAAGAAACTGAAGGTAAAAGATCTTAGAAAATAAACTGTTAGATGAAATTGAACTTTGCGAATCATAAAAGCAGACAGCAGAGTAACTATAGGAATAATTACATAATATAGGCTTTCCTCATTTAATAAAGGTAATTAAAAGCTTATTTAATGGAACACATACAGATAAAAACCAACAGATTGTCAGAGCCAATTGGAACAACCCAAGGCATTCGGCAGGGTTGCAGTCTTTCTCCTGTTCTATTTGGTATCTATATAGATGATGCCATAAGGGAATGGAAATTGGACACCTACAAAGGATTATACTTGGGGAAAGGATTTTATTTAAATAGCTTAATGTATGCAGACGATCTTGTGATTATCCAAGAGAATGAAAATGACTAGCAAAGGTCACTGTTTTATCTTACTAACATTTTAACAGATTAAAATCAAACCACTTCCTTATCCAGAACAAAAGTTATGACTTTTTCTGGGGTAAATCATATTAG
This sequence comes from Magicicada septendecula, assembly GCA_034769895.1. Lineage (NCBI taxonomy): Eukaryota > Metazoa > Arthropoda > Insecta > Hemiptera > Cicadidae > Magicicada > Magicicada septendecula. The sequence continues at coordinate 246,990,550 of CM068373.1, read as the reverse complement.
AACGAAGATAGTCATACGAGACTCGCCAATAGAATAGGTGCCAGATTTCAAGTATCTAGGGTGCAGTATCACATACTTAGATGACAAGGAAGTTGAAAGCAAAATTAGACTCTTCCAGTCACTTTGAGGCTGTATCATTAAACACTTAAAGAAAGAAAGAAGGAAAAAGACGCAATTTAAATATTATAATGTAAAGGCCATACTACAACTACTGTGTGGTAGTGAGACTTGGATTAGAAAGGCCAAAGATATATATAGAATGCAAGGAGTGGAAATGAGTTTCTTGAGGGCTGTAAAGGGTTGCACAGGAGAGATGTTTTCGGAAATGATCATATTAGAATGGTGCTAGACATAGCTGAAAGCTTAAATGAGAAAATCTCCCAGTACAAAATGGAGTGGTAGTTACATGTAAAGAGAATGGATCTAATTAGATTTTCAAGAAGAACCCATGACTATCATCCAAGGGGGAAGAGAAGTGTGGGAAGTAAATGATGGTTGAATGACTTCCATTCAGACTGGAACAGTCTGCTAGCCTAAGCCATAAAGGATGACAACAACAATTATTTATAATTTTTTTTTATTGAGACTGGGCTAAGCCTGTCTATTAATTTACATCTCATAACAATTTACATTACACTACAATTTAAGTTGTAGGATGGATGTCATGTGGCGCACTCCTTTAAAAACTGATCACTTTGTTCTTGTGATGCCTGTCACTTGACACACTACACTAAATCAAATGGCTTCATTCTATTTAGCCTTTGCACAAGTTCAGTATTGTCGAGAAGTTGGAGCATCTTGACATTCTGGTGTTTATGTAGACGTTTCTCATGCTTCTTGGTGAATTGCAGAACTTCATCTTCGGCTGAAGTAATCTTCATATCTCTGTGTATGTCTTCATTTTGTATGTACCATGGAGCGTTAACAATACACATTAGTACTTTAGTTTGAAATATCTGGATAAGTTTTCTGTTCCTTTTCTTTGTGCATCCCCAGAGTTGCACACCATATGTCCACGTAAGTTAAAGGACTTGTTTATATACCAATAGTTTATTATGTACAGACAACTCCGAACGTCGCCTAATGAGCCAGTACATTTTTCTGAATTTTTGGTCAATTTCAGTTCTTTTCTTTTTTACGTGTTCCTTCCAGCATAACTTGGCATCCAATGCCATGCCTAAGTACTTCTCACTGTTTTCATGTGGTATCACTTGTTGGTTGATAACCACAGACAGATAATTAATTTTCCTATTGGTAAACTCAGTGTGCACTGACTTGCCTTTATTTATTTTTATCCGCCATCTTTTAGTCCAAGAAATGATTTTGTCAGTGGCTGATGTAGTTTCTCAGTTGCTTTGTCAATCCTGTTATCTTCTGCAATAATGGCAGTGTCATCAGCAAAGGCAGCAATTACAGCCTCTTCACAGGTTGGTATATCATTCATATATAGCAGGTATAGAACTGGTCCTAATGCATTGCCTTGTGGAACACCAGCTGAGATATCTTTTAATTCAGAATAACAGTACTCGTGTTTTACTTGTAAATTTCTGCCTGAAATATAGGATTTCAATAACTTACTGAAATAGTTTGGTAAATCTCTCTCCAATTTGTATTCCAACCCACGATGCCAGACTTTATCAAAATTATTTATAATGTTTTAATATTGCATGAACACACACACATGACTTTTGTACCTTTCGCCAATGTTTCCCTTTGTACTACTGTACCTACAAATTATCAAGGTTCTACTTTTTATTGTGGTTAAAAAATTTAAACTATTACCAACTTCACACAGGAGTATTGCATGCTGAACTAGTAACAATTAATGTACTATAATAGTAAAAACTTACGTGTGTTTGTCTGGTATAGCCTCTGGCATTGGCACAGAATTGCTAATGAGCATACCACCACCAGTCTGTATATAATAGCAGACATAATTTTTTCCTCTGGTCACCTACAAGTAAACAAAACTATAATATTCTGATATGTATATAAAATGAACTAAATATATGTAAGGTGAATAATATATAAGGATTAATTCACTCTTGTTGATGAATAAAATTTATAGTCTTTATTGAAAGAGGATAAATAGATATTGTTACGACGGTCTCACTGATCGTCATATGGTACAGTGGAAAACAAAATACAAGACACCAATGAAGTCGCTAAAAACCGCTGTAATTATCACAATTAACAATTTGTAATAAACAAGATACTCTCTTACAACAATTGAAGTAAAAATTGTTCACAGGCAATAATAATGTCAACTATAAAGAATTCCGCACTAATATCAACACTTCGCTACAAACATTCGATCCACGCTAAAGAAATCGCACAACACCACTTGAGTGATTGTTAGAAGATCTGTTCAACAGTTCCTGCAGTTCCTCTGGTAATTTGGAAGTGTCCGGACCACTCGATCTTCTTTACGTCATTCTGGCTACCCAGGCCACAGGAGACATTTTATCTAGGTGCATATTACTTTGTAAAGTTGCAGGTTGGTCCAAAATATTCGCCACTCTAATAGGCACATTTCCGGTGTCGTCAGGTTTTACTAAACTTCTGGCAATTAGTATGCCCGGTGTGCTGACTACCTGGGGTTCGAATATAGGGCACTGGTTGCCCCTAGTATCTACCCCAGTTCTAACCATGATGATCTTTTCTGACATTGCTGGGACAGTTACGGCCACTCAATTTATCATGTCCTTCTATTTTTCTGATGTATTCATTGTGGAGAGCATTACCTCTTCTTTTCCGATTCTCAGTACATTGTTTTTGAAGTCGACTATAAATCCATGTGCGTTCATAACGTCCACACTAAGAAGTGCTCCATCCACTATGTCTGCAACAAGTACTTGATCAAACTCAAGTCGACAGTGGTACATGTGTATATCCACTTTTACAGGCCATCCAGTAGCTGTTCACAAGCTGCAAGAGCACCAGATTGGCTTGAGATTTTTCACCACATTGGGCCGCATAATGGAAACTTTTGTGCCTGTGTCGACTGTAATCGAGGTTGGCCTTTCTTGAACAAATCCGGTAAATACCAAGGCCTCGCTGTTTTTCTGAAGTGTAAAAATTGCGTATTGTCTAGGGGCTTCGTTCCTCCAGTTAGTCAGCACAATATATAGACAGACAGATAACAAAGATAAACAGACAGCCAGACGTATAAATAGGTAGATGGATAAATAGATAGGATAAACAGAGAGAGAAAGAGAGAGAAGAAGAAGGGGAGATTCTTTCATATGTGTACTGACAAAAAAATAAATTTGTAAACAATGTTCTTAGACTTGGCCAAATATTGTTATAACTCTAATATTGCTTGAACGCTGTTGCTTTCAGTTCCTGAACTACTAGTTGCTTCACATTAGATGAGTCCTTCAGTGACTCCACTATTTTCAAATCCTACCCTATATGACTGCTGTATAATGAAATACCCCTCACAATTCATATTACATACCCAAACCCACATAACCTCATGGTCATTCACTCATGGTTGTCTCATCTCTGCATCCCAATTCCATGCAGTCTTATATCTGTATATATATATATATATATATATATATATATATATATATATATAAGTTCCCATCTTTATAATTGAACACTAAAGTCTGCATAATACTTCTCAACTATGCGTAGCCTGTGGTATTAAAAAAAATATTAGTATGGAAAATCATACATGGCTTCTGTGTTCTAAGATTTATATTTAAAATCAATTTTTGAAATTAAATATTTCTATAGAAACTACTTCTTTCTTCAGCCTTAACCACAGTACTGTAGTCACTAACGTCGTATACCACCTCACGTTAGCGCACTCGATTTTCACTGATGATGGCAGTCGATGGCACTGCCAAAACGTCTGGTTTTGCAGACAACATTGGGCCACAGCCAAACAGCCCGGGAAGGAATTTTAACAACAAACTACTTCTTTGTTGCCGATAACTAACGTAGCACATATATAAAGAATAATTACCTCCCCCTTCAACTATCATTTTCATTTATAGAAAATTACCCGCCTCCCCCTTCAACTACCCTTTTCATTTATAGATATTTCATCTACTTTTCCACAGTGGATTATTATGACCTTTTTTTCAGGATACTTTATTATCAAAATTAAGTACTTTACCCTTGCCAAAACATAAAACGTTGCAGGTAAACTACCCCTTCCACTTAACCGATCTTCACCAAAATCAACAGGCCTTGAGTCCTCTACAACTTGGGCACATATGCAAAAATTATTTTATTCTGTTTGAATTTGCAGCAGTTATCGTTTGCGATAGGAAAAATTCTACACAGACACAGACACTTTTAGGAAAATGACTTTTCTTCATGTTTTGAGGGTGGTACAATCAGAATCAGCCTTTATCCCGAACACGATTTTTTTCACCATCACCATACTTCCATTCCTTATGGAATATGGAAGTAAAAAAGAGTTACTACTATATTAACGCTGAAAATTTAATAAAACAGCCTAAGAGATTAATTAACAAAATTTGTCTACCCCGCAAATACGCCCCTGATGGCGAATTCTGCAGCTCAGGTTCTGCAGTTTAAATTATTTACCGTTCATTTAAATTATTATCGCTGCAGAGTCGACAAAAATATCGACACAGATGATGGTGTTGTCGGTCGGTTTTTTTTTACCGCTTAGGTAGAGCCATTAATAAATAATAGGTGAAATCTTTTCAAATGTGGATTAATTCATTAAAGTAGCGACTACTTTAATGTTTCTTCCCACGATTTCGTGTTGTTCTTACTGGATTTCACTGTGCGTATACTGTGCTGATTGTGTAACGAGGAAGGGAGTGAAACGAAAGACGAAGAGAGAGTGAAGAAGAGGTCAACTTCCGCTCGCCGCGCGTTCACATCTGCAGAGCTGATAATACTCTCAGTGACCTAGAAATCTCTTTCTTACTTGTTAATTGGTTACTAATAAGGACAGCGCTGTGTGAGTGAACGTCTCTAAAACATTCAACCTTGTGTTAGTCGTCAAGCCGCTGAATAACCGAGTCGAACGCGTTTCTCCGCGTTTTACCCAGAAATAAGATTCTCTGTGGCGTTGGCGTACTTGAACGTGCCGCCCTATTGTCCACATTAACAGACCAATAATTATTGCGTCGGCCGTTAATTGTGACTTTCGTTATCCTCTTACTTTCATCAAAGAACACGGTTCATTTTTCGGTTGCCGTTTCATATATGCAGCCGTCAACAGACAAAATATATAGGCCTATTTGTTTAAAAATAAAACTAGTGACTATATAAATAAATAAATTAAGAAAGCTGAGGATGGGAACAGTAGGATTCCCAAAACATGTTCCAAATAAGGAATAAAACATCTTGAGGTAAAGAAAATATAAACATTAAATAAATTATATATGCATAAAGAAATAGACTGTAGCAAAAAGTGTCTGAAATAAATAAATGTATGCGCGTTTAAAATTTTAAATGATTTTTAAATAAATGTCGGTTTGAGGACGCAAGGCCGGTTTTTGAAATATGCCACCCTACGCACAATTTTTATGGGCCCCAAAATTTCTTTAGAGATTGTTCTTAGTACAACTTTAAGATCTCAAATACTAAGACAAAAGCAATGGCCTTCCTAGGGAAGAACCCTGTAACTGTAATTGATAACAGTGTTTTGGAGCAGGTATTATATTTTAATTATTTAGGATGTGATATCTCATATAGGAAGGACAACGATATCGAGAGAAAGTTAAGTGGAACGATAAAACGACTATTGAAGAATAAAACGCAGTGGGAGACGCAGCTAAAGTTCTATAAGGTCCTTGGCTGTGCCGACTTTAATGTATGAATATGTAAAACATGGACTCTCCTAAAAAAGATATTTCAAAAATACACCCCTCAGAAGTGAAATTTTGAAGAGCAGTTAAGGGATGTAGTTTGAGAGATCATCTCCGATATGACGACATAAGGAAAGTTCTGAAGTTACAGTTGGTTCTGGACAGAATAAAGGAATACAGGCAGAATTGGAAGTCTATGTGGAACGTATGGTAGACGCTCGTATTACTAAACAAGCGTTTGAATATAGGCCAGTGGGTACCCTGGAAAAAATGGTCAGAGACTCTGTGAAGTCGGAACGACCTATAGCCCAAGCCATGTATTGAAGAAGAAGAAGAAGAAGAAAATTGTTCCTCCGTTTTAAACAAGAACGATAACAGCTTAACGTTCTCGTTCCTTGGAATGTCACTAGCTCTTACTCAACTTATGAATCTATTTATTTCTAATGTAAAAAAATTTAAAAACAACAATAATCTGTTGGCCTATAGGAATTAATAATAAATTGAACAATTAATAAATAATAATTATAATAAACTGAACATTAGAAATTTATTTAAAAAACAAAACAAATAATTTATTAAAAACATGCAGTGTTATTTATGGATTATTATGTAATGTCTTCTTGTCACTATCACAATCGAAGTTTATCTTAGGCAAAGGTTTGGTTCACTAGCGTTTACGCCTCGCTTTCTGAGAATCGTAGCGTCGCGCGTCGCATGTATCCGAGTCAGACATATGCAGAATAAATTCAGTTTAATAGTTTTCCAGATGTAGTAGTTACAGTTGTTTGTTTTGAGATTATCCTCACGCTTTCATGACTTCAAATAAACATTTTATTGAAAGTTAATAAAGCAACGACTGCAAATTGATAAATTTGCTACTAAACGATTTATTATATCCAACACACGTCAGCATCAACTTAATATGAGGACAAAGAGCCAGCAAGTTTTAAACATAAAGTAAACTACGTTGACTGTTAGTGAAATAAATGTAAGGGCTTTCTGTATACATTTGCTAACTGCCAACCTAACGCACCTAACCTAATGCAAACAGCACGGGCAAAGAAAATTTTCTAGTTATCTTACACTACTATAAAAATAATAAGAATCGTAGGGAAAACTCTACATATAATAAGGTCGTATAACAGAAATGTTCCCTCAGATTTACGAGAAGCATTCAGAGTCTGCCAGTCTGCAATTATGAAAAAAATAACTCGCTGTGCTGTGAAGAGTTAATAACACTTTAAACACCTACTCACAACACAAAATCTTTAATAAAGTTGATATCTCGAAAACAAGGAAACATGAAGTTACCAACGCAGTTGTAGGCTTACTGACACTAAATTAAAATTACCAGGGCTCCACGAGCTGTATTTTACTGCTTGTACCCGCTGTAATTTACGGCAAGAAAATAGACTCCACATTGGTAAATGGGAAGTGGCTTCACGCGCTGTAAGTTACAGCGGCAGCAAGAATCACAGCACAGCTACCAAGGTCACACTGCCGCTGTATAGAACATGTTCCATTTTTCTACGACAATTTGCCACTGGCCCCACGCTCTCTAGTTTCCTGCCGCTACAATTTCGTCTTTCCAATCCGGTATTCCCTTATTTCCAGTTGCAGTTTTATGATTTCTTTCTTTTGTTTTCTCCACTTTGTTTGATCTACCAGTAGAAGTATAATTGTTGAAATAGAGTTAGATAGTGAACAAATCATTGTAGTCATAGAGAAGTATCAATAATTATTGTCTAGGCATATTGTCAACCAATTAAGTGTAACTTAATTGTTTTTTATTATATATAATTTATTATTATACAATTAGGCCTAATTAAACGACTAAATAATTAAATTGAAACAATACTTAAAAGAATTACTACCACTGTTTTATTAAATATTTAATTTTTATACACTCATCTACACAATGCGCAGTGCGATTACTGCTCATGGAGCCAAGCACCTCGGAATGGTAGCAGAAAATTACTGCTTCTAAGCGCTGTAATACAGCGTGTGGAGCCACCTCTTTTTACAGCTAAATCTAGCCGTAAAGTGTCGCTTGTACACAGCGTAATTTACAGCAGGTTTACGCTCGCTCGCACACGAATTATTCGTGCTCGCTGATTGGAACAGCAGTAACTTTATCTAACTGACCAGAAAACACAAAATAAAATACGTACCGTAGTGAATATGTTCCACAATATATTAAATGATAAAGCGTTTACTTTAGTACCATAAATAATTTGTATCATGTAAAAGCTATTTTGTTTTTAATTTTATTAAAATATTTTCAAAAGGTGCCGCCCCTAGTTACGTGCCTAGTGTGCCTAGTTTCAAAACCGCCTCTGCGTGGACGAATTGTATAAAATTATAAGTAAGATTGGTCAAATATGATTTCTCTTTTTTCCCTTTTCTAACACACTACACACTTCTCCTGGTATAGTACCCACCCGGAGATACGATTGTGTTTGGTACCAACACTATTTAATATCTACGCTAAAAAACTGATAGAGAAAGCTTTAGAAAAACATGAGGGATTGAGGTGGGGGAGGGGCACAAAGAACAAAGACTATCAAATACACGGACGGTCAAGCAGTCTTGACGGAAACAGAAGAACAGTTACGATTTAGATGGATAGTATTGTAAGTGTAAAAAAAGAGTTCGGAGCGGTGATAAATGTCAGGAAAATTAAAGCTATGAGAATTAGCAAGAATGAAGGCTTCAATATTATTTGAACGGTTGTATGTCGGGTTATTAGGCCGTGACCTTCGGTTTTTTTTAAACCAAACGTTTGAGCCTCACCCAGTGGCAAAAACACGTGGCAGATGTTCTCCTAAAAATCTCATTCTGATTTATTGTCTGTCGAAAGCTCACACGGACGGTGTCAATATTATTAAATTGATTATAAATGGCAGCTATGGATCGTACAGGGAATGGTGGAAGGAAAGACAAGGACGGGGAAGAAGAAAGGTTAGAGTGCTTGATGACGTCAGGAACGGAAGGCCTATAGACCAGTGCACTGGGCCAATTTAATACAGGTGGAAGGAAAGCAGTGGCGAAGTTACATGGAGGTAATTGAGGCAGTGCCTACCCTAAAAAATTCTGTAGAATAAAAATTATAAATACGTATGAACTACATAACGTAAAGATTATACATTGTTACCGTGACTGTTGAATTTATTAGGCCGAAACGTGCTTTACTGAGCGACCGCTAGATGGTGACAGGTGAGACTCGGCATAGCTCGTTTAAAGCAAGGTTAGTAGAGTGTACAGGTTGCCTCATAGTGTGTAAACATTACGATTTTACAACCCCCCCCCGCAGTGTCTATCTGACGATGACGTCACTCGCCGTACAAATACACGGCAGTCATATTATGTCTGGGGACTTTATTCGTTTATAACTTGGTTACGATTGGCCTTAGCGATAAAACGTATATGTTCAAAATCGTTCCTTATGAAGTATTTATAACATAGAATACATATTCTATGATATAAATTTATAAATGTACCTCCTAACATTACTCATTTTATAGGAACTAGGAATTGTAGAATTATGCCAATGACTACTGTCCCCGCAGAAATTATGTAGACTCGAGTTTGAGAAGTTGAATCTCGTGAATGGCGTAACGGATTTGAATTAAATAAACGCGAAATAAAAGGAAATATCTTCAATTTTTACTATACAGAATAACAATGCTACTTAAATCAATATTGTTTTTAAAGAAAATTCTAAAAATAGACGAGTTTTTCGCATTTGCGAGCGATTATCGAGGTTTGAGTAGCCTAATTGTTTCGTAAAACCCACTGGACGGATCTGTTTCAAAATTTTAGACAGTATACGCACACTCTTTCTGAACATTTTCCTGAGTTTTAGAATTTTTTCCAACAGAATTTTCTTACGAAACAATTACTCCAAAATAATTACAGTTGCTTTAATATATATTTTAAAGATTATAAATTAAAAAAACATTAAAAAATTTATGTAAAAAACATAAATATAATTAATAAAATCAGGAAGCGTAAATAATTATAAAAAAGACAATACAAAAAAGACATGCATTTTTCAACATTTTAACACAAATTAAGTCATTAGTACTTTTCTAAAAAGTACATATATTATGCAGTGGCGAAGCTAGTAATTAATGAATGGGTAGGCAAAAATCTTATTTTAATTTTTTTTTAAGGAATCACTAAAAGGATGGTGGTTCCAATCGGACGCTGAGGTAGAGTTTGCTGTAAGCGAATGGTTCCACAAACAGCCGTAAGAATTTTACTAGCAGGGAATCTACAAGTTGGTGCAACAATGGAACTCATGTCTTAATGTTAATGGAGACTTAATAATAATGTCTTAATAGTAATGAATGTGAGGAAAATATTAGTATTGAAAATGACACCGACCTTATTGGCGATGCGAAAATCGGCGGTCATATTGATGAGGTATTGTTCGACAGCGGCGCAGAAATATCGCTGATGGACGAGCGGTTACTAAAGAGGCATAAAAACCACTTTATACAAATTCCGATTCTGCCGGTAATTCACACAATTATAAAATCAGCGACAGGTGAGTCGCAGATAGTTGAAAAACAGGCACTTATAACAAAATATGTACAGGGAACGGAAATAAATGTGACTGTACTTGTAGTTAGAAAACTTGGACATGATATTATTTTGGAAGTCGACAAGTTGAATACACTGCACGCTACAATTGAATTTCCGAACGAAAGATTGCAAGGTAAAGTTGATAGTGGACCGCACATTATCAGACTTGGACGCTCGAAAGATAAGATAACGAATAGCTTGCTGACCCACAGAAGAAAGATAACAGGCAGCGAGCAAAATAAAATACAGCGTATATTAGATAAATTCAAATCTATATTTCCAAGTAAAACGTGTGCGTTTCAAAACTGAGAGAAATTTTTACAAAAAACTCAAAAGTAAATGTCAGGATATAGGGTGTAAGAATGTGTAGCTATTTAAATATGTCAGTTCAGGTATAAATGTTGTATGTAGGGTAATTCTGTGAATGAGCGGTAATCTAGTAAAGATAAGGAATGCAGTCTGTTGTACCTTGTGACCCTGCGTAATTTGCTATCTGCTTGTCAAGAACATGTGTATTTGTTTTGGTTTAAAGGTTACCACGTGTCTTTGGTTTGTTGTTTCTGTCAAGGTGACAGTTATGAAATGTTAGTATTGCTATGAGGACGTTTATTTGATTTTATGTTTGAGGGTATTAGTATTATTATTCTTAGGATTAGGAAATTGTTTTGGTATATCAAGAAAAAAAAATTTTATTTTTTGTTAGCCTACTAAAAAAAAAATTTTTTTTTTATGCGGGAAGGGGTTAATCCTGCAATGAAACACAGGATCCTGATAAGCAGGGCAAGCTTGTATAATACACAGACTATGAACATTCATGTTTAAATTGGTAGTTTGTTAGATTTGGTTGTGATATCAGTTGTATTTTAGTAAGGATAAGGAGTTAAGTTTAGTAAAACTGTGTATTATTTATTTGTGGTTTATTCATGTACTATGTCTGTGGAAATGTGCGCACGTGCGTGAGTGATAAACGTTTCCCCGGCTGTGCGTGAATTAATTATCGTTGTGTTATGACACTGAACTGAACATTGACTAATGTATTAGCTACAGTCCCTATATATTCCTGTCTATTAGGTGACATTCAAATATGATCTTATTAAAGTATGCAGTTATGCATGAGATAAGGGTATTCTGTGATTACCAGCTATGCATGCTCTTACAAAGTTGATGCACTTTACGGCATGAAAAGTTGCATGTCATGTTGTATGTAACCATGTGACTTCCTTCCACCAATTAAATGCTGGAAGGCAGTCGGAAATTTTCTTAAGCCTGTTGTTACACAGTCAGTTCTTCTCAGCCAGCTATCGCGATCGGGACGTGCAATTCTTGTTCAAGATTTTCCGATTGCAAGAATCTGTAAAGACTATTCGGCGGTAGTAACGCGTGTGAAGACTCAGAACTATTCGTGTATTACATCGACACACAGTATTATTATTAAAACATAGCGTGCTTAATTACGACAGTTCTTCTCAGCCAGCTATCGCGATCGGGACGTGCAATTCTTGTTCAAGATTTTCCGCTTGCAAGAATCTGTAAAGACTATTCGGCGGTAGTAACGCGTGTGAAGACTCAGAACAGTTGAATATTACCTCTTTACACGCGGCATTATTACTAAAGCATTACGTGTGTAATAAGTGAGTGTGAACTGTGTCACTGTGTGAGATTTCTGCAGTGCCAGTAAAATTTAATAATTACGTAATAGTAAAATTTATCATCAAGAAGTTTCCGCGTTAGTGGAAGATTTCCGCATAGGGAGGTCTGCTGATCGCGGAAGACCCAGTGGTACGCGTGAACACTTGAAGAGTCCGGAGTGGTATAAGCTTAATATACCGTTGTTATATAAAACTCACTGTTACCTGAGATACTTGTAATTTATAAACTCTATATGAAATTTAACCAATAGTAAGATCCATAGAACCGTTGTGGTGTGCGAAGCATCAGAGTCATCGTTGGAACTACAGGACACCAGCCCAGCTGAAAGCGTTTCCAGGGTGAACCTTCTATCATCAGTGAGCCACGCCGGACGACTCAACAACGCAGCAAAGCCCCCCCCCCTTCTTTTCAGCAACATCGTCGTGGGAATCATCACTTATGTAATATATCACATCATGCGTATGAACAGTGATTAACACTTTATAAGACTATATATATCAAACACTACCATTATTATACTTATCAAATATACCATATAAACAATTACATTTGTCTTGTGCAATAAATAATCTTAAACCCTCCAATATAGACTTGTGCTTTAAGATACACATACTACCATATCCTATGCGCCAATAGTTTAGTAATTTATGTTGTCGCATAGTGGTATTTGGCGCTTAGCAACGTAGGGCACGTAAAATAGCGGTAATTTTACGCTATTCTATATTTGTCTAAGAGTATAAAATTTGTTGGTAACATCCGACGTATAATTATACTTAATTTAATATTTGTATGTGTATGGTTCTAATGAAAATCTGAGGATATAATTTATCAATTGTGCATATTCTTTTGTGTGTCATATATGAACAATTTTATCAGTATATTGGAGGTAGATTATTAGTTGTTTTGTGTATTAGATAAGGTTTGTTTACATTTTGATATATTGAACTGCTTACTGTGTGCGTATAAACTGGTTACACTACGTTAATAATCTTGTAGTAATAATAATTTTGTTAGCGTATAAATCAGTAGAGTTAAAGTTTATTAAAATTTTAAATTAAATTTGATCTATATGGCGGATATAGCAGAATTAAAGAATACGTTAGCTGCCTTAGTAGCGAGTATACAGAAAATTTCAGAAGAAAATAAAGCCTGGCGTGAGAAGATGAAAGCCGAGGAAGAAGAACGTGACGCCAGTATGCAGAAATTTTGGGAAGAAATGGAACCCGATAGAGAGGAAATGATAGCGAATCTACAGGAAATTTCAGCTGATACTGAAGTAGACTTAACTGTTGAGAATATTGTACATTGTGATAATTTTGAAGTACCAAGTGTTCTAGTGGAACATACTCTCAAAGAAAGTAATATGAAAGTTAACCAAGATGTTACATCTGAAGGATTAACGGAGAACAGCAGCGTAGTAGATGAAATTGAAAGTGATTATACTGAAACAACCCACTTAGGGCCTAGTAGTTCATCTCTCGGTAAGGTCGAGTATCTAGAGTCTGCATCAAATGGTAGTGAAGATAACGAAAGTGAAATTAGTAGTAGCAACACTATTAGTCCAGAACATACTTCAGGTAATTGCTGTGATGAGGTACTAGATGAATCTATATCAGATACTGAGGTGTTTACGAAGGACAGGGAGGTGAATGACACTGACAACAATAAGGTGGAGACAGTTATGGTAAATATTAAGGAACCACCGCGTAATCAGTTGCAAGTTCAACCACCACAAAATCAGACACAATCACAACAACATAAAAATACAACTCAGCAATTTAATACCAACTTATTAGCAACAGTTACTGAAAGTGATTCAGTTACAAAGCAGTTCAATCGATCGAATGTGAGTAATGTTAGTTGTAAGAATAAAATTGTTGTGTCTGGCCTATATCCTGCAGAAATTAGGGATAGTTTAATGTGTAGTAATGATAATAGTAATGAATGTGAGGAAAATATTAGTATTGAAAATGACACCGACCTTATTGGCGATGCGAAAATCGGCGGTCATATTGATGAGGTATTGTTCGACAGCGGCGCAGAAATATCGCTGATGGACGAGCGGTTACTAAAGAGGCATAAAAACCACTTTATACAAATTCCGATTCTGCCGGTAATTCACACAATTATAAAATCAGCGACAGGTGAGTCGCAGATAGTTGAAAAACAGGCACTTATAACAAAATATGTACAGGGAACGGAAATAAATGTGACTGTACTTGTAGTTAGAAAACTTGGACATGATATTATTTTGGAAGTCGACAAGTTGAATACACTGCACGCTACAATTGAATTTCCGAACGAAAGATTGCAAGGTAAAGTTGATAGTGGACCGCACATTATCAGACTTGGACGCTCGAAAGATAAGATAACGAATAGCTTGCTGACCCACAGAAGAAAGATAACAGGCAGCGAGCAAAATAAAATACAGCGTATATTAGATAAATTCAAATCTATATTTCCAAGTAAAACGTGTGCGTTTCAAAACTGAGAGAAATTTTTACAAAAAACTCAAAAGTAAATGTCAGGATATAGGGTGTAAGAATGTGTAGCTATTTAAATATGTCAGTTCAGGTATAAATGTTGTATGTAGGGTAATTCTGTGAATGAGCGGTAATCTAGTAAAGATAAGGAATGCAGTCTGTTGTACCTTGTGACCCTGCGTAATTTGCTATCTGCTTGTCAAGAACATGTGTATTTGTTTTGGTTTAAAGGTTACCACGTGTCTTTGGTTTGTTGTTTCTGTCAAGGTGACAGTTATGAAATGTTAGTATTGCTATGAGGACGTTTATTTGATTTTATGTTTGAGGGTATTAGTATTATTATTCTTAGGATTAGGAAATTGTTTTGGTATATCAAGAAAAAAAAATTTTATTTTTTGTTAGCCTACTAAAAAAAAAAATTTTTTTTTATGCGGGAAGGGGTTAATCCTGCAATGAAACACAGGATCCTAATAAGCAGGGCAAGCTTGTATAATACACAGACTATGAACATTCATGTTTAAATTGGTAGTTTGTTAGATTTGGTTGTGATATCAGTTGTATTTTAGTAAGGATAAGGAGTTAAGTTTAGTAAAACTGTGTATTATTTATTTGTGGTTTATTCATGTACTATGTCTGTGGAAATGTGCGCACGTGCGTGAGTGATAAACGTTTCCCCGGCTGTGCGTGAATTAATTATCGTTGTGTTATGACACTGAACTGAACATTGACTAATGTATTAGCTACAGTCCCTATATATTCCTGTCTATTAGGTGACATTCAAATATGATCTTATTAAAGTATGCAGTTATGCATGAGATAAGGGTATTCTGTGATTACCAGCTATGCATGCTCTTACAAAGTTGATGCACTTTACGGCATGAAAAGTTGCATGTCATGTTGTATGTAACCATGTGACTTCCTTCCACCAATTAAATGCTGGAAGGCAGTCGGAAATTTTCTTAAGCCTGTTGTTACGCAGTCAGTTCTTCTCAGCCAGCTATCGCGATCGGGACGTGCAATTCTTGTTCAAGATTTTCCGATTGCAAGAATCTGTAAAGACTATTCGGCGGTAGTAACGCGTGTGAAGACTCAGAACAGTTGAATATTACCTCTTTACACGCGGCATTATTACTAAAGCATTACGTGTGTAATAAGTGAGTGTGAACTGTGTCACTGTGTGAGATTTCTGCAGTGCCAGTAAAATTTAATAATTACGTAATAGTAAAATTTATCATCAAGAAGTTTCCGCGTTAGTGGAAGATTTCCGCATAGGGAGGTCTGCTGATCGCGGAAGACCCAGTGGTACGCGTGAACACTTGAAGAGTCCGGAGTGGTATAAGCTTAATGTACCGTTGTTATATAAAACTCACTGTTACCTGAGATACTTGTAATTTATAAACTCTATAAGAAATTTAACCAATAGTAAGATCCATAGAACCGTTGTGGTGTGCGAAGCGTCAGAATCATCGTTGGAACTACAGGACACCAGCCCAGCTGAAAGCGTTTCCAGGGTGAACCTTCTATCATCAATAAGCCACGCCGGACGACTCAACAACGCAGCAAAGCCCCCCCCCCTTCTTTTCAGCAACATCGTCGTGGGAATCATCACTTATGTAATGTATCACATCATGTGTATGAACAGTGATTAACACTTTATAAGACTATATATATCAAGCACTACCATTATTATACTTATCAAATATACCATATAAACAATTACATTTGTCTTGTGCAATAAATAATCTTAAACCCTCCAATATAGACTTGTGCTTTAAGATACACATACTACCATATCCTATGCGCCAATAGTTTAGTAATTTGTGTTGTCGCAATATATAGAAACTAATCAAGTTTAATAATTTGAAGTTCAATCAGTTGTATTATTGTGTATGACTAATACAAGGATTGTTCAATAGAAACACGTATAGAGCTGTAAAGCATTTTTTATTCAACGATTTTAAAAGAAGTCTCCATTAACATTAAGACATGAGTTCCACTGTTGCACCAACCTGTAGATTCCCTGCTAGTAAAATTCTTACGTCTGTTTGTGGAACCATTCGCTTACAGCAAACTCTACCTCAGCGTCCGATTTGAACCACCATCCTTTTAGTGATTCCTTAAAAAAAAATTAAAATAAGATTTTTGCCTACCCATTCATTAACTACTAGCTTCGTCACTGAAGGAAAGACAATGACGGGGAAGAAGAAAGGCTTAGAGTGCTTGATGACATCAGGAACGGAAGGCCTATAGACCAGTCAGTGCACTGGGCCAATTCAGTATTGTCGTAAGACAGCTTTACTAAAAGAAAAGATCAAAAAATAGTGATCATAAACGAGAATAATTACTTTTGTTATAGGATCTTTGTGTGTCTATACAATCCTATGTTTGCCGACGAATCTTATTCCAAATGATGAATGTGCTCTTATTTATTTAATGGTAAAGACAATTTAATTATTAGTCGGAGAGTGTTGGTTGGAAGAATATTCCAAATGGGCTATAAAATTTACAAGTAGGAGAGGAGAACTCGAACGATTGACGTTCAGGTAGGAAACGTAAAATATGGAATCTTTGTGTAGGCCGAGGATAATTTGATGAAAAACGTTTCGTCGTGATAACACGAGTGGCAGAACAATGCGCTAGAAACTGAATTGTTTATAAGAAATTCAAGGAAACTCGAACACGAGCATTTGTAATGAGCGTTTGGCTTGCCTTAACAACTTATTCACAGGAGGGTTGGAAAATTTTTGTTGAAAACGTTTGGAAAACACGAGGGCGTAGAAAAGGATGTCATAAGAAGAACGCGTAGGTATTCCCGTCTTGTGCAGATAGGACTTAAAGAAATGTTAACAGAACATACGAGGTTTGATCAAAGTTCGTGCAATTTCCACCGCTACAAGTGTCCGATTAAAAAATTGTATTAAATTGTTTGTACACATGTTAGTGACAGTCGTCGAAAATTTAGCCCTATTTGATGCATAGCTTACATTTCACAGCTGATTGAGTAAGTCGTCGTTAGGTGTATTAGGCGATTTTTTTGGCACTCTACACTGCAAGATTGAAGAACATATATTAAACGTTGTGTAAACTGTGAGATAAACTGCTCTGTCCTAGTAAACGTGTTTACAAGGTTCTGGCGAGACTGCTGTGCGTGAACAAGCGGTTTACATGCCTCACACACAGCCGTAAATGAGGTGAAGATCGTGGTTGTCAGATGGAGATTCTGTTTTTGTGTTCAACGAAATTTTATCGCTAGGCGTAGTAGTAAATAAAGAGTACTAGTCGGATATTTTGCGTCATTTGTATAAAGCTATTCGCAGAAAACGGCCAGATTTACGGAAGAATAATTATGAAAATTGCAGTCCGATAATGCGCCTGGACGCACAGCATTACTTGTTAAGAATTTTGCCAGGCGAGAAAACGTCTTAATGATGACGGCAACTGCCGTATTCACCAGATGTGTCCCAACGCGATCTTTTCTCCTCCCAACTGTGATAATTTTTACGAAAGGACAACGTTTCGCTTCTGTTGAAGACGTAAAACGAAAATCGCTAAGCAAGCTCAAGACTGTACCAAAAGTACATCCTTGAATCATTTTGAAGACTGCAAAACGGCTGGTTTAATCGTGTTACATTCGACTGAGGCTGCTTTGAAGGGAGCAGTATTAAGTGTCGATGAATGAAGGCATCATTTTAAAAATAAACAAGAACTACATGAACGGTTTGATGGAACTGTCATGAGCGATAAAATCGAAAGGCGGAAACCGATTTGGTATGGACACGTTATGAGGACGATAAACGAAAAGAAGAAAACTGTAAAGGTGGTAAAAAAACTGATAAAGCTGGGGAAACAAAGAACAATGCGCCTGCACTGTGTTGCTTTCAAGTTGGAAGAGAAAGGAATTAACCAAGAACTGTGAAACAAGATGTAGAAGACGCCATACTGCATGCGATGACAACTGACGTATAGAGTAAATTCTTTCGACTGTAACAGAATGAAGGTTTTATTCTTACATTACTTCTGATGCCAAAACTCGTAAAAAAATACAATATACCGATGGATTTAATTAATGTCTAGAAGTGTTATTAACTGCCGACAAACTGAGTTTTTTCACCATTTCTGTTTCCTGTTCTACTTTTCTTCTGGCTATTAGCTATTTGTTTCTCTTACAGATTTGTGATTTCTCTTATTACTCTTATTGACGTGTATGCTTGAGAATTTTTTTTCTGTCTGATTGATTTTTTTCTTTACTATACGTGAAGACTGTTAAAAATATTTTTATTTAATAATGGAGACAACTTGTTTTCCAAAACGTGCAATGAGAGTCGTTCATAATTAACCCTTTGAAGGGAGGTGGTAATGTAGATTACCACGTTTGTTAGATTTTATAGTAGCAAGTGGGAAGGTGGTATTGTCTTTATGCCACCATGGCTGGATTTGCTTGATCAGTCCAGTAGACTACATAATTTTGGTACTTGGTAACAAGTGTATTCATAGCAATGAATGATAAATGTGACTTCTTCGGCATCTTTGTTAACGTGTGCAGTTTAGGTTGTGTTTATATTAGTGGCGGCTCGTCCATAAGGTTCAATAGTTCATTGAACCCCTAAATAATTTAAATATTTTAAAGGATTTGTTTCGGTTTTAAATAACGAGATTTGTGAGATTAATCGTGTTGACTGACCAATAATCGATTCGCGTAATACCCTAAGCGAATTGCTCGCTACTACTGCTCGAGTGCAAAGCAGCTGTCATCAGTAGAGAGCTTTGGAGGGGGAACTCACTACACGCAAAATTACATTGAAATTTCGCTAACATTCCAACTTAGCGACAGAGACGAATTGTTCCACGAGGACCGAACCGCCCCGACCGGGATGCCAACATTTTCATACCACCATCATTATGATTTTTACCATATGATTTGTCCGTTTACTTTCAATTTTGTGTCAGATTTCTCTGTTTCATACATTCTACAATGAAAATGTGCGCAGTGATGTCTTAAAATCAAATAAAATAGTGCTATGCTATCAATGGAGAAAGAATTTGTTCGCCAACTTGTAGATTTTAAGGAAAGTGTTATTGATAAATCTGGTGCTTAAAATGAAAAAAAGATGGATTTTTTTACAAAACATTTAGCAACTTCAACAATAAACAGCAAAACACAAAGTCTAAAAGATGCTGGGAGCAGCGTGCCAACTGGGTCTTGAACAATTTATCCACAAAATATCTGGTTCCAAAATAAGATAGGCATTTAACTACACTACTATTTTAGAATAATTTAAAAATAGCACAAACATAACCTAATATTACTAATACAACAGTCATTACCATTACCCGTGTGTTATTTGGAATGGGATAAATTGCTCTTACTTTGCTAGAAATATTCAGACATTGAATCCCCAACTGTCAGAACCATGAACCGCCACTGGTTTATAATGTTGCAAATCAGTTTATAACTAGTGGAAAGTTTCAAAATTTGTTACTTTGCATGGGTGTAGTGTTGCAATTGAATTTTTGAGTTTAGATTGAAAGAATTTTAATTTAGGAGATATGTGTGACTCATAAGCTAAGTGGTATTGCAGGAATACCAACTCCCCACAAGGACATAACCTACACACTCAAAGTGTAAGTACTTAATTGTTTTATTATAATTTAGCTGTTTTTTATTTTACAGTCAAATGAGAATTTTCAGACATTTACAAAGAAAGCAATCAATTTTTATCATTTTTTAAATTTATGCGTGGTCGCGTTGGGTTAGGTTTGGTTAGGTTAGATAATTATTAATTTATGAGGGAGTTTTGAATAAAGCAAGTATGTCATGTACTCAAAAATTAAAAAAAGTAAAGTAAATTCAGAATATGTTTGTATGCACACATGTAACAAATGCAAAAATAAAAAAAATATTTATCAGAATATAGGCCTAATAGTTATATGTATTATTCATACCTCTGGGGGACAGACAGTTGAAATGGTTAGACGGAAGGTGGTAACCAGGTGTTACCACATTGTGCCCCCCCTGCTTCAAAAGGTTAAGAGGAAGAGGTTCACCAGTTAACGCCAAATAACTTGGTCGCGTATTAAAAGCCTTTCTTTAAAACTCCTAATCACTGGGGGATTTCTATCAGGTAAATCCTCTTCGCGGACTGCCTTCTTCGTAATATTTTTATTGGTTGATGTTTCGATGCGTAGAATCTGCGATCGTTCTCAGAAGCTGTGAACGGTGGCCCGAGTCTCTTGCACGTCAGTGACTGCCAACAACGAAATTAAATTGGAGGCTGGACGAAGAATATTGGTCGCTAACAGATGCTATTTTGGGCTTCAGTGACACATGGGAAGCAGATATATCTCTCGAAACACGAAGATACGACTTTACAAAACTGTGATAAGACCTGTCCTGACATATGGATCTGAGTGTTGGACGCTGATAAAGCATGATGAAATGTCCCTGCTGAGATTTGAGAGGCGAATATTGAGGAGAATTTTTTGGAGCAGTACAAGAGGGACAAAACTGGAGGCAGCGTACTATAATGTGATTATTATTTCGAGATTTTTTTTTTTGAATTTTGAGTATTGCGAGAGAAGTACACCAGCAATTAGTGCCCGTCAAAAGTGACACATGTTAGCTTTGTTCGAGGGTGGGCGACGAAAAGGAACAAACCTTTCCTTTCCGTTAAAACGACGTAAAAACCATTAACGAACAATGAGCAGTACAGCACACGTTGCGACGAACTGGACCATGCGTGGGAACGCTTGACTCCACAATTAGAACAAAGGAAGGCTACCCTTGCATCCGTCCAGTAACGAGAAAAATACATAGCCAACGGTAAGAGCTTTGTTCGAAACCATGTGTGCGACTTATAGTAAGACAATAGTTGGTGCACAGACAATGGGGCAGGCGACTGAGTGACGCTTGTGGAGAGCACAGATGTTATGCCACCCGTAGTTCATCGAAGGAAGTCGATAGTGTCTCAACAATAAGGGAATTTGACACGCTACACCAAAAGTAGCAGACGTGATTTCGGAAGCAAGGCCTTAACACAGATTCCAAGAACAGGGCAACGGACGAAAGACAGCAACTCGTCGAGTCCACGTGGACTGCGTCAAACTCAAGTTAAGAAAGCCAACCAGCCAATGAGGAACGAGAATTCCGAAGGGAGCTACTGAAAGGGATTGTGCTGACAGGAGCCGGCGACCAGAGAACAAATCCCGAGTAAGAACAACCCTCTCTAAACGGCGCTGGGTGGAGAATTCGCCAGAAATACAGACTGGAGACGAGAGGACACAAGGAGGTCCATGCAATAAGCCTATCAGAGATGATTTGGTGGGAAGTTGGAGCGATCATCGGAGTTACAAGAGTGGGAAGATCGAAAGGAATGAAAACTGAATACTCAAGGGGACGCGCTCTCAGTTTATTCGAATTTTTTCTCAGTTCTCAGCCATTCGAATTTGTTACTTAGTTCATAAAAACTTTGCGCAGTATTTCAGTTATATCGGTACTTAATTAATTTCAGTGAGTCAAAGTTTTCTTCCAGTACATTGTTATTTTCAGTATCTCAGTAACCCAGTAATTCGCAGTATTTCATTAAATACTATAAAGATTTTGTTCAGACTTAATAGAAGTGCGTGAATAAGACTTAGAACGCCAAAACGGAACGGTAGTGTTCGCGATGACGCGCGAATAACGAACTTTATAAACTATATGTAATACACTGTCATAAAGGGTGATAATATTTAGCAGTGACATTCTTGAACCATTATATAAAGTAGTGATATTTCACTATTTCGTAATAAAGTCAAGTAACAGCAGTGAGTATAATTGCCCAGTGAACTTGAAAGCAATCTAGGCGTCGCAGGAGAGTATGACGCGCAAGATGAAAAACTATTAAGTGCGTAACTGTATCAAGCCGTGAATCGCGTCAATAGACTCACGCGAATACGCATAGTCGACAGATTCTAAGTGCTATGCCGCAATTTACATTGTGGAAATCTCAAAACTCATAGCGAATGTCGCGGAGTGCGGACTAGTGTTCTCGAACGATGTACGTATAGAAATCGAAAGTGTCAATCACGAGTGCTAGATGGATTAACATCAACCGTCAACGAAGGAACCCGCATGGATACACCATGGGAGCGATACATCACGACAGAACGAGTAACGTACAAAGTTAATCTCTTATTATAATTATTAATTTACCAAAATACCACTGACCTGACACTTAGAACCAAACCACCTGAGAATTTTATAAACAAGAGTCAGATAGAATACGAATCCATAGGTAGGGATCATTATGTTATAGAGTATTGCACATGTATTCTTGTTAGTATATATATTATAACACTATCTATTTAATAATGGAATAATAACTCATGGATATGATTTAATAACATATTGATTTAATCTTTGTAACATAAATTCCAATTATTGGAAAATTCCATTCGATACATACAGTTGTCACAGGGTCGATATTTATCTCAGGATTTATAATTAAATAATTTTAATATATTTCGTGGGAATTCTTGTGGCTGCTACGAAAAGTTCCCTTGCATGTGGATTAATAATAGAGAGTACCTTTACAAACAATATATTACTTATAATCTAAAAATTTACACAAATTATATATTAAGTTACATACAAGTTTGACGATATTCAATTTGTCCGTCTCAGAAAATAATGTAGTTTATTAATGTGTACAATAAATGTTTCCTTGTAATCACTGTTCGCTTAGAGATTGAATTTGGTTGCACTTTAAAATGTTTACTAGTGATTAGTGTTAGTGTAAATTGTTATATTGTCTAGTGGTTGTTCCTTGTTAAAAAAATATTGTCAAATTATACTTTACACATCTAGACGATATTGCTGAAGGGTTCCTGGTTGTTTCTGAATATTTTTCTTGATTGTGTGTATTATTTGTTCATGAAAATGGTAGTGGAAGGATTATTATCTTCGATGATGGTCCTTCAGATCTTCTTTCACACACGGGTCATCTATTTTTATATACTTTTAATTACCTCTAGACACGCACTATTCAACTGCTTTCCATCACAATTAACAATTAAGTGTTATTTCTTCTTTCTTTTAGTTACCTAACTCACACAAATTTCTTAAATTTTGATTGGTCATTTATGTACAGTTTAAATGTTATAGGATCAACACCCATTACCTACATTATATTTTATAAATTACCTTTAATAGATAATATTATTATTATACTCTAATTATATATGCAATGTTTATACAATTATTAATTAGATAATTATAAACAATTTGATACTAAACATGCCTCAGTTTATAACTGTAAAACCTTATTAATTTGAATTTCTATGATATGTGGTGGAACAATTTGTTATGATTTATTGTAATTTCTACTTTGACTACCTGAGATAAATATATTTACATAAATTAACTGGTGACAAAATCTTATAACATATAACAAAACTTTTAATAATAATAATTGTTTTTGACAGTTTTAGTTTATTTATACTGCTAAACTATTGTCTGTATGATAAACTAAAATTCTATCTAATAATAACAAAACACTTCCATCAAAAATAATTACACTGTTTAACGGTAGTCTGTGTCGCTATTTCTTATGATCACACTCATTACTTTAAAGGTTTGTGTCCCTTTTCCTTTCCTTGATTATAGGCCTATATGATTATAATTAATACAATTTTATTATATGGATTAGGTACTCTTTATTGGGTTTGGATTATTATTCAGGGTAAGTTGATTAGGCCTACTAGGTTTATTTATTTCACTTTTTTCTGTTTACTGCCCTATTCTACTGGGTTATTTCTGGGTTTCTGGATAATATTATATAAGTCAAACCAAATAGTTTTCCTTTAATTTGCTTTCAATTATTATTTCTTGTTTCCTCTCTGGATCGGATTCCACTATTATTTACTATTCTTTTGTAACATTTTGTTTCGTTACAAATTGCCTCCCTTCAGAAGTAATTATTTCTGAACACTTCATTAGGTGTGAGGACATAATTACTTATGTTATTTTAATTTTTTTCCTCATGATATTTTTTCATGGATTGTTGATTATAATTGCCCTTGATCTTCTTTGAAATGGGGTCGGTTAATTCGTACGTGTTGTTGTTGTTGTTTTTTGTTATGGTGTAGGGTCCAACGTATAGTAATAATAATTTCTTTGATATCCCTTCTAGAGTGCTAGGCAATTCCCTGTTCTTTAACAAAACTTTCTCTCCTACTTCATATTTAATTATTTTACCCTTTATTTTCTGGTATTTATTTCTGCGTTTTTCCAGATTTTCCATCACCTGATTATAGAATTTTAATTTATTAAATTGGTACGGTGGAGACTTAGGAAATTTAATCAATTCTTGGATCTCTCTGGGTGGTTGTTTTTCATACATGGCAGTGTATGGAGTGCAATTTATAGATGGATGGTAAGCCAAGTTTAAAAAATCTTCTGTGGCTGATAAGTAATCAGGCCACTTCCTTTGTTGTTGATGACAATAGGTCCTTAAAATTCTACCAACCTCTCTCAGGATTCTTTCTGATGGATTGCTACTGGGGTGGTATACGGAGGTCTTATAGCTTTTGATGTTCAGTTCTAACAATGTGTTCTTCCATTTTCAGCCTCGAAACTGTGTACCATGGTCGGTAACTATTGAAACAGGTATTCCTATTTTTGGAATGTATTGAGTAGTTATTACTTCAAGAATTTTCTGCGTAGTTGCTCGACTGATTGGATACAATTTGATGAATTTGGTGAAGTGGTCCATAATGATTATAAGGTATTTATACCGGCTTCTACCTTCACTCCTAGGAAATGGTCCACATATGTCAATGAATAATTTTTCCAATTTTTGTTCTGACGATATAGGTATCATTACACCTTCCCTTCGTTCATTATTAATTTTGACCAATTGACAGATATGACAGGGTTTTATATAATTTTGTACCTTCCTGTGTATGTTCTTAATGTAACAATTCTCCTCCAATGCTTTCACTACCTTTACAGCACCCATATGTCCGTATCTTATGTGATATTCCAACACTAGTTCTTTTTCCATGATTTTGGGAATGATTACCTTCCAGTCTTCTTGGTTCAATGTATTTTTTATGAATAAAATTCCTTCTTGTTCACAATAGAATTGGTTTATTGAAGAGTTTTGGTTCGCCATACGTTCCTTGATTTTTATTAATTTTGGGTCTAATAACTGATTAGCTTTGATATTTTGTAATAATGCTTCCAAATCAGATCTGCTTTTGAGAATGTTGTACACCTTGATAATCCTTTCTTTCTCACCCTCAAATGTCTGGGTGTCCAGGTTTATTCGAGATAACACGTCTGCTATCACGTTTTGACTCCCTGGAATATATTCCCATTTGATATTATACTCCTGCACGGCGAGTATCCACCTCGTAAGCCTTCCATGACTCAGCTTACAACTTCTTAAAAATGAGATGGCCTTATGATCCGTTCTGACAGTTACAGGATATCCCAAAATGTACGTTCAGAATTTACTACAAGCAAAGACTATGCTTAATAGTTCCTTTTCTGTAACATTATACCTTCTCTCACAGTGGTTTAACACACGACTGGCAAAACTGATGACTAAATGGTTTCCTTCTGTGTCTTCTTGGTACAATACCATCCCAAGACTGACATCACTTGCGTCACAGTTCAAAAAGAATGGGTGATCAAAATTTGGATGATGAAGGATTACTGTCTCTAAGAATTTATCCTTTATCTGTTGTAGTATAGCGTCCTGTTCATGTCCCCATGTCTATTTGTTTTTGGAAGACAGCTGTTCCTGAAATTTAGATGTCAATGCGGAATAATTGCGTTGGAACTTCCGGTAGTAATTACACAGTCCTAAGAAGGATTGGAGTTGCCTCTTATTCTTTGGTTGTGGGAACTTCTGGATTGCAGTAACCTTTTCTTGTGATGGAGAAATACCTTGTTCAGTCAAATTGAAACCTAAAAATTGAACCTCCTTCGCTATTAATTGGGATTTTTCAAGTTTTAGTGTTATGTCGTTCTCTGCTAACTTACTCAATACATATTCCACCCTGTGACAATGTTCCTCCCAGTTGGATGAGGTAATCAACAGGTCGTCTACATAAACTGTGGTGAATTGTAGCGCTTCCTGACCCAATACCTGGTCCATACATCGTACAAAAATTGCTACCGAATTGACTAATCCAAATGGCAATCTTTTAAACTGGTAGTTTCTACCCTCGAAAATAAAAGCCATATATTTTCGACTCATCGGGTGCAACTCCACCTGCCAGTAACCACAAACTGTGTCCCAGGTACTGATAAATTTTGTACCATGAAATTTCTTTATAATTTCTTCTATTTCTCCAGGTGACGTACGATCATTTACTATGTGTTTATTTATTTCTCGGGCATCCAAGCAAAGTCGAACCTGCCCGTTCTTCTTCTGAATTGCTACTATTGGGCTAGTATATGGTGATTGGCTATGCTCAATTATATCATTTAACAACATTTTATTAATTTCATCTCTAACCGCCTCCTTCAATGAATATGGTATAGGATAGGATTTTCTGTGGAATTCTGCTGGTTCTTTAAATTGTATTCTACACTGATAGTTTTTTACTTTTCCTGGGTTTTCTGAAAATACATGTTTATACTTCTTATATATCATGATGAGATCTTCTACTTGTTTTGCTGTCAAATTATTTGTGCCTTGGTGTCTAAACTCTCTTATCTCCTGTAATTTACTGTTCCACAGGTCTTCATTTGTCATATTATAGATTATTTTTCTGCATTGGGTGTCATTATTTAAAAAATTTAATTCCCTAACTTGGTGATGGGTACGGTTCAGAGGGGCACCATCGCTTCCTATTAACTCTGCCGTCCACATAACACCTTCTGAGTTCAAGGACACCTTCTCCTTGCTCAAATCAATAATGGCTGAGTATTTCCTCAGCATATCGCATCCGATTAATAATTCGAATGGTAGGCCGATTGCGACCAAACATATAATATTAATTGTAACACCTTTGCTTTCTATTTCCAATGACACTTGTTTTCTCACTGTTTTATTTTGACGCCCAGTGGCACCTATTAAAATAACATTATTGACAGGTAAGGTAGGTATTATATTTTTACTTTGTTTCTGTATTCTCTCCAGTTCAGCGTCGTTAATAAGTGATACATTTGCACCAGTATCTATCATTATTCGTGTAGGAATTCCTTCAATTTGAGCGGTTATGTATAAAATTTCATTATGCTGGTTGATTCTACTTGTCACCGTTTCCTCCAACAGTTCTTCTCGAAGATTTTTCAAATAATAATTGTAAATAATAGTAAGATTTTGACTGTCCGTCCTTAAACTTTGGTTATTGTTATACTTCAAAATTCTTTCATTTTCCATAATTGGTTTTTCATAATTAGTTGGTAGTAATTTGTTATTACTATATTTTTGAATTTGGTGGTTATTGTACCCAGTAGTTAGTAGCAGTAAGGGGTCGCGAGGGTTTATTACTGCCTCACTCCGTTTAAATTAAGGCTATCATGATTATTTTCCGGGCATGACTGTTGATTTGCCTGGACTGGTGTGCTGGTTCCTGGTTGTTCAACCTCTCGGTTGTCTAATTGTTCACTTCCCCTTGATTCTCGGAAGTCCTCCTGGCTTCTACTTCTGACTCGGTTATAATGGTGACTCATCCCTCTGGGATTTCCTCTTTGATCATAACTGTTATTAAAACTGTTCCTCCGAGGTTGATGGTATCTCCAGTAATCCCCTTCTTCGGCACTGATGTAATTTATTCGGGGTCGGTACGAACGATTATTATTATAATTACCCTGATTATTATTGTTATTAACTCCTGAGTTACTCCTAAAATTATTATAATTTTGGTTTTTTCGGTAGTTATTATAATTATTATTGTTTCTATTACCCGGATGGTAATTTTGATTGGGCCTGTTGTTATCATTATTGTTAATTGGGTTTCGATTGAAGTTTGCTGGTTGGTTATTATTTGGGGTAAAATTTTGGTTGTAATTACGATCGTTGACATAACTATTCCGGTTATTCATGTTATTATATTGATTATGATTCATACCATGGTTATTATTTTTTGAACCGCACTGATCAGTTCGTTGTCTGCTTCTTTTGTAGTAACCCTCGTGTTCATAATTTTCTAATAAGTCAGCCATTGCGTGGACCGTTTTAATCTGGCTTCCCAGGCGTGCTCTGGCAATTCCTGTGTCATAATGGTATGCCATTTTAGTTACTAGGGATTCTTCTGGTATTCTTGGCTCTAGGTGTCTCGCCAAACACACCTTTCCCCAGAAGTAAGTAGTTGGAGATGTACCTCTATTTCCATCATATCTTCCCTGACAAATGTTGTCCCTTATAATATTTTGTATAGCTTCGGACCAGTATTTTTCTTTAAACAGTTTTTTAAATTGAGTGTAGTTCACTATCGCATTCCTGGTTGCTGTCCACCAGTTGTCCGTAATCTCCCTAAAATGCTCATCCAACATCTCTCTAATCAAGCTCCAGATAGTTATTCGATGTTTATTAAAATGTTCCTCAATTCTGGCCAGGAATTCCATGGGGTTTCTGCGATAATTTTTGAAATTAATTCCTTCTCTGGTTTCATTTGTGGAAACATGAGTAATATTATTTGGTCTGGTTCTAATTAACTCAATTTCTTCTTGATTTTGGCGTACCTGACCAGTTAAATTATTCACCGTAGTGTTAATATTGTCACACCTTTCTCCGGTCTGTTTCTGTAAATTAACTAAATTTTCTTGTTCCTTTTGTATTCCTTCTATTTGAATATGACTATTTTCTTGGACCTGGTCTATTCTGGTATTTATCACTGCTTTATTTTGTATGATGGTTTCGTTAGCTTTTCTCAATCTCTCATTAGTGTCAGCTATTTCTTGCTTCCTTTCCTCATCGATTTTGTCCATCTTCTGGTTAATTGTATCATTGACCTGTTCAATTCTACCATTAATTCTTCTTAAATTCTCTTCATTGATTTGTCTGAACTCTTCCTTCATTTGGTTATTATTTTCACTTATAGTTTGCTTTAAAGTTTCATTAGTACTTTCCTTAATACTATCAATTTTCTCATTTATCCGTTTTAAACTCTCATTAGTGGTTTCGTTTTGTTTCCTAAAATTTTCGTTAGTTTCTTCTTTGTTTTGGTCAAATCTCTCCTCCATCTGTTTTATTAAATTTTCACTCATTTTCTCATTTGTTTGTCTGTTATCTTCCTTGATGCTATCAATTTTCTCATTCGTTTGTCTGTGATCTTCCTTGATGCTATAAATTTTTTCATTCGTTTGTCTGTTATCTTCCTTGATGTTATCGAATTTTTCCTCCATTTGTTTTAATAAGTTTTGACTCAAAATTTCATTTTGTTTCCTTGAGTTTTCAGTGAATTCTTCCTTGATGTTCTTCAAATCTCCCTTCATTTCTTCCTTCTGCTTCTTAAAATTGTCATTCGTTTCTTCCTTATTTCTGTCCATTTTTTCACTCATACTATTCATTAATTCCATTAATTTTATAAGATTTGGGTCTCCCCTATCTTCCTTTCTTGCTAACGTCTCCACATCCTCCACCGATGTTACTTCTTTCTCTTCCATCCTGACTTCCTTCTCTGCCTCCTTCGTCCGTTTCAACGATGTAGCCCTCTTACGCATCTTTATTATTTCTTGGAACTTATAGCAGTCGCCAGCTAAAAATTAGGAAATTAATTTTCTTGATTCAATCTCTTCACTTAATATTCCCTAATTTCAGCCTCACTAGTTGGTGCGCCAATTTATAACACTATCTATTTAATAATGGAATAATAACTCATGGATATGATTTAATAACATATTGATTTAATCTTTGTAACATAAATTCCAATTATTGGAAAATTCCATTCGATACATACAGTTGTCACAGGGTCGATATTTATCTCAGGATTTATAATTAAATAATTTTAATATATTTCGTGGGAATTCTTGTGGCTGCTACGAAAAGTTCCCTTGCATGTGGATTAATAATAGAGAGTACCTTTACAAACAATATATTACTTATAATCTAAAAATTTACACAAATTATATATTAAGTTACATACAAGTTTGACGATATTCAATTTGTCCGTCTCAGAAAATAATGTAGTTTATTAATGTGTACAATAAATGTTTCCTTGTAATCACTGTTCGCTTAGAGATTGAATTTGGTTGCACTTTAAAATGTTTACTAGTGATTAGTGTTAGTGTAAATTGTTATATTGTCTAGTGGTTGTTCCTTGTTAAAAAAATATTGTCAAATTATACTTTACACATCTAGACGATATTGCTGAAGGGTTCCTGGTTGTTTCTGAATATTTTTCTTGATTGTGTGTATTATTTGTTCATGAAAATGGTAGTGGAAGGATTATTATCTTCGATGATGGTCCTTCAGATCTTCTTTCACACACGGGTCATCTATTTTTATATACTTTTAATTACCTCTAGACACGCACTATTCAACTGCTTTCCATCACAATTAACAATTAAGTGTTATTTCTTCTTTCTTTTAGTTACCTAACTCATACAAATTTCTTAAATTTTGATTGGTCATTTATGTACAGTTTAAATGTTATAGGATCAACACCCATTACCTACATTATATTTTATAAATTACCTTTAATAGATAATATTATTATTATACTCTAATTATATATGCAATGTTTATACAATTATTAATTAGATAATTATAAACAATTTGATACTAAACATGCCTCAGTTTATAACTGTAAAACCTTATTAATTTGAATTTCTATGATATGTGGTGGAACAATTTGTTATGATTTATTGTAATTTCTACTTTGACTACCTGAGATAAATATATTTACATAAATTAACTGGTGACAAAATCTTATAACATATAACAAAACTTTTAATAATAATAATTGTTTTTGACAGTTTTAGTTTATTTATACTGCTAAACTATTGTCTGTATGATAAACTAAAATTCTATCTAATAATAACAAAACACTTCCATCAAAAATAATTACACTGTTTAACGGTAGTCTGTGTCGCTATTTCTTATGATCACACTCATTACTTTAAAGGTTTGTGTCCCTTTTCCTTTCCTTGATTATAGGCCTATATGATTATAATTAATACAATTTTATTATATGGATTAGGTACTCTTTATTGGGTTTGGATTATTATTCAGGGTAAGTTGATTAGGCCTACTAGGTTTATTTATTTCACTTTTTTCTGTTTACTGCCCTATTCTACTGGGTTATTTCTGGGTTTCTGGATAATATTATATAAGTCAAACCAAATAGTTTTCCTTTAATTTGCTTTCAATTATTATTTCTTGTTTCCTCTCTGGATCGGATTCCACTATTATTTACTATTCTTTTGTAACATTTTGTTTCGTTACAATATATATATACATATATATATATATGTTTATTGTAACTATGTATGTGTTCTAATATGTCTGTTGCAGGAACATGATTTTAACTATGTATATGCTTAATATGTGTATTGTTAGTATATGAGTATTTCACGTATATAAATGTTTAATGTGTTTTGACGTAAAATCACTTAATGCAAATTATGAGCACACCACATTGGTAGCTACTAACGTCAATACGCACGAATAAGTGCCTATATTTGATTGTTCTTTTAATTATTTCAAACTTGTTCTTTCAATTATTTAAATGTGGTATAGAATTGTATTGTCTTTTAGAAGATTTGTAAGTGCTCTTATTATATGATTTATGTTATGATATGAATACCGATGAGATACGATATTTTAATAAACGTATTTTAGAATGGATTCGTTCATGTTCTATTGATTTGTGTAAGACCTGACTCACAAATTAACTTCTCACTAAATAGGATCTATAACTCATGATTCAATTCAATATAATTTATCAATTACCTTGCTTACAAGGATACTCAGACTAGAAGCTTAGTTGGCAGTTAAAGTCAGAATCAATTTCATGTTTAACAAGTTTGATTGTGGTTTATAAATTAACAATAATTTAACTCATGCAATTAACTAAAGAAATACATTTAATAACATTGTACATGGCGTCCAACTGAGGGGCTATATGAAACAGTGAGATACGATAAAGTTCGTACCGACATCACCTTTATAAACACAAACTAAATTTCTAATTAGATGAAAATAATCTATGCAATAAAAATAGCATAGATAATTAACATTGTATATGACCTCCTAAACTTGGGGTTAGTTACACTTTAATTACGACCTAATTAAAAAGATAATCAATTAATTTATGCAATCACAAATTTTCATAATTAATTTACATTGTAGTATCAATTATGAATTAATTGATATTGTTACGACGGTCTAACTGATCGTCGTATGGCACAGTGGAAAACAAAATACAAGACACCAATTACGTCACTAATCACCAGCTTTAATTATCTCAATTAAACAGTTTGTAATCAACAGGATAGTCTCTTACAAGTCAAATAAAAATTGTTTACACGCAATAAAAATCTCAACTGATAGAAAACACAGTTGGATTACAATTGTCTGGCACAATTCTGAAACACGTAACACTTCACTTCGACAAACACTCAATCTGCGCTAGGGAAAATCGCTCACGTAAATGAACTGACAACACCAGACGCTCTGCTTTTATAGATCGCGCAGAGTTCTAGAATTAACGTTCCATCCTTAATTTGCACGCCACTTAATTCTGACGCTAATGCGTATCTCAAGTGGTCTCTTGACGAGTCTAGAACAAACTTGAACGCGGCATTGACTGGGCAACACCTGCCTCACTGGATGGGGGAAGAGTGGAGAATGTTCTGGTTTTTTCGGTAGGCTTCTCGTAACAATACGTACAAGGATATGGACGTGGTTCATACTATTAAAGTGGGCCGACTCCGTGGCGCTGGTCATGTGGCAAGGATGACGGAATAGGAGATTCCAAGGAAGGGTCTAAGAGAGAGGAGTTATGGAAGAAGAAGGACTGGCAGACCAAGACTGCGGTGGGCGGATGGAGTTGCAACCGGCGCCCGGAGTATGTTGGGAGTGCGCGACAGGCAGACGGCAGCGTTGGATAGAATGGGATGGCGATCAATGTTGAAGGAGGCCATGCACTCTCGACGGTTGTAGTGCCAGGGAAGTAAGTAAATAAGTAAAAAGCAGTCTGAGTCTCTACTGTCAAGGTTAACAGGTTTAGTCCGAACCAAGCAAGGGTTTACTTGATTGAAAGTCATTTTGACTTCTCAGGGAGCGACACATGTTTTTCTTCAATTTCGATATTACGTTTTTTTATATGCTAATAATATATACTAATACTCCCTCCCCATGATCGTCTGGGTCTTCCCCTTTTCCTCTTCTCCGGGGGTAACCATTCCATTATCCTTTTTGGCACCTTTCTCCTCCCATCCGTTTAACATGTCCAAACCAATTTAACTGTCTTCTTTCTATTTCGTCTACTACTGCATATTTCACATTTATCATTTTTCTAATCTGTTCATTTCTTATTTTCTCTCGCCTGCATACTCTGCATGATCTCCTTAGTGCACCCATCTGTAGCCTACAGCTAGTATTTTCCTTTTATCCGCTTCTGGCATTCTCCAACTCTCAGCCCCATACAACAGAATACTCTTTACGATAGTATTGTATATCTGTACTTTCCTTCCTCTAGTTATCTGGCCATGCCACCACATACTATTTAGCCTTTTCATAGCCCTCCGTCCATGCCTACTCTCTCCTTTATTTCATCTGTATCTCTGCCATCCTGCTTTATCTGTACGCCTAAATACTTATATGCCTGGCAATTTTCAATTTCTTCATTATTTTCCAATTGCAAGTTGGTTTCAGTACCTCCCACGCATAAATACTTGGTCTTTTCTAGATTTATTGACAGTCCCCAGCTCTCGTATTCGTCTTTGATCTTCCGAGTCATATACTCCAAGTCCTCTTTGTCTTGTGCTACTAAGACCTGGTCATCCGCGAATTGTAATGTGAAAATATGAGTTCCATCTATTGGAATTCCCATACCTCTGCACTTTCTTTTCCACTGTCGCAATACTGTGTCTATATATATTTTGAACAATGTCGGGGAGATGCAACAGCCTTGCCTTAGACCTTTCGATACTGTAAACCCTGCTGACACTTTTTTCCCCTAATTTGATTTTTATTTTGGAGTATCTATAAATTTCTTGTATTGCCTGAATGAGAGTGTGGTTTATATTAGTGTTCTGTAGAAAGAGTATCCAGAAAGCTCTAAGTGCGAGGAATCTGACAGAAGAACATTGCCAGGACAACAAATATTGGAGAGAAAGTCTGGAAATCGGACAGCGACGACAGACGCTATAAACCGATGTTATGTATATACTAATAACTGTTTAGCTAAAGAAATACTATTCAATAAAGGTATTTAGATAGGAAGATTCATTATAATCTACCGTTTTAAATATATTGTTATAGGATGAAATTACAAAAAAGTAAAACGTTGAATTAAGATAAATAATAAAATATTAAACTTAATACGAGTTTAGTTGTTAAACTTAATAACTCGTAAACTGTTTAGTTAACCATACTATTCTTAGCACAGTCTGAAGATAATGTACTCCATAAATTCAAACAGCTTTTAAGAAAATGGACATGAGACTTTGGAGAAGATTTGTGTTGTAAGCTAGGGCTCACGTTTGGCTGTAGTGCTGTAGAAGAAGCAGAAGAAGAGAGCTAGTTTGCTCTCTGTATTGTTTGTTTGTGTTTTATTCTGAAACATTAAAAAAAAAATACAGTATTGTGGAAAGTTAGCAGGCCCGAAGACGTCGCCGCACTTCGACCTTACTAAACACCGCGGAAACCGGTTGTAAAAACATTCAAAAGTGAAAAAAAAAAATGGAGGACGGAGAATGAGATAGAGAGATTCTATCGAGTATCTGCTAAATCAGAAGGAGGAGGAGAGGAAAAAGAAGAAGAAGAAGAAGAGAACGAGGAGGAGAAGAAGAAAATTTAAAAGCAAATTTGAATGATTGTACAAGATTAGATCCGTTAAAGTAAATAATTTTCTTTGCTCGTGTCAGTTTAAAAAAATGGTTGTCTATCTATTTTGCATTGATAAAGACGTACTTTTATTTTTTATTTATTTTTTTATCGGCCATCTAAGGACCACATGCCAATTTCAATTGTTTATTCTTTGTTCTTTTCTTTGTCTCCAATATTCTTTCATCTTGTCACTGTGTCTCTTTTTCCTGTCTTCAGTCCACTTTGAACCTGAGTTTTTCTCTCTCCTACCCTGGACTCCTTCCATTTTTAACACTTTTGCCCGAAAAACTTCTCTTTCAATTGCTTCTTCTGCGTGTATATTATTTTTTTCTAAATCCTTTTGGACTTGTTTGATCCAACTTGATGTTGACTTCTTCCCTCACAGATATTTGAAGACCTGTTGGTTTGTTAACATATTGTCGTCCATTCTATATAAATGTCCAAAAAATACTAGTCTTCTTTTTCTCATTGTTTCTGTTACATTTTCTATACTTTGATATATTTCATCATTACATCTTAAGTTACAACCTTCTGAAGTTTTTCGTGGGCCTAATATTTCCCTATTAATTCGTCTTTCCAATATTTCTAGTTTGTCTAAATTATAATTCAATGCTAGACATTCACTTGCATATAGGTATTCTGGCTTCACTACTGTACTGTAATGCCTTAAAGACATACTATTATTATAATTATTATTATTAATTGAGAGGAGCTTCCTTCGAACGTTTGATATGTGGTGTTGGAGGAGGCCCTTAAGAATTCCGTTGACAGAAAGAGTGACTAGGTTTTGAAGAGAGTGGACGAAAGAAGGATTCTGTTTAAAACCACTGAGGAAACGAAAAGCAGTATGGTCGGTCACCTGCTACGCTATTCAAACTGGCTCACAACCCTGATGAAACGAATGACCGAGGGGGAAATAGGAGTGTAAGACCCAGACAGGTGTATCGGATGAGATAAAAATAGGAAGAAGGCGTTAGCGAATCTAGAATTTGGTCTCGAGGGGGGGGGATATTTCTACAAGAGAAATATTAAAACGTGTAATAACATACTGAAATCAATCCCATTAAAGTAATAACAAAATAAAAATAAGCGACATTGAATAATTTTTTATAAGATACTTATTGATTTTATTAATTTTCCTATATTTAATATTTCAAATGTCCACGCAAATAATGTGTAATAAATTTGTTTGTAGACCTATTTTTAAAAAAGGGTTACTATTGTATTAGCGTACACAGCTGAGAAGTTAGTATAAGTCAGCTTAAAAATTAAGAGATTAACAAAATTTCTTTGAACTTCTGGGGGCGGGGGTCCCGGTTCCGTCCGTCCCCCACCCGAAAATACGCCCCTAGAAAAGTTGTACGGTGAGTAACAGACTGTCGTCGAAAGGAAAAAATTGCAAGCACAGCCACCTTCTGGGTTGAGAAGAAGAAGGAAGTCATAATAAGTATGCAATATTACCCAACAGAATTTCTTGAACGTGTACACTTCCCGGCGGTCCAGCGTAAACACCGCATTACGTCAGCCGAACAAGAACATAAAACTTGTGTAAACACGGCAAATGCGTATATGTATTTCGCGTGTCTGTTCGTCCTACTGGGCGCGTGTCAATATTTGCTTACCGCGTTCAATTACTAGTTGTAAATTATTGAGTCGTGAAGGCATTCCATTGTTCCCGAAGGTTGGCAACAATTAGCATTCACGTGCCGACGCAACGCAAAAACTGCTGCGAGCGGCGACCGTTCTGACGGCTCCCCCGTTCCGTTAAGATTGTACGTAATTTATGCTTGGATCGTAACTCGCAGAACCTTAATCCCGCGGCATGCATATTACCGGTATTGGATCGTTAAGACTGCAGTTCATGGACACGATTGATACTTCTCCGTACTACGGCCTGCATCTTGTTCTTGGTTGTAGTCCCTCTTTGGAGTTTCGTTCCTGATCACGTTGTAATTACAGAAACACAGATCGAAATGTTCCCAATCATTTACATACACGTGATACGCTCAGGAACACCTTTCGGCGACCTTTTGCCTTGTTTTTGCCTTACCTACTAAGCAGAAGGCATCCAAAAGCTATTGTTTCGGGCAGTGGTTGATTTCTAAAATTATAGGTGCCGGAACGCGTAAATTCAAAAGTTGTACAGACACAAATATACTTATATTTCATATTAGCGTATAAGTTTACATCAGGTTATTACAAACGAGGTGTACATTTTTAAACCCTTATAATATATACGTAACTTACGTATAAACTTGCATCTAAAAAGGTAATAAAGTTTACTGATATTTCTAAACAGCTTCATCGTCAGGTTAGCCGCAGGACAATCGAAAACATGTTACTCGTGATGGCGTCATCCCGGAGACTCAATCAAACTCTAAGTGATGGTGTCGGTGGTTCGGACATTTTAAGAAAGTTTCTATAGATTCATCATTGTGTCGTCACGTTTTTGTTTATTGACCTTTCCTTACTCTTTGTGTCCAATGCTGTATGGTGGCCAGAAATCAGCCCTCACATTCACTTGAAGATATTGCTTTTGATTCAATAGCATATTTCAAGGTAGAAAGACTATCCGGAAAACTTCTGGAATACACGTATTCTCGGAAGCTCCCAATCAGTTACCTTTCATGTAGTTTTAATTTTGAAGCACATTCTTTTATTTTATTTTCTCCATAGGTTATTGGGACATTTTTTTAACGATAGTAGTTAAGATAAAGATTAGTGCTGGTGTTTGATTTTGACAAATGTTTAGTTTTGTAGTGGGGCTGACAAGGGGCACAATTTAAAAAGTAGTAGTAAATTTTTGTAATAATTAAGTTTTTATTTTCATATATTTTTTCGCTAATTTATTTTTGGATCCACGAGGTTCCGGAACGCCGTTCCGGCGCGTTCCCTCTGAAATCAAGCTCTGGTTTCGGGAAACATATTTGATCAGTATTTAACTGTAAAACAACTGCCAGGCTGTAGGACCGTGGTCCAAAATTTTTAAACTTATGGTTTCCATCGTAAAGCTGACAACATAAACTATATATAAACTCAGCAAATTCACAACAAGACAAGAACAAAAACAGACGTTTCGGCCGTGCCCACGACGGCCTTCTTCAGTGTGGTGGGGAAGAGGTAGTAAGTCCCGCGACAGACTGAGACTGTTGGGTTTACGATCTGTGATCCTAAGTAAGAAAATTATCAAAGACGTTCAAATGTATAATTTCCAAAGTTAGGTTAGCGCTATTGTTTGTTGCGTTTCTTCGGTCCCCCATATACTTAGTTTACTCTCATTTATTTTCAGCCTCACTATCTATTTCATCCCGTATTTATTTCCTTTCTATCTCATAAACTGATCCCGTACGGGCAAAAATTGTTATAGATGGTACTGTCCTGGAACAAGTTAGCAAGTTTGAATATCTGGGCTACAGTGTGTCTTACAATGCAAGCAACCCTGTTGTGAATAAATTGCACAAGTCCAACATTATGTGCGGGACCATTAGGCGAACAGTTAAGTCAGCAAGTAAAGGAATACGCCTAAAATTCTACAAGGCGATGGCTTTTCCCACACTTTTTTGTGGGTCTGAGAATTGGACTTTAACGAAAGGCCAGGCCAGTGCATCCAAGCGGCTGAAATGAGATTTCTCAGGCACGTGGCAGGGTATATGCCTACTCTCCATGATCATATAAGAAACACATATATACGGCAGGAGCTGAATATTATGAGTATACTATTGCCGCATCCCCAAACAACCAAATAAGCCGAGGGGACGGAGAGGTGCGGGACGTCTGAGGAAGCGATGGAGTGACCAGCTCTAATCTTTGCCTATTTGAGACCGGAACAAACCATTCTTGGTTTATTCTTGAAGATGATGATGATGATAATGATAATGATGACTATATATTTCACCTAAATTCTCTTCTAATCCTCTTTTGTTTCTGCTGATATTTAATGGCTATGTCATCAACATAGGCGCACGCCTGCGCTGTTTTAACTCTTATGTTTCCAGCTGTATCTAACTTTTGGATGGCTGCTCTACTTTTACTCATTCTTCTTAATGTTTCTACACTGGTTGCTTATTTGTCCAGAAAGTGTGCTCCTGTACAACTGAAAATTTTCAAAACTTCACAATTTTTCTTATCGGCGTCCATGTCTCTACGCTGTAAGCCAATAACATTTCATCAATCGTTTCAAAAATTCCGACATGTTTAACACGGGTCAGGAGTTTTTTTTTGTCTGTATTGTGGAGAGCTCATTAATGAAAGCGCTGAGATTTTTATAGTTTTTCTATTACCAAGGACTGAACTACATTATGTTATATGAGGTGATAGATTTGCAAACAATACAATGTGAAGAAAACCTTCACTATAAAAACAAAGATAATGGCAGTTCGAGGCAAGGAGCCAATAAGAACAAAAATAGTGATTAATAATCGAATTATAGAAGAGGTGAACCATTTTAATTAGGGCTATTTAGGAAATTGTACTGGCTATGACAAGAATTATGATATTAATGTTGAGTTAGGTAAGTTCCAGACGATCTGTGGGACAATCAAACGTATTTTTAGACACAAGGTACGTCGGGATACAAAATAAAAGTTTTACAAAGTTATGGCAGTCCCTGTACTGCAATATGGGTGTAATTATGAACAACAACCGAAAAACAAACAGTAAAATACATGCCTCGGAAATGGCGTTCTTAAGAGGAGTTAAAAGGTGTTCTAATCTTGGCCGTATAAAGAATGAGGCCATAAGAGAAGAGTCACAAGTTTTAAACTTGAATGAAAAATTAGAAGATTACAAACAACGGTGGAAAGAACACTAAAAACAATGTCATATTCCAGACTGCCCAAACAAGTCTGGAAGTACAAACCTATAGGACACAGGTGTGTGGTTAGACCCAAGAAGAGATGGTTGGAAGGTCTTTGTAAGCGGAAAAGGCAGCACCTTGCCTATGCCGTGTTATAAAGATGATGGTGATGATGATATGCGGTGATAATCGCAATTTCAAATTTATTACGTTCATTCAGAGACCATAGTTAAGTTTCCCAGAATATTTTTGAGACTATCTAATCTAATAATTAGTAGAAACCGTACCGTCGGCGTAATGGATATTATTTACACGTCTATAGGCCTATAGATCTCCTAAATGGTTGTTAGGTAAACGGATCGCAGATTTGACCACAACTTGTAGATTCGTAAGGCAGTGTAATACGGTGTCAGCGGCGTGTGCCAGATAGCGTTTCGGGAAACCGTTACTCGGTGACGGAACGGGAACGCCGCAGTCATTAAGAAATTCCGTCGGTACTGTACTGACGACGACCCACGGTTTGTTATAACGCTTTAACCAAAGTATGCGATTCTCTTTGTGTGGAGGAACGCGCAGTAACGGCCTTCCGGCACCTGATGTTAAAAAAATAGACAGCAGCAGCATAACAACAGGAACATGGTGTTATGTAATTGTTATGTGATCCAACCATTCTAATCTTCTACTCTTGATGAACCGGTCTATGCCAGTCAGCACCGTATATTAATCGATGCAGTTCAAAATTCTTTTTATCCTCCAGGACCCATATTCAGATTCGGGCCTTGGGGTCCGGGGTCTGGTCGAGTCGGTTCATACAAAAAAAAAAGTCAAGACTAGTCAACATTACCATCTTTAAAGTGGCTGAAAAACGTTAGATAACATCCTGAAATCAATCCCATTAAAGTAAACGGTAACAACACACTTAAAAAATGTACGTTACTGAAACATTGTTTAGAAGATGCTTACTGATTGAAATGATTGTCGTATATTTCATATTTCAAACGTATACGCAAATGCTGTGTAATAAACCTGTCTGTATACTTAAAAAAGAGTTACTAGCTGAAAAACACAGCTGGAAAAATAATAAAAGAGCCAAAAAATTTAGAGATTAACAAACCTTCCTTAAGAGATTAAGATGGTCGTTAACTTTTTTCGACCCTCTAGGGGAAAAAAGCAAAGACATGGTGCGTTAAAGAACAAAACAAAAATAAATTAGACGCGGTGGAGATAGATGTGCTCCGGAGTTCTCTAACAATTTATAGTCGGGACAGACCGTCAGTTGAAGAAGTTAAAAGAAAGATGGAGTTAAAAAGAAATTTTTTTGAAGATATTGAAAGGAACCAGTTGTGATTTGGTACGGCCACGTCCAGAGGATGACGGACGAAAGACTGGCAAAGGAAACTCAAAATGCATTGGTTCCTCTCTATCGTCAGAAGCGGGGAAGAACGAGAAACTCCTGGAATGAAGGTATGTTAAGAGCCGTGGGTGCACGAGATCTCCTTGGGATGGGATCTCAATGTGGAATGATCATCGTCAAGCATCGGTCAACGTCGAAGGACATTTAAAACCGATATATAATATAAGTTTATTGTCATATAATTGTGTCGGCAAATTTTGGTAGACACTAATCGATTCTTAGTGAGGCTGACAGTACACGACTCATAAAATTGTGTGTAATTTCTCCAAAAGACTAATTTAAATAAGCAAGTATACAATTTTAAAGTCTATACGAGAATCGATACCATGGCATATGTTTAGAATAATTTCTATTTGCCTAATTTTGCTGTTTACACAGGGTTTACAGTTATGTAGTAAAGCAGAGACATCAGTATTATGATTTTTATCTAATTGTATTATTTTTACATTTATTTCACAGTTTTTCTGGACCCACCCCGGGAAATAATTGAATTTACCTACCGTGGCCAAGGCCAGTAATATTTCAGTAGGAGCAAGGTAAGGTTAATCGTGGTATAATAGTTATCTAGTTTAATGTAATACAATAATAAAACCAACAATAATATTAGTTATTATTTTGCTTTTTACTTCCATGTTTCGTAAGGAAATGGAAGTATGGTGATCGTGAAAAAAAGTCGTGTTCGAGATAAGGGCTGATTCTGATTGTACTATCCTCAAAACATGAAGAAAAGTCATTTTCCGAAAAATGTGTGTGTGTGTGTGTGTGTGTGTGTGCGCGCGCGCGCGCTCGCGTGTCTGTATGTGAATTTTTTATATGGCAAACGATAACTGCCGCAAATTCAAATAGAATCAAATACGTAATGTTTTGCATATGTGCCCGAATTGTAGAGAACTCGAGGCCTACTGAGTTTGGTGAAGATCGGTTAAGGAGAGGGGTAGTTTACATGCAGCGTTTTACGTTTTAACAAGAGTAAAGTACTTAATTTTCATAAATAAAGTATCATAGAAAGAAGGTTATAATAATTCACTGTAAAAAGGTAGATGAAATATCTATAAATGAAATGGGTGGTTGCAGAGAGAGGGGGTAATTTTTCGAAAACTACCTTTTGATGTCGAATAAAGTAATTCATTTTGAAGGATAACCTACCTTAATAATTACATATAATGAAACTGTTACTGAAAAAAACCTGTAAATATCAATAATGGTGGGGATCAGTTGAGGAAAAGGGATGACTGCGTAGTTCTGTTTCTTTATAAGAATAAAGTACTTATTTTTTTATAGTTAAAGTAACTCGAAAATAACATTGTATTAAACGACTACCCCATAATAAGAAAAATATCTACTATACGTTACAGTGTGTAACCGTACATTATCAAATACTTCACGCCTTTGTCGCCAAACCGCTGGCGTCGATCGCAAACTACCCACAAGGTCGCAGAAACATTTGCAGAACCTCGCATAAGGTAGGTTACATTTTACAATCCATTACAAGGTATCCCAA
The DNA here is from genome assembly GCA_034769895.1 of Magicicada septendecula. NCBI lineage: Eukaryota > Metazoa > Arthropoda > Insecta > Hemiptera > Cicadidae > Magicicada > Magicicada septendecula. The sequence goes on along the minus strand of CM068373.1, from coordinate 246,947,320 downwards.
AGCCTATTTGACCTCTGGTCTTAAAGAAAAATTCTGCTGTTGTGGTCCTTGTAGCTATGAGGCTTTGTTGAATTCTATGGACGAGATGTGTTCAAAAAAAGACCGAACTATTCGTGTAGCACGTCAACTTGCGCAAAGAGCGTGCTGCACAATTAAGTGTTGCCAACGACAGGTTTTGACGCCGGAATGCTGTTTTCTCTGTCCCGTCATGATAATCAGTCTTCGAGCTACACACGCTGTAGTGGGGACGAGCACACGCCGTCCGTCGGATTTATAACGAAGTGAGAATGAAGATCTTAACGCGACGTCTGTGTATAAAATTTTGCTGCCAACTTCGCAAAATCATTACAGAGCAATTTCTATTGCATTTCGAAGTTGTCATTACCATTTGCATTGGTACGCAGTTGCTGACCGATTTGAAAATGGGTCTCTTTCTGACCGTCAGTCAACAAACGCAGCAAGAATTTTTCAGTGTTACGGCAACCTTAAGTTTTTCTATAAAAATTTAATTTTACGGTCTTATACGGATGCGCCTCCTCTCAGGAAGTGAAACGGCAGTTAAACGACGATTTACAATTACCACATCACGAGCTCTCTTCCCATGATCGCTTTGATCTGCACCGACTATTGTTTTGCCGTTTGTAATTATGCTTAAAATAATCTTTCGGCTCATGCAGGCCTCCGCGCATGCTTAATTGAATAACCAACTGTTAATAACTGTCTCAGTACAGTTTTAACCTCGTTTTGCCGCAAAGTTTCATACGCACACGTTGTTCTTAGAAGTCTTTCTTTATCACTTTGTCACCAATCTGACGGTCAGCGTGGGCACGTCCCCACTCAATCTGGTGTAGCTCAAAAACTAATTCTGATAGCGGAACAGAATAAATGGCAGTTTGTTGTCAAAAACTATGGCTAGGTGCGCCCAAAGTGGCAGCGCGTTGTTTATGCGGGTTGACGTGTTATTCAAAAAGTTCGGTCTTTTTTTAACACACCTTGTACATAAATGTGACTTCTTTCTCGATTGTAAATTTGATAAACCTGTTCAGAAACGGGCTCGGACTTGTTCAGGGACCAGAATGTGTACAGTTGTGTTCGAGTGGCGGTGACTAACTGTTCATCATAAATTAAAAACTTTTATGGATGCAAGTCAGAGTCACCCTCCTCGTTACGAAGTAAGCAGGTTGATTTTTTCCAGCGCTTTTTACTTTTTTTTGTATTATTTGAATGGCCATGAATGCTACTACACTATGTTCAGTTTTAACGATCGGCTTATTAAAGTCGAAGAAATTAAAAACGAGAAAGTGTATAATACTTTTAAATTATTTATATTTATATTTATGTTCAAAGTAAAACTTATTAAACAATTTTTTAAACGTTTTTTACGTTTAGTTCCGGAAACATAAAGTTTGACGTTTAGTCTGCGTCATCCATAATTTTTAGCTAAGCTTAACTTATATAATCAAGATATAACTTATAAAAATCAACGAGTAAAGAAACACGGCTGAAGTTCTATAAAGTGACGACCCTCTTCACACTTCTCTAAGTGTCTGAAAATTGGACTTTAACGAAATCTCAAATCAGTCGTATTCAAGCGGACGAAATGAGATTCCTCAGGCACGTGGCAGGATATACTCTTGAAGATCGCAGAAGGAACGTTGGTATTCGGTAGAAAGTGAATATAATGAGTATATAGGATTGCTCAATATTGGCTAAAATGGTTGGAACATCTTAATCGATGGATCACTGCCGCATCCCCAAAGAACTACTGAATTAGAGGTCCGACACTCGTTCCTGAACAGTCAGCTGCGCCGACTCAATGCATGAATTGCTCCCACTTACGAGTATAATTAAGTTATCTGGAGAGAAGAGGGGAGACAACGCTATAACGTTCACTGTCTCACTTCCATATTATTTCCTTCTGTGTCACACACATGCTTCCATTGTTCTCGCCACTCTTCTTGCAGCCGATCTTCACACTATGCACTGTACCAGACTGTTGTGCGCATGTGCGAAGTGAATGAAAATTTTGTTAGCCTCGCAACGAGGTGTTTGTACACTGCGATCCCTAAGCCACTATTCAATTTGTATCGTCAGGTTATTGTAACCTATCGAGTGGCTGCTAGGCTACAACTGTTTGTTGACGTGGTTCCGGAGGTGAATGTTAATCATTAGTATGAACCGTTCTTCTTGAAGATCAATTTATTGTGATTAGCAAAAATACAAAGAAAAACTTTTACAAGTTACTTTATACCCTTCTTCTTGACAAACTGTAAATTCAGTTAACTCAATTACTTTTAACTCTAAGTACCTTCACTTACTAGTACTTAGTTCACAAATTACTGTAACTACTTTTAGTTACTTTTAATAAAAATTACAAAGACAAACTATTGACAAAATCTGGTTTTCCGGCTCTCTCGGAACACCTTCCAACACAGATTAAAGTCAAAATGAGAAACGATGTGTAAGTTCTCTTGGACCTCTTACAATAAGATCTGCTTTCTACAGCAAGTGTTTGAGTTTTTATAGTACACCATCGTGGGTGTAACCCTTAGTTTTAGTGGTGGGACTGTTCCCTCCTCTTAATTCTAAAACCTTAACTATGATAGGCTTATTCTAGTAGAATTGAGGGTAAATCTCTTATAGTTCTATAACGACTGCCACTATTCGTCAGAGACTGTATCACGTGACTCTGTACATTAATTTGGTGCGGTATCCCTTTTTAGACTAAAATGTTCTCATAGAGATAGGACACACCTTTACACCCTGACCCACTACACGACTTTTCCCTAAAAACATATCAAATTTATGGCGACTTTTATGTGTTTTGTCTGGCTCTTGCCTAGCCTGTATCTCTCATTCAACTTCCTTTGTTTTTCATAAATCTGTCAGCTTCTTATCTAATTAGAGTGGCTTTTAACTTTCCACAGCTGCTCGTGTTTAAGTAACCTGGGGTTGCCTATAAACTAAACTTTACGATTATTGCTTCCTGACAGTTGTTTTTAAGAAACAGGGTGTGATCTAATTAACAAACCCTGGGAAAGTTCCCTAAAACTATTTTTATGTACAGAACATCTGCTAGCTAAATGACAATGCTTCTCTCTCTCACTTCAAAGTACAATTATGATACAATTACAGTAAGTACAATTGACAATTACAACAAGGTTTCTACAAGGCGGAAGGACAGAAAGCTGTGGGGTGTCCAAAGAAACGTTGGAGTAACCAGCTCCAGCCTATCTGCTTGGAGCCGGAACAAGCCATTTTTGGTTTAATCTTTGCTGAAGATGATGACTGGCCTCTCTCACTTCGGCCAACTTTACCTCGACTTCAGTATCGTACCAATTGGACATAATTTGCAGTTCGTCTGTTACCTCTTCCGCGCTTTGTGAATATGTTTGAGTGCGGCAACGGGTAAAAAACAGCTAATCACGGTTCGTACTGTACGGACTTTGTTTCTAGCTTGTACGGTAAAAAAAAAGAAGTTATTTGGTTGCATTGTTAATGTAGTAAAAATACGAAAGAAATCATAAGACCGTCAACGAGGGGGGGGGGACGTGACTACCAACTGTTCGGAAATAAAACTGGTTATGTAACTATATCAGTTATCAGTGTGGTATATATTTGGTTATCGGTGTATTATTTTAGGCTTACATGTTTTTATTTACTATACACCGTAATTCTGAAGACGGTCTTAGATTTGGAAGGCTGAAACTCCAAGGAAGATTGACAACTACGGTGGACGTCTATTTCAGACTGGGTGGAAGTTTTGAAGAATGGTCGACGTTTCATTTGAACGATATTTTTCAATAAGAAATAAGAAATATACTCGGTGTCGGTCAGTTACGACGAAACAACGTTTTTACCTGTTCTTACGCGGTAAATTGTACTCCGCACTTTCACTTACTAACCGAATCTGTCATTTAGAAACTTTGCTATTCTGAATTTCGATGAGATTTAAATTCTACAACTTTTCGTTTATGCGCGTAACCTCTTTCTTCCAATATTCTTCTTAGGTTAAGTCAGGTTAGGTTAGGTTAGGGTAGGAATGAATAGAATTTGAAAGGTAATTTCTGTATTATTATAACAATAACATGAAAATGCTATTGACCTGGTTTAAATTTCTACCTCAGTCGCAACTGACCGCGGTCCAATAATAAATATGATTACCCTTACTATTGAAGATCGCAACAGAAATGTCGACGTACGGCAGCAGGAACTGAATATTATGAGTATACTTGATAAAATTTGTAAAACAATAAATACAAGAATAATATGTTGTTAAGGTATGATTTGAGACATAAACTTTGCTTTTTAATCCAGATATAGAATTGTTGTTGAAGTGTGAAAATTTCATAGATTCCATTGATGTTTAAAATATGATGTTGTACATTTTATGTTTTACGTTCTTAGTAATAATAATTTTTATTGTTTCTTCTTATCACTGATAACACATTGTGTAGTATATGAGTATTATCTAGTGTGTTGTGTGGTGGTATACGGTTGTTTAAAAAAAAGGTCATTTTAGTTCAAGTGCTGTTGTTTTTTTTACAGTTTGAACATGCAGAAATTGTTAACTATGCATCTAAATAGTTATTGTTATGTAAAAAAACCTGTTTTATGTGGGCTGCGAAAAGCTATTGAGACCCAATGGCAGCCTGGGAACGTGATTAAAGTGTACTGAATTTGTGCAAACACATTGAAAGCGTTTTATTCCGTCACTCGACTATCTACGCCTCCCAAAAGAGAAAACTGATCCTTGTTAAGTAAGTTCAAATCACAACAAATCCGCTGATATCCCTACAAATCTGCGCACAATGTTTAATGTTTATCATACTTTTTATACCACGGCTCAAAAAGCTTAGGTTATGAAAGCTTAAGGCTGTTTGCTTTCATAATTCCCGATGACAACTTAAATCGGCTACGCAATTACGTCATAATCGCTGCTTACATTAATTAAGCTTCTGCGGAGTGCTTTGTAATACCCCGCGAACCAATGTTACACTTAACGATGAACCGATCTGTTTCATCTTCTTACACCTACAATCCGGAGAGTGTTGCGAGGTCATATTCTTACTTATCAGGTAATTCCGTAGATTGCTCTATGTTTAAAATCCCTGTGTATTTTCAACCCCATTTATGCGCCCAATTATTCCAAGAACATGTTTCTTGGCCTTCCCACAGCAAATCTCCAATCTTTTACACCATAATCATGCAACTGTTACTCTTAATTAAGTGCACCATTCACTGATATTCTTTTTGAAAAATCTTTTCCTGAATCCTTTCCCCCACTGTGTTCATTGTTCATAACCTAAAGATTCTATCGATTTCGGTCATAGACCATCGTCAGGATATTTACACTATGCACTCGCGGTAACGATATTGCTAAACAGTTATTATTTACAGAAAAGGAATTCAAAAACACTGATTAATGATCGAGAAACTTACGTTTGTGTCCAAAGTTTCTCGAGAACTAATTTTGTTGCGGAGTGTTTATGTTTACATTACATAATATCTAGTCTTGACGATGGTCTACGACCAATATCGATTGAAATTAAGAATGTGAGTAATTAAAACTCTATTATAAATCATATGTATGGTATCTTTAGGTTATGAACAATAGAAGATTGTAAATTAGAGGTTATATTTAAAAACAGAAAAAGACACTTATCAGACCGGTTGTTACCTTATGGAGGCGAAACATGGACATTGACAAAAAAGGAACAAGTAACACTAAGAAGGTTTGAAACAAAGATCGTAAGACGTGTTTATGGCCTGTTTAGAGAAGATGATGAAAGGAGAATAAGAAATAGCCAGGAGATAGATGACTATTAAGTCATGAGGACATTGTAAGATTCATAAAGTCTCAACGAATACAATGGCTAGGTCACCTAGAGCGGATGGATGCTCGGCGTATGCCAAAGAAAATCTTGAGGCAGAAAGAGGGGCCGACCTAGGATAAGACGGTTGAATGATTTGCTAGAAGATGTCAGACGAATGGGGTTATGACAATGGATAGGAAACTTTGAAGAAGATTGGTGTTGGATGCCAGGGCTCATGTTGGGCTGTAGTGCTGAAGAAGAAGATTTAGAAACGAAAAATAAAAGCGTTGCACACAACTCCCGACTAGCGCTTTCGGAACCTTTCAGTTCAATTTCAGATCGGAAACATAAAATAATAGAAACAATACGACAGTTCATTTATACTACCTACTTTCACAGGGTGGATGAACACGTTTTTCGTAAACATACGAACGTACAAGAGTTTACGAAAACGTGTTCGTCCACGCTATGAAAATAGGTAGTATATAGGAAATTTCGTGTTGTTATTATTACATGTTTTCTACCTGAAGATTAGCTGAAAGGCTCCGAAAGTTAGTCGGCAGCTGTGTGTAACATTTCTGTTTGTAAACTTTAACATTGATTATACTAACTATGCCATCATGAAATCTCCTGTAGTGTGTATTTCCTAAAGCCTCTCTTCATTCCTTGATTTCCTGTCCAATTATCCATGATTTATATGAGCAGCCTCTTCTTTTTAATAAATCCTTTAGTTATGATGTTAACGTCTGTGCCTTCGTGTATATATTAGCAACAATATTAGCGTCGGGTGAGCAAAAGGATTTATCAAGCACGCATAATAATATTCGTTGGTTTGTCACCGGAGCTTCAAGGTATAACGGTCAATGTTAGTTTACAGTGGGAATCGAACGGGCGGTCACGCGAGACACACTGAATTCTCCACAGGACGTTTTTCCCTGAGGATGCATGTTGAACGAGGATTGTTCAATAGAAACACGTTTAGAGGCTGCACAGCATTTTTTATTCAACGATTTTGAAAGAGGTCTCTATTAACATTAAGACATGAGTCTCACTGTTGCACTAATCTGTAGATTCCCTGCTGGTAAAATTCTTGCGGCTGTTTGCGGAACCATTCGCTAACAGCAAACTCTACCTCAGCGTCCGATTTGAACCGCCGTCCTTTTAGTGATTTCTTTAATAGGCCAAAAACATGATAATCGAACGGGGACAAGTTGGGACTGTAAGGTGGATGCTGTAAGACTTTCGTTCCCACTTCATACGACCAACCAGATCTTGAATCGTCTGGGCTACATGGGGTCCAGCATTATCATGCAGAAGAATGACACCATTTGTGAACTTCCCGGGATGTTTATCCTTGATGCTGACCCGTAAGCGTTTTAAGCTGTCTCCACATAGCGTTGATGTTGACACCAGATTCTTTAATATCTAAGAGCAGCACACCCTGATAATCAAAATATACAGTCACCATTACTTTTCCTGCCGAAGGTTGGGACCGACATTTTTTCGCCTTCGGAGACTGCATGCTTCCACTGCATACTCTGACGTTTGGATTCTGGTTCGTAGTGATAATACCAAGACTCATCACCGGCAACAATTTGGCGTAGAAAGGCCAGTTTACCTTGTTGTTGATAGCGGCATCAAATGCTGTGATGATAAGGCCGAACGCAAATTTTTCTGCTCATCAGTAAGCAATCGTGGAATCCACTAAGCAGCAGCTTTGTGATATCCAAGACTATGAATGATGGAATGAACAGTTCCCAAGCTGATGCTCAACATTTGAGAAAGTTCTCTAACTTTGACGCGCCTGTTTGCGCGTAAAGCAGTTTCCAGCTGTCTCACATTTTCGTCTGATGCTGCAACACGTGCAGGTCTGGGACGGGCCAAGTCTTTAGTGGATTCTCTTCCTTGTCGAAATTTATTGCACCATTCAACCACTGCCAATAACTGTAGTCACCATATCAGCTTTCATTCTCGTATAAATTTCCATTGGCTGACGCCCCTCAGCGGCTAAAAACTGAATAATGGCACGCAGATTATCTTTGGATGGATTTTCTATCATGTATACCATTTTTTAAGCCAGTCACAACGCTTAGAAAAGAGCAAACTGCAAACATTTTTGACAGACGCGTCACTAGTAGTTAAACAGATAAATATAAACAAATGAATTCCGTTGCCATAGCGACGAAGTCACGGCTGCGCAGATCAAACGTGTTTCTATTGGACAATCCTCGTAGTACTGAGAAAACGTTTGGCGTTACTCGGAATTGAACGTGTGATAAACATAAACAATTGTGTTGCTGAAATTGTCGGGCAGTTAGGCCGTGGTCCAAGTTGCCTACAACTCGTGCTAAACGTACCCATCACGGGCATCCTCAGTGGTGCTGAAACAGAGATCTCGATGCCAGAGTAGAATTAAGATTAAGTCTTTACGGTAGGAACGTTTAGCACAAACCATGGACAACTTGGCTCACGGCCTAACTGTCCTGGAAGTTCAGCAATATGACACTGGCTGTGAAAACTTAATATAAAAGTGTTGCTTTTAATTAATCAATTATCGTTTCGATGGTGTCTAGTGTCTAGAATTTAGTCTTTGGGAGGGGGCTCCGGGGTCCGGTCCGGCCGAATATCCTTTGCGGCAGAAACGTCCCTTTATAAAAAAAAGGTAATGGCAAATGTTTGTTGTGAGTAGAATCAGTATCTGTATGATATGCGCGCACATAATTCAAACGCGTGTTTTAATTGTAACGGGCAGATAAACTATATTTAAATCACGTAGACATTTACATGAGCGAAATTAAATTGCCATATATCCGTCCTGCGACTTCGATTTTGCGAGGACTGTGTTTACGAATTTCGAGTTATGTGTCCTGTTTCCATAACTCTATCACTAATTTGGAGGTCGACACAACACTATTGAATCGTTGTATGTTTACTGAATCTTAACGTATTAACTCCATCCAAAGGAATAATACTCAAGGGGCAATGTCTGTTGCGAAAATTATAAGTACAGTCTACGCATAGACGAAATCATAGGAAGAATAAATCAGTAATGTTATTTAAATAATAATTATTATAGTTTAATCACATATGTGGAACGATATGAAGAATACTGAATGCAAAGGTCAGAAGAAATTACTCTTTTGAAATTTTATAAAGTAATGGCGTTTAGTGCAATTATGCTAATTATTATGAATTATTAAATTATCCAATTATATATTAATGAATTGGGGTCTAATTAAATCTGTATGCCCCCACTTTCCTTGGGTGTCATTTATATTTAATATACATATGGGAAAGTAAATTATGTTTGTCGGATTTGACTCAATATAGTTATCAAATCAATATGATTTACATGAGCATGTTAATCTGACATTTCAATGGGCGATTTGGGTGTGTCCACTGACAATTAGCATAGCTCTTGAGACTCTTTGTAAGTAACAAGATAAAATCACTTGGAACGTGATAAATTAATTGTTAAGGTTAATTGCAATAATGAACGCAAGATATATGTATTTATGTAAAAATTACTTATTTATTATATCATTGATTAAGTAAATTACTGAACCACAAATGAAATTATGTCCTGTAAATACATAACAAAACATATAATAACATAAATCACAATAATATTCGTTCATTGTTTCCTGAAAACAAGACATACAATACTATCAAATACAACACGATAATATATATATATATATATACAAACAATAAGCAATCAAATATATTTTATTCCTAGCTAAATGCGTTCATTAATGCCCCAGATGAATGACTTTAATATTAACATTATTAAATTTATGATTTATATAGATTTATATAGATCTCTTGGGAGTAGCTCTTTGAAAAGAAGAGTCAGTGCAGTAGTATGTATCAACTAGCATTTAAGAAACATAAGGACTTAACTTGCAAAAAGCTTATCCACAAATTCCATCGGTGTAAGATTACTTCCGTTGGTGGGTTCCTTGTACATGGTAATCACTATTGATCGAAGAACACTTCACTTTCACTCAATGGATATCCCACTCGCGTTATGTATAGTGCGGTGTTGGACTTTCTCCGCTGGCGTTAAGTGTTTTACGGCTTCATGTATTAAGATGTAATCATCGACATTGAAGTGGTTTGCTTTAGAGTTTGCTGTGTGCGTGTTCATGTAGCTAACTATTTCGTCTACCTTGGACGTAATGTATGCAATGTGCGTATTAGTGTTCGTGTTAATTCACTTAGTTCATATGCCCAAAATTGAGAATCATTATGGTTGAATAGTGTCTGAAATCGTCACCCACTGTTTTACTATCGGATTGTTACTCACTCGTATTGCATTATGTTGCGTGTCGGTTGTAGTCTAGAGTCACGTATACACTGGTATTTAACGATAGTTATGTCTATTCGCACTGTTGATTACTACGGTAAGTTTGGTAACTCATATAAACCATCGAACATACGTTTTGTAGAATTGCGATTGAGTTGAATGTCTAAGTTCGATTAAGACCGAGACTTGGTTACAATTTCACTGATTGATTAACCGAATTGAAAGTTGAGTAAGTCAAGTAAACTATTGGTAAATTACTGGGTCGACTATTACCATTTCTGTTATTACCGCCGCCACTACTACTACTACTCCGCGTCCTCGCAAACAGTTTTTATCAATCATTCTCTACAAGAATGCAATTTCCTCATCTCTACGCCTACGGCCGTTGTCGATAGGTTCATAATTTCCTACGACCTTGTAGATTTTTGTCATCGGTTTCCTGATTCGTCGTTCAAGTCGTCACTACTCTCTCCACCAGTTCCTTTGGAAGATGCCAAACTCTGGTTGGTCGTCGGGCATCCCCGGAATATCCCAGCGACGAACGTTGTGCTGATTCTCAGAAACTAGAGCAATTGCCCACCTGTCTACCAACCTTTTGTTTCCACGTTGTCGAGGCACTCTGATATAGCTTTTGTTAAGAGTCTGCAGGGTCTTGGCCAATTGTCCATTTACCCTTTGCTCGTTCCGCCAATTACCAACTCTTCGTTGGGCGTCATCCCTGGATGGCTCCCACGCTTTCTAGTTGTAAATCTGACTTGACGTCAGGGCGCGCTTTCCTGCTGGGCTGTGTATATCTCTAGTATTCATTGAATATCCGTCCTATTGTCTACATGTTTGTCAAGATTTCTCTGCACCCTTTGTTACTGGGTGTTGCGTTCATACGTGTGCTCGTTACAACTTAACCCCACAGCATGTGTTCCATCTCACTTCTGCGTAACCAGGCTACTGGACTATGCCTTTTTTTGTTTGGTTTGTTTGGTGTTGTAAATCGTAGCTAACTTCGTGCTGTCAACGACGTTCCCTGTTTTCTATTGTTGCGTGTACTAAGACGTTTCTTCATTGTTTTCCCACTGGCGTCGGGTCTGACGTGTCTCTAATCGTTCTTATTTACGACTCGGGCCTGGGTTTGTCAACTCGAGCGTGCGAGCGTGTCTCTTGATCATGAAATTATAAATTTTTTAAAATTTTGATCACTACAGGCGGTGCCATGCGGTCTTTATGGCAGTGAGACTTGGACACTGAACGCAAAGACCCAAAACCGGATACAGGCTAGTGAAATGAGATTTTTACCATCAGTACTAGCCATATCACGGAGGGATCGGCTAAGAAATGATAATATAAGGAACATCCTTGGAATATACAACCTAAACGAAAGGATAAAGTAATACAGACAGGATTAGACACACCATGTTGAAAGGACAGGATAAGATCAGCATAAAGCTGCGTAAAGCATAAGAACAGGATACGAAAACAATTTTTGGTTTATATTCCGAAAGGACGGCGGATATTAGAAGACCAAAGAAAAGATGGTCGGACCCAGGGCCGTGCCGTGCTATGATACAGAGAGGCGGCCGCATCAGGCGGCACCGTAAGGGGGCGGCATAAGCAGCGAAATCAAAATACAATTTGAACCATTCAATAATTAAAAATCTTTACGCAACGCTTTTCTATATTGGTCTCTGTTATTCCGATATTGATATATACGATTTATGATTTATCGCACGCCTCTGCCTAAGCGCTTTCGGTACCCTTTGATTTCGGTTTCTGGTGCTGGTGCATCGTTGGCGAGCGCTCGCCGAAAGACTTTTGATCTGACAGCGCGAAGCTATTATTTTTGTTTGTAATATACCACACGGCCGCTGCTAAAAGCTGAGGCGGCAATTATCACAAAAGACAATTGCACGTGTTACGTGTTGATAGTTCTGCTTTGAGCTTACAATTATTGACAATATTTGATTTTAATGTTAGTTTGTCTCGAGAAGTGGCAATTAGCTGTGCTGTGTTTCAATCAGTAAACCAGATATATAATATATCTGTATCAGTATAATATTTTTGCATTTATACTAATTCAGTTTTTGTGTTTAAAAAGTAGATAAGGTAAGAGAATTATTGTTTTTTACAGCAATTGTAGTTATTTCTTATCATTGAAAATGATTATGTTATGACAATAGGGACTCGAATTAAAAAGTAGCATTTGCATGGACTGGGTATATCTCAGGTGCGGAACGTGTGCCTGTGTGTGATAGATAGAGAGTTATTTAGGTAATATTGGGCTACTTTTGCGTTCTGTGTGTGATAGAGAAAGAGTTGCTTAGGAAATATTTGCATTTGCCTACTTTTGCGTTCGTTATTTATTGCTCTAGTTTTACCAAATTCATTACAATTCACAAACAATTCAATAACAAGTTAAAGAAAGGCATATGTCAAAACGGCTGCTAGCTGTCAATTTGACAGATATTCGTTATATATTTATATGTTCTGTTACCTACAAATCTTACTAGCTTTGCAACTCATTTCTATCGTTATTTTATCTACCCTATTTTAATAGCGTGATAAGCATCATCATATTTAATCATTTTCAATGACCCCTCTCCCCCCCCTCGGTTGCATCTTTGCGAAGGACTGTGAATTTTTATTTAATATTTTTATTACAGTATGGAACAGAAAAGGAAAAAATTGTCTGGAAGTCAATATAAAAAGAAAGAGGAACAAGGAAGAAAGCTATAAGCTATGTTATGAAGGAATTCTTAGGACAAAAGTCCTGTTTAGATGAGCCGTCCACATCCACATCAACAGCGACTGCTTTGGATTTGGCAAATAAAACCTCAGTGCCGCCCCAATCACTTCCATAAGAAGTTGTTGAAGAGAGCCAAAAAATAACACCATCAGAAGTTCATCAAGAGCCGGGTAGCAGTAGCAGTGGCAGCCAGCAAATATTAAACGAAATTCCTTCTGATCCTGAATTATGGAATGCTTTCTGCATGTCATCTGAAACTCGTCAAATACTGGTTGAGAGGGGTCCACGTCAAATTAAAGAATTCGAGTTTCCTATTAATAAAGGAAGGCGTAGATTTTCGCCCTCGCATTATTTGGAAGTGTTGAGCAATGGTGAAGTCGTTGAGAGAAGTTGTTGATTTACTCTGTTACAAATGATGCCGTGTTTTGCTTTTGTTGTATATTATTTGATAATTCGTCTGCTATTAGTGACTGGCCCAAAAAAGGCTATTCTGACTGGGGGAATCTTATAAGAGCCCCCACGAAAAGTCTGTAAATCACAGAAATGCTTTTAGAGCATGGAAAGAATTGGACATTCGATTAAAGCAGAAAAAACTATTGACGCTGAATATCAACGAATTATGGATATGGAAATTCAGCATTGGAGAGGAGTTCTAAAAAGAATTATGTCAATAATTAGACTATTGGCCTCACAATGCTTAGCTTTTCGTGGAACAACTGAACATTTGTTTCAGCCTAATAACGGAAACTTCCTAAAGTTGGTAGAATTGCTTTCTGAGTTTGATCCAGTTATGGAAGAACATATCAGGAGAGTTCAACGCGAGTCTGATAAATGGTCTGTGACTTATCTAAGCAATAATATATAAGATGAATTGATAAATTTGATGGGAAATGTAATTTTAAGCAAAATTGTCGAAATAACAAAAATCGCTAAATATTTTTCGATAATCGCCGATTGTACCCCAGACGTAAGTCATATTGAACAGCTCTCATTAACAATAAGAGTTGTCGCTTAACTCCATTCAAAATAAATATGAAATTGAAGAATTCTTTATTGGTTTTCTTGAAGCTAGTGATTCAACCGGAGAGGGTTTGACAGAACTTATTCTGACACATTTGGAAAAGTTAGGTTTTGAGTTAATGTGGCTTAGAAAACAAGGCTATGACAACGGAGCTAATATGAAAGGAGTAAGAAAGGGCGTACAAAATAGAATACTTGAAAAATATCCAAGGGTGTTTTATGTGCCCTGCGCATGTCATTCTTTAAACCTAGTTGTGAATGATGAAGTGTCTTCTTCTACAGAAACAACAACTTTTTTTTCTATTGTACAAGAACTTTACACTTTTTTTTCTGGTTCTACGAAGCGTTGGGAAGTGCTAAAAAAATATGTTTCACAATTAACTCTAAAACCATTGAGTGCTACTAGGTGGTCAAGCAGAGTAGATGCGTTAAAACCTTTACCATTTCAACTTTGCGAAATCTATGATGCATTATTCCAAATAATAGAAGACGTCAACAGAGATGCAGAAACTAAAGTTAAAGCAAGAGAGTTAGCAAAAAATATTAAAAATTACAAGTTTATATGCGGTGTAATTCTTTGGCATGATATTTTATTTGAAATAAATTCAGTCTCGCAGCTATTGCAATCTGTAACTATAAATTTGTCAGATTGTGTAAGGATGTTATCAGAAACCATACAAAAAGTGAAAAGTTATAGATAATCTGGATATGATCAGATGAAAATTGCTGCTAATGAGATTGCAGAGAATCTTGAATGCAGTACAGAATTTCCTGCCGAAACTGAAGTTAGAGCCAGCAGGAAAAAGTGTCAGTTTGACTATGAAGAAGCTGTCGATGAACCCTTAACAGAGGAGAATAAATTTAAAATAAACTTTTTCAATTATATTCTGGATATTACCCTTAATTCTCTGAATGAACGATTCACGCATCTGGAAACCCATAGCAAAAATTTTCAGTTTTTATATGACATTTTAAAACTCAAGGATATAGTTGACAAAACGCTAGAAAATTATTGTACCAGTCTTCAGTCAATACTTTCGGTCGAAAATGAATCAGATATAAATGCAAATGATCTTCAAGAAGAATTACGTGATGTATCCCGAATGCTACCATATTCTATGAAACCTTTGGATGTTTTAAATTATTTGTGCCAAAATAACTTAATTACTTTGTATCCGAATACTGTTGTAGCTCTGAGAATTTTATTAACACTCCCTGTCTCTGTAGCTAGTGGGGAAAGAAGTTTTTCCAAATTAAAATTAATAAAACACTACTTAAGAAGTTCAATAAGCCAAACAAAACTTATAAATCTGTCATTAATTTCTATTGAATCTACATTGGCTGCCACTCTAGACTACACATCCCTAATTAACGAATTTACTAAAGTTAAAGTTAGATGGGTAAAACTGTAGTAGATTGTTGTAGTTGATAGTTGATATCATTATTTTAAAGTAGTTTATATTTTCAAAATAAAAATAGTATCCGTACATTTTGTGCAGTTTTTTTTTTAAATCACAATCGAAGGTTATTTTAAAGAAGAAACATTTAAGGGGCGGCATTTCGAAGACTTGCATCATACTGAGAAAATCTACCGCACGGCCCTGGTCGGACCAAGGAGTGCGCAACGGATTGTAAGGTCGACAGGTCGACACCCTGAAGAAAAAGAAGAAGAAGAATTATAGATAATATTACAACACTATAAATACTTATAAATGAATATTTATAATTAAAATTCAAAAAAATATTATAAACACTAAAGCGCGCGTCGACACACGATAAATATATTAAATACTTTAAATTATTTCTTGACTTTTCAATAAAGAGTTTTATGATAGTCATCGACAGCTGATTAATTACAAAATGTTTAATGGGTTTCATAAACTTAGGAGACATTTAAAATATTCGTGTGCAGGTTTTTATAAACTTTATTGTGATTTTTAGGATACCGGTAATTAAAAAAAGACAATTTTTTTTAGGCATTATAAAAGAATAATATTATACAGTGGACTATCGTTAATCCAGATAACGCTAGACTGAATTAGGTTTCTATGAATAATTTTGAATCGCTCGCACTTCTCATTTGAATAATATTATTTGAATAACTTGAATGACCTCGTAATTATCGTTTATTGACCGAAGAAAGATATAATCGGTATTATTGTTAGTTTCGACTTGTACTAAGACGAATTTTTGTTTTGAATTTACCAAAATACTTATAATCTTCAGCAAAACCACAAATAACACTTTCAGAGGAGGTCAGTAAGTGATGTGTTTAATCATACAGATTCAGTATTTACTAAATAAGTCCTCAGGAGAATATTCGGTGTAGTGAACGTCCAAGGAGTGTGGAAAATAAGGACTAATGCATAAATCCAGCAAATCTACGGAGAACCAGATATCGTCACTGACATAAAGAAGAGTAGAATCCGGTGGGCAGGCCATGTCCAGAGAATGTTAGAGACATCCACATTGAAGAAAATTTTACGGGGAGTCCTGGTGGAAGAAGAAGGAGGGATCGGCTCAGAAAACGATGGGTGGATGATCTTGAGGGCGACCTGCGCAGGCTTGGTGTAAGAAGATGGAAACTGAGAGCAGAGGATCGAGACGACTGGAGGTGGATTGTTCAGGAGGCCAAAGCTCTCCAAGAGCTGTAGGGCCAATTAAGAAGAAGAAGTATTTACTAAATCGTCAGTCCATAAAGCATTTGTTAGACTTTTCTTTTCATATTGTTTAACTAATAATATTTTTTTATTGTCGTTATAGGACATTTTTAACGCGATCCACTTCTGTACAAGTCATTTATATAATGAATATCTCTTCAAATGATAATTACTTGTGCTAGTAAAATTTATTAGATTATGTTATTGCATTTTCACGTTATATTATGTGTAAATAAAATAATATAATTTAATAAATTTTACTAGCAGAATATTTATTATTTGAAGAAGTATTCATTATACAGAAAACCTGCAAGAAATATTGAAGAGTTACGTCCAAAATAAACAAGTCATTTAGTGTTAAATTTCATCAAGCACAAACGCAGTTGCATTTGAAACTAGTTTATGCGTATTGTCAGGTGGATCAGCATCGTCCGGCATACTTTCAATACACAGGCTAAATTAACTTTCACGCGGTAACGTAAAATGACGCACTAAGCTTTACGTCATTGTTTGGTTGTCGAAACAGGTATGGCGAACCTGATTTCTTCGAATAAAATAGTAAGATTCTGCCAGATTCACGCGTAGTGCGCAACTGATAAAGTAACTGTATACGAGGTCTGTAAATTACGTAATGAGACTAATTCAGTAAAACCTTTTATTTACAATAAAATTGTATCTAGACTCTGTCGCCTTCTATGTTCCCTTGGGAAGCCACACAGCGCTTTAAACGATTTTTCAACTCTTCATAGCAGTGCTGGAACTCACAAACCGGAGTCTCCTTCAACTGGTCGGTTACATGTTTATAAACCTTGTCTATCGTTCCAAAATTGTGTTCTTTGAGATGTTTTTTTTAATCTCGAGAAGAGACAGTCACAGGAACTCAAATCAGGTGAATAAAGGGGCTGAGAAACAACGGGAATATTTTTCTTTGCCAAAAACTCATTAACCGAGAGTGCTGTGTGACAAGGTGAATTGTCATGATGCAGCATCCAGGTTTTTACGATGGATCCATCCTTAATTAATTCCCGGCCATCTGAAGATCCTTTAAACCATCTGAAAACCTGTGCTCTTGACAAAGCCCCATATGGCTTCGTAAATTTTGTTAATGTCTCAGTAGCATTGTGCCCGAGTTTAACAAAACGTGATTGCACAACGTTGTTCGTAATAATTGATGTCATTCATTTTTATAACGCACAACAAAAACTCACTTCACGAAAAGCTTGTTTACGTTTCACATGGCAACAATAGACAACAAATATTAATATCAATCAGCTGTTTATGTTAATGGAAACCTAACAGTGTTGGCATATTGACTGCTACATAATTAGTCTCATTACTTAATTTACATACATTGTATACTTCTTGCTGTCGCACGGTGCTGACTCATAAATGTGAAATTAAATTTTGTCTAGAAGAGAAGAGAGAGAGGGGTGAGACGAAATGTTATGGGTGTAACAAATTTACCCATTAGGTATAACTTCCGCATCCCTAAGGTTCGTTCACTAACTCTCTTAATTAGAAATCTCATTAAAATATTTTTATAACATTTTTTGTCACAAGATTATTTATGTCAAACTAAATTTGTTTTTGACAATGTACAGCAGTGAGTTTCCGAGTATGCAGACTGGGCAGCTGGCTAAGATCGCAGCTCGGGGGGGGGGGTTAGAAAATTAAATTATTTATACAAAAAAACCAATAGGTTTACATATATCAAATTAGTGAATTTTTCGAATTTATCAGTACTAATAACTAAGCTTGTAGAAATATAAAATCAGTCTTATTATAGGATAAACTCACAATAAAGACATGGAATTAACAATTGTCCTGCAGTAGGGTTGAGAATATTTGTCTGTATGATGCCAACAATTTGTATCTGTAAAACGTTTTTTTGTAATGTACTTAAAAGAATAAAGAATTATCTGAGAAACTATTTAACGGAAGATAGGCTTTCAAGCGTAGCCAGCTGTATTTCAAACGCTGAACTCGTAAAAAATGTGGATTTCGATAATATTATTCAAGATTTACGTCACGTCAAATTGAATTATAATAATGCTTTAGGATTGAACAGTAATAAGACACATGAAATGAATTATTTATTTATAATAAATATTAATTTAGCAGAATATTATTGAAAAAAAAAACTAACAACGATAGTTTTAAAGTTTGTACTTTTTGATAAATATTTTTTAGTTCGTAGCCTATCACTAAGTCCTTTAAAACGGGCTGTTTCACCATTCAAGATTTGTAGACTTATATGTTTCGATGAAATGTTAATTGTTGGACTGTTAATTGTTGGACTATTAAAGAAGTGCTGTGCTGTGTAATAAGAATAAGCATTCTAAACAAACAGGAATAATATTTTATTTTTGTTTTAGCTTTACTATTCATTTAAAATACATCGTGATAATAAAATGGTATTGATTTGTAATTGACGAAATAACGTCTGCGAATTTATGATTAACTTCTTACTAATTAATTAATTTTGTAATTTTATTATGTTGTCTTTAATTTATTATTTTAAATGACAGTGCACAGAGTTTCACAAAAGTATTCTAATATAAAGTGCAGTTTTAAATAAATTATTGTCAAATATTTTTACTGAAATAAAAGATAAAAACAGAGCCTCACGGAGACGAGTGACACAACACTGTTGAAAATGTGTTAAAATGGGGTAATAAATTTTCACGTTAAATAGGGGGTCCTCCGGGAATAAACTGACTAGGGCCGCAAAATATTCAGATCCGCCACTGACTAAGGCCACATAATGATTTTATCGATCACTTCTTTATAAGTAACTCGATGAGTTTCTTGAAGTATATTATTGTATAATACTATATATTGACAAATATAATTACTGCTGAAAGTAGTTGATCTTTATTTTTTATCGTTTTAATTGACCTTCTGACGCACTTTTTACCGATTGTATCGGTATCTTCAGAGGTTTATAAATGAATTAACAAATAAAAACGATATTAAATATTAGACAGTGGTAAATTAAAATGATTAAAAAATACGATCAACGACTTGCAGAAGTAATTATAGTCGATAATATATAATACTATATAATAATAAACAAAACTTTTCTTACAAAGAATATATTTAAAAAATTTTTAAATATTTAACAGTGTTTCGATAGCTTAAACTATCGTCATCAATTTCTGATTATGATTCAAATATTTCTGATTTCTGTAGAATATTAAAAATATACAGACTATATTCTTGTAAGAAAATTTTTATTTAGTAATAAAAATAATAATAAATATATAAGAATAGTGTCAGCAAATATGAACTATTATATAAATATTTAAATATTTTTAAAGTTGCGATAAATTAGTTTTGAAGAGAAATAACACTGTTGCACACCACTATAGAAGAAATTATTCCGATTAGTACTTTCAAGCTTCACAGCTCATCATCAAATCGGAAATATCTGATACATATACGTATTTCCGATCAGAAGAAGATGAGCTTGAAAGCGCTAATCGGAATAATTTTTGCTATAGTGGTGTGCAACAGTGATATTTCTGTTTGTGATTATAACCACTAACACACCTTTATTAATTAAAACAAAATTAGTTTTAAGTTATGTTTTATAAAGTAACTTACTACTACTACTACTACTACTACTACTACTACTACTACTACTACTACTACTACTACTATTAATAATAATAATAATAATAATAATAATAATAATAATAATAATAATAATAATAACGTAAATTATATTAACAAAATTTCAATCTTTAAAAATATTTTTTTTGCCAACAGACCGAAAATATTAGTAATAAAAGTTCAAGAAGAATACAAATTTCATGTGTTCTTCTGGAAAGTTCTGATTTATATAAAGAAGTACAACATATTAGTTGATACATACAACTAAGTGTGTATGTCATTATTTGCTTCACATGCACGTATGTGATGCAGTATCTATCACAAGGAAGGCCCTAAATGTTTGCTTATTAAAACATCTACACAACTTATTAGATAAACAAAAAAAAATTAAAAACTCTCCAGTTAAAGATAAGTGGAGCGTGAGTGAAGGTTAGTGGTAATGAACTTGAGTGAGAGACTAACTGACTGACCTGGTTAGTACCGGTTGCGACAGCGCCGTACGAACTCCAGTCAACAACTAACCGTGCAACGGACTGGCGTCGACCTACACACACACACACACGGCGGGCGTGTACACTACCTGTTTACTCAGTTGATGTGATCTGGCACCCTCCTTGAAGGGACAACAAATTTAAACCCAAGGGCCCTTTCACACGGGTAAACCAGTCTGCGGCATCTGTCTACGGCAGACGTATGTGTCTGCCGTATAGTCTCACGCGAGCTTGCTCTCGGCACACTGTGCCTGGGTGCCTCGCACCAAACGGTCCAGCCTCAGTTCAGTCAGTGCAGAGTAAATACGCTAATTCAACATATTTTTTTAAATTTGCTTTTTTATACAGTATTTCAAAATTATGAATGAACAAGAAGAAGTAGTTGTAATATTGGCTCTAGCACTAATTGAAAATAGAAAAGAAGGAACAGGAAAATGTTGATTGACCCTCTAATAAACAACAGACTTACCACTAGTAGTTTTGCACATATTTTTTACTCCGAAACTCGAAAAATATGTGTCTGCGTGTTTTTAATACAAAACAGTATTGATGAGTTGGAGTTCTAATACAAAACAATATTAGAACACTATTGCTTGAAGGTCAAGAAGGTTATAGAGTTGGAGGTTCTGCGAAGATAAAACTTTTATAGTGCAACAAATTATTGAATATCATAGATAATTTAACTGACAAACATACGGATTTTGATAGATTAAGCAGACATCAGATGTGTGAAATTATAATTAAAAGAGGCATCCCGCTTCTTTTAAACCAATTAGTTACAAATATAAACGATAACTCCAAATGACATTAATAGGATTGAAGAAATAAATTTAGGTGTAAGACAAGGCTGGGGCTTGTCGCCATTTCTTTTTAATATATACTAACGAAATTACAGACAATGGACAGTAACTTCAAAATTTTACTTACTTAATTTCAATCAGCGGAATTTTGTAATGACATATCTTTGATGATGACCAAATGACGGTCTCAAATTTTTAGGGATCACTATACGAAATAAGTAACACCGCTACGAAATTTTGATCAAGTAGGTAAAAATAGAGAGATTCAATTATAGGCCTAATATGGTGTTTTGAGAGCCTCCAAACATTAAACTTAGAAATGAGGCAATATTAAGGTAATATACCTTACAAGGTAAGGTAAGGTATCTTATAAGATAATATAAGGTGCACAATTAACGTGCAAAGTAAAAGAGATGTGCTTCTGCCTGAAACTGTCAAGTGTGTATATATTAATATTTTAGCCTGCCATGTTAACAAAAGTAAGTTGTTAATATATGTCTTTAAAATAAATTTTTATAGTATGTTTAATACGATCCTTAAAACTAAGGATCGGTAATGTAAGATTATTATTAAGCTCTTTAGAGCACCTGTAGGGCATTATCTCTTCCTCCATTTCTGTATCTATGCTTTTCTCCACGTCTCAGTTTTTGCAATTTCTTTGAAGATGTCCGCCAGAATACAAGCGAATGAAATACATTTGTTTAAGAATTGTAATAGGCTATATGAAATTGACGAAAAAACACAGATATCCGAGAAAAATTAAAAGAATTTAACAAACAGATATCCCACTTAAAGACAAAGAAACCAGAAAGACTGTCCTAAATTTTTAAACATTACAGATTATTGGGATAACGAACTAGGCCTATCGGAAGTTAAATCAAACGTTAAGCGGACCAACTGTAGAACAAATGTAGATGATACGAGTAGAAATGCCTCAAACACGAAAGATGACGAATTCGTTCCTTAACATAATCGACTGCAGCTGTCAATTTACATTTTTCGTAGGCTAATATTCTTTAAGGTTTAATCAAATCTGTAAGTTCACATAAATACATGTGTACACAGTAAATGTCTCCTTGATGTTCACCGGAGATATGAGAAATACGAACTGAGAAATGACAATGAAACGTTTTTTAATTATTTTCGTATGTCGATTTCTTCTTTCGATGAATTGCATAGTTTTTCGGAGAATAACATTCAAAAACAGAACACCAACATGAGGAATTCCGTTGCAACAGTTGAAAAGTTAGCGATTACATTAAAAAACATATAGGCCTACACTTTAAATTTACAATACACATTGTTTTTTATTCAGTTTGTATTGTTATTAGTAACATTTTTAAGTACATTAATAAGACAAAACTGCAGTGACTATTTACTTATCTAATGCAATTTTTGTTTTTTCTTGATATTTCTTCGTAATCTTCATAGGCAATTAAAAATATTTCGTTCCAGGACTGTTGTTTTCTTATTTTATTACTGTTATCTTTTCAAGAACAATCCCATATAGCTGGATAATTGCGAATTTCTTCAATAAAGGATTCGACATCGAAAGTATGATGACTTTTCCATTCGGAAGAGGCAAACGTCTGCCTCGTGTGAAAAGGTTCTAAGGATTTGTACTTGTTAACGAGCAACTGGGCTGCCCAGCGAGTTGAATTCAACTGTCGGGGACAGAACGAGCCGGTAGACGTCTGCCTCTCGTGGGCTCACTCGCACCCTCGTGTGAAAAGCTATGCATTGTTTAAATGGGATTTTTGTCCCTAGAAGAGGTCTGCCGAACTGTGTGCCTCGTGTGAAAGGACTCTAAGAAACTCTTTTCTTCCTCACACTACTACGGGATTACACCTAAAGCGGGATGCCTCTTTTAATTATAATTTCACACATCTAATGTCTGCTTAATCTATCAAAATCCGTATGTTTGTCAGTTAAATTATCTATGATATTCAATAATTTGTTGCACTATGAAAGTATTATCTTTGCAAAACCTCCAACTTTATAACCTTCTTGACCTTCAAGCAATAGTGTTCTAATATTGTTTTCAGTCTTGCTATTTTGACTTTAGAGTATTTTCTTTACACTATTCAGTATTCATAAACTTATATAGCTTCCACATTTTGATCCGTTGCCTTTTTTGAATATTGGTTTTACGATAGATTGGGTACATTTTTGTTAAGCCAACATTGATTCAGTAAATCGAAAAAAGCTCAGTTTCAACCGTTTGGACTAGCGTTTTATAAGTTCATTGTTGATGTCATCACAAACAAATTACAACAATTATGTTTACTAATTATTATCGTTGATACTATCTGGTCAGCTGAGAAACAATTCACAGCTGATTCATAGCTGTGAATCGAAGGGCTAGGGTCTTCGACGGAAATTCAGGAAAGCTTTTAAACAGACACAGGGCCGCAACTACAAATGAATAAAATTAAGAACATTAAAACTTATCAATACTGTTTTGTATTTAAAACACGCAGACACATATTTTTCGAGCTTTGGAGTAAAAAATATGTGCAAAACTACTAGTGGTAAGTCTGTTGTTTATTAGTGGGTCAGTCAACATTTTCCTGTTCCTTCTTTTCTTCTTTTTCTATTTTCAATTAGTGCTAGAGCGAATATTACAACTACTTCTTCCTGTTCATTCATAATTTTGAAATACTGTGTAAAAAAGCAATTTAAAAAAATATGTTGAATTAGCGTATTTACTCTGCACTGATGATCTGAGGCTGGGCCGTTTGGTGCGAGGCACCCGGGCCCAATGTAAATGGGAGCTTTTCACACGAAGGTGTGAAGTGTGTCGAGAGCAAGCTCGCGTGAGACTACTACGGCAGACGTCTGCCGGAGACAGATCCCGCAGACTGGTTTACCCGTGTGAAAGGGCCCTACGTATCAAATTACTATCAAATATTCATAACATAAGATATGTATACATTTTTAGGACTCTCGATATTTCAATACTTCTTCTTCTTCAGGCTGTGAACGTTACGATCCGCTGCGCACACCGTGGTCCGATCATCTTTTCTTTGGTCTATCAATATTCCGCCGTCCTTTCGGATTGTAAACCAAAACTTGTTTTGGTATCCTGTTCTTATAAATCCTTACAACATGTTCTGTCCAATTCTGTCTGTATTGCTTTATCCTTTCGTTTAGGTTGTATATTCCAAGGATGTTCCTTATATTATCATTTCTTAGCCGATCCCTCCGTGATATGCCTAGTACTGATCGTAAAAATCTCATTTCACTAGCCTGTATCCGGTTTTGAGTCTTTGCGTTCAGTGTCCAAGTCTCACTGCCATAAAGGCCGCATAGCACTGCCATCACTTTATAAAATTTCAAAGGAGTATCTCTTCTGATCTCT
This sequence comes from Magicicada septendecula, assembly GCA_034769895.1. NCBI lineage: Eukaryota > Metazoa > Arthropoda > Insecta > Hemiptera > Cicadidae > Magicicada > Magicicada septendecula. The sequence continues at coordinate 246,922,511 of CM068373.1, read as the reverse complement.
CCATTCAGTGTTCTTCTTATCGTTCCACACATGTGATTAAACTTCTCTATTTCTTTGGCCACATCTATCTCATCAACATTAGGTTCATCCAGGGAACCTGAATGAATGCACTTGTTCAGTTATTTGATTATTCAGTACTAGTTTACACCTTACAGGAAAGCAACCTTTAAAACCCATGGACTTAGTCTTGATAACAGAAATTTCCAGACCATACAGCCTGATTATCTGCTGCAATTCATAGAGGGCTCTCTGCACGCTATTTTCATTGTCTAGTATTATGACCTGATAGTCAGCAAACATAAGATTTTTGACGAAATTACGTTCACTGAAACTGTCACTGAAGTTCAGTATTTCTAGCCTCTGCTTCCATTATTTAAAAAGTGTGTGTGAAATGTCACACCCTTGTCTGACCCTTTTATTCGTCACTTCATTAAGGACTTCAACAGATTCAGTTTTTACAATGATCTCTGTGTTCTTGTACATGCTCCTAATGACATCTATGCTTTTGTACGCCTCTTCTGTCCATGATATTCCCAGCTTATTTCATCCCACATTATCAAAACCCTTGATGTAGTCGACAAAAACCATATGTGTCACAAGATTATACTCTTCTCTTTTCTATCAACAGCTTTAATGTAAAAATGTTATCAAAGCACAATCTTCCTTTCCTAAACCTTGACTGCTCTTCGAGCAACATGGTGTCTATAATAGGCCTTAATCTGTTGTTAATAATTTTGGGGGTCTTTTCAAGAAAGTGTCTACAAACAACTCTCGCAGCGTCATGAGCCCGCCAAGCTCCCCCACCAACGCGCCCGCCAGTCCGTACTACTACAGTAGCGGTGTGAAGAAGGGGTGATTACCATACCACTACTACTAACACACACATTTATCGTTTCTGTTTGGAGTCTACGATTCTACCTTTACGCTGTACAGTTAGTTACATTGTTTTATTTTTCAAAGTTACTCTTTCGTTAGTTATTTACATTCGTTTCTTCTTACATACGCTCATTCTTTCATACGTTTATTTTGTGTTTTTTTTTTAAATTCTTTACATTCCTTTCGTGTTTATTATTTACGTTATTGGTATATACTTTTATTCTTTATATTGCTTTATTCTGATAGAGTTGCTAACTGTCGCCTGAAATGGGGAAAATGCCGTTCCTTTTTTTTCAAAACAAAGGATTAATTCACAATCCTAGATTATGTAATTAATGTAATATAAATAATCGCGAAAATAAAATAAAAAACCCTCCTAATAAAAATAAAAAAAGAAACAAAATAAAAAGAATAGAATTGAAGCGTGTGTGCGTGCGGAATTAAAGGCACCCGCGCGTGCGTGCGTCATATGAATGTGTGTAATGTATGCTAATCACTCCTCCTTCACACCGCTACTGTAGGGGAAGGGACGGGCGGGAACGTTGATGGGGGAGCTTGGCGGGCTCGTACGCTGCGAGAGATGTTTGTAGACAGACACTTTCTTGAAAAGACCCATTTTGGCATATATTTTATATACACCATCGAGTAAGCTAATGCCCCTGTAGTTTTCACACTGTGTTCGTGAACCGTTTTTTAAAATAGGAACTATCAAAGCTTTTTTCCAGTCTGATGGTATAATTATTTTTTGTCTCCAACACTGGCTGATATTGGCCAGAAGCCTATATGTTGGGAGATATTAATAGAGATCTGTATTTATGTTGTCTGCTCCTGCACCTTTCTTACTCTTACTACTACATAATGCTTCCTCAATCTCTTCATCTTCTATGCAGTTAACTACTTGGTGTAATCCTGTGACTTCCTTCCCATTATCTTCTTCATCCGCACTGTACCAGAGTCTCTTACAGAACTCAATCTAGTACTTCTTCTTTAGCAGTTCCAGATTGGCTGCATCTTTCTCATCCTTACTTAAATGTTTTATAATTTTGTAGACTGCATTTTGCCGTCCATTTACATCATTTTCAATGCTGGACACATATCTCTCCCAGCTTTCCATGTGTACTCTTTTGACCAGGGATTTAGTTTGCCTCCTTTGTGTGTTATAGTCTTCTAGCAGATATTTCAATACTGCCGCTCGTATTTACTGGACCGCTAGACGTTATGCGCAGGACGAGGCCTTTCAATGCTAACAAGGAAACGTTGAAATCTGTTTTTGTTTTCTTTATTCACCAACATCTTAAATACTATACATACTCCCATTCATTCATTTGTACGTCTTTCTTAGTTCAAAATTGGTGACCTGTTATGTTAATCTCCGCTCAATAAGACTCCACCGGTTCCGCGATCAGTTGCTAGCTGTGATTAAAATAATGCCCAGTAAACTCTAAAACGTGTGTAGAGTATATACAAATGGGATAACTACTGACTACCAGTAATAGGGTACATTCAATAAATCTTCTAATAAAGTAATTATTCGTATGCGAACTATTATTTTTCTCCTAATAAAGAGTTATTTTATTAAAAAAAGAAACCTCCTTCGCCGCCTTTGACAGTTTGAAATAAACCGCCGGCGCGGGAAATTTACCTTTTTTGGCAACACTGTGACAAGCGCGATTACTGCAGATTGTGCGCGGTTACGCTACCGGTCCCGCGAAACCTGTTGTGCGAGTTATCTTTATCAAATCTGTCGGCACACTTCCTTGTGTAAAAAGCGGTCGATGCAAATATGACGCGACCTACTTCAACATCGCGTTCCCGTATGAAGTTGTCACTGGGCGCAGTACTTTTTTATTCTATAACAGATGAAGATCCACATTTCACTACCTCCGACCTACATTCAAGTCACAGGTTTCTACTTTTTCTTCTAAACGCGTGTTTCTGTGACGCTTAAATAGTCTACTCGATTCCATTTCTTTTTGCAGTCTTCCGGTCACCTATACTGTTCAATATAATATAGTAAACTTGAGCTAGTGGCAGTTAGCAACAAAATACTTCGTGTTGCTAACCACAATGTTACGTTAATATCAATAAGTAATTTCGACGTTTCAAATCATCTTCAGGTTGTGTATATTAAGCCACATTATGGGTTATCAAAAATAATATATAGCCGCCAGTGAGAGCTCTAGTCTAGCCTAACCTAGCCTTGGCTCACCTGGAATTTTAAAAAACTTCAAGTATGTATACTGTATGTGCTGTTGGTTATTATTACAATTGCAAATTACTTTTTTATGTTTAATTATTATTGTTATTTCCACCTATTATAATGGCTCCTCACACTACATTTTTATGTTTAATTATTATTGTTATTTCCATCCATTATAATGGCTCCTCACACTACATTTTTATGTTTAATTATTATTGTTATTTCCACCTATTATAATGGCTTCTCACACTACATTTTTATGTTTAATTATTATTGTTATTTCCACCTATTATAATGGGTCCTCACATTACATTTTTATGTTTAATTATTATTGTTATTTCCACCTATTATAATGGCTACTCACACTACATTTTTGTGTTTAATTATTATTGTTATTTCCACCTATTATAATGGCCCCTCACACTACATTTTTATGTTTAATTATTATTGTTATTTCCACCTATTATAATGGCTCCTCACACTACATTTTTGTGTTTAATTATTATTGTTATTTCCACCTATTATAATGGCCCCTCACGCTACATTTTTATGTTTATTAATTATTATTGTTATTTCCACCTATTATAATGGCTCCTCACACTACATTTTTGTGTTTAATTATTACTGTTATTTCTACCTACTATAATGGCTTCTTCACATTACTTTTTTATGTTCAATTATTATTGTTATTTTTACCTACTATGATGGCCCCTTTTATTACAAGCTCTGGAACAGCCATTGCTTTAATATGTGAGAGTACAAGTAAACGTTGGAATGTGCAGCTTGTTCTGTTGAAACCTGACACTCTTTTACGAAAGCATTTAGCAAAACATTCGAAATCGACAGACAGTGTTTTGCCTAATTTCGTAAGCTTATTTTTACTTCTTCTTAAACGTTCAATCAAAGGATAGGTGTAACTATATTCTAAAGAATATTTAATTATTAAAGTTGTGTTAGTGGTCACAAACAGAAATAATACTGTTGCGCACCACTATAGAAAAACTATCCCGATTAGTGCTTTCAACCATCACAGCTCATCATCAGATCCGAAATATCGGAGATATTTGAAAGCGCTAATCAGAATAATTTTTCTCTAGTGGTGTGTAACAGTATTATTTCTGTTTATATTCTAAAGCTTCATGTCCCCTGTTGATTGCCCGATGCTTAATATCCGTTTGGTCTGACAAACTCACTTTTATGTTTTGTTTTTACTTCTTATTATTCATCGGACGAATGGCGACCTTGTCAGACGCACTGCGCTGACAGTAATGATATTCTTTACGTCTGAATCTGAAACAAAATAAACAAAAATTTCTTCTTTATTTACTACCGACGGAGAAACCACCTTTTGTACGTTGTCTACAAGAGCTATTTGGGTAAAAAACCGTCCCAACGTACTCGACAACGAGTTCAGTCTAGCAGTCGTGAAGTGCGTTGACTGAAACGTTCAAACCCAGTTGACTTTTTGGACAGATTTTGTTAAGTTGTGGTGACTGTTTCAAAACAATATGTATAATTGATAAAGTGTAACAATTGTTTGTATTGGAGGTGCTCCACTGGAAGTAGGTACATCCCGCGTATCATTTTTCAATCAGTCATTGATATTACTGATTACCATCTAGCTAGTTTGTAATACGTACAAATTAAATTCAATAAAAAATTATTTTTACTATATAAATATTATTAGCGGTCGTAGAACTAATACTTCACACAAAATTTGTATTCTGTACGCAAGAAATTTAGACAGGCCTAAATTTCGATTCTATTAAAAAATGTAATAAAACTGAATGACTTTAAGAGGAGGCGTCGTCACTTAATACATTCTGGAAACTTAATTTTTAAACATTCGTCGTCGTCGTCGTCGTCATCCTTTACGGCTTAGACTAGTAGCCTGTTGCAGTCTCAATGGAATTCATCGAACCATCCTTTACGGGGTCTTCCCACACTTCTCTTCTCCCTTGTATGATAGTCAAGGGCTCTTCTTGAAAATCTAGTTGGATCCATTCTCTCTACGTGTAAACGCCACTCCGTTTTATACAGGGAGATTTTCTCATTTAAGCTTTCAGCTATGCCTAGCTCCATTCTAATATGATCATTTCTGATAAGATCTCTCCTGGTACAACCCTTTACAGACCTCAAGAACCTCATTTCCTTTCCTTGTATTCTAGATATATCCTTGGCCTTTCTAATCCAAGTCTCACTACCATACAGTAGTTGAGGTATGACCATTACATTATAATATTTAAATTTCCTCTTTTCCTTGATTTCTTCTTTAAGTGTTTAATGATACAGCCACAAAGCGACTGAAAGAGACTAAGTGATGAAACAATTTCCGTCTATACTCCCTCACCAAGTCATTCACTGGTCGGAGACAGCTAACTCATGACGGTTGTCTTCATTCCCTTTCCTGTCTGCTGATTGTTTGATGCTGCTTTCCAGCTTAGATTGTGCTGATTTCTGCGGACACCGTGCCAATCTAGACACTGATGATGGCCTTCGATGGGGGGGCCGAAACGTCTGTCAATAACGACAACCGTGGACCACGGCCTAACAGCTCGGCGGATAATAATGATTTCAATAAAAGGAAACATGTTAATGTTTAATGTGGTTGACGTTTCGAGTATCGGTAAAATATTTGTCGATTCAACCCTGTAAAATATCAATCCTGAAGTAACAATGCGGGTGACTCATAGTATTGGTCACGTAGCTTTCTTTTTGAGGTCTGGCACTTGTTCAACCAATCTGGATTACTATGTAGTTTGTACTTCGGATTGTTAGTTTTTCAGTAAGGTCTCGTTCAGGGGCGGATTAGAAGCGCGTGGTGCCCTAGGCTGCCATCAGACTAGTGCCTCCCCCCCCCGGTTCAAAATTCAACCTTTTATCCATTATTTACACTGATAAATGGCATACACAATTGCAAAAGTTAATTATTTTATTAATTAATTTATTTTATTAAACTCTCAAATTACAACAAATATTTAGCTAAATATTGATTACGATGAGAATAGTAGTACTTGAGCTTATAAAATACTAATCGATCCATTTTTTCTTCATTTTACCTTAACGAAGTCTTGTAACTAAATCGAGCGATTCAAGTTTCTCGCTTTCAATATTTAACCTTGCTAACGAAGATAATCTCTCGTCTTCCATAATTGAAATCAACATATCTTTAATGCGTTTTAATAAAGAAAATGATCTTTAAGATTCGCAGTTAGCTATTGGAATCGTCAAAAGCAGACGATAAGCAATATATATATATATATTCGGAACTACATCAATCATTTTACAATCAATAATTCAGTTTAATACTTTGAGCGGATAAACTGTAATATCATGGAATCTATCTTCTTAATTCGAACGCTTTAAAAAAACCTCTTTCTTCCAACTTTTCTCGTGGCACAAAGTGTTTCAAATCTTTTAGAAGATCGTTATTCAAATCGTTCGAGTAAACTTCTATAAGAGCTTTCGCTTGATTTTCCAACTCGACAATCTTCATGGTCAATAACTGCGTAAGAAAACCGAACATTGCGTAATGTGATCATAAACTTTGCTTCGCTTAGTCAATTCGGCTGGATGGTGCCCTCTATAACAGCCATCGATGTATACTATATGGATCGCGTTCTGCCAGGCAAAGTGAACGGCAGAAAACGGTCCGAAGCACGTATAGCTTCCCACACAATGGTTGGCAATAAAGCGTTTGGCGCTAAGTTAACACGTGTATTAAACGAGTCATTCAGTCAGTAATGCACTTGTTTTAACAGTTTACAATTATTACATTTGGGACAGTTCTACTGAAAATTTGTGTTTATGAAGATTTTATTATTATAACAGTTTGTTTTTACTTTTGCCTAACTGATAACAGATGACAATAACTTAAGCGTTTACACTCATTTTACTGATTTTGTATCAAGCGGAAAATTAATTAGAGCGTCATTAGACGTTTTAAAGATTGTAAAATGTATGTATAATTTATTGATTATATCTGACAGTAAACTTAATACCAAAAAATGATTATATCAGCTTGCAAAAACTTGCCGGTACAGTGTTTAGAAAACATATTTCAAACAATGATTTTTCTGAAGACAGCCATGAAGTGAAACTTATCAAATTAATAGTGACATTATTTTATAAAATCTTGTGCTATAATACTGCTAAGGAAAGAACCGCTGCAGCTACCTTCTCTAAGCTTGGTATCTGCCAAAGGTTAAATAAAAGTTTAGTAATGTTTAATGTAAACAATTTTTATACAGTTAATACGTAGCTAATTAAATAAAATTAAAAAAATTAATGTAAATTAGCATTGCTTATTGAACACTTAACGACCATGGCGAGCGTTATACGCCAGCTTCTTTTACGCAATAAACATTTTAAAGTTTACGGCTCACGTCTTTTATTCTTTGTTTCCCTTTTTCTTATCTTTATTCGTCTGGCTTCAATAATAAATGTTCTTAAATAAGAACGCAAAAGAACTGTTTATGAACGCAACAGAACTTAGCGATAAACTGAAATAATGTGTCAGAATACTGAAATCTTACAGTGAAACAAATGAGTTTATTTTGGAAAAGAACTTATTAAAAACCTCCCACTTTGGAGTCATTAATTGTTAAAATGACACAGCTATACCATTTAACGCAAAATATAATCCGCTAAAGCAACAAAAGCTATAACAAAGCAGAAAAGTCAGACTTTGTACAGGTACAGTATATAGCATACGCAGTGTTCTTGCCAACCACTGATGCAGCGGTCGGACCGAATTCAGTGAATGCAGCACGCGATCCATATAGTATACATCGACGATAACAGCTGAGGCCCTGGTGCCCGGTGACCCTAGAGTTATGGATAATCCGCCACTGGTCTCGTTAATAACGAGTAATCTGTTTTTATCGTTAATGTAGACTTTATTTTTTTATTTCGAGACATTTGTTCTTAAGTGGAATGCGTGTTATTCTGCGGTAGGTGGTTGTTTCAAATCTTTGTAATTAAGTAATCCTGGTCAAACAGGATGTTTTAACACTGTTAATAGATACATCATTTGATCTATTTACGGCGCAAATGTTAATTACTGTAAATTCCAGCAGCTGAAACATTCGGGTATTTTTCGATATAGCTCCGCATTCGTTAACTTTGGCAATTTTTTCATCTTTCATTGTACTATCTCTATACTCTATATATTGTCTACAGTCGGAAGATTATTAATTATTTTAAGTGACCCCCCCAATACACAAAACGTTTGTTGATGATACACATGATAGAATTAGTTCAACATTACCACCTACGCTGAAACGTAAAATAATAATTAATACACATTATTCATTAATTTTTGAGGCGGCCAATACGCGCGAATATTGTGAAAATTTATTGAAACAAATCATTGTGTTTGTGGCGATCCGTCCACATGAATTCACATAGGCACGAATCTAGTTGATTCCGGCTAGTTCCGCATTCACGCTTGTTGGACGTTCAACGGCCGCCCATAAGGACTCGATTGTCTGTGTGTCCTGTACCCACTTACAGGATCCACAAAATTCTGACTGTGATTGACCGTCAAACGGAGGATATTATTCGCGGCAAGTTTGGTATTCCATCGTACGCTCTCCACAAATCAGAAATACTGGTTGTGCCAGGCTTTATACAGGCTCCAATTGTGTAAAGCGGGGTTTCAGCGGTTGTCTGGAATAGCATAAAGAAAACGTTCTTTATCTTCGCAGCATATGCCGCCAAACACCCAAGCTTTATTCATAGCCGATTTCGATTTGCATAGTGTATATCATGTAAAATATCACTTACTCGACTGTTAGGATTTTCTGTGAACTGCGTAATGTGATGTAGAGTGACAATAACGCACCGAGCGTGCCGGTTGTTATATAGCCAGTTTCATGAAAGATGAACGACCATGATACCATTCATGATTCAGTTTCATGAATGGTTTGCGTGGTTATATAAAAAAAAGACTCAAACATTCTATACGAAGAAAACTTTCATTTTTCTGCAAAAAACGCTTAATTCGAAAAATTAGTTCAGTACGTTTTGAAGGTGTGTACATTTCTTTATACACGCAGTTGTATAAATGTTCAGATGAAAACTTAGTAACTTACTAACTTAGTAATTTCTTCTTCTTCATCTGGCTCAACATCACTCTATAAGATTTGGCCTCCTCAACAATCCTACACCATTCCTTTCTGTTCTCAGCAACAATCTGCTATTCTCTGATCCTCATGGTTCGCAAGTTTTCTCCTCAACACACTCCATCCACCTCTTTCTAGGACTTCCTCTGGGCCTAGACTCGAAGGGTACCTTTCTGTGGTAGCTCTCGTATTTCTGGTCTTCTCCATTCTGTAAAATGTCCTTGCCATCTAATTCTATGTGACTTAATAAACTTTACTATGTTTTTGCTGTTTATTAATGTATCAAGTTCAAGATTCATGCTGATCCGCCAAGTGCCATCTTGTTGCACTACTGGCTCAAAACTTCTCCTCAGTACTTTCCTCTCAAATCGCTTAAGACCTTCTTCATATTTCTTCCGCATGGTCCATGTCTCACAGCCGTAAGTTATTACTGGTCTTATAAGGCTTTTATACATTTTCAGTTTACAATTATGACTAAGGATTCCTTGAGCGTAATAGTTTCTTGATTGCAAAATACGCTGTTTCCCTTTGCTATCATTGATTTAATTTCATCGCTGTTCAAATTGCCCTCATGTAGCAGTGATCCCAGATATGTAAAATTATCCACTTGCTCAAAGCTATAGCCTCGAACGTCTAGTGTATTTCTTTCATTATGTCTTGATCTTGAAACACACATGTATTTTGTTTCGTCCTGGTTTATTGACAACACAGCATTCTTTATCTGTTCTTCCAGTTCTGTGAATGTTTCCCTCACTGGATTTTTGTTACGGCCGAGTAGGCCTATAACTACATCATCAGCATATGCACCAATTAACCTGCTTTTAGTAATTAAATATTTAGTAGCTTAGTAGACTAAATTTGTACGTGTACCGGGAGCAGCGAAAGAAAATCTTCATTTGTTGACTTTAGAATGTCATTTTGACACGCCCAAGGACACGCTGCACGTGATTTCTTAAACGACTGTTTGAACTGAGCTGGACGGCACCTCGAGTCAAGTGTTGGTTCACTCGGACAGTTTTAAGAAGTATGTAAACTTGTCTCAGCAAGAGTGGCTCTCTGACACACCCCTTAACCCCCCCCCCCACACACACACACAATAAGGTATACAATTATATAGGCCTATATATGTATATTGCAATAAAACATGCAGTAAGAGTCATTTTAAATATGCGAAGTCGCTGTTGCACACTTTATGACATGATAGTCATGTTTTAAATTGTTCTTGTTCAAATTTTTGTATAATAGCTGTAAGTTTTAAAATAAGAGATGGGATGGGTATGTGTTATATGCCAAAATGCCCATAAATTTATCCTCTGTCATGTCAAGTGGAAATTTAGTGCGCGAGTGTGCGTGTGCGCGTGTTATTCGTGTGTTCCTGAATAACTCCTATAATAATTAACGTATCGGAAAGAAACTTGGACAGCTTATGCGTCATAAATAGTGCTACATTTTTCGTACCGGTTATGTCTGCTGAAAACATATAATTGTTACTATGTATTTTTTAACTGAATTCACTTTTCTGTAGAAGCCTTATCTGCAGAAAAGTCATAAAACTTGAAGATAAAATCTATAAAAGATTTTGCAGACTCAGCCATAGTCTTATAATATGATGTCTGGCTATTAAGGTAGACATCTATTACGTGTTCTAGATTTCAATCAATCAGGAGCTCCAATTTTCATTTGGGTTCGTCTCTGGTCTAATAAACATCACCCAGTTCTCGTCTGCAACTCATCCTAGTAAGACGTACTCTCTGTGCGAGTTTTTCGTGACAGTACACGTTTTTCTATAGGGGTGACGATAGCCCAAGATCTTAGCTACGAGATACCCGTGTGTCATATAGGGTATATATGACATAGGTAGGGTATTACAAGAAGAGGCCCATTCTAGTAACTTCTTCGGCCATCTATCACTGCCCATACAACATATATACCAGTACCATCTTATTACTTCTGTCTCGGAGCTTCAGATCTTTTCTTGAAAAGTGCTTCTCTTGCTTGTGCGATTCTACTGCTAACATCTACGTAATACAGCTCCCAAAATATTTGAAGCTATCCACGTGCACTACCTTCCTAGCCTTTTGCTTTTGTTTTTCTGGAACAATTAATGACATTTGTTTTTCCTTATTTATCGTCATTTCGCATTTACTTTTTAAGACTTGTTCTTTTGGCGAAATGGTGTCTGCAGTCCTAGTTATTTCTCGTTGTTTCCTAAAAGCGCAGTGCCACCTGCGAAACGGTTGGTTTTATAGCATTGCTCGTTTCCGTAAACTCCTTCACCGCATAATCTACATACAAGGTGAACAGTAGTGGGGATAACCCATAGCTGTAAACCAATTGAAAACTACAAAACTTTTAATTTACCTTATAATCCATATTAAACTATAATTTTTGTAATCTCCCTAAAATTGTGAGCAAAAAATGAGTCCAAACAACACATAATTGCCGTAAATATGAGTATTTTAGGGATTTCTAAAGAAAACGGAGATCTGGAGTACTTAATAAAGATTTTATTATAAAGTAATAAGGATGCTGGTGATACCTTGATGATTATAAACAAATAGGTATTTACAGCTTACATTCATGGTGCAAAATAACGTCGGTAATATAAAAATTTGTATTTTTTTTACAATAATAAATGCTCTCTTGTATGTAATATTCATAAAAAATTATTATATTTAAAAATGTATCCCAAAGAAACAAAAAAATAATGATTAATATGGTTACTTTTACAATTACCTATTTACATACTATATTTACAGCACAAATATCATTTTGAAATTTAAGCATAGTACTACAAAATACTAATTTCTAAAGCCAAAATGAATATTAAATTGTTTTGATTACAACCACGTCGTGTTTGGTGTCATTTTCTTTGAACTTTTATGGAGATTACAAATACGCTAAGCTTGTTTGTTAAAATTTCATATTGTAAAAGTTGCAGTTACGTAGTGGACGCCCCAGTAGATGATTCATACCCCAGGCGTGCGGTTCAGCTGTGTGTGTGTGTGTGTGCGCGCGTGCGTGTTAGTAAGGGTCTCATAAGGTGCCGTGCGACTTGGAACGTCGTCTAAAATCCATGAAATTAAAATTAAGAATAACATTAAAGTTTTAATTTTTACTGTACTTACATTATACGATAGTAAAGTACTTTTGTTGGGTACTCCACTTCACTGTGTACTTCGTCACAGCATGTGCTTTCACTTTGGGTTAACGTCCGTGAAATCACAAAGCTTTTCTAATACTGTTCAACTAAACACGTGGTATGCAAACGTAATTATTACAATGAACGTCACAGCTGGGTACCGGCTCACATTAGCGGGTGAGTCGTCAGTAAGCTGAGCTAGGAATTCCTACAACATAGGCTACGTGTTCCATTTCACTTTCCCTTACTTACTTCTCTCGTTACATTCACCTCTTCTACACATATGGACGATCAGCGGCGGATTTCCGACTAGGCAGACTAGACAGCTGCCTAGGGCCGCAGCGCTGGGGGAGAGGGCGCACGGGAATGTTTCTAACGGGAAAATGAAATTATTTGATATAGGAATTCAATAAGCGTAGGCCTACATTGAACTAAATTGTCTAGGCTTACCAAAACAGTAAATTTTTTTAAATTCATTAAATAATAAATAATACCTAATAAATAAGCTTGTAAAATTATATAAGTTTTTTTAATTATGTGTCAGCCATCTAAGGACCACATGCCAATTTCAATTCTTTATTCTTTGTTCTTATCTTTTTCTCCAATATTCTTTCATATTTTTACTGTGTCTCTTCTTCCTGTCTTCAGTCCACTTTGAACCTGTGTTTTTCTCACTCCTACCCTGGACTCCTTCCATTTTTAACACTTTTGCTTGAAAAACTTCTCTTTCAATTGCTTCTTCTGCGTTTATATTATTTTTTTCTAAATCCTTTTGGACTTCTTTAATCCAGCTTGATGCTGACTTCTTCCACGACAGATATTTGAAGATCTGCCTTGTTAACCTGGTGTCGTCCATTCTATATAAATGTCCAAAAAATAATAGTCTTCTCTTTCTCATTGTTTCTGTTATATTTTCTATACTTTGATATATTTCATCATTACTTCTTAATTTCCAACCTTCTGAAGTTTTTCGGGACCCAAATATTTTCCTAATAATTCGTCTTTCCAGTATTTCTAGTTTGTCTAAATTATAATTAAATGCTAGTCATTCACTTGCATATAGGCATTCTGGCTTCACTACTGTACTGTAATGCCTTATTTTCGTATTTTTAGATTATATTAGTTTTATTATAAGAAAAAATCAGAATAAAGACCATTTACCAAATCAATAAATATTATGCAATATTAAATATTGTTCTTGTCTATGTAGTACTTTGTTTATTATTTGTTTTATTAAATATACTTATTCCTTTAACCTTTTTTGTAAACCGCTTCACCTCTTCTATGCATGTGGACACTGTTGTTTTCAAAGTTTAAGATTTTGTTTTGTAAATCCATTCTGAACCTATACCGATCGTGGGATTTAGTTATGACGAAATCAAACATAGGATTGTCAACTGTAAACTAAGAAGAGTAGAATTCAGAAGTCATCCGCAAGCTGAATTTAATCATCTGTAGCAATGACTAAACAAGGTTATAGTAGACAGTATTGCATATGAGGAGTGAAGAGAAAAACTCGACTAAAACCAATGGAGAATATTAACTGGAGAAGAAGCTCGGGCAAAATGAGTAATGAAACATTAGGCGAAAGGCAATTAACCGATAAACTTTGTCGTTGTGTCCTTCTACTTTTTCTTTGGCACTGCATCCCAACGTGAGCCCTGACTTTCAACACCAATCTTCTCCAGTGTCTTCTATTCATTGCCATCTCAGCGTAACCCCTTACAGCCATTCTTCTGAGATCTTCCGGCACATCATCCGACCATCTTATACTAGGTCGACCGAGGGGCTGTTCTCCTTTTATACATCTGTGCTATCAGGATTTTCTTTGGCGTACACCGACCATCCATCCGTTCTTCCGTTCTAGATGGTCAGCCATTGTATTCGTTGAGCGTTTACGAATCTTGCAGTGCCCTCATGGTCCGACCGAAACGGTGGACGCAAAATAATTATTTTGGCAAAATAAAAAGAATGCGAAAAAATGTAACCCCAAAAACATGTCCTTTGGCGATGTACAGCAAAAAAAGACCAAGACCAAAGTTTTCAGCGACGCGTAATAATATCGTTACGTCGATATTGGCCTTTCAGTAGCAATGTATAGACACTATAAACAGACAGTAAATCAGTAAAAGGTTTTATTAAATATATTTTATTCGAATTACACATTGTTCAGTAATTCTCTTTCACAAATTCATCAATAGAATATGATAGATTATCCATAACGTAATATTCACAGTAACATGTCATAGCACGAATCACAGAACACGACCAGTGGCGCATCTAGAATTTGGCCTTGGGTGGGGGGACCAGTCGCGTCGGCTTCATACAAAAGAAAAAAAAAGCTAAGATTAATCAACGTTGCTATATTTAAAGTGGTTGAAAAACATGTGATGACATCTTGAAACCAATCCCATTAAAATAAACGTTAATAACAGAATAAAAATACGCATTATTGAAACGTTGTTTAGAAGATACTTATTGAATGAATTGATTTTCCTGTATTTCATATTTCAAACGTATGCACAAATGCTGTGTAATAATCCTGTTTGTATATTTAAAAAAGAGTTACTACTCAATTAGCAAGCACAGCTGTAAAAATATAGCCTAAAATCTAGGAGCTTAACAAAATTCGTCAAATTTTTCGATACCTCTGGGGGGGGGGGGTCCGGTCCCGTTCGTCCTCTTTCGCATAAATACGCCCCTGAACACAACCTGAGCTCAAAAGTAATTCGCTAACTTCCAATCTGTCTGTACAGCTCATAGTCAAGGTCATCAATGACATGAAACAATCTCAGTTCTTTATTATACAATGGTATACTGTGATATTTTAACACTGAAAAATGTTTATAAGGACGTGTCGCACATTTGCGGCCGATTGCGGCTATGTGCGTGATCGAAAATGGGAACCGGTGAGTTTCCATAGAAACTACTTCTTTGTTGTCAATAACGTAGTACACATATAAAACTTCACTTATGAATGCGACTACATTTAACTTATAATCTGTACATTGGTAAATGAAGAATGAATTCATTGATTGGTGAATGAACATAAATATTTATATTTTTGAGATTTATTGAAGCATTTTCAATTCCCTTCTCTGTGCATTGCATTTGTGCAACGCCTGTAAATTTTCTTGAATGTTCTATGTGATTTACGATTAATTACTCGTCAGTTGCTTGTGCAGTCCATGTCAAGCAAGACGTTACTAGTATTACTCTAGAAGAGATTAATTTAAATTGCTTAAAACAAGTGATTTTTAAGATGTATGAAATTCAAAAACATTCTTGGTTCCACATTTTTGGTTCAAATGCATTCTTGGTTCCACAGTTGGATGAGACAATGGGCGAGATAGGGAAATACATTGCCCTTAAGTTTTAAATTTTATTTTAAATTAATCTAGCCTAAAAATAAGCACAGTGTATTTCCCAATCTCGCCCGTTCTCTCATCCGACTGTGGAACAAAGAATAGTGTTCAGGACACGCAGTTAATGATGTAATGCCTCATTACGCATGATTACCAAATGTATGGCGTTGTGTGCGCGCGCGTCGATAAACATAAACAATTAGAGGAACGTGTTTTGTAAACAAACCATCGTTGTCTCGTCTGAAACCGGTTTTGTCTTTGTGTCTTTTGGAACAAAGGAATTTAGTCGGTCAACGAATTCGTTCCTTTATTTATTTATCAGGGGCGTGCATTCCAGTAATCACTTGGAAGAAACATAACTTCCAAGAAGACTGAACTTAACCTCAAGGTCAGAAATATCTACCGTCTGATAGGCAGAAATCGCGGTTGTCTTGTCAGCAAAATTTTAATATATATAAAGCAGTTCTTAAACCAGTATGGGCTTACAGTATTCAACTTAGGTGTACTGCTAATACGAGTAACATCAAGACTATAAAGCAGTTTCAGTCCAAAACTTACTTACAATATCACTACAATACAAAACAATAAAAGATCAATAGTCGACAATCTACGGTTTATCTCCAACAATTCTGTACACCGAGACCTAAAATCTCCTCCTGTACGTGAAGAAATTGTCCGCCTCTGTAGAAAACACATATCTAAATTAGAATACCATCATAATATGTTAGTCTTTCCTCTTCAACTTCGAGAAATTAATATTTAACAGCATTCAACAGAAATTCCACACTCAGAGAATTATTAATAAGCAAACAAGAAGGTAGACAGAATCTATTACAGATTTATGTATTTAATTTAGGAGAAGTAGTACCTTACCATAAGACAGTAACGGATGTAGGCTCTCAAGACCCAGATTCATTTTGTGCCCTAACTACGGGTTGTTTACTTTATGAATATACATTTTATAGATTTTTAGCATATAGGAGGTGTATTTCTTGTTATTTATAGATTTTAACAAAACAGAAAAGGTGAAAGACGTATTAAACAAGAAAAATCAAAGTTATTCAGAAATTAAATATATTTTCAAGTCTTTATTTTACTGACTATAACTATGACGTCATCAGTATACAAAGATGTCGTATTTATCTTTATCTAGACAGAATGACGAGTGTGCGAAGGATAAAACTTTATGAAGCCATGCGGGATATGACAAAGTTTTCAGTCTCTTGTGATTAATGATTGATCTAACTTTTTATTAATTTAATTGTGGAGAAAGCCTTTTATACGAGGCCACAAACATGCAAATAGTTAAAATACGTAAATACGTACACTACAGGATGAGACACAGATTGGGAAGGGATTCAATCAGGTTCCATTTGACACACTTTGAAACTTATAAACTTAACGAAGATGGCCATGAGATACACAAAACCCGAAATGGTTTCAAGTGTCAAATAACTTCAACGTCTCTAAGTGTGCGTTTCGATTCATCATCATCGTCATCAACATCTTCACAACACGGCATAGGCAAAGTGCTGCCTGTTCCGACTTCAAAGAAGACCCTCCAGCCATCCCTTCCTGGGTCTACCCACACACATGCCTCCTATAGGTTTGTATTTTCAGACTTGTTTGGCAGTATAGAATCTGATATTCTTTCTAAGTGTTCTTTCCACCGTTGTTTGTAGTCTTTTAATTTTTCATTCAAGTTAAAAATTTGTAATTCTTCTCTTATGGCCTCATTCTTTATACGGTCAAGTTTAGAATATCTTTTAACTCCTTTTAGGAATGCTATTACCGAGGCCTGTATTTTACTTTCTCGATTCTTGGTTATTGTCCATATATGATACCCATATGACAGTATAGGGACTGCCGTAACTTCGTATCTCGACGTAGCTTGTTTATAAAAATACGGTTAATTGTCGCACAGATCGTCTGAAACTTTCCTAATTTAACATCAACTTCATAATTCCTATCATAGCCAATATCATTTCCCAAATAATTAAAACGGCTTACGTGTTCTGTAATTTGATTATTAATTATTATTTTTGTACTTATTGGTTCCTTGCCTCAAAATTCCACTACCTTTGTTTTCGTAATGGAGATTTTCATATTGTTTGTAAATCTGATGAAGCTTAAAAACAGATTTAGTAAAGCAGATCCTGTATTTTGAATTACAAGTAAGTCGTCAGAAATTAACAGCGCATTCAAATATCTGTCTCGTGATATATTAATAGCAGGATTCACTAGATGTTTCCCATTTCCGTACTAGATCAAGTAACTGGACCGTTCTTGGTTCATTTTACCTGTGCATAATTTTATTAAAAGGTGCGTAATTTTTTCTGTATCGGTTTATGTCAATGAAAGTTTTACAAACTCAGGTCTCGACGTTCCCCTCTGAAAGTCTCGAAGTAGTGTACTCGATGCGTTGGAAATTCTCGCAGTCGACCATTCTTGCGCTCCATTATATTCAGACAGGTTTAAAGATTGAACAGTGTTTTAAGCTAAGACACTAAGTTTAAGTTTTATAAGAGTATAGCAGTACCGGCGGCGCTGTATGGGAGTGAGACGTGGGTACTTTCGCAGAGAGACAGAGGAAAGGTTACATCAGCAGAAATAATATTTTTCAGGTTGGTCAAAGGGTGCACGTTACGAGACAGAATAAGTAATTGCACAGATATGCCGAGAATTACAAAATTTTAAATTACAGGATAGAATTACGGAATACAAGTGGTGTTAGCATTTGGGAACAATTCAGCAAGATCGCCTTTCCAAACTTGCCTTGAATTATAAACCCACAGAGTATCGTAGTGTGGGGCGTCCGAGGACGAGATGGTTTCCGGAACAGGTAGTGCAGCCTAATCCGTAAAGTAAAGAAGAAGAAGAAGAAGAAGAAGAAGAAGAAGAAGAAGAAGAAGAAGAAGAAGAAGAAGAAGATGACGACGACGACGACGACGACGACGACGACGACGATGATGATGTTTAAAGTTTGAGACCGCAGAAGCCAAGTATAGTATTCGCTCGTCACTTTCGTTTGTTACTGCACTAATATCCGCATCACATAACAATATCCTGTTATAATGGACATCCGGCCACACACGGATACAATGTGTGTCAGCAGAGCGAGCACTGGGTTACCCGCCAAACTGGGTTACGTCGTTGTTGCCATCCACCCTATTCATTATTAATATACTTTTCGTGCCGTTACACTGTTTTTGTAGTGTGAACGTGCGCGTGTATGTGTGTAAGGCGTTAATGCGGAGCAAACGTGTAGCTTCAGTCTTGTTGGCTCATTAACTATATACATAATGTTACGACGGTCTCACGGATCGTCGTATTGTACAGTGGAAACAAAATACAGACACCAATGAAGTCACTGATTGGCAGCTTTAGTTAATCACAAATAACAGTTTGTAATCAACAAGGTACTCTCGTCCTGCAATAATTGAAGTTAAATTTGTCCACACTCAATAATAATGTCAAGTAATAGAGTTCCGTGCTAATTATAACACCATAATCTGTTTCTGCTAATCTTCAACAACCACTCGATCCGCACTAAGAATCGCTCAGCGTAACTGATGACAAAGGCAGCCTCTAGCTTTTATATAGGTGGCGTACCTGTTCCAGAATAACTTTACAATCTTACTGCGGCGTGCCAGCACAATGCGTATTTCAGGTGCTCTGTAGAACAATCTGGAAGGTACTTGTGTGCGGCCTTGACTGAGACGCTACATCTGCTCGATTAGTGTAGAAACGGGTGGAAGGACGCTCTCGACTTTTCGAGAAGGTTACATCGTTACGCTATATAAGTACATAATACACACGCGCGCGCGCGCGCGCGCGCACACACACACACACACACATCTGATGTCTTTGCGGACGCAATATGGGTTGTTGGTTTCTCGAACAGCAGTCCGCGTGATAGTTGTTTGTTAGTCCTGCAGAGACCATTTGTGTTGTTAAGTGTGTCATCTTCTGTCCAAATCCTGTTGTGATCTCTGATTGTTTGAAGACGGGGTGGAACGGTCGTGTATTTATACGCGGCCTGGATAAGGCTGCTGGAGTTCTGTTATACTCGTCGTTCAATGGTGTAAAAGATTATTGTGCGAAAGAGATGGTTTGTAGCGTGCTCCTCTCCTATACGGTGAAGAAATTTGAATATTGAGAAAAGAAGAGGAGAGGAGGTTACAGGCCTTCGAGAAGCAGACCTGAAGAAGGATGGAAAGGATGGAAAGTTAGAGCAACAAATGAGGAGGTACTTGAAAGAGTAGGAGAGGAAAGAGAGTGTTGGATATCATCAGGCGCAGGAAGACATTGACTGGGGCACTATATGCGGCAAACACGAGGTTATGTGATGGTAGAAACAGTGTAGGGGCTGGTAAGTGGAAAGCGGAATAGACGACGAATGAGAGACCAGATGATATACGGATGCGATTTCAGAAAATTAAGAGCATAGCCGAGCATAGGAAAGGATGGGGGGAGCGTGCCCTGTAAGATCTGTCCTTGGGCAGAAAACAAGTCGGATGAACTGTACCGAAGGATCCTCTGTCCTGATTCCAATTCGCTCGTTCCCAGACGTAAAACTCCAGTCCCGCTGCTTACCGGAAAACCCGGTATTCCTTACCATTCCAAGCTGGCCTACGAGTCTGTTGAGGAAAAACACAGGCACACGGCTCCATCGAAGACTCTAACATGTAACTGTTATACCGACATACATCAGCGCCCATTTAAAAATTAGGCATTTTGAAAATTAGAGCAAATTTTAATATTGAAAATGTTTATAAGGACGTGTCGCACATTTGCAGCCGATCGCTGGTGCGTGATCGAAATTGGGAACAGGTGACTTTCCATAGAAACTACTTCTTTGTTGTCAATAACATAGTACACATATAAAACTTCGCTTATGAATGCGACTACATTTAACTTATAATCTGTACATTGGTAAATGAAGAATGAATTCATTGATTGGTGAATGAACAATGAATTCATTAATTGGTGAATGAACATAAATATATATATTTTTTAGATTTATTGAAGCATTTTCAATGCCCTTCTCTGTGCATTGCATTTGTGCAATGCCTGTAAATGTTTTTCTATAAACGTTACCATATTTTTGTTTGGTTATAAAAATATTTTGTATTTTGTATACTATGAAGTACATAATAGACTAGCAAAGTTAAGTATATTTGTATGTTAGCAGATTTGTTTACTAGTTAATAAAGGTAACGTGTACGTGACTATAAAATTTGCTGTACTGACGCGTTAATAACAGGAAGTTTAACCCAAAGTTTCTGTAATTGAATGTTTTAAATACTCAAATGACTCTAAAGAAAAACACAAACAAACACTTAATAGTTTTAAACAAAACACAACATAACCCGTGTAAACAATAGTTAAAAACTTTACATTTTAACGGCTCATCACGGAAAACAAGTGCCGTAATTCATCATTCCGGAAAAACACAATATTGCACCACTGTGTTTTGCCAAAAATACGTTTCAGTTATCAGTAAACTGTAGCCTTGTGGATCGAAAATTGCTGCGTGTAAGCTAAACAGCAAAGAAAGTGACCCACTCAGGGAAATAAGATTTTTTATTGACAATTTGCAGTTTATGAACTACATCCATAACAGAGTATTAAATGAATGAGATGACAGAGTTAGTAGAGGGAGCCGATATACCTATAACAGCGACGATAGTTTTTGGAACGATATTTTTTTGGAACGGATGTAACACTGACTGAAAAGTTGAAATACCTGTTATTCGCGGCCTCGCTGTTCTGAGTCGCGGGACACCCCTACACAACTAACGAGTACACAAGTAAATGAGTACTACAAGTATTAGGGGTATTACGGGTATACAAGTAATAACAAGTAAACGAGTACAACATGTATTAGGAGTATTTCGAGTACACGAGTACGAAGCCACTTTTTGGTGCTGAATACTCCATTCTGCGCAGAAACGAAGCTGTTTTTAATAAATGAAAAAAATTCATACTGATGTTACATTTATTCTCGTGTGTTATGCATATAATAATACAGATTATAATACATATTATACTAGTCACCAATCACCAACTTGGTAAATTTTGAAAAACGAATTATATTGTGTTATAACCCACAGAGTGGCTGATAGTTGATAGGCCATATTATACTTTTGTTAATATGATTTTAACTTCACTCCACATCTCACGTAAATGATGGGATTTGTGTAACGGACATTTGTGCAATTTATCTAGTCCTGATCATTAAATCTTCACTGATCTGATAAGGCTACCCTAAACATAAGGTGTTTTCGTAAATTTGTTTCTTTTATCTAAACTGCTAATTTTGAGTTTTTGTCTCTATCACTTTACGTACCATTTTACTAATAGTTTCCACTTAGTAAAGAAATAAAAATAACAAACTCCGTAACAGATAACACAATTAGGTGTAAATGGTCAAACTGCAGCCTATGATAAGTACACGATCTGATGAAGATAAGAATTTACTAAACTTAGTATTCCGAAAGAGAGATAGGCCTATAAATTCTCTTGTTTCTTGTTTCATTTAAACAGTAATAGTTTAATAAAGTCACAGTATAGAATAACACTGTTAACACTTTTAGTTTCAATTTATTTCTTATAACAAATTATATAATATAGGTTATGTAATATCTTCAAATAAATACACTGCAAGTAGGTTTATTTTAATAGGTTTATTAATGTATTAATAGTTTTATCTTGGTGAAAATAAACCTACTTGGAGTGTATTTATTTGAAGATATTACATAGGAGACCTGCAGGAAACTCAATGAGTTACTTACAAAGGAATAATATAGGTTATGTATAATAAGTATATAATAACAGGTATTTGTACCTGTTATTTTTTGGAACGGGATTTTCATACCTGTTATTTTAAAATACTAGATTAGCCCACCTCTAAGAGTTAGGCTTGTAAGAGAAATGTCCACTGGTGTTTTCTCTCTTCTTATAAAACAGTGTTTTAACGATGTAGCAAATCTTGAGGCCACGTTCTATGGTTCTACGGAGTGTTCTCATGACGAGACCACAGTGCTGTTGTCACTAACTTATACCACCTCACGTTAGCGCACTCGATTTTCACTGATGATTGCAGTCGATGGCACTGCCGAAACGTCTGGTTTTGCAGAAAACATTGGACCACGGTCAAACAGCCCGGGAATGAATTTTAACAACAAACTACTTCTTTGTTGTCGATAACGTAGTACACATATAAAAAATAATCCCCTCCCCCTTCAACTATCATTTTCATTTATAGAAAATTACCCCTCCCCCTTCAACTACCCTTTTTATTTATAGGTATTTCATCTACCTTTCTACAGTGGTTTATTATGACTTTCTTTTCAGGGTAGTTTATTTATCAGATTTAAGTACTTTACTCTTGTTAAAACATAAAACGTTGCATGTAAACTACCCCTTCCCGTTAACCGACCTTCACCAAAATCAATAGGCCTTGAGTTCTCTACAAATCAGGCACATATGCAAAAAATTATTTGATTCTGTTTGAATTTGTGGTAGTTATCGTTTCCCATAGAAAACATTCTACACAAACACACACTCACACAGACACTTTTCGAAAAATGACTTCTTCATGTTTTGAGGGTAGTACAATCAGAATCAGCCCTTATCTCGAACACCATATTTTTCGCCATCACCATACTTCCATTTCCTTATGGAACATGGAAGTAAAAACAGTTCTCTGAAAAAAAACGAACTGTTCTTTTCCGCGGAGACAAACGGTTTAACTGCTCTTTACTCTGTCACTTCCACTTAGCCACTCCACAAACAGTGGAACCTATTGTGTGCATATAGACTTTTTCCTAGAAACGCGAGCAGTTTGACGATAAACGTTTCTCGTTTCTAAAACGAAATAAATCAGCGGAAGACTGCCTACCGTTTCTTGTTTTAAAAACGAACGTGGAGTTGAGAAACAATATTGGCAACTCACTGTTCTAGTTCAGTTCTCTGTTCGGAGTACTGTTCGTTTTCATTGCAACGTTTATTGAATTGTTATGAGTAAATTGTTCGTTTTTACTTCAACGTTAGTTGACCTGCGTTCGATTATTGTACTGTCCTCATTCTGTTTAACGCAGAATTAGGCTATATTCAGTTTTATTTCATTTGGTATAAAAATATTATTGAGATATTCCTCATAAGTTTTGATGAAACAATTTAAAACAAAAATCCCTTTTAAGATACTGGTAAATAAGAGAAACATTGACTTAATGCCATTGTTTAAGTTACATAACCATACATTTAAGAAAAATACTAAAATGAAGTTATTTTTAAATGCTCAAAACAAAACGTTTTACAATATAATGGTAAAATCAGTAAATTTAAATAGCAACAGTTCATCAATTCAACCTGGGGTTTCAAACTGTTTTTAAAAACAGTTTTTTTTAACGAACCAGTGTTGTTTTCGTTTTGCAAAAACAACAAAAACGCCCACCATTACAAAACCTGGCAGTACTTTTGATTGAAATCTCAGGATGACCCCCACGAGCAATAAGACAGAGAAACGGTTTATTTTACACCCCCCAGCTCGCATCGTACAGGCTACACGTATTAAATTATGATCTTCTTCCGTAGTTCGGGTTCTCAGCAATTCAGTAAATAGATATTTTTTGCTATATAAGACCTTAAGCTACAGGGATATGTATGATGGAAATGATTAGTGACTATTTTCTCAGTTTGGCCTCTAATAATTTACGTTTTAAAACGTTCATAAAACTGACTCAATTGTATTACTTTTTCTATCACCTAGTTTATAAGTTACGTTCTTTGGTGTCACATTTGTATGTCGAGGTAAGGGAATCAATCTGGTTTTGTATTTTTATCTTTGGTACGGAAACAATCCGAAGGTAAATATTTTGATTTTGAAAAACCGCAACCACATAACCCAGGTTTTTTTTAAGGGAACAAAAAATGTCTAACGTATTTGAACGTATGATTCAATTGCGAAATGTATTGTAATTTTTCAAGGGCGTAGGAAGAGGGGAAATTTTCTACTCAGCTAGAGAGACGTAATGTGTATCATGTCATTTTATTATCCTTTTAAAGTAGATCTAAATATTATTTACAATATTCAAGTAACAATTATATGTAAGTACCTACAGATGTATTGTTAGGAGATGGGTAATTATAACATTTATCACCTCTACTTTTTGTTGAAACACCTACGAAACGAAATTCTGCATGCGCCCGTGATTTTTAAGTTTTTGTGCTCGTAAATCTGACTGGCATTTACGTCCACACCTGTGCATTGAAGGAAGATTAAATGGAAAGCGGAAGAGAATTACTTACTTGTTTTCAGTTTGTTGCGCACTCCATATACTTCGTGGGATTGGGAACCATCCTAGCTCCAGCCGAACTGTGGGCTCCCCCAGTCACGGTGGGTTAAAGGAGAACTAGGCGTAATTGTAGCCTCATTGCACCGCACGGTTAAAATAACTTCTATTTCTTCTTCTTTCCTTCAAGTATTAGGTTATATATAAACCTATTTCAGCACACATCTCATCCTCGAGCGACCTGTCTCTTCTACCAATCGGTTTATAGTTCAGTGCCGCTTTCATCAACCGATCCTTTGTTATCCTTTGCAGATGATCCCACCATTGTCTCCGGTAAATTGAAATAATTTCATTTATGTTCTTTACTTCGAGTTCTGCTCTGACGCCTTCATTCCTTCATTCTATCTTGCAATGCAATTTAAAGTATTTCGAAGAAACTGCATTTCTGCACTCTGAATCTGGCCGCATTCCTTTTTGGTCATGACCGACGCCTCACTCGAATATGTCAATGTGGGTATTGCAATTTTCTTATAAAATGTAGTCCTTGTGCTATGTTTTGTTTTATTTCTAAGATTTCCATGAATCGTACCACAAATATTCTTAAATTAGTTTATCTTCTCTTTTATATCATATTCAGATTCACAGCTTATAAAACACACATCCGAAATATTTAAAATGGCTTACTGGCTTACAGTCCTAAAGTGCTGTTATTTATAACTATCTTAGTCCTCACTACATATGTTACGACACCAAAAGCAGCCCCAATACCAGAGAAGAACTATAAGGAATTAACTATATTAAATCAAGAAAAATAAAATGACTATGACGAGACAAATGACCATAACCCAACCCAAGTGATTGAACCAATAAAGAAAATAAAATGAGAAGGTATAAACTAAACTAATGATAAAAAAGCACAAATAAATAATAAATATCTAGTAACGAGCGTTAAATAAAATAATTCAAGTAAAGTACACTAACCATAATAAGTAAGTGAAACCATTCTTAATAGATAATGTATGTTGTTAATAACCTTATGATGATAAGAAAACCAAAACATAAAAATGTTGACAGACTAACTATAAATTTGTGTATAAAAAAGTGAAAACCCAAGAGTGGAGATATATAGGAAGTGACAGTGATAAACAGTGTAAGTGTTAGAAGTGAGAAAATAAAAAAATTCATAATTATAAGAAAAAGGAAACAAAGGTAATAAAACAGATTTTAAAAGATGAATAGACAACTAATGTCATAGTGTTAAATAATAATAAACTAGTGCTATGAGTGCAAGGAAAATAAAACATCCTATGTTAACAAAAATATTCAAAGGGATGATTATTAAGATAGAATAAATGGTGTTATAGTGTTATTCACCAATATTGTTATTTGTTTAATTAAAAGAGTTGAGTTTGTAAGAAGGAATATGGCTGAAAAATTAACAGACCATAAACCTATTTTTGTGTTATGTTTTATAGTAATATTAAGTGATAAACAAGTTGTAAGAAATGGCAATAGATAAATTTTATGGTAAGGAGATAAATTTTACAAACATAACATTAATCATGAGAGTAAAGACAGAAAAAGAAAAAAAGAGAATAACAGACAAGCAATGATTTTGTAAATTAATAATAACATATAATTATATTGTAAAACAGCCCAAATTAATTCAAAAGGTAAATAAGTCATAAGTTACACCAAGCAAAACATATGTAAATGAAAAAATCTTTAATTTGTGTAAAATAAGAAGTTATAGCCAATTACTGCTTAGGGCTATAAAATGCCTAACTGTATAAATTCAATATAATCAACATGTAAGAAATTAACTATTATATTAGAAAATTCAGGGCAAGTAACTCATTAATTACAATTAGTGAACCATAATAAGATGTCAGAGTTAGAATAAAAACATAAAATAAGCAAAATATGTAATAATATAATATTAGCATTTTGTCAAAACTGTAATACATGAACAAACCCAGCTTTGTGGGATGTCAAAATAATCTTTGAAAGAAAATAGAAACAGTTATGTTAATATCTAATACATTGATAAGAAGACCGAAGAATAATAGCCATTAGAAAATATTAATTCATTTTGAACTAAAATTCAAATATTATAACAATAGACATAAATGTATTCAACCAATGAGAGTATGGGTGGTTGCCATAACAACGGAACGTTATTATATTTAATTCCGTTATAAAACATTAGTCCATTATTGACGATCAAGAGAGACGGAAACCAAACCATATTCGACTCAATTATTAATGAAAATAGTTATAAATACTGCTAAATTCAATGAGATGTGGATTCAAGAAGTCGAACAAGGAACTATTTAAACCAAGAGAACTAATAAACCAAATTTTAATAGTTAAAAATAATTAAAAAATTCAAATTAATTGAAAAAGAAGCCAGATGAAATCAAAAGTACAAATGATGGAAGATTAATGATTGTATCAGCCCAACCTAAATAACCACAGTGACTCATCACCAGAAATCGACCAGATTTCGTTAAGTATATCTGAATTACCGGAATTTACGAACTAAATTAATAAACTTGTCTCACAACACAAAAAACTCTCACTCCGAACTTGATAACTAAATTTCTTTCAAGGATTGATTGATAATAAAAATTAAACTTGTATGTAAACATAAAATAACCTATGTACGAAGTATGAATTATTAGCACACACTTTTTAACACTCAACAAACGAATTGTATTAAGATATTCATAGTATATAAGTCCCATTGATGTAAGGTGGTGTACTTTATTAACATCTTGTTATTTAACTTTTTGTCGTAATCAAAAGAACTCATTGACAGAATAGCTTGTGTAAATAAACAATATTAGCGGCCATCATGGTCTCAACAACTGCTGTCACCTTAGCCAACCTTGAGATACGTATAGTCTGTTTATTGCCGGAGCAACATTATTTTATAATATTATATTTTTGTATCTAAATGATTAATTATTAACTATTTCAAACGTTAATAAACTAGTACTGATTAGTAATAACCGTCCTTTATTTCATATAAATTGTATTAGAAAGCTTGTGTATTTTAGCGATGAGTGAAATTGTCTGCCAGATTTAGACGTTGGCAACACGACGAACTACAAGCGAGATTCGAATGCCCGCCAGTTTGCGAGGGTAATTCGAATTGGTTATCACCGTACAGAACGACAACTCAGTTTGAACTGTTTAATTGTTTTCATAAACAATTTGGCGCCTATCGGGAAATAAATAATAACATCAAAGGACAGGTAAGGTTTACACCCGGGAAGATTTCGGTACTGGTAATTCGTGCGTACGAGACGGACATCGTCAGCGTAAGAAATTCGAAAAAGCACGACTTTTAGATAAATACAATAAGTAACGACTACAACGTGTGGGGCTAACACACGCATACAGGTTTCGTCGTTACAAATTGACGAACAAACGTGTGGCATAATAACACAAGACGATACAAGAATTTACACGTTACAATATTTATCTTTAAAGACCATGGTCTTTCTTACTGAAATTGTCAGTGAGTATTTTCTTACTACTTTTTGTACTTGAAACATAGCTCTTTGTAAAGCATCCTCATTTTCTTGAATAAGAACTACGTCATCTGCATATAGCAGGGAACCCATACAGATTGATTTGTTAAGCTGTATTCTTGAAGTCACTCTGGATTTCCATGTTCTCAACATGTCGTCAACATATATATTAAACAAGGTCGGGGAAATACAGCGTCCCTGCTTAACTCCCTTATTTATTGGAATGTCACCTGAGAGTCTACCATTCAGATCCAGGACTACAGATGTACCTTTGAAAAGGATCTTAACTGAATTTATTAAATGCTGTGGATATCCTCTTCTATCCATAATATTCCATAACTTTTGAATGTCTAAATTATCAAATGCTTTCTCCAGCTCAACCGAAGCGATATGCGTTTCTTGGTTATGCTACCGCCTTGGTTAAAATAACGTTTTGCGAATTGAAGATGTAAAGCCTGTGTGTGTGTGTGTGTGTGACGGAATGGAGAGAGATAGAGATAGAGGTAGAAAAAGAGAGAGGGAGAGAGCGAGAGAGAGAGGGGAGAGAGAGAGAGAGAGATGTATATAGAGAGGACGAAATAATAATGGTCAAGAGCTAAGAGACATGAAAGCTCATGGTAGAGGTAAATACGCGTATTAAATTGAAGTCATTCGTCAATGAGACGAATTGAGATACTCAATGAGAAGAGCACCAAAGATCGGCTACAGCTGTGACGACAGTAAAGATGAGGATTGCACACAACCTCCCCCGTCCCCCCCACACACACATTACTGTCACAGATAGCTGAAACATAAAGTTGTAGCCTGACAGCTGTGAAAAGAATTCTTCATCATCATCATCTGCAAGGATTAAACCAAGAATGGTTTGTTCCGGACTCAAAACAGTCAAAGTCTAGAGCTGGTCACTCCAGCGTCCCTCGGACGTCTCACACCTCTCCGTCCCCTCGGCTTATGGTTCCATAGTTATTTGGGGATGCGGCAGTCATCCATTCGGCAAAGATGTTCCCACCAGTTCAGCTGATACTGGGCAATTCGGTCGAGTATACTCATAATATTCAGTTCCTGCCGTATATCTGTGTTTCTTTTATGATCGTGGAGAGTATATCCTGCCACGTGCCTGAGAAATCTCATTTCACCCGCATGGATACGACTGGTCTGGCCTTTCGTTAAAGTCCAATTCTCAGACCCATAAAGAAGTGTGGGAAGGGCGATAACCTTGTAGTATTATTTTAGGCGTGTTTCTTTACTTGCTGACTTAAGAGTTTGCCTGATGGTCCCTCACATAAGGTTGAACTTACGCAACGTATTTACAACCTCGTTGCTTGTATTATAAGACACACTGTAGCTCAGGTATTCAAAATTGCTGACTAGTTCCAGGACAGTACCACCTATAACAATTTTTGCCCGTACAGGATCAGTTCCACTACTAAATTGCCTTAAATAAGGACATAGTTCATAATTATTAGATTTATGTACTATGGAAAATTTATTAAAACAAAAAAACATTCAAAAAACTGAACACCGAGAAGACATGAACTATCATTGAACTATGTTTTCATTGAAGACATGAACACCGACAGAATGATGTCTCAGAAGAGTTGAGAAACGAGAAAGCCAACCAATAGTTTTTTAGGATACAAAGATCATAATGCATGGATGAGAATGCATTTGACGTGGGATGTGGAAGATGCTAATAGGTTGAGAGTTTAGCAAACGGTAGACGACGTGGTTGATCGCCTCAAATAGTCATGAAGCCACACTGTGCTGTCAAATGCATCGAGTAGTAGACTTTGTGTCAGGTAGCAAAAAGCGTGCAGTGTGACCTGCAGATACGTTGTCACCGCGAGCGTATTTTCCTGTGCTCCGGAGAAAGTAAAACCCAAAGGACCTTGACCTTTTCGTAGGTGTCGCCACGACTTTCACTCGTCCATTGACGAAATCTCCCAATGGCGCGTCGCATCTCGTCGCGTATTCGCCCACTGTTCACTCTTCACCTGTACTCTTCGCCTGTTTTCATAAAATGAAGAGCGAAGAAAGTTAAAATTTCGCAGTTAAAAAAGCACTCACGTATACGGCACGCGTATGCAGCCGCAGCTTTCCCCACGGTTTGTTTCTCGAAAAACGATTTCTATGAATAGTCTAGGTCGAACTTTCGGTAATTGTGTTTCTAGCACGAATTATTAAACGAGAGAGAAAGAAATGATTGATAGACTTTAGTCTATGAGGCGACTGAAATTGGCTTGATCCGAACAATTGCGTTTCGTTAATAATAGACGAGACAACGAAACAACTTAATAGCGGTTAAAGACTCACACGCTGTAGTGTTTCAAGAATCTAGTTCATAGAGACCGCTTAGCTTGGTACCTGTAATAAGCAAAGTATCTGAAATAGGCTTACTAAAACGGTGTCAGCCAATATAAGATAAAAAAAGATACTACCATTAAATATATGATAAGTAACGTCAAATGATGAAGGTTTTTATACGCTTCTTATATGGTGTACAGGAAGAAAAGTAGAATTAAATGGGTGTTAAGAGTATTTAACTGGAGTCCCACAGGAAAACGAAAAAGTAGAAGGAGAAGAAGAAGAAGAAGAAGAAGAAGAAGAAGAAGAAGAAGAAGAAGTCCGCAAAGGTCACGAAGGGATTAAGTGGATGAAATGTGGAAAGTTAATCAAATGTCCTTAAATCATTAAATCATTACAACTAATTTCTTGTTGAAAAAGTCGGTCGGCTATCAATCATTAAGGAAGATAACAATTCTCCAAATTCTCCATAGCAGATTATGAAGTAAGTAACTAACAGATTGAACTACGTAATGTAACTCTACCGAAGGGATGGAGAAAGCATTTAGTACGCTTATTTGTATATGTAAACTTTTGCGTCGCAAAGGCATGTAATTATACATAGGAATGTATAGGTGGGTCATCTTACAACTTGATAAACGTTCTACAACAAAGTTACTTGTTTATTGTTCGAATTTCATAGCCATTGTGCAATCACATACACGTCAATTGGTCATACGTTTGGAAGTTCACACACGTTCTGTGACATGCTCACTGCGCTGAACATTCAATGCTATCACTCTCACTTTTGCTTAAAGTTGTCTTTCACGCTTTCAGCTTAAGTTCAACCGATACCACACACACACACACACACACACACACACACACACACACACACACACACACACACACACACACACACACACACACACACACACACACACACACACACACACACACACACACACACACACACACACACACGCACGCACGCACGCACACACACACACACACACACACACACACACACGTATGAGTATTTTATCCATCGCATTATTTATTATCATCATATTGTAATTTTTTTTTTATTTTTAAAATATATATATATATATATATATATATATATATATAAAACTCAAAGTCTGAGGATTTATGGGTACTGAATACAAATCCACACCGTTACACCGATTCCCACCAAATTTTGCACAGTCTTTGACACAAGGCGAAAAATACTGTCTAACTTGGAATTTGATATTTTGCCCCGTTTGCACGATTTAGGCCCTTTTAATTATGTATAAAGATGTCAACAACACCATGGAGACCAGAATTAATTACCATAGTAACAAGTAGATAAACAAATGATATTTAGCGGCATCGAAACTGTATCTTTATCCGTTCCTGCAGTTTTTAAAGTTTTCAATATTCGATTGTATCGATATATTTTGTAATTTTGTATACAGATACGTCTATTGTAATTGTCTTAAACGATTATAAAATGTATGTTTATTCGTGTTTCTGATGATCCAATGAATAAGTAATTAAATATATTAAATACTACTACCAAAGATGTCACAACACCATGGAGACCAGACTTAATTACCATAGTAACAAGTAAATAAACAAAAGTTATTTAGCGGCATCGGAACTGTACATTTATCCATTCTTGCAGTACATTTTCGATGTTTTATATAATATGCGATTGTATCGATATATTACGATGTGGAAAAGAAGAAGTGTACTAATTGTAAAATTGTCCTACTACTTAATGGAAAGCAAAAATACGTGTTGTTTTCATTTGTGAGTTTAGGTGACGACGGTTTTTGGTTTTTAGTTTACTGCTGAAATAAATAAATGCCATGGTTGAAGAAAACATAACGTTTAATGTGTTATACAATGCTTCTAACACAGTAACACTTAAAATAAAGAATTTAGCGTTTTTGATTTAACAGGTACTTTATAAATATCTCCAAAAGCTTTATAAAGGAATACTTTTAAATCTCCAAAGGCTGTTGCACCAACATAATAATTTAGTACAAGTAAAAATAGTTGAAAACAGCTTTGGAGAGAATTTGACTAATGAATACAAAATTGTTATACGAGCTGATAGAACGCCATATAGACATAGACAATAAAAATTATATTAAAATACCACGTGCGAAGCTGCGGGTAACAGCTAGTTACGTATAAGTCTTATTTTATAACACACGCAACTGGCTTAGAAATAAGCCTACGTTAAGTCATCGAATGAAATTTTTAGGAGTTCTGGGGGAATTGATACCCCCCCCTGATCCCGTTCCTGACCATAATAATTTACTGGCTCTCTTTTCACTAACTTATTCAAATGTTGCTTATAAAGAACTTTTTGTATTCCATCACTACAATTTTTCTTATAGTTGCATTCTTTGTACAGGCAATTGTTTTGGTGTCAATCCACCATCTTCAATTTAAATAAATTAAATTCTTCTTCGTCCTGTTTTTGTTGTTCTTATTCTTCTTCTTGCTACCTCAACCCGGGGATTGGTCTTTGCCATCTTATGAAGCTGTAAAGTCGTTCTTTTCAAATGTCCCGTATTCTTTCAAATTCGTTTGCTGTAAACTTGGGCCAATCTTAGTAGTCTGGTGGCATGTCAAAAAACCTGGAAGTAAGGTCCGCCCAATGGTTTTTAGGCTATCACGGCCGGCGTCAACATTATTCAAATTATCGTTACTCGGGCTGTTAGGTCGTGGTCTGTGCATCCGGTTTTGCACTGAAGATGGCTTCCGATGGCGAAGCCGAAACGTCTCTACTTAATATCCACAGATCACGGCCTAACATCCCGGCTAACGATAATTTGAATAATCATTTTTGTAACTTCCCCAATTGGGCAATTAGGGCTGCGTGCCCACGTCGTGTAAACGATCCACGCTTACATGAAACTGAACACTCTCACGTTAGAAACGACTAGGGCCTACGTTGAACATTGATTCCGAGACAGCAAGTACACTTCTCGGTAGCTTAACTGTGTGACTAGCTGTACTGACAGTGAATTATGACCACATTGACAAGGCTAAATGTTCGCCACACATTATTAGCGACTGTGAAATATAGTTCCTTGGCGCTGCGTCCGTTTAGAGTCCACCGACCAAGGCTGTTGACCACACATTACCATACCTGTAAATGATAAACGAAGGCGCACCCAATAGGTTTAGTCTCCGTGCCCACTGCTTGTTATGTAAATGTGTATGTACGTGCCGTTGAAAATGTAGCTTCTGCACTCCAAAATTATTTAATCAATTGGTACTTTATCTTTAAAATAGCTTTAAAATAACTTTATCTGTTTTTAACTTTGGTCAGCTTGATCAATATGAAAATCTCTACTATAAAAACAAATGATAATGGCATTTCCAGCCAAGGAGCCAATAAGAACAAAAATAAAGATTATTGATCGAATTCCAGGACAGGCGAGTCACTTTAATTATCTGGGAAATGGCATTGGCTATGATACGAATTATGATATTGATGTTAAGTTTGGTAAGTTCCAGACGATCTGTGCGACAATCAACCGTATTTTTATAAACAAGATACGTCGAGATACAAAATTAAAGTTCTACAAAGGTATGGCAGTCCCTTTACTGTCATATGCGTGTGAATTATTAACAACGACCAAGAAACAAGACAGAAAAATACAGGCCTCGGAAATGGTGTTCTTAAGAGGAGTTCTAAACTTTACCGTATAAGGAATGAAGCCATAAGAGAAGTGTTACGAGTTTTTAATATGAACGAAAATCTGAGACATTAAAAGCAACCGTGGAAGGAACACTTAGAAACAATGTCAGATTCCAGATTGGCCAAACAAATCTGAAAATACAAACCTGTAAGATACAGGTGTATGGGTAGACCCAGGAAGAGATGCCTGGAGGATTTTTGAAGGCGGAACAGGCAGCACCTTGCCTGTGCCGTGTCGTGAAGGTGATGATGATTTTTAAAATAGTTTCATAAATGTTTGAAGGCTCTGAGGAAATTACCATTTTCATTGGAGAATGTAGAATTACTTCTCTACTGAATGTTTTATACTGCATGGATTTGTGTTACTGCTCTTAATTTTATCATGTATTAAAAAAAAATTTTTATATACCTTTATTATTTTTGTTTTGCGTTCTTAAGCGTAAGCGGAATAGAAATACACTAAAAAAATGTATCTGAATAATGTATTTGTGTAAACTTGGCTTTGACTCAATCTTTTTATAATGTTTATAATTTATATTATCATAAGTTTAAAGTTAATTTACTCGATTTACAAATTAAACAGTAATTAAATTTGGCGATAAATAGGTTTTTTCTAAGCAGTTTCAGTAGGATTTGCTTTCATTTTATTATTAACAATTTTTTAAATAAAAATGAATAAAAATAAAACCATTGTGCACATAAGCCCCTTAGTCAGGGACTACATGTAGAAATTAAATTTCATTCCTCTGGTTCTAGGTCTTACTTTCCTTCTTTGCCCATCTATTGTCCCTCTATGAATTGCTTTGGGCATTTTGTCGTTCTCCATGCGCATCACATGTCCCAACCAGCTGATTCTCATAGACTTGATGAACCTCACTGTATACCCACCATCTATCAATTCCTCCAATTCCCTATTGTTCCGTATACGCCATTCTTCACCTTCCTTCACTTGTCCAAAGATTTTTCTTAGAATACTTCTTTCAGAGGCTCTTAAATATGTATGTCACTATTAAGTAGTGTCCAGATCTCCGCAGCGTACGTCACAACTGGTCTTATTAAGGTCTTGTATAGCCTAATCTAAGTTTGGTTCTTTTGCTGACTAAACTGGATCTGAAAATTTTCTGGTGACGATGGTGGTGAAGCTGGGAGTTAGGTGTTTCTATTTCTATGTCGATGGCGACGAGGAGTTCTGGGATGAGGTTCATTGGCTATGGTAAGGAGGCGGTTTATGAGGAAGGAAGGTCTGCGGGTGTTGCAGATAGTTCTGTTGATGGAAATGGCTATGGATTGTAGGGAAGTGCGTTGTTTTGCAGTTTGAGAGTATTTCCAGTTTATGTTGTACAGGAAGGAGTCAAGGTTAGGGAAGAGTAGTTTGTTGAATGCATACAGAGCGGTATTAGGGGTAACACGTACGGGGAAAATAGGTTTTACTTCATTTCTATGGTTTATTCCCATTCTTAAGAAATCACGGGAAAAATCTGAACGGGCCCCCCTAGTCCGCAGCCCCCCTTCCCGGATTGCGGGCCCGGCTGTCACGCCACTTACAAGAACTGTGTGAGACAAAGTGGGGTCCGCGGACCCCTTGGGGTCCTCAACAATGTTTCAGGGGGTCCGCGAACACTTTTAAGAAAAAATAGAATATACCATAATTTTCTTCTATTTTTTATGCTCTAAAATCTAAATTTTGGTATCTTAAAACAATTAGTAGAAGATTCCAGTATTTGTTTCGGTTCAAACTAATTGTAACTGTAAAAGTAATTTAAAACTAATGGCTCTAATAATGTCTTTAAATCATGTCGTGTAGCAAATCTGTTTGTCAGCCGAACTGACTGGAGCGCCCCGCCGCATCACCGCAGAACTGATCACGCTGTGTTAGTCCACGTATAAGCACTGTATATTGCTTATAAGCCCATTTCCAGGTTCGAGATATGATAATGGGGATGGATATGGGGTTATAAGCAATTGGCAGAACTTTCAACTGACAGTTCATTAAAATTACAGTTTTTGCAATTACAGCTAGCTGACTTCTGGTTATGTTTAATGACTGACTATCCTGTACTCGCAAAAATAGCTTTGAAGTGTTTAACTGTGTTTTCCTCTACTTATTTGTGTGAAACCGCATTCTGCCAGCTCACGTAATTGAAGTCAAAGTTAAGAAATAAACTTGATGTCGAGAGTGACTTAATATTAAAATTATCAGACACTAAACCCAATATTGTAGAGCTAATTGTTCAAAAGCAGCTTCATTGTTCACATTAAACTAAGTTTGATATGATTAATACTACAATTTTTCTGGTTAAGAGAATTTTTAATTTTAATACATTTTAAACAAAATATAAGAGTTTATATCATATTTATTGTTTGTTTTATTTCAGAACTTAGACAGGGCCCGTGAAATTTTTAATTTTTTTGGGTGGTGGTCCGCGGACTGAAAAGTTTGAGAACCACTGGTTTGCGCAAATACTCACACACGGCACACGGGACAAGTCACGCTCTAACTAGACGGGAAGTTACCTTACACGAATTCGGCGATTTGTATTCCGCCCGTATTGGTAGTTTTGCGGCCGTGAACTTCAAGGTAATGCTGTCGACGGTCAACGATTTCGCAAGTTGAAAGCTAAAAACGTTTAAAATGCTAACCAACTCGCTAATCATTACGTCCCAAGACAAGATTCTTCTCGATAATATTTACGTAATGTTTCCTGTATTTCGAAGGGACAAAGAGTTTCTCAACAAGTTGATGTCATAACGAACTCAGTTTGGCGCTAACTCGCTGCACAATGACCACCTCCTCTATCCCAAAAGGTTTCCTTCACGTCCACGGTCGACATTTGTTGGAAATAAAACTGTTTCCAGAACACAAATTATCGACTTTGTGTAAATTTTTGTGCGTGTCTACTCATCCAGTTACCTGTAATTTATGAACTATGTATTATGAGTATAATCTTCTTCTTCTTCTTCTTCTTCTTCTTCTTCTTCTTCTTCTTCTTCTTCTTCTTCTTCTTCTTCTTCTTCTTCTTCTTCTTCTTCTTCTTCTTCTTCTTCCTCTTCTTCTTTCTCATTTCACGGATTAGGCAGATTATCTGTTCTGCCTTCACGCCATATCTGGGCATCTTGTTCTTGGCCTGACTACATTCCTTGTTCCAAAGGGTTCCTACCTATATGCTACTTTAGGTAGCCGACTATCCTCCATTCTGTCCAGGGATTGCCACCGTTCCAAGCGGTATTTCTGGATTATATCTTTTATGGACAATACCTAATTCCTAATGTCCTCATTACGCAAACGATTTTGCCTTGTACAATTGTTTTGTTTGTCTGAGAAAACTCATTTCTGAACTCTGAATTTGGTTTATAATGTTCCTTGTAGGCACTCAGGATTCGCACCCATACAGACACTGCGATTGTTTTATAAAATATAATCCTTGTTTCTTTCCTTGTTTTATTCTTTAGTGTTCTGTGTACGATGTCACACATCGTCTGAAACTTTGATAATTTCGTCGTGACATCTCTTTCTGTTTTATACCCAGTAATGATAACACAACCTGGATAATTAAACTCAGGAGACTTGTCCCGAAACTGTTCCCTCGAGAACAGTTTTTAATCTGACTGGATGCTTTCCCCATAAAACCATGATCTTTGATTTCTTCTTCCATATTTTGAAATCGTACCGATTGCAAATGTGGTTTAACGATATAAAGAATACTGCAAACCATTGAAAATTTAAGAATGTATTTTATGGATTCATTAACTTGTGCAAGAATAATGGTTAGCCGAAATACATGATTGTTCTTTTTCTTGATCGTAAACATTCAATATTTTACTCGAAACTTATGAAATTACGAGAAAAATGTAAATATAATAGAATCGAATATATACTTATATCGGAAGAGAGAAAACATAACTATCACTGTAAGATGGAGGTAAGATAAAACAGTATAAAAAGTATAAATATATGGGGTGAAAGTGTCATAGGAAGAAAAACTTTATACTATTATGGAAACTGGATACTATTGTGGAAACTGGTTACTATTATGGAAAGAATGGAAAAACTGGGAAGAAACATTACTAAACAGTACTGACAAAGCAAAGTATGACAAACAAACAAAGTTATGTCAAAATATGACAAAGGAAAATAAAAAAATAACAAATTAGCAATTCAGCCCAAAGGCAGAAAGACGCCCAACGAACTGACAGCGAAATTTGGAGAGAAGTCATAAACAAGGACATGAGTGAAAGACCAGTGGCGTATGTAATAGGCCTAAAAATAATCAGAATATGGCCTAGACCTCATAAATTTATTTTTCCTAGATACTTTTATTATTTTAGTTTTGTGTTCTTCAGCATAAAAGGAATAAAAATTACACTAAAAACCGTATCTGAACAATGTACTTGTGCAGACTTGACT
The DNA here is from genome assembly GCA_034769895.1 of Magicicada septendecula. Taxonomy (NCBI): domain Eukaryota; kingdom Metazoa; phylum Arthropoda; class Insecta; order Hemiptera; family Cicadidae; genus Magicicada; species Magicicada septendecula. The sequence goes on along the minus strand of CM068373.1, from coordinate 246,883,571 downwards.
TTGACTCAGTCCTTTTATTACGTTCATAATTCTAGGTCAGGGATTCGGCGAGTCGTTTCATACAAAGAAAAAATAAATTACGACTAATCAACATTGCTATCTTTAAAGTGGCTGAAAAACGTGTTATAAGATCCTAAAATCACTCCCACTAATGTAAACGGTAATAACACAATAAAAATACACTTTACTGAAACATTGTTTAGAAGGTACTTACTGACTGAATTGATTTTTCTGTATTTCATATTTCAAAGCTACACGCAAATTATGTGTAATAAACGTATTTATATATTAAAAAAAAAGCTAAAAAAAAATATGTGTGTGTACCAGAGTACACAGGTAAGAAGTGAAACTTCTTTATGACATATCATTTTTCTACTATTTACAACTTCACAGAAATTGCAATGATTTTATAGAATTCAAAATGAATAAATAAATCATTAAAAACGAATAATTAATAATAATGTTTACTAGATTTACAGTCATATTTATTAATACTTGCTAATTTTAATAGATTTATATACATTTACTGATACTTACAATCAAAAAGTGAGGTTAACCTCAAATAAATATTAAAATCACGCTCACGTGTTGGATTTTTAATACTTGCTAATTTTAATAGATTTATATACATTTACTGATACTTACAATCAAAAAGTGAGGTTAACCTCAAATAAATATTAAAATCACGCTCACGTGTTGGATTTATCAAACGAAATATATAATCACTCTCACTTTTACTATAAATTCACTTGAATTTGAATTACTTTGCTTTCAATAACCAATTTTTCATTGAGGATGATGGATTGGCCATGGGTTCACCTCTCTCTCGTCTATTGGCCGACGTTTACTTGAATTTTTATGAAAACTCTCATTTGCTCTCACATAACAAATAATAAGTCTTTTTATTTTATCACTTTCAAACTAATATATTATTCTTTACGTCACTATACTGAACTTTGATAAAAAAAAACAACATGGCGCGTAACCGAAAATCGTGACGATTTTTTTTTACATTGCTATAAAATTTCTCTCATACGTCGATAAAGAAGTTTCACTTCAATAATAAAAAAGTATGTGTGTACCAGAGTACACAGGTAAGAAGTGAAACTTCTTTATGACATATCATTTTTCTACTATTTACAACTTCACAGAAATTGGGTAGATAAAGCTTAAGAAAAATGAATCAATAGATACTGGAACATTGATTATTTGGCCATAAATACCATATTGACCGTTAACGTGTCTTAATCTCCTAATTTGCATGAATGGAATTCGCGGAGAAATCAATCGTTCAGATACTAAGTCTAATGGCGGTAAATAATCAGGTTTCGTTGGAAATTTAAATCCATTATAAGAAGCCATCACAGGGATACTATTTTTATTCACAGATTGTGCACAGGTGTTACATAGAACAATGTCTTTTATATCAAGATGAGGAACTATTGTTCTTAAGATCGTATCATGTTGAAGGGATGCAGATCGTAAGTCATCTTTAAACCACAGTCTTTCACAAACTGAGCAAACATGACCAAACGAATTTCGAACAAATTTTTTTTTAAATTCGTCATGAGCCAGATGATGACGATAAAAATCTGTGTAAACCAGATGATTAGTTTCATTTTGTGATTCTTGAATTAATCTTGACTCAACCAAGTTCTGACTTTGATTTCGGTGTTCTTGAATTTGTTCTCTTATTGTTTGATTTTCTCTTAAGATTCTGGATTCATTAGGATCGGGCACATTTCTAATGTTATTAGCTGTAATTATAAAAAGTATGTTATTAATGTCATGAATATAATGTATTGTGATTTTGATCGTATATAACTGAGAAAATCTCACCTGTTGACTGGGTTTTACCCTTTTTTCGGGCTCTGTACTCTCGCGCACGCTCTGCATCTGATTTTTTACGTTTTCGATGATTCTCTATCGGAATTTCTTTCTTTTTCCGGGCTCTATACGCTCTCATTCGCTCTGCAGCTGTTTTTGGATATCCCCGTTGGACTGAATAAAGATCACTCGCTGCTTGAGTTTCATTATTTTTCTTATCTCTGTACTCTCTCGATCGCTCAGCTGATGTATTGATTTGTGAACAATTACGATGATGAACATCCACTTGTACAACTATTGCATTTGGATACTCAATAGAGTTTTCGGACTCTGCCATTATTTAATCTAAAAATTAGTTAATCAGTTTACAAAAATTATATAACGAACTTTAATATTCATATTTCATGTCATAACTTAATAAAAATAATTCAAAGCAGATATTTAATAACTTACTCAATTACACAAGTTATGAGTAAATAATTGGAATTATCTATTCAAAGTAATACAATTATATGATGACAGTTAATCTTGTAGACATGCAATGATTTTATAGAATTCAAAATGAATAAATAAATGATTAAAAACGAATAATTAAAAAAGATGTACGTATAAATATTTTTATTTTCTAATTGTGTTTTGTTTTATTTTTAAATTATTATTTAATTTGTTTTTTTTATTGTTTTTAGAATTAATAATGTTTACTAGATTTACAGTCATATTTATTAATACTTGCTAATTTTAATAGATTTATATACATTTACTGATACTTACAATCAAAAAGTGAGGTTAACCTCAAATAAATATTAAAATCACGCTCACGTGTTGGATTTTTAATACTTGCTAATTTTAATAGATTTATATACATTTACTGATACTTACAATCAAAAAGTGAGGTTAACCTCAAATAAATATTAAAATCACGCTCACGTGTTGGATTTATCAAACGAAATATATAATCACTCTCACTTTTACTATAAGTTCACTTGAATTTGAATTACTTTGCTTTCAGTAACCAATTTTTCATTGAGGATGATGGATTGGCCATGGGTTCACCTCTCTCTCGTCTATTGGCCGACGTTTACTTAAATTTTTATGAAAACTCTCATTTGCTCTCACATAACAAATAATAAGTCTTTTTATTTTATCACTTTCAAACTAATATAACTAATATATTATTCTTTACGTCACTATACTGAACTTTGATAAAAAAAAACAACATGGCGCGTAACCGAAAATCGTGACGATTTTTTTTTACATTGCTATAAAATTTCTCTCATACGTCGATAAAGAAGTTTCTTCAAAAAGCCTAAAAATTAAGAGATTAACAATATTCGTATAAGAGCTATGGAGATGGATTACAGGCGGAGGTGATGTAGACTAACTAGACTAGATAGAGTGAGATATGTAGAGATAAGACAAGCGATGGGAAACGATCTTGCATTATAGAAACAATAGAAGCAAGAAGACTGAATTTTTTGGACACCTAAATAGAATGTCGGATGAGAGATGGCCAAGGAAGGTATGGGAATGGACTCCACCCTGTAGAAGAAAAAAAAAGAAGACCTAAACATTCATGGAAAATGGACGTCGAAGGTGCAATGAATGCAAGAGGACTTACAGAACAGGACTGTTTAGACCGAAAAGAAAATATTCGTCAACTTTTTTCGACGAGAGGGGGTCCGGTCTTGTTTGCCCCCCCCCTCCGGTAAATACGCTCCGGATACTTGAAATCTAAAAACATGTCAGAACGTTGTAGACCGACGCGCGCGTGATACTGATGCTGATGATTCTGTTTCTCCACGGAGGGTGCTGATGATGGAGGAATTACACGGCTAACTATTGTCGTACAATGAACTAACCAAGCTGCCTATGAAGAGAAGTGACTGAACAACGATTTCTTTTCATTAGTGATGAGACAGATGTATAACATGATGCTAGACGTACACATGCACACATCATTACAGAACTTAAAAAATTATCTGACACTACATTAATTGAATAAACTGCTCATTCTAGTGTACACTGCTCTTCCCTTTTCAATTCTGCTCTATATTTCTTGAGAGTGGTCCAATTGTTCATTGACTATAGTACCAAGATATGTAAATTGGCTTACACGTTCAACTGGCCTTTGGTTTATATTAAGGGTGCAGTTTGTGAACTTGTTCTTAGATACAATCATTAGCTTCGATTTATTAACATTGATGTCTAGACCATATCTTCGGCCGCCTTCTGTCACTCTATTCATTAGTTGTTTCAGCCCCTCTAAACTACCTGCGAATATGACGGTATCATCCGCATAACGTATGTTATCTATTCTGTCACCGTTCAGAGAGATTTTCACATCATATTCATCTAAAGCTTCTGTAAAAATACCTTCCGAGTAGATGTTGAATAAAGCAGAGATACTATACATCCTTGTCTTACTCCAAGCAGAATCTGTATCTGTTCAGTTTTCTCTTTATCATGACTCTCCATGCCTCTTCACGGCCTCTTCATGGCTGAAACATTTAGGGACCTGGTTTGGCATGAATGCAACTGACTTATTCCGTGGAGCAGTGCAGAAAGTTAAAATAGCCTGTATGATATCCAACACCGGAAACGGATAGGAACTATCAGAAGAAGATATTAATTGAAAATAAGTGGATTTTATATCTAACACGGAACTCTTAAGAACTGATTAAGAAAACCAGTTATTTAAATTCGTATTATCTTGTGACTGACTATTGTTGTGAAATTTCAAGTGTGGCAGAAGAGTCCATGTGACACTCGAGGCTAGACCGTAAGACGCCGTGTCATTCAACACGAGCACACAGACTGTTGATAAATGACTATATTGTTGGATTTCGTTTCGACTAACAATAACCTTGTATGTTGTGCCAAGGTAGAGGAAAGTGTAATATTACTGCCTCAATGGGGAGTGTACCGATCAATCAGTGACTGATAAAACTGTCCTAGACCAAATCTCTAACTTGCCTGAGAAAAGAGACAGCGATTAAAAGCTCTTGGGACATGATCCTCAACGTGGTGCCAGATACAGAGCAATTTATAGGAGAATGCAGCGCAACAATGGAGGAGTGAAATGTTTGTGAGCATGCGTGACAAATATTTGATCAAAAATCCATTTGCTCGCCAGGAGGAAATGTTTAAATATATTTGTGTATAAAAAGTAAAGTTTTTAGTAAGTGTATGCTTTCTGCAGTGCCAATAAAACGTATTACGGTTGACATTATTCTCCGCCGGGCTATTAGGCTGCTGGCATTGCTTACAAACGTTTGGGCCCTCACCATTGGAGGCCATCTTCAGTATATCAACGATTGAGTAATTGAACTGGCGAACTTCTTGCCAATTACTTAATCGTTCTGATACACTGAAGATGGCCTGAAACATGTGTAAGCAATGGCATTAGTAGACCACGGCATATTAGACCGGAAGAGAATAATATCAACGGTTTGAAGCCGACCATGAAGGCCTTAGAAATTCTAAACGTCTTACGGGTTTTACGGGACAATTTGCTACATGGACACGATGGTGACACAGAACTGTAGGTTGTACGGACAAGAAAACAAAATTTTCTGCAGGAATAACAAGGTGGGAAACGAAAATAATGAAATAGATACTAAAGTAGCTACATTAAATTGAACGTTTGAAAGACGGTGAGAATAAAATGGTATTGGCCGCGGTATTGGACAAGCCGAGACGATGGAGATGCTCACGAATTACTCTACTGGAGGTCAAGATCTCACAGCAACGGGTTCTTAGAGGGATGACATGGTTATAAATAGAGTGGTACAGTGAGTCCCCAGGAGAAGGTATTCTCTCCGTATTGCATAGAAGTAGGCCTACTAACTATAATGAAATGAGTATATATTATGATGACAGAACGAATGTGGCATTATGTACATTTTATTATGTGCCATAATACGGAACGTATGAAATGACAGAAAATAATTATTTAACACCAGTATTATATTACCTTACGAAATGCTACATGTTGTTACCTACCATTTTAAATCGAGTTCCTGTGATGTTCGAACCGCATTTGTAAAGTGAGATTGAGGCGAAATGTTATAATACTGTAGCTGAAAAATATTAGGAGCTTTCTGTTATAGTCACTAGTGTTATTGATTTTTGTCTTAAGCTCAGACTACCGGTGTCAATATACTGGAAATGATTAAATACCGGGCTGTTAGGCCTTGGTCGGTTGCTGTGTAACATCTACATCGTCGGCAACGTTTTGAATCCAGCCCTCGGGGATCTTCTTCAGGCTGCATAAAGCGACAGAGTGTTTAACGAAAACAGTTACGACGGATCTTGACTGAAAGATACCCGGCAACTTTTTTCGGTATTTACCCTCTGAACGGTGAAAGAATAAATAACATACGTTATGCGGATGATACCGTCATATTCGCAGATAGTTTAGGGGGGCTGAAACAACTAATGAATAGAGTGACAGAAGGCGGCCGAAGATATGGTCTAGACATCAATGTTAATAAATCGAAGCTAATGATTGTATCTAAGAACAAGTTCACAAACTGCACCCTTAATATAAACCAAAGGCCAGTTGAACGTGTAAGCCTGACGAAGACCTCCAATGCCGCCCTGTATGCGCTTAACACACGCTTCCCTGACCTTGATTCCTTCCTTGTAAAGCTCAACTGGAAGTATTCCCGCACAGCCTCACGCCGCAATTCCATACAAACGATAGTCCCTTCAATTAATAGAAACACCCGCAATACAAGCCGACCTTCCTACCTACTAAATCGCCTCCTTGCAATAGCCAATGGTCCTCCCCCTCGCCTCCAACCTCGCCGGCGTCGACGACACAGACCTGCTTAAGCAGTAATACATCCTATTTCCCCGCCAAGGACTTATCTCTCCCTGACAATAGCGACCTGACTTCCTAAAGCAGCCTAAATAATCAACACACGATAAAACTCCCCCACACTCTCTTCACTTCACCACAGTAAACACACGCTCTAGTTCCCCACACTTACGTACCCGCATATAATCCAAATCTGTTCCTTCCGCCTCCCTTGACGGCACCCTGTCGCCACCTAACAGCTCTGGCGACCAGCGTCACACGTCCCTGTCTTGGCCCCCCCCCTGCAAGAACGTCGCAGAAGAAATATGAAGAAATAAACAAAACAAAGCAAAATGAATAAATAAAGATGCCCCAGAACAACTATAACGGCCACATCCATCTACCTCTCCCGCTCGCGTATGGCTACACACAACACTCTCATACAATATAACCAACACACAGTACTCTCCCAACTAAGTGCCTCCACCTTCTCCGCGCTCCGGTCGTCTGGCGTACGTCCCCCCACACCCCCACAACCTCTTCTTACCCACACGGCTGAAGGGAGCTCGTCTCCAAAACAGCCCGAGTCCGGCCATACTGGTTGGTCTCAAAAAAAAAAAAAAAAAGTGTAAGCCAATTTACATATCTTGGTAGTATAGTCAATGAACAATGGGACCACTCTCAAGAAATATAGAGCAGAATTACCGGGAACAGCCCGGTATTTAATCATTTCCAGTATACTAGTGTTGTGTATACTAGTGTTGAACACCAGTTTGTGTGTTCAAGTATACACGGTACTTGAACGATATGAACCGTGTCGTGCGAGGACGGAAGCTATTAGAAGTCACAGACAGAACTGAAATAAGGTAATATAGTGGCGGCTCGTGGTTCTGACAGTTGGGGGTTCATTGTCTGAATGTTTCTACTAAGATAAGAACAATTATCCCATTCCAAATAACACAGAGGGTGAATTGCAACATGAAGACATAACTATCAGTGCCGGATTTAAAATTTTTGAGGCCCTAGGGTAAGTTTTCTGAGCGCCCTCACCCCGGCTGTGACTTTGAAGTAATATATGTACTGCAAAAGTAATTTGATGTCAGATTTATACTTTCAAATTTAAAACCAGTAGGCTACTATAAAAAGCGTACTTTCATTTAAGAAACTATTTCAAAATATTAAGAACCATGCAAAAGAATTGAGCAAATTAATTATTTTTTAAGTAACGTTACTTAACTCAGCTTATTCAGAAATTTAACATAACAATTTTTTTATTGTCTAGGTATAACACATTAATTTTTGTCTTATAATTTCTTAAAATTAAAAAATAAGTAAATATAGATTTTATTTTATTCTTTGACTAAAGATACAACAAGCTAATAGTAAACTAATATTCAGTGACTATCTAGCATATATAGACTATATAGCATAATTCTGTTGAGCTAGATTCTAGCTCAACAGAATTAGTTTTGAGGAAATCATACACAAAAAATGTTGCAGGAAAATGTATAAATTTTAAAAAGAAAACTATAAAAAATTGTTTTTAAATAACGTAGGCTACGTTTCTATATTTTAGGAAGAGATATAACACACTTTTTTCAGTTATAAGTGGTTTCTATGTACAAACCTTCATTAAAAGCTTATAAATGTAATTCAGAATGAAATATGATTATACTATACGACTAGATACGACTAAAACTAAATATTTAGTTTGTCTTCCATTTGTATTATTAACAAAAATTAATCATTTGATTTCAAAAAATCATACTTAAATAAATCAAAGTGTCTCTACTTTTATAAAAATACTTCTGTAAAATATCTGTAGCTTTCGGCCCTCTCTCAGCCCGAGGCCCTAGGCCGTGGCCTAGTCGGCCTAGTGGTAAATCCGGCACTGATAACTTTTACAACTTATTAACAACTTTTAGTAGGTCTAATATTAAGTTGTGTTTATGCTGTTTGGGGTATTCTAAAAATATATAGTTAAAATAAAATGATAGTTAAATATTTTTGTTTAATATTTAAAATGGGAAGCGGCTTACTGAGTTCCTTAATTTTGCACTTATCTTTAATAGAGAGAGAGAGAGAGAGAGAGAGAGAGAGAGAGAGAGAGAGAGAGAGAGAGAGAGAGAGAGAGAGAGAGAGAGAGAGAGAGAGAGAGACAGACAGACAGAGACAGAGACAGAGACAGAAGAAAAATTTGTTTTTAAAATAGATTGAAAACTATTCATTTTACCAAATCAGTGATCTAAACACAAAAATAAGAAACACTTGAACACTTAACACACAAAAATACCAGCAAACACTTTGAAGGTTATACACATTTCGATCAGTTTAACGTGTTAAAACAATTATTTAATGACTACATTAAACACACTTTATTTTCGGAATACAATTACTTCACTATTGTATTTGATTTTAAGACTTTACTGCACACATTCCCATTGCATTATAAATGAAATAGAGAAGTCTGACACAAAACTGATGGCAAACGGACAAATCATGTGGTAAAAATCATAATAATGGCGAATGGCGGTATTATGAAAATTTTAAAATTCCCGGTCGGTGCGGTTCGGCCCTCGTCGGAACTATTCGTCTCTATCGCTAACACTTGGGATTAGCGACTGTTGAATGTAATTTTGCGTGTACTGATTTCCCCCTCCAAAGCTGTCTGCACAGTCCAGGAGGTGCTGAGAGCTGGTGTGCACCTCCAAGAAATAGTAACGAGCAATTCACCTATTACGCGAATCGATTATTGTTCAGTCAACCAGATTAATCCCGCAAATCTTGTTATTTAAATACGGAATCATTATCTCAACAAAGCCTTAAACATATATAAATTATTTATGGGGGTTCACTGAACCATTGCACCATATGGACGAGCCGCCACTGGATAATAAAAAAATCAGTTGTGGCTTGGATACTGGAAACATAATTTTGTAATATGTCACCTTATTTCATTGCCTATTGAACCGCTGATTTTAAAAACGAGTTTGTTACTTGATTTTACGTGTACAACAAGCTAAGTTTACTGTAATAGTATGACATTGAGATAATATTAATGTTCAGAGACGCCTGCTCCTTGTTAAGTGCTGTGATTACATTCCAATAATCTATAAATGCTGAACAGTACGAATACATATATGTTTTACGTAATCCACTACTTTACTAATGAATAACTTTTGTAGAAATAGTTTATCTTAATACTTAAGATATTTATATGAAGCAATCAAAGCCTTGTAGATATTTATGTTAGTGAGGCACGGACAATGCCATCACACGATTAAAAACATTGAGTCGTCGAGAGAACATGGATATTGTGAAATGACTTTGGACTTGTCCACGATTACAACGTAACGTTATGAACTAACCAAAAAATCAGTAGGCCCTATATCAATATGAGTGTCGGTTGGAAAGTTAGCGGAGCGTAGAGGTAGAACTAAAAATTTTCGTGTGCTGTAAGATTCATATTTCATATAAACACCTGTTAATTTCTCAGTCTGTCTGTCGATTTATCCATTGATTACCGGCTGTTAGAAATTTATGTGTCACGTGTGTTTTGGAAAATGAACAAAATCAAACACTGTGCTGTGAATGAATTGTTTGAAGAAAAAGTCTAGGGGCAATTAAAATTCAAACGGAATACCAAATGTGTTACGAGATGTTTTCAAATGTTAGGACAGCAAATGTTAGTAACTGCGCCTTCAAAAACAATGGTTTGTAATTGGGCACTAAAGTTTATTGTGGTGATACGAGCAATGAAAATGATCCCTGCAATGGAAGCCTGGGATGTGGCCGACCTTGATACAGACCCTGCACTAATTATTTCCAGTGCTCACCTATCGGCATCAGTAAGCACTCTAAGATCCTAAGTCACGCAAAATTAATAAATTAGAATGAAAAAAGAAAGACACCCTAGCCCTCGAGTACTCTACTAGCGTCGGGGTCAGAAAAAAGAAGACTCACCAAGAGAGACTTGGCAGGAAAGATTAAAGAAGGGATCTCACCCAAAACTAGTTGAAGCAAAGTGAGAATCCGGCTAGGGCACATCGCAACAAGTATGTTATCTTTATGTATGTACTTACATACATAATTTACATTACTAAATGTACTTAAGTACATATAAATATAATTTACTTGAAGTATATAAAAACGTGTGCATACTGTACAGGTAATAATCAGGTTTAATTTCTGCAAGTAGGCCTGTGTATGTAAACCGCAAAGATCGTTTAATTTTCAAACTGTTTTTCTTTGTCCCTACTGCAGGTGGATTATCATATCCCCTTAAAAACATAAACCGTCTATTTTCTATTGGGTTTTCTCTTATTCTGTTGTTTATGTTTGCCTGTGCATCATTATTTTCACTCGTACATTAATTAGTCACATTATATTGATTACATTAATTTGTCATTTTCACGCTACTCTCTATGTTTTAATAAATCTCACTAAAACGGCACCATCTATTGACTGAAGTGATTCGTAGTTGATTTTGTTGTCCGCGTTCTGCTTTTCTTCTTCTTCTATGGCGTCACAGTTCTGAGTTGAATCTTAGCCTCCATAATCATCCTATATCACTTTTCCCTTTTCCCTGTCTTTGGCGATTGATGTCCATCGTTTTATTTTAAGTAAAGTATCAGGATCCCTTGCCACTGTGGCAATCCAGCGATGCTTGGGTCTTCCGACAGGACTTCTACCCTAAATATTACCTTTCAAAGGTATTCAGTTACCTTCCTTCCTAATGATGTGTCCTACCCATTGCAATCTATGCAGTCGGATGGTGGTGGCTAGACCTCCTGCTTGTATAAATTACAGGAGGTCTTTATAGGCCTATAGCTTGTATAGTTCCTCATTGTGACACATTCTCCATATCCCATTGACTTCGATTGGTCCATATATATTCTCCTCAAAATCCTCCTTTCAAAGGTATTGACTATGTTAGCGGCGTGTTTATTCAATGTCCAAGTCTCGCTCCCATATGTTATCACCGGTCTAATCAGAACTTTATATAATGTGACCTTGGACTGACGGTGGATGTTCCTTGTCTTGAATATAGTGGTCAACGAAGCATATGTTCTATTAGCAGCCTATATCCTTTTCCTTCTTTCATTTATTTCTTCATTGTCTTCTGTAATCCAACATCCCAGATATTTAAATCGATTAACTATTTTCAGGTTTAGTGGTTCTATCCGTATTCTGCTCATATTCCTATTATTCGTTGCACACTCCCATGGATCTATCTCAGTATCTTTCTCTCGAAGGCTCTTAGGTTGTTTTCATCGCATGACAACTTACTTCATAACTTACAATCTCCGACCAAGGTTGAGGTTATAATACACCTTATATTATAACAGCCTTATAAGAATTTTACGTGTCTTAAGTTTAGATTGCCGGCCGACAAGTTTACTTTAAAAACTGTAGGAATAATGATATAATTTTTGGACCTTCGGTTTTCATTGGTATAATCGATTCTGAGATGTCAATCTGAACTACTTTTGCAGTGATCTGTGAGTGATGTTTAACGCAATAACAACAAAACGCTTCCTGAAATCCACCTTATAACTTTGAGCATAAGCGTCTAGAAATGTTAATCAAAAACGGTGAAAGTTTGAAGCTGACTTGACCAGTAAAACTCATGGTAATGGTTTGCATGCAAACTAATTAATTACATTTTTATAAGAAAATATCCATATTCACCTTGTTTTTTTTTCTATTTCTAACCTTGATGTAATTATTTTCAAATAAAAAGGAAAGAATAATTGAATGTTGCTGTTTTTTTTCTAAAAATTCTCTCGAATATATGTATAGATTAAGTTTACAAGGGTCAGTTAAAAAGTTCGCGAATAAATGGAGCTGTTTCTGTTTCCTTGTATTTGGGAATTTATGCCTTACAAGTCGGTATTATAAAAATATCAAGGGATTTTTCTCACGTACAGTATATCACAACATTTTTATCATTTTAACTTCTCCCAATGAGCGTCAAGCGCTATCTGTTAGCGTTTTCTCTTATTACTGTCACTTAGCTTTGATTACTCGAAATAATCTGACAAGGAAATGGCGAACATTGTTTTTTTTTCTATTTGGTTTTGAATATACTTGTAAATGAAAATGTAATCCATGTTATTGTAGCTTATTTTACAGTTTAGAAAATTACGAGGGGCAATCGAAAAGTTCGCGAAGCGACATACAGTTTAGGACTAGAACTAAAATTTTCGTATGTTATCCATATTTTTGTAAAAAAACCTGTTAATTTCCAAATCAATCTGTTAATTTTTTATTGTTTAAGCCAGTGGCGTATCTAGAATTTGGCCTTAGAGAGGATCCGGTCACGTCGACTTCATATAAAAGAGAGAACGTGTTAAGAATAATCAATTTTATAATTTTTTAAATGGCTGAAAAACGTCATAATATCCTTAAATAAATCGTGTTAAAGTAAACGGTAATAAAACAATAAAAATACATGCTATCGAAGCAGTGTTTACAAGATACATTTTGACGTTGTACATTTGAAAATGATAATACAGTTTTAATTAAACCAAGAACGTTTTATACCAAAAATATAGGCCTATACACTGTTTGAAAATGTTTTAGAGTTTAATTCGCCTTGGTTTTTTGGCCATTTAATTAACAACTTCTTCCGGAGTCAACGAATTGATTTTGATATTTCAAATATAATGATGTGTTATAAGTCTGTTTGTATACTTAAAAAAGAGTTACCACTACATTAGCATACACGCTACACATTTACCTCGTGTAATATAATTAATATTTCATATATTTTTTTTTTTATTTTTTGGGTTATTGCGAGGGAAGTACGCCAGCAATTAGAGCCCGTTAAAAGTGACACTTGTTAGCGTTGTTCGAGGGTGGGCGGCGAAAGGGAACAAACCTTTCCTTTCCATTAAGACGTCGTAAAAACTATTCTCGAACAATGAGCTGTACGGCACATGTTGCAGCCAGCTGGACCATGCGTGGGAATGCCCGACTCCACAATTAGGACAAAAGGAGGCTACCGTTACATCTGTCCAGTAGCGAGAAAAACACAGAACCAACGGCGAGAGTATTGTTCAAAACCATGTGTGCGACTTCTCAAAGACAATGGTTTATGCAAGGACAATAGGACAGGCGACTAAGTGACGCTAAGGGAGAGCACAGATGTTAAGCCACCCGCAAGTCGACGGAGGAAATCGTCAGCGTACCAACAATAAGAGAATTCGACACGCTACACCAGAAGTAGCAGATGTGATTTTGAAACAGAGCCTTAACACTGATTCCAGGAACGGAACAACGTACGTAAGACAGCGACTCATCTAGTCCACGTGGACTATGTCAAATTCAAGTCGAAAAAGCCAACCAGCCAATGAGGAACGAGAATTCCGGAGGGAACTTCCGTAGGGGATGGTTCAGAGATAAGCTTGAGACCAGAGAGCGAATCTCGTGTATGAACGTCCCTCTCCAAACGGCACTGGGTGGAGAATTCGTTGGAAATACTGACTGGAGACGAAGGGACACAAGGAGGTCCATGGAATGAACCTATCAAAGATGAATTGTGGGAAGTTTGAGTGTTCATCAGAGTCCCAAGAGTGGGAACAGCAGAAGAAATAAAAACCTTTTACACGGGGAGACGAGAGCCAGTTCATTCAAATTTTAACCCCAGTTCATTCAAATTTTAACCTCAGTTACCACAAAATTTATCTCAGTTTATTACAAATTGTATTATAATTCTTAACTCGGTTTACTCAGAGTCTCGAACAGTCTATTGAACTTGTATTTCATTTTATAGTGATTCAGTTATAAGAACTTAAAGCAGTGCGTAAGTTAAAATGCATTTCGGTGGAGACGATTAAGACATTATTACGAATGAATGGAAGTGCGCGAATAAAACTCAGAGCGTAAACGGAACAGTAATTTTCGTGATGAAACGCGAGTAACAATCTATATAATTTCTATGTAATTCATCGTCATAAAGACACGGACATTGTGAAGCGATATTCTTGAACAATTACAGAAAAAGCAGTGATACTACAATGTTTAGTAATTAACTCAAATAAATAGAATTGTGAAAAGTGCCTAATGAACTCGAAAACGACCTAGGCGCCGAAAGGCGTTGTCGTGCGGCATAGACAGTTATTAGAAGCATACGGTAGCGAACTGTGTACCGCGAAATAGACACATACGCGCGTAGAACTTAACCGACCGATTACGAGTACAATGACACAACTTGTATTATATTAAACTCAAAGCTCGAAGTGACTGTCGCGGAGTGCGGGAGTGTTTACGATCAAGTGTCCTATGGATTAACTTCACTCATCAATGCAGGGAGACAGCACGGCGGAACGAGTAAAGTACAAAACTAATCTCTTCTTATAATTAGTAATTTATCAAACACCACTGACCTGACACTTAGAACCAAAACCACCTGAGAAAGTTATATAAATATGAGTCAGATAGATACGAATCCATAAGTAGGGAATATTATGTTCTAGAATATTATACATGTCTTCTTGTTAATATATTTTGTACTATGTATGTATTTTGATGTGTTTGTTGCAGGAGCAGGATTTTATCTATGTATATGATTGATATGTGTATTATTAATTATGATTATTTCATGCATATAAATGTTCAATGTGTTTTAACGTAAATACTAAAGACAAATTATGAGCACACCACATTTTAGTTAGTAACGTCATTGCAGACGAAGAAGCGTCAATATTTGATCGCTCACCTAATTGTTTAAATTTGTTCATTGAGTTGTTAAATGTGGAATAGAATTTAATTGTTTTGTTGAAGAATTGTGAGTGCTCTTAAATTGATGTTATGACATGAAGAAGAATGAATATGATTTAATAAATATAAGTTAGAATGGATTCGTTAATATTCTATTGATTTATGTAACAAACCTGACTCACAACTTAACCTTTCATTAAACAGTATCTATATTAATAATTCAAGGTAACGATTATCAATTCAACTAATCAGAAAGATGCACAAAATAGAAGTTTCGAAGACAGTTAAAGTCAAAAGTAAATTCATATGTAGCAAGTTGGAGTGTGAATAATTAATTAACTCTAACTCAATTCATACAATTATTCGTTATTTAAAGAAATGAATTTGTTAACATTACATATGGGAGATCAACACACGACATTAATTACATCGTATATGCTAACCCACGCTCAGAGTTAGATACATCTAAGTACGACAAAGTTCGTACCGGCAACAATTTCATAATTACAGATCAATAAATTAATAATTAATAATTAATCAATTTATGCAAATAATTCGCATAAATATTAGCATTGTATATGGTGCCCAACGCGTGGCATAATATCATTGTATATGGCAGCCCAACGCGTGGCACGAGAAGAATTGTGCTATTAAACTATTGTAATAACGATAAAATGCACTATCAATAATAGGCATAATAATTTATGTACTTAATTAATCAGGCGTAAATTATTATCATTGTATATGGTGCCCAACGCGTGGCATTATATCATTGTATATGGCGCCCACCGTGGGGCAGTAAGCATTCGCACTAGTGCATAAACATAGTTGTAAATAGCGCTCCAATCGCAGGGCTTAAGAAGGCTATAATTATCACTCAATACTTTATTAAATTAATTGATAAAGCAATTAATTAATATGCAAATCAGATAACGTTGTATATGGCGCCCAACCTGATGGCCGATTAATAGGGATAATCCTTGTTAAACGAGTTGGTTAAGTGCAGGCAGTGGTATAGTAGAATAGCTAGTAGTTTGATAAAGTATAACATAAGCATTAGAATAAAAAAAAACAAATACTTGTAAAACAACTCTGAATGATTACACGAAGTCGAGCAAGAATGGCGACTAATAATAATAACTCCGAAAGTCAAGAATTCGACGTTAACAATGAGTTAAACATAGAAGGACGAGAGGAGAACGCGACGCCCAGCGATGACGTTAGCACGTGTGAATCTGAGATAAGGGCGGGGAGACAGGTGTCCCAACCCGGCGAATTAAATCTACAAATGCTACTCGAGAAGCTGACCGAGAAGTTAGATCAGCAGAAGAATGATCTGAAACAGATGCAGGAAAAACAAAACTTAATTATGGAGAAATTGGAACAGCATAGCAGGGAACAAAAACAAATGCAGGAGGAATTAAAAAGACACAATGAAGAACAGATCAGCAAAATGACACTAGATCTGCAGGATTACGCTAAGAAGTGGGATGAGAAAATTAGCGATCTACAAAAGAAGAGTGAAAGTGGTATGAAAGAGTTGAAGAATGAACTGAAGAAACAGGTAAGAGAGAATAAAGAAGTGAGAGAGAAAGACCGTCAAGAGTGGCAGGAAGCCATAAATAATACACAGAAGGTAATCGAACAAGTCGACCAAAAATTAGATCACCAAATCCAAGAGACGAACAATAGAAACGAGGAATGGAGAAGAGAAGTACAGAACAATATAATACAACAACAACAAGAGCAGGGAGAAGCCGTCAAAGTATTAAAGCAGAAGATCGTTGAAGTGGACGACCGTCAACGCACGGTGGAACAGAAGACCACAACAACGGAGAAGGAGAAGGATGTGATAATTGAAGAGTTAAGAA
Organism: Magicicada septendecula; assembly: GCA_034769895.1. Taxonomy (NCBI): domain Eukaryota; kingdom Metazoa; phylum Arthropoda; class Insecta; order Hemiptera; family Cicadidae; genus Magicicada; species Magicicada septendecula. The sequence goes on along the minus strand of CM068373.1, from coordinate 246,866,348 downwards.
GTCACATAAATCATATTAAAAGTGGACAAGAAAGACTACAGCGACGGATAGCGGAAACTGAGATAGGACCGTCCACGAGAGCGAATGGAAATAATAACTCCGAACTCAAATACAACGGAACAGACCGTTTTCCTATAGAGTTCCTAAAAGAATTATCCGAGCACCAGCTGATGTACTACCCGGCGGATAACGTGAAGTGGATTGGGAAACATCTCGAGGCCGATGCAGCTATATGGTGGCGTGTGGTACGTGACCAGATCAAGAACTTCGATGAATTTAAAGAGATCTTTACGCAGAAGTATTGGGGCCCGGAGAAGCAGGATGATGTCCGGAACAAGCTGGAGTATGGTCGTTTCGACTGGCGTGGGAGTATGAGCGCTGTCCAATACATGGAACGACAACTTCTGGAAAGCCGTCAGCTTACACCGCCGCTCACGGATTATCAACTGATTAGGAAGATAACGCGACATTATGGACGAGAACTAGAGATAGCGAGCGTCACTAGGGACGTCAGGACGATCCAGAATCTCGAATCATTGATTTCTGAATATGCCATGATCCGGCAAAGAAACAGTAGAGATGATCGGTTTGTGCGTCAGACAGACAAGTTGAACGACCGGGACACAAGAGGGGTGCCTCATGGTCAACAGAATAACGCCGTAAACAAGGTAATTACGGAGCCAAAACCTTCACACTGGCAACATAGAAAGGGGGAAGGAGGGAGCTACCGACAACCCCAACATTTCAGTAACAAGCCGGCAATAAATACCATTGAATTTGTAAACAATGGAGCCTCAACGTCTACCGCTAAGGTTAGTGGAACAGTAGAAAAAAAAAATTAAGTGGGTCACATGGAAAGATAGCCGTTCGTCGACATACACCACAACAGTACGAGACCGATATTTTGTTACCTGATTTACGACAGGAGTTAGTCCTAGATGAACAAACGCAACTGGAAAAGCGAATCTCAAAATGTCCAGAGATTGAGGTAAAATTTAATGGTGATGTTACAGTTTTAGCCTTGATTGATACGGGTTCTGCCATTAACGGAGTATCAGAAGAATGGTTTAACAGAAATAAACAACGCCTGCGTCCATACGAAGAACTCCGCATGAACAACACGTTAATTGTAAGTGCCGTCGGCGGAAGGTCTAAATTAATTAGAAAACAAATTATGTGTGAGATTTATATTGATGATGTTAGGTTAGATTGTGTTTTCCTAGTAATACCGAATTTAATTAGGGACTGCATATTAGGAATCAGCTTTTTAAAAGAAGAGGGATGCGTAATCGATATGAAGAAGGGAGGACTGGTGAACAGGAACTGCGGATACCAATCATACATATGGAACTGTTAGAAGAGGACTGGGACGGAATCGGGAGGAGGATTGAGGAGAAGGTCGACAGTGTGACATGTGAGGACGAAACGACGAGGGAGGAACTAAGAAGGATTTTAGTAAAGTATCAGAATGTATTCCGGGAATGTCCAGGACGGATGGATTGCTACGAACATGAGTTTCGAGTGACGGATAAAACACCATATTTCCAACGCGGGTGGCCAATCCCAATAGCGTATAAGGAAAAGGTGGATGCCGAAATCAGCAAGATGCTAAGATATGGCGTGATTGAAAGATGCAGTAGTCCATACGTCAACCAAATGGTCACCGTAATAAAGAAAGATGGGAATGTACGTTTGTGTTTAGATGCGAGGAGGATAAATAGTGTCACTGTTCCAGACTACGAAGGACCGACTCCGATTCAAGAAATCCTGGCGAGATGCAGTAACATGAAATACTTATCAACAATAGATTTAACGAGTAGTTTTTGGCAGGTTCCGTTGAAACAACAATGCCGAGATTACACCGCATTTCTGTACGAAGGAAAGTGTTACAGATATACCGTAACTCCATTTGGACTTAGTACCAGTTCCGCAGCCCTGACGAGAGGTTTAGATATGGCATTATCCGAGGAGGTGAAAGAGAATACAATCATCTACGTCGACGATTGTCTTTGTTATTCGTCTAACGTAAGCACACATTTGGAGAATACAGAAGCATTACTTAAAAATTTATTGGCAGCCAACGTAACAATAAATTTGGAAAAATCACAAATTTTTCGCAAGGAGATCGCATACCTTGGGTATCAGCTTACTACTAATGGTATACGAGCATCCGAAGAGAAAGTAGCGGCAATCAGGAAGTTCCCGACCCCGAAGAATCAAAAGCAGTTAAAGGGATTCCTGGGACTTACAAATTTTTACAACAAATTTACAAGCAAATATGCAGAAGTCACACAACCTTTGTTAAGTCTACTTAAAAAGGGTCAGAAATTTAATTGGACGCCCGATCTTGACCAGTGTTTCCAACAGGTCAAGGACTTGTTTATCAATACTGTTATCTTAAGTTTTCCGCAGGTAAATAAGAGGTACTTCTTACAATGTGATGCGAGTAATTTCGCATACGGAGGACAATTATACCAGTTGGACGACGATAAAAACATCTGCGTGGTAGCGTATACTAGCAAAACGTTCAAAGGTGCAGAAATAAACTACTTTACGACAGAAAAGGAGCTTCTAAGCATAGTTCGATGTCTGGAAAAATTTCGAATTTACGTTTTAGGACAACCATTGACCATAATAACAGATAACAAGGCGTTGATCTTCATGAGTAAGTGTCACCTAAACAACTCAAGGATCACACGTTGGATACTGTGTATTCAAGAGTATAACTTTGATATCATTCATTGTAAGGGAAAGGAGAATATTGTGGCCGACATCTTGAGTCGTTGCCCAGAGGATATGACGAAGGAAGATCCAGTCGACGACAGTTATGAGTATCAAATGAACCATACAATAATTAAAATGAGTAAAGAAATGAACATGATGTTAAAGAACTTCGCGACGTACCAGTTAGAAGATAAGAAGCTACAGCAAATAATGAAGGATTTGACGACGGATGAGAAGAATGAATTATGTAAATTTTATAAGTGTAGTAATGATAAGTTATATAGGAAAAGTAAGGGTCGATGGAAACTCTACGTACCGGAAAGCGTTACGGGGAGACTCATCGAAGAAATACACACAATGTACGGTCATGTTGGCAGTAAGAAATGTATAAAGTTACTGCAGGAACATTTCACTTTCGACCGAATGTCGAAGCGCGTACAGGCGTACGTAAGGACGTGCGATAAGTGCCAAAAATGTAAGGATTCAAACAATCGTAACTTATTCGGTGGCACGAAGCCAATTATACCGACGAGTAAAAGTGAATTGATTAGTGGCGATTTTTATGGACCGCTTCTAACAGCAGCAGCAGGAGTAAAGTATATCCTTGTCATTATAGATAACTTTACCAAGTATGTAAAATTATACACACTTAGAAGAGCCACAACAGTAGCTACGCTTCGTAGACTCCGGCAGTATGTAAATGAGTGTGGAAGACCGAAAGCAATACTCACTGATAACGGTACGCAGTTTACGTCCAAACAATGGGTTAAAGGACTAGAGGAACTTGAAATTATACCTAAATACACGGCGATAAGAAACCCGCAAACTAACCTTGCCGAACGCGTAAATAGGCAACTGGGTAACCTATTTAGGATATTTGTAGGGGACCAGCACACAAAATGGTCAAAATTCATAAATACCATAGAATGTTGCATAAATGAGGTCTACCATGAAACAATAGAAGTTACACCGTATGAAGCACATCACGGAAAAAAGCCGAGTCGTGTATGGGAGAAATTCATAAAGGAAGGCTGCGATACGAAAGAAGAGACAGTGGATAACCACCAGATATTCGTTAGGATTAAACGGAAAAGAGAGCGACACGCAAAACGCGTGAATGAAGCGAACAAAATGACAAGATTTCAGGTAGGAGACTTGGTGTTAGTGCGGACACATTACCAATCTGATGCGATGCAGAGAAGAATCGAAAAATTTTGTGAGTTATACACAGGACCTTTTAAGATTAAAGATATTGTAGGCGAATCTACATATATATTAGTAGATAATTGCGACGAAACTAAAATACGCGGCAAATTCAATGTAAGACTATTGAAACCATATTATGTAAGGGGAGAGTAACTGTGGCGGAACACGGCATCAGCATGCGTGCGAGGCAAAAGTGTTTGTTGAAAGGCGAAGTAGTAAATAAACAGAGAGGGAGGTGTGAAGTGACGTAAGCCCAGCTGGCGAGGCTGACGACAACAGGTAGAGTTGTAGTTAGTAAGGACACTCTCCATGCGAGACAATGTTATAGTCGGACTATACGTACTTCACTAATAGACAGCAGAAAGAGAAATGAGCTAAGCGTCAGAATAGGAGGAGAAAAGACCGATCTAGATGATAAAGAATAACGGTAGTAGGCGCGAATGCAATCTACTAGTTAATTCATTCAGAATTGTCTAGACGACACCTTAAACTTGTAATAAATTTAAAATGTCAGATTTTATATATTGTATAGATTGTAAATTAATTAACAGACGTACTTGTTATACTATTAAAATTTGTTTATTGAAGGACAGATATAAGCAACTGAGTTGCATAACAGAATTAAATATTGTAATAAGTTATTAGAATTAATTATTGAACTTAAGATTGTATTAGAAGCATAGAAAGAAGGGATATAAAATATGTTTATTTGACCTGTAGAATTATACAAATTCGATTTATTTTGTTGTAAATAATTATACGTGTGTTTAACAGAAATGTAGATTCAAAGTACCAGAGGGTAGGAAGTACGATGAATGTTTGTAAGTAAGTATATGATGTCTTGAAAAAGAATGTTTTAATCGCAAATTAATTTTGAAGGTAATAATAAAATTGTTTGAAGTATCCATAAGCAATAAATTACTGCTAGTATTTATATAGTTTCTATTGTATACGTAAGTAAAAAGATAGCTTGTAAACAAAATAATTACCATTTGTTTATGTAATGTATGTGTATAGACAGATCTAGGAGCGCACTAGAGCGTATAGTTTGTAAATGGATTCGTATTTATATTTGGTGAACAATAAATTAAACACTCAGGTGAATAAAAGAAAAGGGAGAGAAAAACGGTTCTAAACAACAGTAGGTCAGTCGAGAGGAAGATATAGGTCAGCTATACTCGTCCCAATGGGAGATGGCCAATGTACTTAGTGATCGTACGCGAGTAAGGGCGAAATATGAATTAGTCGTTCCGATTAATCTGCACGACGAATCATATTTGGGGACACTGTGATATAATTAATATTTCATATATTTTTTTTTTAATTTTTTGGGTTATTGCGAGGGAAGTACGCCAGCAATTAGAGCCCGTTAAAAGTGACACTTGTTAGCGTTGTTCGAGGGTGGGCGGCGAAAGGGAACAAACCTTTCCTTTCCATTAAGACGTCGTAAAAACTATTCTCGAGCAATGAGCTGTACGGCACATGTTGCAGCCAGCTGGACCATGCGTGGGAATGCCCGACTCCACAATTAGGACAAAAGGAGGCTACCGTTACATCTGTCCACTAGCGAGAAAAACACAGAACCAACGGCGAGAGTATTGTTCAAAACCATGTGTGCGACTTCTCAAAGACAATGGTTTATGCAAGGACAATAGGACAGGCGACTAAGTGACGCTAAGGGAGAGCACAGATGTTATGCCACCCGCAAGTCGACGGAGGAAATCGTCAGCGTACCAACAATAAGAGAATTCGACACGCTACACCAGAAGTAGCAGATGTGATTTTGAAACAGAGCCTTAACACTGATTCCAGGAACGGAACAACGTACGTAAGACAGCGACTCATCTAGTCCACGTGGACTATGTCAAATTCAAGTCGAAAAAGCCAACCAGCCAATGAGGAACGAGAATTCCGGAGGGAACTTCCGTAGGGGATGGTTCAGAGATAAGCTTGAGACCAGAGAGCGAATCTCGTGTATGAACGTCCCTCTCCAAACGGCACTGGGTGGAGAATTCGTTGGAAATACAGACTGGAGACGAAGGGACACAAGGAGGTCCATGGAATGAACCTATCAAAGATGAATTGTGGGAAGTTTGAGTGTTCATCAGAGTCCCAAGAGTGGGAACAGCAGAAGAAATAAAAACCTTTTACACGGGGAGACGAGAGCCAGTTCATTCAAATTTTAACCCCAGTTCATTCAAATTTTAACCTCAGTTTACTACAAAATTTATCTCAGTTTATTAAAAATTGTATTATAATTCTTAACTCGGTTTACTCAGAGTCTCGAACAGTCTATTGAACTTGTATTTCATTTTATAATGATTCAGTTATAAGAACTTAAAGCAGTGCGTAAGTTAAAATGCATTTCGGTGGAGACGATTAAGACATTATTACGAATAAATGGAAGTGCGCGAATAAAACTCAGAGCGTAAACGGAACAGTAATTTTCGTGATGAAACGCGAGTAACAATCTATATAATTTCTATGTAATTCATCGTCATAAAGACACGGACATTGTGAAGCGATATTCTTGAACAATTACAGAAAAAGCAGTGATACTACAATGTTTAGTAATTAACTCAAATAAATAGAATTGTGAAAAGTGCCTAATGAACTCGAAAACGACCTAGGCGCCGAAAGGCGTTGTCGTGCGGCATAGACAGTTATTAGAAGCATACGGTAGCGAACTGTGTACCGCGAAATAGACACATACGCGCGTAGAACTTAACCGACCGATTACGAGTACAATGACACAACTTGTATTATATTAAACTCAAAGCTCGAAGTGACTGTCGCGGAGTGCGGGAGTGTTTACGATCAAGTGTCCTATGGATTAACTTCACTCATCAATGCAGGGAGACAGCACGGCGGAACGAGTAAAGTACAAAACTAATCTCTTCTTATAATTAGTAATTTATCAAACACCACTGACCTGACACTTAGAACCAAAACCACCTGAGAAAGTTATATAAATATGAGTCAGATAGATACGAATCCATAAGTAGGGAATATTATGTTCTAGAATATTATACATGTCTTCTTGTTAATATATTTTGTACTATGTATGTATTTTGATGTGTTTGTTGCAGGAGCAGGATTTTATCTATGTATATGATTGATATGTGTATTATTAATTATGATTATTTCATGCATATAAATGTTCAATGTGTTTTAACGTAAATACTAAAGACAAATTATGAGCACACCACATTTTAGTTAGTAACGTCATTGCAGACGAAGAAGCGTCAATATTTGATCGCTCACCTAATTGTTTAAATTTGTTCATTGAGTTGTTAAATGTGGAATAGAATTTAATTGTTTTGTTGAAGAATTGTGAGTGCTCTTAAATTGATGTTATGACATGAAGAAGAATGAATATGATTTAATAAATATAAGTTAGAATGGATTCGTTAATATTCTATTGATTTATGTAACAAACCTGACTCACAACTTAACCTTTCATTAAACAGTATCTATATTAATAATTCAAGGTAACGATTATCAATTCAACTAATCAGAAAGATGCACAAAATAGAAGTTTCGAAGACAGTTAAAGTCAAAAGTAAATTCATATGTAGCAAGTTGGAGTGTGAATAATTAATTAACTCTAACTCAATTCATACAATTATTCGTTATTTAAAGAAATGAATTTGTTAACATTACATATGGGAGATCAACACACGACATTAATTACATCGTATATGCTAACCCACGCTCAGAGTTAGATACATCTAAGTACGACAAAGTTCGTACCGGCAACAATTTCATAATTACAGATCAATAAATTAATAATTAATAATTAATCAATTTATGCAAATAATTCGCATAAATATTAGCATTGTATATGGTGCCCAACGCGTGGCATAATATCATTGTATATGGCAGCCCAACGCGTGGCACGAGAAGAATTGTGCTATTAAACTATTGTAATAACGATAAAATGCACTATCAATAATAGGCATAATAATTTATGTACTTAATTAATCAGGCGTAAATTATTATCATTGTATATGGTGCCCAACGCGTGGCATTATATCATTGTATATGGCGCCCACCGTGGGGCAGTAAGCATTCGCACTAGTGCATAAACATAGTTGTAAATAGCGCTCCAATCGCAGGGCTTAAGAAGGCTATAATTATCACTCAATACTTTATTAAATTAATTGATAAAGCAATTAATTAATATGCAAATCAGATAACGTTGTATATGGCGCCCAACCTGATGGCCGATTAATAGGGATAATCCTTGTTAAACGAGTTGGTTAAGTGCAGGCAGTGGTATAGTAGAATAGCTAGTAGTTTGATAAAGTATAACATAAGCATTAGAATAAAAAAAAACAAATACTTGTAAAACAACTCTGAATGATTACACGAAGTCGAGCAAGAATGGCGACTAATAATAATAACTCCGAAAGTCAAGAATTCGACGTTAACAATGAGTTAAACATAGAAGGACGAGAGGAGAACGCGACGCCCAGCGATGACGTTAGCACGTGTGAATCTGAGATAAGGGCGGGGAGACAGGTGTCCCAACCCGGCGAATTAAATCTACAAATGCTACTCGAGAAGCTGACCGAGAAGTTAGATCAGCAGAAGAATGATCTGAAACAGATGCAGGAAAAACAAAACTTAATTATGGAGAAATTGGAACAGCATAGCAGGGAACAAAAACAAATGCAGGAGGAATTAAAAAGACACAATGAAGAACAGATCAGCAAAATGACACTAGATCTGCAGGATTACGCTAAGAAGTGGGATGAGAAAATTAGCGATCTACAAAAGAAGAGTGAAAGTGGTATGAAAGAGTTGAAGAATGAACTGAAGAAACAGGTAAGAGAGAATAAAGAAGTGAGAGAGAAAGACCGTCAAGAGTGGCAGGAAGCCATAAATAATACACAGAAGGTAATCGAACAAGTCGACCAAAAATTAGATCACCAAATCCAAGAGACGAACAATAGAAACGAGGAATGGAGAAGAGAAGTACAGAACAATATAATACAACAACAACAAGAGCAGGGAGAAGCCGTCAAAGTATTAAAGCAGAAGATCGTTGAAGTGGACGACCGTCAACGCACGGTGGAACAGAAGACCACAACAACGGAGAAGGAGAAGGATGTGATAATTGAAGAGTTAAGAAGTCACATAAATCATATTAAAAGTGGACAAGAAAGACTACAGCGACGGATAGCGGAAACTGAGATAGGACCGTCCACGAGAGCGAATGGAAATAATAACTCCGAACTCAAATACAACGGAACAGACCGTTTTCCTATAGAGTTCCTAAAAGAATTATCCGAGCACCAGCTGATGTACTACCCGGCGGATAACGTGAAGTGGATTGGGAAACATCTCGAGGCCGATGCAGCTATATGGTGGCGTGTGGTACGTGACCAGATCAAGAACTTCGATGAATTTAAAGAGATCTTTACGCAGAAGTATTGGGGCCCGGAGAAGCAGGATGATGTCCGGAACAAGCTGGAGTATGGTCGTTTCGACTGGCGTGGGAGTATGAGCGCTGTCCAATACATGGAACGACAACTTCTGGAAAGCCGTCAGCTTACACCGCCGCTCACGGATTATCAACTGATTAGGAAGATAACGCGACATTATGGACGAGAACTAGAGATAGCGAGCGTCACTAGGGACGTCAGGACGATCCAGAATCTCGAATCATTGATTTCTGAATATGCCATGATCCGGCAAAGAAACAGTAGAGATGATCGGTTTGTGCGTCAGACAGACAAGTTGAACGACCGGGACACAAGAGGGGTGCCTCATGGTCAACAGAATAACGCCGTAAACAAGGTAATTACGGAGCCAAAACCTTCACACTGGCAACATAGAAAGGGGGAAGGAGGGAGCTGCCGACAACCCCAACATTTCAGTAACAAGCCGGCAATAAATACCATTGAATTTGTAAACAATGGAGCCTCAACGTCTACCGCTAAGGTTAGTGGAACAGTAGAAAAAAAAAATTAAGTGGGTCACATGGAAAGATAGCCGTTCGTCGACATACACCACAACAGTACGAGACCGATATTTTGTTACCTGATTTACGACAGGAGTTAGTCCTAGATGAACAAACGCAACTGGAAAAGCGAATCTCAAAATGTCCAGAGATTGAGGTAAAATTTAATGGTGATGTTACAGTTTTAGCCTTGATTGATACGGGTTCTGCCATTAACGGAGTATCAGAAGAATGGTTTAACAGAAATAAACAACGCCTGCGTCCATACGAAGAACTCCGCATGAACAACACGTTAATTGTAAGTGCCGTCGGCGGAAGGTCTAAATTAATTAGAAAACAAATTATGTGTGAGATTTATATTGATGATGTTAGGTTAGATTGTGTTTTCCTAGTAATACCGAATTTAATTAGGGACTGCATATTAGGAATCAGCTTTTTAAAAGAAGAGGGATGCGTAATCGATATGAAGAAGGGAGGACTGGTGAACAGGAACTGCGGATACCAATCATACATATGGAACTGTTAGAAGAGGACTGGGACGGAATCGGGAGGAGGATTGAGGAGAAGGTCGACAGTGTGACATGTGAGGACGAAACGACGAGGGAGGAACTAAGAAGGATTTTAGTAAAGTATCAGAATGTATTCCGGGAATGTCCAGGACGGATGGATTGCTACGAACATGAGTTTCGAGTGACGGATAAAACACCATATTTCCAACGCGGGTGGCCAATCCCAATAGCGTATAAGGAAAAGGTGGATGCCGAAATCAGCAAGATGCTAAGATATGGCGTGATTGAAAGATGCAGTAGTCCATACGTCAACCAAATGGTCACCGTAATAAAGAAAGATGGGAATGTACGTTTGTGTTTAGATGCGAGGAGGATAAATAGTGTCACTGTTCCAGACTACGAAGGACCGACTCCGATTCAAGAAATCCTGGCGAGATGCAGTAACATGAAATACTTACCAACAATAGATTTAACGAGTAGTTTTTGGCAGGTTCCGTTGAAACAACAATGCCGAGATTACACCGCATTTCTGTACGAAGGAAAGTGTTACAGATATACCGTAACTCCATTTGGACTTAGTACCAGTTCCGCAGCCCTGACGAGAGGTTTAGATATGGCATTATCCGAGGAGGTGAAAGAGAATACAATCATCTACGTCGACGATTGTCTTTGTTATTCGTCTAACGTAAGCACACATTTGGAGAATACAGAAGCATTACTTAAAAATTTATTGGCAGCCAACGTAACAATAAATTTGGAAAAATCACAAATTTTTCGCAAGGAGATCGCATACCTTGGGTATCAGCTTACTACTAATGGTATACGAGCATCCGAAGAGAAAGTAGCGGCAATCAGGAAGTTCCCGACCCCGAAGAATCAAAAGCAGTTAAAGGGATTCCTGGGACTTACAAATTTTTACAACAAATTTACAAGCAAATATGCAGAAGTCACACAACCTTTGTTAAGTCTACTTAAAAAGGGTCAGAAATTTAATTGGACGCCCGATCTTGACCAGTGTTTCCAACAGGTCAAGGACTTGTTTATCAATACTGTTATCTTAAGTTTTCCGCAGGTAAATAAGAGGTACTTCTTACAATGTGATGCGAGTAATTTCGCATACGGAGGACAATTATACCAGTTGGACGACGATAAAAACATCTGCGTGGTAGCGTATACTAGCAAAACGTTCAAAGGTGCAGAAATAAACTACTTTACGACAGAAAAGGAGCTTCTAAGCATAGTTCGATGTCTGGGAAAAATTTCGAATTTACGTTTTAGGACAACCATTGACCATAATAACAGATAACAAGGCGTTGATCTTCATGAGTAAGTGTCACCTAAACAACTCAAGGATCACACGTTGGATACTGTGTATTCAAGAGTATAACTTTGATATCATTCATTGTAAGGGAAAGGAGAATATTGTGGCCGACATCTTGAGTCGTTGCCCAGAGGATATGACGAAGGAAGATCCAGTCGACGACAGTTATGAGTATCAAATGAACCATACAATAATTAAAATGAGTAAAGAAATGAACATGATGTTAAAGAACTTCGCGACGTACCAGTTAGAAGATAAGAAGCTACAGCAAATAATGAAGGATTTGACGACGGATGAGAAGAATGAATTATGTAAATTTTATAAGTGTAGTAATGATAAGTTATATAGGAAAAGTAAGGGTCGATGGAAACTCTACGTACCGGAAAGCGTTACGGGGAGACTCATCGAAGAAATACACACAATGTACGGTCATGTTGGCAGTAAGAAATGTATAAAGTTACTGCAGGAACATTTCACTTTCGACCGAATGTCGAAGCGCGTACAGGCGTACGTAAGGACGTGCGATAAGCTGCCAAAAATGTAAGGATTCAAACAATCGTAACTTATTCGGTGGCACGAAGCCAATTATACCGACGAGTAAAAGTGAATTGATTAGTGGCGATTTTTATGGACCGCTTCTAACAGCAGCAGCAGGAGTAAAGTATATCCTTGTCATTATAGATAACTTTACCAAGTATGTAAAATTATACACACTTAGAAGAGCCACAACAGTAGCTACGCTTCGTAGACTCCGGCAGTATGTAAATGAGTGTGGAAGACCGAAAGCAATACTCACTGATAACGGTACGCAGTTACGTCCAAACAATGGGTTAAAGGACTAGAGGAACTTGAAATTATACCTAAATACACGGCGATAAGAAACCCGCAAACTAACCTTGCGAACGCGTAAATAGGCAACTGGGTAACCTATTTAGGATATTTGTAGGGGACCAGCACACAAAATGGTCAAAATTCATAAATACCATAGAATGTTGCATAAATGAGGTCTACCATGAAACAATAGAAGTTACACCGTATGAAGCACATCACGGAAAAAAGCCGAGTCGTGTATGGGAGAAATTCATAAAGGAAGGCTGCGATACGAAAGAAGAGACAGTGGATAACCACCAGATATTCGTTAGGATTAAACGGAAAAGAGAGCGACACGCAAAACGCGTGAATGAAGCGAACAAAATGACAAGATTTCAGGTAGGAGACTTGGTGTTAGTGCGGACACATTACCAATCTGATGCGATGCAGAGAAGAATCGAAAAATTTTGTGAGTTATACACAGGACCTTTTAAGATTAAAGATATTGTAGGCGAATCTACATATATATTAGTAGATAATTGCGACGAAACTAAAATACGCGGCAAATTCAATGTAAGACTATTGAAACCATATTATGTAAGGGGAGAGTAACTGTGGCGGAACACGGCATCAGCATGCGTGCGAGGCAAAAGTGTTTGTTGAAAGGCGAAGTAGTAAATAAACAGAGAGGGAGGTGTGAAGTGACGTAAGCCCAGCTGGCGAGGCTGACGACAACAGGTAGAGTTGTAGTTAGTAAGGACACTCTCCATGCGAGACAATGTTATAGTCGGACTATACGTACTTCACTAATAGACAGCAGAAAGAGAAATGAGCTAAGCGTCAGAATAGGAGGAGAAAAGACCGATCTAGATGATAAAGAATAACGGTAGTAGGCGCGAATGCAATCTACTAGTTAATTCATTCAGAATTGTCTAGACGACACCTTAAACTTGTAATAAATTTAAAATGTCAGATTTTATATATTGTATAGATTGTAAATTAATTAACAGACGTACTTGTTATACTATTAAAATTTGTTTATTGAAGGACAGATATAAGCAACTGAGTTGCATAACAGAATTAAATATTGTAATAAGTTATTAGAATTAATTATTGAACTTAAGATTGTATTAGAAGCATAGAAAGAAGGGATATAAAATATGTTTATTTGACCTGTAGAATTATACAAATTCGATTTATTTTGTTGTAAATAATTATACGTGTGTTTAACAGAAATGTAGATTCAAAGTACCAGAGGGTAGGAAGTACGATGAATGTTTGTAAGTAAGTATATGATGTCTTGAAAAAGAATGTTTTAATCGCAAATTAATTTTGAAGGTAATAATAAAATTGTTTGAAGTATCCATAAGCAATAAATTACTGCTAGTATTTATATAGTTTCTATTGTATACGTAAGTAAAAAGATAGCTTGTAAACAAAATAATTACCATTTGTTTATGTAATGTATGTGTATAGACAGATCTAGGAGCGCACTAGAGCGTATAGTTTGTAAATGGATTCGTATTTATATTTGGTGAACAATAAATTAAACACTCAGGTGAATAAAAGAAAAGGGAGAGAAAAACGGTTCTAAACAACAGTAGGTCAGTCGAGAGGAAGATATAGGTCAGCTATACTCGTCCCAATGGGAGATGGGCCAATGTACTTAGTGATCGTACGCGAGTAAGGGCGAAATATGAATTAGTCGTTCCGATTATCTGCACGACGAATCATATTTGGGGACACTGTGATATAATTAATATTTCATATATTTTTTTTTTAATTTTTTGGGTTATTGCGAGGGAAGTACGCCAGCAATTAGAGCCCGTTAAAAGTGACACTTGTTAGCGTTGTTCGAGGGTGGGCGGCGAAAGGGAACAAACCTTTCCTTTCCATTAAGACGTCGTAAAAACTATTCTCGAGCAATGAGCTGTACGGCACATGTTGCAGCCAGCTGGACCATGCGTGGGAATGCCCGACTCCACAATTAGGACAAAAGGAGGCTACCGTTACATCTGTCCACTAGCGAGAAAAACACAGAACCAACGGCGAGAGTATTGTTCAAAACCATGTGTGCGACTTCTCAAAGACAATGGTTTATGCAAGGACAATAGGACAGGCGACTAAGTGACGCTAAGGGAGAGCACAGATGTTATGCCACCCGCAAGTCGACGGAGGAAATCGTCAGCGTACCAACAATAAGAGAATTCGACACGCTACACCAGAAGTAGCAGATGTGATTTTGAAACAGAGCCTTAACACTGATTCCAGGAACGGAACAACGTACGTAAGACAGCGACTCATCTAGTCCACGTGGACTATGTCAAATTCAAGTCGAAAAAGCCAACCAGCCAATGAGGAACGAGAATTCCGGAGGGAACTTCCGTAGGGGATGGTTCAGAGATAAGCTTGAGACCAGAGAGCGAATCTCGTGTATGAACGTCCCTCTCCAAACGGCACTGGGTGGAGAATTCGTTGGAAATACAGACTGGAGACGAAGGGACACAAGGAGGTCCATGGAATGAACCTATCAAAGATGAATTGTGGGAAGTTTGAGTGTTCATCAGAGTCCCAAGAGTGGGAACAGCAGAAGAAATAAAAACCTTTTACACGGGGAGACGAGAGCCAGTTCATTCAAATTTTAACCCCAGTTCATTCAAATTTTAACCTCAGTTTACTACAAAATTTATCTCAGTTTATTAAAAATTGTATTATAATTCTTAACTCGGTTTACTCAGAGTCTCGAACAGTCTATTGAACTTGTATTTCATTTTATAATGATTCAGTTATAAGAACTTAAAGCAGTGCGTAAGTTAAAATGCATTTCGGTGGAGACGATTAAGACATTATTACGAATAAATGGAAGTGCGCGAATAAAACTCAGAGCGTAAACGGAACAGTAATTTTCGTGATGAAACGCGAGTAACAATCTATATAATTTCTATGTAATTCATCGTCATAAAGACACGGACATTGTGAAGCGATATTCTTGAACAATTACAGAAAAAGCAGTGATACTACAATGTTTAGTAATTAACTTAAATAAATAGAATTGTGAAAAGTGCCTAATGAACTCGAAAACGACCTAGGCGCCGAAAGGCGTTGTCGTGCGGCATAGACAGTTATTAGAAGCATACGGTAGCGAACTGTGTACCGCGAAATAGACACATACGCGCGTAGAACTTAACCGACCGATTACGAGTACAATGACACAACTTGTATTATATTAAACTCAAAGCTCGAAGTGACTGTCGCGGAGTGCGGGAGTGTTTACGATCAAGTGTCCTATGGATTAACTTCACTCATCAATGCAGGGAGACAGCACGGCGGAACGAGTAAAGTACAAAACTAATCTCTTCTTATAATTAGTAATTTATCAAACACCACTGACCTGACACTTAGAACCAAAACCACCTGAGAAAGTTATATAAATATGAGTCAGATAGATACGAATCCATAAGTAGGGAATATTATGTTCTAGAATATTATACATGTCTTCTTGTTAATATATTTTGTACTATGTATGTATTTTGATGTGTTTGTTGCAGGAGCAGGATTTTATCTATGTATATGATTGATATGTGTATTATTAATTATGATTATTTCATGCATATAAATGTTCAATGTGTTTTAACGTAAATACTAAAGACAAATTATGAGCACACCACATTTTAGTTAGTAACGTCATTGCAGACGAAGAAGCGTCAATATTTGATCGCTCACCTAATTGTTTAAATTTGTTCATTGAGTTGTTAAATGTGGAATAGAATTTAATTGTTTTGTTGAAGAATTGTGAGTGCTCTTAAATTGATGTTATGACATGAAGAAGAATGAATATGATTTAATAAATATAAGTTAGAATGGATTCGTTAATATTCTATTGACTTATGTAACAAACCTGACTCACAACTTAACCTTTCATTAAACAGTATCTATATTAATAATTCAAGGTAACGATTATCAATTCAACTAATCAGAAAGATGCACAAAATAGAAGTTTCGAAGACAGTTAAAGTCAAAAGTAAATTCATATGTAGCAAGTTGGAGTGTGAATAATTAATTAACTCTAACTCAATTCATACAATTATTCGTTATTTAAAGAAATGAATTTGTTAACATTACATATGGGAGATCAACACACGACATTAATTACATCGTATATGCTAACCCACGCTCAGAGTTAGATACATCTAAGTACGACAAAGTTCGTACCGGCAACAATTTCATAATTACAGATCAATAAATTAATAATTAATAATTAATCAATTTATGCAAATAATTCGCTTAAATATTAGCATTGTATATGGTGCCCAACGCGTGGCATAATATCATTGTATATGGCAGCCCAACGCGTGGCACGAGAAGAATTGTGCTATTAAACTATTGTAATAACGATAAAATGCACTATCAATAATAGGCATAATAATTTATGTACTTAATTAATCAGGCGTAAATTATTATCATTGTATATGGTGCCCAACGCGTGGCATTATATCATTGTATATGGCGCCCACCGTGGGGCAGTAAGCATTCGCACTAGTGCATAAACATAGTTGTAAATAGCGCTCCAATCGCAGGGCTTAAGAAGGCTATAATTATCACTCAATACTTTATTAAATTAATTGATAAAGCAATTAATTAATATGCAAATCAGATAACGTTGTATATGGTGCCCAACCTGATGGCCGATTAATAGGGATAATCCTTGTTAAACGAGTTGGTTAAGTGCAGGCAGTGGTATAGTAGAATAGCTAGTAGTTTGATAAAGTATAACATAAGCATTAGAATAAAAAAAAACAAATACTTGTAAAACAACTCTGAATGATTACACGAAGTCGAGCAAGAATGGCGACTAATAATAATAACTCCGAAAGTCAAGAATTCGACGTTAACAATGAGTTAAACATAGAAGGACGAGAGGAGAACGCGACGCCCAGCGATGACGTTAGCACGTGTGAATCTGAGATAAGGGCGGGGAGACAGGTGTCCCAACCCGGCGAATTAAATCTACAAATGCTACTCGAGAAGCTGACCGAGAAGTTAGATCAGCAGAAGAATGATCTGAAACAGATGCAGGAAAAACAAAACTTAATTATGGAGAAATTGGAACAGCATAGCAGGGAACAAAAACAAATGCAGGAGGAATTAAAAAGACACAATGAAGAACAGATCAGCAAAATGACACTAGATCTGCAGGATTACGCTAAGAAGTGGGATGAGAAAATTAGCGATCTACAAAAGAAGAGTGAAAGTGGTATGAAAGAGTTGAAGAATGAACTGAAGAAACAGGTAAGAGAGAATAAAGAAGTGAGAGAGAAAGACCGTCAAGAGTGGCAGGAAGCCATAAATAATACACAGAAGGTAATCGAACAAGTCGACCAAAAATTAGATCACCAAATCCAAGAGACGAACAATAGAAACGAGGAATGGAGAAGAGAAGTACAGAACAATATAATACAACAACAACAAGAGCAGGGAGAAGCCGTCAAAGTATTAAAGCAGAAGATCGTTGAAGTGGACGACCGTCAACGCACGGTGGAACAGAAGACCACAACAACGGAGAAGGAGAAGGATGTGATAATTGAAGAGTTAAGAAGTCACATAAATCATATTAAAAGTGGACAAGAAAGACTACAGCGACGGATAGCGGAAACTGAGATAGGACCGTCCACGAGAGCGAATGGAAATAATAACTCCGAACTCAAATACAACGGAACAGACCGTTTTCCTATAGAGTTCCTAAAAGAATTATCCGAGCACCAGCTGATGTACTACCCGGCGGATAACGTGAAGTGGATTGGGAAACATCTCGAGGCCGATGCAGCTATATGGTGGCGTGTGGTACGTGACCAGATCAAGAACTTCGATGAATTTAAAGAGATCTTTACGCAGAAGTATTGGGGCCCGGAGAAGCAGGATGATGTCCGGAACAAGCTGGAGTATGGTCGTTTCGACTGGCGTGGGAGTATGAGCGCTGTCCAATACATGGAACGACAACTTCTGGAAAGCCGTCAGCTTACACCGCCGCTCACGGATTATCAACTGATTAGGAAGATAACGCGACATTATGGACGAGAACTAGAGATAGCGAGCGTCACTAGGGACGTCAGGACGATCCAGAATCTCGAATCATTGATTTCTGAATATGCCATGATCCGGCAAAGAAACAGTAGAGATGATCGGTTTGTGCGTCAGACAGACAAGTTGAACGACCGGGACACAAGAGGGGTGCCTCATGGTCAACAGAATAACGCCGTAAACAAGGTAATTACGGAGCCAAAACCTTCACACTGGCAACATAGAAAGGGGGAAGGAGGGAGCTACCGACAACCCCAACATTTCAGTAACAAGCCGGCAATAAATACCATTGAATTTGTAAACAATGGAGCCTCAACGTCTACCGCTAAGGTTAGTGGAACAGTAGAAAAAAAAAATTAAGTGGGTCACATGGAAAGATAGCCGTTCGTCGACATACACCACAACAGTACGAGACCGATATTTTGTTACCTGATTTACGACAGGAGTTAGTCCTAGATGAACAAACGCAACTGGAAAAGCGAATCTCAAAATGTCCAGAGATTGAGGTAAAATTTAATGGTGATGTTACAGTTTTAGCCTTGATTGATACGGGTTCTGCCATTAACGGAGTATCAGAAGAATGGTTTAACAGAAATAAACAACGCCTGCGTCCATACGAAGAACTCCGCATGAACAACACGTTAATTGTAAGTGCCGTCGGCGGAAGGTCTAAATTAATTAGAAAACAAATTATGTGTGAGATTTATATTGATGATGTTAGGTTAGATTGTGTTTTCCTAGTAATACCGAATTTAATTAGGGACTGCATATTAGGAATCAGCTTTTTAAAAGAAGAGGGATGCGTAATCGATATGAAGAAGGGAGGACTGGTGAACAGGAACTGCGGATACCAATCATACATATGGAACTGTTAGAAGAGGACTGGGACGGAATCGGGAGGAGGATTGAGGAGAAGGTCGACAGTGTGACATGTGAGGACGAAACGACGAGGGAGGAACTAAGAAGGATTTTAGTAAAGTATCAGAATGTATTCCGGGAATGTCCAGGACGGATGGATTGCTACGAACATGAGTTTCGAGTGACGGATAAAACACCATATTTCCAACGCGGGTGGCCAATCCCAATAGCGTATAAGGAAAAGGTGGATGCCGAAATCAGCAAGATGCTAAGATATGGCGTGATTGAAAGATGCAGTAGTCCATACGTCAACCAAATGGTCACCGTAATAAAGAAAGATGGGAATGTACGTTTGTGTTTAGATGCGAGGAGGATAAATAGTGTCACTGTTCCAGACTACGAAGGACCGACTCCGATTCAAGAAATCCTGGCGAGATGCAGTAACATGAAATACTTACCAACAATAGATTTAACGAGTAGTTTTTGGCAGGTTCCGTTGAAACAACAATGCCGAGATTACACCGCATTTCTGTACGAAGGAAAGTGTTACAGATATACCGTAACTCCATTTGGACTTAGTACCAGTTCCGCAGCCCTGACGAGAGGTTTAGATATGGCATTATCCGAGGAGGTGAAAGAGAATACAATCATCTACGTCGACGATTGTCTTTGTTATTCGTCTAACGTAAGCACACATTTGGAGAATACAGAAGCATTACTTAAAAATTTATTGGCAGCCAACGTAACAATAAATTTGGAAAAATCACAAATTTTTCGCAAGGAGATCGCATACCTTGGGTATCAGCTTACTACTAATGGTATACGAGCATCCGAAGAGAAAGTAGCGGCAATCAGGAAGTTCCCGACCCCGAAGAATCAAAAGCAGTTAAAGGGATTCCTGGGACTTACAAATTTTTACAACAAATTTACAAGCAAATATGCAGAAGTCACACAACCTTTGTTAAGTCTACTTAAAAAGGGTCAGAAATTTAATTGGACGCCCGATCTTGACCAGTGTTTCCAACAGGTCAAGGACTTGTTTATCAATACTGTTATCTTAAGTTTTCCGCAGGTAAATAAGAGGTACTTCTTACAATGTGATGCGAGTAATTTCGCATACGGAGGACAATTATACCAGTTGGACGACGATAAAAACATCTGCGTGGTAGCGTATACTAGCAAAACGTTCAAAGGTGCAGAAATAAACTACTTTACGACAGAAAAGGAGCTTCTAAGCATAGTTCGATGTCTGGAAAAATTTCGAATTTACGTTTTAGGACAACCATTGACCATAATAACAGATAACAAGGCGTTGATCTTCATGAGTAAGTGTCACCTAAACAACTCAAGGATCACACGTTGGATACTGTGTATTCAAGAGTATAACTTTGATATCATTCATTGTAAGGGAAAGGAGAATATTGTGGCCGACATCTTGAGTCGTTGCCCAGAGGATATGACGAAGGAAGATCCAGTCGACGACAGTTATGAGTATCAAATGAACCATACAATAATTAAAATGAGTAAAGAAATGAACATGATGTTAAAGAACTTCGCGACGTACCAGTTAGAAGATAAGAAGCTACAGCAAATAATGAAGGATTTGACGACGGATGAGAAGAATGAATTATGTAAATTTTATAAGTGTAGTAATGATAAGTTATATAGGAAAAGTAAGGGTCGATGGAAACTCTACGTACCGGAAAGCGTTACGGGGAGACTCATCGAAGAAATACACACAATGTACGGTCATGTTGGCAGTAAGAAATGTATAAAGTTACTGCAGGAACATTTCACTTTCGACCGAATGTCGAAGCGCGTACAGGCGTACGTAAGGACGTGCGATAAGTGCCAAAAATGTAAGGATTCAAACAATCGTAACTTATTCGGTGGCACGAAGCCAATTATACCGACGAGTAAAAGTGAATTGATTAGTGGCGATTTTTATGGACCGCTTCTAACAGCAGCAGCAGGAGTAAAGTATATCCTTGTCATTATAGATAACTTTACCAAGTATGTAAAATTATACACACTTAGAAGAGCCACAACAGTAGCTACGCTTCGTAGACTCCGGCAGTATGTAAATGAGTGTGGAAGACCGAAAGCAATACTCACTGATAACGGTACGCAGTTTACGTCCAAACAATGGGTTAAAGGACTAGAGGAACTTGAAATTATACCTAAATACACGGCGATAAGAAACCCGCAAACTAACCTTGCCGAACGCGTAAATAGGCAACTGGGTAACCTATTTAGGATATTTGTAGGGGACCAGCACACAAAATGGTCAAAATTCATAAATACCATAGAATGTTGCATAAATGAGGTCTACCATGAAACAATAGAAGTTACACCGTATGAAGCACATCACGGAAAAAAGCCGAGTCGTGTATGGGAGAAATTCATAAAGGAAGGCTGCGATACGAAAGAAGAGACAGTGGATAACCACCAGATATTCGTTAGGATTAAACGGAAAAGAGAGCGACACGCAAAACGCGTGAATGAAGCGAACAAAATGACAAGATTTCAGGTAGGAGACTTGGTGTTAGTGCGGACACATTACCAATCTGATGCGATGCAGAGAAGAATCGAAAAATTTTGTGAGTTATACACAGGACCTTTTAAGATTAAAGATATTGTAGGCGAATCTACATATATATTAGTAGATAATTGCGACGAAACTAAAATACGCGGCAAATTCAATGTAAGACTATTGAAACCATATTATGTAAGGGGAGAGTAACTGTGGCGGAACACGGCATCAGCATGCGTGCGAGGCAAAAGTGTTTGTTGAAAGGCGAAGTAGTAAATAAACAGAGAGGGAGGTGTGAAGTGACGTAAGCCCAGCTGGCGAGGCTGACGACAACAGGTAGAGTTGTAGTTAGTAAGGACACTCTCCATGCGAGACAATGTTATAGTCGGACTATACGTACTTCACTAATAGACAGCAGAAAGAGAAATGAGCTAAGCGTCAGAATAGGAGGAGAAAAGACCGATCTAGATGATAAAGAATAACGGTAGTAGGCGCGAATGCAATCTACTAGTTAATTCATTCAGAATTGTCTAGACGACACCTTAAACTTGTAATAAATTTAAAATGTCAGATTTTATATATTGTATAGATTGTAAATTAATTAACAGACGTACTTGTTATACTATTAAAATTTGTTTATTGAAGGACAGATATAAGCAACTGAGTTGCATAACAGAATTAAATATTGTAATAAGTTATTAGAATTAATTATTGAACTTAAGATTGTATTAGAAGCATAGAAAGAAGGGATATAAAATATGTTTATTTGACCTGTAGAATTATACAAATTCGATTTATTTTGTTGTAAATAATTATACGTGTGTTTAACAGAAATGTAGATTCAAAGTACCAGAGGGTAGGAAGTACGATGAATGTTTGTAAGTAAGTATATGATGTCTTGAAAAAGAATGTTTTAATCGCAAATTAATTTTGAAGGTAATAATAAAATTGTTTGAAGTATCCATAAGCAATAAATTACTGCTAGTATTTATATAGTTTCTATTGTATACGTAAGTAAAAAGATAGCTTGTAAACAAAATAATTACCATTTGTTTATGTAATGTATGTGTATAGACAGATCTAGGAGCGCACTAGAGCGTATAGTTTGTAAATGGATTCGTATTTATATTTGGTGAACAATAAATTAAACACTCAGGTGAATAAAAGAAAAGGGAGAGAAAAACGGTTCTAAACAACAGTAGGTCAGTCGAGAGGAAGATATAGGTCAGCTATACTCGTCCCAATGGGAGATGGCCAATGTACTTAGTGATCGTACGCGAGTAAGGGCGAAATATGAATTAGTCGTTCCGATTAATCTGCACGACGAATCATATTTGGGGACACTGTGATATAATTAATATTTCATATATTTTTTTTTTAATTTTTTGGGTTATTGCGAGGGAAGTACGCCAGCAATTAGAGCCCGTTAAAAGTGACACTTGTTAGCGTTGTTCGAGGGTGGGCGGCGAAAGGGAACAAACCTTTCCTTTCCATTAAGACGTCGTAAAAACTATTCTCGAGCAATGAGCTGTACGGCACATGTTGCAGCCAGCTGGACCATGCGTGGGAATGCCCGACTCCACAATTAGGACAAAAGGAGGCTACCGTTACATCTGTCCACTAGCGAGAAAAACACAGAACCAACGGCGAGAGTATTGTTCAAAATCATGTGTGCGACTTCTCAAAGACAATGGTTTATGCAAGGACAATAGGACAGGCGACTAAGTGACGCTAAGGGAGAGCACAGATGTTATGCCACCCGCAAGTCGACGGAGGAAATCGTCAGCGTACCAACAATAAGAGAATTCGACACGCTACACCAGAAGTAGCAGATGTGATTTTGAAACAGAGCCTTAACACTGATTCCAGGAACGGAACAACGTACGTAAGACAGCGACTCATCTAGTCCACGTGGACTATGTCAAATTCAAGTCGAAAAAGCCAACCAGCCAATGAGGAACGAGAATTCCGGAGGGAACTTCCGTAGGGGATGGTTCAGAGATAAGCTTGAGACCAGAGAGCGAATCTCGTGTATGAACGTCCCTCTCCAAACGGCACTGGGTGGAGAATTCGTTGGAAATACAGACTGGAGACGAAGGGACACAAGGAGGTCCATGGAATGAACCTATCAAAGATGAATTGTGGGAAGTTTGAGTGTTCATCAGAGTCCCAAGAGTGGGAACAGCAGAAGAAATAAAAACCTTTTACACGGGGAGACGAGAGCCAGTTCATTCAAATTTTAACCCCAGTTCATTCAAATTTTAACCTCAGTTTACTACAAAATTTATCTCAGTTTATTAAAAATTGTATTATAATTCTTAACTCGGTTTACTCAGAGTCTCGAACAGTCTATTGAACTTGTATTTCATTTTATAATGATTCAGTTATAAGAACTTAAAGCAGTGCGTAAGTTAAAATGCATTTCGGTGGAGACGATTAAGACATTATTACGAATAAATGGAAGTGCGCGAATAAAACTCAGAGCGTAAACGGAACAGTAATTTTCGTGATGAAACGCGAGTAACAATCTATATAATTTCTATGTAATTCATCGTCATAAAGACACGGACATTGTGAAGCGATATTCTTGAACAATTACAGAAAAAGCAGTGATACTACAATGTTTAGTAATTAACTCAAATAAATAGAATTGTGAAAAGTGCCTAATGAACTCGAAAACGACCTAGGCGCCGAAAGGCGTTGTCGTGCGGCATAGACAGTTATTAGAAGCATACGGTAGCGAACTGTGTACCGCGAAATAGACACATACGCGCGTAGAACTTAACCGACCGATTACGAGTACAATGACACAACTTGTATTATATTAAACTCAAAGCTCGAAGTGACTGTCGCGGAGTGCGGGAGTGTTTACGATCAAGTGTCCTATGGATTAACTTCACTCATCAATGCAGGGAGACAGCACGGCAGAACGAGTAAAGTACAAAACTAATCTCTTCTTATAATTAGTAATTTATCAAACACCACTGACCTGACACTTAGAACCAAAACCACCTGAGAAAGTTATATAAATATGAGTCAGATAGATACGAATCCATAAGTAGGGAATATTATGTTCTAGAATATTATACATTCTTCTTGTTAATATATTTTGTACTATGTATGTATTTTGATGTGTTTGTTGCAGGAGCAGGATTTTATCTATGTATATGATTGATATGTGTATTATTAATTATGATTATTTCATGCATATAAATGTTCAATGTGTTTTAACGTAAATACTAAAGACAAATTATGAGCACACCACATTTTAGTTAGTAACGTCATTGCAGACGAAGAAGCGTCAATATTTGATCGCTTACCTAATTGTTTAAATTTGTTCATTGAGTTGTTAAATGTGGAATAGAATTTAATTGTTTTGTTGAAGAATTGTGAGTGCTCTTAAATTGATGTTATGACATGAAGAAGAATGAATATGATTTAATAAATATAAGTTAGAATGGATTCGTTAGTATTCTATTGATTTATGTAACAAACCTGACTCACAACTTAACCTTTCATTAAACAGTATCTATATTAATAATTCAAGGTAACGATTATCAATTCAACTAATCAGAAAGATGCACAAAATAGAAGTTTCGAAGACAGTTAAAGTCAAAAGTAAATTCATATGTAGCAAGTTGAAGTGTGAATAATTAATTAACTCTAACTCAATTCATACAATTATTCGTTATTTAAAGAAATGAATTTGTTAACATTACATATGGGAGATCAACACACGACATTAATTACATCGTATATGCTAACCCACGCTCAGAGTTAGATACATCTAAGTACGACAAAGTTCGTACCGGCAACAATTTCAGAATTACAGATCAATAAATTAATAATTAATAATTAATCAATTTATGCAAATAATTCGCATAAATATTAGCATTGTATATGGTGCCCAACGCGTGGCATAATATCATTGTATATGGCAGCCCAACGCGTGGCACGAGAAGAATTGTGCTATTAAACTATTGTAATAACGAGAAAATGCACTATCAATAATAGGCATAATAATTTATGTACTTAATTAATCAGGCATAAATTATTATCATTGTATATGGTGCCCAACGCGTGGCATTATATCATTGTACTCGTACTATAACGTTAACGCTATACAATACATACGATCTACTATCCAAGATATACTGTCTGTTATCGTTAAAAAGATAATTTTAAAAACCTAAAAATTAAGAGATTAACAAAATTCTTAATTGTCAACTTTTTCGGCCATCCGGGGATGGGAGGGTCTGGTCCCGTTCCTTTTCCCCGTAAATACGCCTCTGGTTTAAGCTATTCGAAACGTGTGACCGGTGTTTTGTTAAAAATCACCAATTATTTATTTAAAAATGTCTTACGCCAATGGAAAGGAAATGTAAGGAGATGGTGCGCTTTAATAAAAATTGGATTGTAAGTTTAAAATTGGGTTTACAAGCACTGACGACGGTCCCCACAGTAGTGGGACTTAAAATATGACACACACGCCTAATGTGAAACGCCTGTGATCTCAGGAATGTCATTCACTCTCAATCGCCGGTCTTACAACACTGGATGAAATATTTTAATGTCTGTAGTTGTTACAATTTTTGGGAGCACACGGTAGGGAAGACACGACAAATTTTAGTTCTACTGCTAAGATACAGATGTCGCTCCGCGACCCTTTCAACTGAAATCCTTCGTAAACTTGGAAAATCGTTTTATATACGAGGGAAACAATATTTAGACAACAACTGAAAACATTCAAATATATTTCCTTTTTATTTGAAATAAAGGTTAGAAAATAAACTTTATAGACTTTTTTAACAATCAATTTGATAAAAACACGATGTTTTATTCTCTCAATTTTTGAAAACATGCATGGCACGTGCATTTATAATAGCTGATAAACATGCGTGGCACGTGCATTTAGAACAGCTGATAAACATGCGTGACACCTGCATTTAGAACAGCTGATAAACAATGAGCAAATTGGCAGATAGATTTGTAAATTACAGTGTTTATAGTAAATACAAATCTTACAATAGACGAAAAATGTTACTTCTGCCGCAAGCTTATAGATGTCGCCCAGTATAGTTGACCCCCGTGATTTTCTAAACCGTTCTATAAGGTATAGTAAAATGGATTGCAATTTCATATACGGAAAGTATCATTTTATTATTCCAGGATTAGGCGACATCGCCTGTTCCGGTCTCTACTTTCAAGCCATCTTTTGCGTGGTCTCCCCACATCACTTTTCCCTTTAGGCGCGTATTGTAAAACTTGTCGAGATAGCCTTTTCGCTTTCATTCTACACCTGTATGTTCAATCCATCTCAGCTTACATTCCTCGATCCTTGCATTAAATTTACAGAAAATATACCCAATTCGTGTCTTATCAGGTCGTTTCTAATTCTGTCGTTTCGTGTACATCCCTTTATGTTTCTAAAGAAATTCATCTCTGCAGCTTGTAATGGCTTGTATCTTTTTTAAATAATACTCATGTTTCGGAACCGTATAAAAGAGTGAGGACTGGCATAACCTTAGAGATCGTCAATTGAGTTTACTTTCTTGTTTTTGTCCCTAAAGTTCTTTTAACAGTGCCATAAATCGCCTGAAATCTGTTTATCTTTCTCTCGACGTCCTCGTCAAATTAATATGTTATATCACATCCTAGATATTGAAAGTGGGGTATTTGTTTCAGCACTTTATAATTGATCGTAATTTTTTATCTTATGGGATGTTTGCCTTTGAAAGCCATTACTTTTGTTCAGAGTTGGGAAAGTTACTTTTTTAAAGTAACTAAGTTACAGTTAAAGTTACTTCCCAGGAAAAGTAACTTAGTTACAGTTATAGTTACTATACATCAAAAGTAACTGTATCAGTTACAGCTATCATTACAGTTACTTTTAAAAATTATAATTGTAAAAGTTTTGTTTTATTAATAGATATGGAACGTATCATAGAAACGTTTTTGTTCGCCATAAAAGTATCGTTTCTCGCCGTTTTCCTTGTCAAACGCTCTTGAGTGGACACCGCTAAGTGGTAGTAATAAACAAAACCGCTAACAGATGGCGCTAGATGACCGTACTTATGGCAGAAGGTAAGGGAATCTGTATGAACTAATATACACTGGCTTAGCGGCTTAAATATTGAAAGAAATTACAAATAAAATGCATAGTCCTTTTTATACATGCTGATAAAATCTTGTTATACATCATCGTCATCATTCCTCTGGCGTTACAGCCCACGATGAGCCTTGGCTAGTCGCCTCCAAACACCTCGGTCCTCCAATCCCCGATACCCATCCTCCTGACGTCCTGTAGCCATCTTCTTTCCGGTCTTGCTTTCCTTATTTGCCCATGTATTGTCCCCTAAGAATGTAGAATGTATTGCCCCTGTACCAACCAGCTGATTCTCATAGACTTGATGAACCTCACTATGTCCTCGCCATCTATCAATCGCTCCAAATCCCTATTGTTCCGTATGCGTCATTCTTCACCTTCCTTCACTGGTCCAAAGGTTTTTTCTTAGAACTCTTCTTTCAAAGACTCTTAAATTATGTATATCACTATTAAGTAGTCTCCAGGTCCATGGACGTAGCCAGGATTTTGGATAGGGGGGGCAGAGGACTAAAGGGTTACTTAAAAAGCGCCGGGGGGGGGAATAAGAAAATTGTTTCGTCTCGGTATGTTATTAAGGCTCGTCAGTATAACTATGGCATACCTATTATAGGAATCTAAGCTAAAAAGAAGTTTTTAAAATTAATCCAAAAGGGAATTTAAAAAAGTTTTACTCTATTGATCCAAAGCAGTGATTGTCGGATCTATTTAAAAGACTTTTATGTTACTTTATTTGTGAGTTACCTCTCACATAAAATTTTTTTTTATTAGCTACTTTTTAGTAACACGCACCGTTATCGAGTTAAAAATTAAATTTTTCCTTTATTTAAAAACTTTAGGAATTTTTTCTCTGGAATGAAGAATACTACGAAGAAATGTTTCAGATTTAACCATTGTAGTGCACACTTAGTTTTGATATATTTTACTTTCGTGGCTGTACTAGGCACTGTTATATTCTTGGGCGATTACTTCTATTTGGTCGTTAAGAGGGTACCCTAGATTGTCAATATATACCGCAAGAAGTTCAAAAATATTTTAATTCAAGGGGTAAAATTAAAGATTGGAACACTTGATCCAAGAAAAGATGTTCTGGGGTGTCTGAGACCCCAAGATGCTTTAAGGGTTAAATAATCACCAAAAGTCACAAATAATAATGTGATTTTAATTAAAACGTGGCAACAATGAAAAAACAGAGTTACGTAAAAATACCGTGATGAATGAAAAAATTAAAGTTTTATAGTACGGTATGATATAAAATTAGTATAGTACAGTATAATTTTATACAATTATATATTTTTAAAACAATATTAGTTTTTCGTATGCAAACTAGCAAAGGATATATTATCACAAAGTATTAAACTAAAACATGTTACTAAAATAACTTACTAAAATAAGTTAAACTAAAATAAAAACTAAATCAAATAACTAAAAAATGTTAAACTAAAATAAGTTTTCTTGGATTTTCAGAAAACCTTTTCAGCACTTCCTTCTCCAATTGCTCCTTTTTTTCTAAAGCAGTTTTTCTGTGGACACTCATTAAGCATAGTCCATTGAGACGCTCCCCTGTCATCGTCGACCTAAGCCAGGTCTTTACTCTCCGCAACGTACTAAACGACCGCTCTACAGTACAAGTGGTGCAAGGCAGAGTAATAGAGATAAGCAGCGCTTTTTTTGTGGCCGGGTAAAAGATTTCAGCCTCTTTTACTAGATCTGCTATTGTCAGTTTTTTTAGCTGCTCTTTATTGATTTCTTCTTCTCTCACATAGTGTACCATAATTCAACTTCGGAGGCAACATCTTTTAAGTTATAAAAATCTGAGAGCTCCTTGACTTTTATTTTAAAGTCTTTCATGGTTATCTCGAGCATAATTAATGGGTGTAGAGACAAAATTGAAAAGGCAGGTGAGTGTTCATCTGAAAAACGTGCCTCCAGTGAAGAAACTAATTAATCCAAGTAAGGAATTACCAAGGATCTGTTCCAGTACTCTAAAGGACTGGAAGCTGGAGGATTGGAGCGATGTTTTTGTTTTTGAATAGATGTTGGGACTGTCAATTCCACTCTAACATCTTTGGTAATCTCGTCGACACCATTTACAAGCTCTGTAGTAACTTTCTGTGCATTACTACAATGAGTTGTTATCACTCCAAGGATCCGTTTGATGTGTTTTGAGCATTGGACCAGGTCCAGGGTTTTAAACTATTGATGTGTCCTGTAGGTACTGCGGATGAAGTGAGGTCTCTGATGAGGTTAGACTATATTTAAATAAAGACGGAAACTAAAAAGAAGCTTGCAAAGCCGAGTTGAGCTATAACGCGACTGGTCTGTTCACCAGGAAAATGGCGGATGCTTTAAAACTAGGGACTTACAAAAGCGGGAAGTTCAAAACTGTAAATTAACTATATATGTTTCTTTAATTCTTTAAAGTAAAGTAAGGATAACTGTCCATCACTGCTCCTGTTCTAGCACTCCTCGCATGCGTTTTTTATCTACTTTTATTTTATATTTTTTACTTTGTAACTTGATCTAGGGGGGGGCAGCTGCCCCTCCCTGCCCCCCCTTGGCTACGCCCCTGTCCAGGTCTTTAATACACAAGGTAATCTTGTGTCGTGGGAAAAATGTCTTGACATTTTGATAATGCTTACTTGTAGCCTAACGCACGAATTCACGAATACTGCACGATTGCGCTTCCTACGGGAAGGCTGTCTAAAATAGTTCTGAGAAGAACTGTTGGATGTGTCTGTTTGCATCACACAAATACGACGGAGGACTTCTAAAAGAAGCGACTGCTGATTTGGTTCACAACTGTGTTGCTATCCAAGGTCACCACGGGGAGGTATCAGCTTGACTCCATAAACGGAAACGGAAACGCTACCAGCGAGGGAAAATCTTAAACGCAAAATGGCCCGAGTATCCAGAGTATTTAAATGGAAAAAACTCTGGATAAAATACTATCCGAGAGTTGTTGGTGGCCGCTAGCAGCAGACATTTACAGGAGACATCGAGCCATCGAAGCAGCCAGCCTCGGATGCTCGTATTAAGAAGTAAGAAGTAAGTACGAATACTGCACGAGACAGAAACAGCTGCATTTGTCATTACGGTAAAAATGTAATCAGCGCATTTGCAGCCGTAAAAAGTGATTTTTGCACTTGTCACTTCTTATCATTGTCATTCAGTTTAACAGAATTATTATCACTGTAATTGTGATAATGTGTAATGTTATCACCTTTATCGCAAAAGTGGTTTTCTCCGTCATCCACTTACGCAATCTGATTACTTAAACATAATTTTTTACGACAGTTTATTGCTTTTTATTACAGCTATAAGATACATTTCCGATTCATTTCCTGGACACGCGCGTATAGTAGATATCAATTTTTAACTTGCAACATGGAAAATAGGAAAGAGGCCTTTGATTTAAGAGCGTATGGGCCATGAATGTGTCGGTGGCGATGAACATAAGGGAAATGGAAGCAGTAAGCCTAACTCCAGAACACGTTGTACGATTTTTTCCTTACGGAAGAAACAGTGAACAAGTGCTTAATACTGTGTATAACAAGTGGCGAAGCGTTCAATAGGATAATGAGACAAAATTTAATGGAAAATTCTCGGGTTTTTTACGTTCAATCCCTGTTGAGTCGTTAATTCACGCAAAATCTTCATCTTTCAGTGACTGTCTGTAGTCTACAGTATGAAGACTACAAAAGTATGCTAAGTAACGTCATGAGTTCCAAATAAAACGATATCTATTGATGATACTCAGCACAAAATTACCATGAAAATAATCTAATCATTCATGAAAATCCAGAGTGACTTCGGGAATACAACTTAACAAATTAATTTGTATGGGTTCCCTGCTATATGCAGATGGCATAGTTCTTATTCAAGAAAATAAGGATGATTTACAAAGAGCTATATTCCAATTACATGAAGTAGCAAGAGAGTACTCACTGATAATTTCAGTAAAAGACCAAAACCATGGCCTTTACGGACTAATTATCCAATGAGGACTAAGATAGTTATAAATAACAGCATTTTAGAACAAGTGTTCCATTTTAAATGTCTCGGATGTGCTGTAAGCTATGAATCTGATTATGATATAAAAGAGAAGATAAATAAATTTAGGAATATTTGTAGTACGATTCATAGAAATCCTAGAAAAAAGACAAGACACAGGACAAGGATTAAATTTTTTAAGACAATTGCAATGCCCACATTGATTTGTGCGAGTGAGGCGTGGGTCATGACAAAAAAGGAATGCTGCAAGATTCAGAGTGCTGAAATGCAGTTTCTTCGAAATACTTTAAATTATAGCCTACATTGCAATATAGAATAAGGAATGAGGATATCAGAGCAAAACTCGAAGTAAAGGGCATAAATAAAATTATTTCAATTTACGGAAGACAATGGTGGGATCATCTGCAAAGGATGACAGAGAATAGATTGCCGAAACCGGCACTGAACTATAAAGCCATTGGTAGAAGAGACGTGGGTCGTCCGAGGATGAAATTGGTGCCGGAACAGGAGGAGAAGAAGAGGAGAATCCTTGAAGAGGAGGGGAAGAAGAAGAAGAAGAAGAAGAAGAAGAAGAAGAAGAAGAAGAAGAAGAAGAAGAAGAAGAAGAAGAAGAAGAAGAAGATATTATTTCCAATTCATTTCCTGTAGATGTATAGTAGATATCGATTTTTAACTTAGGGTAGGGAAAATTGGAAAGATGCCGTTGGTTTTAAGAGCGAATGGGCCATTGAATGTGGCGGTCGCGGTCAATACAAGGCAAATGGGAGCAGTAAGCCTAACTCTGGAACACATTTTGTGATGTTTTCCAAGTGGAAATATACAGTGAACAAGTGCTTAATACTGTATAGGAAGTGATGAAGCGTTCAATAGCATAATGAGAAAACGTTTTATGGAAAATTGTCTCGGATTTTTTACTCTTCGGGTCCCCGTTGATTCCTTAATTCACGCAAAATCTTCATCTTTCAGTCAGCTGTCTGCAGTCTACAATACGAAGACTATAAAACTATTCTAAGTGACTCAGCTCCAAATTAAACGATTCCTGTTGATGATACTCAGCACCGCACATCAAACAAACCACCGATCTCCTAGCCCGCAGACGAATCCGGCCTCTCCGAATGCTCAGCAGCAATGACCTTTGCTCCAGCGTGACTCTCAGCATGTCATGCTTTATTAGCCCTGTATGTCGAATCGTTTTGTCTCTTCTAAGTTACTTCTGTCTTCAAGGCTTGCTGCTTATTATGGCCATCGCTAGTAGAACCTCCTCGTTCGATACGTTTTCTTTCTGTACGAGTTTCAACATTATTCGGTAGCACCGCACTTCCTGTCTCTCCGGTCCAGGATTCACAAGCGTGTAGTGCCGCATTCAACACGTATGGTTGGATGGATTTCTTTTTCATGCTACTGGAAGTCAGAACACTTTTTTTACAGTAGGCTAAAAGGCTATCTCAGTATTGGAAACCTTTTTTTCTATACTATCTCTCTTTTGCTACTGCCATCTTCAGTTATTGTGATACCTAGGTAACAAAACTGCCTCACTTGTTCATATTTCTCAGGTATCTATAATGACCTTCTACTATTCGAAACGTTCATTCCATTTTATTCTACATTCGTTCTTTATAGATACTTGAGTCCTTATGCGTTTATTTAGTATAAGAATATTTAAGTCTCTTCAAAACGCTTTAATTTCTTGGATTTCGTTGTCCATGACGTGTCCGTTACTTAACTAAATATCACTATTACATTAACGGCTCGGAACACTAGGTTTTTTATAAGTAAAAGCATAAAGTTTTACCTTACAGCCTGAACCGATTTTCTCCTTTAAAAGGCTTCTTCAGAGGCTGCCGCTGGTAGCGCTGTCCGTCTTGTTGTGGGTGACGGAATCGAATTTCGAAAGATCGATGCTGTGTGTGTGGGGTGAGATATGTTCGAATAATGCGTGCGATTTGAACATATCTCACCCCACACACACAGCATCGATCTTTCGAAATTCGATTCCGTCACCCACAACAAGACGGACAGCGCTACCAGCGGCAGCCTCTGAAGAAGCCTTTTAAAGGAGAAAACCGGTTCAAGCTGTAAGGTAAAACTTTATGCTTTTACTTATAAAAAACCTAGTGTTCCGAGTCGTTAATGTAATAGTGATATTTGCTTTAATTTCTTTGTTAGTATCTTGACGTCACTACTTTATTCCCTTTAAAAACTCCATTTTCACTGGCGATTTTGCCAATTCTGCACTTCTTAGGCAGGTAAACAGGCATTCCTCCTCCTCCTCCTCCTTTATCTATTCTTCTTCTTCTTCTTCTTCTTCTTCTTCTTCTTCTTCTTCTTCTTCTTCTTCTTCTTCTTCTTCTTCTTCTTCTTCTTCTTCTTTTTCTTTTTCTACTACTACTACTACTACTACTTCTTCTTCTTATTCCAAAGCGCTAGTCTTCTTCTACTCAGTTCTTCCTCCTGCCAGGCGCCTCCAATTCCTGATTCCCATCCTTCCTTAATCAGCTTCCACCACTTACAGCCATGGTCTCCTCTCGGTCTTCCTATCCGCCTCACTCCTCATACTTCACCGTACAAGATTCTCCTTGGTCGCCTGGCTTGAGCCATTCTCTCCGCATTCCCTAACCAGCCAGTCATTCTCAATAAATCGTTCTATATCTGCTCCTTTGAGTATAGTATTACCTCTCAGTGGTTCCTCAGCCTCCAGGATTCTGCTTCTTACACAGCTATAAATTTTCCTTATTATGTTCCCACCGAACACCTATAAAGTGGTGATATTTGCTGTTGGATCCAAGCTTTCGATCCATATGAACCTGATCAGAGTTCTGTATAGCTTTCTTTTAGACCTCATGCAACCGTCCAAGGCATCCGAGACAGCTACAGAGCAGTTGGATTCTCCAGAATTCTCGTACTTTTACAGAGTTACAAATTTATTATTATTATTATTATTATTTTCCGCTCAAACACTTTAAATTGGAGGAGACATCTGCTGTTGTAAGGGTACAAGCTCCTGATTCACATGTTACCACTGGCTTGATCACAGTTTTGTAGAGATTTGATTTAGTCAATCGGGAGAGTACTCATTAGACGCAACACAAAAATAAAATATATAAGACACTTATTAGATCAGTTGTTACTTCGGGAGGCGAGACTTGGACATTGACAAAAAAGTAACAAGTAACGCTAAGAAGATTTGAAAGAAAGATTGTAAGACGAGTTTATGGCCGAGGATGAGCTATTGAATCATGAGAACATTGTAAGATTCATAAAGGTTCAGAGAATACAATGGCTAGATCATCTAGAGCGGATGCCAAAGAAAATCTTGGTGGTGCAAGTCTACACAAGCAGAAAGAAGGACCGATCTAGGATAAGATGGTTGGACGATGTGCTAGAAGATTTCAGAAGAATTGATATGATGGGAGTTACGCTGAGATGGCAATGGACAGGAGACTTTGCGGAGGATTGGTGTTGGAAGCCAGGGCTCATGTTTAGGCAGTAGTGCTGAAGAAGAAGAAGAAGAAGAAGAAGAAGAAGAAGAAGAAGAAGAAGAAGAAGAAGAAGAAGAAGAAGAAGAAGAAGAAGAAGAAGAAGAAGAAGAAGAAGAAGACGAGAGTCTTTTGGATCTGAAAATGTTCTTATTTCAGTTGTATGCTCGCTTTCCAGAATCACCCTGTTGTCGATTTCTTCTGAAACCTATTTGCTTAGATCCGTTCTCAAACATGTAAAACTTGCTACCCCTTCAAATATATAATCCCTAATTTTACAATTTTCAATAGCTTTTCTTGTCTCTGATTCTCTAATCCACACATTACCATTATATATATATATATATATTTAGTTTTTTGTTCACTACTTTATACAAATCCAGTTATCGTGCTACAATACGATTGTGCCGTTAAACGTTTCAGACACAGTGAGACGTATTCCCTACAAAAATGAATGTTGTTTTCACTAGAATACCCAGGAAGACTATTTGCAGATTTAGGTATTTATTGTTTTTTTTTTTTACAACGGAAGCTGACAGAACAGAAGGGAGATTACCGACGACACCGAACCTGTAGGCGGTATGTTACGCTTGTATCAGATTCCTAGAATTGCAACGATCGAGAGGTGGGTGATTCCTAATCAGCGACAGTTAAGTGATAACTATTTTGTCGATGCACCATATTATAACAATTACTGGAAAAGTAAGGGAATAGCACAGAGGTATTTTGTAATTTAGTTGTACGCGTTGTGATTTTATCAGCCACGGGTTCGACGCTAGCATGTCGTCGACGAAAAACGAAAAGCGACTCAAACTGGTCGCTTTGCGTGGGTAAGTAGGACAAACTGGAAGCAAAAGTTAAAATAAGTAAAACTCTAAGTCCTTTAACAATGTGCGTTAATAATATTGCAGTGAAATTAATTTGATTCTAGTTTTATTTGTCTTCACCAGGGGAGGAATAGAAACGCGTGGTGCCCTATGCTGCCATTACACTGGTGCTCCCCCGATTCTATCTTTTATCCATTATCTACAGTGATAAATGGCATACACAATTTCGAAATTAAACAATTATTTTACTAAACTCTACAACAAATATGTAGCTAAATAGTGATTAGAATTAGCATAGTAGAACTTAAGCTTAGAAAATACTAATCGATCCATTTTTTTCTTGATTTTGCCGTAACGAAGTCTTATATAATTTCTTCTAAATCGAGCGATTAAAGTATCTTGCTTTCAATATTCAACCTTGCTAACAAAGATCTCTCGTCTTTCATAGTTGAACTCAACAGACCTATATCTTTAATGCCTTTTTAATACAGAAAATTATCTTTCAGATTCGCAGTTAGATACTAGAATCGTCAAAAGCAGATGATAAGCAATGTATATATTTGGAAATACATTAATCGTTATACAATCAATAATCCAGTTTAATACTTCGAGCGGACAAACTGTAATATCATGGAATCGTGGACTTCTTAATTTGAACGATTTGAAGAAAAAAACTCTTTCTTGCAATTTTACTCGTGGCACAAAGTGTTTCAGTTCTATTAGAACATCGTTATTCAAATCATTCGAGTAACTTCTATAAGAGCTTTTGTTTGACTTTCCAACTCGACACTCTTCGTGGTCAATAACTGCGTAAGAAAACCAAACAATTGCGTAATGTGATCATAAGCTATGCTTCGCTTAGTGAATTCAGCTGGATGGTGCCCCCTCTGACAGCTGACGCCCTGGTGCCCGGTGCTGCAGCATACCCTAGCGTTATGGATAATCCGCCACTGGTCGTTACAGTGAATGAAAACGCAATATTCAAGCACAATATTTTGACATTCGGTTCAAACTACGTTAGAAATGTTCACAAGTTTTCAATGGAAAAAGCCACGGTATATTCTATTATTAAATCTTTCTTCTTTTAGTGCCCTGCCTAATCTGGCATTGACGAGTGCCATTTCAATTACTTCTTTATAGTTTTTCTCGACCTTGTGCAGAGTGTAATTCTTCAGCGGAGATTACGGAGCCAAGGTAGTTTTTTTCCGATCAATCTATTTTTTTACCTTGTACTTTTCCATGAGTCTTAGTAAGCGTATCGGGATCCTCTTTGTATATGCCCCAAGCATGCATGGAAATTTAGTTCTTTTGATAGTCGCAAGTATCTGAGGCTCATGTCTCGTTGTGTTAAGTACTTTGTCATTTCTAGTGTGGCTTGTCCAAGAAATTCTCAATAGAGCCACATTTCATAAGCATTAAAACAATCTATAGTATTTTGTTTTAGCATCCATGTTTTACATGGGTGTACGAGGACGGACCACACGTAGCATCTAACAAATCTGTCTCTGAGACAGAGATCCAGTGCTCTGTTAGGCCGGCCGCCCACTGGAGCGATATTTCGTTTCGCGAGAGAATCGTTTCGACGCTTCTAGTTGCAAAGCGTCGCTTCAGTGGAGAGAGGCTTGAGACATTGTCTTACGACAAAGCAATTTTCCGTCAGCTGTTTTTGATCTGCGAAGGTGTATGGTTCGTGGGTTCGTGACAGACATTAAAAAAGAAAGCATCGACTAAGTAAGTGTAATATAAACTCCCCGCCTTGTGTGGTTAGAATCCAGCGCATGCGCAGTTCAAAACGTTTCGAGCTGTTTTGTTGCGAGACATAAATTGCAGGAGCTTCGTCTTTGATCCCAAGTAGCCTCGCGACGCCTCTAGAATATTCCGCACCCAGTGTGTGGCGCTATCCTTATGACAACAGAATCGTATGCGACGCTTTGCGACAGAATCAACCAAAACGGTTCTGTCGCGAAACAAAATGTCGCTCCAGTGTGGGGCCGGTCTTAGTAAGAAGTGACTTTAGTTTGAGAAATGCGAACTGAACTATTTCGATTCTTCCTTCAATGTCATCATCGAGATCCGAAGACTGATCGATCCAATAGCCAAAATATTTGAAGCGCTTCACTCTTTCATTATTTAGGTAAAGTTGAACTGGCCCTACAACCAGTTTACTTGAAACCATACATTTAGTTTTATTAATCTTAATTTTCAGTACCCATTTTTTACTTCCTGACTTAATATCGTGCATAATCCTTTGGAGGTCTCCGATGCATTCGGCTAGTACCGCTTTATCATCCGCGTAATGGACGTGTTGACTCCACTCCAATTTTTTCACGCCGTCTTTGGTATCGATAGCCTTTGCAAAGGTGTTCTCAGTGTAGATATTAAGCAAAGTTGGAGAGAGTTCACAGCTTACCTGAGCCCCTCTTTGAATAGATACTTTTTCTGTTTGACGCATGTTTAGAATTACATTGGCATGCTCATCATCATAATCACCACTCCAAGGACTAGGCCTTAGATCTGTTCCGGAATCCATCTCCTTCTCGGTCTACCGACACCTCTCTTCCCACTAGGGTGATAACCGAAGGCAGCTACAGGTAGACGGATATCAGGGATGCGGTTCAAGTGTTCACACCATCTCCTTCTGTGATCTTCAATTCTTTGGTGCAATGATACAATGTTTAAATCGCGTCTAATATCCTCGTTCCTCCTCCGACTCAAGAGAGAACAACCTTGCGTCCCTGTTAGAAATTTTATTTCGGCTGAATGAATCCTCTGCACGTCCCTTTTACCAAGAGTCCATGTCTCAATAGCATACAGAAATGTGGGGATAGCCACAGTTTTGTAAAATTTTGTTCGCGCATCCTTCCGTGTTTTATTTTTCAGGTAGCTATGAATCGTTCACAGATCCGTCTAAATTTTGGTAGTTTACTATCCCTATCAATATTAGTATTGATATTAATATCAATATCAATATCATGCTGATTCCAGAATAAAGTGGTTAAAATTCTAATTTCTTACCCGCCTAATCCCAATCCGTGCAATGCTTCGATGAGTTTGGTGTTGGACTTTTCGTCAAAGGCTTCTTCGTAATCTACAAAACAAAGATGTAGTGTCGGCCTATTATTAAATACTCTATGGAAATTTTACTTTAGAATACGCGGACCATTGTAGCGCATATAAAAGTAGCCTAATACATAAATGCTTCAAAATTATTTTATGCACTTTCCAAATTAAAAGTCTTATAATCATTTAGCCCAGATTATCGTATCTCGGACAGCAGCTGCTGTGATTATGATTTTACTTATTCTTTTGATGTTTAAAATTTAAGACTGTTTACAGAAATATATCGTAGAAAAAAATATTTATTTATTATCAAAATACCCTTATTGGTGTCGGGTTACATGATAAGTACATCAACTATACTCTATATACAAATTTTTTCCATCTTACTCTATCCATTGACAATGTCTTCGCTTCCCTCCAGCCCAAGCCTCTTTCTCTCAAAATGTTTCCCATCATTCCATCCCAAATCAATCGCGGTCTTCCTCTCTTCTTTCTCCCCCCTGATTTTTCCTCCCAAACGTGTTTTACCATTCTATCACTATCCATTCTCTGCATGTGTCCCCACCAGCATAGTTGTCTCTGTTCAATAAAATCCAGAATCGATATCACTTCCAGATCCTTTCTTATTTGTGTATTCCTAACTCTGTTCTTCCTTGTTACTCCCACTACTCTCCTAAGATATTTCATTTCTGCCGCCTGGATTTTACTTTTTTGGCTTTTGAATAGCACCCACGTCTCACAGCCGTATGTTAAAACCGGTCTATATACTGTTTTATACACACTCATTTTCGTTTTTCTTGATATCTCCTTCTTATTTATAAATCTACTGTTTAATGCATAGTATACTTTTATTGCCTTTTCAATTCTTTCATTTAATGCGGCTTCTTGTTTCCCATTACTGTCTATTATAACCCCTAGACATTTGAATTGTTTGACTTGTTCTATCTTCACTCCTCCAATCTCTATATTTATTATTTTCTCCCCCATTACCATTACCTTTGTTTTGGTCTTATTTATTTTCATCCCTTTTTCCTGGAAAACTTCATTCCATATATTCAAATTACCCTGTAACGCCCTTTCACTTGTAGCCATTAGCACTACATCATCCGCAAAAGCCCCTTCTGCTACACTTCTTGCCCCTTCTGCTTGCTTGCTGCTATACTTCGCAAGTTCCTGTATCCAACATGCATTTTCTTAACCTTCAGTGAACACTTCTTAATAATGTCGTCCATATACAAGTTGAATAATGTCGGACTCAGTCCACCTCCTTGTCTTAATCCATAGTTTGTTGTAAATCCTAACGACCTCATATTTTTACCAATTACATAATTAACATTA
This sequence comes from Magicicada septendecula, assembly GCA_034769895.1. Taxonomy (NCBI): domain Eukaryota; kingdom Metazoa; phylum Arthropoda; class Insecta; order Hemiptera; family Cicadidae; genus Magicicada; species Magicicada septendecula. Next base: position 246,825,523 of record CM068373.1, on the reverse strand, counting down.
TTTTTGTATAACCTCTGTACTACCTTAATTATTTTACTCCTTATTCCTCTGTTTTCTAAACTTTCCCATATTTTTGATCTAGGCACACTATCGAAAGCCTTCTCAAGATCAATAAAAGCCAAACACACCAATTTATCTTGTTGTATCGACTTCTCAGCTATCTGTTGCAGAGTAAAAATGTGATCCTGCACACTTCTCCCTGATTTAAAGCCACTCTGCGATTCCTCCAAACTATTTCCTAAAATTGGGACCAATTTATTATTAATTATCTGCTCATAAACCTTAACAATTGTATTTAACAGATTGATACCCCTATAATTATTACAATCTCTTGCGTTACCTTTCTTAAAAATAGGAACTATCAATGCTTCCTCCCATTCTCTTGGTATGTCTACACTCGTCCACGCTTTATTTATAATTTCTAAAAGTATTTCTTTCCCCTTTTTCCCCATATTCTTTATCATTTCTGCTGTAATTTTATCTGTTCCAGGTGATCTCCCACTTTTAAGTCCTTTAATCACTACTTCTAATTCATGCATCGTTATTTTTTCTTCTGCAACTTCACCATCCTCTCCATCTTCTTCTTCATTAATATTGACTTTATGGATCATCTTTGTTGATTTCCTTACCATCTAGTAATCCTTGAAAGTATTCTTTCCATCTATTCATTATATCGTTTCTTTCTATCAGTATTTTCCCATTAGCATTATATATACATATATCATTCTCAGTTTTTTCTTTTCTAAAAGATTTCAATACTCTGAAAAAAAGCTTTTGATTTTCCCACCTGTCTCTTTCCAGTTTTTCTTTGTTGCTTATATGCTTCATAGTTATCCACAGTTCTATTAGCTGTATACTTTTTCCATTCCCTTTTCTTCCTTTTAATCTGCTCCTTTATTTCATTAGTCCACCATACCGTCTGTTTTCTTTTATTATTCATTTTAGTAACACCATAAACCTCCACTGCTGTATCTATAATTATATCTTTCATTATTCTCCAGCCTTGGTGTATATTAGCATGCCTTATATTTTCACTTACCTTTTGTAACTTTTGCTCAATCACATCTTTAAACCTATTACTTACATCTCTACTTTTCAGCTTATACGATCTGATAGATTTATATTCTATTATTCCTTCTCTGCTGTATATCTGTTTTTTATCTAATTGTTCTTTACATTTGGTCATTACTAAATAATGGTCGCTATATATTTCTGCACCTCTCCAGACTCTAGTGTCCATTATCATTTTCCTATTGGTCCTTTCAACTAGTTTATAGTCAATTATCGACTTCTCTCCCCTATTTGGTTGTTCCCTTGTGAATTTATGTATATCTCTGTGCTGATAAAAAGTGTTCGTCACAATAAGATCATGTAATAAGCAGAAATCCAACATTCTCCTACCGTTATTGTTTCTCATTTCTTCTCCATATATTCCTATTACTCTTTTATACATCTCATCTCTTTTACCCACTCTACTGTTAAAGTCACCGACAATATATTTATTTCCTTTGGCTTCCTCTGTTACTTCCGATAGTTCTTTCCAGAATTTATCTTTTACTTCCACCTTCTCATCCTCGTTTGGTCCATATACTACTATAATTGTAAAATATTTTCCCTTTTGACTCTCCAGCTCCACCAGTAGTAATCTTTCTGATACTGCTTCCCATTTCCGTATCTGTCTTACTAAATCCCTGTGAATTATGCATCCCACCCCCGCTGCAGCTCTCTTATCTTCATCTACTCCACTATATATAAGTACGTGATCACCATTCATAATAATCTTACCCCTTCCTTTTTTTTTTTAGTTTCGCTTAGTGCTAAAATTTCTAATCTATATCCTACCAATTCTTTAATTATTTCATCCTTCTTATTATATAAACTTCTGATGTTCCATGTTCCTAAATTCCATTTACGTCTATTTACTTCATGTGCTCTCCCCATTATCCTATCCAGTTTCTCTGCTTTGTCCGTTCCCTTTATGTCCGTCCTCTCATTACTACTCAGTTTTTTGATTTAGCTATGTCCAACTTCCCTGTACTCTTATTCCATCTCCATTCTATTCCATCTATAATTACTTTGTTGTACCCTTTTTTTACTTCCCTTCCTTTTTCCCTCTCCTCCTTTACCATCTTTCTTAACTGTCTTTGTATTTCTCTTTCCTGCTTCGTTAAATCGTTATTGATGTATATTCCTTCACTACCTGTATCCTTTTTAATTTATATTTATTTTCTAGAATTTTCATCTTATCTTCCTCCTTTTCTAATCTAACTACCCACATTTTTCCCCTATTTTATACACACCGCTGGTCTGCACATTTATCTCCAGATACTTTCCTATAAAATTCTCTACGTTCTTTTTAATCTCCGTTTTGTTATCTGCACCTATTTTTAATCCACTTATGATCACATTATTTTTCCTTCTATCCTTCTCCAAATATTCCACTGTATTTCTAACCTCAGCCAACTCCTTCTTAATGTCCATATTTTCTTTCCAGCGCATGCGCAGTTCAAAACGTCTCGAGCTGTTTTGTTGCGAGACATAAATTGCAGGAGCTTCGTCTTTGATCCCAAGTAGCCTCGCGACGCCTCTAGACAATGCCGCACCCAGTGTGTGGCGCTATCCTGATGACAATAGAATCGTATGCGACGCTTTGCGACAGAATCAACCAAAACGGTTCTGTCGCGAAACAAAATGTCGCTCCAGTGTGGGACCGGTCTTAGTAAGAAGTGACTTTAGTTTGAGAAATGCGAACTGAACTATTTCGATTCTTCCTTCAATGTCATCATCGAGATCCTAAGACTGATCGATCCAACAGCCAAAATATTTGAAGCGCTTCACTCTTTCATTATTTAGGTAAAGTTGAACTGGCCCTACATCCAGTTTACTTGAAACCATACATTTAGTTTTATTAATATTAATTTTCAGTACCCATTTTTCACTTCCTGACTTAATATCGTGCATAATCCTTTGGAGGTCTCCGATGCATTCGGCTAGTACAGCTTTATCATCCGCGTAATGGACGTGTTAATTGACTCCACTCCAATTTTTTCACGCCGTCTTTGGTATCGATAGCCTTTGCAAAGGTATTCTCAGTGTAGATATTAAGCAAAGTTGGAGAGAGTTCACAGCTTACCTGAGCCCCTCTTTGAATAGATACTTTTTCTGTTTGACGCATGTTTAGAATTACATTGGCATGCTCATCATCATAATCACCACTCCAAGGACTAGGCCTTAGATCTGTTCCGGAATCCATCTCCTTCTCGGTCTACCGACACCTCTCTTCCCACTAGGGTGATAACCGAAGGCAGCTACAGGTAGACGGATATCAGGGATGCGGTTCAAGTGTTCACACCATCTCCTTCTATGATCTTCAATTCTTTGGTGCAATGATACAATGTTTAAATCGCGTCTAATATCCTCGTTCCTCCTCCGACTCAAGAGAGAACAACCTTGCGTCCCTGTTAGAAATTTTATTTCGGCTGAATGAATCCTCTGCACGTCCCTTTTACCAAGAGTCCATGTCTCAATAGCATACAGAAATGTGGGGATAGCCACAGTTTTGTAAAATTTTGTTCGCGCATCCTTCCGTGTTTTATTTTTCAGGTAGCTATGAATCGTTCACAGATCCGTCTAAATTTTGGTAGTTTACTATCCCTATCAATATTAGTATTGATATTAATATCAATATCAATATCATGCTGATTCCAGAATAAAGTGGTTAAAAGTCTAATTTCTTACCCGCCTAATCCCAATCCGTGCAATGCTTCGATGAGTTTGGTGTTGGACTTTTCGTCAAAGGCTTCTTCGTAATCTACAAAACAAAGATGTAGTGTCGGCCTATTATTAAATACTCTATGGAAATTTTACTTTAGAATACGCGGACCATTGTAGCGCATATAAAAGTAGCCTAATACATAAATGCTTAAAAATTATTTTATGCACTTTCCAAATTAAAAGTCTTATAATCATTTAGCCCAGATTATCGTATCTCGGACAGCAGCTGCTGTGATTATGATTTTACTTATTCTTTTGATGTTTAAAATTTAAGACTGTTTACAGAAATATATCGTAGAAAAAAATATTTATTTATTATCAAAATACCCTTATTGGTGTCGGGTTACATGATAAGTACATCAACTATACTCTATATACAAATTTTTTCCATCTTACTCTATCCATTGACAATGTCTTCGCTTCCCTCCAGCCCAAGCCTCTTTCTCTCAAAATGTTTCCCATCATTCCATCCCAAATCAATCGCGGTCTTCCTCTCTTCTTTCTCCCCCCTGATTTTTCCTCCCAAACGTGTTTTACCATTCTATCACTATCCATTCTCTGCATGTGTCCCCACCAGCATAGTTGTCTCTGTTCAATAAAATCCAGAATCGATATCACTTCCAGATCCTTTCTTATTTGTGTATTCCTAACTCTGTTCTTCCTTGTTACTCCCACTACTCTCCTAAGATATTTCATTTCTGCCGCCTGGATTTTACTTTTTTGGCTTTTGAATAGCACCCACGTCTCACAGCCGTATGTTAAAACCGGTCTATATACTGTTTTATACACACTCATTTTCGTTTTTCGTGATATCTCCTTCTTATTTATAAATCTACTGTTTAATGCATAGTATACTTTTATTGCCTTTTCAATTCTTTCATTTAATGCGGCTTCTTGTTTCCCATTACTGTCTATTATAACCCCTAGACATTTGAATTGTTTGACTTGTTCTATCTTCACTCCTCCAATCTCTATATTTATTATTTTCTCCCCCATTACCATTACCTTTGTTTTGGTCTTATTTATTTTCATCCCTTTTTCCTGGAGAACTTCATTCCATATATTCAAATTACCCTGTAACGCCCTTTCACTTGTAGCCATTAGCACTACATCATCCGCAAAAGCCCCTTCTGCTACTTCTATACTTCGCAAGTTCCTGTATCCAACATGCATTTTCTTAACCTTCAGTGAACACTTCTTAATAATGTCGTCCATATACAAGTTGAATAATGTCGGACTCAGTCCACCTCCTTGTCTTAATCCATAGTTTGTTGTAAATCCTAACGACCTCATATTTTTACCAATTACATAATTAACATTATTTTTGTATAACCTCTGTACTACCTTAATTATTTTACTCCTTATTCCTCTATTTTCTAAACTTTCCCATATTTTTGATCTAGGCACACTATCGAAAGCCTTCTCAAGATCAATAAAAGCCAAACACACCAATTTATCTTGTTGTATCGACTTCTCAGCTATCTGTTGCAGAGTAAAAATGTGATCCTGCACACTTCTCCCTGATTTAAAGCCACTCTGCGATTCCTCCAAACTATTTTCTAAAATTGGGACCAATTTATTATTAATTATCTGCTCATAAACCTTAACAATTGTATTTAACAGATTGATACCCCTATAATTATTACAATCTCTTGCGTTACCTTTCTTAAAAATAGGAACTATCAATGCTTCCTCCCATTCTCTTGGTATGTCTACACTCGTCCACGCTTTATTTATAATTTCTAAAAGTATTTCTTTCCCCTTTTTCCCCATATTCTTTATCATTTCTGCTGTAATTTTATCTGTTCCAGGTGATCTCCCACTTTTAAGTCCTTTAATCACTACTTCTAATTCATGCATCGTTATTTTTTCTTCTGCAACTTCACCATCCTCTCCATCTTCTTCTTCATTAATATTGACTTTATGGATCATCTTTGTTGATTTCCTTACCACCTAGTAATCCTTGAAAGTATTCTTTCCATCTATTCATTATATCGTTTCTTTCTATCAGTATTTTCCCATTAGCATTATATATACATATATCATTCTCAGTTTTTTCTTTTCTAAAAGATTTCAATACTCTGAAAAAAAGCTTTTGATTTTCCCACCTGTCTCTTTCCAGTTTTTCTTTGTTGCTTATATGCTTCATAGTTATCCACAGTTCTATTAGCTGTATACTTTTTCCATTCCCTTTTCTTCCTTTTAATCTGCTCCTTTATTTCATTAGTCCACCATACCGTCTGTTTTCTTTTATTATTCATTTTAGTAACACCATAAACCTCCACTGCTGTATCTATAATTATATCTTTCATTATTCTCCAGGCTTGGTGTATATTAGCATGCCTTATATTTTCACTTACCTTTTGTAACTTTTGCTCAATCACATCTTTAAACCTATTACTTACATCTCTACTTTTCAGCTTATACGATCTGATAGATTTATATTCTATTATTCCTTCTCTGCTGTATATCTGTTTTTTATCTAATTGTTCTTTACATTTGGTCATTACTAAATAATGGTCGCTATATATTTCTGCACCTCTCCAGACTCTAGTGTCCATTATCATTTTCCTATTGGTCCTTTCAACTAGTTTATAGTCAATTATCGACTTCTCTCCCCTATTTGGTTGTTCCCTTGTGAATTTATGTATATCTCTGTGCTGATAAAAAGTGTTCGTCACAATAAGATCATGTAATAAGCAGAAATCCAACATTCTCCTACCGTTATTGTTTCTCATTTCTTCTCCATATATTCCTATTACTCTTTTATATATCTCATCTCTTTTACCCACTCTACTGTTAAAGTCACCGACAATATATTTATTTCCTTTGGCTTCCTCTGTTACTTCCGATAGTTCTTTCCAGAATTTATCTTTTACTTCCACCTTCTCATCCTCGTTTGGTCCATATACTACTATAATTGTAAAATATTTTCCCTTTTGACTCTCCAGCTCCACCAGTAGTAATCTTTCTGATACTGCTTCCCATTTCCGTATCTGTCTTACTAAATCCCTGTGAATTATGCATCCCACCCCCGCTGCAGCTCTCTTATCTTCATCTACTCCACTATATATAAGTACGTGATCACCATTCATAATAATCTTACCCCTTCCTTTTTTTTTTAGTTTCGCTTAGTGCTAAAATTTCTAATCTATATCCTACCAATTCTTTAATTATTTCATCCTTCTTATTATATAAACTTCTGATGTTCCATGTTCCTAAATTCCATTTACGTCTATTTACTTCATGTGCTCTCCCCATTATCCTATCCAGTTTCTCTGCTTTGTCCGTTCCCTTTATGTCCGTCCTCTCATTACTACTCAGTTTTTTGATTTAGCTATGTCCAACTTCCCTGTACTCTTATTCCATCTCCATTCTATTCCATCTATAATTACTTTGTTGTACCCTTTTTTTACTTCCCTTCCTTTTTCCCTCTCCTCCTTTACAATCTTTCTTAACTGTCTTTGTATTTCTCTTTCCTGCTTCGTTAAATCGTTATTGATGTATATTCCTTCACTACCTGTATCCTTTTTAATTTATATTTATTTTCTAGAATTTTCATCTTATCTTCCTCCTTTTCTAATCTAACTACCCACATTTTTCCCCTATTTTATACACACCGCTGGTCTGCACATTTATCTCCAGATACTTTCCTATAAAATTCTCTACGTTCTTTTTAATCTCCGTTTTGTTATCTGCACCTATTTTTAATCCACTTATGATCACATTATTTTTCCTTCTATCTTTCTCCAAATATTCCACTGTATTTCTAACCTCAGCCAACTCCTTCTTAATGTCCATATTTTCTTTCCAGCGCATGCGCAGTTCAAAACGTCTCGAGCTGTTTTGTTGCGAGACATAAATTGCAGGAGCTTCGTCTTTGATCCCAAGTAGCCTCGCGACGCCTCTAGACAATGCCGCACCCAGTGTGTGGCGCTATCCTTATGACAATAGAATCGTATGCGACGCTTAGCGACAGAATCAATCAAAACGGTTCTGTCGCGAAACAAAATGTCGCTGCAGTGTGGGGCCGGTCTTAGTAAGAAGTGACTTTAGTTTGAGAAATGCGAACTGAACTATTTCGATTCTTCCTTCAATGTCATCACCGAGATCCGAAGACTGATCGATCCAACAGCCAAAATATTTGAAGCGCTGCACTCTTTCATTATTTAGGTAAAGTTGAACTGGCCCTACAACCAGTTTACTTGAAACCATACATTTAGTTTTATTAATCTTAATTTTCAGTACCCATTTTTTACTTCCTGACTTAATATCGTGCATAATCCTTTGGAGGTCTCCGATGCATTCGGCTAGTACCGCTTTATCATCCGCGTAATGGACGTGTTGACTCCACTCCAATTTCTTCACGCCGTCTTTGGTATCGATAGCCTTTGCAAAGGTGTTCTCAGTGTAGATATTAAGCAAAGTTGGAGAGAGTTCACAGCTTACCTGAGCCCCTCTTTGAATAGATACTTTTTCTGTTTGACGCATGTTTAGAATTACATTGGCATGCTCATCATCATAATCACCACTCCAAGGACTAGGCCTTAGATCTGTTCCGGAATCCATCTCCTTCTCGGTCTACCGACACCTGTCTTCCCACTAGGGTGATAACCGAAGGCAGCTACAGGTAGACGGATATCAGGGATGCGGTTCAAGTGTTCACACCATCTCCTTCTGTGATCTTCAATTCTTTGGTGCAATGATACAATGTTTAAATCGCGTCTAATATCCTCGTTCCTCCTCCGACTCAAGAGAGAACAACCTTGCGTCCCTGTTAGAAATTTTATTTCGGCTGAATGAATCCTCTGCACGTCCCTTTTACCAAGAGTCCATGTCTCAATAGCATACAGGAATGTGGGGACAGCCACAGTTTTGTAAAATTTTGTTCGCGTATCCTTCCGTGTTTTATTTTTCAGGTACCTATGAAGCGTTCACAGATCCGTCTAAATTTTGGTAGTTTACTATCCCTATCAATATTAGTATTGATATTAATATCAATATCAATATCATGCTGATTCCAGAACAAAGTGGTTAAAAGTCTAATTTCTTACCCGCCTAATCCCAATCCGTGCAATGCTTCGATGAGTTTGGTGTTGGACTTTTCGTCAAAGGCTTCTTCGTAATCTACAAAACAAAGATGTAGTGTCGGCCTATTATTAAATACTCAATGGAAATTTTACTTTAGAATACGCGGACCATTGTAGCGCATATAAAAGTAGCCTAATACATAAATGCTTCAAAATTATTTTATGCACTTTCCAAATTAAAAGTCTTATAATCATTTAGCCCAGATTATCGTATCTCGGACAGCAGCTGCTGTGATTATGATTTTACTTATTCTTTTGATGTTTAAAATTTAAGACTGTTTACAGAAATATATCGTAGAAAAAAATATTTATTTATTATCAAAATACCCTTATTGGTGTCGGGTTACATGATAAGTACATCAACTATACTCTATATACAAATTTTTTCCATCTTACTCTATCCATTGACAATGTCTTCGCTTCCCTCCAGCCCAAGCCTCTTTCTCTCAAAATGTTTCCCATCATTCCATCCCAAATCAATCGCGGTCTTCCTCTCTTCTTTCTCCCCCCTGATTTTTCCTCCCAAACGTGTTTTACCATTCTATCACTATCCATTCTCTGCATGTGTCCCCACCAGCATAGTTGTCTCTGTTCAATAAAATCCAGAATCGATATCACTTCCAGATCCTTTCTTATTTGTGTATTCCTAACTCTGTTCTTCCTTGTTACTCCCACTACTCTCCTAAGATATTTCATTTCTGCCGCCTGGATTTTACTTTTTTGGCTTTTGAATAGCACCCACGACTCACAGCCGTATGTTAAAACCGGTCTATATACTGTTTTATACACACTCATTTTCGTTTTTCTTGATATCTCCTTCTTATTTATAAATCTACTGTTTAATGCATAGTATACTTTTATTGCCTTTTCAATTCTTTCATTTAATGCGGCTTCTTGTTTCCCATTACTGTCTATTATAACCCCTAGACATTTGAATTGTTTGACTTGTTCTATCTTCACTCCTCCAATCTCTATATTTATTATTTTCTCCCCCATTACCATTACCTTTGTTTTGGTCTTATTTATTTTCATCCCTTTTTCCTGGAGAACTTCATTCCATATATTCAAATTACCCTGTAACGCCCTTTCACTTGTAGCCATTAGCACTACATCATCCGCAAAAGCCCCTTCTGCTACTTCTATACTTCGCAAGTTCCTGTATCCAACATGCATTTTCTTAACCTTCAGTGAACACTTCTTAATAATGTCGTCCATATACAAGTTGAATAATGTCGGACTCAGTCCACCTCCTTGTCTTAATCCATAGTTTGTTGTAAATCCTAACGACCTCATATTTTTACCAATTACATAATTAACATTATTTTTGTATAACCTCTGTACTACCTTAATTATTTTACTCCTTATTCCTCTATTTTCTAAACTTTCCCATATTTTTGATCTAGGCACACTATCGAAAGCCTTCTCAAGATCAATAAAAGCCAAACACACCAATTTATCTTGTTGTATCGACTTCTCAGCTATCTGTTGCAGAGTAAAAATGTGATCCTGCACACTTCTCCCTGATTTAAAGCCACTCTGCGATTCCTCCAAACTATTTTCTAAAATTGGGACCAATTTATTATTAATTATCTGCTCATAAACCTTAACAATTGTATTTAACAGATTGATACCCCTATAATTATTACAATCTCTTGCGTTACCTTTCTTAAAAATAGGAACTATCAATGCTTCCTCCCATTCTCTTGGTATGTCTACACTCGTCCACGCTTTATTTATAATTTCTAAAAGTATTTCTTTCCCCTTTTTCCCCATATTCTTTATCATTTCTGCTGTAATTTTATCTGTTCCAGGTGATCTCCCACTTTTAAGTCCTTTAATCACTACTTCTAATTCATGCATCGTTATTTTTTCTTCTGCAACTTCACCATCCTCTCCATCTTCTTCTTCATTAATATTGACTTTATGGATCATCTTTGTTGATTTCCTTACCACCTAGTAATCCTTGAACGTATTCTTTCCATCTATTCATTATATCGTTTCTTTCTATCAGTATTTTCCCATTAGCATTATATATACATATATCATTCTCAGTTTTTTCTTTTCTAAAAGATTTCAATACTCTGAAAAAAAGCTTTTGATTTTCCCACCTGTCTCTTTCCAGTTTTTCTTTGTTGCTTATATGCTTCATAGTTATCCACAGTTCTATTAGCTGTATACTTTTTCCATTCCCTTTTCTTCCTTTTAATCTGCTCCTTTATTTCATTAGTCCACCATACCGTCTGTTTTCTTTTATTATTCATTTTAGTAACACCATAAACCTCCACTGCTGTATCTATAATTATATCTTTCATTATTCTCCAGCCTTGGTGTATATTAGCATGCCTTATATTTTCACTTACCTTTTGTAACTTTTGCTCAATCACATCTTTAAACCTATTACTTACATCTCTACTTTTCAGCTTATACGATCTGATAGATTTATATTCTATTATTCCTTCTCTGCTGTATATCTGTTTTTTATCTAATTGTTCTTTACATTTGGTCATTACTAAATAATGGTCGCTATATATTTCTGCACCTCTCCAGACTCTAGTGTCCATTATCATTTTCCTATTGGTCCTTTCAACTAGTTTATAGTCAATTATCGACTTCTCTCCCCTATTTGGTTGTTCCCTTGTGAATTTATGTATATCTCTGTGCTGATAAAAAGTGTTCGTCACAATAAGATCATGTAATAAGCAGAAATCCAACATTCTCCTACCGTTATTGTTTCTCATTTCTTCTCCATATATTCCTATTACTCTTTTATATATCTCATCTCTTTTACCCACTCTACTGTTAAAGTCACCGACAATATATTTATTTCCTTTGGCTTCCTCTGTTACTTCCGATAGTTCTTTCCAGAATTTATCTTTTACTTCCACCTTCTCATCCTCGTTTGGTCCATATACTACTATAATTGTAAAATATTTTCCCTTTTGACTCTCCAGCTCCACCAGTAGTAATCTTTCTGATACTGCTTCCCATTTCCGTATCTGTCTTACTAAATCCCTGTGAATTATGCATCCCACCCCCGCTGCAGCTCTCTTATCTTCATCTACTCCACTATATATAAGTACGTGATCACCATTCATAATAATCTTACCCCTTCCTTTTTTTTTTAGTTTCGCTTAGTGCTAAAATTTCTAATCTATATCCTACCAATTCTTTAATTATTTCATCCTTCTTATTATATAAACTTCTGATGTTCCATGTTCCTAAATTCCATTTACGTCTATTTACTTCATGTGCTCTCCCCATTATCCTATCCAGTTTCTCTGCTTTGTCCGTTCCCTTTATGTCCGTCCTCTCATTACTACTCAGTTTTTTGATTTAGCTATGTCCAACTTCCCTGTACTCTTATTCCATCTCCATTCTATTCCATCTATAATTACTTTGTTGTACCCTTTTTTTACTTCCCTTCCTTTTTCCCTCTCCTCCTTTACCATCTTTCTTAACTGTCTTTGTATTTCTCTTTCCTGCTTCGTTAAATCGTTATTGATGTATATTCCTTCACTACCTGTATCCTTTTTAATTTATATTTATTTTCTAGAATTTTCATCTTATCTTCCTCCTTTTCTAATCTAACTACCCACATTTTTCCCCTATTTTATACACACCGCTGGTCTGCACATTTATCTCCAGATACTTTCCTATAAAATTCTCTACGTTCTTTTTAATCTCCGTTTTGTTATCTGCACCTATTTTTAATCCACTTATGATCACATTATTTTTCCTTCTATCTTTCTCCAAATATTCCACTGTATTTCTAACCTCAGCCAACTCCTTCTTAATGTCCATATTTTCTTTCCAGCGCATGCGCAGTTCAAAACGTCTCGAGCTGTTTTGTTGCGAGACATAAATTGCAGGAGCTTCGTCTTTGATCCCAAGTAGCCTCGCGACGCCTCTAGACAATGCCGCACCCAGTGTGTGGCGCTATCCTGATGACAATAGAATCGTATGCTACGCTTTGCGACAGAATCAACCAAAACGGTTCTGTCGCGAAACAAAATGTCGCTCCAGTGTGGGACCGGTCTTAGTAAGAAGTGACTTTAGTTTGAGAAATGCGAACTGAACTATTTCGATTCTTCCTTCAATGTCATCATCGAGATCCTAAGACTGATCGATCCAACAGCCAAAATATTTGAAGCGCTTCACTCTTTCATTATTTAGGTAAAGTTGAACTGGCCCTACATCCAGTTTACTTGAAACCATACATTTAGTTTTATTAATATTAATTTTCAGTACCCATTTTTCACTTCCTGACTTAATATCGTGCATAATCCTTTGGAAGTCTCCGATGCATTCGGCTAGTACAGCTTTATCATCCGCGTAATGGACGTGTTAATTGACTCCACTCCAATTTTTTCACGCCGTCTTTGGTATCGATAGCCTTTGCAAAGGTATTCTCAGTGTAGATATTAAGCAAAGTTGGAGAAAGTTCACAGCTTACCTGAGCCCCTCTTTGAATAGATACTTTTTCTGTTTGACGCATGTTTAGAATTACATTGGCACGCTCATCATCATAATCACCACTCCAAGGACTAGGCCTTAGATCTGTTCCGGAATCCATCTCCTTCTCGGTCTACCGACACCTCTCTTCCCACTAGGGTGATAACCGAAGGCAGCTACAGGTAGACGGATATCAGGGATGCGGTTCAAGTGTTCACACCATCTCCTTCTGTGATCTTCAATTCTTTGGTGCAATGATACAATGTTTAAATCGCGTCTAATATCCTCGTTCCTCCTCCGACTCAAGAGAGAACAACCTTGCGTCCCTGTTAGAAATTTTATTTCGGCTGAATGAATCCTCTGCACGTCCCTTTTACCAAGAGTCCATGTCTCAATAGCATACAGAAATGTGGGGATAGCCACAGTTTTGTAAAATTTTGTTCGCGCATCCTTCCGTGTTTTATTTTTCAGGTAGCTATGAATCGTTCACAGATCCGTCTAAATTTTGGTAGTTTACTATCCCTATCAATATTAGTATTGATATTAATATCAATATCAATATCATGCTGATTCCAGAATAAAGTGGTTAAAAGTCTAATTTCTTACCCGCCTAATCCCAATCCGTGCAATGCTTCGATGAGTTTGGTGTTGGACTTTTCGTCAAAGGCTTCTTCGTAATCTACAAAACAAAGATGTAGTGTCGGCCTATTATTAAATACTCTATGGAAATTTTACTTTAGAATACGCGGACCATTGTAGCGCATATAAAAGTAGCCTAATACATAAATGCTTCAAAATTATTTTATGCACTTTCCAAATTAAAAGTCTTATAATCATTTAGCCCAGATTATCGTATCTCGGACAGCAGCTGCTGTGATTATGATTTTACTTATTCTTTTGATGTTTAAAATTTAAGACTGTTTACAGAAATATATCGTAGAAAAAAATATTTATTTATTATCAAAATACCCTTATTGGTGTCGGGTTACATGATAAGTACATCAACTATACTCTATATACAAATTTTTTCCATCTTACTCTATCCACTGACAATGTCTTCGCTTCCCTCCAGCCCAAGCCTCTTTCTCTCAAAATGTTTCCCATCATTCCATCCCAAATCAATCGCGGTCTTCCTCTCTTCTTTCTCCCTCCTGATTTTTCCTCCCAAACGTGTTTTACCATTCTATCACTATCCATTCTCTGCATGTGTCCCCACCAGCATAGTTGTCTCTGTTCAATAAAATCCAGAATCGATATCACTTCCAGATCCTTTCTTATTTGTGTATTCCTAACTCTGTTCTTCCTTGTTACTCCCACTACTCTCCTAAGATATTTCATTTCTGCCGCCTGGATTTTACTTTTTTGGCTTTTGAATAGCACCCACGTCTCACAGCCGTATGTTAAAACCGGTCTATATACTGTTTTATACACACTCATTTTCGTTTTTCTTGATATCTCCTTCTTATTTATAAATCTACTGTTTAATGCATAGTATACTTTTATTGCCTTTTCAATTCTTTCATTTAATGCGGCTTCTTGTTTCCCATTACTGTCTATTATAACCCCTAGACATTTGAATTGTTTGACTTGTTCTATCTTCACTCCTCCAATCTCTATATTTATTATTTTCTCCCCCATTACCATTACCTTTGTTTTGGTCTTATTTATTTTCATCCCTTTTTCCTGGAGAACTTCATTCCATATATTCAAATTACCCTGTAACGCCCTTTCACTTGTAGCCATTAGCACTACATCATCCGCAAAAGCCCCTTCTGCTACTTCTATACTTCGCAAGTTCCTGTATCCAACGTGCATTTTCTTAACCTTCAGTGAACACTTCTTAATAATGTCGTCCATATACAAGTTGAATAATGTCGGACTCAGTCCACCTCCTTGTCTTAATCCATAGTTTGTTGTAAATCCTAACGACCTCATATTTTTACCAATTACATAATTAACATTATTTTTGTATAACCTCTGTACTACCTTAATTATTTTACTCCTTATTCCTCTATTTTCTAAACTTTCCCATATTTTTGATCTAGGCACACTATCGAAAGCCTTCTCAAGATCAATAAAAGCCAAACACACCAATTTATCTTGTTGTATCGACTTCTCAGCTATCTGTTGCAGAGTAAAAATGTGATCCTGCACACTTCTCCCTGATTTAAAGCCACTCTGCGATTCCTCCAAACTATTTTCTAAAATTGGGACCAATTTATTATTAATTATCTGCTCATAAACCTTAACAATTGTATTTAACAGATTGATACCCCTATAATTATTACAATCTCTTGCGTTACCTTTCTTAAAAATAGGAACTATCAATGCTTCCTCCCATTCTCTTGGTATGTCTACACTCGTCCACGCTTTATTTATAATTTCTAAAAGTATTTCTTTCCCCTTTTTCCCCATATTCTTTATCATTTCTGCTGTAATTTTATCTGTTCCAGGTGATCTCCCACTTTTAAGTCCTTTAATCACTACTTCTAATTCATGCATCGTTATTTTTTCTTCTGCAACTTCACCATCCTCTCCATCTTCTTCTTCATTAATATTGACTTTATGGATCATCTTTGTTGATTTCCTTACCACCTAGTAATCCTTGAAAGTATTCTTTCCATCTATTCATTATATCGTTTCTTTCTATCAGTATTTTCCCATTAGCATTATATATACATATATCATTCTCAGTTTTTTCTTTTCTAAAAGATTTCAATACTCTGAAAAAAAGCTTTTGATTTTCCCACCTGTCTCTTTCCAGTTTTTCTTTGTTGCTTATATGCTTCATAGTTATCCACAGTTCTATTAGCTGTATACTTTTTCCATTCCCTTTTCTTCCTTTTAATCTGCTCCTTTATTTCATTAGTCCACCATACCGTCTGTTTTCTTTTATTATTCATTTTAGTAACACCATAAACCTCCACTGCTGTATCTATAATTATATCTTTCATTATTCTCCAGCCTTGGTGTATATTAGCATGCCTTATATTTTCACTTACCTTTTGTAACTTTTGCTCAATCACATCTTTAAACCTATTACTTACATCTCTACTTTTCAGCTTATACGATCTGATAGATTTATATTCTATTATTCCTTCTCTGCTGTATATCTGTTTTTTATCTAATTGTTCTTTACATTTGGTCATTACTAAATAATGGTCGCTATATATTTCTGCACCTCTCCAGACTCTAGTGTCCATTATCATTTTCCTATTGGTCCTTTCAACTAGTTTATAGTCAATTATCGACTTCTCTCCCCTATTTGGTTGTTCCCTTGTGAATTTATGTATATCTCTGTGCTGATAAAAAGTGTTCGTCACAATAAGATCATGTAATAAGCAGAAATCCAACATTCTCCTACCGTTATTGTTTCTCATTTCTTCTCCATATATTCCTATTACTCTTTTATATATCTCATCTCTTTTACCCACTCTACTGTTAAAGTCACCGACAATATATTTATTTCCTTTGGCTTCCTCTGTTACTTCCGATAGTTCTTTCCAGAATTTATCTTTTACTTCCACCTTCTCATCCTCGTTTGGTCCATATACTACTATAATTGTAAAATATTTTCCCTTTTGACTCTCCAGCTCCACCAGTAGTAATCTTTCTGATACTGCTTCCCATTTCCGTATCTGTCTTACTAAATCCCTGTGAATTATGCATCCCACCCCCGCTGCAGCTCTCTTATCTTCATCTACTCCACTATATATAAGTACGTGATCACCATTCATAATAATCTTACCCCTTCCTTTTTTTTTTAGTTTCGCTTAGTGCTAAAATTTCTAATCTATATCCTACCAATTCTTTAATTATTTCATCCTTCTTATTATATAAACTTCTGATGTTCCATGTTCCTAAATTCCATTTACGTCTATTTACTTCATGTGCTCTCCCCATTATCCTATCCAGTTTCTCTGCTTTGTCCGTTCCCTTTATGTCCGTCCTCTCATTACTACTCAGTTTTTTGATTTAGCTATGTCCAACTTCCCTGTACTCTTATTCCATCTCCATTCTATTCCATCTATAATTACTTTGTTGTACCCTTTTTTTACTTCCCTTCCTTTTTCCCTCTCCTCCTTTACCATCTTTCTTAACTGTCTTTGTATTTCTCTTTCCTGCTTCGTTAAATCGTTATTGATGTATATTCCTTCACTACCTGTATCCTTTTTAATTTATATTTATTTTCTAGAATTTTCATCTTATCTTCCTCCTTTTCTAATCTAACTACCCACATTTTTCCCCTATTTTATACACACCGCTGGTCTGCACATTTATCTCCAGATACTTTCCTATAAAATTCTCTACGTTCTTTTTAATCTCCGTTTTGTTATCTGCACCTATTTTTAATCCACTTATGATCACATTATTTTTCCTTCTATCTTTCTCCAAATATTCCACTGTATTTCTAACCTCAGCCAACTCCTTCTTAATGTCCATATTTTCTTTCCAGCGCATGCGCAGTTCAAAACGTCTCGAGCTGTTTTGTTGCGAGACATAAATTGCAGGAGCTTCGTCTTTGATCCCAAGTAGCCTCGCGACGCCTCTAGACAATGCCGCACCCAGTGTGTGGCGCTATCCTGATGACAATAGAATCGTATGCTACGCTTTGCGACAGAATCAACCAAAACGGTTCTGTCGCGAAACAAAATGTCGCTCCAGTGTGGGACCGGTCTTAGTAAGAAGTGACTTTAGTTTGAGAAATGCGAACTGAACTATTTCGATTCTTCCTTCAATGTCATCATCGAGATCCTAAGACTGATCGATCCAACAGCCAAAATATTTGAAGCGCTTCACTCTTTCATTATTTAGGTAAAGTTGAACTGGCCCTACATCCAGTTTACTTGAAACCATACATTTAGTTTTATTAATATTAATTTTCAGTACCCATTTTTCACTTCCTGACTTAATATCGTGCATAATCCTTTGGAAGTCTCCGATGCATTCGGCTAGTACAGCTTTATCATCCGCGTAATGGACGTGTTAATTGACTCCACTCCAATTTTTTCACGCCGTCTTTGGTATCGATAGCCTTTGCAAAGGTATTCTCAGTGTAGATATTAAGCAAAGTTGGAGAAAGTTCACAGCTTACCTGAGCCCCTCTTTGAATAGATACTTTTTCTGTTTGACGCATGTTTAGAATTACATTGGCACGCTCATCATCATAATCACCACTCCAAGGACTAGGCCTTAGATCTGTTCCGGAATCCATCTCCTTCTCGGTCTACCGACACCTCTCTTCCCACTAGGGTGATAACCGAAGGCAGCTACAGGTAGACGGATATCAGGGATGCGGTTCAAGTGTTCACACCATCTCCTTCTGTGATCTTCAATTCTTTGGTGCAATGATACAATGTTTAAATCGCGTCTAATATCCTCGTTCCTCCTCCGACTCAAGAGAGAACAACCTTGCGTCCCTGTTAGAAATTTTATTTCGGCTGAATGAATCCTCTGCACGTCCCTTTTACCAAGAGTCCATGTCTCAATAGCATACAGAAATGTGGGGATAGCCACAGTTTTGTAAAATTTTGTTCGCGCATCCTTCCGTGTTTTATTTTTCAGGTAGCTATGAATCGTTCACAGATCCGTCTAAATTTTGGTAGTTTACTATCCCTATCAATATTAGTATTGATATTAATATCAATATCAATATCATGCTGATTCCAGAATAAAGTGGTTAAAAGTCTAATTTCTTACCCGCCTAATCCCAATCCGTGCAATGCTTCGATGAGTTTGGTGTTGGACTTTTCGTCAAAGGCTTCTTCGTAATCTACAAAACAAAGATGTAGTGTCGGCCTATTATTAAATACTCTATGGAAATTTTACTTTAGAATACGCGGACCATTGTAGCGCATATAAAAGTAGCCTAATACATAAATGCTTCAAAATTATTTTATGCACTTTCCAAATTAAAAGTCTTATAATCATTTAGCCCAGATTATCGTATCTCGGACAGCAGCTGCTGTGATTATGATTTTACTTATTCTTTTGATGTTTAAAATTTAAGACTGTTTACAGAAATATATCGTAGAAAAAAATATTTATTTATTATCAAAATACCCTTATTGGTGTCGGGTTACATGATAAGTACATCAACTATACTCTATATACAAATTTTTTCCATCTTACTCTATCCACTGACAATGTCTTCGCTTCCCTCCAGCCCAAGCCTCTTTCTCTCAAAATGTTTCCCATCATTCCATCCCAAATCAATCGCGGTCTTCCTCTCTTCTTTCTCCCTCCTGATTTTTCCTCCCAAACGTGTTTTACCATTCTATCACTATCCATTCTCTGCATGTGTCCCCACCAGCATAGTTGTCTCTGTTCAATAAAATCCAGAATCGATATCACTTCCAGATCCTTTCTTATTTGTGTATTCCTAACTCTGTTCTTCCTTGTTACTCCCACTACTCTCCTAAGATATTTCATTTCTGCCGCCTGGATTTTACTTTTTTGGCTTTTGAATAGCACCCACGTCTCACAGCCGTATGTTAAAACCGGTCTATATACTGTTTTATACACACTCATTTTCGTTTTTCTTGATATCTCCTTCTTATTTATAAATCTACTGTTTAATGCATAGTATACTTTTATTGCCTTTTCAATTCTTTCATTTAATGCGGCTTCTTGTTTCCCATTACTGTCTATTATAACCCCTAGACATTTGAATTGTTTGACTTGTTCTATCTTCACTCCTCCAATCTCTATATTTATTATTTTCTCCCCCATTACCATTACCTTTGTTTTGGTCTTATTTATTTTCATCCCTTTTTCCTGGAGAACTTCATTCCATATATTCAAATTACCCTGTAACGCCCTTTCACTTGTAGCCATTAGCACTACATCATCCGCAAAAGCCCCTTCTGCTACTTCTATACTTCGCAAGTTCCTGTATCCAACATGCATTTTCTTAACCTTCAGTGAACACTTCTTAATAATGTCGTCCATATACAAGTTGAATAATGTCGGACTCAGTCCACCTCCTTGTCTTAATCCATAGTTTGTTGTAAATCCTAACGACCTCATATTTTTACCAATTACATAATTAACATTATTTTTGTATAACCTCTGTACTACCTTAATTATTTTACTCCTTATTCCTCTATTTTCTAAACTTTCCCATATTTTTGATCTAGGCACACTATCGAAAGCCTTCTCAAGATCAATAAAAGCCAAACACACCAATTTATCTTGTTGTATCGACTTCTCAGCTATCTGTTGCAGAGTAAAAATGTGATCCTGCACACTTCTCCCTGATTTAAAGCCACTCTGCGATTCCTCCAAACTATTTTCTAAAATTGGGACCAATTTATTATTAATTATCTGCTCATAAACCTTAACAATTGTATTTAACAGATTGATACCCCTATAATTATTACAATCTCTTGCGTTACCTTTCTTAAAAATAGGAACTATCAATGCTTCCTCCCATTCTCTTGGTATGTCTACACTCGTCCACGCTTTATTTATAATTTCTAAAAGTATTTCTTTCCCCTTTTTCCCCATATTCTTTATCATTTCTGCTGTAATTTTATCTGTTCCAGGTGATCTCCCACTTTTAAGTCCTTTAATCACTACTTCTAATTCATGCATCGTTATTTTTTCTTCTGCAACTTCACCATCCTCTCCATCTTCTTCTTCATTAATATTGACTTTATGGATCATCTTTGTTGATTTCCTTACCACCTAGTAATCCTTGAACGTATTCTTTCCATCTATTCATTATATCGGTTCTTTCTATCAGTATTTTCCCATTAGCATTATATATACATATATCATTCTCAGTTTTTTCTTTTCTAAAAGATTTCAATACTCTGAAAAAAAGCTTTTGATTTTCCCACCTGTCTCTTTCCAGTTTTTCTTTGTTGCTTATATGCTTCATAGTTATCCACAGTACTTTTTCCATTCCCTTTTCTTCCTTTTAATCTGCTCCTTTATTTCATTAGTCCACCATACCGTCTGTTTTCTTTTATTATTCATTTTAGTAACACCATAAACCTCCACTGCTGTATCTATAATTATATCTTTCATTATTCTCCAGCCTTGGTGTATATTAGCATGCCTTATATTTTCACTTACCTTTTGTAACTTTTGCTCAATCACATCTTTAAACCTATTACTTACATCTCTACTTTTCAGCTTATACGATCTGATAGATTTATATTCTATTATTCCTTCTCTGCTGTATATCTGTTTTTTATCTAATTGTTCTTTACATTTGGTCATTACTAAATAATGGTCGCTATATATTTCTGCACCTCTCCAGACTCTAGTGTCCATTATCATTTTCCTATTGGTCCTTTCAACTAGTTTATAGTCAATTATCGACTTCTCTCCCCTATTTGGTTGTTCCCTTGTGAATTTATGTATATCTCTGTGCTGATAAAAAGTGTTCGTCACAATAAGATCATGTAATAAGCAGAAATCCAACATTCTCCTACCGTTATTGTTTCTCATTTCTTCTCCATATATTCCTATTACTCTTTTATATATCTCATCTCTTTTACCCACTCTACTGTTAAAGTCACCGACAATATATTTATTTCCTTTGGCTTCCTCTGTTACTTCCGATAGTTCTTTCCAGAATTTATCTTTTACTTCCACCTTCTCATCCTCGTTTGGTCCATATACTACTATAATTGTAAAATATTTTCCCTTTTGACTCTCCAGCTCCACCAGTAGTAATCTTTCTGATACTGCTTCCCATTTCCGTATCTGTCTTACTAAATCCCTGTGAATTATGCATCCCACCCCCGCTGCAGCTCTCTTATCTTCATCTACTCCACTATATATAAGTACGTGATCACCATTCATAATAATCTTACCCCTTCCTTTTTTTTTTAGTTTCGCTTAGTGCTAAAATTTCTAATCTATATCCTACCAATTCTTTAATTATTTCATCCTTCTTATTATATAAACTTCTGATGTTCCATGTTCCTAAATTCCATTTACGTCTATTTACTTCATGTGCTCTCCCCATTATCCTATCCAGTTTCTCTGCTTTGTCCGTTCCCTTTATGTCCGTCCTCTCATTACTACTCAGTTTTTTGATTTAGCTATGTCCAACTTCCCTGTACTCTTATTCCATCTCCATTCTATTCCATCTATAATTACTTTGTTGTACCCTTTTTTTACTTCCCTTCCTTTTTCCCTCTCCTCCTTTACCATCTTTCTTAACTGTCTTTGTATTTCTCTTTCCTGCTTCGTTAAATCGTTATTGATTTATATTCATTCCTTCACTACCTGTATCCTTTTTAATTTATATTTATTTTCTAGAATTTTCATCTTATCTTCCTCCTTTTCTAATCTAACTACCCACATTTTTCCCCTATTTTATACACACCGCTGGTCTGCACATTTATCTCCAGATACTTTCCTATAAAATTCTCTACGTTCTTTTTAATCTCCGTTTTGTTATCTGCACCTATTTTTAATCCACTTATGATCACATTATTTTTCCTTCTATCTTTCTCCAAATATTCCACTGTATTTCTAACCTCAGCCAACTCCTTCTTAATGTCCATATTTTCTTTCCAGCGCATGCGCAGTTCAAAACGTCTCGAGCTGTTTTGTTGCGAGACATAAATTGCAGGAGCTTCGTCTTTGATCCCAAGTAGCCTCGCGACGCCTCTAGACAATGCCGCACCCAGTTTGTGGCGCTATCCTGATGACAATAGAATCGTATGCGACGCTTTGCGACAGAATCAACCAAAACGGTTCTGTCGCGAAACAAAATGTCGCTCCAGTGTGGGACCGGTCTTAGTAAGAAGTGACTTTAGTTTGAGAAATGCGAACTGAACTATTTCGATTCTTCCTTCAATGTCATCATCGAGATCCTAAGACTGATCGATCCAACAGCCAAAATATTTGAAGCGCTTCACTCTTTCATTATTTAGGTAAAGTTGAACTGGCCCTACATCCAGTTTACTTGAAACCATACATTTAGTTTTATTAATATTAATTTTCAGTACCCATTTTTCACTTCCTGACTTAATATCGTGCATAATCCTTTGGAGGTCTCCGATGCATTCGGCTAGTACAGCTTTATCATCCGCGTAATGGACGTGTTAATTGACTCCACTCCAATTTTTTCACGCCGTCTTTGGTATCGATAGCCTTTGCAAAGGTATTCTCAGTGTAGATATTAAGCAAAGTTGGAGAGAGTTCACAGCTTACCTGAGCCCCTCTTTGAATAGATACTTTTTCTGTTTGACGCATGTTTAGAATTACATTGGCATGCTCATCATCATAATCACCACTCCAAGGACTAGGCCTTAGATCTGTTCCGGAATCCATCTCCTTCTCGGTCTACCGACACCTCTCTTCCCACTAGGGTGATAACCGAAGGCAGCTACAGGTAGACGGATATCAGGGATGCGGTTCAAGTGTTCACACCATCTCCTTCTGTGATCTTCAATTCTTTGGTGCAATGATACAATGTTTAAATCGCGTCTAATATCCTCGTTCCTCCTCCGACTCAAGAGAGAACAACCTTGCGTCCCTGTTAGAAATTTTATTTCGGCTGAATGAATCCTCTGCACGTCCCTTTTACCAAGAGTCCATGTCTCAATAGCATACAGAAATGTGGGGATAGCCACAGTTTTGTAAAATTTTGTTCGCGCATCCTTCCGTGTTTTATTTTTCAGGTAGCTATGAATCGTTCACAGATCCGTCTAAATTTTGGTAGTTTACTATCCCTATCAATATTAGTATTGATATTAATATCAATATCAATATCATGCTGATTCCAGAATAAAGTGGTTAAAAGTCTAATTTCTTACCCGCCTAATCCCAATCCGTGCAATGCTTCGATGAGTTTGGTGTTGGACTTTTCGTCAAAGGCTTCTTCGTAATCTACAAAACAAAGATGTAGTGTCGGCCTATTATTAAATACTCTATGGAAATTTTACTTTAGAATACGCGGACCATTGTAGCGCATATAAAAGTAGCCTAATACATAAATGCTTCAAAATTATTTTATGCTCTTTCCAAATTAAAAGTTTATAATCATTTAGCCCATGATTATCGTATCTCGGACAGCAGCTGCTGTGATTATGATTTTACTTATTCTTTTGATGTTTAAAATTTAAGACTGTTTACAGAAATATATCGTAGAAAAAAATATTTATTTATTATCAAAATACCCTTATTGGTGTCGGGTTACATGATAAGTACATCAACTATACTCTATATACAAATTTTTTCCATCTTACTCTATCCATTGACAATGTCTTGGCTTCCCTCCAGCCCAAGCCTCTTTCTCTCAAAATGTTTCCCATCATTCCATCCCAAATCAATCGCGGTCTTCCTCTCTTCTTTCTCCCCCCTGATTTTTCCTCCCAAACGTGTTTTACCATTCTATCACTATCCATTCTCTGCATGTGTCCCCACCAGCATAGTTGTCTCTGTTCAATAAAATCCAGAATCGATATCACTTCCAGATCCTTTCTTATTTGTGTATTCCTAACTCTGTTCTTCCTTGTTACTCCCACTACTCTCCTAAGATATTTCATTTCTGCCGCCTGGATTTTACTTTTTTGGCTTTTGAATAGCACCCACGTCTCACAGCCGTATGTTAAAACCGGTCTATATACTGTTTTATACACACTCATTTTCGTTTTTCTTGATATCTCCTTCTTATTTATAAATCTACTGTTTAATGCATAGTATACTTTTATTGCCTTTTCAATTCTTTCATTTAATGCGGCTTCTTGTTTCCCATTACTGTCTATTATAACCCCTAGACATTTGAATTGTTTGACTTGTTCTATCTTCACTCCTCCAATCTCTATATTTATTATTTTCTCCCCCATTACCATTACCTTTGTTTTGGTCTTATTTATTTTCATCCCTTTTTCCTGGAGAACTTCATTCCATATATTCAAATTACCCTGTAACGCCCTTTCACTTGTAGCCATTAGCACTACATCATCCGCAAAAGCCCCTTCTGCTACTTCTATACTTCGCAAGTTCCTGTATCCAACATGCATTTTCTTAACCTTCAGTGAACACTTCTTAATAATGTCGTCCATATACAAGTTGAATAATGTCGGACTCAGTCCACCTCCTTGTCTGAATCCATAGTTTGTTGTAAATCCTAACGACCTCATATTTTTACCAATTACATAATTAACATTATTTTTGTATAACCTCTGTACTACCTTAATTATTTTACTCCTTATTCCTCTATTTTCTAAACTTTCCCATATTTTTGATCTAGGCACACTATCGAAAGCCTTCTCAAGATCAATAAAAGCCAAACACACCAATTTATCTTGTTGTATCGACTTCTCAGCTATCTGTTGCAGAGTAAAAATGTGATCCTGCACACTTCTCCCTGATTTAAAGCCACTCTGCGATTCCTCCAAACTATTTTCTAAAATTGGGACCAATTTATTATTAATTATCTGCTCATAAACCTTAACAATTGTATTTAACAGATTGATACCCCTATAATTATTACAATCTCTTGCGTTACCTTTCTTAAAAATAGGAACTATCAATGCTTCCTCCCATTCTCTTGGTATGTCTACACTCGTCCACGCTTTATTTATAATTTCTAAAAGTATTTCTTTCCCCTTTTTCCCCATATTCTTTATCATTTCTGCTGTAATTTTATCTGTTCCAGGTGATCTCCCACTTTTAAGTCCTTTAATCACTACTTCTAATTCATGCATCGTTATTTTTTCTTCTGCAACTTCACCATCCTCTCCATCTTCTTCCTCATTAATATTGACTTTATGGATCATCTTTGTTGATTTCCTTACCACCTAGTAATCCTTGAAAGTATTCTTTCCATCTATTCATTATATCGTTTCTTTCTATCAGTATTTTCCCATTAGCATTATATATACATATATCATTCTCAGTTTTTTCTTTTCTAAAAGATTTCAATACTCTGAAAAAAAGCTTTTGATTTTCCCACCTGTCTCTTTCCAGTTTTTCTTTGTTGCTTATATGCTTCATAGTTATCCACAGTTCTATTAGCTGTATACTTTTTCCATTCCCTTTTCTTCCTTTTAATCTGCTCCTTTATTTCATTAGTCCACCATACCGTCTGTTTTCTTTTATTATTCATTTTAGTAACACCATAAACCTCCACTGCTGTATCTATAATTATATCTTTCATTATTCTCCAGCCTTGGTGTATATTAGCATGCCTTATATTTTCACTTACCTTTTGTAACTTTTGCTCAATCACATCTTTAAACCTATTACTTACATCTCTACTTTTCAGCTTATACGATCTGATAGATTTATATTCTATTATTCCTTCTCTGCTGTATATCTGTTTTTTATCTAATTGTTCTTTACATTTGGTCATTACTAAATAATGGTCGCTATATATTTCTGCACCTCTCCAGACTCTAGTGTCCATTATCATTTTCCTATTGGTCCTTTCAACTAGTTTATAGTCAATTATCGACTTCTCTCCCCTATTTGGTTGTTCCCTTGTGAATTTATGTATATCTCTGTGCTGATAAAAAGTGTTCGTCACAATAAGATCATGTAATAAGCAGAAATCCAACATTCTCCTACCGTTATTGTTTCTCATTTCTTCTCCATATATTCCTATTACTCTTTTATATATCTCATCTCTTTTACCCACTCTACTGTTAAAGTCACCGACAATATATTTATTTCCTTTGGCTTCCTCTGTTACTTCCGATAGTTCTTTCCAGAATTTATCTTTTACTTCCACCTTCTCATCCTCGTTTGGTCCATATACTACTATAATTGTAAAATATTTTCCCTTTTGACTCTCCAGCTCCACCAGTAGTAATCTTTCTGATACTGCTTCCCATTTCCGTATCTGTCTTACTAAATCCCTGTGAATTATGCATCCCACCCCCGCTGCAGCTCTCTTATCTTCATCTACTCCACTATATATAAGTACGTGATCACCATTCATAATAATCTTACCCCTTCCTTTTTTTTTTAATTTCGCTTAGTGCTAAAATTTCTAATCTATATCCTACCAATTCTTTAATTATTTCATCCTTCTTATTATATAAACTTCTGATGTTCCATGTTCCTAAATTCCATTTACGTCTATTTACTTCATGTGCTCTCCCCATTATCCTATCCAGTTTCTCTGCTTTGTCCGTTCCCTTTATGTCCGTCCTCTCATTACTACTCAGTTTTTTGATTTAGCTATGTCCAACTTCCCTGTACTCTTATTCCATCTCCATTCTATTCCATCTATAATTACTTTGTTGTACCCTTTTTTTACTTCCCTTCCTTTTTCCCTCTCCTCCTTTACCATCTTTCTTAACTGTCTTTGTATTTCTCTTTCCTGCTTCGTTAAATCGTTATTGATGTATATTCCTTCACTACCTGTATCCTTTTTAATTTATATTTATTTTCTAGAATTTTCATCTTATCTTCCTCCTTTTCTAATCTAACTACCCACATTTTTCCCCTATTTTATACACACCGCTGGTCTGCACATTTATCTCCAGATACTTTCCTATAAAATTCTCTACGTTCTTTTTAATCTCCGTTTTGTTATCTGCACCTATTTTTAATCCACTTATGATCACATTATTTTTCCTTCTATCTTTCTCCAAATATTCCACTGTATTTCTAACCTCAGCCAACTCCTTCTTAATGTCCATATTTTCTTTCCAGCGCATGCGCAGTTCAAAACGTCTCGAGCTGTTTTGTTGCGAGACATAAATTGCAGGAGCTTCGTCTTTGATCCCAAGTAGCCTCGCGACGCCTCTAGACAATGCCGCACCCAGTTTGTGGCGCTATCCTGATGACAATAGAATCGTATGCGACGCTTTGCGACAGAATCAACCAAAACGGTTCTGTCGCGAAACAAAATGTCGCTCCAGTGTGGGACCGGTCTTAGTAAGAAGTGACTTTAGTTTGAGAAATGCGAACTGAACTATTTCGATTCTTCCTTCAATGTCATCATCGAGATCCTAAGACTGATCGATCCAACAGCCAAAATATTTGAAGCGCTTCACTCTTTCATTATTTAGGTAAAGTTGAACTGGCCCTACATCCAGTTTACTTGAAACCATACATTTAGTTTTATTAATATTAATTTTCAGTACCCATTTTTCACTTCCTGACTTAATATCGTGCATAATCCTTTGGAGGTCTCCGATGCATTCGGCTAGTACAGCTTTATCATCCGCGTAATGGACGTGTTAATTGACTCCACTCCAATTTTTTCACGCCGTCTTTGGTATCGATAGCCTTTGCAAAGGTATTCTCAGTGTAGATATTAAGCAAAGTTGGAGAGAGTTCACAGCTTACCTGAGCCCCTCTTTGAATAGATACTTTTTCTGTTTGACGCATGTTTAGAATTACATTGGCATGCTCATCATCATAATCACCACTCCAAGGACTAGGCCTTAGATCTGTTCCGGAATCCATCTCCTTCTCGGTCTACCGACACCTCTCTTCCCACTAGGGTGATAACCGAAGGCAGCTACAGGTAGACGGATATCAGGGATGCGGTTCAAGTGTTCACACCATCTCCTTCTGTGATCTTCAATTCTTTGGTGCAATGATACAATGTTTAAATCGCGTCTAATATCCTCGTTCCTCCTCCGACTCAAGAGAGAACAACCTTGCGTCCCTGTTAGAAATTTTATTTCGGCTGAATGAATCCTCTGCACGTCCCTTTTACCAAGAGTCCATGTCTCAATAGCATACAGAAATGTGGGGATAGCCACAGTTTTGTAAAATTTTGTTCGCGCATCCTTCCGTGTTTTATTTTTCAGGTAGCTATGAATCGTTCACAGATCCGTCTAAATTTTGGTAGTTTACTATCCCTATCAATATTAGTATTGATATTAATATCAATATCAATATCATGCTGATTCCAGAATAAAGTGGTTAAAAGTCTAATTTCTTACCCGCCTAATCCCAATCCGTGCAATGCTTCGATGAGTTTGGTGTTGGACTTTTCGTCAAAGGCTTCTTCGTAATCTACAAAACAAAGATGTAGTGTCGGCCTATTATTAAATACTCTATGGAAATTTTACTTTAGAATACGCGGACCATTGTAGCGCATATAAAAGTAGCCTAATACATAAATGCTTCAAAATTATTTTATGCTCTTTCCAAATTAAAAGTTTATAATCATTTAGCCCATGATTATCGTATCTCGGACAGCAGCTGCTGTGATTATGATTTTACTTATTCTTTTGATGTTTAAAATTTAAGACTGTTTACAGGAATATATCGTAGAAAAAAATATTTATTTATTATCAAAATACCCTTATTGGTGTCGGGTTACATGATAAGTACATCAACTATACTCTATATACAAATTTTTTCCATCTTACTCTATCCATTGACAATGTCTTCGCTTCCCTCCAGCCCAAGCCTCTTTCTCTCAAAATGTTTCCCATCATTCCATCCCAAATCAATCGCGGTCTTCCTCTCTTCTTTCTCCCCCCTGATTTTTCCTCCCAAACGTGTTTTACCATTCTATCACTATCCATTCTCTGCATGTGTCCCCACCAGCATAGTTGTCTCTGTTCAATAAAATCCAGAATCGATATCACTTCCAGATCCTTTCTTATTTGTGTATTCCTAACTCTGTTCTTCCTTGTTACTCCCACTACTCTCCTAAGATATTTCATTTCTGCCGCCTGGATTTTACTTTTTTGGCTTTTGAATAGCACCCACGTCTCACAGCCGTATGTTAAAACCGGTCTATATACTGTTTTATACACACTCATTTTCGTTTTTCTTGATATCTCCTTCTTATTTATAAATCTACTGTTTAATGCATAGTATACTTTTATTGCCTTTTCAATTCTTTCATTTAATGCGGCTTCTTGTTTCCCATTACTGTCTATTATAACCCCTAGACATTTGAATTGTTTGACTTGTTCTATCTTCACTCCTCCAATCTCTATATTTATTATTTTCTCCCCCATTACCATTACCTTTGTTTTGGTCTTATTTATTTTCATCCCTTTTTCCTGGAGAACTTCATTCCATATATTCAAATTACCCTGTAACGCCCTTTCACTTGTAGCCATTAGCACTACATCATCCGCAAAAGCCCCTTCTGCTACTTCTATACTTCGCAAGTTCCTGTATCCAACATGCATTTTCTTAACCTTCAGTGATCACTTCTTAATAATGTCGTCCATATACAAGTTGAATAATGTCGGACTCAGTCCACCTCCTTGTCTTAATCCATAGTTTGTTGTAAATCCTAACGACCTCATATTTTTACCAATTACATAATTAACATTATTTTTGTATAACCTCTGTACTACCTTAATTATTTTACTCCTTATTCCTCTATTTTCTAAACTTTCCCATATTTTTGATCTAGGCACACTATCGAAAGCCTTCTCAAGATCAATAAAAGCCAAACACACCAATTTATCTTGTTGTATCGACTTCTCAGCTATCTGTTGCAGAGTAAAAATGTGATCCTGCACACTTCTCCCTGATTTAAAGCCACTCTGCGATTCCTCCAAACTATTTTCTAAAATTGGGACCAATTTATTATTAATTATCTGCTCATAAACCTTAACAATTGTATTTAACAGATTGATACCCCTATAATTATTACAATCTCTTGCGTTACCTTTCTTAAAAATAGGAACTATCAATGCTTCCTCCCATTCTCTTGGTATGTCTACACTCGTCCACGCTTTATTTATAATTTCTAAAAGTATTTCTTTCCCCTTTTTCCCCATATTCTTTATCATTTCTGCTGTAATTTTATCTGTTCCAGGTGATCTCCCACTTTTAAGTCCTTTAATCACTACTTCTAATTCATGCATCGTTATTTTTTCTTCTGCAACTTCACCATCCTCTCCATCTTCTTCTTCATTAATATTGACTTTATGGATCATCTTTGTTGATTTCCTTACCACCTAGTAATCCTTGAAACTATTCTTTCCATCTATTCATTATATCGTTTCTTTCTATCAGTATTTTCCCATTAGCATTATATATACATATATCATTCTCAGTTTTTTCTTTTCTAACAGATTTCAATACTCTGAAAAAAAGCTTTTGATTTTCCCACCTGTCTCTTTCCAGTTTTTCTTTGTTGCTTATATGCTTCATAGTTATCCACAGTTCTATTAGCTGTATACTTTTTCCATTCCCTTTTCTTCCTTTTAATCTACTCCTTTATTTCATTAGTCCACCATACCGTCTGTTTTCTTTTATTATTCATTTTAGTAACACCATAAACCTCCACTGCTGTATCTATAATTATATCTTTCATTATTCTCCAGCCTTGGTGTATATTAGCATGCCTTATATTTTCACTTACCTTTTGTAACTTTTGCTCAATCACATCTTTAAACCTATTACTTACATCTCTACTTTTCAGCTTATACGATCTGATAGATTTATATTCTATTATTCCTTCTCTGCTGTATATCTGTTTTTTATCTAATTGTTCTTTACATTTGGTCATTACTAAATAATGGTCGCTATATATTTCTGCACCTCTCCAGACTCTAGTGTCCATTATCATTTTCCTATTGGTCCTTTCAACTAGTTTATAGTCAATTATCGACTTCTCTCCCCTATTTGGTTGTTCCCTTGTGAATTTATGTATATCTCTGTGCTGATAAAATGTGTTCGTCACAATAAGATCATGTAATAAGCAGAAATCCAACATTCTCCTACCGTTATTGTTTCTCATTTCTTCTCCATATATTCCTATTACTCTTTTATATATCTCATCTCTTTTACCCACTCTACTGTTAAAGTCACCGACAATATATTTATTTCCTTTGGCTTCCTCTGTTACTTCCGATAGTTCTTTCCAGAATTTATCTTTTACTTCCACCTTCTCATCCTCGTTTGGTCCATATACTACTATAATTGTAAAATATTTTCCCTTTTGACTCTCCAGCTCCACCAGTAGTAATCTTTCTGATACTGCTTCCCATTTCCGTATCTGTCTTACTAAATCCCTGTGAATTATGCATCCCACCCCCGCTGCAGCTCTCTTATCTTCATCTACTCCACTATATATAAGTACGTGATCACCATTCATAATAATCTTACCCCTTCCTTTTTTTTTTTAGTTTCGCTTAGTGCTAAAATTTCTAATCTATATCCTACCAATTCTTTAATTATTTCATCCTTCTTATTATATAAACTTCTGATGTTCCATGTTCCTAAATTCCATTTACGTCTATTTACTTCATGTGCTCTCCCCATTATCCTATCCAGTTTCTCTGCTTTGTCCGATCCCTTTATGTCCGTCCTCTCATTACTACTCAGTTTTTTGATTTAGCTATGTCCAACTTCCCTGTACTCTTATTCCATCTCCATTCTATTCCATCTATAATTACTTTGTTGTACCCTTTTTTTACTTTCCTTCCTTTTTCCCTCTCCTCCTTTACCATCTTTCTTAACTGTCTTTGTATTTCTCTTTCCTGCTTCGTTAAATCGTTATTGATGTATATTCCTTCACTACCTGTATCCTTTTTAATTTATATTTATTTTCTAGAATTTTCATCTTATCTTCCTCCTTTTCTAATCTAACTACCCACATTTTTCCCCTATTTTATACACACCGCTGGTCTGCACATTTATCTCCAGATACTTTCCTATAAAATTCTCTACGTTCTTTTTAATCTCCGTTTTGTTATCTGCACCTATTTTTAATCCACTTATGATCACATTATTTTTCCTTCTATCTTTCTCCAAATATTCCACTGTATTTCTAACCTCAGCCAACTCCTTCTTAATGTCCATATTTTCTTTCCAGCGCATGCGCAGTTCAAAACGTCTCGAGCTGTTTTGTTGCGAGACATAAATTGCAGGAGCTTCGTCTTTGATCCCAAGTAGCCTCGCGACGCCTCTAGACAATGCCGCACCCAGTGTGTGGCGCTATCCTGATGACAATAGAATCGTATGCGACGCTTTGCGACAGAATCAACCAAAACGGTTCTGTCGCGAAACAAAATGTCGCTCCAGTGTGGGACCGGTCTTAGTAAGAAGTGACTTTAGTTTGAGAAATGCGAACTGAACTATTTCGATTCTTCCTTCAATGTCATCATCGAGATCCTAAGACTGATCGATCCAACAGCCAAAATATTTGAAGCGCTTCACTCTTTCATTATTTAGGTAAAGTTGAACTGGCCCTACATCCAGTTTACTTGAAACCATACATTTAGTTTTATTAATATTAATTTTCAGTACCCATTTTTCACTTCCTGACTTAATATCGTGCATAATCCTTTGGAGGTCTCCGATGCATTCGGCTAGTACAGCTTTATCATCCGCGTAATGGACGTGTTAATTGACTCCACTCCAATTTTTTCACGCCGTCTTTGGTATCGATAGCCTTTGCAAAGGTATTCTCAGTGTAGATATTAAGCAAAGTTGGAGAGAGTTCACAGCTTACCTGAGCCCCTCTTTGAATAGATACTTTTTCTGTTTGACGCATGTTTAGAATTACATTGGCACGCTCATCATCATAATCACCACTCCAAGGACTAGGCCTTAGATCTGTTCCGGAATCCATCTCCTTCTCGGTCTACCGACACCTCTCTTCCCACTAGGGTGATAACCGAAGGCAGCTACAGGTAGACGGATATCAGGGATGCGGTTCAAGTGTTCACACCATCTCCTTCTGCGATCTTCAATTCTTTGGTGCAATGATACAATGTTTAAATCGCGTCTAATATCCTCGTTCCTCCTCCGACTCAAGAGAGAACAACCTTGCGTCCCTGTTAGAAATTTTATTTCGGCTGAATGAATCCTCTGCACGTCCCTTTTACCAAGAGTCCATGTCTCAATAGCATACAGAAATGTGGGGATAGCCACAGTTTTGTAAAATTTTGTTCGCGCATCCTTCCGTGTTTTATTTTTCAGGTAGCTATGAATCGTTCACAGATCCGTCTAAATTTTGGTAGTTTACTATCCCTATCAATATTAGTATTGATATTAATATCAATATCAATATCATGCTGATTCCAGAATAAAGTGGTTAAAAGTCTAATTTCTTACCCGCCTAATCCCAATCCGTGCAATGCTTCGATGAGTTTGGTGTTGGACTTTTCGTCAAAGGCTTCTTCGTAATCTACAAAACAAAGATGTAGTGTCGGCCTATTATTAAATACTCTATGGAAATTTTACTTTAGAATACGCGGACCATTGTAGCGCATATAAAAGTAGCCTAATACATAAATGCTTAAAAATTATTTTATGCACTTTCCAAATTAAAAGTCTTATAATCATTTAGCCCAGATTATCGTATCTCGGACAGCAGCTGCTGTGATTATGATTTTACTTATTCTTTTGATGTTTAAAATTTAAGACTGTTTACAGAAATATATCGTAGAAAAAAATATTTATTTATTATCAAAATACCCTTATTGGTGTCGGGTTACATGATAAGTACATCAACTATACTCTATATACAAATTTTTTCCATCTTACTCTATCCATTGACAATGTCTTCGCTTCCCTCCAGCCCAAGCCTCTTTCTCTCAAAATGTTTCCCATCATTCCATCCCAAATCAATCGCGGTCTTCCTCTCTTCTTTCTCCCCCCTGATTTTTCCTCCCAAACGTGTTTTACCATTCTATCACTATCCATTCTCTGCATGTGTCCCCACCAGCATAGTTGTCTCTGTTCAATAAAATCCAGAATCGATATCACTTCCAGATCCTTTCTTATTTGTGTATTCCTAACTCTGTTCTTCCTTGTTACTCCCACTACTCTCCTAAGATATTTCATTTCTGCCGCCTGGATTTTACTTTTTTGGCTTTTGAATAGCACCCACGTCTCACAGCCGTATGTTAAAACCGGTCTATATACTGTTTTATACACACTCATTTTCGTTTTTCTTGATATCTCCTTCTTATTTATAAATCTACTGTTTAATGCATAGTATACTTTTATTGCCTTTTCAATTCTTTCATTTAATGCGGCTTCTTGTTTCCCATTACTGTCTATTATAACCCCTAGACATTTGAATTGTTTGACTTGTTCTATCTTCACTCCTCCAATCTCTATATTTATTATTTTCTCCCCCATTACCATTACCTTTGTTTTGGTCTTATTTATTTTCATCCCTTTTTCCTGGAGAACTTCATTCCATATATTCAAATTACCCTGTAACGCCCTTTCACTTGTAGCCATTAGCACTACATCATCCGCAAAAGCCCCTTCTGCTACTTCTATACTTCGCAAGTTCCTGTATCCAACATGCATTTTCTTAACCTTCAGTGAACACTTCTTAATAATGTCGTCCATATACAAGTTGAATAATGTCGGACTCAGTCCACCTCCTTGTCTTAATCCATAGTTTGTTGTAAATCCTAACGACCTCATATTTTTACCAATTACATAATTAACATTATTTTTGTATAACCTCTGTACTACCTTAATTATTTTACTCCTTATTCCTCTATTTTCTAAACTTTCCCATATTTTTGATCTAGGCACACTATCGAAAGCCTTCTCAAGATCAATAAAAGCCAAACACACCAATTTATCTTGTTGTATCGACTTCTCAGCTATCTGTTGCAGAGTAAAAATGTGATCCTGCACACTTCTCCCTGATTTAAAGCCACTCTGCGATTCCTCCAAACTATTTTCTAAAATTGGGACCAATTTATTATTAATTATCTGCTCATAAACCTTAACAATTGTATTTAACAGATTGATACCCCTATAATTATTACAATCTCTTGCGTTACCTTTCTTAAAAATAGGAACTATCAATGCTTCCTCCCATTCTCTTGGTATGTCTACACTCGTCCACGCTTTATTTATAATTTCTAAAAGTATTTCTTTCCCCTTTTTCCCCATATTCTTTATCATTTCTGCTGTAATTTTATCTGTTCCAGGTGATCTCCCACTTTTAAGTCCTTTAATCACTACTTCTAATTCATGCATCGTTATTTTTTCTTCTGCAACTTCACCATCCTCTCCATCTTCTTCTTCATTAATATTGACTTTATGGATCATCTTTGTTGATTTCCTTACCACCTAGTAATCCTTGAAAGTATTCTTTCCATCTATTCATTATATCGTTTCTTTCTATCAGTATTTTCCCATTAGCATTATATATACATATATCATTCTCAGTTTTTTCTTTTCTAAAAGATTTCAATACTCTGAAAAAAAGCTTTTGATTTTCCCACCTGTCTCTTTCCAGTTTTTCTTTGTTGCTTATATGCTTCATAGTTATCCACAGTTCTATTAGCTGTATACTTTTTCCATTCCCTTTTCTTCCTTTTAATCTGCTCCTTTATTTCATTAGTCCACCATACCGTCTGTTTTCTTTTATTATTCATTTTAGTAACACCATAAACCTCCACTGCTGTATCTATAATTATATCTTTCATTATTCTCCAGCCTTGGTGTATATTAGCATGCCTTATATTTTCACTTACCTTTTGTAACTTTTGCTCAATCACATCTTTAAACCTATTACTTACATCTCTACTTTTCAGCTTATACGATCTGATAGATTTATATTCTATTATTCCTTCTCTGCTGTATATCTGTTTTTTATCTAATTGTTCTTTACATTTGGTCATTACTAAATAATGGTCGCTATATATTTCTGCACCTCTCCAGACTCTAGTGTCCATTATCATTTTCCTATTGGTCCTTTCAACTAGTTTATAGTCAATTATCGACTTCTCTCCCCTATTTGGTTGTTCCCTTGTGAATTTATGTATATCTCTGTGCTGATAAAAAGTGTTCGTCACAATAAGATCATGTAATAAGCAGAAATCCAACATTCTCCTACCGTTATTGTTTCTCATTTCTTCTCCATATATTCCTATTACTCTTTTATATATCTCATCTCTTTTACCCACTCTACTGTTAAAGTCACCGACAATATATTTATTTCCTTTGGCTTCCTCTGTTACTTCCGATAGTTCTTTCCAGAATTTATCTTTTACTTCCACCTTCTCATCCTCGTTTGGTCCATATACTACTATAATTGTAAAATATTTTCCCTTTTGACTCTCCAGCTCCACCAGTAGTAATCTTTCTGATACTGCTTCCCATTTCCGTATCTGTCTTACTAAATCCCTGTGAATTATGCATCCCACCCCCGCTGCAGCTCTCTTATCTTCATCTACTCCACTATATATAAGTACGTGATCACCATTCATAATAATCTTACCCCTTCCTTTTTTTTTTAATTTCGCTTAGTGCTAAAATTTCTAATCTATATCCTACCAATTCTTTAATTATTTCATCCTTCTTATTATATAAACTTCTGATGTTCCATGTTCCTAAATTCCATTTACGTCTATTTACTTCATGTGCTCTCCCCATTATCCTATCCAGTTTCTCTGCTTTGTCCGTTCCCTTTATGTCCGTCCTCTCATTACTACTCAGTTTTTTGATTTAGCTATGTCCAACTTCCCTGTACTCTTATTCCATCTCCATTCTATTCCATCTATAATTACTTTGTTGTACCCTTTTTTTACTTCCCTTCCTTTTTCCCTCTCCTCCTTTACCATCTTTCTTAACTGTCTTTGTATTTCTCTTTCCTGCTTCGTTAAATCGTTATTGATGTATATTCCTTCACTACCTGTATCCTTTTTAATTTATATTTATTTTCTAGAATTTTCATCTTATCTTCCTCCTTTTCTAATCTAACTACCCACATTTTTCCCCTATTTTATACACACCGCTGGTCTGCACATTTATCTCCAGATACTTTCCTATAAAATTCTCTACGTTCTTTTTAATCTCCGTTTTGTTATCTGCACCTATTTTTAATCCACTTATGATCACATTATTTTTCCTTCTATCTTTCTCCAAATATTCCACTGTATTTCTAACCTCAGCCAACTCCTTCTTAATGTCCATATTTTCTTTCCAGCGCATGCGCAGTTCAAAACGTCTCGAGCTGTTTTGTTGCGAGACATAAATTGCAGGAGCTTCGTCTTTGATCCCAAGTAGCCTCGCGACGCCTCTAGACAATGCCGCACCCAGTTTGTGGCGCTATCCTGATGACAATAGAATCGTATGCGACGCTTTGCGACAGAATCAACCAAAACGGTTCTGTCGCGAAACAAAATGTCGCTCCAGTGTGGGACCGGTCTTAGTAAGAAGTGACTTTAGTTTGAGAAATGCGAACTGAACTATTTCGATTCTTCCTTCAATGTCATCATCGAGATCCTAAGACTGATCGATCCAACAGCCAAAATATTTGAAGCGCTTCACTCTTTCATTATTTAGGTAAAGTTGAACTGGCCCTACATCCAGTTTACTTGAAACCATACATTTAGTTTTATTAATATTAATTTTCAGTACCCATTTTTCACTTCCTGACTTAATATCGTGCATAATCCTTTGGAGGTCTCCGATGCATTCGGCTAGTACAGCTTTATCATCCGCGTAATGGACGTGTTAATTGACTCCACTCCAATTTTTTCACGCCGTCTTTGGTATCGATAGCCTTTGCAAAGGTATTCTCAGTGTAGATATTAAGCAAAGTTGGAGAGAGTTCACAGCTTACCTGAGCCCCTCTTTGAATAGATACTTTTTCTGTTTGACGCATGTTTAGAATTACATTGGCATGCTCATCATCATAATCACCACTCCAAGGACTAGGCCTTAGATCTGTTCCGGAATCCATCTCCTTCTCGGTCTACCGACACCTCTCTTCCCACTAGGGTGATAACCGAAAGCAGCTACAGGTAGACGGATATCAGGGATGCGGTTCAAGTGTTCACACCATCTCCTTCTGTGATCTTCAATTCTTTGGTGCAATGATACAATGTTTAAATCGCGTCTAATATCCTCGTTCCTCCTCCGACTCAAGAGAGAACAACCTTGCGTCCCTGTTAGAAATTTTATTTCGGCTGAATGAATCCTCTGCACGTCCCTTTTACCAAGAGTCCATGTCTCAATAGCATACAGAAATGTGGGGATAGCCACAGTTTTGTAAAATTTTGTTCGCGCATCCTTCCGTGTTTTATTTTTCAGGTAGCTATGAATCGTTCACAGATCCGTCTAAATTTTGGTAGTTTACTATCCCTATCAATATTAGTATTGATATTAATATCAATATCAATATCATGCTGATTCCAGAATAAAGTGGTTAAAAGTCTAATTTCTTACCCGCCTAATCCCAATCCGTGCAATGCTTCGATGAGTTTGGTGTTGGACTTTTCGTCAAAGGCTTCTTCGTAATCTACAAAACAAAGATGTAGTGTCGGCCTATTATTAAATACTCTATGGAAATTTTACTTTAGAATACGCGGACCATTGTAGCGCATATAAAAGTAGCCTAATACATAAATGCTTCAAAATTATTTTATGCTCTTTCCAAATTAAAAGTTTATAATCATTTAGCCCATGATTATCGTATCTCGGACAGCAGCTGCTGTGATTATGATTTTACTTATTCTTTTGATGTTTAAAATTTAAGACTGTTTACAGAAATATATCGTAGAAAAAAATATTTATTTATTATCAAAATACCCTTATTGGTGTCGGGTTACATGATAAGTACATCAACTATACTCTATATACAAATTTTTTCCATCTTACTCTATCCATTGACAATGTCTTCGCTTCCCTCCAGCCCAAGCCTCTTTCTCTCAAAATGTTTCCCATCATTCCATCCCAAATCAATCGCGGTCTTCCTCTCTTCTTTCTCCCCCCTGATTTTTCCTCCCAAACGTGTTTTACCATTCTATCACTATCCATTCTCTGCATGTGTCCCCACCAGCATAGTTGTCTCTGTTCAATAAAATCCAGAATCGATATCACTTCCAGATCCTTTCTTATTTGTGTATTCCTAACTCTGTTCTTCCTTGTTACTCCCACTACTCTCCTAAGATATTTCATTTCTGCCGCCTGGATTTTACTTTTTTGGCTTTTGAATAGCACCCACGTCTCACAGCCGTATGTTAAAACCGGTCTATATACTGTTTTATACACACTCATTTTCGTTTTTCTTGATATCTCCTTCTTATTTATAAATCTACTGTTTAATGCATAGTATACTTTTATTGCCTTTTCAATTCTTTCACTTAATGCGGCTTCTTGTTTCCCATTACTGTCTATTATAACCCCTAGACATTTGAATTGTTTGACTTGTTCTATCTTCACTCCTCCAATCTCTATATTTATTATTTTCTCCCCCATTACCATTACCTTTGTTTTGGTCTTATTTATTTTCATCCCTTTTTCCTGGAGAACTTCATTCCATATATTCAAATTACCCTGTAACGCCCTTTCACTTGTAGCCATTAGCACTACATCATCCGCAAAAGCCCCTTCTGCTACTTCTATACTTCGCAAGTTCCTGTATCCAACATGCATTTTCTTAACCTTCAGTGAACACTTCTTAATAATGTCGTCCATATACAAGTTGAATAATGTCGGACTCAGTCCACCTCCTTGTCTTAATCCATAGTTTGTTGTAAATCCTAACGACCTCATATTTTTACCAATTACATAATTAACATTATTTTTGTATAACCTCTGTACTACCTTAATTATTTTACTCCTTATTCCTCTATTTTCTAAACTTTCCCATATTTTTGATCTAGGCACACTATCGAAAGCCTTCTCAAGATCAATAAAAGCCAAACACACCAATTTATCTTGTTGTATCGACTTCTCAGCTATCTGTTGCAGAGTAAAAATGTGATCCTGCACACTTCTCCCTGATTTAAAGCCACTCTGCGATTCCTCCAAACTATTTTCTAAAATTGGGACCAATTTATTATTAATTATCTGCTCATAAACCTTAACAATTGTATTTAACAGATTGATACCCCTATAATTATTACAATCTCTTGCGTTACCTTTCTTAAAAATAGGAACTATCAATGCTTCCTCCCATTCTCTTGGTATGTCTACACTCGTCCACGCTTTATTTATAATTTCTAAAAGTATTTCTTTCCCCTTTTTCCCCATATTCTTTATCATTTCTGCTGTAATTTTATCTGTTCCAGGTGATCTCCCACTTTTAAGTCCTTTAATCACTACTTCTAATTCATGCATCGTTATTTTTTCTTCTGCAACTTCACCATCCTCTCCATCTTCTTCTTCATTA
The DNA here is from genome assembly GCA_034769895.1 of Magicicada septendecula. Classification (NCBI taxonomy): domain Eukaryota; kingdom Metazoa; phylum Arthropoda; class Insecta; order Hemiptera; family Cicadidae; genus Magicicada; species Magicicada septendecula. The sequence continues at coordinate 246,784,192 of CM068373.1, read as the reverse complement.
ATATTGACTTTATGGATCATCTTTGTTGATTTCCTTACCACCTAGTAATCCTTGAAAGTATTCTTTCCATCTATTCATTATATCGTTTCTTTCTATCAGTATTTTCCCATTAGCATTATATATACATATATCATTCTCAGTTTTTTCTTTTCTAACAGATTTCAATACTCTGAAAAAAAGCTTTTGATTTTCCCACCTGTCTCTTTCCAGTTTTTCTTTGTTGCTTATATGCTTCATAGTTATCCACAGTTCTAGTAGCTGTATACTTTTTCCATTCCCTTTTCTTCCTTTTAATCTGCTCCTTTATTTCATTAGTCCACCATACCGTCTGTTTTCTTTTATTATTCATTTTAGTAACACCATAAACCTCCACTGCTGTATCTATAATTATATCTTTCATTATTCTCCAGCCTTGGTGTATATTAGCATGCCTTATATTTTCACTTACCTTTTGTAACTTTTGCTCAATCACATCTTTAAACCTATTACTTACATCTCTACTTTTCAGCTTATACGATCTGATAGATTTATATTCTATTATTCCTTCTCTGCTGTATATCTGTTTTTTATCTAATTGTTCTTTACATTTGGTCATTACTAAATAATGGTCGCTATATATTTCTGCACCTCTCCAGACTCTAGTGTCCATTATCATTTTCCTATTGGTCCTTTCAACTAGTTTATAGTCAATTATCGACTTCTCTGCCCTATTTGGTTGTTCCCTTGTGAATTTATGTATATCTCTGTGCTGATAAAATGTGTTCGTCACAATAAGATCATGTAATAAGCAGAAATCCAACATTCTCCTACCGTTATTGTTTCTCATTTCTTCTCCATATATTCCTATTACTCTTTTATATATCTCATCTCTTTTACCCACTCTACTGTTAAAGTCACCGACAATATATTTATTTCCTTTGGCTTCCTCTGTTACTTCCGATAGTTCTTTCCAGAATTTATCTTTTACTTCCACCTTCTCATCCTCGTTTGGTCCATATACTACTATAATTGTAAAATATTTTCCCTTTTGACTCTCCAGCTCCACCAGTAGTAATCTTTCTGATACTGCTTCCCATTTCCGTATCTGTCTTACTAAATCCCTGTGAATTATGCATCCCACCCCCGCTGCAGCTCTCTTATCTTCATCTACTCCACTATATATAAGTACGTGATCACCATTCATAATAATCTTACCCCTTCCTTTTTTTTTTAGTTTCGCTTAGTGCTAAAATTTCTAATCTATATCCTACCAATTCTTTAATTATTTCATCCTTCTTATTATATAAACTTCTGATGTTCCATGTTCCTAAATTCCATTTACGTCTATTTACTTCATGTGCTCTCCCCATTATCCTATCCAGTTTCTCTGCTTTGTCCGATCCCTTTATGTCCGTCCTCTCATTACTACTCAGTTTTTTGATTTAGCTATGTCCAACTTCCCTGTACTCTTATTCCATCTCCATTCTATTCCATCTATAATTACTTTGTTGTACCCTTTTTTTACTTTCCTTCCTTTTTCCCTCTCCTCCTTTACCATCTATCTTAACTGTCTTTGTATTTCTCCTTCCTGCTTCGTTAAATCGTTATTGATGTATATTCCTTCACTACCTGTATCCTTTTTAATTTATATTTATTTTCTAGAATTTTCATCTTATCTTCCTCCTTTTCTAATCTAACTACCCACATTTTTCCCCTATTTTATACACACCGCTGGTCTGCACATTTATCTCCAGATACTTTCCTATAAAATTCTCTACGTTCTTTTTAATCTCCGTTTTGTTATCTGCACCTATTTTTAATCCACTTATGATCACATTATTTTTCCTTCTATCTTTCTCCAAATATTCCACTGTATTTTAACCTCAGCCAACTCCTTCTTAATGTCCATATTTTCTTTCCAGCGCATGCGCAGTTCAAAACGTCTCGAGCTGTTTTGTTGCGAGACATAAATTGCAGGAGCTTCGTCTTTGATCCCAAGTAGCCTCGCGACGCCTCTAGACAATGCCGCACCCAGTGTGTGGCGCTATCCTGATGACAATAGAATCGTATGCGACGCTTTGCGACAGAATCAACCAAAACGGTTCTGTCGCGAAACAAAATGTCGCTCCAGTGTGGGACCAGTCTTAGTAAGAAGTGACTTTAGTTTGAGAAATGCGAACTGAACTATTTCGATTCTTCCTTCAATGTCATCATCGAGATCCTAAGACTGATCGATCCAACAGCCAAAATATTTGAAGCGCTTCACTCTTTCATTATTTAGGTAAAGTTGAACTGGCCCTACATCCAGTTTACTTGAAACCATACATTTAGTTTTATTAATATTAATTTTCAGTACCCATTTTTCACTTCCTGACTTAATATCGTGCATAATCCTTTGGAGGTCTCCGATGCATTCGGCTAGTACAGCTTTATCATCCGCGTAATGGACGTGTTAATTGACTCCACTCCAATTTTTTCACGCCGTCTTTGGTATCGATAGCCTTTGCAAAGGTATTCTCAGTGTAGATATTAAGCAAAGTTGGAGAGAGTTCACAGCTTACCTGAGCCCCTCTTTGAATAGATACTTTTTCTGTTTGACGCATGTTTAGAATTACATTGGCACGCTCATCATCATAATCACCACTCCAAGGACTAGGCCTTAGATCTGTTCCGGAATCCATCTCCTTCTCGGTCTACCGACACCTCTCTTCCCACTAGGGTGATAACCGAAGGCAGCTACAGGTAGACGGATATCAGGGATGCGGTTCAAGTGTTCACACCATCTCCTTCTGCGATCTTCAATTCTTTGGTGCAATGATACAATGTTTAAATCGCGTCTAATATCCTCGTTCCTCCTCCGACTCAAGAGAGAACAACCTTGCGTCCCTGTTAGAAATTTTATTTCGGCTGAATGAATCCTCTGCACGTCCCTTTTACCAAGAGTCCATGTCTCAATAGCATACAGAAATGTGGGGATAGCCACAGTTTTGTAAAATTTTGTTCGCGCATCCTTCCGTGTTTTATTTTTCAGGTAGCTATGAATCGTTCACAGATCCGTCTAAATTTTGGTAGTTTACTATCCCTATCAATATTAGTATTGATATTAATATCAATATCAATATCATGCTGATTCCAGAATAAAGTGGTTAAAAGTCTAATTTCTTACCCGCCTAATCCCAATCCGTGCAATGCTTCGATGAGTTTGGTGTTGGACTTTTCGTCAAAGGCTTCTTCGTAATCTACAAAACAAAGATGTAGTGTCGGCCTATTATTAAATACTCTATGGAAATTTTACTTTAGAATACGCGGACCATTGTAGCGCATATAAAAGTAGCCTAATACATAAATGCTTCAAAATTATTTTATGCACTTTCCAAATTAAAAGTCTTATAATCATTTAGCCCAGATTATCGTATCTCGGACAGCAGCTGCTGTGATTATGATTTTACTTATTCTTTTGATGTTTAAAATTTAAGACTGTTTACAGAAATATATCGTAGAAAAAAATATTTATTTATTATCAAAATACCCTTATTGGTGTCGGGTTACATGATAAGTACATCAACTATACTCTATATACAAATTTTTTCCATCTTACTCTATCCATTGACAATGTCTTCGCTTCCCTCCAGCCCAAGCCTCTTTCTCTCAAAATGTTTCCCATCATTCCATCCCAAATCAATCGCGGTCTTCCTCTCTTCTTTCTCCCCCCTGATTTTTCCTCCCAAACGTGTTTTACCATTCTATCACTATCCATTCTCTGCATGTGTCCCCACCAGCATAGTTGTCTCTGTTCAATAAAATCCAGAATCGATATCACTTCCAGATCCTTTCTTATTTGTGTATTCCTAACTCTGTTCTTCCTTGTTACTCCCACTACTCTCCTAAGATATTTCATTTCTGCCGCCTGGATTTTACTTTTTTGGCTTTTGAATAGCACCCACGTCTCACAGCCGTATGTTAAAACCGGTCTATATACTGTTTTATACACACTCATTTTCGTTTTTCTTGATATCTCCTTCTTATTTATAAATCTACTGTTTAATGCATAGTATACTTTTATTGCCTTTTCAATTCTTTCATTTAATGCGGCTTCTTGTTTCCCATTACTGTCTATTATAACCCCTAGACATTTGAATTGTTTGACTTGTTCTATCTTCACTCCTCCAATCTCTATATTTATTATTTTCTCCCCCATTACCATTACCTTTGTTTTGGTCTTATTTATTTTCATCCCTTTTTCCTGGAGAACTTCATTCCATATATTCAAATTACCCTGTAACGCCCTTTCACTTGTAGCCATTAGCACTACATCATCCGCAAAAGCCCCTTCTGCTACTTCTATACTTCGCAAGTTCCTGTATCCAACATGCATTTTCTTAACCTTCAGTGAACACTTCTTAATAATGTCGTCCATATACAAGTTGAATAATGTCGGACTCAGTCCACCTCCTTGTCTTAATCCATAGTTTGTTGTAAATCCTAACGACCTCATATTTTTACCAATTACATAATTAACATTATTTTTGTATAACCTCTGTACTACCTTAATTATTTTACTCCTTATTCCTCTATTTTCTAAACTTTCCCATATTTTTGATCTAGGCACACTATCGAAAGCCTTCTCAAGATCAATAAAAGCCAAACACACCAATTTATCTTGTTGTATCGACTTCTCAGCTATCTGTTGCAGAGTAAAAATGTGATCCTGCACACTTCTCCCTGATTTAAAGCCACTCTGCGATTCCTCCAAACTATTTTCTAAAATTGGGACCAATTTATTATTAATTATCTGCTCATAAACCTTAACAATTGTATTTAACAGATTGATACCCCTATAATTATTACAATCTCTTGCGTTACCTTTCTTAAAAATAGGAACTATCAATGCTTCCTCCCATTCTCTTGGTATGTCTACACTCGTCCACGCTTTATTTATAATTTCTAAAAGTATTTCTTTCCCCTTTTTCCCCATATTCTTTATCATTTCTGCTGTAATTTTATCTGTTCCAGGTGATCTCCCACTTTTAAGTCCTTTAATCACTACTTCTAATTCATGCATCGTTATTTTTTCTTCTGCAACTTCACCATCCTCTCCATCTTCTTCCTCATTAATATTGACTTTATGGATCATCTTTGTTGATTTCCTTACCACCTAGTAATCCTTGAAAGTATTCTTTCCATCTATTCATTATATCGTTTCTTTCTATCAGTATTTTCCCATTAGCATTATATATACATATATCATTCTCAGTTTTTTCTTTTCTAACAGATTTCAATACTCTGAAAAAAAGCTTTTGATTTTCCCACCTGTCTCTTTCCAGTTTTTCTTTGTTGCTTATATGCTTCATAGTTATCCACAGTTCTAGTAGCTGTATACTTTTTCCATTCCCTTTTCTTCCTTTTAATCTGCTCCTTTATTTCATTAGTCCACCATACCGTCTGTTTTCTTTTATTATTCATTTTAGTAACACCATAAACCTCCACTGCTGTATCTATAATTATATCTTTCATTATTCTCCAGCCTTGGTGTATATTAGCATGCCTTATATTTTCACTTACCTTTTGTAACTTTTGCTCAATCACATCTTTAAACCTATTACTTACATCTCTACTTTTCAGCTTATACGATCTGATAGATTTATATTCTATTATTCCTTCTCTGCTGTATATCTGTTTTTTATCTAATTGTTCTTTACATTTGGTCATTACTAAATAATGGTCGCTATATATTTCTGCACCTCTCCAGACTCTAGTGTCCATTATCATTTTCCTATTGGTCCTTTCAACTAGTTTATAGTCAATTATCGACTTCTCTGCCCTATTTGGTTGTTCCCTTGTGAATTTATGTATATCTCTGTGCTGATAAAATGTGTTCGTCACAATAAGATCATGTAATAAGCAGAAATCCAACATTCTCCTACCGTTATTGTTTCTCATTTCTTCTCCATATATTCCTATTACTCTTTTATATATCTCATCTCTTTTACCCACTCTACTGTTAAAGTCACCGACAATATATTTATTTCCTTTGGCTTCCTCTGTTACTTCCGATAGTTCTTTCTAGAATTTATCTTTTACTTCCACCTTCTCATCCTCGTTTGGTCCATATACTACTATAATTGTAAAATATTTTCCCTTTTGACTCTCCAGCTCCACCAGTAGTAATCTTTCTGATACTGCTTCCCATTTCCGTATCTGTCTTACTAAATCCCTGTGAATTATGCATCCCACCCCCGCTGCAGCTCTCTTATCTTCATCTACTCCACTATATATAAGTACGTGATCACCATTCATAATAATCTTACCCCTTCCTTTTTTTTTTAGTTTCGCTTAGTGCTAAAATTTCTAATCTATATCCTACCAATTCTTTAATTATTTCATCCTTCTTATTATATAAACTTCTGATGTTCCATGTTCCTAAATTCCATTTACGTCTATTTACTTCATGTGCTCTCCCCATTATCCTATCCAGTTTCTCTGCTTTGTCCGATCCCTTTATGTCCGTCCTCTCATTACTACTCAGTTTTTTGATTTAGCTATGTCCAACTTCCCTGTACTCTTATTCCATCTCCATTCTATTCCATCTATAATTACTTTGTTGTACCCTTTTTTTACTTTCCTTCCTTTTTCCCTCTCCTCCTTTACCATCTATCTTAACTGTCTTTGTATTTCTCCTTCCTGCTTCGTTAAATCGTTATTGATGTATATTCCTTCACTACCTGTATCCTTTTTAATTTATATTTATTTTCTAGAATTTTCATCTTATCTTCCTCCTTTTCTAATCTAACTACCCACATTTTTCCCCTATTTTATACACACCGCTGGTCTGCACATTTATCTCCAGATACTTTCCTATAAAATTCTCTACGTTCTTTTTAATCTCCGTTTTGTTATCTGCACCTATTTTTAATCCACTTATGATCACATTATTTTTCCTTCTATCTTTCTCCAAATATTCCACTGTATTTTAACCTCAGCCAACTCCTTCTTAATGTCCATATTTTCTTTCCAGCGCATGCGCAGTTCAAAACGTCTCGAGCTGTTTTGTTGCGAGACATAAATTGCAGGAGCTTCGTCTTTGATCCCAAGTAGCCTCGCGACGCCTCTAGACAATGCCGCACCCAGTGTGTGGCGCTATCCTGATGACAATAGAATCGTATGCGACGCTTTGCGACAGAATCAACCAAAACGGTTCTGTCGCGAAACAAAATGTCGCTCCAGTGTGGGACCAGTCTTAGTAAGAAGTGACTTTAGTTTGAGAAATGCGAACTGAACTATTTCGATTCTTCCTTCAATGTCATCATCGAGATCCTAAGACTGATCGATCCAACAGCCAAAATATTTGAAGCGCTTCACTCTTTCATTATTTAGGTAAAGTTGAACTGGCCCTACATCCAGTTTACTTGAAACCATACATTTAGTTTTATTAATATTAATTTTCAGTACCCATTTTTCACTTCCTGACTTAATATCGTGCATAATCCTTTGGAGGTCTCCGATGCATTCGGCTAGTACAGCTTTATCATCCGCGTAATGGACGTGTTAATTGACTCCACTCCAATTTTTTCACGCCGTCTTTGGTATCGATAGCCTTTGCAAAGGTATTCTCAGTGTAGATATTAAGCAAAGTTGGAGAGAGTTCACAGCTTACCTGAGCCCCTCTTTGAATAGATACTTTTTCTGTTTGACGCATGTTTAGAATTACATTGGCACGCTCATCATCATAATCACCACTCCAAGGACTAGGCCTTAGATCTGTTCCGGAATCCATCTCCTTCTCGGTCTACCGACACCTCTCTTCCCACTAGGGTGATAACCGAAGGCAGCTACAGGTAGACGGATATCAGGGATGCGGTTCAAGTGTTCACACCATCTCCTTCTGCGATCTTCAATTCTTTGGTGCAATGATACAATGTTTAAATCGCGTCTAATATCCTCGTTCCTCCTCCGACTCAAGAGAGAACAACCTTGCGTCCCTGTTAGAAATTTTATTTCGGCTGAATGAATCCTCTGCACGTCCCTTTTACCAAGAGTCCATGTCTCAATAGCATACAGAAATGTGGGGATAGCCACAGTTTTGTAAAATTTTGTTCGCGCATCCTTCCGTGTTTTATTTTTCAGGTAGCTATGAATCGTTCACAGATCCGTCTAAATTTTGGTAGTTTACTATCCCTATCAATATTAGTATTGATATTAATATCAATATCAATATCATGCTGATTCCAGAATAAAGTGGTTAAAAGTCTAATTTCTTACCCGCCTAATCCCAATCCGTGCAATGCTTCGATGAGTTTGGTGTTGGACTTTTCGTCAAAGGCTTCTTCGTAATCTACAAAACAAAGATGTAGTGTCGGCCTATTATTAAATACTCTATGGAAATTTTACTTTAGAATACGCGGACCATTGTAGCGCATATAAAAGTAGCCTAATACATAAATGCTTAAAAATTATTTTATGCACTTTCCAAATTAAAAGTCTTATAATCATTTAGCCCAGATTATCGTATCTCGGACAGCAGCTGCTGTGATTATGATTTTACTTATTCTTTTGATGTTTAAAATTTAAGACTGTTTACAGAAATATATCGTAGAAAAAAATATTTATTTATTATCAAAATACCCTTATTGGTGTCGGGTTACATGATAAGTACATCAACTATACTCTATATACAAATTTTTTCCATCTTACTCTATCCATTGACAATGTCTTCGCTTCCCTCCAGCCCAAGCCTCTTTCTCTCAAAATGTTTCCCATCATTCCATCCCAAATCAATCGCGGTCTTCCTCTCTTCTTTCTCCCCCCTGATTTTTCCTCCCAAACGTGTTTTACCATTCTATCACTATCCATTCTCTGCATGTGTCCCCACCAGCATAGTTGTCTCTGTTCAATAAAATCCAGAATCGATATCACTTCCAGATCCTTTCTTATTTGTGTATTCCTAACTCTGTTCTTCCTTGTTACTCCCACTACTCTCCTAAGATATTTCATTTCTGCCGCCTGGATTTTACTTTTTTGGCTTTTGAATAGCACCCACGTCTCACAGCCGTATGTTAAAACCGGTCTATATACTGTTTTATACACACTCATTTTCGTTTTTCTTGATATCTCCTTCTTATTTATAAATCTACTGTTTAATGCATAGTATACTTTTATTGCCTTTTCAATTCTTTCATTTAATGCGGCTTCTTGTTTCCCATTACTGTCTATTATAACCCCTAGACATTTGAATTGTTTGACTTGTTCTATCTTCACTCCTCCAATCTCTATATTTATTATTTTCTCCCCCATTACCATTACCTTTGTTTTGGTCTTATTTATTTTCATCCCTTTTTCCTGGAGAACTTCATTCCATATATTCAAATTACCCTGTAACGCCCTTTCACTTGTAGCCATTAGCACTACATCATCCGCAAAAGCCCCTTCTGCTACTTCTATACTTCGCAAGTTCCTGTATCCAACATGCATTTTCTTAACCTTCAGTGAACACTTCTTAATAATGTCGTCCATATACAAGTTGAATAATGTCGGACTCAGTCCACCTCCTTGTCTTAATCCATAGTTTGTTGTAAATCCTAACGACCTCATATTTTTACCAATTACATAATTAACATTATTTTTGTATAACCTCTGTACTACCTTAATTATTTTACTCCTTATTCCTCTATTTTCTAAACTTTCCCATATTTTTGATCTAGGCACACTATCGAAAGCCTTCTCAAGATCAATAAAAGCCAAACACACCAATTTATCTTGTTGTATCGACTTCTCAGCTATCTGTTGCAGAGTAAAAATGTGATCCTGCACACTTCTCCCTGATTTAAAGCCACTCTGCGATTCCTCCAAACTATTTTCTAAAATTGGGACCAATTTATTATTAATTATCTGCTCATAAACCTTAACAATTGTATTTAACAGATTGATACCCCTATAATTATTACAATCTCTTGCGTTACCTTTCTTAAAAATAGGAACTATCAATGCTTCCTCCCATTCTCTTGGTATGTCTACACTCGTCCACGCTTTATTTATAATTTCTAAAAGTATTTCTTTCCCCTTTTTCCCCATATTCTTTATCATTTCTGCTGTAATTTTATCTGTTCCAGGTGATCTCCCACTTTTAAGTCCTTTAATCACTACTTCTAATTCATGCATCGTTATTTTTTCTTCTGCAACTTCACCATCCTCTCCATCTTCTTCTTCATTAATATTGACTTTATGGATCATCTTTGTTGATTTCCTTACCACCTAGTAATCCTTGAAAGTATTCTTTCCATCTATTCATTATATCGTTTCTTTCTATCAGTATTTTCCCATTAGCATTATATATACATATATCATTCTCAGTTTTTTCTTTTCTAACAGATTTCAATACTCTGAAAAAAAGCTTTTGATTTTCCCACCTGTCTCTTTCCAGTTTTTCTTTGTTGCTTATATGCTTCATAGTTATCCACAGTTCTATTAGCTGTATACTTTTTCCATTCCCTTTTCTTCCTTTTAATCTACTCCTTTATTTCATTAGTCCACCATACCGTCTGTTTTCTTTTATTATTCATTTTAGTAACACCATAAACCTCCACTGCTGTATCTATAATTATATCTTTCATTATTCTCCAGCCTTGGTGTATATTAGCATGCCTTATATTTTCACTTACCTTTTGTAACTTTTGCTCAATCACATCTTTAAACCTATTACTTACATCTCTACTTTTCAGCTTATACGATCTGATAGATTTATATTCTATTATTCCTTCTCTGCTGTATATCTGTTTTTTATCTAATTGTTCTTTACATTTGGTCATTACTAAATAATGGTCGCTATATATTTCTGCACCTCTCCAGACTCTAGTGTCCATTATCATTTTCCTATTGGTCCTTTCAACTAGTTTATAGTCAATTATCGACTTCTCTCCCCTATTTGGTTGTTCCCTTGTGAATTTATGTATATCTCTGTGCTGATAAAATGTGTTCGTCACAATAAGATCATGTAATAAGCAGAAATCCAACATTCTCCTACCGTTATTGTTTCTCATTTCTTCTCCATATATTCCTATTACTCTTTTATATATCTCATCTCTTTTACCCACTCTACTGTTAAAGTCACCGACAATATATTTATTTCCTTTGGCTTCCTCTGTTACTTCCGATAGTTCTTTCCAGAATTTATCTTTTACTTCCACCTTCTCATCCTCGTTTGGTCCATATACTACTATAATTGTAAAATATTTTCCCTTTTGACTCTCCAGCTCCACCAGTAGTAATCTTTCTGATACTGCTTCCCATTTCCGTATCTGTCTTACTAAATCCCTGTGAATTATGCATCCCACCCCCGCTGCAGCTCTCTTATCTTCATCTACTCCACTATATATAAGTACGTGATCACCATTCATAATAATCTTACCCCTTCCTTTTTTTTTTTAGTTTCGCTTAGTGCTAAAATTTCTAATCTATATCCTACCAATTCTTTAATTATTTCATCCTTCTTATTATATAAACTTCTGATGTTCCATGTTCCTAAATTCCATTTACGTCTATTTACTTCATGTGCTCTCCCCATTATCCTATCCAGTTTCTCTGCTTTGTCCGATCCCTTTATGTCCGTCCTCTCATTACTACTCAGTTTTTTGATTTAGCTATGTCCAACTTCCCTGTACTCTTATTCCATCTCCATTCTATTCCATCTATAATTACTTTGTTGTACCCTTTTTTTACTTTCCTTCCTTTTTCCCTCTCCTCCTTTACCATCTATCTTAACTGTCTTTGTATTTCTCCTTCCTGCTTCGTTAAATCGTTATTGATGTATATTCCTTCACTACCTGTATCCTTTTTAATTTATATTTATTTTCTAGAATTTTCATCTTATCTTCCTCCTTTTCTAATCTAACTACCCACATTTTTCCCCTATTTTATACACACCGCTGGTCTGCACATTTATCTCCAGATACTTTCCTATAAAATTCTCTACGTTCTTTTTAATCTCCGTTTTGTTATCTGCACCTATTTTTAATCCACTTATGATCACATTATTTTTCCTTCTATCTTTCTCCAAATATTCCACTGTATTTCTAACCTCAGCCAACTCCTTCTTAATGTCCATATTTTCTTTCCAGCGCATGCGCAGTTCAAAACGTCTCGAGCTGTTTTGTTGCGAGACATAAATTGCAGGAGCTTCGTCTTTGATCCCAAGTAGCCTCGCGACGCCTCTAGACAATGCCGCACCCAGTGTGTGGCGCTATCCTGATGACAATAGAATCGTATGCGACGCTTTGCGACAGAATCAACCAAAACGGTTCTGTCGCGAAACAAAATGTCGCTCCAGTGTGGGACCGGTCTTAGTAAGAAGTGACTTTAGTTTGAGAAATGCGAACTGAACTATTTCGATTCTTCCTTCAATGTCATCATCGAGATCCTAAGACTGATCGATCCAACAGCCAAAATATTTGAAGCGCTTCACTCTTTCATTATTTAGGTAAAGTTGAACTGGCCCTACATCCAGTTTACTTGAAACCATACATTTAGTTTTATTAATATTAATTTTCAGTACCCATTTTTCACTTCCTGACTTAATATCGTGCATAATCCTTTGGAGGTCTCCGATGCATTCGGCTAGTACAGCTTTATCATCCGCGTAATGGACGTGTTAATTGACTCCACTCCAATTTTTTCACGCCGTCTTTGGTATCGATAGCCTTTGCAAAGGTATTCTCAGTGTAGATATTAAGCAAAGTTGGAGAGAGTTCACAGCTTACCTGAGCCCCTCTTTGAATAGATACTTTTTCTGTTTGACGCATGTTTAGAATTACATTGGCACGCTCATCATCATAATCACCACTCCAAGGACTAGGCCTTAGATCTGTTCCGGAATCCATCTCCTTCTCGGTCTACCGACACCTCTCTTCCCACTAGGGTGATAACCGAAGGCAGCTACAGGTAGACGGATATCAGGGATGCGGTTCAAGTGTTCACACCATCTCCTTCTGCGATCTTCAATTCTTTGGTGCAATGATACAATGTTTAAATCGCGTCTAATATCCTCGTTCCTCCTCCGACTCAAGAGAGAACAACCTTGCGTCCCTGTTAGAAATTTTATTTCGGCTGAATGAATCCTCTGCACGTCCCTTTTACCAAGAGTCCATGTCTCAATAGCATACAGAAATGTGGGGATAGCCACAGTTTTGTAAAATTTTGTTCGCGCATCCTTCCGTGTTTTATTTTTCAGGTAGCTATGAATCGTTCACAGATCCGTCTAAATTTTGGTAGTTTACTATCCCTATCAATATTAGTATTGATATTAATATCAATATCAATATCATGCTGATTCCAGAATAAAGTGGTTAAAAGTCTAATTTCTTACCCGCCTAATCCCAATCCGTGCAATGCTTCGATGAGTTTGGTGTTGGACTTTTCGTCAAAGGCTTCTTCGTAATCTACAAAACAAAGATGTAGTGTCGGCCTATTATTAAATACTCTATGGAAATTTTACTTTAGAATACGCGGACCATTGTAGCGCATATAAAAGTAGCCTAATACATAAATGCTTAAAAATTATTTTATGCACTTTCCAAATTAAAAGTCTTATAATCATTTAGCCCAGATTATCGTATCTCGGACAGCAGCTGCTGTGATTATGATTTTACTTATTCTTTTGATGTTTAAAATTTAAGACTGTTTACAGAAATATATCGTAGAAAAAAATATTTATTTATTATCAAAATACCCTTATTGGTGTCGGGTTACATGATAAGTACATCAACTATACTCTATATACAAATTTTTTCCATCTTACTCTATCCATTGACAATGTCTTCGCTTCCCTCCAGCCCAAGCCTCTTTCTCTCAAAATGTTTCCCATCATTCCATCCCAAATCAATCGCGGTCTTCCTCTCTTCTTTCTCCCCCCTGATTTTTCCTCCCAAACGTGTTTTACCATTCTATCACTATCCATTCTCTGCATGTGTCCCCACCAGCATAGTTGTCTCTGTTCAATAAAATCCAGAATCGATATCACTTCCAGATCCTTTCTTATTTGTGTATTCCTAACTCTGTTCTTCCTTGTTACTCCCACTACTCTCCTAAGATATTTCATTTCTGCCGCCTGGATTTTACTTTTTTGGCTTTTGAATAGCACCCACGTCTCACAGCCGTATGTTAAAACCGGTCTATATACTGTTTTATACACACTCATTTTCGTTTTTCTTGATATCTCCTTCTTATTTATAAATCTACTGTTTAATGCATAGTATACTTTTATTGCCTTTTCAATTCTTTCATTTAATGCGACTTCTTGTTTCCCATTACTGTCTATTATAACCCCTAGACATTTGAATTGTTTGACTTGTTCTATCTTCACTCCTCCAATCTCTATATTTATTATTCTCTCCCCCATTACCATTACCTTTGTTTTGGTCTTATTTATTTTCATCCCTTTTTCCTGGAGAACTTCATTCCATATATTCAAATTACCCTGTAACGCCCTTTCACTTGTAGCCATTAGCACTACATCATCCGCAAAAGCCCCTTCTGCTACTTCTATACTTCGCAAGTTCCTGTATCCAACATGCATTTTCTTAACCTTCAGTGAACACTTCTTAATAATGTCGTCCATATACAAGTTGAATAATGTCGGACTCAGTCCACCTCCTTGTCTTAATCCATAGTTTGTTGTAAATCCTAACGACCTCATATTTTTACCAATTACATAATTAACATTATTTTTGTATAACCTCTGTACTACCTTAATTATTTTACTCCTTATTCCTCTATTTTCTAAACTTTCCCATATTTTTGATCTAGGCACACTATCGAAAGCCTTCTCAAGATCAATAAAAGCCAAACACACCAATTTATCTTGTTGTATCGACTTCTCAGCTATCTGTTGCAGAGTAAAAATGTGATCCTGCACACTTCTCCCTGATTTAAAGCCACTCTGCGATTCCTCCAAACTATTTTCTAAAATTGGGACCAATTTATTATTAATTATCTGCTCATAAACCTTAACAATTGTATTTAACAGATTGATACCCCTATAATTATTACAATCTCTTGCGTTACCTTTCTTAAAAATAGGAACTATCAATGCTTCCTCCCATTCTCTTGGTATGTCTACACTCGTCCACGCTTTATTTATAATTTCTAAAAGTATTTCTTTCCCCTTTTTCCCCATATTCTTTATCATTTCTGCTGAATTTTATCTGTTCCAGGTGATCTCCCACTTTTAAGTCCTTTAATCACTACTTCTAATTCATGCATCGTTATTTTTTCTTCTGCAACTTCACCATCCTCTCCATCTTCTTCTCATTAATATTGACTTTATGGATCATCTTTGTTGATTTCCTTACCACCTAGTAATCCTTGAAAGTATTCTTTCCATCTATTCATTATATCGTTTCTTTCTATCAGTATTTTCCCATTAGCATTATATATACATAGATCATTCTCAGTTTTTTCTTTTCTAAAAGATTTCAATACTCTGAAAAAAAGCTTTTGATTTTCCCACCTGTCTCTTTCCAGTTTTTCTTTGTTGCTTATATGCTTCATAGTTATCCACAGTTCTATTAGCTGTATACTTTTTCCATTCCCTTTTCTTCCTTTTAATCTGCTCCTTTATTTCATTAGTCCACCATACCGTCTGTTTTCTTTTATTATTCATTTTAGTAACACCATAAACCTCCACTGCTGTATCTATAATTATATCTTTCATTATTCTCCAGCCTTGGTGTATATTAGCATGCCTTATATTTTCACTTACCTTTTGTAACTTTTGCTCAATCACATCTTTAAACCTATTACTTACATCTCTACTTTTCAGCTTATACGATCTGATAGATTTATATTCTATTATTCCTTCTCTGCTGTATATCTATTTTTTATCTAATTGTTCTTTACATTTGGTCATTACTAAATAATGGTCGCTATATATTTCTGCACCTCTCCAGACTCTAGTGTCCATTATCATTTTCCTATTGGTCCTTTCAACTAGTTTATAGTCAATTATCGACTTCTCTCCCCTATTTGGTTGTTCCCTTGTGAATTTATGTATATCTCTGTGCTGATAAAAAGTGTTCGTCACAATAAGATCATGTAATAAGCAGAAATCCAACATTCTCCTACCGTTATTGTTTCTCATTTCTTCTCCATATATTCCTATTACTCTTTTATATATCTCATCTCTTTTACCCACTCTACTGTTAAAGTCACCGACAATATATTTATTTCCTTTGGCTTCCTCTGTTACTTCCGATAGTTCTTTCCAGAATTTATCTTTTACTTCCACCTTCTCATCCTCGTTTGGTCCATATACTACTATAATTGTAATATATTTTCCCTTTTGACTCTCCAGCTCCACCAGTAGTAATCTTTCTGATACTGCTTCCCATTTCCGTATCTGTCTTACTAAATCCCTGTGAATTATGCATCCCACCCCCGCTGCAGCTCTCTTATCTTCATCTACTCCACTATATATAAGTACGTGATCACCATTCATAATAATCTTACCCCTTCCTTTTTTTTTTTAGTTTCGCTTAGTGCTAAAATTTCTAATCTATATCCTACCAATTCTTTAATTATTTCATCCTTCTTATTATATAAACTTCTGATGTTCCATGTTCCTAAATTCCATTTACGTCTATTTACTTCATGTGCTCTCCCCATTATCCTATCCAGTTTCTCTGCTTTGTCCGTTCCCTTTATGTCCGTCCTCTCATTACTACTCAGTTTTTTGATTTAGCTATGTCCAACTTCCCTGTACTCTTATTCCATCTCCATTCTATTCCATCTATAATTACTTTGTTGTACCCTTTTTTTACTTCCCTTCCTTTTTCCCTCTCCTCCTTTACCATCTTTCTTAACTGTCTTTGTATTTCTCTTTCCTGCTTCGTTAAATCGTTATTGATGTATATTCCTTCACTACCTGTATCCTTTTAATTTATATTATTTTCTAGAATTTTCATCTTATCTTCCTCCTTTTCTAATCTAACTACCCACATTTTTCCCCTATTTTATACACACCGCTGGTCTGCACATTTATCACCAGATACTTTCCTATAAAATTCTCTACGTTCTTTTTAATCTCCGTTTTGTTATCTGCACCTATTTTTAATCCACTTATGATCACATTATTTTTCCTTCTATCTTTCTCCAAATATTCCACTGTATTTCTAACCTCAGCCAACTCCTTCTTAATGTCCATATTTTCTTTCCAGCGCATGCGCAGTTCAAAACGTCTCGAGCTGTTTTGTTGCGAGACATAAATTGCAGGAGCTTCGTCTTTGATCCCAAGTAGCCTCGCGACGCCTCTAGACAATGCCGCACCCAGTGTGTGGCGCTATCCTGATGACAACAGAATCAACCAAAACGGTTCTGTGGCGAAACAAAATGTCGCTCCAGTGTGGGACCGGTCTTAGTAAGAAGTGACTTTAGTTTGAGAAATGCGAACTGAACTATTTCGATTCTTCCGTCAATGTCATCATCGAGATCCTAAGACTGATCGATCCAACAGCCAAAATATTTGAAGCGCTTCACTCTTTCATTATTTAGGTAAAGTTGAACTGGCCCTACATCCAGTTTACTTGAAACCATACATTTAGTTTTATTAATATTAATTTTCAGTACCCATTTTTCACTTCCTGACTTAATATCGTGCATAATCCTTTGGAGGTCTCCGATGCATTCGGCTAGTACAGCTTTATCATCCGCGTAATGGACGTGTTAATTGACTCCACTCCAATTTTTTCACGCCGTCTTTGGTATCGATAGCCTTTGCAAAGGTATTCTCAGTGTAGATATTAAGCAAAGTTGGAGAGAGTTCACAGCTTACCTGAGCCCCTCTTTGAATAGATACTTTTTCTGTTTGACGCATGTTTAGAATTACATTGGCATGCTCATCATCATAATCACCACTCCAAGGACTAGGCCTTAGATCTGTTCCGGAATCCATCTCCTTCTCGGTCTACCGACACCTCTCTTCCCACTAGGGTGATAACCGAAGGCAGCTACAGGTAGACGGATATCAGGGATGCGGTTCAAGTGTTCACACCATCTCCTTCTGTGATCTTCAATTCTTTGGTGCAATGATACAATGTTTAAATCGCGTCTAATATCCTCGTTCCTCCTCCGACTCAAGAGAGAACAACCTTGCGTCCCTGTTAGAAATTTTATTTCGGCTGAATGAATCCTCTGCACGTCCCTTTTACCAAGAGTCCATGTCTCAATAGCATACAGGAATGTGGGGACAGCCACAGTTTTGTAAAATTTTGTTCGCGTATCCTTCCGTGTTTTATTTTTCAGGTACCTATGAATCGTTCACAGATCCGTCTAAATTTTGGTAGTTTACTATCCCTATCAATATTAGTATTGATATTAATATCAATATCAATATCATGCTGATTCCAGAATAAAGTGGTTAGAAGTCTAATTTCTTACCCGCCTAATCCCAATCCGTGCAATGCTTCGATGAGTTTGGTGTTGGACTTTTCGTCAAAGGCTTCTTCGTAATCTACAAAACAAAGATGTAGTGTCGGCCTATTATTAAATACTCTATGGAAATTTTACTTTAGAATACGCGGACCATTGTAGCGCATATAAAAGTAGCCTAATACATAAATGCTTCAAAATTATTTTATGCACTTTCCAAATTAAAAGTCTTATAATCATTTAGCCCAGATTATCGTATCTCGGACAGCAGCTGCTGTGATTATGATTTTACTTATTCTTTTGATGTTTAAAATTTAAGACTGTTTACAGAAATATATCGTAGAAAAAAATATTTATTTATTATCAAAATACCCTTATTGGTGTCGGGTTACATGATAAGTACATCAACTATACTCTATATACAAATTTTTTCCATCTTACTCTATCCATTGACAATGTCTTCGCTTCCCTCCAGCCCAAGCCTCTTTCTCTCAAAATGTTTCCCATCATTCCATCCCAAATCAATCGCGGTCTTCCTCTCTTCTTTCTCCCCCCTGATTTTTCCTCCCAAACGTGTTTTACCATTCTATCACTATCCATTCTCTGCATGTGTCCCCACCAGCATAGTTGTCTCTGTTCAATAAAATCCAGAATCGATATCACTTCCAGATCCTTTCTTATTTGTGTATTCCTAACTCTGTTCTTCCTTGTTACTCCCACTACTCTCCTAAGATATTTCATTTCTGCCGCCTGGATTTTACTTTTTTGGCTTTTGAATAGCACCCACGTCTCACAGCCGTATGTTAAAACCGGTCTATATACTGTTTTATACACACTCATTTTCGTTTTTCTTGATATCTCCTTCTTATTTATAAATCTACTGTTTAATGCATAGTATACTTTTATTGCCTTTTCAATTCTTTCATTTAATGCGACTTCTTGTTTCCCATTACTGTCTATTATAACCCCTAGACATTTGAATTGTTTGACTTGTTCTATCTTCACTCCTCCAATCTCTATATTTATTATTCTCTCCCCCATTACCATTACCTTTGTTTTGGTCTTATTTATTTTCATCCCTTTTTCCTGGAGAACTTCATTCCATATATTCAAATTACCCTGTAACGCCCTTTCACTTGTAGCCATTAGCACTACATCATCCGCAAAAGCTACTTCATCTGCTACTTCTATACTTCGCAAGTTCCTGTATCCAACATGCATTTTCTTAACCTTCAGTGAACACTTCTTAATAATGTCGTCCATATACAAGTTGAATAATGTCGGACTCAGTCCACCTCCTTGTCTTAATCCATAGTTTGTTGTAAATCCTAACGACCTCATATTTTTACCAATTACATAATTAACATTATTTTTGTATAACCTCTGTACTACCTTAATTATTTTACTCCTTATTCCTCTATTTTCTAAACTTTCCCATATTTTTGATCTAGGCACACTATCGAAAGCCTTCTCAAGATCAATAAAAGCCAAACACACCAATTTATCTTGTTGTATCGACTTCTCAGCTATCTGTTGCAGAGTAAAAATGTGATCCTGCACACTTCTCCCTGATTTAAAGCCACTCTGCGATTCCTCCAAACTATTTTCTAAAATTGGGACCAATTTATTATTAATTATCTGCTCATAAACCTTAACAATTGTATTTAACAGATTGATACCCCTATAATTATTACAATCTCTTGCGTTACCTTTCTTAAAAATAGGAACTATCAATGCTTCCTCCCATTCTCTTGGTATGTCTACACTCGTCCACGCTTTATTTATAATTTCTAAAAGTATTTCTTTCCCCTTTTTCCCCATATTCTTTATCATTTCTGCTGTAATTTTATCTGTTCCAGGTGATCTCCCACTTTTAAGTCCTTTAATCACTACTTCTAATTCATGCATCGTTATTTTTTCTTCTGCAACTTCACCATCCTCTCCATCTTCTTCTTCATTAATATTGACTTTATGGATCATCTTTGTTGATTTCCTTACCACCTAGTAATCCTTGAAAGTATTCTTTCCATCTATTCATTATATCGTTTCTTTCTATCAGTATTTTCCCATTAGCATTATATATACATATATCATTCTCAGTTTTTTCTTTTCTAACAGATTTCAATACTCTGAAAAAAAGCTTTTGATTTTCCCACCTGTCTCTTTCCAGTTTTTCTTTGTTGCTTATATGCTTCATAGTTATCCACAGTTCTATTAGCTGTATACTTTTTCCATTCCCTTTTCTTCCTTTTAATCTACTCCTTTATTTCATTAGTCCACCATACCGTCTGTTTTCTTTTATTATTCATTTTAGTAACACCATAAACCTCCACTGCTGTATCTATAATTATATCTTTCATTATTCTCCAGCCTTGGTGTATATTAGCATGCCTTATATTTTCGCTTACCTTTTGTAACTTTTGCTCAATCACATCTTTAAACCTATTACTTACATCTCTACTTTTCAGCTTATACGATCTGATAGATTTATATTCTATTATTCCTTCTCTGCTGTATATCTGTTTTTTATCTAATTGTTCTTTACATTTGGTCATTACTAAATAATGGTCGCTATATATTTCTGCACCTCTCCAGACTCTAGTGTCCATTATCATTTTCCTATTGGTCCTTTCAACTAGTTTATAGTCAATTATCGACTTCTCTCCCCTATTTGGTTGTTCCCTTGTGAATTTATGTATATCTCTGTGCTGATAAAAAGTGTTCGTCACAATAAGATCATGTAATAAGCAGAAATCCAACATTCTCCTACCGTTATTGTTTCTCATTTCTTCTCCATATATTCCTATTACTCTTTTATATATCTCATCTCTTTTACCCACTCTACTGTTAAAGTCACCGACAATATATTTATTTCCTTTGGCTTCCTCTGTTACTTCCGATAGTTCTTTCCAGAATTTATCTTTTACTTCCACCTTCTCATCCTCGTTTGGTCCATATACTACTATAATTGTAAAATATTTTCCCTTTTGACTCTCCAGCTCCACCAGTAGTAATCTTTCTGATACTGCTTCCCATTTCCGTATCTGTCTTACTAAATCCCTGTGAATTATGCATCCCACCCCCGCTGCAGCTCTCTTATCTTCATCTACTCCACTATATATAAGTACGTGATCACCATTCATAATAATCTTACCCCTTCCTTTTTTTTTTAGTTTCGCTTAGTGCTAAAATTTCTAATCTATATCCTACCAATTCTTTAATTATTTCATCCTTCTTATTATATAAACTTCTGATGTTCCATGTTCCTAAATTCCATTTACGTCTATTTACTTCATGTGCTCTCCCCATTATCCTATCCAGTTTCTCTGCTTTGTCCGTTCCCTTTATGTCCGTCCTCTCATTACTACTCAGTTTTTTGATTTAGCTATGTCCAACTTCCCTGTACTCTTATTCCATCTCCATTCTATTCCATCTATAATTACTTTGTTGTACCCTTTTTTTACTTCCCTTCCTTTTTCCCTCTCCTCCTTTACAATCTTTCTTAACTGTCTTTGTATTTCTCTTTCCTGCTTCGTTAAATCGTTATTGATGTATATTCCTTCACTACCTGTATCCTTTTTAATTTATATTTATTTTCTAGAATTTTCATCTTATCTTCCTCCTTTTCTAATCTAACTACCCACATTTTTCCCCTATTTTATACACACCGCTGGTCTGCACATTTATCTCCAGATACTTTCCTATAAAATTCTCTACGTTCTTTTTAATCTCCGTTTTGTTATCTGCACCTATTTTTAATCCACTTATGATCACATTATTTTTCCTTCTATCTTTCTCCAAATATTCCACTGTATTTCTAACCTCAGCCAACTCCTTCTTAATGTCCATATTTTCTTTCCAGCGCATGCGCAGTTCAAAACGTCTCGAGCTGTTTTGTTGCGAGACATAAATTGCAGGAGCTTCGTCTTTGATCCCAAGTAGCCTCGCGACGCCTCTAGACAATGCCGCACCCAGTGTGTGGCGCTATCCTGATGACAATAGAATCGTATGCGACGCTTTGCGACAGAATCAACCAAAACGGTTCTGTCGCGAAACAAAATGTCGCTGCAGTGTGGGGCCGGTCTTAGTAAGAAGTGACTTTAGTTTGAGAAATGCGAACTGAACTATTTCGATTCTTCCTTCAATGTCATCACCGAGATCCGAAGACTGATCGATCCAACAGCCAAAATATTTGAAGCGCTGCACTCTTTCATTATTTAGGTAAAGTTGAACTGGCCCTACAACCAGTTTACTTGAAACCATACATTTAGTTTTATTAATCTTAATTTTCAGTACCCATTTTTTACTTCCTGACTTAATATCGTGCATAATCCTTTGGAGGTCTCCGATGCATTCGGCTAGTACCGCTTTATCATCCGCGTAATGGACGTGTTGACTCCACTCCAATTTCTTCACGCCGTCTTTGGTATCGATAGCCTTTGCAAAGGTGTTCTCAGTGTAGATATTAAGCAAAGTTGGAGAGAGTTCACAGCTTACCTGAGCCCCTCTTTGAATAGATACTTTTTCTGTTTGACGCATGTTTAGAATTACATTGGCATGCTCATCATCATAATCACCACTCCAAGGACTAGGCCTTAGATCTGTTCCGGAATCCATCTCCTTCTCGGTCTACCGACACCTCTCTTCCCACTAGGGTGATAACCGAAGGCAGCTACAGGTAGACGGATATCAGGGATGCGGTTCAAGTGTTCACACCATCTCCTTCTGTGATCTTCAATTCTTTGGTGCAATGATACAATGTTTAAATCGCGTCTAATATCCTCGTTCCTCCTCCGACTCAAGAGAGAACAACCTTGCGTCCCTGTTAGAAATTTTATTTCGGCTGAATGAATCCTCTGCACGTCCCTTTTACCAAGAGTCCATGTCTCAATAGCATACAGGAATGTGGGGACAGCCACAGTTTGGAAAATTTTGTTCGCGTATCCTTCCGTGTTTTATTTTTCAGGTACCTATGAAGCGTTCACAGATCCGTCTAAATTTTGGTAGTTTACTATCCCTATCAATATTAGTATTGATATTAATATCAATATCAATATCATGCTGATTCCAGAATAAAGTGGTTAAAAGTCTAATTTCTTACCCGCCTAATCCCAATCCGTGCAATGCTTCGATGAGTTTGGTGTTGGACTTTTCGTCAAAGGCTTCTTCGTAATCTACAAAACAAAGATGTAGTGTCGGCCTATTATTAAATACTCTATGGAAATTTTACTTTAGAATACGCGGACCATTGTAGCGCATATAAAAGTAGCCTAATACATAAATGCTTCAAAATTATTTTATGCACTTTCCAAATTAAAAGTCTTATAATCATTTAGCCCAGATTATCGTATCTCGGACAGCAGCTGCTGTGATTATGATTTTACTTATTCTTTTGATGTTTAAAATTTAAGACTGTTTACAGAAATATATCGTAGAAAAAAATATTTATTTATTATCAAAATACCCTTATTGGTGTCGGGTTACATGATAAGTACATCAACTATACTCTATATACAAATTTTTTCCATCTTACTCTATCCATTGACAATGTCTTCGCTTCCCTCCAGCCCAAGCCTCTTTCTCTCAAAATGTTTCCCATCATTCCATCCCAAATCAATCGCGGTCTTCCTCTCTTCTTTCTCCCCCCTGATTTTTCCTCCCAAACGTGTTTTACCATTCTATCACTATCCATTCTCTGCATGTGTCCCCACCAGCATAGTTGTCTCTGTTCAATAAAATCCAGAATCGATATCACTTCCAGATCCTTTCTTATTTGTGTATTCCTAACTCTGTTCTTCCTTGTTACTCCCACTACTCTCCTAAGATATTTCATTTCTGCCGCCTGGATTTTACTTTTTTGGCTTTTGAATAGCACCCACGTCTCACAGCCGTATGTTAAAACCGGTCTATATACTGTTTTATACACACTCATTTTCGTTTTTCTTGATATCTCCTTCTTATTTATAAATCTACTGTTTAATGCATAGTATACTTTTATTGCCTTTTCAATTCTTTCATTTAATGCGACTTCTTGTTTCCCATTACTGTCTATTATAACCCCTAGACATTTGAATTGTTTGACTTGTTCTATCTTCACTCCTCCAATCTCTATATTTATTATTCTCTCCCCCATTACCATTACCTTTGTTTTGGTCTTATTTATTTTCATCCCTTTTTCCTGGAGAACTTCATTCCATATATTCAAATTACCCTGTAACGCCCTTTCACTTGTAGCCATTAGCACTACATCATCCGCAAAAGCTACTTCATCTGCTACTTCTATACTTCGCAAGTTCCTGTATCCAACATGCATTTTCTTAACCTTCAGTGAACACTTCTTAATAATGTCGTCCATATACAAGTTGAATAATGTCGGACTCAGTCCACCTCCTTGTCTTAATCCATAGTTTGTTGTAAATCCTAACGACCTCATATTTTTACCAATTACATAATTAACATTATTTTTGTATAACCTCTGTACTACCTTAATTATTTTACTCCTTATTCCTCTATTTTCTAAACTTTCCCATATTTTTGATCTAGGCACACTATCGAAAGCCTTCTCAAGATCAATAAAAGCCAAACACACCAATTTATCTTGTTGTATCGACTTCTCAGCTATCTGTTGCAGAGTAAAAATGTGATCCTGCACACTTCTCCCTGATTTAAAGCCACTCTGCGATTCCTCCAAACTATTTTCTAAAATTGGGACCAATTTATTATTAATTATCTGCTCATAAACCTTAACAATTGTATTTAACAGATTGATACCCCTATAATTATTACAATCTCTTGCGTTACCTTTCTTAAAAATAGGAACTATCAATGCTTCCTCCCATTCTCTTGGTATGTCTACACTCGTCCACGCTTTATTTATAATTTCTAAAAGTATTTCTTTCCCCTTTTTCCCCATATTCTTTATCATTTCTGCTGTAATTTTATCTGTTCCAGGTGATCTCCCACTTTTAAGTCCTTTAATCACTACTTCTAATTCATACATCGTTATTTTTTCTTCTGCAACTTCACCATCCTCTCCATCTTCTTCTTCATTAATATTGACTTTATGGATCACCTTTGTTGATTTCCTTACCACCTAGTAATCCTTGAAAGTATTCTTTCCATCTATTCATTATATCGTTTCTTTCTATCAGTATTTTCCCATTAGCATTATATATACATATATCATTCTCAGTTTTGTCTTTTCTAAAAGATTCCAATACTCTGAAAAAAAGCTTTTGATTTTCCCACCTGTCTCTTTCCAGTTTTTCTTTGTTGCTTATATGCTTCATAGTTATCCACAGTTCTATTAGCTGTATACTTTTTCCATTCCCTTTTTTTTCTTCCTTTTAATCTGCTCCTTTATTTCATTAGTCCACCATACCGTCTGTTTTCTTTTATTATTCATTTTAGTAACACCACAAACCTCCACTGCTGTATCTATAATTATATCTTTCATTATTCTCCAGCCTTGGTGTATATTAGCATGCCTTATATTTTCACTTACCTTTTGTAACTTTTGCTCAATCACATCTTTAAACCTATTACTTACATCTCTACTTTTCAGCTTATACGATCTGATAGATTTATATTCTATTATTCCTTCTCTGCTGTATATCTGTTTTTTATCTAATTGTTCTTTACATTTGGTCATTACTAAATAATGGTCGCTATATATTTCTGCACCTCTCCAGACTCTAGTGTCCATTATCATTTTCCTATTGGTCCTTTCAACTAGTTTATAGTCAATTATCGACTTCTCTCCCCTATTTGGTTGTTCCCTTGTGAATTTATGTATATCTCTGTGCTGATAAAAAGTGTTCGTCACAATAAGATCATGTAATAAGCAGAAATCCAACATTCTCCTACCGTTATTGTTTCTCATTTCTTCTCCATATATTCCTATTACTCTTTTATATATCTCATCTCTTTTACCCACTCTACTGTTAAAGTCACCGACAATATATTTATTTCCTTTGGTTTCCTCTGTTACTTGCGATAGTTCTTTCCAGAATTTATCTTTTACTTCCACCTTCTCATCCTCGTTTGGTCCATATACTACTATAATTGTAAAATATTTTCCCTTTTGACTCTCCAGCTCCACCAGTAGTAATCTTTCTGATACTGCTTCCCATTTCCGTATCTGTCTTACTAAATCCCTGTGAATTATGCATCCCACCCCCGCTGCAGCTCTCTTATCTTCATCTACTCCACTATATATAAGTACGTGATCACCATTCATAATAATCTTACCCCTTCCTTTTTTATTTAGTTTCGCTTAGTGCTAAAATTTCTAATCTATATCCTACCAATTCTTTAATTATTTCATCCTTCTTATTATATAAACTTCTGATGTTCCATGTTCCTAAATTCCATTTACGTCTATTTACTTCATGTGCTCTCCCCATTATCCTATCCAGTTTCTCTGCTTTGTCCGTTCCCTTTATGTCCGTCCTCTCATTACTACTCAGTTTTTTGATTTAGCTATGTCCAACTTCCCTGTACTCTTATTCCATCTCCATTCTATTCCATCTATAATTACTTTGTTGTACCCTTTTTTTACTTCCCTTCCTTTTTCCCTCTCCTCCTTTACCATCTTTCTTAACTGTCTTTGTATTTCTCTTTCCTGCTTCGTTAAATCGTTATTGATGTATATTCCTTCACTACCTGTATCCTTTTTAATTTATATTTATTTTCTAGAATTTTCATCTTATCTTCCTCCTTTTCTAATCTAACTACCCACATTTTTCCCCTATTTTATACACACCGCTGGTCTGCACATTTATCTCCAGATACTTTCCTATAAAATTCTCTACGTTCTTTTTAATCTCCGTTTTGTTATCTGCACCCATTTTTAATCCACTTATGATCACATTATTTTTCCTTCTATCTTTCTCCAAATATTCCACTGTATTTCTAACCTCAGCCAACTCCTTCTTAATGTCCATATTTTCTTTCCAGCGCATGCGCAGTTCAAAACGTCTCGAGCTGTTTTGTTGCGAGACATAAATTGCAGGAGCTTCGTCTTTGATCCCAAGTAGCCTCGCGACGCCTCTAGACAATGCCGCACCCAGTGTGTGGCGCTATCCTGATGACAATAGAATCGTATGCGACGCTTTGCGACAGAATCAACCAAAACGGTTCTGTCGCGAAACAAAATGTCGCTGCAGTGTGGGGCCGGTCTTAGTAAGAAGTGACTTTAGTTTGAGAAATGCGAACTGAACTATTTCGATTCTTCCTTCAATGTCATCACCGAGATCCGAAGACTGATCGATCCAACAGCCAAAATATTTGAAGCGCTGCACTCTTTCATTATTTAGGTAAAGTTGAACTGGCCCTACAACCAGTTTACTTGAAACCATACATTTAGTTTTATTAATCTTAATTTTCAGTACCCATTTTTTGCTTCCTGACTTAATATCGTGCATAATCCTTTGGAGGTCTCCGATGCATTCGGCTAGTACCGCTTTATCATCCGCGTAATGGACGTGTTGACTCCACTCCAATTTTTTCACGCCATCTTTGGTATCGATAGCCTTTGCAAAGGTGTTCTCAGTGTAGATATTAAGCAAAGTTTGGAGAGAGTTCACAGCTTACCTGAGCCCCTCTTTGAATAGATACTTTTTCTGTTTGACGCATGTTTAGAATTACATTGGCATGCTCATCATCATAATCACCACTCCAAGGACTAGGCCTTAGATCTGTTCCGGAATCCATCTCCTTCTCGGTCTACCGACACCTGTCTTCCCACTAGGGTGATAACCGAAGGCAGCTACAGGTAGACGGATATCAGGGATGCGGTTCAAGTGTTCACACCATCTCCTTCTGTGATCTTCAATTCTTTGGTGCAATGATACAATGTTTAAATCGCGTCTAATATCCTCGTTCCTCCTCCGACTCAAGAGAGAACAACCTTGCGTCCCTGTTAGAAATTTTATTTCGGCTGAATGAATCCTCTGCACGTCCCTTTTACCAAGAGTCCATGTCTCAATAGCATACAGGAATGTGGGGACAGCCACAGTTTTGTAAAATTTTGTTCGCGTATCCTTCCGTGTTTTATTTTTCAGGTACCTATGAAGCGTTCACAGATCCGTCTAAATTTTGGTAGTTTACTATCCCTATCAATATTAGTATTGATATTAATATCAATATCAATATCATGCTGATTCCAGAATAAAGTGGTTAAAAGTCTAATTTCTTACCCGCCTAATCCCAATCCGTGCAATGCTTCGATGAGTTTGGTGTTGGACTTTTCGTCAAAGGCTTCTTCGTAATCTACAAAACAAAGATGTAGTGTCGGCCTATTATTAAATACTCTATGGAAATTTTACTTTAGAATACGCGGACCATTGTAGCGCATATAAAAGTAGCCTAATACATAAATGCTTCAAAATTATTTTATGCACTTTCCAAATTAAAAGTCTTATAATCATTTAGCCCAGATTATCGTATCTCGGACAGCAGCTGCTGTGATTATGATTTTACTTATTCTTTTGATGTTTAAAATTTAAGACTGTTTACAGAAATATATCGTAGAAAAAAATATTTATTTATTATCAAAATACCCTTATTGGTGTCGGGTTACATGATAAGTACATCAACTATACTCTATATACAAATTTTTTCCATCTTACTCTATCCATTGACAATGTCTTCGCTTCCCTCCAGCCCAAGCCTCTTTCTCTCAAAATGTTTCCCATCATTCCATCCCAAATCAATCGCGGTCTTCCTCTCTTCTTTCTCCCCCCTGATTTTTCCTCCCAAACGTGTTTTACCATTCTATCACTATCCATTCTCTGCATGTGTCCCCACCAGCATAGTTGTCTCTGTTCAATAAAATCCAGAATCGATATCACTTCCAGATCCTTTCTTATTTGTGTATTCCTAACTCTGTTCTTCCTTGTTACTCCCACTACTCTCCTAAGATATTTCATTTCTGCCGCCTGGATTTTACTTTTTTGGCTTTTGAATAGCACCCACGTCTCACAGCCGTATGTTAAAACCGGTCTATATACTGTTTTATACACACTCATTTTCGTTTTTCTTGATATCTCCTTCTTATTTATAAATCTACTGTTTAATGCATAGTATACTTTTATTGCCTTTTCAATTCTTTCATTTAATGCGGCTTCTTGTTTCCCATTACTGTCTATTATAACCCCTAGACATTTGAATTGTTTGACTTGTTCTATCTTCACTCCTCCAATCTCTATATTTATTATTTTCTCCCCCATTACCATTACCTTTGTTTTGGTCTTATTTATTTTCATCCCTTTTTCCTGGAGAACTTCATTCCATATATTCAAATTACCCTGTAACGCCCTTTCACTTGTAGCCATTAGCACTACATCATCCGCAAAAGCCCCTTCTGCTACTTCTATACTTCGCAAGTTCCTGTATCCAACATGCATTTTCTTAACCTTCAGTGAACACTTCTTAATAATGTCGTCCATATACAAGTTGAATAATGTCGGACTCAGTCCACCTCCTTGTCTTAATCCATAGTTTGTTGTAAATCCTAACGACCTCATATTTTTACCAATTACATAATTAACATTATTTTTGTATAACCTCTGTACTACCTTAATTATTTTACTCCTTATTCCTCTATTTTCTAAACTTTCCCATATTTTTGATCTAGGCACACTATCGAAAGCCTTCTCAAGATCAATAAAAGCCAAACACACCAATTTATCTTGTTGTATCGACTTCTCAGCTATCTGTTGCAGAGTAAAAATGTGATCCTGCACACTTCTCCCTGATTTAAAGCCACTCTGCGATTCCTCCAAACTATTTTCTAAAATTGGGACCAATTTATTATTAATTATCTGCTCATAAACCTTAACAATTGTATTTAACAGATTGATACCCCTATAATTATTACAATCTCTTGCGTTACCTTTCTTAAAAATAGGAACTATCAATGCTTCCTCCCATTCTCTTGGTATGTCTACACTCGTCCACGCTTTATTTATAATTTCTAAAAGTATTTCTTTCCCCTTTTTCCCCATATTCTTTATCATTTCTGCTGTAATTTTATCTGTTCCAGGTGATCTCCCACTTTTAAGTCCTTTAATCACTACTTCTAATTCATACATCGTTATTTTTTCTTCTGCAACTTCACCATCCTCTCCATCTTCTTCTTCATTAATATTGACTTTATGGATCACCTTTGTTGATTTCCTTACCACCTAGTAATCCTTGAAAGTATTCTTTCCATCTATTCATTATATCGTTTCTTTCTATCAGTATTTTCCCATTAGCATTATATATACATATATCATTCTCAGTTTTGTCTTTTCTAAAAGATTCCAATACTCTGAAAAAAAGCTTTTGATTTTCCCACCTGTCTCTTTCCAGTTTTTCTTTGTTGCTTATATGCTTCATAGTTATCCACAGTTCTATTAGCTGTATACTTTTTCCATTCCCTTTTTTTTCTTCCTTTTAATCTGCTCCTTTATTTCATTAGTCCACCATACCGTCTGTTTTCTTTTATTATTCATTTTAGTAACACCACAAACCTCCACTGCTGTATCTATAATTATATCTTTCATTATTCTCCAGCCTTGGTGTATATTAGCATGCCTTATATTTTCACTTACCTTTTGTAACTTTTGCTCAATCACATCTTTAAACCTATTACTTACATCTCTACTTTTCAGCTTATACGATCTGATAGATTTATATTCTATTATTCCTTCTCTGCTGTATATCTGTTTTTTATCTAATTGTTCTTTACATTTGGTCATTACTAAATAATGGTCGCTATATATTTCTGCACCTCTCCAGACTCTAGTGTCCATTATCATTTTCCTATTGGTCCTTTCAACTAGTTTATAGTCAATTATCGACTTCTCTCCCCTATTTGGTTGTTCCCTTGTGAATTTATGTATATCTCTGTGCTGATAAAAAGTGTTCGTCACAATAAGATCATGTAATAAGCAGAAATCCAACATTCTCCTACCGTTATTGTTTCTCATTTCTTCTCCATATATTCCTATTACTCTTTTATATATCTCATCTCTTTTACCCACTCTACTGTTAAAGTCACCGACAATATATTTATTTCCTTTGGTTTCCTCTGTTACTTGCGATAGTTCTTTCCAGAATTTATCTTTTACTTCCACCTTCTCATCCTCGTTTGGTCCATATACTACTATAATTGTAAAATATTTTCCCTTTTGACTCTCCAGCTCCACCAGTAGTAATCTTTCTGATACTGCTTCCCATTTCCGTATCTGTCTTACTAAATCCCTGTGAATTATGCATCCCACCCCCGCTGCAGCTCTCTTATCTTCATCTACTCCACTATATATAAGTACGTGATCACCATTCATAATAATCTTACCCCTTCCTTTTTTATTTAGTTTCGCTTAGTGCTAAAATTTCTAATCTATATCCTACCAATTCTTTAATTATTTCATCCTTCTTATTATATAAACTTCTGATGTTCCATGTTCCTAAATTCCATTTACGTCTATTTACTTCATGTGCTCTCCCCATTATCCTATCCAGTTTCTCTGCTTTGTCCGTTCCCTTTATGTCCGTCCTCTCATTACTACTCAGTTTTTTGATTTAGCTATGTCCAACTTCCCTGTACTCTTATTCCATCTCCATTCTATTCCATCTATAATTACTTTGTTGTACCCTTTTTTTACTTCCCTTCCTTTTTCCCTCTCCTCCTTTACCATCTTTCTTAACTGTCTTTGTATTTCTCTTTCCTGCTTCGTTAAATCGTTATTGATGTATATTCCTTCACTACCTGTATCCTTTTTAATTTATATTTATTTTCTAGAATTTTCATCTTATCTTCCTCCTTTTCTAATCTAACTACCCACATTTTTCCCCTATTTTATACACACCGCTGGTCTGCACATTTATCTCCAGATACTTTCCTATAAAATTCTCTACGTTCTTTTTAATCTCCGTTTTGTTATCTGCACCTATTTTTAATCCACTTATGATCACATTATTTTTCCTTCTATCTTTCTCCAAATATTCCACTGTATTTCTAACCTCAGCCAACTCCTTCTTAATGTCCATATTTTCTTTCCAGCGCATGCGCAGTTCAAAACGTCTCGAGCTGTTTTGTTGCGAGACATAAATTGCAGGAGCTTCGTCTTTGATCCCAAGTAGCCTCGCGACGCCTCTAGACAATGCCGCACCCAGTGTGTGGCGCTATCCTGATGACAATAGAATCGTATGCGACGCTTTGCGACAGAATCAACCAAAACGGTTCTGTCGCGAAACAAAATGTCGCTGCAGTGTGGGGCCGGTCTTAGTAAGAAGTGACTTTAGTTTGAGAAATGCGAACTGAACTATTTCGATTCTTCCTTCAATGTCATCACCGAGATCCGAAGACTGATCGATCCAACAGCCAAAATATTTGAAGCGCTGCACTCTTTCATTATTTAGGTAAAGTTGAACTGGCCCTACAACCAGTTTACTTGAAACCATACATTTAGTTTTATTAATCTTAATTTTCAGTACCCATTTTTTACTTCCTGACTTAATATCGTGCATAATCCTTTGGAGGTCTCCGATGCATTCGGCTAGTACCGCTTTATCATCCGCGTAATGGACGTGTTGACTCCACTCCAATTTTTTCACGCCGTCTTTGGTATCGATAGCCTTTGCAAAGGTGTTCTCAGTGTAGATATTAAGCAAAGTTGGAGAGAGTTCACAGCTTACCTGAGCCCCTCTTTGAATAGATACTTTTTCTGTTTGACGCATGTTTAGAATTACATTGGCATGCTCATCATCATAATCACCACTCCAAGGACTAGGCCTTAGATCTGTTCCGGAATCCATCTCCTTCTCGGTCTACCGACACCTGTCTTCCCACTAGGGTGATAACCGAAGGCAGCTACAGGTAGACGGATATCAGGGATGCGGTTCAAGTGTTCACACCATCTCCTTCTGTGATCTTCAATTCTTTGGTGCAATGATACAATGTTTAAATCGCGTCTAATATCCTCGTTCCTCCTCCGACTCAAGAGAGAACAACCTTGCGTCCCTGTTAGAAATTTTATTTCGGCTGAATGAATCCTCTGCACGTCCCTTTTACCAAGAGTCCATGTCTCAATAGCATACAGGAATGTGGGGACAGCCACAGTTTTGTAAAATTTTGTTCGCGTATCCTTCCGTGTTTTATTTTTCAGGTACCTATGAAGCGTTCACAGATCCGTCTAAATTTTGGTAGTTTACTATCTCTATCAATATTAGTATTGATATTAATATCAATATCAATATCATGCTGATTCCAGAATAAAGTGGTTAAAAGTCTAATTTCTTACCCGCCTAATCCCAATCCGTGCAATGCTTCGATGAGTTTGGTGTTGGACTTTTCGTCAAAGGCTTCTTCGTAATCTACAAAACAAAGATGTAGTGTCGGCCTATTATTAAATACTCTATGGAAATTTTACTTTAGAATACGCGGACCATTGTAGCGCATATAAAAGTAGCCTAATACATAAATGCTTCAAAATTATTTTATGCACTTTCCAAATTAAAAGTCTTATAATCATTTAGCCCAGATTATCGTATCTCGGACAGCAGCTGCTGTGATTATGATTTTACTTATTCTTTTGATGTTTAAAATTTAAGACTGTTTACAGAAATATATCGTAGAAAAAAATATTTATTTATTATCAAAATACCCTTATTGGTGTCGGGTTACATGATAAGTACATCAACTATACTCTATATACAAATTTTTTCCATCTTACTCTATCCATTGACAATGTCTTCGCTTCCCTCCAGCCCAAGCCTCTTTCTCTCAAAATGTTTCCCATCATTCCATCCCAAATCAATCGCGGTCTTCCTCTCTTCTTTCTCCCCCCTGATTTTTCCTCCCAAACGTGTTTTACCATTCTATCACTATCCATTCTCTGCATGTGTCCCCACCAGCATAGTTGTCTCTGTTCAATAAAATCCAGAATCGATATCACTTCCAGATCCTTTCTTATTTGTGTATTCCTAACTCTGTTCTTCCTTGTTACTCCCACTACTCTCCTAAGATATTTCATTTCTGCCGCCTGGATTTTACTTTTTTGGCTTTTGAATAGCACCCACGTCTCACAGCCGTATGTTAAAACCGGTCTATATACTGTTTTATACACACTCATTTTCGTTTTTCTTGATATCTCCTTCTTATTTATAAATCTACTGTTTAATGCATAGTATACTTTTATTGCCTTTTCAATTCTTTCATTTAATGCGGCTTCTTGTTTCCCATTACTGTCTATTATAACCCCTAGACATTTGAATTGTTTGACTTGTTCTATCTTCACTCCTCCAATCTCTATATTTATTATTTTCTCCCCCATTACCATTACCTTTGTTTTGGTCTTATTTATTTTCATCCCTTTTTCCTGGAGAACTTCATTCCATATATTCAAATTACCCTGTAACGCCCTTTCACTTGTAGCCATTAGCACTACATCATCCGCAAAAGCCCCTTCTGCTACTTCTATACTTCGCAAGTTCCTGTATCCAACATGCATTTTCTTAACCTTCAGTGAACTCTTCTTAATAATGTCGTCCATATACAAGTTGAATAATGTCGGACTCAGTCCACCTCCTTGTCTTAATCCATAGTTTGTTGTAAATCCTAACGACCTCATATTTTTACCAATTACATAATTAACATTATTTTTGTATAACCTCTGTACTACCTTAATTATTTTACTCCTTATTCCTCTATTTTCTAAACTTTCCCATATTTTTGATCTAGGCACACTATCGAAAGCCTTCTCAAGATCAATAAAAGCCAAACACACCAATTTATCTTGTTGTATCGACTTCTCAGCTATCTGTTGCAGAGTAAAAATGTGATCCTGCACACTTCTCCCTGATTTAAAGCCACTCTGCGATTCCTCCAAACTATTTTCTAAAATTGGGACCAATTTATTATTAATTATCTGCTCATAAACCTTAAAAATTGTATTTAACAGATTGATACCCCTATAATTATTACAATCTCTTGCGTTACCTTTCTTAAAAATAGGAACTATCAATGCTTCCTCCCATTCTCTTGGTATGTCTACACTCGTCCACGCTTTATTTATAATTTCTAAAAGTATTTCTTTCCCCTTTTTCCCCATATTCTTTATCATTTCTGCTGAATTTTATCTGTTCCAGGTGATCTCCCACTTTTAAGTCCTTTAATCACTACTTCTAATTCATGCATCGTTATTTTTTCTTCTGCAACTTCACCATCCTCTCCATCTTCTTCTTCATTAATATTGACTTTATGGATCATCTTTGTTGATTTCCTTACCACCTAGTAATCCTTGAAAGTATTCTTTCCATCTATTCATTATATCGTTTCTTTCTATCAGTATTTTCCCATTAGCATTATATATACATATATCATTCTCAGTTTTTTCTTTTCTAAATGATTCCAATACTCTGAAAAAAAGCTTTTGATTTTCCCACCTGTCTCTTTCCAGTTTTTCTTTGTTGCTTATATGCTTCATAGTTATCCACAGTTCTATTAGCTGTATACTTTTTCCATTCCCTTTTTTTTCTTCCTTTTAATCTGCTCCTTTATTTCATTAGTCCACCATACCGTCTGTTTTCTTTTATTATTCATTTTAGTAACACCACAAACCTCCACTGCTGTATCTATAATTATATCTTTCATTATTCTCCAGCCTTGGTGTATATTAGCATGCCTTATATTTTCACTTACCTTTTGTAACTTTTGCTCAATCACATCTTTAAACCTATTACTTACATCTCTACTTTTCAGCTTAGACGATCTGATAGATTTATATTCTATTATTCCTTCTCTGCTGAATATCTGTTTTTTATCTAATTGTTCTTTACATTTGGTCATTACTAAATAATGGTCGCTATATATTTCTGCACCTCTCCAGACTCTAGTGTCCATTATCATTTTCCTATTGGTCCTTTCAACTAGTTTATAGTCAATTATCGACTTCTCTCCCCTATTTGGTTGTTCCCTTGTGAATTTATGTATATCTCTGTGCTGATAAAAAGTGTTCGTCACAATAAGATCATGTAATAAGCAGAAATCCAACATTCTCCTACCGTTATTGTTTCTCATTTCTTCTCCATATATTCCTATTACTCTTTTATATATCTCATCTCTTTTACCCACTCTACTGTTAAAGTCACCGACAATATATTTATTTCCTTTGGCTTCCTATGTTACTTCCGATAGTTCTTTCCAGAATTTATCTTTTACTTCCACCTTCTCATCCTCGTTTGGTCCATATACTACTATAATTGTAAAATATTTTCCCTTTTGACTCTCCAGCTCCACCAGTAGTAATCTTTCTGATACTGCTTCCCATTTCCGTATCTGTCTTACTAAATCCCTGTGAATTATGCATCCCACCCCCGCTGCAGCTCTCTTATCTTCATCTACTCCACTATATATAAGTACGTGATCACCATTCATAATAATCTTACCCCTTCCTTTTTTTTTTAGTTTCGCTTAGTGCTAAAATTTCTAATCTATATCCTACCAATTCTTTAATTATTTCATCCTTCTTATTATATAAACTTCTGATGTTCCATGTTCCTAAATTCCATTTACGTCTATTTACTTCATGTGCTCTCCCCAGTTATCCTATCCAGTTTCTCTGCTTTGTCCGTTCCCTTTATGTCCGTCCTCTCATTACTACTCAGTTTTTTGATTTAGCTATGTCCAACTTCCCTGTACTCTTATTCCATCTCCATTCTATTCCATCTATAATTACTTTGTTGTACCCTTTTTTTACTTCCCTTCCTTTTTCCGTCTCCTCCTTTGTTCGCGCATCCTTCCGTGTTTTATTTTTCAGGTAGCTATGAATCGTTCACAGATCCGTCTAAATTTTGGTAGTTTACTATCCCTATCAATATTAGTATTGATATTAATATCAATATCAATATCATGCTGATTCCAGAATAAAGTGGTTAAAAGTCTAATTTCTTACCCGCCTAATCCCAATCCGTGCAATGCTTCGATGAGTTTGGTGTTGGACTTTTCGTCAAAGGCTTCTTCGTAATCTACAAAACAAAGATGTAGTGTCGGCCTATTATTAAATACTCTATGGAAATTTTACTTTAGAATACGCGGACCATTGTAGCGCATATAAAAGTAGCCTAATACATAAATGCTTAAAAATTATTTTATGCACTTTCCAAATTAAAAGTCTTATAATCATTTAGCCCAGATTATCGTATCTCGGACAGCAGCTGCTGTGATTATGATTTTACTTATTCTTTTGATGTTTAAAATTTAAGACTGTTTACAGAAATATATCGTAGAAAAAAATATACGAAAATAAATAAATTACGAAAACACAACTAAATTTACAAAACCACGTACCAAGATATAGCACTTACAGTGACGTAAATACGAGCTACTTTAGGGGGGGGGGGAATGAGACTAGCTTGAAAGCTGGACTCCTCGTTTTCTTCATGTAAAATGAGATATTCAAGATTCTTCCCATGAAATTATTTATAGGCTAATTTATAAGCCTCATTTTACACACGTAACTGGCTTAGAAATAGGCCTACGTAAAGTAATTATGGAATTTCAATAAAATTTTGGATCTGTTGTTGGGGGGGGGGATTGATTATCGTGATCCTTCCCCGTAGTTACACAACTGGCACGTATATAACAAGATACAGTGTGTACTCAAGATATAACCTTTCATCTAGTTATTATAATGTACTTGTTCAATCGTAATCAATGAAGGAGTAAAATTGCAGAATTTTGTCATCCACAAGTGTATTATTTAAAGTATAAAGGACACACACAC
Source organism: Magicicada septendecula (assembly GCA_034769895.1). Classification (NCBI taxonomy): domain Eukaryota; kingdom Metazoa; phylum Arthropoda; class Insecta; order Hemiptera; family Cicadidae; genus Magicicada; species Magicicada septendecula. The sequence goes on along the minus strand of CM068373.1, from coordinate 246,746,027 downwards.
ACACACACACACACACACACACACAAAACGTGTATACACAGAAGACTGATACCGCAATAATTACAGTTAAGTTGTTAAAATCAGTTGATACAGGATGTTTCGTAGGATATTTTAGCAATACGTCTTATTACTGCGATTTCCTTCTTAGGTTGAGACAGTAGCGGACTAAAGGGGGGTGTGGGGGCGACCCGCCCCGGGCCTCACTTAGTAGGAGTCCTCCAGATTTGGAAAATTAAGTTTAAGAGACAAATAATTTATTTGAAAACCTCTCATCAGAATTTTTTTCCAAACAGTTGATAATTCTGAGTGCGAAAATCAGGTCAGTTACTCGAATGAACGAATTCAGAAAAAAAAGTGGATCACATATTGCGTGAGTGACATCGAAGACAACTGCACGTACAACTGTACAGATAAGTAACATAGTGTGTGTTATGCACTAAAACTGCTAACTGACTTGAAAAACAAAATTGCCAAGTAGGCTATTGTTTGCAGTAATGACAAATTTGTTTTGGAGTATATAAGTTTATTGTATATTATAAAGTACTGTAATAATTTTAATGCAATCTATAAATAGTACTACTTCTATTATTTCTTTAAACTTAGTATTTACAATATGAAAGTGGATTTTTATTATAAACATTCTACAGCTTCTTATAAAGTTTCCTAACTAGATGTATCAATACAGTGATTAGACAATAAATATATAACACCAAAGTGTTTTGCCGTATATTACTTAAAGATAAATTGGATTATAAACACCCGTCTTATGGGAGGGGGGCCTCAGAAAGAAAACCGGCCCGGGCCTCCAGTGGCCTAGGTACGCCACTTCCGTTGAGAATATTTTACGCAGACAATAACAATTAGTTTGAAACTGATGTAATAATATTGTGTAATAATATGTAATAATAATTCAAAGTCGTTGAAATTAAAACAAAAAACATTACTTAACGTAATGGAAATATTTATTTAATCCTCTTCACGTTATCTGAACTTGGCATTGATTAGCAACAAATTTCGTACAAGAGGAATACTCAGACATCGGTTAACAGTTGTTACATCATTCCAAATATCGATTTTCCATTCGATTTGTTTTACACATTTCACAGTATTTCGTTGTAGGTCTGGAACGTCACAATTTGCGTCGTTATTGAAAATAGCATTATTAAAAACAGTGAATTAGCACAAAAACTATAACGGAATCAAATCGTCTGTGAAATTTTTTATATTAATTTCGAACATTGTCTGTTTGTCGCGTAATAATAGAGGGACTGATTTTACTAACAGTCTGTATAGGTGTTAAATCATAATGCGTTTTAAATGTTATGTTCTCGTTATTTTTAAATTATGATATCTTTTCGGCACTAGAATTATCTGTAATCTTCTACAAACACCTTATCCAATTTTGACACACTTTGACATAAACGGATAACGGTTAACGATGACACATCATCCATAGTTGTTTCGCTGTGTCCAATTGAACGAGCGAAGCCAGTTCTCAGTTTTAACTCGATCGTTTGTCTGTCTGTCTATTTACTATTTAGGATATGTGTCACAATAATTTTTGAACCCATCAACCGATTTCCAAAATTTTCTATATGCGACTTATGCGTGCACATATTTTTACCCTACAGAGCCCTATTGTTTTGATCCCTCTAAAAACTAGGGGCAGTAGCATGGTTAGTCAGGATGGAGGTGCTCTTAGGGAAGTGATAAGTCGCATAAATAAGCAAAAGGAGCATATGCACAGGTACGACCAGTATGGAGATTACCCCGTATATGCAGGAAGACAAATCTCAGAATATTTGACTCAAATGTCAAATCGGTGTTCCTGTACCGATTTGAGACCTGAAAAGTGACAAACGACATCACCACAAGGTTACAGACTTTCGTAAACCGTTGCCTGAGGTACATAATGAGAATTTTGTGGCCCAAGACCATCTCGAACAGAGATCTATGGAGGCCACAAGTCAAGAATACCATCCAACGATAGATAAAGAGAAGAAAATAGAGGTGGATCGGTCACATCCTGAGAAGACCACCAGAAAATATCGCTAGACAGGCACTGAATTGGAATCCGCAAGGTAACCGCAGACGTGGAAGACCAAGGAACAGCTGGAAGAGGACTGTGGAAAGAGAGCTGGCTGGTGTCAACAAGACATGGAGGGAGGTGAAGGCCCTGGCAGTGGACAGAACACGGTGGAGAAATTTCGTCGAGGCCCTATATTTCACCTAGGAATTTAAGGACTTAAGTCAAGTCAAGTCAAAAAAAAAAGGGGCAGGACGCAAAAAGTGAGGAGGCCACGAAAAAATGAATGAATCGATGTGGGGTAACAAATTAGTGAGAATTATAATAAACTTCTGAATATACTGGATTGTTTTTAGAGATTTCAAAATTTGTAGGGCACCACGGTCCTAAAAAGAGATCAACTTTTTTTTGTTAATTTAAAAATCTAGCTGAGTGTCAGACTAAAGATAATTTTAACGCATATTTGAATATAGTGTTTCCTCTGATTTTTTTTTAACTTTAGCGACACAAAGAGCTTAAAATGGAAGTCAGAGTTGTGAACAAATTGTAAAATTATAAGTGGGTCACCAAATTATGACAAATTTTATTCAAAATACAAACTCGGTATCTTTAATAATTCCACAGAGTCAATATCTCTAAAGACGATTTGCAAATTTTGGACCGCTTTACATATTATTATCATTTATGTATATTGTGAAAAGTGTCAGCTACTGGTCTATAGATTATCTATGGAAACGTACATAAACTCGAAGCTATGACTAAATTGTCACTTAGGTATTATGGTTATTTTTCACTAAAACCACTAATGAAGTAGTTAGAAACCTTCAGTGTTTATTATATGATTGTGTGCTTTTCAGATGCAATTTTGTTTATAAATAATAAATTATTTTTTCGTAATTTTTATTCTAATTTTTATGTAATCTTTATTTAATTTTTATCTTCTTTTTCTTCTTCTTCACAACATGGTTGGGCTGTAGCCCATTCCGACTTCAAAGAGTTTCTGACCAAGTTGTTCAAGAGTGTCTAGTTTTCGGCCTTTTGTATGTACGTGCAGAATATCCATGTTACTTTTTATGTTTATATATAAACAACTAGAAATATACAAAAACACATAAAAACGACATCCTAAACGAACAGACACAATTCAAATCACACATACTGTTCGAATATATCACACCGCACACACACAACATCGAACTTTCAAACGACGGCGCCGTCACCAAGAACAAGATGGACAGCGTTCCTAGTGGCAGCCTCTGACGAAGCTTGTAATAAGCGAAAACTGGTTTAGGCTATAAGGTAAAAAACTTAGTGTTCCGAGTCAGTAGTATTATAATTAGTTAATCAACGTACACGTCAAGGACAACAAAATCAAATAATTAAATAGTACAATTAATAAACTGTGAAAACTTTTAATTATTTAATATAGAATATAGCACTTTCACTTGTGAAACTTACTTGTTTTTCTTTCCGGAAAGGAAAACAATTAAGTTTCACAAGTGAAAGTGCTATATTCTATATTATTTAGTACTGTGAAAAAAGAAAAAAGAAGATGAACAATCAAAACAATTTTAATTATTATTTGGCGGTAAACTGTTCAAAATTAATTCATTTGTAGAATTACTAAATCTGGTTTAATACTATTGTAGATTATTGGGCTACAAACGCTAATAAACAGGATTAACTGTAAGTGGGTGTTCATGCTGCAGCAGCGTGTCACAATAGTGCTCGCAGGAACGCGCACGCGCTCACATTACATACTACAGCTGCTGTTGTTTCTCGTAGTTTGTCTCTCCAGTCGTCCTTCTTCAAGCCCTCTAATTTCTACTGCCACTGAAATTCGTTTACAACGTAAATTACAATATTTATACATAAAAAGCATAGTCCCGGAGATAGTACGATAATTGAATGAATGCAGTATGATTATATTATAAAGTATAAAATACCATCAATAATTGATTATTAAAGTAACGTAAATCGTTTGAAGTAGATGGGCTATGGAAGCGTGAGGACACTGTAAGATTCGTAAGTGTCCAACGAACAGAATGGTTGTATCACTTGGAGCCGATGGATAATCAGAGTATCCCAAAGAAAAACCTGACGGTATAGGTGTATAAAAGCAGAAAGTGGGGTCGACCTAGGTTGATATGAGTTTAGCACACCCGATGTACCGTGACTGGATTCTCACCTTGCTTCAGCCTATCTTGAGTAGATTTCCTTTCTTTAATCTTTCCTGTCTGGTCTCTCATGATCAACTTTTGGTGTTTTCGATTTCTCCGCTATTCAAGGGCTATGGAGTCTTTCATTGTTTTCATTCTTCAGCTCTACTAAGTAATTCTTGTTTTCTTCTTTTCCTTTCGCACTACCTGGTATGGGCCCGGCGAGAGTCAAAGGTGGAAAATTGTCAACGGTTCTAGAGGCGGAAGAGAAAGGTTTCCAAGCGACAGAATCTAGGAGGGCGGAAGAATCTAGGAGGTGGGTCTCCGATTGAAACCCAGAGCAGGACCAGAGACTCAAAGGTGGCACTCCTACTCCTGGTATTACTCTACAGGACGCTCGTAACGTCCTCAGAGGACATTTTTGTCCTAATGAAACAAATCGGATGGAAATAATGGTTCATTCCTGCTGCAGGTCGTAATCCGGACCAGATTGTCGCATTGTTGTGCCACGTTAGTCTCGAGTCGTCTAGGTGACACCCGAGGTGCTTCGCTGTTGATACACGGCAACGCAATTCTTGTTGTTGTTGTTGTTGTTCTTCTTCTTCTTCTTCTTCTTCTTCTTCTTCTTCTTCTTCTTCTTCTTCTTCTTCTTCTTCTTCTTCTTCTTCTTCTTCTTCAACACAATAGCCCAACGTGAGCCCTAGCTTCCAATACCTATCTTCTCCAAAGTATCCTGTCCTTTGCCATCTCAGTGTAACCCCTCCCATCCATTCTTCTGAGACTTCTAGCACATCATCCAAACATCTTATCCTAGGTCAGCTCCTCTTTCAGCTTTTATAGACTTGCGCCCTCAGGATTTTCTTTGGTATACACTGACCATCCAACCGTTCTAGGTGACCTAGCCACGGCAACCCAAATGAGCCTAGTTTTAGCGGACATCGGGGCCGCTTTGGTCATCGACGGAACATTGCAGCGTCGCTGTTAGTCGCGTTGACGGCAACTCTCCAATTTACGGCTCTTTGTTCGCAACATTATCTTTTAAGGTGCTTTGCGTGTTTCCACTTCTTATCCCCTGTCCGTCACAAAAAAACGAGTTACCACACCCTGAGTACAACACATCACTAACTTGGTTCAACATCAAATTACGATCATTCAACCAAAGGTACTCGCCACGAATAATTATGATTTTAGATAAGATTGGACACCTTTACTTTATCTGACTAAAATGTGGCGTTTTAACAGTCATACTGTTATGTATGAATCGCGTAACGATGATTGATCGACACGTTTGTATCAAATTGCGTTACTCGCTTATGGATTAATGTTTCAGTTATCTTGTGATAACCCAGTAACGTTGTGCATTAGGCGCCTGTTTGTTGTTCAGCTATTTTATCATGTGATGTGTACATATGCGTGTGGATTTCTGTTGATAAAATAATTGTAATCAATTTGTAATACATGTAACGGAGCATGCTAGCAATACCATTTGATGCGATAATAACTCTTAGAATCTAATTCTTTTTATCAGCCAGTTCGTAAATTAAGAAAGCGATTTTTCTAAAAGGAACAATGTGATCAAATGCAAATGTAATAAGTCGTATATATGGACTAAAGTTTTGTTTAAATCATACAAAATTAGAGTTATCAGAACAGAAACCGTCGATTTGGTTCTAATGTTACTTATTAGTATTTATTGATGACTTGCTGGGCACTTGGTGAAACGTATTAATACAAAGGTTTTTAAAAATATATAAACACTTGGCCTCTCGCCAAGTGATCAGTGAACAACATCTCTTTGACAATACCTTGAGAAGCTGAAACACCTGTCAGAGTTAAATAAAAACTGTGAAACGTACCAAGTGTTTATATATTATTAGTATTTTGTAATGTCACCACTAAAGGAATTTTACTCATAACTTTAAGAGTTTCACAATTGGCTTTTTTTGTACAACTTTAACATTTCAAATACTAAGACAAAAGTATTGACCTTCCTAGGGGAGAATCCTGTAAGAACAAAAATTGTAATTGATAATAGTGTTTTGGAACAGGTGTCACATTTTAATTATTTGGGATGTGATGTCTCGTATTGGAAAGACGGCAATATCAAGAGAAAGTTAAATAAATTTAGTTACACCTGTGGAACAATAGGACGTAGAATAAAACGTAAGATTAAGATTGAAGAATAAAACGTAGAGGAAGACACAGCTAAAGTTCTATAAGGTAGTGGCTGTGCCGACTTTAATGTATGGATGTGAAACATGGACTCTCCTGTAAAAAGACATTTCAAAAATACAGGCTTCGGAAGTGAAATTTTTAAGAGCAGTTAGGGGATATAGTTTGACAGATCATCTACGAAACGACGATATAAGAAAACAGGTGAAGCTTTAGTCGGTTATGGAGACAATAAAGGAGTACAGGCAGAATTGGAAGTCCCATGTGGAACGTATGGTAGACACGCGTATTCCTAAACAAGCGTTTGAATATAGGCCAGTGGGGACGAGAGACTGTGGAAGACCATGTCAAAAATGGTCAGAGACTCTGTGAAGTCAGAACGGGCTATAGACCAATCCGTGTAGTGAAGAAAAAGAAGAAGAAGAAAAACTTTAAGAGTAAGATAATATCTAATTTCTTGTTTGGATCACGTCACTTGTCTTGGCAAGTGTATTACGCCTAATTGCAGAATTTCCTCGCGTCGATTTATGATACATTTACACTCATAAGACGAGTAACACAGTCAGTCCAGAAGAAAGTAAACGTTTTCGACTCATATACTCATTTACACAGCCAACTCATTTTTAAGGTCATCGTCTGTAGATGTGAAATTCTAAGCGTGTACTAAAAATAAAGTTTATAAAAATCCTCACCGGCAGAATACACCGATGGCTAGAAACTGCGTTTAGGGAAGGATAGCTGGCCGGGTAGCGGTAAATTGGAGAAATGCTAGTGGAAAGTTTAGAAAGAGATTTTTACTTGAAATACTTACAGATAAGTAAGTGATCATTTTAACCAGAGAGGGATGGACTGAACAATCTGATATCGTCAGATTGTTGTGATCCACGAATGTCTGGATTAAGATTGCGAAAAAAGCAATCTCTTTTGCTTACGACGCAATGATTTTGTAATCAGTAAGGTATTATAAAATTGTACAGTTTTATCGCAGTCAGAACTAACTAATCTAATTTTAGTATTAACTTGTTGGTCTTCTTCTTCTTCTTCTTCTTACATGAAGCAACTGGGATATCCAACAAGATCTTCTCAAACAATCCATCTCAACAGCTGCCAATTTTTCTTTATTCCTTTTTGTCAGCTGTCAACACTCTGATGCCTATGTTGTAACTCGCTGCTCACTTGTTGTATTTTAATTAATTGTAACGTTCATTCTAATTCCTGATGACCAGAGCAAAGCCTTTACCTATTGGGAACCCATTCGTCCTTGAGTGGGACCTTGTCACAAGTTCCCTCTTAATTATTATTGTTCTCGAATATTTGTGACTGTATCAGTATCTTCAGAGGTTTATACATGAATTAACGAATAATCGAATTGACTTGATATCAACGATTAAAAAAAATTTCAATTTCAATGAAATCAGATCAATTCGTGTATTCTTTAATTCATTCAGAAACCTCTGAAGATACTGATACAATTAGTGAAATGTGCTTCAGGTCAATTAAAACGATAAGAAATAAGATAAAATCACTTTCAGAAGTAATTATAATTTAATAATATCTAATATTATAAAATATTCACTTAGTATAAAATTAATTATATCTAAAATAAATTATGTACACAAATTAAGTATATTTGGTTCTGCAGAAAAAAAATTTCTCACGAACATTAAAAATGCGCCAATATTTCTGCTAACAGATATTGGTCGAGAGGGTTAGAAAATGTAAGTATCTAGGGGAAATAATTCAAGAGAATGGTTTAGAAAATCTGCTCCAGAAGAAAGGATTCATAAAGTGGAAAGAGCATAATATGGTATAACTAAAGATATTTACAATAAAAAATGTATATCTAAAAATGCGAAAATAAGGCATTACAGTACAGTAGTGAGATCAGAATGCCTATATGCAAGTGAATGTCTAGCATTGACTTATAATTTAGATAAACTAGAAATATTGGAGGACTAATTATTTAGAAAATATTAGGCCCACGAAAAACTTCAGAAGGTTGGAAATTAAGAAGTAATGATGAAACATATCAAAGTATTGAAAATATAACAGAAACCGTGAGAAAAAGAAGACTAGTATTTTTGGAGCATTTATATAGAATGATCGATAATACGTTAACAAAACAGATCTTGAATATCTGTGGGAAAAGAAGTCAACACCAAGTTGGATTAAAGAAGTCAAAAAGGATTTAGAAAAAAAAATAATGTAAACGCAGAAGAAGCAACTGAAAGAGAAGTTTTTCGGGCAATAGTGTTAAAAATGGAAGGAGTCCAGGGTAGGAGAGAGAAAAATGCAGGTTCAAAGTGGACTGAAGACAGGAAGAAGAGACATAGTTAAAAGATGAAAGAATATTGGAGAAAAAGAAAAGAACAAGGAATAAAAGAATTGAAATTGGCATGTGGTCCTCAGATAGCCGATAAAAATACAAAAAAAAAAATTATGTACATCCTTGCGCGAGACAACGGAAAAGCCAGACTCACTACTATGGTGTCGAGGAAGCTGGGATCTCTCGCTCTGTGCGAGACGATGTTCCCCCGCGGTGTGACGTGTTGCCGGCTGTGGCCAATCATGGTGTACAACTCTGGATCTCAGCGGGCCTAGACCTTAGGCACTAGTAGAAACATTCCTAGCGTTCAGGTTTAAGTTCTCGGACTTCCCAAAATAACACTCACTGCTCAATTGTTTGTAATCTATTTTTTTTTTGACATTTTAAAAATCAAATCACGTGACAATGACTAGTCGGCAAATATTGCATTCATCATTTATAGTAAGCCGGTTTTTTGTTGTATGATAGTGATGCTGCAAAACTGAATAATGCGTACTAATCATATTGAATGTGTAATATTTGACGAGCGTTTTTTCGTAAAGTTTTACAGTCATTGATGCACACTCTTAGGGATGATCTGATAAGTCGTATAAATAAAGCGAAAGGAGCATTTGCACAGTTACGACCAGTATGAAGATCACCCCATACGCAGGAAGACAAAATTTCGAATATTTGACTCAAATGTCAAATCGGTGTTGCTGTATGGACGTGAGACCTGGAAAGTGACAAAGGACATTACCACAAGGTTACAGACTTTCATAAACCGTTGCCTGAGGTACATAATGCGAATTTTGTGGCCCAAGACCATCTCGAACAGAGATCTATGGGAGGTCACAAGTCAAGAGTACCATCCAACTACAGATAAAGAGAAGAAAGTGGAGGTGGATCGGTCACATCCTGAGAAGACCACCAGAAAATATCGTTAGACAGGCACTGAATTGGAATCCGCAAGGTAACCGCAGCGTGGAAGACCGAGGAACACCTGGAAGAGGACTGTGGAAAGAGAGCTGGCTAGTGTCAAGAAGACATGGAGGGAGGTGAAGGCCCTGGCAATGGATAGAATACGCTGGAGAAATTTTGTCGAGGCCCTATGTTCCACCTAGGAATTTAAGGACTCAAGTCAAGTCAAGATGCACACTGGTTCACCTGTCATCGTAGTTTATGGTTTCAGCGGGGCTTTGGTGGCTCACATAGATCTCAATCCATGGGCTAGTGAAGTTTTTTAATGTAGGATTTACTTTGGTAGCTTGAAACTGACAACAGGACTAAACGCAAGAAACCATCAGCAGAATATCGCATGTGGATTTGGAATCTAGGACTAACATTATAAATGGAGGGGTTGGCGAGAGGAATTTGGAAGATTAGAACTGTAAAAAGGAAAACTACATTACTAAAGTACTGTGTATTTAAATATACCTTGTAACATATCAGTATTTGCTCTCTTGAATTATTTAAAACTGACTGTTCAATGAGTTACGATCGTTGTGACTCAATGTCACATGTACGTGATTCAGTGTCACAGTTAAGTAATACACACACTCAACGAGTAACGTGAGTGCAAATTGTTCCGCAATCACGAGAGATTTATTCCGAATCACGTAGCTACAACGTGATGTTACAGCGTTATCTAGATATACAGTAATTATAAAATGTAGGCTAAACTGTCTCCAACATGCAACGTGACGAATTATTCGATACCTGTCTTCTTCCTACCGTCTAGTAGACTAGAGTGTTTGTTACGGTACTCTTCAATTTCTGGAACTATACATTTCTTCTTCTTCTTCTTCTTCTTCTTCTTCTTCTTCTTCTTCTTCTTCTTCTTCTTCTTCTTCTTCTTCTTCTTCTTCTTCTTCTTCTTCTTCTTCTTCCAAAGCGGTGCATCCCTACATGGAGCTTGGTTTCCTTCACTCACTCCTTCCTCCTGCAAGACGTCTTCAATTTCTGATTTCCATCCTTCCCAAATCTGCTTCCATCTCTTGCAGCCGTCGCCTTCTCGGTCTTCCTATCCGCCTCATTCATCCCATTTCACCACACACGATTCTCTTTGGTCGTCTGTCTGAACTCATTCTTTCCACATGCCCTAACCAGCCAACTTTTCTGGACTTAATAAATCGTACTGTAGCTCCCCCTTGGAGTACAGTATCTATTTCATAGTTGTTTTTCATCATCCGAGTTTCTCCTGCTTTGACAGGGACCTTCCCTTATTCCTTATTATGGATCTTTCCTGACACTTTCCTTATTATTTTCTGTTCAAACGCTTTTAAAGTGCAGGTGTATTCTGTGTAAGGGTTCAAGCTTTCGAACCATATTCTATCAGGGTTCTGACGACTGTCCTGATCAGAGTTCTATAGAGCTTCATTTTAGCAGATTGAGTGACTATTTTGGATATGATAAAAATAAATCAAATTGAAGTTACTTCATAAACTGTCAGAAACATTCATACTCTTAAGTTATTTAAAGTGACATTCTACGCAAGTAGAAGAGTTGTTTGCTGTTTTATAAGTGGAACTTCGGAAATTTCAGAAGCATTTGTACTTTGTTTTTTACTGTGATATCCAGTAACGAAGATACTTTATAGAGAGAATTGGACGAGCTTCATAAAATAATTAAGAAATTTAATTTAATTTTATGTTTTTTGGAAAATCTAAAGTAACGGCTTTTTGTAGAGCGTTTCCAAAACAGAACAAAAATAGAACTAATGAACAAGTTTCATCGTAAGATTTCTTAGGATGCAATATTATTATATCTTGGGGAGGTTGTTGTATGGGATAAGATCGAACGCTTTAATAGGATGAATGGCACTATCAAGCGTACCTTAAGGAATGAAGTTAGGCAAGAGACGAATTAAAATTTTACACATATCTAATCCAATCTGTCTATGTGGTAGTAAAACATGGACAATGACGACTGTAAAATGAAGAGATGAGGTTCCTTAGATCAGCAGCCTGGTATACCAGGTTAGATAGGAAAAGGAATGAGGAGATCGTCATGACTTAGCTGTCCGACCAGTGAATGACGTGGTGAGGGAGTATAGACAGAAATGGTTTGATCAGTTAGTCTCTTCCAGTCGCTTTGTGGCTGTATCTTTAAACACTTAAAGAAGAAAACAAAGAAAGAGACGCAATTTAAATATTACAATGTAATGGCCATACCTCAACTACTGTACGGTAGTGAGACTTGGATTAGAAAGGCCAAAGATACATCTAGAATACAAGGAGGGGAAATGAGGTTCTTGAGAGCCGTAAAGGGTCGTACCAGGAGAGATCTTATCAGACATGATAATATTAGAATGTAGCTAGGCATAGCTGGAAGCTTAAATGAGAAAATCTCCCGGTACAAAACGGAGTGGCGGTTACACGTAGAGAGATTGGATCCAACTAGATTTTCAAGAAGAGTCCTTGACTATCATCGAAGGGGGAAGAGAAGCGTGGGAAGACCCCGTAAGCGATGGTTGGATGACTTCCATTGAGACTGGAACGGGCAACTAGCCTAAGCCGTGAAGGATGACGACGACGATGGTTTGATCACGTGGAACGAATAAACGAATAGATGCATCAAAAATACCACACGTAAGTGCAAAAAGTATGCCTGAAGGAAGAAGAAGTTTGGGACGGCTGACGAAAATATGGAGAGATCAGTTGTAACGACGGACGACGTTATAGGCTTTGAGCCTTATAGTAGCAAAGAAGAAGTTATTTAAACAAAAAAAAAAAACTTAATTCACGTTTCCGGTAATACATGAAAAAAATGTTCAACTTACAAGATGGTGTAACGGTGTCCGTTTTGTCGTAAAGAAATAAGAAAAAGCAATATAAAAGTAATTCTTTTTATAATCGATTAAAAACCGTTTGAAAAATTATTCGGTAAAGTCGAAATTTTTATGTCTTCTGTAAAAACCAGTTTTTTTACGTTTTTCAGAACACTCTAAAATAGTTGTTGCCTTCGACTCTACTATGTACTCACTGAGTTTTTAAAATATCAATGTTAAGAGGTTCTTAATGAGCCAAAAAACCTATGGTTATTTTACAGGAAACATGGAAATCTTACAGTTCTAAAAAAACTCAATATAGTAGAAACACTACTATAAAGCACTGCTAGTGGGTTTTAGCATAAACATTACCAAAACAAAATTAACGATCTTAACTAGGTCAAAGAATGAAAAAGTGCTTTATATCTCAAACACAAACTGATCCAACAAGTAAGCAAAATTGAATACCTTGGCTGTTGGAGCACAGATAACCTTGACCCTGATCTGGAAATTAAAAACTGTGCTGAAATTGCACGAACCGCTTTCAAGAGAATAAACTCACTGTTCTGCGACGATACTCTAAAGTCTAAAACTCAGACAGCGTATAGTGAAGTGTCATGTATGATCCACATTTATGTGTGAAGTTAAGTCTTACAGTCTTAAACAATCTAAAGTTGAACTGATGGAAACTGTGAAAATGTGGTTCCACAGAAGAATGCTGAAAATCTCGTGGGTTCAATATGTTGACAATGAACAGGTGTTGAGAATAACAAATAGGAAAAGGAACAATGATGGCAACAATTAAATTTAGGAAGATAATATATTGTAACATAACAACCCCAAATTTATTTAATTTGGGAAGCCCCAAGCTTTTGGAGCGACAAATTATATAACATAACAGCCTTTACTTGTTTGGTTTGGGTGTAATTGTAATAACAAGACAGTGTTACAAAGTTTTTAAATGTTTACATAATTTAATTATCAACCTCTTTACTTATTTCGGCAATACAAAAAAAATTATTCATTATTCATCGCTTGTGCGACCTTATGTATGCGATTTATGTGAACAATTTACATCTAAACAGTTCATAAACAAATCTTATTATCTACTCTTAATTATCTATTTCTGTTCTCGGCTTATTCATTTAGTGTGGCCATCTTTTGCAATTGCTTATCAATTTACAATGAATTTACTTTTGTTTCAATTATTTCTTTAATTTTTACTTGGCTTTAATTCTCTTTTAAATTTATAACATATGCATTATTCTTTTAGCAATTAAAGACTCTACTAATTATTCTACTTTACTTCAATTTAAAAATCAAGCATTGCTCTCTCACAGCATTTACGTTATTCCACTATTACTTTCTCAACATGAGACATTATTCTAAATTACAATAAGACTTTACATTATATGTACAATTTAAATTCTGTTAGCAACAGTTGGAATGTCTTTCATTCTAGTTTCAATATTGTCTATTTATTATTATGGTTTGTTATCACCTCGTTTGATGTGGCAACTTCAGTGTGTCCTCCTCCGTCCTCGGGTCCTCTTCCAGTCCTTGCTCCAGTCTTTCGTGTCCTCGGGTCCTCTTCCAGGCTTCCACTGCTTGTCTTTCTTAGTTGTTGTTGGCTCTGCTCACATCATGGGTTGTAGGTGTGTCCATCGAACCTCTGTTCTACCTCACAAGTCGTCAGGTGACGCTTACTGTAGAATTACGATCGCGTAGTTGACTGACATAGCCTCCTACGGCAACGGTTGAATATAGAAGAAGGAATTTTATTAGCGCGACCTGGTATTTATAGCCATATCGTGCAAAACTCCTGTTTGAACAATATTGGTCCTGTTAGAGTTTGACGAAAGCGTCTTTTCCCCCACTCTCGTTCAATTCTCTTATTTCGCTTATCTTCGCGAATTGCGAAGTTTGTTTTACACTACGCGATACTCAATCGATCGCTAATTTTCACATGTTTATTATACGTAACTTACACTTTTGTATTATAATTATTTGGAGAGTTATTCACTTTTTAATTCACTGTAGTTTTATTTTGTCACTTTCAAATGGTTTTTTAACCCTTTGTGCATTTTTAAAATGTCTACACTTTGGTGTCCTTTATTTTACATTATCGTATCTATTGTTCTTATAATTAAAACACTACTTAAAATTCAACATCATTTAAATAAGAGTTGTTACCGTCCATGCACGGACAGGCTTCACACACACAAATGAAATACACGTGTACACAACGTTAGCGACAGGTGGCCACAGGTGCGTGTACATGCATGAATTGTGCTTTCCCTATTTTTTTTTAACAATCCAGCTTGCAATCTGAATCATGTCTATTCCATAGCTTTATTTATTTGTATTAATTATTTATTTATTTTTGCAATGCAGAGTACCGTATCTGTTTGTACTGTGTCGCATTATTTCCCTGCTTTGTGAAATTTTTTTTTTTAACATTTACTTATTTTATGTGCGAATAATAATGAACTTGTGATTGTGCAACTTTACCCTTATTTGGTGGGTTTGAGCAATATTCCCCCTTTTATGCATGTAAAGTGGATGCTTTGTTGTAGTACATCCGCTTCAGTTGTTGTTCAACTTTAATCGTCCTAGTAACCCAGTTATTTATGAATGGAATTTTCTCAGAGAGCTGGCGTGATATTTACCTACCTCCCTTTCTCATGCGCCGTCATACACTATGAATGTCTGTTTGCCAACTTGTCGTACTAGTGTATATGGTTCATCATACAACCTGAAAATTTATTTAGCTGTATTGTCAACTCTTTTTCCTACTGGATTAGTCTTTAATAATACCTCTTCTCCAATTGCAAACTTTTGTAACTTATGCGTTCTGTTGAACTGCTCTACTCTCTTGTTACCTTTTTCTCTTCTTCTCTTCGCATTCTCTACTTTAACGCTGATTGGAATTTGTACGTTTTGATTGGCAGGTTTTTGTATATATTTCCTCCAAAATCTCTGGGGTTTACGATCTTCTTCTATTTCTATTGGCGTGTAACTTGTTGCTTCACTGTAGTTCTTGTTCATAGCCTTTTCGAAGAATGGTAAATACTCTGCCCATCTGTTATGCTGGTTATGATAGTAAATCCGTAGATATTTTCCTAACTCCTTGTTTACCCTTTCTGTTAGATTTCCTTGTGGATGTCTAATAGCTGTGAGGATGGTTTTAATTCAATTTTCTCTTAATGTTTGGTGCCAAACTTCGCTCTGGAATTGTACGTCTTGGTCACTCAAGACCTTTTTCATCTTGCCAAATGCTGGAATATATTTATTGAGTAGTATCTTCAGTACATCTTTTGTTGTAGGTCGCATAACTGGATACAGATGAACTGCTTTGGAAAACACATCTATACAGACAAGTATGTGCTTAACTCCCCGACTTGATCTCGGTAGAGGTCCCAGAAAGTCCACTGCAACTCCTCTAGCTTCCTTCTGAATACTCTGCATCTCAACATATGTGTGAAGATTTGGCTGTATTGCGGTTTGACAATTATAACACTTCTTCAACTCTTTTTTAACCTTCCTAAACATATTATTAATGGTGAAATCTTCGCGTAGACATAAATCACATTTCAAAGCTGGTGCATGTGTTAGGCTTTCATGTACGGGTTTTAATTATTTATGCAACATTTCATTTGATAATACTACCTTCCAATCTTGCTTTACCAATTTGAAGAGAATATTGTTGTGTATTTCATATTGAACGGGTAGTTGATCTTGACTATTTTTATTTCTTATGGTAATATCCTGCTCCTGTTCCTCCGCTAAATTTTGCAACACTCTTCTTACTTCCTGACTAGCTTCTCATCTGATGGATAAAAGTCGTACTTCTCTGTTTTCGTCCTCGTAGGTCTCCTCACACTCTTCCGTGATGTATCTATTTAACGTATCTGCCACACTGTTATCTCTCCCTTTGCAATATTTGATTGTAAATGAGTATTCCTCGATGGCTAGAATCCATCGTAATAAACGTGCATTCGTTACTTTGCATTTCAGCAAAAATGATAATGTTGATGATCCGTATTGTAACGTCTCCATTGTTAAGACATTACAAAAGTCGGGAACCAGTTCAATTTGTTACCTGTTAATTAAACTAGCTGCCGTTGTTAGTAAACCTTACTTACCAACAATTATAACACATTATTAATTAGGAAGTTAGTCAAGGATTGTATAAATTTATTCACTCGCTGGGTGCTAGCAAAAACATCTCTTTATTATTATATTTATCTCTCATAGTTTACTTTACTCTTAAAGAAGTACTCTAATAAATTCTGCATTTAATATTTAAAATTTTTTTTTTTACTTCTTATTCTTTTTATCTCAAAAGCATTGAGCTAGATATTGTTTTAAGTACCTCGGATCCGGGTCTCAACTTTGTTATGTTTTAATTTATCACAACTTTAACCAAATTATTTGAAGAATAATTTTGGATGTAAATTTTAGAATTACCTTACATCTACACATCGTAATGTTATTACTACTTCATTACAGAGATTACAAATGTATATATATTAATCTTTAAATTGTCAAAAGTTCTTTACTGTTCTTTTGTTACTTCTCTTGTTGAAACAAATTTTTACAAATGTTATGAGTTGATATCACCTGAATATAACATGAGTTTGCTGTGGGGTCCTTGATGGTCATCTCCAGTCGTCTTCTAGGGTGTGATACACGGTTCCTCTTGATGGTCCATTAGGTTGATTGTTTCCGAAAGGTAGTCTCGTTCTAGACGATTGGATTTTGGTACTAGAAGTTCATACGGTTGTTGTTTGTGTTTTCTTCTTCTGGAGTCGGTTGTTCACATTTTACATTTTAATTACAGTTCTTATTTTAGCAGCACTAAAATCTGGTAAGGAACATATCTTACCACTTACAGTTTATTAAGAGATGTGTCGGCTAAGTTTCCTTTTTTTTTTTTAATTACATATTTCTTCACGCACTACATTATATATTTTTTTTTTTATATTATTATTATTATAATTATTTCCACGCTACATTGGGTCAAATCGAAATCAGTACAAACTTGATTGAATAAGATTTTAACGGTATACACCTACGTGTATATTGACAACACAGTAGCGACATCCTTACATGTCGAAGTTTCTCTGGCGAATGTGGGCATAGTTTAGCGGCGAGGGGTCGGTAAGCTGGCGCGGTTTTACGCGCTGAGAAAATAGGTCGTTCTTTCAAGTAGTATTAATTATACATTAATTAAATCGTAAAACTTTATTTTACCTTTTGGTTATGAGTTAGGAACTTCCTTATTTATTTAGTACGTCTTTTATTTAATTAACTGAATTATTATTTTTAGCTAAATAACACCGTGCTTTGCGTGTTGGTACGGGAAAATTTTCACGTTGATGCAGGAATCTAGGTACAGGTAAGGGGTGGATAATACTCTTACTTGGTATAAAAGCCAAAAATTTCATTTGTGCTATTTAAACATTTTTTTAAATCGTCACATCCTCCTGCACCTAACGATGAAGACGGGGTGGTGGGGTATTAAATGAAAACTACAGTGATATCTTTGTCTTTCGTGAAGTTCCTTTTCTCTCGTTTCTTAACTACTACCTTAATATTATTTACACATCAATAAATATTCTTCATTTATCTATTTATTACTCTTAGTTTCCGTATCTTCACAATATCGTGGCCCGACTGATTACGTTTGCATACTCTAACTATATTGGTTAGCTTTCTGCACTTTCTTTAACCCTTGTAAAGAACTCTTTCAGTGCGGCGCCATTGTGACTGTGTTACGTATTTATCCCTATATCTCTTAATACTACTAAGGTAATCTAAAGTCGATCCCATACTCGACCTTAGATCCTTTCTTAACTCTAATTGCTTATTCTACTGAGATAAGCGGAATTTAACGAAGGGGAATCTTTATTTACTTTTAAACAATCAGTTGTTACAACGCAAGAGGGGTCAAATACTTTACACTGGACGCATTGTATTATACACAGGGAGGTTTATTGCTTAGCGATGCTGCCATTTATAACAATAGGGGATGGCTTACTACAATATTTCCTGCACGAACGAGTTTGTCTCTTACTGGCAAGCTGGGGGAATTATTTTTGAACAGGCCACGACCGGGCGTTTACACGATTCAAATATACTTTTATTATTATTATTATTTTTCTTAGTTTACTACTACACTTTACACTTTTATCACACATTATTTTTATTTAAGCTATTATTAAACCTTTTATTTAAAGTATTTATTATTTATTTTATTTCAAACACTGATAAGATTTGAATTCATATAAACACACACATATATATCTATTATTACACATCGAATCTTATACTAATTAATCAAATTAAACTTATCTAACAACAATTCAATTTTCTGTACTGTCATATATAATCAGTCAAAACAAAACGCTAATATCATTTTATAGCGGAGAGAAATTTCACATACGAAGAGTTCATTGCTTTAACAATAGCACAAAGGGTCAGTTGTTTTGGGGGAGGCTTATTGTTTGCATAGGGTGGTTTAACAAAGTAGGGTGATTCAGACAGTCTTAAACACGATTCTTTCCTGTTCTGATTTGTCTGTTATGTGTGCGAGGGGAGTTTTGTATGGGATGCTCTCTATACGTACATAGGGTAGAGTTTACATTTCTCGACACGCATTTAACATGAAACAGCTTGTCAATACCGACAGGTTTAAAATGGAATATTTACCAGCGATGACTTGTTTATTACGACATTGTCCCAATACTAATATTATTATATCTTAACTAAAACTTTACTCATTTATTTGTTCCCGATTTCAGAGTGTATAAATTTATATTCGACAAGGTTACTGTTAATAAATTATAACGATGTACACAATTTTTACACAAAAGCAGAATAGTTAGAAAAATCAGCAGAGTGGCGCAATTTTATATGTGACACTCTGTAAACAATTAACTTCTTTTTTACAAGATAGGAGAGTGGCGCATTTTGTAACGTCTCCCTTGTTAAGACATTACAAAAGTCGGGAACCAGTTCAATTTGTTACCTGTTAATTAAACTAGCTGCCGTTGTTAGTAAACCTTACTTACCAACAATTATAACACATTATTAATTAGGAAGTTAGTCACGGATTGTATAAATTTATTCACTCGCTGGGTGCTAGCAAAAACATCTCTTTATTATTATATTTACCTGTCATAGTTTACTTTACTCTTAAAGAAGTACTCTAATAAATTCTGCATTTAATATTTAAAATTTTTTTTTTACTTCTTATTCTTTTTATCTCAAAAGCATTGAGCTAGATATTGTTTTAAGTACCTCGGATCCGGGTCTCAACTTTGTTATGTTTTAATTTATCACAACTTTAACCAAATTATTTGAAGAATAATTTTGGATGTAAATTTTAGAATTACCTTACATCTACACATCGTAATGTTATTACTACTTCATTACAGAGATTACAAATGTAAATATATTAATCTTTAAATTGTCAAAAGCTCTTTACTGTTCTTTTGTTACTTCCCTTGTTGAAACAAATTTTTACAAATGTTATGAGTTGATATCACCTGAATATAACATGAGTTTGCTGTGGGGTCCTTGATGGTCATCTCCAGTCGTCTTCTAGGGTGTGATACACGGTTCCTCTTGATGCTCCATTAGGTTGATTGTTTCCGAAAGGTAGTCTCGTTCTAGACGATTGGATTTTGGTACTAGAAGTTCATACGGTTGTTGTTTGTGTTTTCTTCTTCTGGAGTCGGTTGTTCACATTTTACATTTTAATTACAGTTCTTATTTTAGCAGCACTAAAATCTGGTAAGGAACATATCTTACCACTTACAGTTTATTAAGAGATGTGTCGGCTAAGTTTCCTTTTTTTTTTTTAATTACATATTTCTTCACGCACTACATTATATATTTTTTTTTATATTATTATTATTATAATTATTTCCACGCTACATTGGGTCAAATCGAAATCAGTACAAACTTGATTGAATAAGTTTTTAACGGTATACACCTACGTGTATATTGACAACACAGTAGCGACATCCTTACATGTCGAAGTTTCTCCGGCGAATGTGGGCATAGTTTAGCGGCGAGGGGTCGGTAAGCTGGCGCGGTTTTACGCGCTGAGAAAATAGGTCGTTCTTTCAAGTAGTATTAATTATACATTAATTAAATCGTAAAACTTTATTTTACCTTTTGGTTATGAGTTAGGAACTTCCTTATTTATTTAGTACGTCTTTTATTTAATTAACTGAATTATTATTTTTAGCTAAATAACACCGTGCTTTGCGTGTTGGTACGGGAAAATTTTCACGTTGATGCAGGAATGTAGGTACAGGTAAGGGGTGGATAATACTCTTACTTGGTATAAAAGCCAAAAATTTCATTTGTGCTATTTAAACATTTTTTTAAATCGTCACATCCTCCTGCACCTAACGATGAAGACGGGGTGGTGGGGTATTAAATGAAAACTACAGTGATATCTTTGTCTTTCGTGAAGTTCCTTTTCTCTCGTTTCTTAACTACTACCTTAATATTATTTACACATCAATAAATATTCTTCATTTATCTATTTATTACTCTTAGTTTCCGTAACTTCACAATATCGTGGCCCGACTGATTACGTTTGCATACTCTAACTATATTGGTTAGCTTTCTGCACTTTCTTTAACCCTTGTAAAGAACTCTTTCAGTGCGGCGCCATTGTGACTGTGTTACGTATTTATCCCTATATCTCTTAATACTACTAAGTTAATCTAAAGTCGATCCCATACTCGACCTTAGATCCTTTCTTAACTCTAATTGCTTATTCTACTGAGATAAGCGGAATTTAACGAAGGGGAATCTTTATTTACTTTTAAACAATCAGTTGTTACAACGCAAGAGGGGTCAAATACTTTACACTGGACGCATTGTATTATACACAGGGAGGTTTATTGCTTAGCGATGCTGCCATTTATAACAATAGGGGATGGCTTACTACAATATTTCCTGCACGAACGAGTTTGTCTCTTACTGGCAAGCTGGGGGAATTATTTTTGAACAGGCCACGACCGGGCGTTTACACGATTCAAATATACTTTTATTATTATTATTATTATTTTTCTTAATTTACTACTACACTTTACACTTTTATCACACATTAATTTTATTTAAGCTATTATTAAACCTTTTATTTAAAGTACTTATTATTTATTTTCTTTCAAACACTGATAAGATTTGAATTCATATAAACACACACATATATATCTATTATTACACATCGAATCTTATACTAATTAATCAAATTAAACTTATCTAACAACAATTCAATTTTCTGTACTGTCATATATAATCAGTCAAAACAAAACGCTAATATCATTTTATAGTGGAGAGAAATTTCACATACGAAGAGTTCATTGCTTTAACAATAGCACAAAGGGTCAGTTGTTTTGGGGGAGGCTTATTGTTTGCATAGGGTGGTTTAACAAAGTAGGGTGATTCAGACAGTCTTAAACACAATTCTTTCCTGTTCTGATTTGTCTGTTATGTGTGCGAGGGGAGTTTTGTATGGGATGCTCTCTATACGTACATAGGGTATAGTTTACATTTCTCGACACGCATTTAACATGAAACAGCTTGTCAATACCGACAGGTTTAAAATGGAATATTTACCAGCGATGACTTGTTTATTACGACATTGTCCCAATACTAATATTATTATATCTTAACTAAAACTTTACTCATTTATTTGTTCCCGATTTCAGAGTGAATAAATTTATATTCGACAAGGTTACTGTTAATGAATTATAACAATGTACACAATTTTTACACAAAAGCAGAATAGTTAGAAAAATCAGCAGAGTGGCGCAATTTTATATGTGACACTCTGTAAACAATTAACTTCTTTTTTACAAGATAGCAGAATGGCGCAATTTTGTAACGTCTCCCTTGTTAAGACATTACAAAAGTCGGGAACCAGTTCAATTTGTTACCTGTTAATTAAACTAGCTGCCGTTGTTAGTAAACCTTACTTACCAACAATTATAACACATTATTAATTAGGAAGTTAGTCAAGGATTGTATAAATTTATTCACTCGCTGGGTGCTAGCAAAAACATCTCTTTATTATTATATTTATCTCTCATAGTTTACTTTACTCTTAAAGAAGTACTCTAATAAATTCTGCATTTAATATTTAAAATTTTTTTTTTTACTTCTTATTCTTTTTATCTCAAAAGCATTCAGCTAGATATTGTTTTAAGTACCTCGGATCCGGGTCTCAACTTTGTTATGTTTTAATTTATCACAACTTTAACCAAATTATTTGAAGAATAATTTTGGATGTAAATTTTAGAATTACCTTACATCTACACATCGTAATGTTATTACTACTTCATTACAGAGATTACAAATGTATATATATATTAATCTTTAAATTGTCAAAAGCTCTTTACTGTTCTTTTGTTACTTCTCTTGTTGAAACAAATTTTTACAAATGTTATGAGTTGATATCACCTGAATATAACATGAGTTTGCTGTGGGGTCCTTGATGGTCATCTCCAGTCGTCTTCTAGGGTGTGATACACGGTTCCTCTTGATGCTCCATTAGGTTGATTGTTTCCGAAAGGTCTCGTTCTAGACGATTGGATTTTGGTACTAGAAGTTCATACAGTTGTTGTTTGTGTTTTCTTCTCCTGGAGTCGGTTGTTCACATTTTACATTTTAATTACAGTTCTTATTTTAGCAGCACTAAAATCTGGTAAGGAACATATCTTACCACTTACAGTTTTTTAAGAGATGTGTCGGCTAAGTTTCCTTTTTTTTTTTAATTACATATTTCTTCACGCACTACATTATATATTTTTTTTTTATATTATTATTATTATAATTATTTCCACGCTACATTGGGTCAAATCGAAATCAGTACAAACTTGATTGAATAAGTTTTTAACGGTATACACCTACGTGTATATTGACAACACAGTAGCGACATCCTTACATGTCGAAGTTTCTCCGGCGAATGTGGGCATAGTTTAGCGGCGAGGGGTCGGTAAGCTGGCGCGGTTTTACGCGCTGAGAAAATAGGTCGTTCTTTCAAGTAGTATTAATTATACATTAATTAAATCGTAAAACTTTATTTTACCTTTTGGTTATGAGTTAGGAACTTCCTTATTTATTTAGTACGTCTTTTATTTAATTAACTGAATTATTATTTTTAGCTAAATAACACCGTGCTTTGCGTGTTGGTACGGGAAAATTTTCACGTTGATGCAGGAATCTAGGTACAGGTAAGGGGTGGATAATACTCTTACTTGGTATAAAAGCCAAAAATTTCATTTGTGCTATTTAAACATTTTTTTAAATCGTCACATCCTCCTGCACCTAACGATGAAGACGGGGTGGTGGGGTATTAAATGAAAACTACAGTGATATCTTTGTCTTTCGTGAAGTTCCTTTTCTCTCGTTTCTTAACTACTACCTTAATATTATTTACACATCAATAAATATTCTTCATTTATCTATTTATTACTCTTAGTTTCCGTAACTTCACAATATCGTGGCCCGACTGATTACGTTTGCATACTCTAACTATATTGGTTAGCTTTCTGCACTTTCTTTAACCCTTGTAAAGAACTCTTTCAGTGCGGCGCCATTGTGACTGTGTTACGTATTTATCCCTATATCTCTTAATACTACTAAGGTAATCTAAAGTCGATCCCATACTCGACCTTAGATCCTTTCTTAACTCTAATTGCTTATTCTACTGAGATAAGCGGAATTTAACGAAGGGGAATCTTTATTTACTTTTAAACAATCAGTTGTTACAACGCAAGAGGGGTCAAATACTTTACACTGGACGCATTGTATTATACACAGGGAGGTTTATTGCTTAGCGATGCTGCCATTTATAACAATAGGGGATGGCTTACTACAATATTTCCTGCACGAACGAGTTTGTCTCTTACTGGCAAGCTGGGGGAATTATTTTTGAACAGGCCACGACCGGGCGTTTACACGATTCAAATATACTTTTATTATTATTATTATTTTTCTTAGTTTACTACTACACTTTACACTTTTATCACACATTATTTTTATTTAAGCTATTATTAAACCTTTTATTTAAAGTACTTATTATTTATTTTATTTCAAACACTGATAAGATTTGAATTCATATAAACACACACATATATATCTATTATTACACATCGAATCTTATACTAATTAATCAAATTAAACTTATCTAACAACAATTCAATTTTCTGTACTGTCATATATAATCAGTCAAAACAAAACGCTAATATCATTTTATAGCGGAGAGAAATTTCACATACGAAGAGTTCATTGCTTTAACAATAGCACAAAGGGTCAGTTGTTTTGGGGGAGGCTTATTGTTTGCATAGGGTGGTTTAACAAAGTAGGGTGATTCAGACAGTCTTAAACACGATTCTTTCCTGTTCTGATTTGTCTGTTATGTGTGCGAGGGGAGTTTTGTATGGGATGCTCTCTATACGTACATAGGGTAGAGTTTACATTTCTCGACACGCATTTAACATGAAACAGCTTGTCAATACCGACAGGTTTAAAATGGAATATTTACCAGCGATGACTTGTTTATTACGACATTGTCCCAATACTAATATTATTATATCTTAACTAAAACTTTACTCATTTATTTGTTCCCGATTTCAGAGTGTATAAATTTATATTCGACAAGGTTACTGTTAATAAATTATAACGATGTACACAATTTTTACACAAAAGCAGAATAGTTAGAAAAATCAGCAGAGTGGCGCAATTTTATATGTGACACTCTGTAAACAATTAACTTCTTTTTTACAAGATAGCAGAGTGGCGCAATTTTGTAACGTCTCCCTTGTTAAGACATTACAAAAGTCGGGAACCAGTTCAATTTGTTACCTGTTAATTAAACTAGCTGCCGTTGTTAGTAAACCTTACTTACCAACAATTATAACACATTATTAATTAGGAAGTTAGTCAAGGATTGTATAAATGTA
This sequence comes from Magicicada septendecula, assembly GCA_034769895.1. Classification (NCBI taxonomy): domain Eukaryota; kingdom Metazoa; phylum Arthropoda; class Insecta; order Hemiptera; family Cicadidae; genus Magicicada; species Magicicada septendecula. The sequence continues at coordinate 246,720,604 of CM068373.1, read as the reverse complement.
TTCACTCGCTGGGTGCTAGCAAAAACATCTCTTTATTATTATATTTATCTCTCATAGTTTACTTTACTCTTAAAGAAGTACTCTAATAAATTCTGCATTTAATATTTAAAATTTTTTTTTTTACTTCTTATTCTTTTTATCTCAAAAGCATTCAGCTAGATATTGTTTTAAGTACCTCGGATCCGGGTCTCAACTTTGTTATGTTTTAATTTATCACAACTGTAACCAAATTAGTTGAAGAATAATTTTGGATGTAAATTTTAGAATTACCTTACATCTACACATCGTAATGTTATTACTACTTCATTACAGAGATTACAAATGTATATATATTAATCTTTAAATTGTCAAAAGCTCTTTACTGTTCTTTTGTTACTTCTCTTGTTGAAACAAATTTTTACAAATGTTATGAGTTGATATCACCTGAATATAACATGAGTTTGCTGTGGGGTCCTTGATGGTCATCTCCAGTCACCTTCTAGGGTGTGATACACGGTTCCTCTTGATGCTCCATTAGGTTGATTGTTTCCGAAAGGTAGTCTCGTTCTAGACGATTGGATTTTGGTACTAGAAGTTCATACGGTTGTTGTTTGTGTTTTCTTCTTCTGGAGTCGGTTGTTCACATTTTACATTTTAATTACAGTTCTTATTTTAGCAGCACTAAAATCTGGTAAGGAACATATCTTACCACTTACAGTTTATTAAGAGATGTGTCGGCTAAGTTTCCTTTTTTTTTTTAATTACATATTTCTTCACGCACTACATTATATATTTTTTTTTATATTATTATTATTATAATTATTTCCACGCTACATTGGGTCAAATCGAAATCAGTACAAACTTGATTGAATAAGTTTTTAACGGTATACACCTACGTGTATATTGACAACACAGTAGCGACATCCTTACATGTCGAAGTTTCTCCGGCGAATGTGGGCATAGTTTAGCGGCGAGGGGTCGGTAAGCTGGCGCGGTTTTACGCGCTGAGAAAATAGGTCGTTCTTTCAAGTAGTATTAATTATACATTAATTAAATCGTAAAACTTTAGTTTACCTTTTGGTTATGAGTTAGGAACTTCCTTAGTTATTTAGTACCTCTTTTATTTAATTAACTGAATTATTATTTTTAGCTAAATAACACCGTGCTTTGCGTGTTGGTACGGGAAAATTTTCACGTTGATGCAGGAATGTAGGTACAGGTAAGGGGTGGATAATACTCTTACTTGGTATAAAAGCCAAAAATTTCATTTGTGCTATTTAAACATTTTTTTAATTCGTCACATCCTCCTGCACCTAACGATGAAGACGGGGTGGTGGGGTATTAAATGAAAACTACAGTGATATCTTTGTCTTTCGTGAAGTTCCTTTTCTCTCGTTTCTTAACTACTACCTTAATATTATTTACACATCAATAAATATTCATCATTTATCTATTTATTACTCGTAGTTTCCGTAACTTCACAATATCGTGGCCCGACTGATTACGTTTGCATACTCTAACTATATTGGTTAGTTTTCTGCACTTTCTTTAACCCTTGTAAAGAACTCTTTCAGTGCGGCGCCATTGTGACTGTGTTACGTATTTATCCCTATATCTCTTAATACTACTAAGGTAATCTAAAGTCGATCCCATACTCGACCTTAGATCCTTTCTTAACTCTAATTGCTTATTCTACTGAGATAAGCGGAATTTAACGAAGGGGAATCTTTATTTACTTTTAAACAATCAGTTGATACAACGCAAGAGGGGTCAAATACTTTACACTAGACGCATTGTATTATACACAGGGAGGCTTATTGCTTAGCGATGCTGCCATTTATAACAATAGGGGATGGCTTACTACAATATTTCCTGCACGAACGAGTTTTTCTCTTACTGGCAAGCTGGGGGAATTATTTTTGAACAGGCCACGACCGGGCGTTTACACAATTCAAATATACTTTTATTATTATTATTATTTTTCTTAGTTTACTACTACACTTTACACTTTTATCACACATTATTTTTATTTAAGCTATTATTAAACCTTTTATTTAAAGTACTTATTATTTATTTTATTTCAAACACTGATAAGATTTGAATTCATATAAACACACACATATATAGTCGGGAACCAGTTCAATTTGTTACCTGTTAATTAAACTAGCTGCCGTTGTTAGTAAACCTTACTTACCAACAATTATAACACATTATTAATTAGGAAGTTAGTCAAGGATTGTATAAATTTATTCACTCGCTGGGTGCTAGCAAAAACATCTCTTTATTATTATATTTATCTCTCATAGTTTACTTTACTCTTAAAGAAGTACTCTAATAAATTCTGCATTTAATATTAAAAATTTTTTTTTTACTTCTTATTCTTTTTATCTCAAAAGCATTCAGCTAGATATTGTTTTAAGTACCTCGGATCCGGGTCTCAACTTTGTTATGTTTTAATTTATCACAACTTTAACCAAATTATTTGAAGAATAATTTTGGATGTAAATTTTAGAATTACCTTACATCTACACATCGTAATGTTATTACTACTTCATTACAGAGATTACAAATGTATATATATTAATCTTTAAGTTGTCAAAAGTTCTTTACTGTTCTTTTGTTACTTCTCTTGTTGAAACAAATTTTTACAAATGTTATGAGTTGATATCACCTGAATATAACATGAGTTTGCTGTGGGGTCCTTGATGGTCATCTCCAGTCGTCTTCTAGGGTGTGATACACGGTTCCTCTTGATGCTCCATTAGGTTGATTGTTTCCGAAAGGTAGTCTCGTTCTAGACGATTGGATTTTGGTACTAGAAGTTCATACGGTTGTTGTTTGTGTTTTCTTCTTCTGGAGTCGGTTGTTCACATTTTACATTTTAATTACAGTTCTTATTTTAGCAGCACTAAAATCTGGTAAGGAACATATCTTACCACTTACAGTTTATTAAGAGATGTGTCGGCTAAGTTTCCTTTTTTTTTTTTAATTACATATTTCTTCACGCACTACATTATATATTTTTTTTGTTATATTATTATTATTATAATTATTTCCACGCTACATTGGGTCAAATCGAAATCAGTACAAACTTGATTGAATAAGTTTTTAACGGTATACACCTACGTGTATATTGACAACACAGTAGCGACATCCTTACATGTCGAAGTTTCTCCGGCGAATGTGGGCATAGTTTAGCGGCGAGGGGTCGGTAAGCTGGCGCGGTTTTACGCGCTGAGAAAATAGGTCGTTCTTTCAAGTAGTATTAATTATACATTAATTAAATCGTAAAACTTTATTTTACCTTTTGGTTATGAGTTAGGAACTTCCTTATTTATTTAGTACGTCTTTTATTTAATTAACTGAATTATTATTTTTAGCTAAATAACACCGTGCTTTGCGTGTTGGTACGGGAAAATTTTCACGTTGATGCAGGAATCTAGGTACAGGTAAGGGGTGGATAATACTCTTACTTGGTATAAAAGCCAAAAATTTCATTTGTGCTATTTAAACATTTTTTTAAATCGTCACATCCTCCTGCACCTAACGATGAAGACGGGGTGGTGGGGTATTAAATGAAAACTACAGTGATATCTTTGTCTTTCGTGAAGTTCCTTTTCTCTCGTTTCTTAACTACTACCTTAATATTATTTACACATCAATAAATATTCTTCATTTATCTATTTATTACTCTTAGTTTCCGTAACTTCACAATATCGTGGCCCGACTGATTACGTTTGCATACTCTAACTATATTGGTTAGCTTTCTGCACTTTCTTTAACCCTTGTAAAGAACTCTTTCAGTGCGGCGCCATTGTGACTGTGTTACGTATTTATCCCTATATCTCTTAATACTACTAAGGTAATCTAAAGTCGATCCCATACTCGACCTTAGATCCTTTCTTAACTCTAATTGCTTATTCTACTGAGATAAGCGGAATTTAACGAAGGGGAATCTTTATTTACTTTTAAACAATCAGTTGTTACAACGCAAGAGGGGTCAAATACTTTACACTGGACGCATTGTATTATACACAGGGAGGTTTATTGCTTAGCGATGCTGCCATTTATAACAATAGGGGATGGCTTACTACAATATTTCCTGCACGAACGAGTTTGTCTCTTACTGGCAAGCTGGGGGAATTATTTTTGAACAGGCCACGACCGGGCGTTTACACGATTCAAATATACTTTTATTATTATTATTATTTTTCTTAGTTTACTACTACACTTTACACTTTTATCACACATTATTTTTATTTAAGCTATTATTAAACCTTTTATTTAAAGTACTTATTATTTATTTTATTTCAAACACTGATAAGATTTGAATTCATATAAACACACACATATATAGTCGGGAACCAGTTCAATTTGTTACCTGTTAATTAAACTAGCTGCCGTTGTTAGTAAACCTTACTTACCAACAATTATAACACATTATTAATTAGGAAGTTAGTCAAGGATTGTATAAATTTATTCACTCGCTGGGTGCTAGCAAAAACATCTCTTTATTATTATATTTATCTCTCATAGTTTACTTTACTCTTAAAGAAGTACTCTAATAAATTCTGCATTTAATATTTAAAATTTTTTTTTTACTTCTTATTCTTTTTATCTCAAAAGCATTCAGCTAGATATTGTTTTAAGTACCTCGGATCCGGGTCTCAACTTTGTTATGTTTTAATTTATCACAACTTTAACCAAATTATTTGAAGAATAATTTTGGATGTAAATTTTAGAATTACCTTACATCTACACATCGTAATGTTATTACTACTTCATTACAGAGATTACAAATGTATATATATTAATCTTTAAGTTGTCAAAAGTTCTTTACTGTTCTTTTGTTACTTCTCTTGTTGAAACAAATTTTTACAAATGTTATGAGTTGATATCACCTGAATATAACATGAGTTTGCTGTGGGGTCCTTGATGGTCATCTCCAGTCGTCTTCTAGGGTGTGATACACGGTTCCTCTTGATGCTCCATTAGGTTGATTGTTTCCGAAAGGTAGTCTCGTTCTAGACGATTGGATTTTGGTACTAGAAGTTCATACGGTTGTTGTTTGTGTTTTCTTCTTCTGGAGTCGGTTGTTCACATTTTACATTTTAATTACAGTTCTTATTTTAGCAGCACTAAAATCTGGTAAGGAACATATCTTACCACTTACAGTTTATTAAGAGATGTGTCGGCTAAGTTTCCTTTTTTTTTTTAATTACATATTTCTTCACGCACTACATTATATATTTTTTTTTATATTATTATTATTATAATTATTTCCACGCTACATTGGGTCAAATCGAAATCAGTACAAACTTGATTGAATAAGTTTTTAACGGTATACACCTACGTGTATATTGACAACACAGTAGCGACATCCTTACATGTCGAAGTTTCTCCGGCGAATGTGGGCATAGTTTAGCGGCGAGGGGTCGGTAAGCTGGCGCGGTTTTACGCGCTGAGAAAATAGGTCGTTCTTTCAAGTAGTATTAATTATACATTAATTAAATCGTAAAACTTTATTTTACCTTTTGGTTATGAGTTAGGAACTTCCTTAGTTATTTAGTACCTCTTTTATTTAATTAACTGAATTATTATTTTTAGCTAAATAACACCGTGCTTTGCGTGTTGGTACGGGAAAATTTTCACGTTGATGCAGGAATGTAGGTACAGGTAAGGGGTGGATAATACTCTTACTTGGTATAAAAGCCAAAAATTTCATTTGTGCTATTTAAACATTTTTTTAATTCGTCACATCCTCCTGCACCTAACGATGAAGACGGGGTGGTGGGGTATTAAATGAAAACTACAGTGATATCTTTGTCTTTCGTGAAGTTCCTTTTCTCTCGTTTCTTAACTACTACCTTAATATTATTTACACATCAATAAATATTCATCATTTATCTATTTATTACTCGTAGTTTCCGTAACTTCACAATATCGTGGCCCGACTGATTACGTTTGCATACTCTAACTATATTGGTTAGTTTTCTGCACTTTCTTTAACCCTTGTAAAGAACTCTTTCAGTGCGGCGCCATTGTGACTGTGTTACGTATTTATCCCTATATCTCTTAATACTACTAAGGTAATCTAAAGTCGATCCCATACTCGACCTTAGATCCTTTCTTAACTCTAATTGCTTATTCTACTGAGATAAGCGGAATTTAACGAAGGGGAATCTTTATTTACTTTTAAACAATCAGTTGATACAACGCAAGAGGGGTCAAATACTTTACACTAGACGCATTGTATTATACACAGGGAGGCTTATTGCTTAGCGATGCTGCCATTTATAACAATAGGGGATGGCTTACTACAATATTTCCTGCACGAACGAGTTTTTCTCTTACTGGCAAGCTGGGGGAATTATTTTTGAACAGGCCACGACCGGGCGTTTACACAATTCAAATATACTTTTATTATTATTATTATTTTTCTTAGTTTACTACTACACTTTACACTTTTATCACACATTATTTTTATTTAAGCTATTATTAAACCTTTTATTTAAAGTACTTATTATTTATTTTATTTCAAACACTGATAAGATTTGAATTCATATAAACACACACATATATAGTCGGGAACCAGTTCAATTTGTTACCTGTTAATTAAACTAGCTGCCGTTGTTAGTAAACCTTACTTACCAACAATTATAACACATTATTAATTAGGAAGTTAGTCAAGGATTGTATAAATTTATTCACTCGCTGGGTGCTAGCAAAAACATCTCTTTATTATTATATTTATCTCTCATAGTTTACTTTACTCTTAAAGAAGTACTCTAATAAATTCTGCATTTAATATTTAAAATTTTTTTTTTACTTCTTATTCTTTTTATCTCAAAAGCATTCAGCTAGATATTGTTTTAAGTACCTCGGATCCGGGTCTCAACTTTGTTATGTTTTAATTTATCACAACTTTAACCAAATTATTTGAAGAATAATTTTGGATGTAAATTTTAGAATTACCTTACATCTACACATCGTAATGTTATTACTACTTCATTACAGAGATTACAAATGTATATATATTAATCTTTAAGTTGTCAAAAGTTCTTTACTGTTCTTTTGTTACTTCTCTTGTTGAAACAAATTTTTACAAATGTTATGAGTTGATATCACCTGAATATAACATGAGTTTGCTGTGGGGTCCTTGATGGTCATCTCCAGTCGTCTTCTAGGGTGTGATACACGGTTCCTCTTGATGCTCCATTAGGTTGATTGTTTCCGAAAGGTAGTCTCGTTCTAGACGATTGGATTTTGGTACTAGAAGTTCATACGGTTGTTGTTTGTGTTTTCTTCTTCTGGAGTCGGTTGTTCACATTTTACATTTTAATTACAGTTCTTATTTTAGCAGCACTAAAATCTGGTAAGGAACATATCTTACCACTTACAGTTTATTAAGAGATGTGTCGGCTAAGTTTCCTTTTTTTTTTTTAATTACATATTTCTTCACGCACTACATTATATATTTTTTTTGTTATATTATTATTATTATAATTATTTCCACGCTACATTGGGTCAAATCGAAATCAGTACAAACTTGATTGAATAAGTTTTTAACGGTATACACCTACGTGTATATTGACAACACAGTAGCGACATCCTTACATGTCGAAGTTTCTCCGGCGAATGTGGGCATAGTTTAGCGGCGAGGGGTCGGTAAGCTGGCGCGGTTTTACGCGCTGAGAAAATAGGTCGTTCTTTCAAGTAGTATTAATTATACATTAATTAAATCGTAAAACTTTATTTTACCTTTTGGTTATGAGTTAGGAACTTCCTTATTTATTTAGTACGTCTTTTATTTAATTAACTGAATTATTATTTTTAGCTAAATAACACCGTGCTTTGCGTGTTGGTACGGGAAAATTTTCACGTTGATGCAGGAATCTAGGTACAGGTAAGGGGTGGATAATACTCTTACTTGGTATAAAAGCCAAAAATTTCATTTGTGCTATTTAAACATTTTTTTAAATCGTCACATCCTCCTGCACCTAACGATGAAGACGGGGTGGTGGGGTATTAAATGAAAACTACAGTGATATCTTTGTCTTTCGTGAAGTTCCTTTTCTCTCGTTTCTTAACTACTACCTTAATATTATTTACACATCAATAAATATTCTTCATTTATCTATTTATTACTCTTAGTTTCCGTAACTTCACAATATCGTGGCCCGACTGATTACGTTTGCATACTCTAACTATATTGGTTAGCTTTCTGCACTTTCTTTAACCCTTGTAAAGAACTCTTTCAGTGCGGCGCCATTGTGACTGTGTTACGTATTTATCCCTATATCTCTTAATACTACTAAGGTAATCTAAAGTCGATCCCATACTCGACCTTAGATCCTTTCTTAACTCTAATTGCTTATTCTACTGAGATAAGCGGAATTTAACGAAGGGGAATCTTTATTTACTTTTAAACAATCAGTTGTTACAACGCAAGAGGGGTCAAATACTTTACACTGGACGCATTGTATTATACACAGGGAGGTTTATTGCTTAGCGATGCTGCCATTTATAACAATAGGGGATGGCTTACTACAATATTTCCTGCACGAACGAGTTTGTCTCTTACTGGCAAGCTGGGGGAATTATTTTTGAACAGGCCACGACCGGGCGTTTACACGATTCAAATATACTTTTATTATTATTATTATTTTTCTTAGTTTACTACTACACTTTACACTTTTATCACACATTATTTTTATTTAAGCTATTATTAAACCTTTTATTTAAAGTACTTATTATTTATTTTATTTCAAACACTGATAAGATTTGAATTCATATAAACACACACATATATATCTATTATTACACATCGAATCTTATACTAATTAATCAAATTAAACTTATCTAACAACAATTCAATTTTCTGTACTGTCATATATAATCAGTCAAAACAAAACGCTAATATCATTTTATAGCGGAGAGAAATTTCACATACGAAGAGTTCATTGCTTTAACAATAGCACAAAGGGTCAGTTGTTTTGGGGGAGGCTTATTGTTTGCATAGGGTGGTTTAACAAAGTAGGGTGATTCAGACAGTCTTAAACACGATTCTTTCCTGTTCTGATTTGTCTGTTATGTGTGCGAGGGGAGTTTTGTATGGGATGCTCTCTATACGTACATAGGGTAGAGTTTACATTTCTCGACACGCATTTAACATGAAACAGCTTGTCAATACCGACAGGTTTAAAATGGAATATTTACCAGCGATGACTTGTTTATTACGACATTGTCCCAATACTAATATTATTATATCTTAACTAAAACTTTACTCATTTATTTGTTCCCGATTTCAGAGTGTATAAATTTATATTCGACAAGGTTACTGTTAATAAATTATAACGATGTACACAATTTTTACACAAAAGCAGAATAGTTAGAAAAATCAGCAGAGTGGCGCAATTTTATATGTGACACTCTGTAAACAATTAACTTCTTTTTTACAAGATAGCAGAGTGGCGCAATTTTGTAACGTCTCCCTTGTTAAGACATTACAAAAGTCGGGAACCAGTTCAATTTGTTACCTGTTAATTAAACTAGCTGCCGTTGTTAGTAAACCTTACTTACCAACAATTATAACACATTATTAATTAGGAAGTTAGTCAAGGATTGTATAAATGTATTCACTCGCTGGGTGCTAGCAAAAACATCTCTTTATTATTATATTTATCTCTCATAGTTTACTTTACTCTTAAAGAAGTACTCTAATAAATTCTGCATTTAATATTTAAAATTTTTTTTTTTACTTCTTATTCTTTTTATCTCAAAAGCATTCAGCTAGATATTGTTTTAACTACCTCGGATCCGGGTCTCAACTTTGTTATGTTTTAATTTATCACAACTGTAACCAAATTAGTTGAAGAATAATTTTGGATGTAAATTTTAGAATTACCTTACATCTACACATCGTAATGTTATTACTACTTCATTACAGAGATTACAAATGTATATATATTAATCTTTAAATTGTCAAAAGCTCTTTACTGTTCTTTTGTTACTTCTCTTGTTGAAACAAATTTTTACAAATGTTATGAGTTGATATCACCTGAATATAACATGAGTTTGCTGTGGGGTCCTTGATGGTCATCTCCAGTCACCTTCTAGGGTGTGATACACGGTTCCTCTTGATGCTCCATTAGGTTGATTGTTTCCGAAAGGTAGTCTCGTTCTAGACGATTGGATTTTGGTACTAGAAGTTCATACGGTTGTTGTTTGTGTTTTCTTCTTCTGGAGTCGGTTGTTCACATTTTACATTTTAATTACAGTTCTTATTTTAGCAGCACTAAAATCTGGTAAGGAACATATCTTACCACTTACAGTTTATTAAGAGATGTGTCGGCTAAGTTTCCTTTTTTTTTTTAATTACATATTTCTTCACGCACTACATTATATATTTTTTTTTATATTATTATTATTATAATTATTTCCACGCTACATTGGGTCAAATCGAAATCAGTACAAACTTGATTGAATAAGTTTTTAACGGTATACACCTACGTGTATATTGACAACACAGTAGCGACATCCTTACATGTCGAAGTTTCTCCGGCGAATGTCGGCATAGTTTAGCGGCGAGGGGTCGGTAAGCTGGCGCGGTTTTACGCGCTGAGAAAATAGGTCGTTCTTTCAAGTAGTATTAATTATACATTAATTAAATCGTAAAACTTTATTTTACCTTTTGGTTATGAGTTAGGAACTTCCTTAGTTATTTAGTACGTCTTTTATTTAATTAACTGAATTATTATTTTTAGCTAAATAACACCGTGCTTTGCGTGTTGGTACGGGAAAATTTTCACGTTGATGCAGGAATGTAGGTACAGGTAAGGGGTGGATAATACTCTTACTTGGTATAAAAGCCAAAAATTTCATTTGTGCTATTTAAACATTTTTTTAAATCGTCACATCCTCCTGCACCTAACGATGAAGACGGGGTGGTGGGGTATTAAATGAAAACTACAGTGATATCTTTGTCTTTCGTGAAGTTCCTTTTCTCTCGTTTCTTAACCTCTACCTTAATATTATTTAAACATCAATAAATATTCATCATTTATCTATTTATTACTCGTAGTTTCCGTAACTTCACAATATCGTGGCCCGACTGATTACGTTTGCATACTCTAACTATATTGGTTAGTTTTCTGCACTTTCTTTAACCCTTGTAAAGAACTCTTTCAGTGCGGCGCCATTGTGACTGTGTTACGTATTTATCCCTATATCACTTAATACTACTAAGGTAATCTAAAGTCGATCCCATACTCGACCTTAGATCCTTTCTTAACTCTAATTGCTTATTCTACTGAGATAAGCGGAATTTAACGAAGGGAATCTTTATTTACTTTTAAACAATCAGTTGTTACAACGCAAGAGGGGTCAAATACTTTACACTAGACGCATTTTATTATACACAGGGAGGCTTATTGCTTAGCGATGCTGCCATTTATAACAATAGGGGATGGCTTACTACAATATTTCCTGCACGAACGAGTTTGTCTCTTACTGGCAAGCTGGGGGAATTATTTTTGAACAGGCCACGACCGGGCGTTTACACAATTCAAATATACTTTTATTATTATTATTATTTTTCTTAGTTTACTACTACTCTTTACACTTTTATCACACATTATTTTTATTTAAGCTATTATTAAACCTTTTATTTAAAGTACTTATTATTTATTTTATTTCAAACACTGATAAGATTTGAATTCATATAAACACACACATATATAGTCGGGAACTAGTTCAATTTGTTACCTGTTAATTAAACTAGCTGCCGTTGTTAGTAAACCTTACTTACCAACAATTATAACACATTATTAATTAGGAAGTTAGTCAAGGATTGTATAAATTTATTCACTCGCTGGGTGCTAGCAAAAACATCTCTTTATTATTATATTTATCTCTCATAGTTTACTTTACTCTTAAAGAAGTACTCTAATAAATTCTGCATTTAATATTAAAAAAAATTTTTTTTTACTTCTTATTCTTTTTATCTCAAAAGCATTCAGCTAGATATTGTTTTAAGTACCTCGGATCCGGGTCTCAACTTTGTTATGTTTTAATTTATCACAACTTTAACCAAATTATTTGAAGAATAATTTTGGATGTAAATTTTAGAATTACCTTACATCTACACATCGTAATGTTATTACTACTTCATTACAGAGATTACAAATGTATATATATTAATCTTTAAATTGTCAAAAGTTCTTTACTGTTCTTTTGTTACTTCTCTTGTTGAAACAAATTTTTACAAATGTTATGAGTTGATATCACCTGAATATAACATGAGTTTGCTGTGGGGTCCTTGATGGTCATCTCCAGTCGTCTTCTAGGGTGTGATACACGGTTCCTCTTGATGCTCCATTAGGTTGATTGTTTCCGAAAGGTAGTCTCGTTCTAGACGATTGGATTTTGGTACTAGAAGTTCATACGGTTGTTGTTTGTGTTTTCTTCTTCTGGAGTCGGTTGTTCACATTTTACATTTTAATTACAGTTCTTATTTTAGCAGCACTAAAATCTGGTAAGGAACATATCTTACCACTTGCAGTTTATTAAGAGATGTGTCGGCTAAGTTTCCTTTTTTTTTTTTAATTACATATTTCTCACGCACTACATTATATATTTTTTTTTATATTATTATTATTTTTATTATTTCCACGCTACATTGGGTCAAATCGAAATCAGTACAGACTTGATTGAATAAGTTTTTAACGGTATACACCTACGTGTATATTGACAACACAGTAGCGACATCCTTACATGTCGAAGTTTCTCCGGCGAATGTGGGCATAGTTTAGCGGCGAGGGGTCGGTAAGCTGGCGCGGTTTTACGCGCTGAGAAAATAGGTCGTTCTTTCAAGTAGTATTAATTATACATTAATTAAATCGTAAAACTTTATTTTACCTTTTGGTTATGAGTTAGGAACTTCCTTATTTATTTAGTACGTCTTTTATTTAATTAACTGAATTATTATTTTTAGCTAAATAACACCGTGCTTTGCGTGTTGGTACGGGAAAATTTTCACGTTGATGCAGGAATGTAGGTACAGGTAAGGGGTGGATAATACTCTTACTTGGTATAAAAGCCAAAAATTTCATTTGTGCTATTTAAACATTTTTTTAAATCGTCACATCCTCCTGCACCTAACGATGAAGACGGGGTGGTGGGGTATTAAATGAAAACTACAGTGATATCTTTGTCTTTCGTGAAGTTCCTTTTCTCTCGTTTCTTAACTACTACCTTAATATTATTTACACATCAATAAATATTCTTCATTTATCTATTTATTACTCATAGTTTCCGTAACTTCACAATATCGTGGCCCGACTGATTACGTTTGCATACTCTAACTATATTGGTTAGCTTTCTGCACTTTCTTTAACCCTTGTAAAGAACTCTTTCAGTGCGGCGCCATTGTGACTGTGTTACGTATTTATCCCTATATCTCTTAATACTACTAAGGTAATCTAAAGTCGATTCCATACTCGACCTTAGATCCTTTCTTAACTTTAATTGCTTATTCTACTGAGATAATCGGAATTTAACGAAGGGGAATCTTTATTTACTTTTAAACAATCAGTTGTTACAACGCAAGAGGGGTCAAATACTTTACACTGGACGCATTGTATTATACACAGGGAGGTTTATTGCTTAGCGATGCTGCCATTTATAACAATAGGGGATGGCTTACTACAATATTTCCTGCACGAACGAGTTTGTCTCTTACTGGCAAGCTGGGGGAATTATTTTTGAACAGGCCACGACCGGGCGTTTACACGATTCAAATATACTTTTATTATTATTATTATTTTTCTTAGTTTACTACTACACTTTACACTTTTAACACACATTATTTTTATTTAAGCTATTATTAAACCTTTTATTTAAAGTACTTATTATTTATTTTATTTCAAACACTGATAAGATTTGAATTCATATAAACACACACATATATATCTATTATTACACATCGAATCTTATACTAATTAATCAAATTAAACTTATCTAACAACAATTCAATTTTCTGTACTGTCATATATAATCAGTCAAAACAAAACGCTAATATCATTTTATAGTGGAGAGAAATTTCACATACGAAGAGTTCATTGCTTTAACAATAGCACAAAGGGTCAGTTGTTTTGGGGGAGGCTTATTGTTTGCATAGGGTGGTTTAACAAAGTAGGGTGATTCAGACAGTCTTAAACACGATTCTTTCCTGTTCTGATTTGTCTGTTATGTGTGCGAGGGGAGTTTTGTATGGGATGCTCTCTATACGTACATAGGGTAGAGTTTACATTTCTCGACACGCATTTAACATGAAACAGCTTGTCAATACCGACAGGTTTAAAATGGAATATTTACCAGCGATGACTTGTTTATTACGACATTGTCCCAATACTAATATTATTATATCTTAACTAAAACTTTACTCATTTATTTGTTCCCGATTTCAGAGTGAATAAATTTATATTCGACAAGGTTACTGTTAATGAATTATAACAATGTACACAATTTTTACACAAAAGCAGAATAGTTAGAAAAATCAGCAGAGTGGCGCAATTTTATATGTGACACTCTGTAAACAATTAACTTCTTTTTTACAAGATAGCAGAATGGCGCAATTTTGTAACGTCTCCCTTGTTAAGACATTACAAAAGTCGGGAACCAGTTCAATTTGTTACCTGTTAATTAAACTAGCTGCCGTTGTTAGTAAACCTTACTTACCAACAATTATAACACATTATTAATTAGGAAGTTAGTCAAGGATTGTATAAATGTATTCACTCGCTGGGTGCTAGCAAAAACATCTCTTTATTATTATATTTATCTCTCATAGTTTACTTTACTCTTAAAGAAGTACTCTAATAAATTCTGCATTTAATATTTAAAATTTTTTTTTCTTCTTATTCTTTTTATCTCAAAAGCATTCAGCTAGATATTGTTTTAAGTACCTCGGATCCGGGTCTCAACTTTGTTATGTTTTAATTTATCACAACTTTAACCAAATTATTTGAAGAATAATTTTGGATGTAAATTTTAGAATTACCTTACATCTACACATCGTAATGTTATTACTACTTCATTTACAGAGATTACAAATGTATATATATTAATCTTTAAATTGTCAAAAGCTCTTTACTGTTCTTTTGTTACTTCTCTTGTTGAAACAAATTTTTACAAATGTTATGAGTTGATATCACCTGAATATAACATGAGTTTGCTGTGGGGTCCTTGATGGTCATCTCCAGTCGTCTTCTAGGGTGTGATACACGGTTCCTCTTGATGCTCCATTAGGTTGATTGTTTCCGAAAGGTAGTCTCGTTCTAGACGATTGGATTTTGGTACTAGAAGTTCATACAGTTGTTGTTTGTGTTTTCTTCTCCTGGAGTCGGTTGTTCACATTTTACATTTTAATTACAGTTCTTATTTTAGCAGCACTAAAATCTGGTAAGGAACATATCTTACCACTTACAGTTTTTTAAGAGATGTGTCGGCTAAGTTTCCTTTTTTTTTTTAATTACATATTTCTTCACGCACTACATTATATATTTTTTTTTTATATTATTATTATTATAATTATTTCCACGCTACATTGGGTCAAATCGAAATCAGTACAAACTTGATTGAATAAGTTTTTAACGGTATACACCTACGTGTATATTGACAACACAGTAGCGACATCCTTACATGTCGAAGTTTCTCCGGCGAATGTGGGCATAGTTTAGCGGCGAGGGGTCGGTAAGCTGGCGCGGTTTTACGCGCTGAGAAAATAGGTCGTTCTTTCAAGTAGTATTAATTATACATTAATTAAATCGTAAAACTTTATTTTACCTTTTGGTTATGAGTTAGGAACTTCCTTATTTATTTAGTACGTCTTTTATTTAATTAACTGAATTATTATTTTTAGCTAAATAACACCGTGCTTTGCGTGTTGGTACGGGAAAATTTTCACGTTGATGCAGGAATGTAGGTACAGGTAAGGGGTGGATAATACTCTTACTTGGTATAAAAGCCAAAAATTTCATTTGTGCTATTTAAACATTTTTTTAAATCGTCACATCCTCCTGCACCTAACGATGAAGACGGGGTGGTGGGGTATTAAATGAAAACTACAGTGATATCTTTGTCTTTCGTGAAGTTCCTTTTCTCTCGTTTCTTAACTACTACCTTAATATTATTTACACATCAATAAATATTCTTCATTTATCTATTTATTACTCTTAGTTTCCGCAACTTCACAATATCGTGGCCCGACTGATTACGTTTGCATACTCTAACTATATTGGTTAGCTTTCTGCACTTTCTTTAACCCTTGTAAAGAACTCTTTCAGTGCGGCGCCATTGTGACTGTGTTACGTATTTATCCCTATATCTCTTAATACTACTAAGGTAATCTAAAGTCGATCCCATACTCGACCTTAGATCCTTTCTTAACTCTAATTGCTTATTCTACTGATTTAAGCGGAATTTAAGGAAGGGGAATCTTTATTTACTTTTAAACAATCAGTTGTTACAACGCAAGAGGGGTCAAATACTTTACACTAGACGCATTGTATTATACACAGGGAGGCTTATTGCTTAGCGATGCTGCCATTTATAACAATAGGGGATGGCTTACTACAATATTTCCTGCACGAACGAGTTTGTCTCTTACTGGCAAGCTGGGGGAATTATTTTTGAACAGGCCACGACCGGGCGTTTACACGATTCAAATATACTTTTATTATTATTATTATTTTTCTTAGTTTACTACTACACTTTACACTTTTATCACACATTATTTTTATTTAAGCTATTATTAAACCTTTTATTTAAAGTACTTATTATTTATTTTATTTCAAACACTGATAAGATTTGAATTCATATAAACACACACATATATAGTCGGGAACCAGTTCAATTTGTTACCTGTTAATTAAACTAGCTGCCGTTGTTAGTAAACCTTACTTACCAACAATTATAACACATTATTAATTAGGAAGTTAGTCAAGGATTGTATAAATTTATTCACTCGCTGGGTGCTAGCAAAAACATCTCTTTATTATTATATTTATCTCTCATAGTTTACTTTACTCTTAAAGAAGTACTCTAATAAATTCTGCATTTAATATTTAAAATTTTTTTTTTACTTCTTATTCTTTTTATCTCAAAAGCATTCAGCTAGATATTGTTTTAAGTACCTCGGATCCGGGTCTCAACTTTGTTATGTTTTAATTTATCACAACTTTAACCAAATTATTTGAAGAATAATTTTGGATGTAAATTTTAGAATTACCTTACATCTACACATCGTAATGTTATTACTACTTCATTACAGAGATTACAAATGTATATATATTAATCTTTAAATTGTCAAAAGTTCTTTACTGTTCTTTTGTTACTTCTCTTGTTGAAACAAATTTTTACAAATGTTATGAGTTGATATCACCTGAATATAACATGAGTTTGCTGTGGGGTCCTTGATGGTCATCTCCAGTCGTCTTCTAGGGTGTGATACACGGTTCCTCTTGATGCTCCATTAGGTTGATTGTTTCCGAAAGGTAGTCTCGTTCTAGACGATTGGATTTTGGTACTAGAAGTTCATACGGTTGTTGTTTGTGTTTTCTTCTTCTGGAGTCGGTTGTTCACATTTTACATTTTAATTACAGTTCTTATTTTAGCAGCACTAAAATCTGGTAAGGAACATATCTTACCACTTACAGTTTATTAAGAGATGTGTCGGCTAAGTTTCCTTTTTTTTTTTTTAAATTACATATTTCTTCACGCACTACATTATATATTTTTTTTATATTATTATTATTATAATTATTTCCACGCTACATTGGGTCAAATCGAAATCAGTACAAACTTGATTGAATAAGTTTTTAACGGTATACACCTATGTGTATATTGACAACACAGTAGCGACATCCTTACATGTCGAAGTTTCTCCGGCGAATGTGGGCATAGTTTAGCGGCGAGGGGTCGGTAAGCTGGCGCGGTTTTACGCGCTGAGAAAATAGGTCGTTCTTTCAAGTAGTATTAATTATACATTAATTAAATCGTAAAACTTTATTTTACCTTTTGGTTATGAGTTAGGAACTTCCTTATTTATTTAGTACGTCTTTTATTTAATTAACTGAATTATTATTTTTAGCTAAATAACACCGTGCTTTGCGTGTTGGTACGGGAAAATTTTCACGTTGATGCAGGAATGTAGGTACAGGTAAGGGGTGGATAATACTCTTACTTGGTATAAAAGCCAAAAATTTCATTTGTGCTATTTAAACATTTTTTTAAATCGTCACATCCTCCTGCACCTAACGATGAAGACGGGGTGGTGGGGTATTAAATGAAAACTACAGTGATATCTTTGTCTTTCGTGAAGTTCCTTTTCTCTCGTTTCTTAACTACTACCTTAATATTATTTACACATCAATAAATATTCTTCATTTATCTATTTATTACTCTTAGTTTCCGTAACTTCACAATATCGTGGCCCGACTGATTACGTTTGCATACTCTAACTATATTGGTTAGCTTTCTGCACTTTCTTTAACCCTTGTAAAGAACTCTTTCAGTGCGGCGCCATTGTGACTGTGTTACGTATTTATCCCTATATCTCTTAATACTACTAAGGTAATCTAAAGTCGATCCCATACTCGACCTTAGATCCTTTCTTAACTTTAATTGCTTATTCTACTGAGATAATCGGAATTTAACGAAGGGGAATCTTTATTTACTTTTAAACAATCAGTTGTTACAACGCAAGAGGGGTCAAATACTTTACACTGGACGCATTGTATTATACACAGGGAGGTTTATTGCTTAGCGATGCTGCCATTTATAACAATAGGGGATGGCTTACTACAATATTTCCTGCACGAACGAGTTTGTCTCTTACTGGCAAGCTGGGGGAATTATTTTTGAACAGGCCACGACTGGGCGTTTACACGATTCAAATATACTTTTATTATTATTATTATTTTTCTTAGTTTACTACTACACTTTACACTTTTATCACACATTATTTTTATTTAAGCTATTATTAAACCTTTTATTTAAAGTACTTATTATTTATTTTATTTCAAACACTGATAAGATTTGAATTCATATAAACACACACATATATAGTCGGGAACCAGTTCAATTTGTTACCTGTTAATTAAACTAGCTGCCGTTGTTAGTAAACCTTACTTACCAACAATTATAACACATTATTAATTAGGAAGTTAGTCAAGGATTGTATAAATTTATTCACTCGCTGGGTGCTAGCAAAAACATCTCTTTATTATTATATTTATCTCTCATAGTTTACTTTACTCTTAAAGAAGTACTCTAATAAATTCTGCATTTAATATTTACAATTTTTTTTTTACTTCTTATTCTTTTTATCTCAAAAGAATTCAGCTAGATATTGTTTTAAGTACCTCGGATCCGGGTCTCAACTTTGTTATGTTTTAATTTATCACAACTTTAACCAAATTATTTGAAGAATAATTTTGGATGTAAATTTTAGAATTACCTTACATCTACACATCGTAATGTTATTACTACTTCATTACAGAGATTACAAATGTATATATATTAATCTTTAAATTGTCAAAAGCTCTTTACTGTTCTTTTGTTACTTCTCTTGTTGAAACAAATTTTTACAAATGTTATGAGTTGATATCACCTGAATATAACATGAGTTTGCTGTGGGGTCCTTGATGGTCATCTCCAGTCGTCTTCTAGGGTGTGATACACGGTTCCTCTTGATGCTCCATTAGGTTGATTGTTTCCGAAAGGTAGTCTCGTTCTAGACGATTGGATTTTGGTACTAGAAGTTCATACGGTTGTTGTTTGTGTTTTCTTCTTCTGGAGTCGGTTGTTCACATTTTACATTTTAATTACAGTTCTTTTTTTAGCAGCACTAAAATCTGGTAAGGAACATATCTTACCACTTACAGTTTATTAAGAGATGTGTCGGCTAAGTTTCCTTTTTTTTTTAAATTACATATTTCTTCACGCACTACATTATATATTTTTTTTATATTATTATTATTATAATTATTTCCACGCTACATTGGGTCAAATCGAAATCAGTACAAACTTGATTGAATAAGTTTTTAACGGTATACACCTACGTGTATATTGACAACACAGTAGCGACATCCTTACATGTCGAAGTTTATCCGGCGAATGTGGGCATAGTTTAGCGGCGAGGGGTCGGTAAGCTGGCGCGGTTTTACGCGCTGAGAAAATAGGTCGTTCTTTCAAGTAGTATTAATTATACATTAATTAAATCGTAAAACTTTATTTTACCTTTTGGTTATGAGCTAGGAACTTCCTTATTTATTTAGTACGTCTTTTATTTAATTAACTGAATTATTATTTTTAGCTAAATAACACCGTGCTTTGCGTGTTGGTACGGGAAAATTTTCACGTTGATGCAGGAATGTAGGTACAGGTAAGGGGTGGATAATACTCTTACTTGGTATAAAAGCCAAAAATTTCATTTGTGCTATTTAAACATTTTTTTAAATCGTCACATCCTCCTGCACCTAACGATGAAGACGGGGTGGTGGGGTATTAAATGAAAACTACAGTGATATCTTTGTCTTTCGTGAAGTTCCTTTTCTCTCGTTTCTTAACTACTACCTTAATATTATTTACACATCAATAAATATTCTTCATTTATCTATTTATTACTCTTAGTTTCCGTATCTTCACAATATCGTGGCCCGACTGATTACGTTTGCATACTCTAACTATATTGGTTAGCTTTCTGCACTTTCTTTAACCCTTGTAAAGAACTCTTTCAGTGCGGCGCCATTGTGACTGTGTTACGTATTTATCCCTATATCTCTTAATACTACTAAGGTAATCTAAAGTCGATCCCATACTCGACCTTAGATCCTTTCTTAACTCTAATTGCTTATTCTACTGATTTAAGCGGAATTTAAGGAAGGGGAATCTTTATTTACTTTTAAACAATCAGTTGTTACAACGCAAGAGGGGTCAAATACTTTACACTAGACGCATTTTATTATACACAGGGAGGCTTATTGCTTAGCGATGCTGCCATTTATAACAATAGGGGATGGCTTACTACAATATTTCCTGCACGAACGAGTTTGTCTCTTACTGGCAAGCTGGGGGAATTATTTTTGAACAGGCCACGACCGGGCGTTTACACGATTCAAATATACTTTTATTATTATTATTATTTTTCTTAGTTTACTACTACACTTTACACTTTTATCACACATTATTTTTATTTAAGCTATTATTAAACCTTTTATTTAAAGTACTTATTATTTATTTTATTTCAAACACTGATAAGATTTGAATTCATATAAACACACACATATATAGTCGGGAACCAGTTCAATTTGTTACCTGTTAATTAAACTAGCTGCCGTTGTTAGTAAACCTTACTTACCAACAATTATAACACATTATTAATTAGGAAGTTAGTCAAGGATTGTATAAATTTATTCACTCGCTGGGTGCTAGCAAAAACATCTCTTTATTATTATATTTATCTCTCATAGTTTACTTTACTCTTAAAGAAGTACTCTAATAAATTCTGCATTTAATATTTAAAATTTTTTTTTTACTTCTCATTCTTTTTATCTCAAAAGAATTCAGCTAGATATTGTTTTAAGTACCTCGGATCCGGGTCTCAACTTTGTTATGTTTTAATTTATCACAACTTTAACCAAATTATTTGAAGAATAATTTTGGATGTAAATTTTAGAATTACCTTACATCTACACATCGTAATGTTATTACTACTTCATTACAGAGATTACAAATGTATATATATTAATCTTTAAATTGTCAAAAGCTCTTTACTGTTCTTTTGTTACTTCTCTTGTTGAAACAAATTTTTACAAATGTTATGAGTTGATATCACCTGAATATAACATGAGTTTGCTGTGGGGTCCTTGATGGTCATCTCCAGTCGTCTTCTAGGGTGTGATACACGGTTCCTCTTGATGCTCCATTAAGTTGATTGTTTCCGAAAGGTAGTCTCGTTCTAGACGATTGGATTTTGGTACTAGAAGTTCATACGGTTGTTGTTTGTGTTTTCTTCTTCTGGAGTCGGTTGTTCACATTTTACATTTTAATTACAGTTCTTATTTTAGCAGCACTAAAATCTGGTAAGGAACATATCTTACCACTTACAGTTTATTAAGAGATGTGTCGGCTAAGTTTCCTTTTTTTTTTAAATTACATATTTCTTCACGCACTACATTATATATTTTTTTTATATTATTATTATTATAATTATTTCCACGCTACATTGGGTCAAATCGAAATCAGTACAAACTTGATTGAATAAGTTTTTAACGGTATACACCTACGTGTGTATTGACAACACAGTAGCGACATCCTTACATGTCGAAGTTTCTCCGGCGAATGTGGGCATAGTTTAGCGGCGAGGGGTCGGTAAGCTGGCGCGGTTTTACGCGCTGAGAAAATAGGTCGTTCTTTCAAGTAGTATTAATTATACATTAATTAAATCGTAAAACTTTATTTTACCTTTTGGTTATGAGTTAGGAACTTCCTTATTTATTTAGTACGTCTTTTATTTAATTAACTGAATTATTATTTTTAGCTAAATAACACCGTGCTTTGCGTGTTGGTACGGGAAAATTTTCACGTTGATGCAGGAATGTAGGTACAGGTAAGGGGTGGATAATACTCTTACTTGGTATAAAAGCCAAAAATTTCATTTGTGCTATTTAAACTTTTTTTAAATCGTCACATCCTCCTGCACCTAACGATGAAGACGGGGTGGTGGGGTATTAAATGAAAACTACAGTGATATCTTTGTCTTTCGTGAAGTTCCTTTTCTCTCGTTTCTTAACTACTACCTTAATATTATTTACACATCAATAAATATTCTTCATTTATCTATTTATTACTCTTAGTTTCCGTAACTTCACAATATCGTGGCCCGACTGATTACGTTTGCATACTCTAACTATATTGGTTAGCTTTCTGCACTTTCTTTAACCCTTGTAAAGAACTCTTTCAGTGCGGCGCCATTGTGACTGTGTTACGTATTTATCCCTATATCTCTTAATACTACTAAGGTAATCTAAAGTCGATCCCATACTCGACCTTAGATCCTTTCTTAACTCTAATTGCTTATTCTACTGAGATAAGCGGAATTTAACGAAGGGGAATCTTTATTTACTTTTAAACAATCAGTTGTTACAACGCAAGAGGGGTCAAATACTTTACACTGGACGCATTGTATTATACACAGGGAGGTTTATTGCTTAGCGATGCTGCCATTTATAACAATAGGGGATGGCTTACTACAATATTTCCTGCACGAACGAGTTTGTCTCTTACTGGCAAGCTGGGGGAATTATTTTTGAACAGGCCACGACCGGGCGTTTACACGATTCAAATATACTTTTATTATTATTATTATTTTTCTTAGTTTACTACTACACTTTACACTTTTATCACACATTATTTTTATTTAAGCTATTATTAAACCTTTTATTTAAAGTACTTATTATTTATTTTATTTCAAACACTGATAAGATTTGAATTCATATAAACACACACATATATAGTCGGGAACTAGTTCAATTTGTTACCTGTTAATTAAACTAGCTGCCGTTGTTAGTAAACCTTACTTACCAACAATTATAACACATTATTAATTAGGAAGTTAGTCAAGGATTGTATAAATTTATTCACTCGCTGGGTGCTAGCAAAAACATCTCTTTATTATTATATTTATCTCTCATAGTTTACTTTACTCTTAAAGAAGTACTCTAATAAATTCTGCATTTAATATTTAAAATTTTTTTTTTACTTCTTATTCTTTTTATCTCAAAAGCATTCAGCTAGATATTGTTTTAAGTACCTCGGATCCGGGTCTCAACTTTGTTATGTTTTAATTTATCACAACTTTAACCAAATTATTTGAAGAATAATTTTGGATGTAAATTTTAGAATTACCTTACATCTACACATCGTAATGTTATTACTACTTCATTACAGAGATTACAAATGTATATATATTAATCTTTAAATTGTCAAAAGTTCTTTACTGTTCTTTTGTTACTTCTCTTGTTGAAACAAATTTTTACAAATGTTATGAGTTGATATCACCTGAATATAACATGAGTTTGCTGTGGGGTCCTTGATGGTCATCTCCAGTCGTCTTCTAGGGTGTGATACACGGTTCCTCTTGATGCTCCATTAGGTTGATTGTTTCCGAAAGGTAGTCTCGTTCTAGACGATTGGATTTTGGTACTAGAAGTTCATACGGTTGTTGTTTGTGTTTTCTTCTTCTGGAGTCGGTTGTTCACATTTTACATTTTAATTACAGTTCTTATTTTAGCAGCACTAAAATCTGGTAAGGAACATATCTTACCACTTACAGTTTATTAAGAGATGTGTCGGCTAAGTTTCCTTTTTTTTTTTAATTACATATTTCTTCACGCACTACATTATATATTTTTTTTTATATTATTATTATTATAATTATTTCCACGCTACATTGGGTCAAATCGAAATCAGTACAAACTTGATTGAATAAGTTTTTAACGGTATACACCTACGTGTATATTGACAACACAGTAGCGACATCCTTACATGTCGAAGTTTCTCCGGCGAATGTGGGCATAGTTTAGCGGCAAGGGGTCGGTAAGCTGGCGCGGTTTTACGCGCTGAGAAAATAGGTCGTTCTTTCAAGTAGTATTAATTATACATTAATTAAATCGTAAAACTTTATTTTACCTTTTGGTTATGAGTTAGGAATTTCCTTATTTATTTAGTACGTCTTTTATTTAATTAACTGAATTATTATTTTTAGCTAAATAACACCGTGCTTTGCGTGTTGGTACGGGAAAATTTTCACGTTGATGCAGGAATGTAGGTACAGGTAAGGGGTGGATAATACTCTTACTTGGTATAAAAGCCAAAAATTTCATTTGTTCTATTTAAACTTTTTTTAAATCGTCACATCCTCCTGCACCTAACGATGAAGACGGGGTGGTGGGGTATTAAATGAAAACTACAGTGATATCTTTGTCTTTCGTGAAGTTCCTTTTCTCTCGTTTCTTAACTACTACCTTAATATTATTTACACATCAATAAATATTCTTCATTTATCTATTTATTACTCTTAGTTTCCGTAACTTCACAATATCGTGGCCCGACTGATTACGTTTGCATACTCTAACTATATTGGTTAGCTTTCTGCACTTTCTTTAACCCTTGTAAAGAACTCTTTCAGTGCGGCGCCATTGTGACTGTGTTACGTATTTATCCCTATATCTCTTAATACTACTAAGGTAATCTAAAGTCGATCCCATACTCGACCTTAGATCCTTTCTTAACTCTAATTGCTTATTCTACTGAGATAAGCGGAATTTAACGAAGGGGAATCTTTATTTACTTTTAAACAATCAGTTGTTACAACGCAAGAGGGGTCAAATACTTTACACTGGACGCATTGTATTATACACAGGGAGGTTTATTGCTTAGCGATGCTGCCATTTATAACAATAGGGGATGGCTTACTACAATATTTCCTGCACGAACGAGTTTGTCTCTTACTGGCAAGCTAGGGGAATTATTTTTGAACAGGCCACGACCGGGCGTTTACACGATTCAAATATACTTTTATTATTATTATTATTATTATTATTATTTTTCTTAGTTTACTACTACACTTTACACTTTTATCACACATTATTTTTATTTAAGCTATCATTAAACCTTTTATTTAAAGTACTTATTATTTATTTTCTTTCAAACACTGATAAGATTTGAATTCATATAAACACACACATATATATCTATTATTACACATCCAATCTTATACTAATTAATCAAATTAAACTTATCTAACAACAATTCAATTTTCTGTACTGTCATATATAATCAGTCAAAACAAAACGCTAATATCATTTTATAGTGGAGAGAAATTTCACATACGAAGAGTTCATTGCTTTAACAATAGCACAAAGGGTCAGTTGTTTTGGGGGAGGCTTATTGTTTGCATAGGGTGGTTTAACAAAGTAGGGTGATTCAGACAGTCTTAAACACAATTCTTTCCTGTTCTGATTTGTCTGTTATGTGTGCGAGGGGAGTTTTGTATGGGATGCTCTCTATACGTACATAGGGTAGAGTTTACATTTCTCGACACGCATTTAACATGAAACAGCTTGTCAATACCGACAGGTTTAAAATGGAATATTTACCAGCGATGACTTGTTTATTACGACATTGTCCCAATACTAATATTATTATATCTTAACTAAAACTTTACTCATTTATTTGTTCCCGATTTCAGAGTGAATAAATTTATATTCGACAAGGTTGCTGTTAATGAATTATAACAATGTACACAATTTTTACACAAAAGCAGAATAGTTAGAAAAATCAGCAGAGTGGCGCAATTTTATATGTGACACTCTGTAAACAATTAACTTCTTTTTTACAAGATAGCAGAGTGGCGCAATTTTGTAAAGTCTCCCTTGTTAAGACATTACAGAAGTCGGGAACCAGTTCAATTTGTTACCTGTTAATTAAACTAGCTGCCGTTGTTAGTAAACCTTACTTACCAACAATTATAACACATTATTAATTAGGAAGTTAGTCAAGGATTGTATAAATTTATTCACTCGCTGGGTGCTAGCAAAAACATCTCTTTATTATTATATTTATCTCTCATAGTTTACTTTACTCTTAAAGAAGTACTCTAATAAATTCTGCATTTAATATTTAAAATTTTTTTTTTTTACTTCTTATTCTTTTTATCTCAAAAGCATTCAGCTAGATATTGTTTTAAGTACCTCGGATCCGGGTCTCAACTTTGTTATTTTTTAATTTATCACAACTTTAACCAAATTATTTGAAGAATAATTTTGGATGTAAATTTTAGAATTACCTTACATCTACACATCGTAATGTTATTACTACTTCATTACAGAGATTACAAATGTATATATATTAATCTTTAAATTGTCAAAAGCTCTTTACTGTTCTTTTGTTACTTCTCTTGTTGAAACAAATTTTTACAAATGTTATGAGTTGATATCACCTGAATATAACATGAGTTTGCTGTGGGGTCCTTGATGGTCATCTCCAGTCGTCTTCTAGGGTGTGATACACGGTTCCTCTTGATGCTCCATTAGGTTGATTGTTTCCGAAAGGTAGTCTCGTTCTAGACGATTGGATTTTGGTACTAGAAGTTCATACGGTTGTTGTTTGTGTTTTCTTCTTCTGGAGTCGGTTGTTCACATTTTACATTTTAATTACAGTTCTTTTTTTAGCAGCACTAAAATCTGGTAAGGAACATATCTTACCACTTACAGTTTATTAAGAGATGTGTCGGCTAAGTTTCCTTTTTTTTTTAAATTACATATTTCTTCACGCACTACATTATATATTTTTTTTATATTATTATTATTATAATTATTTCCACGCTACATTGGGTCAAATCGAAATCAGTACAAACTTGATTGAATAAGTTTTTAACGGTATACACCTACGTGTATATTGACAACACAGTAGCGACATCCTTACATGTCGAAGTTTATCCAGCGAATGTGGGCATAGTTTAGCGGCGAGGGGTCGGTAAGCTGGCGCGGTTTTACGCGCTGAGAAAATAGGTCGTTCTTTCAAGTAGTATTAATTATACATTAATTAAATCGTAAAACTTTATTTTACCTTTTGGTTATGAGCTAGGAACTTCCTTATTTATTTAGTACGTCTTTTATTTAATTAACTGAATTATTATTTTTAGCTAAATAACACCGTGCTTTGCGTGTTGGTACGGGAAAATTTTCACGTTGATGCAGGAATGTAGGTACAGGTAAGGGGTGGATAATACTCTTACTTGGTATAAAAGCCAAAAATTTCATTTGTGCTATTTAAACATTTTTTTAAATCGTCACATCCTCCTGCACCTAACGATGAAGACGGGGTGGTGGGGTATTAAATGAAAACTACAGTGATATCTTTGTCTTTCGTGAAGTTCCTTTTCTCTCGTTTCTTAACTACTACCTTAATATTATTTACACATCAATAAATATTCTTCATTTATCTATTTATTACTCTTAGTTTCCGTATCTTCACAATATCGTGGCCCGACTGATTACGTTTGCATACTCTAACTATATTGGTTAGCTTTCTGCACTTTCTTTAACCCTTGTAAAGAACTCTTTCAGTGCGGCGCCATTGTGACTGTGTTACGTATTTATCCCTATATCTCTTAATACTACTAAGGTAATCTAAAGTCGATCCCATACTCGACCTTAGATCCTTTCTTAACTCTAATTGCTTATTCTACTGATTTAAGCGGAATTTAAGGAAGGGGAATCTTTATTTACTTTTAAACAATCAGTTGTTACAACGCAAGAGGGGTCAAATACTTTACACTAGACGCATTTTATTATACACAGGGAGGCTTATTGCTTAGCGATGCTGCCATTTATAACAATAGGGGATGGCTTACTACAATATTTCCTGCACGAACGAGTTTGTCTCTTACTGGCAAGCTGGGGGAATTATTTTTGAACAGGCCACGACCGGGCGTTTACACGATTCAAATATACTTTTATTATTATTATTATTTTTCTTAGTTTACTACTACACTTTACACTTTTATCACACAATATTTTTATTTAAGCTATTATTAAACCTTTTATTTAAAGTACTTATTATTTATTTTATTTCAAACACTGATAAGATTTGAATTCATATAAACACACACATATATAGTCGGGAACCAGTTCAATTTGTTACCTGTTAATTAAACTAGCTGCCGTTGTTAGTAAACCTTACTTACCAACAATTATAACACATTATTAATTAGGAAGTTAGTCAAGGATTGTATAAATTTATTCACTCGCTGGGTGCTAGCAAAAACATCTCTTTATTATTATATTTATCTCTCATAGTTTACTTTACTCTTAAAGAAGTACTCTAATAAATTCTGCATTTAATATTTAAAATTTTTTTTTTACTTCTCATTCTTTTTATCTCAAAAGAATTCAGCTAGATATTGTTTTAAGTACCTCGGATCCGGGTCTCAACTTTGTTATGTTTTAATTTATCACAACTTTAACCAAATTATTTGAAGAATAATTTTGGATGTAAATTTTAGAATTACCTTACATCTACACATCGTAATGTTATTACTACTTCATTACAGAGATTACAAATGTATATATATTAATCTTTAAATTGTCAAAAGCTCTTTACTGTTCTTTTGTTACTTCTCTTGTTGAAACAAATTTTTACAAATGTTATGAGTTGATATCACCTGAATATAACATGAGTTTGCTGTGGGGTCCTTGATGGTCATCTCCAGTCGTCTTCTAGGGTGTGATACACGGTTCCTCTTGATGCTCCATTAAGTTGATTGTTTCCGAAAGGTAGTCTCGTTCTAGACGATTGGATTTTGGTACTAGAAGTTCATACGGTTGTTGTTTGTGTTTTCTTCTTCTGGAGTCGGTTGTTCACATTTTACATTTTAATTACAGTTCTTATTTTAGCAGCACTAAAATCTGGTAAGGAACATATCTTACCACTTACAGTTTATTAAGAGATGTGTCGGCTAAGTTTCCTTTTTTTTTTAAATTACATATTTCTTCACGCACTACATTATATATTTTTTTTATATTATTATTATTATAATTATTTCCACGCTACATTGGGTCAAATCGAAATCAGTACAAACTTGATTGAATAAGTTTTTAACGGTATACACCTACGTGTGTATTGACAACACAGTAGCGACATCCTTACATGTCGAAGTTTCTCCGGCGAATGTGGGCATAGTTTAGCGGCGAGGGGTCGGTAAGCTGGCGCGGTTTTACGCGCTGAGAAAATAGGTCGTTCTTTCAAGTAGTATTAATTATACATTAATTAAATCGTAAAACTTTATTTTACCTTTTGGTTATGAGTTAGGAACTTCCTTATTTATTTAGTACGTCTTTTATTTAATTAACTGAATTATTATTTTTAGCTAAATAACACCGTGCTTTGCGTGTTGGTACGGGAAAATTTTCACGTTGATGCAGGAATGTAGGTACAGGTAAGGGGTGGATAATACTCTTACTTGGTATAAAAGCCAAAAATTTCATTTGTGCTATTTAAACTTTTTTTAAATCGTCACATCCTCCTGCACCTAACGATGAAGACGGGGTGGTGGGGTATTAAATGAAAACTACAGTGATATCTTTGTCTTTCGTGAAGTTCCTTTTCTCTCGTTTCTTAACTACTACCTTAATATTATTTACACATCAATAAATATTCTTCATTTATCTATTTATTACTCTTAGTTTCCGTAACTTCACAATATCGTGGCCCGACTGATTACGTTTGCATACTCTAACTATATTGGTTAGCTTTCTGCACTTTCTTTAACCCTTGTAAAGAACTCTTTCAGTGCGGCGCCATTGTGACTGTGTTACGTATTTATCCCTATATCTCTTAATACTACTAAGGTAATCTAAAGTCGATCCCATACTCGACCTTAGATCCTTTCTTAACTCTAATTGCTTATTCTACTGAGATAAGCGGAATTTAACGAAGGGGAATCTTTATTTACTTTTAAACAATCAGTTGTTACAACGCAAGAGGGGTCAAATACTTTACACTGGACGCATTGTATTATACACAGGGAGGTTTATTGCTTAGCGATGCTGCCATTTATAACAATAGGGGATGGCTTACTACAATATTTCCTGCACGAACGAGTTTGTCTCTTACTGGCAAGCTAGGGGAATTATTTTTGAACAGGCCACGACCGGGCGTTTACACGATTCAAATATACTTTTATTATTATTATTATTATTATTATTATTTTTCTTAGTTTACTACTACACTTTACACTTTTATCACACATTATTTTTATTTAAGCTATCATTAAACCTTTTATTTAAAGTACTTATTATTTATTTTCTTTCAAACACTGATAAGATTTGAATTCATATAAACACACACATATATATCTATTATTACACATCCAATCTTATACTAATTAATCAAATTAAACTTATCTAACAACAATTCAATTTTCTGTACTGTCATATATAATCAGTCAAAACAAAACGCTAATATCATTTTATAGTGGAGAGAAATTTCACATACGAAGAGTTCATTGCTTTAACAATAGCACAAAGGGTCAGTTGTTTTGGGGGAGGCTTATTGTTTGCATAGGGTGGTTTAACAAAGTAGGGTGATTCAGACAGTCTTAAACACAATTCTTTCCTGTTCTGATTTGTCTGTTATGTGTGCGAGGGGAGTTTTGTATGGGATGCTCTCTATACGTACATAGGGTAGAGTTTACATTTCTCGACACGCATTTAACATGAAACAGCTTGTCAATACCGACAGGTTTAAAATGGAATATTTACCAGCGATGACTTGTTTATTACGACATTGTCCCAATACTAATATTATTATATCTTAACTAAAACTTTACTCATTTATTTGTTCCCGATTTCAGAGTGAATAAATTTATATTCGACAAGGTTGCTGTTAATGAATTATAACAATGTACACAATTTTTACACAAAAGCAGAATAGTTAGAAAAATCAGCAGAGTGGCGCAATTTTATATGTGACACTCTGTAAACAATTAACTTCTTTTTTACAAGATAGCAGAGTGGCGCAATTTTGTAAAGTCTCCCTTGTTAAGACATTACAGAAGTCGGGAACCAGTTCAATTTGTTACCTGTTAATTAAACTAGCTGCCGTTGTTAGTAAACCTTACTTACCAACAATTATAACACATTATTAATTAGGAAGTTAGTCAAGGATTGTATAAATTTATTCACTCGCTGGGTGCTAGCAAAAACATCTCTTTATTATTATATTTATCTCTCATAGTTTACTTTACTCTTAAAGAAGTACTCTAATAAATTCTGCATTTAATATTTAAAATTTTTTTTTTTTACTTCTTATTCTTTTTATCTCAAAAGCATTCAGCTAGATATTGTTTTAAGTACCTCGGATCCGGGTCTCAACTTTGTTATTTTTTAATTTATCACAACTTTAACCAAATTATTTGAAGAATAATTTTGGATGTAAATTTTAGAATTACCTTACATCTACACATCGTAATGTTATTACTACTTCATTACAGAGATTACAAATGTATATATATTAATCTTTAAATTGTCAAAAGTTCTTTACTGTTCTTTTGTTACTTCTCTTGTTGAAACAAATTTTTACAAATGTTATGAGCTGATATCACCTGAATATAACATGAGTTTGCTGTGGGGTCCTTGATGGTCATCTCCAGTCGTCTTCTAGGGTGTGATACACGGTTCCTCTTGATGCTCCATTAGGTTGATTGTTTCCGAAAGGTAGTCTCGTTCTAGACGATTGGATTTTGGTACTAGAAGTTCATACGGTTGTTGTTTGTGTTTTCTTCTTCTGGAGTCGGTTGTTCACATTTTACATTTTAATTACAGTTCTTATTTTAGCAGCACTAAAATCTGGTAAGGAACATATCTTACCACTTACAGTTTATTAAGAGATGTGTCGGCTAAGTTTCCTTTTTTTTTTTTAATTACATATTTCTTCACGCACTACATTATATATATTTTTTTTATATTATTATTATTATAATTATTTCCACGCTACATTGGGTCAAATCGAAATCAGTACAAACTTGATTGAATAAGTTTTTAACGGTATACACCTACGTGTATATTGACAACACAGTAGCGACATCCTTACATGTCGAAGTTTCTCCGGCGAATGTGGGCATAGTTTAGCGGCGAGGGGTCGGTAAGCTGGCGCGGTTTTACGCGCTGAGAAAATAGGTCGTTCTTTCAAGTAGTATTAATTATACATTAATTAAATCGTAAAACTTTATTTTACCTTTTGGTTATGAGTTAGGAACTTCCTTATTTATTTAGTACGTCTTTTATTTAATTAACTGAATTATTATTTTTAGCTAAATAACACCGTGCTTTGCGTGTTGGTACGGGAAAATTTTCACGTTGATGCAGGAATCTAGGTACAGGTAAGGGGTGGATAATACTCTTACTTGGTATAAAAGCCAAAAATTTCATTTGTGCTATTTAAACTTTTTTTAAATCGTCACATCCACCTGCACCTAACGATGAAGACGGGGTGGTGGGGTATTAAATGAAAACTACAGTGATATCTTTGTCTTTCGTGAAGTTCCTTTTCTCTCGTTTCTTAACTACTACCTTAATATTATTTACACATCAATAAATATTCTTCATTTATCTATTTATTACTCTTAGTTTCCGTAACTTCACAATATCGTGGCCCGTCTGATTACGTTTGCATACTCTAACTATATTGGTTAGCTTTCTGCACTTTCTTTAACCCTTGTAAAGAACTCTTTCAGTGCGGCGCCATTGTGACTGTGTTACGTATTTATCCCTATATCTCTTAATACTACTAAGGTAATCTAAAGTCGATCCCATACTCGACCTTAGATCCTTTCTTAACTTTAATTGCTTATTCTACTGAGATAAGCGGAATTTAACGAAGGGGAATCTTTATTTACTTTTAAACAATCAGTTGTTACAACGCAAGAGGGGTCAAATACTTTACACTGGACGCATTGTATTATACACAGGGAGGTTTATTGCTTAGCGATGCTGCCATTTATAACAATAGGGGATGGCTTACTACAATATTTCCTGCACGAACGAGTTTGTCTCTTACTGGCAAGCTGGGGGAATTATTTTTGAACAGGCCACGACCGGGCGTTTACACGATTCAAATATCCTTTTATTATTATTATTATTTTTCTTAGTTTACTACTACACTTTACACTTTTATCACACATTATTTTTATTTAAGCTATTATTAAACCTTTTATTTAAAGTACCTATTATTTATTTTATTTCAAACACTGATAAGATTTGAATTCATATAAACACACACATATATATCTATTATTACACATCGAATCTTATACTAATTAATCAAATTAAACTTATCTAACAACAATTCAATTTTCTGTACTGTCATATATAATCAGTCAAAACAAAACGCTAATATCATTTTATAGTGGAGAGAAATTTCACATACGAAGAGTTCATTGCTTTAACAATAGCACAAAGGGTCAGTTGTTTTGGGGGAGGCTTATTGTTTGCATAGGGTGGTTTAACAAAGTAGGGTGATTCAGACAGTCTTAAACACAATTCTTTCCTGTTCTGATTTGTCTGTTATGTGTGCGAGGGGAGTTTTGTATGGTATGCTCTCTATACGTACATAGGGTAGAGTTTACATTTCTCGACACGCATTTAACATGAAACAGCTTGTCAATACCGACAGGTTTAAAATGGAATATTTACCAGCGATGACTTGTTTATTACGACATTGTCCCAATACTAATATTATTATATCTTAACTAAAACTTTACTCATTTATTTGTTCCCGATTTCAGAGTGAATAAATTTATATTCGACAAGGTTGCTGTTAATGAATTATAACAATGTACACAATTTTTACACAAAAGCAGAATAGTTAGAAAAATCAGCAGAGTGGCGCAATTTTATATGTGACACTCTGTAAACAATTAACTTCTTTTTTACAAGATAGCAGTTTGGCGCAATTTTGTAACGTCTCCCTTGTTAAGACATTACAAAAGTCGGGAACCAGTTCAATTTGTTACCTGTTAATTAAACTAGCTGCCGTTGTTAGTAAACCTTACTTACCAACAATTACAACACATTATTAATTAGGAAGTTAGGCAAGGATTGTATAAATTTATTCACTCGCTGGGTGCTAGCAAAAACATCTCTTTATTATTATATTTATCTCTCATAGTTTACTTTACTCTTAAAGAAGTACTCTAATAAATTCTGCATTTAATATTTAAAATTTTTTTTTTTACTTCTTATTCTTTTTATCTCAAAAGCATTCAGCTAGATATTGTTTTAAGCACCTCGGATCCGGGTCTCAACTTTGTTATGTTTTAATTTATCACAACTTTAACCAAATTATTTGAAGAATAATTTTGGATGTAAATTTTAGAATTACCTTACATCTACACATCGTAATGTTATTACTACTTCATTACAGAGATTACAAATGTATATATATTAATCTTTAAATTGTCAAAAGCTCTTTACTGTTCTTTTGTTACTTCTCTTGTTGAAACAAATTTTTACAAATGTTATGAGTTGATATCACCTGAATATAACATGAGTTTGCTGTGGGGTCCTTGATGGTCATCTCCAGTCGTCTTCTAGGGTGTGATACACGGTTCCTCTTGATGCTCCATTAGGTTGATTGTTTCCGAAAGGTAGTCTCGTTCTAGACGATTGGATTTTGGTACTAGAAGTTCATACGGTTGTTGTTTGTGTTTTCTTCTTCTGGAGTCGGTTGTTCACATTTTACATTTTAATTACAGTTCTTATTTTAGCAGCACTAAAATCTGGTAAGGAACATATCTTACCACTTACAGTTTATTAAGAGATGTGTCGGCTAAGTTTCCTTTTTTTTTTTAATTACATATTTCTTCACGCACTACATTATATATTTTTTTTTTATATTATTATTATTATAATTATTTCCACGCTACATTGGGTCAAATCGAAATCAGTACAAACTTGATTGAATAAGTTTTTAACGGTATACACCTACGTGTATATTGACAACACAGTAGCGACATCCTTACATGTCGAAGTTTCTCCGGCGAATGTGGGCATAGTTTAGCGGCGAGGGGTCGGTAAGCTGGCGCGGTTTTACGCGCTGAGAAAATAGGTCGTTCTTTCAAGTAGTATTAATTATACATTAATTAAATCGTAAAACTTTATTTTACCTTTTGGTTATGAGTTAGGAACTTCCTTATTTATTTAGTACGTCTTTTATTTAATTAACTGAATTATTATTTTTAGCTAAATAACACCGTGCTTTGCGTGTTGGTAGGGAAAATTTTCACGTTGATGCAGGAATGTAGGTACAGGTAAGGGTTGGATAATACTCTTACTTGGTATAAAAGCCAAAAATTTCATTTGTGCTATTTAAACATTTTTTTAAATCGTCACATCCTCCTGCACCTAACGATGAAGACGGGGTGGTGGGGTATTAAATGAAAACTACAGTGATATCTTTGTCTTTCGTGAAGTTCCTTTTCTCTCGTTTCTTAACTACTACCTTAATATTATTTACACATCAATAAATATTCTTCATTTATCTATTTATTACTCTTAGTTTCCGTAACTTCACAATATCGTGGCCCGACTGATTACGTTTGCATACTGTAACTATATTGGTTAGCTTTCTGCACTTTCTTTAACCCTTGTAAAGAACTCTTTCAGTGCGGCGCCATTGTGACTGTGTTACGTATTTATCCCTATATCTCTTAATACTACTAAGGTAATGTAAAGTCGATCCCATACTCGACCTTAGATCCTTTCTTAACTTTAATTGCTTATTCTACTGAGATAAGCGGAATTTAACGAAGGGGAATCTTTATTTACTTTTAAACAATCAGTTGTTACAACGCAAGAGGTGTCAAATACTTTACACTGGACGCATTGTATTATACACAGGGAGGTTTATTGCTTAGCGATGCTGCCATTTATAACAATAGGGGATGGCTTACTACAATATTTCCTGCACGAACGAGTTTGTCTCTTACTGGCAAGCTGGGGGAATTATTTTTGAACAGGCCACGACCGGGCGTTTACACGATTCAAATATACTTTTATTATTAATATTATTTTTCTTAGTTTACTACTACACTTTACACTTTTATCACACATTATTTTTATTTAAGCTATTATTGAACCTTTTATTTAAAGTACTTATTATTTATTTTATTTCAAACACTGATAAGATTTGAAATCATATAAACACACACATATATATCTATTATTACACATCGAATCTTATACTAATTAATCAAATTAAACTTATCTAACAACAATTCAATTTTCTGTACTGTCATATATAATCAGTCAAAACAAAACGCTAATATCATTTTATAGTGGAGAGAAATTTCACATACGAAGAGTTCATTGCTTTAACAATAGCACAAAGGGTCAGTTGTTTTGGGGGAGGCTTATTGTTTGCATAGGGTGGTTTAACAAAGTAGGGTGATTCAGACAGTCTTAAACACGATTCTTTCCTGTTCTGATTTGTCTGTTATGTGTGCGAGGGGAATTTTGTATGGGATGCTCTCTATACGTACATAGGGTAGAGTTTACATTTCTCGACACGCATTTAACATGAAACAGCTTGTCAATACCGACAGGTTTAAAATGAAATATTTACCAGCGATGACTTGTTTATTACGACATTGTCCCAATACTAATATTATTATATCTTAACTAAAACTTTACTCATTTATT
This sequence comes from Magicicada septendecula, assembly GCA_034769895.1. NCBI lineage: Eukaryota > Metazoa > Arthropoda > Insecta > Hemiptera > Cicadidae > Magicicada > Magicicada septendecula. The sequence continues at coordinate 246,683,300 of CM068373.1, read as the reverse complement.
TGTTCCCGATTTCAGAGTGAATAAATTTATATTCGACAAGGTTACTGTTAATGAATTATAACAATGTACACAATTTTTACACAAAAGCAGAATAGTTAGAAAAATCAGCAGAGTGGCGCAATTTTATATGTGACACTCTGTAAACAATTAACTTCTTTTTTACAAGATAGCAGAATGGCGCAATTTTGTAACGTCTCCCTTGTTAAGACATTACAAAAGTCGGGAACCAGTTCAATTTGTTACCTGTTAATTAAACTAGCTGCCGTTGTTAGTAAACCTTACTTACCAACAATTATAACACATTATTAATTAGGAAGTTAGTCAAGGATTGTATAAATGTATTCACTCGCTGGGTGCTAGCAAAAACATCTCTTTATTATTATATTTATCTCTCATAGTTTACTTTACTCTTAAAGAAGTACTCTAATAAATTCTGCATTTAATATTTAAAAATTTTTTTTTTACTTCTTATTCTTTTTATCTCAAAAGCATTCAGCTAGATATTGTTTTAAGTACCTCGGATCCGGGTCTCAACTTTGTTATGTTTTAATTTATCACAACTTTAACCAAATTATTTGAAGAATAATTTTGGATGTAAATTTTAGAATTACCTTACATCTACACATCGTAAGTTTATTACTACTTCATTACAGAGATTACAAATGTATATATATTAATCTTAAAATTGTCAAAAGCTCTTTACTGTTCTTTTGTTACTTCTCTTGTTGAAACAAATTTTTACAAATGTTATGAGTTGATATCACCTGAATATAACATGAGTTTGCTGTGGGGTCCTTGATGGTCATCTCCAGTCACCTTCTAGGGTGTGATACACGGTTCCTCTTGATGCTCCATTAGGTTGATTGTTTCCGAAAGGTAGTCTCGTTCTAGACGATTGGATTTTGGTACTAGAAGTTCATACGGTTGTTGTTTGTGTTTTCTTCTTCTGGAGTCGGTTGTTCACATTTTACATTTTAATTACAGTTCTTATTTTAGCAGCACTAAAATCTGGTAAGGAACATATCTTACCACTTACAGTTTATTAAGAGATGTGTCGGCTAAGTTTCCTTTTTTTTTTTAATTACATATTTCTTCACGCACTACATTATATATTTTTTTTTTATATTATTATTATTATAATTATTTCCACGCTACATTGGGTCAAATCGAAATCAGTACAAACTTGATTGAATAAGTTTTTAACGGTATACACCTACGTGTATAATGACAACACAGTAGCGACATCCTTACATGTCGAAGTTTCTCCGGCGAATGTGGGCATAGTTTAGCGGCGAGGGGTCGGTAAGCTGGCGCGGTTTTACGCGCTGAGAAAATAGGTCGTTCTTTCAAGTAGTATTAATTATACATTAATTAAATCGTAAAACTTTATTTTACCTTTTGGTTATGAGTTAGGAACTTCCTTATTTATTTAGTACGTCTTTTATTTAATTAACTGAATTATTATTTTTAGCTAAATAACACCGTGCTTTGCGTGTTGGTAGGGAAAATTTTCACGTTGATGCAGGAATGTAGGTACAGGTAAGGGTTGGATAATACTCTTACTTGGTATAAAAGCCAAAAATTTCATTTGTGCTATTTAAACATTTTTTTAAATCGTCACATCCTCCTGCACCTAACGATGAAGACGGGGTGGTGGGGTATTAAATGAAAACTACAGTGATATCTTTGTCTTTCGTGAAGTTCCTTTTCTCTCGTTTCTTAACTACTACCTTAATATTATTTACACATCAATAAATATTCTTCATTTATCTATTTATTACTCTTAGTTTCCGTAACTTCACAATATCGTGGCCCGACTGATTACGTTTGCATACTGTAACTATATTGGTTAGCTTTCTGCACTTTCTTTAACCCTTGTAAAGAACTCTTTCAGTGTGGCGCCATTGTGACTGTGTTACGTATTTATCCCTATATCTCTTAATACTACTAAGGTAATCTAAAGTCGATCCCATACTCGACCTTAGATCCTTTCTTAACTTTAATTGCTTATTCTACTGAGATAAGCGGAATTTAACGAAGGGGAATCTTTATTTACTTTTAAACAATCAGTTGTTACAACGCAAGAGGGGTCAAATACTTTACACTGGACGCATTGTATTATACACAGGGAGGTTTATTGCTTAGCGATGCTGCCATTTATAACAATAGGGGATGGCTTACTACAATATTTCCTGCACGAACGAGTTTGTCTCATACTGGCAAGCTGGGGGAATTATTTTTGAACAGGCCACGACCGGGCGTTTACACGATTCAAATATACTTTTATTATTAATATTATTTTTCTTAGTTTACTACTACACTTTACACTTTTATCACACATTATTTTTATTTAAGCTATTATTGAACCTTTTATTTAAAGTACTTATTATTTATTTTATTTCAAACACTGATAAGATTTGAAATCATATAAACACACACATATATATCTATTATTACACATCGAATCTTATACTAATTAATCAAATTAAACTTATCTAACAACAATTCAATTTTCTGTACTGTCATATATAATCAGTCAAAACAAAACGCTAATATCATTTTATAGTGGAGAGAAATTTCACATACGAAGAGTTCATTGCTTTAACAATAGCACAAAGGGTCAGTTGTTTTGGGGGAGGCTTATTGTTTGCATAGGGTGGTTTAACAAAGTAGGGTGATTCAGACAGTCTTAAACACGATTCTTTCCTGTTCTGATTTGTCTGTTATGTGTGCGAGGGGAATTTTGTATGGGATGCTCTCTATACGTACATAGGGTAGAGTTTACATTTCTCGACACGCATTTAACATGAAACAGCTTGTCAATACCGACAGGTTTAAAATGAAATATTTACCAGCGATGACTTGTTTATTACGACATTGTCCCAATACTAATATTATTATATCTTAACTAAAACTTTACTCATTTATTTGTTCCCGATTTCAGAGTGAATAAATTTATATTCGACAAGGTTACTGTTAATGAATTATAACAATGTACACAATTTTTACACAAAAGCAGAATAGTTAGAAAAATCAGCAGAGTGGCGCAATTTTATATGTGACACTCTGTAAACAATTAACTTCTTTTTTACAAGATAGCAGAATGGCGCAATTTTGTAACGTCTCCCTTGTTAAGACATTACAAAAGTCGGGAACCAGTTCAATTTGTTACCTGTTAATTAAACTAGCTGCCGTTGTTAGTAAACCTTACTTACCAACAATTATAACACATTATTAATTAGGAAGTTAGTCAAGGATTGTATAAATGTATTCACTCGCTGGGTGCTAGCAAAAACATCTCTTTATTATTATATTTATCTCTCATAGTTTACTTTACTCTTAAAGAAGTACTCTAATAAATTCTGCATTTAATATTTAAAATTTTTTTTTTACTTCTTATTCTTTTTATCTCAAAAGCATTCAGCTAGATATTGTTTTAAGTACCTCGGATCCGGGTCTCAACTTTGTTATGTTTTAATTTATCACAACTTTAACCAAATTATTTGAAGAATAATTTTGGATGTAAATTTTAGAATTACCTTACATCTACACATCGTAATGTTATTACTACTTCATTACAGAGATTACAAATGTATATATATTAATCTTTAAATTGTCAAAAGCTCTTTACTGTTCTTTTGTTACTTCTCTTGTTGAAACAAATTTTTACAAATGTTATGAGTTGATATCACCTGAATATAACATGAGTTTGCTGTGGGGTCCTTGATGGTCATCTCCAGTCACCTTCTAGGGTGTGATACACGGTTCCTCTTGATGCTCCATTAGGTTGATTGTTTCCGAAAGGTAGTCTCGTTCTAGACGATTGGATTTTGGTACTAGAAGTTCATACGGTTGTTGTTTGTGTTTTCTTCTTCTGGAGTCGGTTGTTCACATTTTACATTTTAATTACAGTTCTTATTTTAGCAGCACTAAAATCTGGTAAGGAACATATCTTACCACTTACAGTTTATTAAGAGATGTGTCGGCTAAGTTTCCTTTTTTTTTTTAATTACATATTTCTTCACGCACTACATTATATATTTTTTTTTTATATTATTATTATTATAATTATTTCCACGCTACATTGGGTCAAATCGAAATCAGTACAAACTTGATTGAATAAGTTTTCAACGGTATACACCTACGTGTATATTGACAACACAGTAGCGACATCCTTACATGTCGAAGTTTCTCCGGCGAATGTGGGCATAGTTTAGCGGCGAGGGGTCGGTAAGCTGGCGCGGTTTTACGGCTGAGAAAATAGGTCGTTCTTTCAAGTAGTATTAATTATACATTAATTAAATCGTAAAACTTTATTTTACCTTTTGGTTATGAGTTAGGAACTTCCTTATTTATTTAGTACGTCTTTTATTTATTTAACTGAATTATTATTTTTAGCTAAATAACACCGTGCTTTGCGTGTTGGTACGGGAAAATTTTCACGTTGATGCAGGAATGTAGGTACAGGTAAGGGGTGGATAATACTCTTACTTGGTATAAAAGCCAAAAATTTCATTTGTGCTATTTAAACATTTTTTTAAATCGTCACATCCTCCTGCACCTAACGATGAAGACGGGGTGGTGGGGTATTAAATGAAAACTACAGTGATATCTTTGTCTTTCGTGAAGTTCCTTTTCTCTCGTTTCTTAACTACTACCTTAATATTATTTACACATCAATAAATATTCTTCATTTATCTATTTATTACTCTTAGTTTCCGTAACTTCACAATATCGTGGCCCGACTGATTACGTTTGCATACTCTAACTATATTGGTTAGCTTTCTGCACTTTCTTTAACCCTTGTAAAGAACTCTTTCAGTGCGGCGCCATTGTGACTGTGTTACGTATTTATCCCTATATCTCTTAATACTACTAAGGTAATCTAAAGTCGATCCCATACTCGACCTTAGATCCTTTCTTAACTTTAATTGCTTATTCTACTGAGATAAGCGGAATTTAACGAAGGGGAATCTTTATTTACTTTTAAACAATCAGTTGTTACAACGCAAGAGGGGTCAAATACTTTACACTGGACGCATTGTATTATACACAGGGAGGTTTATTGCTTAGCGATGCTGCCATTTATAACAATAGGGGATGGCTTACTACAATATTTCCTGCACGAACGAGTTTGTCTCTTACTGGCAAGCTGGGGGAATTATTTTTGAACAGGCCACGACCGGGCGTTTACACGATTCAAATATCCTTTTATTATTATTATTATTTTTCTTAGTTTACTACTACACTTTACACTTTTATCACACATTATTTTTATTTAAGCTATTATTAAACCTTTTATTTAAAGTACCTATTATTTATTTTATTTCAAACACTGATAAGATTTGAATTCATATAAACACACACATATATATCTATTATTACACATCGAATCTTATACTAATTAATCAAATTAAACTTATCTAACAACAATTCAATTTTCTGTACTGTCATATATAATCAGTCAAAACAAAACGCTAATATCATTTTATAGTGGAGAGAAATTTCACATACGAAGAGTTCATTGCTTTAACAATAGCACAAAGGGTCAGTTGTTTTGGGGGAGGCTTATTGTTTGCATAGGGTGGTTTAACAAAGTAGGGTGATTCAGACAGTCTTAAACACAATTCTTTCCTGTTCTGATTTGTCTGTTATGTGTGCGAGGGGAGTTTTGTATGGTATGCTCTCTATACGTACATAGGGTAGAGTTTACATTTCTCGACACGCATTTAACATGAAACAGCTTGTCAATACCGACAGGTTTAAAATGGAATATTTACCAGCGATGACTTGTTTATTACGACATTGTCCCAATACTAATATTATTATATCTTAACTAAAACTTTACTCATTTATTTGTTCCCGATTTCAGAGTGAATAAATTTATATTCGACAAGGTTGCTGTTAATGAATTATAACAATGTACACAATTTTTACACAAAAGCAGAATAGTTAGAAAAATCAGCAGAGTGGCGCAATTTTATATGTGACACTCTGTAAACAATTAACTTCTTTTTTACAAGATAGCAGTTTGGCGCAATTTTGTAACGTCTCCCTTGTTAAGACATTACAAAAGTCGGGAACCAGTTCAATTTGTTACCTGTTAATTAAACTAGCTGCCGTTGTTAGTAAACCTTACTTACCAACAATTACAACACATTATTAATTAGGAAGTTAGGCAAGGATTGTATAAATTTATTCACTCGCTGGGTGCTAGCAAAAACATCTCTTTATTATTATATTTATCTCTCATAGTTTACTTTACTCTTAAAGAAGTACTCTAATAAATTCTGCATTTAATATTTAAAATTTTTTTTTTTACTTCTTATTCTTTTTATCTCAAAAGCATTCAGCTAGATATTGTTTTAAGCACCTCGGATCCGGGTCTCAACTTTGTTATGTTTTAATTTATCACAACTTTAACCAAATTATTTGAAGAATAATTTTGGATGTAAATTTTAGAATTACCTTACATCTACACATCGTAATGTTATTACTACTTCATTACAGAGATTACAAATGTATATATATTAATCTTTAAATTGTCAAAAGCTCTTTACTGTTCTTTTGTTACTTCTCTTGTTGAAACAAATTTTTACAAATGTTATGAGTTGATATCACCTGAATATAACATGAGTTTGCTGTGGGGTCCTTGATGGTCATCTCCAGTCGTCTTCTAGGGTGTGATACACGGTTCCTCTTGATGCTCCATTAGGTTGATTGTTTCCGAAAGGTAGTCTCGTTCTAGACGATTGGATTTTGGTACTAGAAGTTCATACGGTTGTTGTTTGTGTTTTCTTCTTCTGGAGTCGGTTGTTCACATTTTACATTTTAATTACAGTTCTTATTTTAGCAGCACTAAAATCTGGTAAGGAACATATCTTACCACTTACAGTTTATTAAGAGATGTGTCGGCTAAGTTTCCTTTTTTTTTTTAATTACATATTTCTTCACGCACTACATTATATATTTTTTTTTTATATTATTATTATTATAATTATTTCCACGCTACATTGGGTCAAATCGAAATCAGTACAAACTTGATTGAATAAGTTTTTAACGGTATACACCTACGTGTATATTGACAACACAGTAGCGACATCCTTACATGTCGAAGTTTCTCCGGCGAATGTGGGCATAGTTTAGCGGCGAGGGGTCGGTAAGCTGGCGCGGTTTTACGCGCTGAGAAAATAGGTCGTTCTTTCAAGTAGTATTAATTATACATTAATTAAATCGTAAAACTTTATTTTACCTTTTGGTTATGAGTTAGGAACTTCCTTATTTATTTAGTACGTCTTTTATTTAATTAACTGAATTATTATTTTTAGCTAAATAACACCGTGCTTTGCGTGTTGGTAGGGAAAATTTTCACGTTGATGCAGGAATGTAGGTACAGGTAAGGGTTGGATAATACTCTTACTTGGTATAAAAGCCAAAAATTTCATTTGTGCTATTTAAACATTTTTTTAAATCGTCACATCCTCCTGCACCTAACGATGAAGACGGGGTGGTGGGGTATTAAATGAAAACTACAGTGATATCTTTGTCTTTCGTGAAGTTCCTTTTCTCTCGTTTCTTAACTACTACCTTAATATTATTTACACATCAATAAATATTCTTCATTTATCTATTTATTACTCTTAGTTTCCGTAACTTCACAATATCGTGGCCCGACTGATTACGTTTGCATACTGTAACTATATTGGTTAGCTTTCTGCACTTTCTTTAACCCTTGTAAAGAACTCTTTCAGTGCGGCGCCATTGTGACTGTGTTACGTATTTATCCCTATATCTCTTAATACTACTAAGGTAATGTAAAGTCGATCCCATACTCGACCTTAGATCCTTTCTTAACTTTAATTGCTTATTCTACTGAGATAAGCGGAATTTAACGAAGGGGAATCTTTATTTACTTTTAAACAATCAGTTGTTACAACGCAAGAGGTGTCAAATACTTTACACTGGACGCATTGTATTATACACAGGGAGGTTTATTGCTTAGCGATGCTGCCATTTATAACAATAGGGGATGGCTTACTACAATATTTCCTGCACGAACGAGTTTGTCTCTTACTGGCAAGCTGGGGGAATTATTTTTGAACAGGCCACGACCGGGCGTTTACACGATTCAAATATACTTTTATTATTAATATTATTTTTCTTAGTTTACTACTACACTTTACACTTTTATCACACATTATTTTTATTTAAGCTATTATTGAACCTTTTATTTAAAGTACTTATTATTTATTTTATTTCAAACACTGATAAGATTTGAAATCATATAAACACACACATATATATCTATTATTACACATCGAATCTTATACTAATTAATCAAATTAAACTTATCTAACAACAATTCAATTTTCTGTACTGTCATATATAATCAGTCAAAACAAAACGCTAATATCATTTTATAGTGGAGAGAAATTTCACATACGAAGAGTTCATTGCTTTAACAATAGCACAAAGGGTCAGTTGTTTTGGGGGAGGCTTATTGTTTGCATAGGGTGGTTTAACAAAGTAGGGTGATTCAGACAGTCTTAAACACGATTCTTTCCTGTTCTGATTTGTCTGTTATGTGTGCGAGGGGAATTTTGTATGGGATGCTCTCTATACGTACATAGGGTAGAGTTTACATTTCTCGACACGCATTTAACATGAAACAGCTTGTCAATACCGACAGGTTTAAAATGAAATATTTACCAGCGATGACTTGTTTATTACGACATTGTCCCAATACTAATATTATTATATCTTAACTAAAACTTTACTCATTTATTTGTTCCCGATTTCAGAGTGAATAAATTTATATTCGACAAGGTTACTGTTAATGAATTATAACAATGTACACAATTTTTACACAAAAGCAGAATAGTTAGAAAAATCAGCAGAGTGGCGCAATTTTATATGTGACACTCTGTAAACAATTAACTTCTTTTTTACAAGATAGCAGAATGGCGCAATTTTGTAACGTCTCCCTTGTTAAGACATTACAAAAGTCGGGAACCAGTTCAATTTGTTACCTGTTAATTAAACTAGCTGCCGTTGTTAGTAAACCTTACTTACCAACAATTATAACACATTATTAATTAGGAAGTTAGTCAAGGATTGTATAAATGTATTCACTCGCTGGGTGCTAGCAAAAACATCTCTTTATTATTATATTTATCTCTCATAGTTTACTTTACTCTTAAAGAAGTACTCTAATAAATTCTGCATTTAATATTTAAAAATTTTTTTTTACTTCTTATTCTTTTTATCTCAAAAGCATTCAGCTAGATATTGTTTTAAGTACCTCGGATCCGGGTCTCAACTTTGTTATGTTTTAATTTATCACAACTTTAACCAAATTATTTGAAGAATAATTTTGGATGTAAATTTTAGAATTACCTTACATCTACACATCGTAAGTTTATTACTACTTCATTACAGAGATTACAAATGTATATATATTAATCTTAAAATTGTCAAAAGCTCTTTACTGTTCTTTTGTTACTTCTCTTGTTGAAACAAATTTTTACAAATGTTATGAGTTGATATCACCTGAATATAACATGAGTTTGCTGTGGGGTCCTTGATGGTCATCTCCAGTCACCTTCTAGGGTGTGATACACGGTTCCTCTTGATGCTCCATTAGGTTGATTGTTTCCGAAAGGTAGTCTCGTTCTAGACGATTGGATTTTGGTACTAGAAGTTCATACGGTTGTTGTTTGTGTTTTCTTCTTCTGGAGTCGGTTGTTCACATTTTACATTTTAATTACAGTTCTTATTTTAGCAGCACTAAAATCTGGTAAGGAACATATCTTACCACTTACAGTTTATTAAGAGATGTGTCGGCTAAGTTTCCTTTTTTTTTTAATTACATATTTCTTCACGCACTACATTATATATTTTTTTTTTATATTATTATTATTATAATTATTTCCACGCTACATTGGGTCAAATCGAAATCAGTACAAACTTGATTGAATAAGTTTTTAACGGTATACACCTACGTGTATAATGACAACACAGTAGCGACATCCTTACATGTCGAAGTTTCTCCGGCGAATGTGGGCATAGTTTAGCGGCGAGGGGTCGGTAAGCTGGCGCGGTTTTACGCGCTGAGAAAATAGGTCGTTCTTTCAAGTAGTATTAATTATACATTAATTAAATCGTAAAACTTTATTTTACCTTTTGGTTATGAGTTAGGAACTTCCTTATTTATTTAGTACGTCTTTTATTTAATTAACTGAATTATTATTTTTAGCTAAATAACACCGTGCTTTGCGTGTTGGTAGGGAAAATTTTCACGTTGATGCAGGAATGTAGGTACAGGTAAGGGTTGGATAATACTCTTACTTGGTATAAAAGCCAAAAATTTCATTTGTGCTATTTAAACATTTTTTTAAATCGTCACATCCTCCTGCACCTAACGATGAAGACGGGGTGGTGGGGTATTAAATGAAAACTACAGTGATATCTTTGTCTTTCGTGAAGTTCCTTTTCTCTCGTTTCTTAACTACTACCTTAATATTATTTACACATCAATAAATATTCTTCATTTATCTATTTATTACTCTTAGTTTCCGTAACTTCACAATATCGTGGCCCGACTGATTACGTTTGCATACTGTAACTATATTGGTTAGCTTTCTGCACTTTCTTTAACCCTTGTAAAGAACTCTTTCAGTGTGGCGCCATTGTGACTGTGTTACGTATTTATCCCTATATCTCTTAATACTACTAAGGTAATCTAAAGTCGATCCCATACTCGACCTTAGATCCTTTCTTAACTTTAATTGCTTATTCTACTGAGATAAGCGGAATTTAACGAAGGGGAATCTTTATTTACTTTTAAACAATCAGTTGTTACAACGCAAGAGGGGTCAAATACTTTACACTGGACGCATTGTATTATACACAGGGAGGTTTATTGCTTAGCGATGCTGCCATTTATAACAATAGGGGATGGCTTACTACAATATTTCCTGCACGAACGAGTTTGTCTCATACTGGCAAGCTGGGGGAATTATTTTTGAACAGGCCACGACCGGGCGTTTACACGATTCAAATATACTTTTATTATTAATATTATTTTTCTTAGTTTACTACTACACTTTACACTTTTATCACACATTATTTTTATTTAAGCTATTATTGAACCTTTTATTTAAAGTACTTATTATTTATTTTATTTCAAACACTGATAAGATTTGAAATCATATAAACACACACATATATATCTATTATTACACATCGAATCTTATACTAATTAATCAAATTAAACTTATCTAACAACAATTCAATTTTCTGTACTGTCATATATAATCAGTCAAAACAAAACGCTAATATCATTTTATAGTGGAGAGAAATTTCACATACGAAGAGTTCATTGCTTTAACAATAGCACAAAGGGTCAGTTGTTTTGGGGGAGGCTTATTGTTTGCATAGGGTGGTTTAACAAAGTAGGGTGATTCAGACAGTCTTAAACACGATTCTTTCCTGTTCTGATTTGTCTGTTATGTGTGCGAGGGGAATTTTGTATGGGATGCTCTCTATACGTACATAGGGTAGAGTTTACATTTCTCGACACGCATTTAACATGAAACAGCTTGTCAATACCGACAGGTTTAAAATGAAATATTTACCAGCGATGACTTGTTTATTACGACATTGTCCCAATACTAATATTATTATATCTTAACTAAAACTTTACTCATTTATTTGTTCCCGATTTCAGAGTGAATAAATTTATATTCGACAAGGTTACTGTTAATGAATTATAACAATGTACACAATTTTTACACAAAAGCAGAATAGTTAGAAAAATCAGCAGAGTGGCGCAATTTTATATGTGACACTCTGTAAACAATTAACTTCTTTTTTACAAGATAGCAGAATGGCGCAATTTTGTAACGTCTCCCTTGTTAAGACATTACAAAAGTCGGGAACCAGTTCAATTTGTTACCTGTTAATTAAACTAGCTGCCGTTGTTAGTAAACCTTACTTACCAACAATTATAACACATTATTAATTAGGAAGTTAGTCAAGGATTGTATAAATGTATTCACTCGCTGGGTGCTAGCAAAAACATCTCTTTATTATTATATTTATCTCTCATAGTTTACTTTACTCTTAAAGAAGTACTCTAATAAATTCTGCATTTAATATTTAAAATTTTTTTTTTACTTCTTATTCTTTTTATCTCAAAAGCATTCAGCTAGATATTGTTTTAAGTACCTCGGATCCGGGTCTCAACTTTGTTATGTTTTAATTTATCACAACTTTAACCAAATTATTTGAAGAATAATTTTGGATGTAAATTTTAGAATTACCTTACATCTACACATCGTAATGTTATTACTACTTCATTACAGAGATTACAAATGTATATATATTAATCTTTAAATTGTCAAAAGCTCTTTACTGTTCTTTTGTTACTTCTCTTGTTGAAACAAATTTTACAAATGTTATGAGTTGATATCACCTGAATATAACATGAGTTTGCTGTGGGGTCCTTGATGGTCATCTCCAGTCACCTTCTAGGGTGTGATACAC